>JALGPY010000007.1:5000-2405000 GCA_023055425.1 Linanthus parryae | reverse complement strand
GATACGTGTTTCATTAAAAAGGAAAATAAAAATAAAGTAATACAAGAAGTGGTTTTTTGAGGAAGTTAGAAGAAGAAAAGAAAGACAAATCACAATATTAGAATCATATTTACTCGTATGTGTTGTTTTTATAGAAAATAAGTGGGCAAGTGAGCAATAACTAAACATGACTGCAGAATGATTATTATGATTTACTTTTACTTCCCTACAACAATGACATGCGGAAAAATGAAACTATCGTTATTTTATTTGCTTCATTTCCCTGAATTTCTTGACAAATGAACACAATTTCATGGGGAACTATTTTTCTTTCAAAGAAGAACCCCATATTTAAGTGCTGCTACTGGGTGTTGGAAAGCTATATTCTACCATAAATATAGAATTTCATAAAAACTAAACTCAATAATATAAACGTATTTATAGGATATCCGGCCTGCTACTGGGTGATTTTTTTTACATATCACCTTTTAGGTCATAGCTTATGACCAGAAAATCTATTTCCTTAGTTTTCTGGTTATATTTTCCCTTGTTTGGTTCATGTTTTATATCCTATACCACTTTAGACTGGCTTAGTAAAAACAGTGTACACATGAACCTCAAACTCTAGTGTTTTGCTTGGTTCTTGGCTTTGAATGGTGATCCATACTTGGCAAATCATGGTAATGGGAGAAATTTGTTGGCTGTCATTTTGGATGGCGTTCCGTACGAAAGCAAAAAAGTTTCTGAAATTCTTGAAACTCTGAAATTTGTTTTGCTTTGTTCAAGTTAGGTTTTCAAATCTATGGTAGTTGCTACTAGAGAGTTCATAGAAACTCTAGACTAAAACAATAATTTTTTTACTAGCTAACAATCCCAACAGTTAATTAGGACACAGTGATCCCAACAATTAATTAGGACAAAAAGATACAAAAATATAAATAATTGGTATAGCCATGTTGGGAAACAGAAGGAAGAGCGATTCTTGAACTTTTCTAACCACAAATTGAACTTCGGTTTTTTCTTCAGCACCGACCAACTTGGAACAATGGCCTTGAAATCAGTTTGTTATAGCGAGGGTAACGAAAGGAAGAACGAAAATCCATAAAATCAAGAGCAAGACACAATTTTTAATGTGCTTCACTAACACAACCGTGGGAGCACTATCCATACAAGTCTAGGAGCACCGACAAGTAGGCCTAGGAGAACCCTTTCTTGGATCCTAAGCAAGCCAAACCCATCCAAAACATGTCCAGAACCAACAAGGAAGCAACCCTAGCCGCATTGGGAGCTCAACTTGTGCTCGTGGGAGCACTGGAGCACTCCGAACTGCTGCAATTTCGTTTATCCTTACTTCTTGACTTGATCCTCGCCTTGTTGCTTCTCCAAACTTGCAAGACATTCGAGTTATCCCAACAAAAGATGATCTGAATTTTATGTTAAATGTTAGCAATTGGTGCGCCCATGTGGGGTGCCCAATGTAATTATCGTAACCTTATGGGGTTAGTTGCACTAATGCACAAATTAGAGGGGTTAGTAGCTATGGCTCAAACCCTAGGGGTTTATGTGCAAACCTAGGAGAAGTTTTGCCTATATAAGGAGGCAGCCTCCTACACATTATGGTGTGCTATAATGCTAAGGCATAAGGCTATTCCAGAGAATAAAGTTACTCTGTCTAGATTCATACTAGTTGTAGAGAACCCTAGTCTCTCTCCAACTTCATCCAAGGAGGTGGAACGTGGTGTGGAAATCAGTGTTCATCCTCGAGATTCACACTAGATTGGTGGGAGCAAGATCAAGGAGGAGGCGCGTGAAAGCAAGCAACACAATGATCATCCGCTGCATTAAGGAGCTTAGGAAGACAAGGTAAACACATGAATCTTCCGCTATAATTCATGTTGTAGATCTCTATGTGATAGATCCTTCCTGCTCTTCATTGGTATCAGAGCCATAGGCTTGTTTTTCGTGCCTCGATAAGCGTTCCCGAATCTGATTTAAAAATCGAGTTTCTGAAATTTCATAACCAGTAGACGAAACCTATATGGTTAGGTAGGGTTTTTCACGAGGATTCCAGATATATAAATTTTATATTTTTTGGATTTATGATGAATTAGTTATGAATTTTCAAAGATTCGGAACTGTATTAATCTGGACTGCTAGATCCAATCATTAGAACACGTTTTTCAAAAACTTGTTAAAATTGGATTTTGACCACATAATCGGGATCAGGACGAAAAGACAATCCCGGAAAAATTAATTTCGTCGGGAACGGAGCACGGGAAGGCGGCGCGTGGGCTTCACGCGCCACCGACGCCGCCTCCACGCGCCGCCACGCGCCAAAGGGTTGGCGGCGGCTGCTGACGTGGCCCTAGGGCTGACGTGGCAGATGACGTGGCGGTGTCATGTCAGCAAGTGGCTGACGTGGCAGCTGACGTGGCGGGGTGACGTGGCAGCTGACGTCAGTATGGGTACTGGCGTGGCATGCCACGTGGCATGCTGACGTGGCACATGGGCCGACGTCGGCGCGTGGGGAGGCGGCGCGTGAGGCCTCCTTCGGCCGTCATTTTTCGTCCGGTTTTTTCCTAGGGACTCCAAATTAAAATTCCTATTTTGTGGGTATTTTTTCATAATTTTTGGAGCGACGGAAAATTTTAGTAATTTCTCGATTAATTAATTAGTGTTTAGCACACTTCCCGAGGCAGTTTGACGACCTTAAACACACTGTTTTGAGCCCAAATTTTTTCTGGAGACTTAGGTCATTTTTCCCTACGTTTTGCCATAGGTGGTGAGACCCTAAGTGGTAGGGAGCAATTTTCGATCTTTTTAGTTGATTAGATTATTGCTTATTAATTTCCAGTAATTATTGCTTAATTCCGGAAATTTCCAGAAAATTCCAGTATGTTTTATTATATTGTTATACATGCTGTTGTGGGTTGAATGGATGTGTTTGGTGCATGGATGTGGCATAGATGTTTTATATTTTGGTTTTGGTATTGGTTTTTTGAATATGTAATCAAAATACGGCCTGCGTGTCGTGCCTCTCTATACTCTAGTGTCTTCTCTTCTCATCCACTCGCCTCTATGAGGTTATTTCTTATTAGAAATAAGATAGTTAGTAGAGATTGAAGATTGAAGCTTCAAGAGAGGTGGCCAAACCGAAAGCTATGGCGCAAGGTGCATGGAGCAATTAGACGGTCTAAAGGAGCCTCAAGCTTGGAGTCCTCAAGTAGGCGAGATGGCATGAGATGGAGTTCAAGACTTTCTCAAGAAGTACTCTCAATAGTGGGAGTGCACCTTAGGGGCCACATCAATTGCATATTTATTTATGCTTATGCTTGTTTTATGTTATAACTGCGTGTGATTGGATATATATGTGTAACCTCGCATGCTAAAGAACTAAAACAAAAGAGCTCACATGATGACATGATTAAAATTGATAGGAAATCACAAGTGATGAGATTTGATTCCTAGGATATACGCTAGGTTTTGGTGGAGTCCTTGTGAGGAACTATTAAGTTTAATCGATGTCACATGTTATTTTGGAGCTAAGTAAATGCTAGTGATTAATTTCCGCAATGTCTCTATCAATCGTGTCTAAATCGAAACTGTAATGGCTAAATGATGACAACAAACGATATGATAATTCGTCGTACTATGTAACCATCCGTTGGACATAGGTTGTCGAACCACCTACAAATATGGTCGAACCTGTGATGAATAAGTTGTCACAGCAGCACATAGACATTATCTTTAGGCTCACCAATAGTGGGAGGCAACAGTCAAGATAATGTCATAGAGCATGCTATGAAAAGGTGGGGAAATGACCTCATCAGCATGTTCTAGACCACTTTTAAAATTGTAGGAAGCCAAAGAAGAATCTTGGATCCATCTTAGCCATTTGCGTACATAAATTGTGAGTAATGACTCATAATAATCCTACCTTAACTATGAGTTATGGCTCATGTCATAAGATTGAGCACTCGACTTTAACGTCTGAGATTGATGCCACTTATGATCAGAAAGGTATAGGGTGTCAGGTACAAGCTATCCGATTAGCAATTTGTTGCAATCTCTGCCACGTTTCATGAAACATTATATGACACAGTTTGTACGTGTCAGGATGTTTGGATAAGACCAAACATCAATCTGTTCTAGGACCTAAGCAAAAAGAGTTTGCTAAGAATACTAGTCCAGCATACTTCGGATGTCTAAGTGATAAATGATTGCTAAAGACTGTTGGTGAAGTATGATCATACTTAGTGAAGTATGATAGGCAGATATAGTCCCTAGCCCGGTATTAAGACCAAGGCAACAGGTGGGGCAAGGATAAATGAATTTAAGGGAAATGTTAGTATAAGACCAATATTACCCAAGACTGGCAAACGCAAAAGGAACAAAGGAGTTTCTCCTAAGACAAGAGAAAGGGCCAGACCTGGCAAATAACTCCTCGTCTAAGGATCCGTAGGATTATCTTTGAGGGAGTAGCCACCAAAATTTGTTTTGGTCACAGTTTTACCTTTGGATATGGTTATATCATGGTGTTTGCGTTCTTAAGATTCTAGCATGAGTAACGCCTCAGAATTCTTGGATGTCAACTTAAGAGTATGACTTAAGATTCTGATATGTGGCGCGCTAGATTAAGACACACAATAACAGGAAAGGATGTTCAGGCTAGCTAGGGCAGGCCTGCTTGGATTTTTCCCAAGGTACCCTTACCTGTGTGTGGTTCTTGCCGGACAAGAAAGGCGAAACGCAAACTATCCAGTAGAGCATTAAGGACTACTGAGTCTTTGTATATTATTCATTCTGTTGTTGTGCTCCATTATTTGTTAAAGCTAAGACATGGTGCTTACTGTTCCATCACATTCGTAGATGATTGTCCGCGTCTCAACTATGTGTGCTTGGGCCACATAAATCTGAGGCACAAGGGTGCTTCAGACAGGTCTCTACAAAAGGTAGAAAACCGTCTGGATAAAAGGATATGTCCTTGGCCAGAATGAGACTGGAAGTATCTATCTTAGCAAGAGCTATGTGATGGAAAGAAATAGTAAGGCAGTTGGCTATTCCCACGCCTCAGCAGGGTGCTGTAGAGAATAAGAGGAATAGGTTACTGTAAGAGATGGTCTGATGTATGATAGAGCGTGCAAAGTACAAGTTCCCTATTCGGAGGAGACACTTTGCTAAACGACTATCAACATAAGCAACCATAAGTCCACCAAGTCTGTAGCCACTACACCCTACGAGATGTGGACCAAAAGGCAACCTGAATGAGGTCACCTTAGGCCATGGGGATCGGCAGCTTATGTACTAACTAAATTTCAAGTCAGGAAGAGGTTCGTTGAGAAATAAGTCTCTACGAAACAAAAGTTTCACTGGATGACACCCCATCCCTGAATGATCAACAGAAAATAGTTCCTACGGATCTTCAGGACAGTGGGAGTAACATGCCTAGTGAACAGCCCATCATAGATTATGACTATGTGGAGGAACCCTCTTTGCGTAGGAACGTTCTTTGGAGTGTACTCGTCGATGAATTGACATCGAAAGTAAGACCATAAGGGTCACCACGCAAGAGAATGATGAACCTAGGATATTGTCCCAGGATCTTTCATCACCCGACAAGAAAGAATTTGAAGTTAGACCCTAGACGGAAGAAACGTATCTTCATGAAGTAACGTATCTTCTTATGCTATTCGGAGCATCCTAGGGATTGCGTATCCGAAACGCAACAGCCGATTAGTAGTGTAATGCAAATGGATTCACGAGATATATGATTTATCATAGGAGATGTCCATAATTAAGGGATATGTTCGTAGAGATGATAATCTCCACGAGCATGGAGGATACCGCTGGAAGATACCCGTTCATTAAATCGATTATGAGGAATTAGTCCCTCAAGGATCCTTTGAACAGTGGGAGTGACTTTCCAAGCTGGGTGCCCCATCCATAAGGGATGAGAGCAAATGACGATCCTCCTATGCAAAGGAATTGCTCATAGGAGCATACCCCATCGACTATTTGAGATCGAAGGGATGATCTTAAGGATCACCTTGCATAAACGATAGGATAGAATCCTAGACCTTATCGTGCCCTAATTATGAAGAATGAATATTAAGCTTGACAGGATAAATTAGAGTCTATAAGGGGCCAACCGAGTTTAAGGCTAGGTTGACTTTCCGACTGGATGGAAGACTATTGGAGATTAATGGATTTCCAAGGTCAATCAGAGACCCAGACGGAAGCGTGGTAAGGCATATGACTTGCGTAGAAGCGAAAAAAGGCTACACTCATTCTGAGAGTAGACATCGACGAATTTGGGTCGATCCGACGAATTTGCGTTGGTTCAACGAGTTATCCTTCCCAAGGCTTTGGGTGGTAAGAATTACGTTGATTCGCTTGGTAGTATCAATAGTTGTGGATCCATTCTCGATAGACGTGACGACTGAATTTCTCAATGGAGAAATCCTAGAGGTGACTAAGGTCAAATTCACAGAATGTGTGCAAGCTATTTAAGTCCATATGGGATCTTATATAGTCCTCTGGACAGCTATATTTCATCAGGGATCGTTTACTATATGTTTACGATAACAAATGGAAACCGCTGTGTATCACTCTTACTAGTAGAGAGTTGATGATCAAGTCACTTAATATCGATGACACCCTATTGGCTAGTGGAGCTTAAGGATTTTTCGAGTCCCCTGAGGAGTGTATGTACTCCTGCAGCTCAGCGCAAGACTTTACGAGCCTAGGCATGTGCCCTAAAAGACACCATATAAAATTGACCAGATAACCAGAGTGCCTGATGCAGTATGAGTCTCATATGCACTATGGTGTATACTCAGACCTAGCGAACGCTATGCAATCGGAAGAATTGGATTTCAGGATATTCCAATTTAAGACACAAGATTGTAACCAGGATACTCTATATAATGGATCACGTGCTATGACTATCGAAGAAGATGCTTCGACTAGTTAGCCACATATGCTAACTAGGGTGGGGACCTAGATGCACTTGGATCCGACTCAGGCTATCGTCCATGCTCGATGATAGACTCGCATGGAACAAATGCAATACAAGTGTTGCATGATCGTATTAGACCGCTCCATTGACCATGGAAGCGAAGCACGATTGCCTGTTCTGCCATAGGGCAGAAATGTGTTTAACTGAGAATGTTTCTTGTAAGCTTATGAGCTATCAACAAACCTGTTACCATGAGTAGTGTTAGCATACGGCTATAACATTTCGGTAAAGACAAACACATAGTCGAGGGTACTATTTCACAAAAGGTGAAATGACTACCTAGAGAGTAATCCTGGGGTGGATCGACTATGGGCCAGGATGTTGGCTCATCCCATTCCTAAACCACTTAAGAATTACCTCTGTAGATTGCTTTAGAAAATTGGGACTTAGTAGTCGATAACTAGCAATATGATTGATGAGAACACGAGACATTGATTGACTGGATTTTAATTGGATTTGTTTTGATATGTTACATTTCCTGTACTAGCATAGAGCATGTCACGCAGACACTAGGTCGGCTCACTCACACGAGCGACCGCCTTTGCAATATCCTGGATATGTCTGGGTGTGGCGGAAGATGAGACAGAATCCAGATAAGCGCTGAAAGCCTGCGATATGATAAGAGATACATATCATACGAGCATATGGCCTATGATAAGAGATAGATGTCTATCCGTAGAGCTAGGAGCCTGTCAGACGGATTCAACTGTCGCATTAGAAATAAGTTCCAAGTTGAAGTTGGTTATGGCCAATCGAACATGGTTATTACCCCGAACCATGTATAGTCTGTGTAGAAGAAGCCAGATGCGAGAGCTGATAATTGTTCACAATAGTGTGACATCGCAGCACTCGGGCTGGTGGCCATAAGGGCTACCGGATAGACATCTGCATAGTGGTCTTTTGCAAGGATAAGACATGCGCTCTGATCAGAGTCTAAACACTATGGCGCATATTCCCCTTGAATAACGCACGCTTATGAGTGACCATGAGGTGATGAGTAGAATTAGTCCCTGGGATTCCTCATCGTGTGAGCCTCGTCGATCATGTGAAGATGATTGACACTGTATACCCTTTGTACTTACGTCTGTGTCATGAGGAGACGGGTCGGTGGTGCTACTTTGGCGTGACACCTTACGGCTATGGATGATTCGGCCTTCCGGACACTGCTGGGAAAGCAGCTGAGCCGAATCTGAGTGACACATGTATGTAAGGAAAGATTCTCGTTGCATCGCTCTTTATTATCTTCATTGGGCCCACCTGCAAGATCTTATGGGATCATGTAGGATATGAAAATATAAAGGAGATGTGGACTCATTGGAGCATGGCCTTCGGGACAAGGCAGGTGCTCATGATCCACGAGATGACAATCGGAGGAATCTGGGGGATACGAGAGTTACGGAGAGCATTATTACTGTTGTATGTTTTTAAGGGTGCCTTCCTGCGCTGGCTATACGAGTTTGGTATGTGGATCTCCCGAGAGGGTGCCTTCCCATGCTGGCTATACGAGTTTGGTGTACGGATCTCCCGAAATGCAGGTACTCTCACCGGTCACACGCCACGGCCACACAATACTCTTTTGTAGATGATAGAAAGTTAGAGATTGATAGAGACTGGATAGATTGTGCAACCCCACTGTGCGAGTGGGAGATGTTAGCAATTGGTGCGCCCATGTGGGGTGCCCAATGTAATTATCGTAACCTTATGGGGTTAGTTGCACTAATGCACAAACTAGAGGGGTTAGTAGCTGTAGATAGTGCTTTCTGAGCTGACAGATCTTGGCCACGTGGCAACCATCCAGCACACCATATTGTGCTCCACACACACTGGATCACCAGCCGAGCTGATCCATGTGGGGGCTGCGAGACAGGGCCCTCGCATACCACTGCACGGGACTTGTAGGAACTTTGTGGTTTGGAGGCTATAGTAAGCCCTGTCGCGTGCGAGCCAAGCCCGCACGCGACCTTTAGTAACTGTTTTGAGAGATTTATGGCACGAGCTCCATAAACCCGGTCAATCCGGTCAAACCCGGTCAACCTCGTAACGGTTCCGGTATTCGCGCACAACGTGCTGTAACGGTCCCTATATACTCGGACGAACGTGCCGTTATGGTTAAGCTAATTAAGCCGCCATCAATGGGCGCATTAACCACACTACAACGGTCACGTTCTCTGCTATATATATGCCGTTACCCTTTCCATACAAAGGAGAACACACTGGCCATACGCGGAAGCTCTGCCAAACCTCTGTCTCTCTCTCAGACATTGCTACTGCCTTACTCTCTCCCTACACACAACCCCTCTCTTCCTGTGCGATCCCTGATCCACTACATACGGTGTACACGGAGGTCTCCCCGCCGGACTCTCTTGTGCACATTTTGGTGAACCCGACGTGAACTTACCAACAAAAGCAACCATGTCTCAGGAGGATGATATCAGCAACAGATCGCCTTCCGCCGAAACCGCCTCGGGAGAGGGGACCCGACGTACTCCTACCACTCCCGGTGAGACACCGACGCTAGAGTCTTTGGACGCCACCGTTCAAGGTCAGGCGAAAGCTCTCAAGGCCCAATCCGAGCAGCTAGAGCGGATCTTGGCCGTTCTGGGTACCTTCGCACCAAATCCTTCGTCGGCCACCGTCGTATCTCAAGGAGGAGGAGCCCCTACCGCTCCGGGACTGGGAGTGTCAACCACACCTCCCAACCCCAACCTGCAAACTCCACCGGCAACCGCACAGCCGCCTTCGATTCAGGGGTCAACGGCTCAGACGTTGCCTCTCACCGCTCACACTCCTCAGCTCTCGGCTTTGGCGGCTAACCCGACTCTGCAGTACCCTTTGCCTCATCCAACGGCGATCTGGGGCAATACAAGCAGTCCATATGTTCCCAATCCTTCGACGGCGTATGTGTCGCCTCCGCCTGCGGCAACCCCTCCTTCAGCTGCTGAAGGGAGCATTCCAGAGTGTATGACGTCTCTGCAGAAGCGCATGGACACTATTCTGGCTCATCAGTCATTCGCAGATACTATTATCCCGAAGCTGGACAACGATCCACCCATTCCACGAGAGATCTATCTCATGCCTAACCCGGCGGGGTACAAAGCTCCCAAATGGGACAAGTTCGAGGATGTCAACGGGAACGCACATGAACATGTCATGCGTTTCATTGATGTCATGGGACCATACGGGGCCGATCCCAAACTGCTGATGCGAGAGTTCCCAAAATCTTTAGGGAACGTGGCGTACAAGTGGTACCGAACGTTGGAAGCCGGATCCGTGAAGACTTGGGAAGACATGGTCCAGAAGTTCTACACCAAATTCTTCCAGATGGAAGAAAAGGTGACAATGGTTCATCTCTCGCGGATGTACCAGAAGCGCGAGGAGGATGGGGTCACTTTCATCAAGAAATTCCGGGCGAAATCCTTGGAGTGCAAAGATCCAATGCTCGAAAGCCGGCTCGTAGAGATATGCCTGCAGTGCATGCGAGATGAATACAAAGGTACGCTCATTAATTTTCAAACACCTACGTTTTCAAAGTTAATTGAATGCACGAAGAACATCGAGCCTATAGTCGAGAGACAGAAAAAGAAGAACGCTCCGGAGCGACCTCCGAGCGCCACCACCTACAAGATCGGTAGATTCAGTTACAAGAGGGGACGTGAAGCTGAGGTTAATACAGTTTCACCCCAGAAGCAAGCTAAGGTTGTGAACTTTGACGTACCACCCCTACCATGCTCGGTAGAGGAGGCAAGCGACCTCTGCAGAGAGTGGCGTAAGGATGGTGTTCTACCGCCACTCGAGAAGATACCCTCCAAGGAGATGGTGAGAGACCCTAAGTGGTGCGAGTACCACGGCAAGGTCATGCATCCCACATCCGAGTGCAAGAAGCTCAGATTCGCGTTCGACCAGAAGATGAAGAACGGCGATCTTATCGTCAGCGATCACCGGAAGGATGTGCGCAACAACCCGCTTCCTGCGCATGCGGAGCAGGGCTCGAAAGGCAAAGAGGTCGCTATGATCTCGATCGTCGACTTGGAAGAAGTCGCAGAGGATGGTCTACCCATCGTTGCCGAGGTCCATGAAGACGAAGACTACATCATGGACACGGAGGATGAACGTGCCGACCGGATGAAAGGGTCGCATGGTTTCAGCAAGTTCTTGTACGAGATGAATTTCTCGGAGAAATGCCGAACAGATATGACGAAAGCGATCTTGAGAATAGCAGAAGACTACGAGGAGGATCTTGTAGTATCCGACGGGAAAGTCATCAGGGCGTCTCGCTCTACAGAAAAGATTATGACCTTTTCTGCCAGCGACAAGAAGACAGATGCGAGCCACCAAAGGCCTCTGTACGTGACGGCCATCATCAACGGCGTCGAGTTCAAACGAGCATTCGTCGATGGCGGGGCGGCTGTCAACGTCGTCTCGCTCCACACACTAAAGCTAGCAGGGATCCCCGAACATAAGATCGTCAGGCGTCCATCTCCGCTGATGGGATTCGGAAGCGACTCTAGAATGACGATCGGATGGATCCGCCTGGGCGTTCAGATTGGCAAAATCAAGTGCTCAGCAAAGTTCTATGTCATAGACGCGAACACTACATACCATATGATTATTGGCCGAGCCTGGATTCATCGCTTCGATGCGATTCCCTCAACAGCTCACCAAGTTATGAAAGCTATCTGGAACGACAGAGTAGTCGAGATACCGGCTTCAACGAACCCATTCAACCTGGATGAAGCACATCTTAGCGAGGCGGTGTGGTTTACCGAAATGGCGGACGAACAAACACCGGGACCATTCAACCCTACTCCTTTTCCTCTCTGGGAGGACATCAAGGATCAGTCACCTGCGGGGGTAATGGTGACACGGGAAGATGCCAAGGACAAGCCGCCCACACGAGAAGAGGCGCCGCGTATCGCATACCATCGAAAGAACGTGTATACTCTGAAGAGAATCGCAAAGGATGACCCTGAGGGCAAGGAGATAGAGAGCTTCTACGCCAATGGGAAGAAATGCTATCGCATATGAAGGTGCGCGGGGATGTCCTCACGCGGGCATGGGGATATCCCTGAGCAAATCAATCAAATCGAGCAAATTGCGCTGACAGAAGAGCCAACACAGGGCGCTCCAGACGAGAAACTCAAAGAAGCACCCGAATGCATGGAAGACAGGCCCAGACCACAAAAGCAAGAGCTAAAGGAAGTATTCCTCAGCCCGAACGAGGAAAAGAAAAGGCCAGTCTTTCTAAGTGCGGACCTCACAAGCGAAGAGGAACAAGGGCTGCTACAGCTCCTAACTGAATACAAGGATGTGTTCGCATGGGAGTACGACGAAATGCCAGGTCTGGATACAAGCATCACCATGCACCGTTTAGACATCATCCCAGGGTCTAAACCGGTAAAGCATAGCACGAGGAACTTCAGACCGGAGCTTAACGTGAAAATCAAGCAGGAGATTGTCAAACTCCTGGATGCCAAGTTCATAGAGCCGAATCATCATCCCACATGGCTGGCCAACATCGTGCCAGTGGTGAAAAAGAACGGACAGCTCCGCATCTGCGTAGACTTCCGAGATCTCAACCGCTTCTGCCCAAAGGACGATTTCCCACTGCCCAACATCGATTTGCTTATCGATTCAACACCAGGCCACCGTATGTTCAGCTTTATGGATGGTTTCAGTGGGTACAACCAGATCAAGATGGACCCCGAAGACGCGCGGAAAACTGCATTCATTACTCCGGTGGGGGTGTTCAACTACACAGTGATGCCGTTCGGTCTTAAGAACGCGGGCGCGACCTATCAGCGGGCCATGATGGCTCTATTCCACGACATGATGCACAAAGAGGTGGAATTCTATGTGGATGACCTGGTGGTTAAATCCAAGCACGAAGCAGACCACCTCGCGGATTTACGAAAGGTGTTCAATAGATGCAGGCGCTTTCAGCTGAAGATGAATCCCATGAAATGCGCGTTCGGGGTGACATCAGGGAAATTCTTGGGATGCGTGGTTCATCGCCAAGGGATCGAGCCCGACCCTGCGAAAGTATCAGCTATCACTAGCATGACGCCGCCCCATAATCAGAGTGCATTGAAGACATTTTTAGGAAAGCTATCCTATCTGCGGAGATTCATCCCAGCAATTGCCGAAATCACATGCTGTTTCAGCACTCTTCTCAAGAAGGACGCCACGTACAAATGGGCTCCGGAGCACGAAGCCGCATTCGAAAGGCTGAAGGATTTGCTGACATCCTCGAAAATAATGATCGCACCTCAACTGGGATCACCGCTTCTGCTATATCTGACATCAACAAGGAGATCTATAGGAGCGCTCTTGGCTCAGGAGTATGAAGGCCAAGAGAGACCTATCTACTACATCTCTCGCATCGTGCAGCCTGCTGAATCAAGGTACACAGACATCGAACGTCATTGCCTTGCCTTATTCTTTGTGATAGAAAAGTTGAAACACTATTTTGCATCGCACAAAGTAGTAGTGGTCACCAAGAGCGACCCTATACGATATTTGCTAACTCACACTACTCCGGGCGGGAGATTGGCGAAATGGTACATGACCATCTCTCAATACGATATCACATGCGTGCGACCGCGAGCGATCAAGTCGCAGGCGGTAGCGGATCTGTTGGCACAGTTCCCCGACAACAGCCATGAACCCGTGATTGAAGAAGAGCTCGAAGGCCCTGAGATCTATGCAATCGACGTGCCCTATTGGACCCTCCACTTCGACGGCTCGTCCACAAGGAAAGGTGGAGGCATTGGGATAGTCTTGACCAAACCAGATGGGGAGGTCATACAGATGTCCGCAAAGCTCAACTTCGCAGTCACAAACAATGAAGCGGAGTACGAAGCTCTCATAGCGGGGCTCCGTGCGGCAAAAGCTTTGGAAGTAAGCAACTTAACGGTCATGGGAGATTCCAAGCTGATCGTTAAGCAAGCCTCGGGCGAGTATGGTTTGAAGGAGATCAACCTCCGGTCTTACCGCACCCTAGTACAAAAGCTGATGCAGCAATTCTGCGATGTGAAGTACGAGCACAAGCCCCGAGCAGACAACAGGCACGCGGACGCTTTGGCAACCTTGGGATCTAAGGTCAGCATTGACAAATGTCCCGCAAAGATATCTATTGAAGTGCGAACATCGTCGGCATTGGCAGAAGATGCGTGCGACGCTGCAAGGAGTGCCAATTCAAAGGGAACCTAGTGCACGCTCCCGCCGTGGATCTACATGCATTAGGGACGCCATGGCCATTTCACACATGGGCTTTGGACTTCATCGGTCCCATCCGACCAACGTCGCACGGGAACCATTTCATCCTCACCGCGACTGAGCTATTCACCAAGTGGGTGGAAGCAATACCACTAAAGACGGCAAATGCGCTGGCTGTGGTCAACTTCATCCAGGAAAGTATCATATGCAGGTTCGGAATCCCAAACACCATTCTTTCAGATAACGGTACTCCTTTTGTTAATCGCCAGGTAGCTGCGAAATTAGCAGAGTAAAATATCAGGCAGATATGTTCTACCCCTTATTACCCAAAGGGAAATGGACAAGCTGAGGCGACCAACAAAACGCTGTTGAGAATTTTGAGCAAGATGGTCGCAGATGACCACAACAAGTGGGCCGACTCTCTAAGCATAGCTCTGTGGGCCTACCGAACTTCTCCGAGGACACCCACGGGGGCCTCGCCATTTCTACTATGTTATGGGGCCGAAGCTGTGGTACCTGCGGAGGTTAGAGTCAATTCGGCGAGGCTAGCCTTCCACGCACTCTACGAAAATCAACGCGATCATGATTTAGTCTTGCTGGAGGAAAAGCGAGAACAAGCCAAAAGAACCAACAAGCGGTACCAGGAAAGAATCGCTCGCGCCTACAATAAGACGGTCCAGCGAAGAGATTTCGCAGTCGGGGACTTGGTTTTGCGCGCATCTGACCACTGTATGCGAGAAGCAACTCACCCGAAGTTCGCAGCCAACTGGGAAGGACCCTTCGAAGTCACAGAAGTCTTCGAAAGTGGCTACTGCAGCATCCGAAGGTTGCACGGCACAACCTCAACCCCGAGTTCAGTCAACATGCGCTGGATTAAGAAGTACTATCCCTGACTTCTCTCATTTCATGCGTTTTATTATAACGTCGCTTAATGTCTTGCGTGGCTACGATTTACACAATCTCCTCTCCCATATGAGAGGATTGTAATCCCATCTCTCCCATATGAGAGCATTATAATAAGAAAATTCTCCCAAATGAGAAACTTCGTATTTGTGCATGTCAATTTTACTTTATTTCAGTTGGTTATAGCTGTTAACAGTGAGTCATCCGCTACAATCACAATCCGCGAATGCAATCTTAACTGATCATTTAAGCCTATCTGTTATGATAGCAGCCTATGCAAATGCGATCTTAACTGATCATCTAAGCCTATCTCTTACGATAGCAGCCTACGCAAATGCGATCTTAACTGATCATCTAATCCTATCTCTTACGATAGCAGCCTACGCAAATGCGATCTTAACTGATCATCTAAGCCTATCTCTTACGATAGCAGCCTATGCAAATGCGATCTTAACTGATCATCTAAGCCTATCTCTTACGATAGCAGCCTATGCAAATGCGATCTTAATTGATCATCTAAGCCTATCTGCCACGATAGCAGCCTATGCAAATGCGATCTTAATTGATCTTCTAAAGCCTATCTGTTACGATAGCAACACATACAAATGCGATCTTAATTGATCTTTCAAGCCTATCTGTTACGATAGCAATACATACAAATGCGATCTTAATTGATCTTTCAAGCCTATCTGTTGCGATAGCAGCCTACGCAAAAATGATCTTAGTTGATCTTCTAAAGCCTATCTGTTACGATAGCAACTCGCACAATCTAACGATCTTGATTGATCTACTAAAGACTATCTGCTATGATAGCAATAATGCGAACATGATCTTAAATGATCCACAAGGGCCAATTACAAGTCCATCTGTCAGGATGGCACAGCTGCGAAAATACGATCTCGAACGATCTAGTGAAACATCTGCGAATTCATATGGCAGATAGCAAATGAAAAACCATTGCATAGCATTATGCGAGGCGGTGTATGCCGAAACGCATGCGAAGTTGTATTTTGTTGTAAAGAGACAGCAGATAATACAAAAAGCTATTTATCATTATGAGTCAAAAGACTTACAATTTATCTGTCTAGATAGCAGCTTACAAGCGAAAAAGCTCGAATCTAACTACGCAGCCAACATGGCTTACAATACATTCGAAAAGTAGCTGACAAGTCAGCAGAGACACACTATGGGAATCCTGGCTGAAAAGGAAGAACCTAACGGTCCTAACACCGGCTATGCAACACACAGATCTGTGGCCAAAGATCTATAGCAAAAGGGATGCTGCTGCAAAGAGATCAACTCGTCATTTGCTACGTCCCTAGCGGCAAAACCTGGGTAATGGTACGTCCAAAACCCCAAGGGGTGACAAAGACCTCTGTCTGATCAAGATAGGCACCGGAGGAACTTCCTGTTTCGACATATGCTACCCTGCGAAACAGGCGAAGCAGTCATTCCTCTGGTGATGGACTCCTTGTCATGATGGACAGGGGCATTGACAAGCCCCCTGAGTTCAAGAACGAAGAGGCAAGAAATCCTCCTCCAGGGATGCGGGAGGAGAATTCCGCCGTTCATTACGAGACGGTAGCACGGTCACTTCGGCGCTGCACCTCACCGGGAGGCGGCCGGAAACATGACCTGCACACATAATACACGAAGAAATTTCTTCGAACACACATGATATATTATCTGCATCTTCTTTATGATGGTTATAAAGAGCAATAAGCCTCATAAAGTGGATCTTGGAAACTATTTCTACATCACAAAGCGCAAACTCAGGATTCACAACTTGAAGTTGCCATGAATCAACGAAAAATAAGCGTTGAAGCCAGCAGTCGTAAGGACTCACGGCAAAGCACATTTTTGGGATGAAGAACCCAAATAGCAAAGACAGGGTTTATATAGAACCTGTAGAGACTCTTCAGTTGCCAAAGATGAGTCAGCATAATTCAAAGAGAGGGTAAGTTCAATCACTTACGCCTTGAAAAGCGGTAACAATCAATTACCCTACTAAAGGCTACGACGATTCAGTTGCGTATCCTAATAAATGACGGATGGTCATGATTCGGATGGGCTTCCCAACGAAAGCGTGCTTATCTGCCGAGAAATTAGCGCGAAAATCAAGCAGAGTATCAATTGCTGATGTCATAATTGGATATGCACAGAGATATCCTATCAAATCCCGGGAAAGGGCAAAACGGGCAAATTCATTCTTGTTGTTAAAAAAAGGGGGAGAAACCCTAGCAACATTACATTAATGTTTCAAACATTACATTAATGTTTCAGCTATTTTCTTGCTATTTTTTCAAAATTCGAAAAGTCAAAGCAAATTCTTGATCAAGGAGTCTTGGGGCTCGAACTGATGGCTCAGCTTCTCTACTTGTTCCACTTCTTGCTTCAATAGCTCGCACCTGGCATTCATCTCATGATAGAGCTTCAGAGCTTCATCAACCTATAGCTTTTGCTGCTCCACCTTCTGCTTCTCAGCTGCGAGATTCTGGTGGCCGAGTTTCAAAGTTACGGCTGCGCGAATCAGCGTGACTCTGTTCATAAGAAATTTGAAGCCCAGTCTGCCCTGGACTTTGGTCACGAGATTTTGGCACATGCCACATAGCAATTCAGCACTCTGGACAGAAATGGTCGCAGGCGTAGCCGCAGACAGCTGCTCCAAAATCCAAATGGCTTCAGTAAGAAACAGCCTCCTGTCAAAGGGCCCTATCTCCAGAGATCTCACAAACGATTGGGGGTAGGTAAGGCGCATTCGAACCACCCAGTCTACATCGGTTTGCTTCAAACCTGAAGAGACGTCAAAGCCAAGTTATGATGTCAAACTCGTGAGTAAATAATGCAAAATGCGAACAGTAAAGCTCTGCTTACCAGTTCCTTCCAGAATCTCATGAAGAGAAGGAATGCGCGCTGCCGGGGTGGTCGAAGACTGTCCTCGCTCCATAGCTCTCCTATCAGCTGCGAGCTCCAGCCTCTCGTAGTCAGGAGGAAGAGTGTAGGCCGCACCAGCTGCGGCTGCATTCCCAACCTGCGAGCCCCAAAAGCTCCACGCAGGAATAGGTGCCTCTGACTCAGTCATCACCGGAGGCGAAGGGACAGCCGAAGTCGCTTGGCGAAGAACGCTCTCAGATGCGAAAGCATTAGCAGCACTTGTCCTTACTTCCTCAGCACCAGCATGGACATCTTCATCCATCAGCACAGCACCTGCTTCAGCATCATCGGAAAGTTCGATGATGTCCTTGAGAGGCTCACTTGCATGTTCAGCAGCTGCGACAGGCTTCTCGGTATGGGAGCTTGGAATCGGGACATAGGACGCAGAAGGCTGACTTCTCTGCTCCAGCACAGGTTCCTCAGCATGACCTGCAATATTAAATGCGATGATATGAGGTAACTTGCGCTATAAGTTATTTTGCTATCTTTACTAAAGCTAAGAGTAAGAACCTCCACGCGAAGGTGGGATTGAGGTATCTTCATCATACACTAAGGACGTGGAACCATGTCCTATTAGTGTGTCCTCACTAAGAAAGTCTTTAAGAGAAGCGTGACCTGGGATGCGAATAAACCAGTCATGATCCTGCTTCAAGTTGCTAAGGTCTAGTACATGTGTATTGCTCAAATGATTACCTGAAGGTTCTCCACATTTGTCTACTAGCCAACGGCGAATGTCAGCCTTTGACACACCGTGCTTTAACGCACCCACAATAACATCTCTATAAGTTACTGCGAGATTGAAGATCTCACCTTTATCGCCGCCTGCGATCTCTTCGAAGTCCGCTTGGGCTTGCTCCAGGGCTGCTGCATCCTCTTCTGGAACCTCATCTTCCTCCTCCGCATGAGGAGCCACTTCTTCGGGAAGCTCGTCTTCCTCGTCAACTGGACGCACTAAGTCGTCAACATGCCGCTCCTCGAGGCTCCGCTGTTTCACACGATCGAGCTCCTCCTCTTCCCGCCGCCTCCTTCTTTCAGCAGCCTCCGCGGCTGTCTTCCGGGACTCAGCAAGAACGTCCTCGCTTATGGGATCATCTGGAATGCCAGAATGGGAATCTCTCTTTTGTCTCTTGGCCAGAAGGCCACCAATGGTCTCATCATCATCATCATCTGCGAAGATATAATTGGTTTAAGAGAAGAAGTGCAAAGAAGTTACGATAATGGAAAAGGAAATGCGACAGAGGTACCTCCTGATTCTTCCTCATGCATCACAACTGTTGCTTCTTCTTCTTCATCACTTTCTTGGGGCTCCTGCCTCTCTTCCTCTTCCTCTTGGTTGAATGGAACAAAAGACTCAACTGCGAGCTCTTTTCGCACTTTGCTGGGCATGCGACCTTTGCCTTTGTCCTTGATAGAAAGGGACCTCACTGGAGGAGAAGCTGGAGCACTTCTAGGGGAAGAAATCGTAATTCCCTTTTGCCTAGGTCTCTTCACTCTCGGCGCTGCAGTCGCTGGAGGGGACGGGTCAGCTCTAGGAAGAGACGGAGCCGGAGCATTGTCTATCAGCGAGTCAGCAAAAGCATTCATGACTGCGCGAATCTTTGTTTCGACCTCAGGGTCCATCCTTCATGCTAGCCGGAACGACTGCTTTTGTCTTCTGGTGGCAACAATGGCGTTAACCAACGACTTGGAGCGATCACCAAATGCGAATCGCCGCACATGACACTACAACAGTACAGAATAAAGGTGTCAGCATAAGGAAATCAAGAAGCTTAACGCACGCGAAAAATTGCTTACCTCAGCAAATGCCTTGCTGTATCTGACGACATGCGTGTCGCCCTTCTTAACTGCGACGACTTGCTCCTTCAGAATGACATCAGGACACAAATGGTTCTCACGATCCAACAGTGAGTAGCAACCATACTCAGACTCACTCAGACTGCAAGTGGGGCGAAACGGAAAAGAGTTTCTTTTGATCAAGGGAGCTCTGCTTGACTGTGCGGCCGACTCCGTCTCAATCCTCGTTTGCTGGGCAACCCAGTACGCGAGCCAGTTTTGGGAGCAACCACCCTCGCGGGTTCCCGCAGGCTGCTCAAAGGGAAGATTGTTCATGAAGACCGTCTTGCACTCCTTTGTTAGCAAGCGCTTATAACATCCTCTGATAATGGACTGGGGCCAGATTGATGGGGCCACCGCATCAAAACCAAACTGAGGAGAAACTCGAGTGGGGTCAACGTCCACGGTAAGATTTTCATACCTCGGCGCGAGCTCACGAATATGCTCTGCGAGGGCAGAAAGGGAACCTCGCAGACACCAACAAAAGAACTCGCGGTAGCGCTCATGAAAATGCGGTCCCTCTTCAAAGAGAAGCTCTTCTGAGAAGACAATACCTTTAGAGGGGTACAGCTTTGGAAACCATCGCACGTTCTCAATGCGCGTGGCATAGGGCCTTGCAGTAAACTCCTTCCGTTTGTCGCATATCAAACTCCAAACGCACTTGGTGTTGCTTGCTCCGAACCATCTCGCAGCTCTTCCGCTGTTGCGCGCTTCCGTCTCGCCTGGGGGACACCACTTGTCAAGTTTGAGAGCAGTTGGAGCATAAGACGGCCATCGCTCGAAAACCCACATTGTCAAAAAGGAAATATTGACAAAAGTCAGTACATCGAGGCGGCCACGCGACTCCTTCATGGCTAGAACCAGCTGATCAAGCCTATAGTACAGCGTGCCCAAGACCAAGGGTCCGAGTGCGACTCTCTGGCCAAGGGCGAGCCTCACAGCAAGTGGCAACACATGGTAGAAGACTCCGTCATGGGGGTGACCATCAATCAGGTACCTCGACAGCCAAGCACAGAGAAAAGCACAAAGGGTCAAATGATAGCCTTTACCCTCTACGTAATTCTCGGCCTCTGGGTCCTCACTCAGAAGTTTCTTAGTGATGCTGCTGTTCGCATAGTCTCGGAAGAAGTACTGCAACCATTTGTTCCAGGTATTCTTCGCAGACGTATCAACCAACTGCCAGTTCGGAAGAGGCTTTGTAGTGGTCCACCGGGTGGAGATTTTCTTTACCTCTGCTAGGCATTTCTCCATCTGTGTGTATAAAGCAATCTCCGCAGATGTCCTCAAGGGACTCAAAGGGTCCACTTCGCCCATGGGGGAAAGTTCGTACAGCATTTGAACGTCCTCGAGTGTGGGGGCAGCCTCGAACTCAGCAAAATGGAACGTGTGAGTCGCAGGCGAGTAACGGGACAGAAGGTCTAGAAGCATGGACTGATCCAGCTTCACGGCAGCACCCTTCATAGCACGGATAGCAAAGTATACGCCGGCTTCATCAAGAGTCGCGGCGTGATGGTCCAACACGTGGTCAATCCACTCATCCATATAGTCCAATTGCTGGACGAACGCCTGGGTAGAAATCGCAGTATATGGGAAGTGCCCGTTCTCGATTCCCAATCGAACTACATCCTCGGAACCGATCAACTCGAGCAAGGCTGAGTTGACTGGGCGAGTCAGTGTCAGCAATCGCTCGACCGGGACAGGATCAGGCATCCTCTTCGCCTTAACTCTCGCATGGTAAAAATCTTTGCCGCCTAAATAGGGGGCTTTTCGCCACAGAGCCTGCGGAAGGTCGGGTATCTCTTCATCTTCCTTGACGGGTCTGGTTACTCTTGTCTTGGCCATTCCTGCGGAAGAGCAAGAAAAAGGGGGGAGAAATACCACACTTCAGTTTGAATTTTGAAATTCAAGATCTATGCAAAGGAAGACGAACAGTTTCTGGTATCAATTTCAGAAATCAGGGAGTTGCAAGATCTCATATTGTTGAAGGATTAAAGCAAAGTGGGTTCAAATATCAAAGCCTCTTCACAAATTTCATGGGTTTACAGATTCAACGCAGTTCAAGGCAAACACTGGTATCTTAAATCAAAATTAAACGAGGCCAACCTTGTTTTCTTGAAGCCTGCTTGGATATGCACAATTGAAGAATACGATTTGCAGTTCTGAACTGATGGTTGATTATCTGAATCTGCTCTCGAAGATCTCCGGGTACCATTCACTTTAAGAGAAAAGAAGTGATGCTTTGCAACAGTGGATACAAAGTATTTATCCAAAAACAATGAAGGGTTGCGTCCTTTCAGTAGTCGAATCGCAACCGTCACCGTCAAATCGCGCAATCACAGGACAAGCTGACGTCACGCCTAAAACCCTAGAAGCCAGACGGCACGACTCTAGGGGTTTTAGGTCATAATGACACGCACGGGGGCTGAACTTACCCGTATTTGAATTGGTGCATGGCAGCAACGCGTATGTTGGTTTCCGCGCATGGAAGTCTATACAGCTATGAGTCTTCACGCGCAGAAAGGGGGCTAATGTAGATAGTGCTTTCTGAGCTGAGAGATCTTGGCCACGTGGCAACCATCCAGCACACCATATTGTGCTCCACACACACTGGATCACCAGCCGAGCTGATCCATGTGGGGGCTGCGAGACAGGGCCCTCGCATACCACTGCACGGGACTTGTAGGGACTTTGTGGTTTGGAGGCTAGAGTAAGCCCTGTCGCGTGCGAGCCAAGCCCGCACGCGACCTTTAGTAACTGTTTTGAGAGATTTATGGCACGAGCTCCATAAACCCGGTCAATCCGGTCAAACCCGGTCAACCTCGTAACGGTTCCGGTATTCGCGCACAACGTGCTGTAACGGTCCCTATATACTCGGACGAACGTGCCGTTATGGTTAAGCTAATTAAGCCGCCATCAATGGGCGCATTAACCACACTACAACGGTCACGTTCTCTGCTATATATATGCCGTTACCCTTTCCATACAAAGGAGAACACACTGGCCATACGCGGAAGCTCTGCCAAACCTCTGTCTCTCTCTCAGACATTGCTACTGCCTTACTCTCTCCCTACACACAACCCCTCTCTTCCTGTGCGATCCCTGATCCACTACATACGGTGTACACGGAGGTCTCCCCGCCGGAATCTCTTGTGCACAGTAGCTATGGCTCAAACCCTAGGGGTTTATGTGCAAATTTAGGAGAAGTTTTGCCTATATAAGGAGGCAGCCTCCTACACATTATGGTGTGCTATAATGCTAAGGCATAAGGCTATTCCAGAGAATAAAGTTACTCTGTCTAGATTCATACTAGTTGTAGAGAACCCTAGTCTCTCTCCAACTTCATCCAAGGAGGTGGAACGTGGTGTGGAAATCAGTGTTCGTCCTCGAGATTCACACTAGATTGGTGGGAGCAAGATCAAGGAGGAGGCGCGTGAAAGCAAGCAACACAACGATCATCCGCTTATGTGATAGATCCTTCCTGCTCTTCATTAAAGATTTTAGATTATGTTCTTCTTGTGTATTTAATCAATATGTTTTAGTCATACTTAAGTTATCATAATTTTTTAGTTAAATTTGTTATGTAATTTAATAAAAATGTAACAATATACTATTTAAAAAATATGTGACCCTTTTCTCAAAAAAAAAAAATGTGATCCTTGAACCACTGGTCAGAGCGGTTGAACAGTAAATTAGTGTCACCGTTTCAGTTCCCAGTCCAGTTCTTATAGCCCCTAAAAAATGTGTCGTTACCGCTCCAAAACTCGAGTCGTCGGCATTCCTCTCGGTGGCCAATCTTTCGTGCTGCATTGGTACAGCGAACACAACCGTGCTTCGGAAAAGTTGATATAATCTATGTTGTAAGTTTTTGGTGCTGCATTGGAGCAGCCCAACTTTGCTTTGGGAAAGTTCAAATGTGGAAGTAGTAGTAAAAATTGACCGCGCTCAGTTCTAACTAATAGGAATCTTTGCTTGGGGTAAGTAAAGGAAACCGAAGATGCTAAGCTTCACGGCACGTAGGTACTGCAACAACATCACAGCGGTGCCACCTTGACGACCATCTACTACTAGTGTTTTGAGTTCATTAAATGCACCTACATTGAAAATACCTACCTAATAAAAGCTCCGAAATCCAAAGCCGCCGAGTTATTACATCGCAGCACCGCAACGGAAGGCAGCACACCAAGGGTGGGGTATGTTTCCCAAACGGTGCTGACAGATCTCTGTTTACCCAATCTTACCCCTGATGGTAAGTGTTTATGAACGAAAAAAATTACAACTACCAGTCTTTGCCAGCTCTTTCTTTCCAATTTGACTTTTGTCACTATTCGCTGGGTCACTTTGACCCGGTGATTTGAATAACAAGCCGATGTAATTTTCTGATAATTTTTTCATGGTGTTGTAGAGTTAAATGTGCTCTATAATATGGTGAAAAAAATATCAAAAAATCGTATTATTTTGCAATCCAACTCACCCGGTCAAAGTGACCCAGATACGAGTCAAAAAAGTCAGATGGGAAGAAAGAGCTGGGACGGACTGGTATGCACCAGCTGGGATTGATACGAAAATGACCACAATATGTCATGGGTTTATCCATAGTTAAATTCACTAAAAAGTTATATGCTGAAGGTTAGTTTATTAATATTGTGGCGTTTTAAAAATGCTGTGTACGAAGTATTATGAGAAAGTTGCTGTGAGAATTTATACAAAGAGTGTTTGGTTAAAACTGCATATATCCTCTGAGGTAAAATACTTTTGACATATTCTGTTTGCTAAGAGAGAAAGAGACAGAGAGAGTAAAATATTATTGATGAACTTGATGATAAACGAAATACAAGAAATTGGAGCTTTAGCAGCGGCTGTAGCCGTGGGCATAGACCCCTAACCCCACCGGCGTAGATCTACCGCAACGGGTGCTTATGCGTTGGCAAATGATGCACTAGTTGCCGCTATGTACCTGCTGGCCTAGCTCCCAAGCGGCGGGTAAGCTAGCCGCTGCGGTAGGTACCTTAAAGCGCAGTTGCAGCCGCGGGCATAGCTCGGAACATATTGTAGTGGCTTCAGCCGCTGGGCTAGCTTGGAAGAACTTCGTGTAGAATTTCTGTACCATTTCCTCCCATGTCTTGACAGATCCCGCTTCGAGGGTTCTGTACCACTTGTATGCAACGGTTCCCAGAGATTTGAGGAATTCGCGCATGAGCAACCGAGTATCAGCCGCGTACGGACCCATCATATCCACAAACCTCATCACGTTTTCGTGGGCGTTCCCACTGACTTCATCAAAATTGTCCCATTTGGGCGTTTTGTACCCAACAGGGTTTGGCATCAGATAAATATCCCGCGAAATGGGAGGTGCATTATCTACCTTAGGGATGACAGTGTCCGCAAAACTCTGGTTGGCGATAATACTGTCAATCCTTTGTTCAAGGGCCGCCATGATGGCAGGTGTTCCTCCATAGGATGGAGCTACTGGCCCAAATCCCGGAATGTAGGGCATACTGGGGTTGTAAGGAGGCGGCGGTGGAGGCCCATGGCTTCCTAGGGCTCCGCTAGTGTAGAGAGATGATGCAGGATATGGGGCAGGGTTTCCTACCGTCATCAGGGACGAGCCTGATGAGAACGGTGGCGTCTGGCTCGCCGGGCCACCCGAGAGAGGAGTTTGGGCAGCAGAGACATGCACTATCGAGGTGCCTATTGAGGTGGGCACTGTCCCTGGTGGCGGCAGTGGAGTTGGCAGCAATGGGGAAGAAGCCCCCGGGACAACGTTTTGGGCCACCTTTCCCATAATCGCCATGATCTGAGCAATTTTCTCAGATTGAGCCTCCATAGCTCGGGCTTGAGTTCGTATCGTAGCATGGAGAGACTCCAAAGAGGGTTCTCCCTCAACAACAACTTGAGCTCGAGCATTGGGAGTGGTGTTGAGCAGTCCATCCTCTCCTGAGGTCTCCTCATGGGATGGAGATTGGTCTCCATGACGAAGATCTTGGTCCAAAGGCATTATGAACAGATTTGAAGCTTTTGAAGGTGGATGTTTCACGTCGGGTTCACCAAAATGTGCACAAGGAAATCCTCAAGAGATATCCTCAAGTAGAGAATAAGGACACAGAGAGTTGTAAGGTGTGTGTAGGGAGAGAGTAAGCACTAGTAACTGTTTGTGAGAGAGAGACACTAAGTTATGGTACTGGACCAATGTGTCTTGTGTCGCAATGGAGAACTAACGATCCTATGTATAGTGGGGAAGTGACCGTTGAGGGATTAATGCACCATAAATGTCGGCTTAAAGATAGACCCCCAACGACACGTTCGACCGTGTATATAGGAACCGTTACGTATCTGCCCGCAAGTATCGGAGACCGTTATGAATCGGCCGCACTGATGGGACACGTAAGCCTAGGATCTCTGAGTCAGTTACCAGAGGTCGCGCGCAAGCTTGGTTGTCGCATGCGCGCGACGGACCTTACCCTAGCCTCCAAACCATTAAGTCCCTACAAGTCCCGTGTTATGGTGCGCGGGGGCCCTGTCTCGTAGCCCCCACGGGGATCAGCACGGGTGGTGATTCGGTGTGGAGGGAGCACGGCTAGGTGTGCTGGATGGATGCCACGTGGCGATGATCCGCCTGTCTAGATAGCAGTATCTACAATAAGTAAGCAACTTTTTTCTAAAAAAAGTTACCTACAACTTTTTAGAAAATTTAACAATATCAAAGTAAGCAACTTTTTGATCTTTTTCTAAAACAAAACCTAAAAGTCCCTAAATTAGGTAAAGAAATCAAGGCCTAAGTAGTATATTTTATACCATGTAATGTTGAAATTTTGTGTGGGCACTTTTGTCCATAAAGAATGTCCAAATCATGGCCCACCTCATATCTCATGTTGAAATGAATACTTAGTCTGTCTATGCTTTTTGTTCTCATTTAACTTTTTTGACTCGTATCTGGGTCGCTTTGGCCGGGTAATCTAGATAGTAAAATAATACGATTTTTGATAATTTATTCATCATGAATATAAAGCAACTTTTATTCTACAACACCATGAAAAATCAATTAAAAAACATTAATTTGTTATTCAAATCACCGGTTCAAAGTGACCCAGTAAATAATGACAAAAGTCAAATTAGAAACAAATAGGAGAGACAGACTAATATGTTCCAAAGTAAATATTGATTGTTGTGATTTGATATCCCTACTAAAGTTTCTCTCGGGACATAGAAATGAAGAAATATCAAATCTTATCTTCTCTGCTTATCTTCTCTGTTCCCTCTCATTCTAGTCATTTGACTTTTTAGACTTACTATGTCATTTTGACCGACTAATTTAGATAACAAAACGACGCGATTTTTTAATAATGATTTCATTGTGTGCTAGAGAAACTTTTATTCTACAATAGCATACAAAAGTTATTAAAAAATTATATCATTTTTCTATTTAAACCACCGAATCAAAGTGACCCGAAAAATAGTGATAAAAGTCAATTAGGATAAAAAGAGAGGGAACATAGTGATATCCCCTACCGCAACAAGCCTTAGTAGTAGTACTTTCTCTGTTTCTCCTCTTTCTTCCTAGATTGACTTTTTCCACTATTCACCGGGTCACTTTGACCAGATGATTTGATTAACAATACAATTCAAAATTTTGGTGATTTTTTATGTTGTTGTAGAGTAACTTTTACTTTACAACATAACAAAAAATATCAAAAAATTGTATCATTTTGCTATTCAAATCACCAGGTCAAAATGACATAATTACGGATGAAAAAATTAAAATTAAAAAAGAGAAGAAACAGACCGAGTACAACACTAGCTTATGTTGGGCCACTATATTCTCACATCATTGTCAAATTTTAAGACTTTATGTGTTGCCACCAAGAGATGTAAGATAGTAAAACACATACCTTCTTTAGTATCTAGAGGTCTCATCTCACACTATAAATAGCTCATTTTGTTTCCTTGGAGAATTGTATCCACGAAGAGTGAAAGTAATCCAACAACACAATTATGAGTTCAACTTCTGCATCCTCAATCATCTTCTCAGTGCTTCTCCTCCTGGTATCTATCTCTCTCACTTAGTCACATTTCTGATATTAAAGCCTTTCTATGTGTAATATTACTCATTACTCATATTTTGTGTTGTTGAAATTATACATATGTAGTATGATAGCTAAGCTTGTTCTCGTGTTATGTGTATTATTACTTGCAGTTAACTACCGATGCAAGACATGATCCTGCATTTACTCCTCACAGTTATGTGCATGTGAAAGAGGACAAGTCTTCCGACGATGCGTTGTTTGTCAAAGATCTCAAACCAAGTCCAAATAACCCTCTCTGGTGGTGGGATGCAAGTAAAGAAGATAAGCCGTCAGAGGATGCGTTGTTTGTCAAAGATCTCAAACCAAGTCCAAATCAACGTTTCTGGTTGTGGGATGCAAGTAAAGAAGATAAGCCGTCAGAGGATGCATTGTATTAGCAGTCAAGAGTCAAAATTGGTGCTTAAAAGTCAATGGAGTCAAGATTCAAAGAAGAAGTCAAAGTCAAAGCTGGAAAATGAAGTCAACACCCTTGCTGGAAGATCAATTTTACAGTCATCTCAATATTTTGGTGCCTTTTGGTATTTTCCAGAACTTGAGTTGCACATTTATATTTCCCAAAGAGTTGTTTAAAACTCTTCTAAACCTTGCTGGGTTCTTTTCCAAATTATTCAAAGTCTGTGGAAATCTTGTAATAAGTAGATCTTCACCTATGGCTGAGATCTTCTCTTGTTCAATCCAACGGCTCAAATTGTGACCGTTTGGATTCGGGCTATATAAGCCTCGCGGCTCTAGGGTTCATGTATTCTGACTTCTCTGCAACAATGGCAGCGAAGCTCTGCCAAAATTATCAATGAAATTGTTCCTTTTTTGTTTCCCTTTCTGGGTTCTTTATCTTTCACATCTTTGAATTCTCTTTGGAATCATTGATTCCTTTCATGGTATCAGAGCCATGGCTTTGTCCACTGCTCAAAATCAGGGTTCTACAAACCCTTTCTATGTCCTCTCTCAAATCCACAACCTAGTTCCCTTTAAATTAGACAACAACAACTATTTGATCTGGAAATATCAGGTCTCATCTGTTCTGAAAACCCAATCGCTCTTTGGTTATGTAGACGGCACAAAGATCTGTCCGTCCGAATTCCTAGCCGATGACCATGGTGAGGCAACGGAGAATCGGAATCCGGCGTATGAAGTCTGGGTGGCTCAAGATCAGATGGTTCTTACTCTTCTCACAGCAACACTCACACAAGAGGCTCTTGTTCAAATCGTGGGTAAGCAATCTTCTCGTGACGTTTGGGTTTCACTCGAAAACAGGTACTCCTCTCTCACTCGCTCAAATATCATGCAACTGAGATCTGAACTTCAAACGATTCGTAAGAAATCGGAATCTATTGATGAATACATGCAAAGACTCAAAACCCTAAGGGACAAACTCTCTTCTGCTATGGTTCACACTGATGATCAAGATATGATTCTATATGCTCTTCATGGTCTTCCTCCTGAATATAACTCTTTTAGATCTGGTATTCGTGTTACTATGTCTCTTGCTCCTGATAAAATTACATTTGAAGAACTGCATGTCTTGTTGAAAGCTGAGGAACAAATGATTGAGTCTCAAACTGTTATATCCTCTGATTTGGTTGGAAATGCTGCTTACATGTCTATTGGTACTCAATCTGAGTCTTACTATGGGAACAATCGTGGTAGAGGAGGCAACTCCAATGGGACCGGTTATGGTAGAGGTCAAGGGTCTGTGAATCAAGGTCAAAACCCTAACTCAAAAAGGGGTCAAGGGTCAGGGTTCTTCAGTCAAAACCCTAACCCTAATTATGGTCAAAGGTCAAGTCTAAACCCTAATTCAAATTATGGTCAAGGGTCAGGAACTCAAGGTCAAACCTATAATTCAAACTACTTTGGTAGAGGAGGAAACAACAGGGGAGGAGGTAGAAGTTTTGAATACCAAAGAGGGGGAAGAACTGGGTATAACAGAGGTCCTTCTAAAAGCAGAGATAGCAATGGTAATCCTCTAACCTGTCAAATATGTGGCTATGATTACCACTCTGCCATAGATTGCTGGCATAGAATGGATCATGCCTTTCAAGGAAAGAAACCTCCTACCCAGTTAACTGCTATGAACACTGTGACTGTGGCTGATCCTTCTCCAAGCATCTCTCCAAATTATTGGTTGACTGATTCTGGTGCCAACAACCATATGACTTCTGATTTTGCAAACCTTTCTGTGAGCTCTCCTTATCATGGGTCTGATCAAGTTGCAGTGGGTAATGGTAATACCCTGGCCATAAATCACTCTGGTACTGCCTTTCTTAACACCCCAAATCATTCTTTTCAATTAAACAAAATTCTACATGTCCCAAATTTATCTGCTAACTTAGTCTCTGTTTATCAACTTTGCAAACAACACAACTGTGCCTTCTATTTTGATGCTGATTCCTTTTTATATCCAGGACAAAACTCTGGGCAAAGTTCTATACCAAGGGTTGAGTGAAAATGGTCTCTATCCCATACACACTCATCCCTTCTCTCATGTCTCTGAAGTCAAAGACCCTGTCAAGACTGCCTATCTAGGAAATACTGTCATGTCTCCTATCTGGCATGCCAGATTAGGACATCCCTCTGAAGATGTTTTGAAACTTGTTTTTATTTCTGCTTCTAATTTATGCAAAGACTTAAAGTTATGTGATATTTCTTCAAGTTCCTTATGTGAACATTGTGTGAAAGGCAAAATGACTAGACTGCCTTATAAATCTTCTCTTTCTGCTTCTAAAAATTCTCTAGACATGGTTACAGATTTTATGTGCTCTTTATTGATGATTACTCCAAATTTACTTGGCTATTTCCTCTATATCATAAATCTGAGGTTGCTTCTGTCTTTGATAAGTTCAAAACTCAAATTGAACTCCAACTTGGTAACAAAATTAAAATTCTGAGATCTGATGGTGGTGGTGAATATATATCTTATGTATTTCATCAATATTTGCAAAATCATGGTATTATTCATCAAAAATCATGTCCTTACACTCCTCAACAAAATGGAGTAGCTGAAAGAAAACACAGACACATTGTTGAAACAGCTGTTACAATGATGATACATGCTTCTTTACCTAATTATTTGTGGTATCATGCTTTCACTGCTGCTGTTTATCTTATCAATTGCATGCCAAGCAAAAAAACTTTCAATAAATCTCCTTGGGAGTTGCTTTATAAAACAATTCCAGATTATTCAAAATTCAAAGTCTTTGGGTGTGCCTGTTATCCTTATCTGAGACATTATAATGTGTCTAAACTTGATCCCAAATCAACTCAATGTGTTTTTCTTGGTTATTCACAAAACTATAAGGGTTATGTTTGCTTTGACAAATCTGCACAAAAAATTTTCATAAGTAGAGATGTAATTTTTGATGAACACATTTTTCCATATCAGAAAAGTCAAAATGAAAGAGTTGACAAAATTAATGATTTCAAAATAGGAGACATATCTGTCACACTTCCAGATACTGCATTTACTACTCCCTCTGATTTCATGCATTCACCTGACTTAAATGCCACTGCTGACACTACACACATTAATGGTTCTAATTCCAACATTAATGTGTCTACTTCTAATCTTCCATTTACTAACTTATCTTCTGATGTTATGACAGGTGCACTGAATGAGAACTCTTCTACTCTTGATCCTAGTCACACACCTGATACAGAATATACTACTACTCTTGATCATGCCAATTTAACTGATAAGAACAGTGCTACACCTGTCTCTGGGAGCCACCAAGCTCAGGTAGAGTTAGACCCTGTTCCAGCTCTGCAGCCGGGCACTATAAATTCAAATGATGCCTCCCACACAGAAGCTGATGAAACAACAAATGTTCCAACCCCAGGCTTGGCAACTGAACAGGTGTCTACAACTTTTCCAGCTGGTGGACATCCCATGCAGACAAGAAGCAAGTCTGGGATTGTCAAAAAGAAAGTGATTGGATTCACAGCCACTTCTGGTAACTCTGATATCTCTCCTTTCTTAAATGATCCTACTTGTTTTAGTGAAGCTAGAAAACACTCTCAGTGGCTTAATGCAATGGCTGAAGAATTTTCTAGTCTCCAACAACAAAACACCTGGACCCTAGTACCTCCTCCCAACAATGCAAATATTGTTGGGAACAAATGGGTCTTCAGGACAAAATATAACCCAAATGGCACCATATCTAGATACAAAGCTAGATTGGTTGCCAAGGGTTTCAATCAAACACCTGGCATTGACTTTGAAGAAACTTTCAGTCCTGTTGTTAAACATGCAACTGTTAGAACTGTTATTGCTCTAGCTGCTTCCATGAACTGGCCTCTGAATCAACTTGATGTCAAAAATGCCTTCTTACATGGTCACTTGAGAGAAACTGTTTTACCTCCTGGATTCAAAGATCCACTTCAACCCCATTTTGTGTGCAAGTTAAACAAAGCCATATATGGTCTCAAACAGGCACCTAGAGCCTGGTTTGAGAGATTCACTAGTTTTATTTTATCACTTGGATTTGTTGCATCTGTGGCTGACACCTCCATGTTTATTAGATACACCACTCATCCTCAATCTATTACTATCTTGTTATTATATGTAGATGACATTATTCTCACTGGCAATGATACTACTTATATGAATTATCTTGTGTCCAAACTTGGCACTGAGTATAGTATGACTGATCTGGGTCCTTTAACCTATTTTATGGGTTTAGAAATTCAAAGATCTGCAAAAGGCATTTTTATACATCAACACAAATACATCACTGATCTACTTCTTAGATTTAATATGATGTCATGTACTGCTTGTGACACTCCTACTACCTCTGGTATTAAATACCATGCTCATGATGGTGCATTACTTGAAAATCGAACTCCTTTCAGACAACTATTAGGTGCTCTTCAATATTTGACCTTTACAAGACCAGATATCTGTTTTGCTGTTAATCATCTTTGTCAATTTATGCATATGCCTACAACTCAGCATCTCATTGGTGCCAAAAGAATTCTAAGGTATTTGAAAGGCACTATAAATGAAGGAATTTTTTACAACTCTTGTTCTCTTAATTTACATGCTTACTCTGATGCAGATTGGGCTGTAACCCAACTGACAGAAGAAGCACCACTGGTTTTGTCATATTTCTGGGACATAACCCTATTCACTGGGCTGCTAAAAAGCAACCTACTGTATCCAGATCCTCTGCTGAATCTGAATACAGAGCTCTTGCCACCACAGCAGCAGAACTTTGTTGGTTTCAGTACCTATTTCATGATCTTCACATTTTTATGCATCAACCTCCTACATTATTTTGTGATAATGAATCAGCTATTGCTATGACTGCAAATCCTGTTATGCATGCTAGAAAAAAACACATTGAACTAGATTACCATTTTGTTAGAGAAAAGTGTTTAAAGAAACAATTACTGGTTGCATATGTTCATTCTGCAGATCAGCTGGGAGACATCTTCACCAAAGGTCTAGCAGCACTTCCATTTCATTATCTTAAGCACAAACTGATGGTGTCTCAACCACCATCAGTTTGAGGGAGGGTATTAGCAGTCAAGAGTCAAAATTGGTGCTTAAAAGTCAATGGAGTCAAGATTCAAAGAAGAAGTCAAAGTCAAAGCTGGAAAATGAAGTCAACACCCTTGCTGGAAGATCAATTTTACAGTCATCTCAATATTTTGGTGCCTTTTGGTATTTTCCAGAACTTGAGTTGCACATTTATATTTCCCAAAGAGTTGTTTAAAACTCTTCTAAACCTTGCTGGGTTCTTTTCCAAATTATTCAAAGTCTGTGGAAATCTTGTAATAAGTAGATCTTCACCTATGGCTGAGATCTTCTCTTGTTCAATCCAACGGCTCAAATTGTGACCGTTTGGATTCGGGCTATATAAGCCTCGCGGCTCTAGGGTTCATGTATTCTGACTTCTCTGCAACAATGGCAGCGAAGCTCTGCCAAAATTATCAATGAAATTGTTCCTTTTTTGTTTCCCTTTCTGGGTTCTTTATCTTTCACATCTTTGAATTCTCTTTGGAATCATTGATTCCTTTCACATTGTTCGTGAAAGATCTCAAACCAAGTCCGAATCTACCTCACTGGCGGTATAAGGAAAGCAAAGAAGATAAGTCATGAGACAATGCATTATTCATGAAAGTTCTCAAACCAAGTCCAAATCAACCTATCTTGTGGTTGGCTGCAAGTAAAGAAGATAAGTCGTTAGACGATGCATTATTCGTGAAAGTTCATAAACAAATCAACCTATCTTGTGGTTGGCTGCAAGTAAAGAAGATCAGATGATGCATTGTTTGTGAAAGTTGTCAAACCAAGTCTAGGCGATAAAAAGCTTAGAGATACAGGAGAAAAGGCCAAGCTCATGCAACAGAAACCCTACCCTGCCTAAGGACAATTGGGCGGTGTTTTTTGTTCGCGTATCTAGCAAGTCGGTCTTTTTTGGTGTCGTTTCACTATGTAATATATGTCAGCTGCATTAGTATATGCAGTAGTGAAAGTCTACGTTGTGTTGGCCGGCATGCTTTTGCAAGGATGTTCCATAAATAAAATTGTACTACTATTTATTTTCGCGGGCTCTATGTCCTGTGATATATGGTAACAAACCGTTGAAACTTAATCTGATAATTAATAAACATAATGAATGCAAATTTATGAAGGTACTTTGTGCATCTATTACCTTTAATTAATAGATCGATTAAGTTGGTGTTACGAGTACATGGAGGTATTTGTAATGTTAGTAGAGGTTCAGGGACTAGAGCACAATTATGGGGTTAAGTTTCTGTTAGAGTCAGTTAGAGATAATGTGCACTATAAAATAAAAGATTGTAATGAGGAAATTTTAGAATTAATGAGAAAGTCTTTCCTAATTCTCAAGAACCCTAAATTTCTCTGATTCACATGATATCGGAGCCTGGGCCGTTCCTTCTCTTCACCTCTGAGTCCATTCATGGCGACTTCGTCTTCTTCAGCACCGATCTCGCCTAATCTACAGTTCGTCATCAACAATTTCCATCATTTAGTCCCTATCAAGCTTGACTCTCAGAATTACGGCGCTGGAAACTCCTGTGCGAAAGTGCCCTTGCGGCGAGCTCCTTTCTTCATCGTCTTCAACACTTTTCACCACCGGACTTGTCTCTTCTCTCCGATGAAGGTATTCGTACCTCTAATCTTCTTTTTCAGTCGTGGTTGATCGAAGATTCTTATATTCGTAGTTGTCTCTTGGCGACATTGAGTGCTTCTGTTCTTGCTGAAATTAGGTCTATTGCTGATCAACTTGCTCTTGTTGGTTCTCTTGTTAATCATGCGAATCTTGTGTTCTATTCTCTTCAAGGACTTCCTGCTGAATTCAATTTTATTAAGCTTGTTATTCAAAATCTTCCTCTTACCTGTGATATTGAGGAAGTCCACACTAGAATTCTATCAGAGGTCGTTCATGTTGATCTTGAGCATAAAGCTTTGTTATCTTCTACACCAGCATCTTCCTCAGTTGCTTTTGGTGCCACCAATAAGAAGTGCTAGGAAATTGAATTCACCATCTTACTTGAGAGATTATGTGGTGGATAAAACAAGGCCGGTGTCTGCTTGCTTAACTCCAGTTCTGTTTGACTCCAGCACAGGTGGTGTGCATCTTTATTCTCATTTTCTTGCTTCTGTTAATACTATGTATGAGCCTGAGACTTATAAAGAAGCTAGCAAGCTTCCTCAATGGGTGAAATCCATGCAGACAGAGCTTGAGTCTTTAGAGACAAATCACACTTGGGATATTACCACTTTACCTACTGGGCAAGATACAGTTGGTTGCAGATGGGTATATAAAGTCATGTTGAAGTCTAATGGAGAGATAGAGATATACAAGGTCAGGCTTGTAGCTAAAGGATATACACAAATTGAAGGAATTGACTATACTTAGACCTTTTCTCCAGTTGCTAAACTTCCCACTTTGAAGTGTCTCCTGGCTCTAGATGCAATCAAGGGTTGGCATTTGATTCAATTAGATGTCAACAATGCATTTCTTCGTGGAGATCTGGATGAAGAAGTATATATGGAACTGCCTCCAGGGTACACACCTTCTTTTAGCTCTTCCTCACCAGCCAGGGTGGTTTTGTCACTTGAAGAAGTTTTTGTATGGTCTTTACAGGCTTCCAGACATTGGTATAGTAAATTCTCCACTACTCTTCTAGACATGGGCTTCACACAATGCGAGACAGACTATACCCTCTTTATTCTGCACTTTAATTCTCATTTCACATGTATTTTGGTGTATGTGGATGACATTGTCTTGGGAGGCACTGATCTTACTCAGTTACATACTCTTAAATGAGTTTTACACACAAGGTTTCAGCTTAAAGATCTTGGTTTTCTCATATATTTCCTTGGCTTTGAAATTGCAAGGAATGATCATGGTTTTACTCTTTGTCAAAGGAAGTTTGCCTTGGACATCTTACAGGATCATGGCTATGCATCTTGTAAACATGCTTCTGTTCCTATGGATCCTGCAGTCAAATTATCTACTAATATTGGTGACACTCTGTCATTATCTGATGTTGTGAAGTACAGAAGATTAGTTGGGAAGTTACTTTATCTATGTCATTCAAGGCCTGACATTTGCTATGCTGTTCACAAGCTCTCCCAGTTTTTCTCTAAACCCACTTTTGTTCATCTTAAAGCAGCTCATCACATTTTGAGGTATTTGAGTAATGCTCCTGCTCAAGGAATTTTCTTCTCGACTTCTTCTCCCCTTGCACTTCTAGCATATTCACATGCTGATTGGGCTGGATGCTTAGACACCAGAAAGTCTACTTCTGGTTTAATGGTCTATATTGGAGACTCTTTGGTTTCTTGGAGATCCAAGAAACAGACTGTTATTTCTAGAAGCTCCACAGAATCAGAGTATAGAAGCCTTGCTACTGTAGCTTGTGAGGTTCAATGGTTTCTTTTCTTCATCAATGGTTTCTTTTCTTGTTAGGTGACTTTGGCATTTCTCTATCCAAGCCTCCAATCATCTTCTGTGACAGCAATTCTGCTCTTCTTCTAGCTGCTAATCCAGTGTTTCCTGACAAGACAAAGCACATTGACATTGAATGTCATTTGGTCAAGGATTTGCTCAATAAAAGGGTGTTTACTTTGCAGCACATTCCTACTGCTTATCAGCTTGCTGACATTCTCACTAAACCCCTTCATTCTGCAGTTTTCAGCTTTCTTTTGTCTTCACTCTCGAACTTGAGGGGGGATATTGCAATATCAAGTTCTCAGGTTACTGTTCATTTGGTCGGCTGATTACCAAATGAACAGTAACTCCTTTCCCAGATCAAAGCAGCAGTATCCGTTCGATCATGTCTGCAGCAATAGCAGGAACCGATCGATCTCATGGCCGTTGTTATGTCTATGTTTAAATCCTTTAGGTGTCATCTCATGCAGTCCATTTTGACTCATTCTTAGCTGTTCTAAATAAGTCATAAAGGAAACAATGTCGTTTTAGCTATAGCAGAAGTGTTTCTCTCCCATTAGCATACATGGCATGTGCTGATTGGTGGATTCATAACTGCTTTTCTGAATTTTATATTTGAATTTCATTTCCAGGTGTATATATACACATTCTTCTTTGTAATTTGGTAAGTCTGATGATGAGAAATTAGATTTCCTTTTTCTCTTCTTCGTTCTCAAAGTTCTCTCAATAAAAATCAAACCGCATGAGTATAATGGGGTTGTTTAGATGGAGCAATTTTTCAGCCCCCCCCCCCCCCCCCCCGATACGGTTAAACCTATTGAGATAGGAAGAAATACTGATAAATAAAGGGAGAGAGAGAGTTGGGAGACAGATTAGGGAGACAAAGTAAGGAGAGACTGATTATTTTATTGATTGCCTAATAATTAAATATTACAATGCTTAAATAGATAACCTAGTACCTAACCCTAGACTTATCAAGCCAAGCCCGGATCAACTAAATGCCGAAATAACATAATTAAAAAACTACTAAATGATTAACTAGTAAATAAATATATATTGATACTGGTCACGCTCCTACCCTTAAAAACCACTTTTCCATCAAGGTGGGTGTTTGAAACAATCACCAATATTTTTGCCCAAATCAAATGGGTAGAGGACGATGTTTAGAACATCACGTTGTAGGCATAAATCGTCCCCCATGCACAAACATTTTCTTCCAACAATTAGAACCACAGGAAAAATAAAACCCAGATGAAAATTTGAGCCCAATTGAAGAGTTGGGCCTAAATGGAAAAGTCATCCCAAATAGTGAAGTCAGCCCACAACTGGTGTGAAGGAAGCCCAGCCAAATTAGTGCTGGCGGCTCAATCTGAGCCGCTTGGGAGCCACGACCCAGCTCAGCAGCTAGATCGAGTCGGCACTGAGCCGAATTCATCCCGTCGGATGAATCGAGCTATTTGGGCTCCGACGATTGCATAATCGAACGGGAAACTTGTCGGACGTCGTCAGAGACTGGTGGGGGCGGCTGTGGCCGTTTTGGGGTCGTCCAAAGCCCGTGAGAGGATGTCGTCTACAGCTGGTGTCGTGGGCGGCGGGTTCACTATCGGAGACGAAAGTTCTGGCTGCCTATTACGGTGAACTGGGCAGCCGTCGAGCATCCACAGGCGCTTCCGGGGTCGGATCGGAGGTCGGTTGGAGGCCTGTTGTGGCCGACCGAGGCCGCGAGGTGGTCGAGCTGTTTGCCGAGTGGCGGAACGACGACGAGATTAAACGTATCGAGATAGGAAGAAATACTGATAAATAAAGGGGGAGAGAGAGAGAGAGAGAGAGTAGGGGGATTGATTATTTCATTCATTGCCTAATAACGAAATATTACTATGCTTATATAGATATACTGGTACCTAACCCTAGACCTAACGTGCCAAGCCGTATTATTAACTAAATAAATAACTTGCTAAATAAATAATCAATAATTGATATTATTGTTACGGCGACCCGCATCATCACTCCCACCCTAAAAATCACCTTGCCCTCAAGGTGGATGTTGAAAATTTCCAATACTCTTGCCCTGATCAAATTGGCGTCGAACGGTCTTGAAAACATTAATTTGAAGGCCCAATTTCAAATAATGGATGCCGGAATTGAGTCAGGGAGGGAAAAACCCTAACAAACAACCCGGAGCTTAAACATATGGAGCCACTGCTCAAAAAAGAGCCAAAACTTGGTGGATGGCTCACTTGGAGCCGTATAAAAGCCGACGGCTCAGTCTAAGCCGACTGGAAGCCGACCAAAGGCGGCTGAAGTCAAGCCGAGGGTAGCTCATGGCTAATTTGAGCCGTTTCCAAGCTGGGTTTAGCCCATCGGCTCGATCGAGCCGAATTTCATATTCGATGGCTCGCGACAACAGAGGGGCTGCGATGATTAATTCTCCATCCATGGTAGGGGTTGGAGGCCAGAGATCTTAGAAAATAGGTTTCTGGAATGCTCTGGGGGTCTGTATGAGCTCGGGAGTGGCTCCGATTGGACACGACGGAGGTCGTCGGAATCCATGGATGTGCCTGGAGAATGTGGCTCGAGGTTGTAGGTCGTTTGGTGGGTGCCGTCGGTCGGTTCGATGGCGTAGGAAGATTTATTTGGGCCGATCGATGTCTGCAGTGACAGGGGTGTTTGTCGGATTCTTCGGGATCGACGGGGAAGGCGTCGGACACAGCTGCAGCTTCAGATCCGACGTTCTTCTTGCCACTGATGGGATCAGGGTTCGTTTCATGCGTTGGGACCAGGGGTTTTGGACCGAGCGGCTGGGTTTGTTCTTAGTGAAGATGTGGTTGCTCTTGCGGAGGTTGCGGCGACTTCTCCTCCAACGACAGTGGCGGCGGCGGCAATTGTGTGGCCTGCTGCTTCTCTGGCCACGGGTCTCGCTGCAGTAATTCTCCAAAGTTTGTGAAGGATGTTCGCAGCTTGGCGACTTTTTCCATACGTGCGGCGTCTTCTTCTGCCCAACGCTTCTACATATCAGACATCTTGTCGATAAGTCCGTTGAGGATTCTGTAGATGTCGTCGCGGTCTTCTTGACTGAGTCTGAGAACGGCGCAAGGGAATAACCCATGTTCGTCATTCTCTCAATGAAAGCACCAGATGAAACGTGTTGCGTATCGACAACTAAAAAATACATAAAAGTAAAGGAGGGGGAGATAAAAGAGAAGGGGGAGAGATTAGGGTTTAGAGAATTGATATCTTATTGCTTGAATAATAATGAAGATACATTACTTAAATAGATAATTAACCTAATCCTAACCTAACCTACGGGCTTATTATACGAGTCAAGCCGTATTATTAATTAAATAAATAAATTGATAAATAAATACTCAATAATTGATAATATTGATACGGTGACCCGTATAACCACCCCCCCCCCCCCCCCCCCCACCCCTCGCAGTCCGTTTTGCTTTCCTGAATGAAAAGCTTTCACCTCAAAAAAAAAAAAACTTTAATTGTTTCATGTATTTTAACTTCAAATTTGGTTATAATTGTGCTATTTATCCGGCCGATATGATTTCGGGAATGTTCTATTATGCTAACAGCTCAATATTTATTACTCTCTTTCTCCCTATTCTGACTTTTATCACTATTCACTAGGTCACTTTGACCCTGTGATTTGGATGATAAAATGATGCAACTTTTTTTATAACATTAATATGGTGTTGTAGAGTAAAAATTGCTCTATATCACGGTGAAAAAATTATCAAAAAATCGCGTTGTTTTGCGATCTAAATCCCTCAATCAAAGTGACCCAGATACAAGTCAAAAAGGCAAGATGTGGAGGAAGAGAAGAAACAAATCTATATTACATGCACTCAGCCAGGGGCGAAGCTTAGGAATTGGAGGCGCATGGGGTCATACGGGTACGTATCAAACACAGGACACGGCTACGGAGACGACCCTCCGACGTGAGAATCGGAACTGGCTCCGCCAAAGTATTCGACCGACTACGTGCCAAAGTATTCGTTAGTTAGACAATTTAGGTTAGTTTATTGTTTTTTTCTTTGGGGGGGGGGGGGCGTATCGAATTTTCTCAATTATTTAGGGATCTTAGGAGTATTTATCATAGTTACTTAGTATTTATATGTGTTATGGTTCAGTTTATTTTTGAGTTAGTTAGTTTCATTCGTAGCTTTTTATGAGATTTCTGCTTCTCGAAAGCATCTCGAATCGCTATAAAATCGGTAAAAGGTATCATCTAGTGCTTTCATCATGTCGGACTCACCCAATACTGCTGATTTGCTTAGACAAATCATGGAACAGTTGGATGAAAAATTGGAATTTTCCGCCATGAAAATTGAATGGGAAGCTTCCGTCGACGAGAAATTCACAGCACTGGAGGCGCGTCTCAATCCCAAACCAGTGCCACAGCCTTCACTGCGATCCAATCCGCAGTTGTCTCTGCCGCCACAATCAGCGGTCATAGCTTCGGGCCTCCAGGCACCACCAACTACGTTGTTGCCGCAGCTCTTCCCCACAACACAGAACCAGCAAGCACTTTGGGGAGTTGCGCCGGCCACATCGACGTCGTCCCTGCCTATCTCAGCTCCGCCGCATCACTTCGCGGCCACCCTTCTACCGCCATTCGATCCCACCCTTCAGCAACATTCGCCTCCAACTCCTTTTGTGGTGCCACAGCAGACCTTCCACCAAGCAACACAACCCCACCTAGGGTTTCCAACTAGTGGGATGCTCGCAGAGATGATAAGCCGTCAGACAATACATTATTCGTGAAATCTGTCAAACCAAGTCTAAATCAACCTGTTTTCTGTTAGGTTTCGCACAAAAAAGATAGAGTAATGATAAGTAGTTCACCCTCGTAGTCAGAATGTGATGTGGCATGACACATGAACACATTGAGGGAGGAAATAAAGAAAAATAATATATCATTTTTTCGTTTGTTTTAATTACATGCCTTTTCTCTATAATTTGTTTTGATTTCTTTCCTTTTTTATTATTCTTTTCTTCTTTTATTTTATCACTTTGTTGGTGTGGCATGTCACGTCACATTCGGGCTACCGTTCTGGCTACGAAAGTGGGCTACTTATCATTATTCAAAAAGATAAGCCGTCGGACAATGCATTGTTCGTAAAAGATCTCGAACCAAATCCAAATCGACCTATTTTTTCGTAGACTGCAAGCAAAGGAAACGTTAGATGATGCATTATTGGTGACAGATCTCAAACCAAGTCCAAATCAACGTGTATTTTGGTGGGTTGCAAGCAAAGAAGATAAGCTTTCTTTTTTTCGTGAAAGATATCAAACCAAGTCCAATTGGTAATTAATCATCTTGGGCTCTGAGTTTCTAATGTCAAAACTCTCCTTGGGCTCTTGGGCTCTTAAGCCCAATTGATTCTGTGATTCATAACAAAAGGCCGAAATAGTATTTCTGTTTTGTTACATTCCAAAGGAATTCATGTGAATCCCACCAACACCATGGTCAGGTGTGCTCTGTCTTTCTTCCGAAGAGAATAAAAAAGAATTAACAATTAGGAAAGACCAATGCTTATAATGAGACTCCGTTATCGATATAAAATTTAATCCATTCCCTCCAGCCACTTCTAGATAATAAATACTAATAAGAACTTTTGACGTATAACATTCATGCAGTACTTCGCTGACACTGCGATAGATACATGCATTATGAGAATTGCAAAATAATCATCACATATTATGCAATCACCAAACACCTAAATCTGTTTTTTACTGTCGGAACTCGAAGCAATATAGTTCTTCTAAGTTCCCTTTTTTACAAATAAATTGATCAAATTGCTAATACTCCGTAACATTACTCACACTAGTTCATACCAAGCACCACTATTTCACAAGTTACTTCTACACAGTCACTGAGAGCCTGTTAACCCTAGGGGATGCAACCCACACCAAATTATCAGCTGGAAAGAAATGGCAAACCGGAGATTTCCCGGGCGTTGTCTTCAACACGCGGAACGCTACGTGGTCCCCGTCCCACTGCGATGTGTCCATGTGGCAAACACCCACAGCCTCAACCCTCTCGCCATTTTCTCCGCCGAGCGTTATCTCGAACAACTTGTGGTCACTTTCCTGGCCATGGCAATAGAACACCGCGTAAGGGTAGGGCATGGTGTGGCAAGCCACCATTTTGGAAGTTTCAATCACTTTTGGAACTTCCAAAACCGTGTAGTTTTGGAGGGTCGACGTGTGCTTCGACACGTGTCTGGTGATTAGACATTTGAATGGGGTTTCTGACCCGAAGATGCCACGTGTCGAGTCCAGCATAGACTCGAGCGACGTGGCACAAAACTTGGTCTCTCCTTTGAGTGGATCCATCTCACACTCACCAAGTGTGTACTCCATTGCTTTGGCTTGTGGGGAGTGTTTGGGGAAGAAGTCCAGAAGCTCTGGAAGCAGGCTTAATGAGAAGGGGATTGAATCAACTTGTTCTCTAGGGAGTATGTGTGGGGTTTTTGAAGGGCCTTTGATGGAGAAATAGATGGCAAATGTGTTGCCAACTTTAAACATATACCAAACAGGATCAACTTAACTATATATATCACTCTGTTCCATGTCTTTGGTACCATTTTGACTTTTTCATTCATAATTGGATCACTTTGTTCCGGTAATTTAGATAGCAAAACGATGTAATTTTTTGGTAATTTTTATGGTCTTGTAAAGTAAGAGTTACTTTACAACATTAGGAAAAAAATTATCCAAAAATTTCAAAAATGAAACACCGATAGTTAAAAAGGAAACAGCGTCTATCCCTCTAGATTGTAAGTGGTTTCTTAACTTAGCTAATTGAATGAGGTAGATTTAAATATCGAGTTAAATCTTAAGAGACTTTTAAGTGTAACGTATGGTCTGAGACCATTTAGTGTTGTGCCTTGAACTCAACGAAATTCAGCAAGTGGCCCGAGGTTACGGTATTACACACTAGTAATTGAAAACATGGACCTTAAGAGGTGTTCAAGAGAGGAATAACTCAAAATATCGCTATGTTGTACTTAAAATAACAAAATATCACTTTTTTAGTACAAAATCCCAAAATGTTACTGTCTTAAAACCTTATTTCCGTCTTGAGGTTTCTTTGCAATTTAACCTCGTTTTCAAGTCAAGGCTTTTGTGCGAGTTGGGCAACAGAAAAGTCAAAAACGAGATTTTTAAAAAGTTATTTTTCTGGGATATTTTTTATTTGAGATTGATTAAATATAAATTAATGACAGTTTTTGTAATTGTTTTTTTTTTTTTTTTTTTAACTTTTGTGGCTAAGTTGTTAACACTGTTTTTTCTTTTTTTGAGAAAAAAAAAGTTCTTTTAATATTCTTGCAGCTGGGTTTGAGTATCCCAGTTAATACTAAGTTTTGACCCAAAAAAAAAAAAGTTAACATTAAGAGTTAACATCTATTTTCGTTTCAAGCTTATCATCTTTATTGAGCTAGAGATTGGTCTAACTGTTATGTAAATAATTTGTTACCTTGAGATTACAAGTTTTTATTTGCTATTTAAAGTGTTGATGACTTTGTGTTCGTCCAGGATAGTATTACTAATATCTTTTGTAACTAAACAAATCAAATCAAAATGAAATTTGTTATTTACTATGAGACGATGAAAAGTAATACGTATGAATACGCGATATTTCTAATTTCGCAAGTTTTGAAATTTTAAAGAAATATTTTCCATTACTTTTGAAGAAAAACTCTTTTATTCTTTTTGATAACTTTGTTTAATTTTTTTTTGAAATTATGTGTAAATATTATTTAATGTTCAACTTATCTTAAATAAAAAAATGTGCTAGAAAAATGCTTTTTGAAAACCTCATTGTCATTAGTTTTGAAATTTCAAAGAATTTTTCCATTAATTCTTCCGTTCGTTTGGTTTAACTTTTACTGAAATAATTTGTTGTAATTATTTGTCAACACTAAATTATGTTTAATCAGTCTTGGACAAAAAAATACTTAAAAAAATAACTTTTAAAACTTCTCGTCTTTGTCATAGCCTAGTTCGCACAAAAGTCTAAAGTTGAAAATGAATCTGCATTGCATATAAACCTCGAGACCGGAATGAGGTTTCGAAACGGTGGCATTTTGAGATTTTCGACTAGAACCGTGGTATTTTAGATACAACATATGGGCATTTTGGGTTTTTTCTCGTGTTCAAGATCTAGACATTTCATTCATCTCCTTTAAGTAGGAGTGCAACTTGGGCGGGTTGAACCCGACCAACCCGAGCCCAGCCCGAAGTTAAATAGGGCCCGAACACATACTTTTAGTGATTTGGACGGGCTTGGACATTAATTCTCCGTCCGAATTGCAATTAGGGTCGGGCTTGGGCACAAATATTAAACGACGGGCTAACCCGAATTGCCCGATTTGCGTGACAACTACCTATAAATATTACATTTTGAGATAATTTAGTAGCATATCTAAGATGAAAATGTTTGTTTTCTTTTGATTATTAGCGCTTTTAATCATATTTTTTATTTTTGAAGAAGATAATTTTCTTTTTTTTACCAACAATTTATTATTCTCTTATGTATTAATAAAGGTATTAAGTTTAATGTACTAGCCCGAATTCAGCCCGAACCCGAATTGATTTGTACGAATTTGGGCTCGGACGGGTTGGCGATGCTCTTAACTCGGGCTGGGCCGGGCTTGGGCAGCCTCGACCGAACTCGAGCTCGGGCTCGGTCAGGGGTGCCAACCAGACCAGCCCGCCCGAGTTGCAGTCCTACCTTTAAGGTAGACAGATGAAAATTTTGACTTTATTCAAATGCAACATATCACCAATCAGTACACGATTTAACACACACAAACAACGATCAATATATACTTCCTCCCTAACGTCTTTTTCTCACCGCTTTGACTTTTTGACTCGTACTTGCATAATTTTGACTCAGTGATTTAGATAGCGAAGCGATGCAGTTTTTGGATATTTATTTCATGATGTTGTAGATTAACTTGTACTCTGCAACACCATGAAAAAATTTATCAAAAAATTGGATCGTTTTGCTATCCAAATGAATGACCCGGTGAATAATAGTAAAAATCAAAGCGATGAGAAATAGGTGTTACGTAAGAAGTATTAGATTGGACGTCGTTGAAACAGTAGTACTTCAGAGTTGAGGAATGAAGATGAGATCGTATTCTCGGAATATGTGGCAGAGGGGGGTTCCAGGTTTGGTTCCTAGGACGAGGAAGGCCTCATGGTCGGGTGGGAAAGTAGAGGTTTCCATGTGGCAGAGAACTAGAGCTTCCACTCTCTCTCCGTCTTCCTCGCTCTCAAGTTGGGTCATGGCCACCTTGGCTCCGCCGTCAAAGTAGTGGCAGTAGTAAACCGCGTAAGGATAAGGCATACTGTGACATCCCACAGCCCTTGGAGCCCTGTACTCTTTAAAGCTCAAAATCTTATAGTTCTTGACTTCTCCTCCTCCGTGGCTGCGTGTAGTAGTAGTTAAGTGGGTGGTCCATAGGGCCTTAAAAGAACCGTTGTTGCCGAATTCAGCAAAGGCGGCGACGCGTATGAAGTCAAACATGGACTCCTTAGAGGTGGCACAGAAACTTGTTTCCGCTTGCCCTGGTGGCGTGTTGCAGCGCACCAGCACATCCCTAATGAGGTCAGCTGAGACAGATCCTGGTGGTATGGAGAAGAACCGGAGCAGATCTTGGAAATTTTCCAGGGAGAGAGGGATAGAATCGGCTTTTTCTCTGGATATGAAATTTGGAGATGTATCAGACCTTAGGAAGAAGAAAGGGATCTTGTTTCCAATTCGGAGATCTTCAACCTTGAAGTAGAGCATCATCGAAGCATTCATCTTTGGCGGCGATGAAGATGAAGAATGACCTTGAACAAGTCTTATTACACTACTACTAGCAGCAGCAGCAGCTTGTTTTTCACCATCATCATCAATCTTGATGCCTTGCTGATTATCATCGTATCCATGGGAACACTGCATGTACTCATGATAACATTCATTATAAGAGAATGAAAATGAAAAAGATTATTTCTTAAAACAAAACAAAAAAAAAAAAAAAAAAATTGAATGTTCTTCAGTGATGGAAATGAGTGAAAGAATTATGGATAAATACTGCTTACTTGCAGGAGAATGGCGAAGAGGAGGGTGAACACAGCTAGTGAGAAGAGTCTCGGCATCTCTCTCTCTCTCTCTTGATGATGAAGAAGAAGAATTGTTATTATAAGTGCATCTCTATCATGGATTGAATTTATATATAAAGAGGGCAGAAATTCAGAGTTTTGTTTACTACCACTCCGTCCCAGCTCTTTCTACCCAAGTGACTTTTGTTACTATTCACTTGGTCACTTTTGACCCGTTGATTTGAATAGCAAACCGATACAATTTTTCGATAATTTTTTAAAAGTGTTGTGGAGTAAAAGTTTTTCTATAATACGGTGAAAAGATTATCAAAAAATCGTATTATTTTGCTATCCAAATGACACGGTCAAAGTGACCCAGATACGAGTCAAAAAGTCAATTTGGGTAGAAAGAGTTGGAACGGAGTGGTATTTCACATGTTTGTTCTGAATCAACCTACTTTCTTCTGTCGGTGTATTTCTTTCAACTCACTTCACGTATTTAGTAAATTTTTGTTTTGAAATAACTATTCTGTTCTCACATTTTTTTGTCTTCTCACACTGTTTTTTGTTCAATAATTAATGTGTTTTTTGTATGTTTACACTGTTTTTAGGAGCAGGGTTATAATGGCACCGATTTCTTAAAATCTGAATCATTTTTCCTCTAAGCTAATTCAAAAGACACAAAGGTAGTACCACTCTGTCCCAGCTCTTTCTTTCCAATTTGACTTTTGTCACTATTCACTGAGTCACTTTGACCCGGTAATTTGAATAACAAACCGATGTAATTTTTTGATAATTTTTCATGGTGTTGTAGTGTAAAAGGTGCTCTATAATATGGTGAAAAAATTATCAAAAAATCGTATTATTTTGCTATCCAAATCACCCGGTCAAAGTGACCCAGATACGAGTCAAAAGAGTCAGATGGGAAGAAAGAGCTGAGACGGAGTGGTATTGTTCTGGCTACCTGAAACGTATAGGTATGCTAAACTTAGGCAGCAGAAAATCAACTTTTAATCCCAAGAAGTTGGCCTACTTGGTAAGTTGCTCTCGTTGTGGTCTCAAGTTTGAACCACATGAGAGTCAATACTTCTAATTTTTGGGTGAAATCTAACTTTTTTCTAAATCTAGTTCTATACTGAAAATTCAGAATTCAAAATATAAAATATGACAAAAGACTGATAGAAGTCCATATTAAAACTTTCAGAAAAATTATAACAAATTAAAAGTCTTGAATAGATTAAAAGCTAGGAAAAAAGTGATACCAAACCCACCCATGATCTTCATTTAGTTGAACCAAGACAATGAAATCTTTTTCAGCTCATAACCAGGAGGAAGCATATTCCAGTATGCGTAGAAGTCTGTGTGAATGTACGTTTAAATGCCTTTTTCCAGTGCACCATGTTGATTAGAAGAAAATGTCCATGACGAGATTGAAGTTTCGATCACTCCCAAAGTATGAGCCGCATTGATTCCTATCTCTCCAACATATGAACTTGTTGGGGTTTGACTTTGTTGAGGAGGTGCCTTGAATATGTTGAATTAGTCAAAGACGGTGGAATAATGAGGTAGCAATTGTTATGAATTGTTTCCATATCAAAGATGGAAACTTATGGGCAGCAAATTTGTTTCCAATTTGGTTTTGGAAACTTTTGGTCTGTGGGTTTCCTCTAGGGTACTATATAAAGAAGCTAGTAGTCTCTCTACTAGGTATGCAAAAACATTGTAATTGTTCCTCTTAAGTGAATAAAGAGTGCTTTTCCGCCGTGGAGGTAGTTAGCAAATATTTTACTAGCAAACCACGTAAAATATTCGTGTTCTTCTTTTATTCATTCTTCGTTCGTGAGGTGGTTTGTCATAACAAACTGGTATCAGGGCCAAGGTTGACGGTGTTTCAAGATCAAGATCAAGGCGGAGCAAAGCTAGGGTTTTGCGATCTGGGTGGAGCACGCGACTAGAGTTCAAGATCCACCAAGAACGATGTCCGGATCGATGTTGAAGATCGACAGATTCACAGGAGGGAACAACTTTGAGTCTGTGGAAGATAAAGATGGAGGCTTTGCTCAAATCGCAAGGCTTGTGGGCACCTTTGACCGCGGACAAGGGAGGCATGAATGTTGCATCAGCGGAGTTCAAGGCAATGGAGGAGAAGGCACACGCAACGATTATGCTGTGCTTATTGGATGACGTAATCATCGAGATCGGAGATCAGAAGGAAGCAGCGAAGCTCTGGCTCAAGTTGGAGAGTCTCTACATCACGAAGAGTCTCACCAGCAAGTTGATGCTAAGGCAAAGGCTCTTCACCCTGCGGATGCTCGAAGGTACGGCTCTCAAGGACCATCTTGATCAATTGAACACAATTCTGTTAGATTTGCGTAATATTGGCGAGAAGGTGGAGGATGAGGATGTTGCACTTTCGTTATTGATCTCGTTACCTCCATCATATGAGAACTTCGTGCAGTCGTTCATTGTGAACAAGGACGACTTATCCCTAGAGGAGGTGAGATCGGCACTCCATGCTAGGGAACTGCACCATAAGGGTGCAGGCACAGGTATAGAGGACCATGCTTCCGGACTGATGGCAACGGGGGGAAGCAAGAAGGGTAAGAAGAATAAGAAGAAGCAGTCCTCAGGTTCTAAGTTACCCAAGAATGTCTGTTCCTTTTGCATGGAAAAGGGGCACTGGAAGAGAGATTTCCCGAAACGAGGTCAACAGGGGCAGAATGGATCCGCAGCCGTAGCTGAACAAGGTAACTCGTCTGAGGATGATTACGTTCTAATGGCGGATGTTGTCACGCACTCTCAGGATGCGTGGGTCCTTGATTCCGGAGCTTCCTATCATATTTGCTCTAACAGGGAGCTATTCTCGACGTACAACCAAACGGATGGAGGGTCTGTCTACATGGAAAACGGAGCCGTCTGTAAGGTGATTGGGAGCGGCTCAGTTAGATTGAAGACGAATGAAGGGAAGTTATGTACTTTAGAGCAAGTCAGACATGTACCACATATTAAGAAGAATCTGATCTCCTTGAGTCTACTCGACAGCAAGGGATACAGTTTCAAATGTGAAGGTGGAGATCTACAAGTCTGCAAGGGTTCTAAGGTTATACTCAAGGGAGTCAAGAGCAGGACTTTGTACATGTTGCAAGGTTCGACGATCACAGGTTATGCTGGAGTTGTCTCAGCCGAGATTAAGGAAGCTGATCTAACCAAGCTGTGGCATATGAGGCTCGGTCATATGAGTGAACGTGGAATGCAAGAACTTCACAAGAAGGGGTATCTCACCGGGCATGCGCCCAAGAGCCTAGGGTTTTGTGAGCACTGCGTGTATGGGAAGCTAAAGCGTAGCAAGTTCCCTAAGGCGGTTCATAGAACGAAAGGTACTCTCGATTATATCCATTCGGATTGCTGGGGTCCATCTCGAGTCGAGGCGATTGGAGGATACAGGTATTTCCTAAGCATCATAGACGACTACACTAGGATGACTTGGATATTCGTGATGAAGCACAAGAGTGAAGCCTTCGCAAGATTCAAGGAGTGGAAGACACTAGTAGAGAATCAGGTGGGAAAGAAGGTGAAGAGGTTGCGCACGGACATTGGCTTAGAGTTCTGTTCATCAGAGTTTGATGGATTCTGCAAGGATCAGGGAATAGCACGCCATCGCACCGTCCGGCTCACACCGCAGCAGAATGGTGTAGCCGAGAGAATGAATCAGACACTTTTGGCGAAAGCAAGGTGCATGCTTTCGAATGCAGGTCTTTCTAGAGGTTTCTGGGAAGAGGCAGTTTCCATGGCATGCTATCTCATAAATCGGAGCCCGCACACAGATATAGGATGCAAGATTCCTATGGAAGTCTGGTCCGATAATGCTGTGGATTACTCGGATTTGAGAGTTTATGGTTGTGTTGCCTATTATCACGTTGATGATGGCAAACTAGAACCAAGAGCTAAGAAGGGAGTATTCATGGGTTTCGGAACAGGTGTGAAGGGATACAAGATATGGGCAGACAACAAGATTATACTTGGGTTATGTTTCTCAAAGAAAAATCTGAAGCACTCTCTGAATTTTCAAAGATTTGCAGAGAACTTCAAAACTTGAAAAACCTACATGTAGCTTCAATCAGAAGTGATCATGGTAGAGAATTTGATCAGTTATAATTTGTTTTTTCTGTGATAAGCATGGTATTACTCACAACTTTTCTGCTCCAAGAACTCCTCAATAGAATGGTGTTTTTGAAAGAAAGAACATGACTCTTCAAGATATGTCAAGAATAATGCTTCTTGAGAACAACCTGCCAAAATATTATTGGGCAGAAGCTGTGAACACAGCAAACTATATTTTGAATAGGGGCTTGATCAGACTTATTCTGAAGAAGACCCCCTATGAACTATTCAAAGGGAGGAAGCCAAACATTTCATACTTTAGACCCTTCGGATGTACTTGTTTTATCCATAACAATGGAAAAGACAATCTTGGTAAGTTTGATGCAAGAAGTGATGAAGGTATATTTCTTGGTTACTCTATAAATAGAAAAGCTTATAGAGTTTACAGTAAAAGAACCAAACTGGTTGAAGAGAGAATTCATGTTATTTTTTATGAAAGCTATGTTGGTTCTTTGAGTGAAAGTTTTGCAGACTTGAATTTGAACAAGCATGAATCACAGGAAGAGACTGAGAATCCATTAAGATTCAAGAAAGGTTCAGAATAAAATATAAGACATTTTCAAGACCTTGAAAATGGTGCTCAAGGCCTTGAAAGTAAATCTCAAAGCCTTGAAAAAGATGATCAGAAGGATTCAAGTGACAAAGCCACTACTTCAAGAACAGAGAAGATCTATGGAGAGCCTGAACCATGGTCTCCAAGAAAGAGATTCAAATATCTCTCATCCCATCCAGCTGATAATATCATATCAGATCCAACCACTGGTACACAAACTAGATCACAGTTGAAGAACTTATGTGCATTTAATGCCTTTATTTCTCTTGTAGAACTAAAAATTGTGAAAGAAGCTTTACAAGAAGCAGACTGGATCATTTCTATGCAAAGTGAACTCAATGAGTTTGAAAGGAATAAGGTTTGGAACCTGGTTCCTGCACCTACAAACCAGTCTGTCATTGGTACCAGATGGGTATTCAGGAATAAGTTGGATGAAAGTGACAATGTGATCAGAAACAAAGCAAGGTTAGTTGCTCAAGGTTACAATCAAGAAGAAGGTATTGATTATGAGGAAAATTTTGCTCCAGATGCCAGGTTAGAAGCAATTAGAATTTTGCTTGCTTTTGCATCTTACAAGAACATGAAACTGTTTCAAATGGATGTGAAGTGTGCTTTCTTGAATGGCTATTTACAAGAAGAAGTTTATGTTTCACAACCACCTGGTTTTGAAAATGACAAGTTTCCAGATCATGTTTACAAACTTGACAAAGCTCTTTAAGGTTTGAAACAAGCTCCAAGAGCTTGGTATAAAAGATTGTCAAAGTTTTTACTTGAAAATGATTTCAAAAGAGGTTTTGTAGACAAGACTCTTTTCATAAAGACTCATGAGAAAGATTTACTTGTAGTTCAGATATATGTTGATGATATATTGTTTGGAGCTACTAATGATCAATTGTGTAGAGAATTCTCAAGTCTTATGAGCAGGGAATTTGAAATGAGCATGATGGGAGAGTTGAACTTCTTCCTAGGAATTCAAATACATCAATTGAAGAAGGGCATCTTTCTGCATCAAAGCAAGTACACAAGAGACTTACTAAAACAAATATAGCATGGCTCAATGTAAGGAAGCCAAGAATCCTATGAGTTCGATATTATCCTTAGACAAGGATGAATCTGGTAAGAGTGTCAATGTAAAAGTGTATAGAGGCATGATTGGATCATTACTCTATCTTACAGCAAGCAGACCAGATATTATGTTTAGTGTGTGTATGTGTGCAGATTTCAAGCTGATCCAAAAGAATCACACTTGACTACTGTGAAGAGAATATTCAGATATCTCAATGGTACCAAAGACTTGGGGCTTTGGTATCCAAGACATTCTAACTTCTCTTTACATAGATTTTCAGATGCTGACTTTGCAATTTCCAAGGTTGATAGGAAAAGTACTTCAGGAACTTGTCAATTCATTGGATCATCCTTGATTAGTTGGCATTCCAAGAAACAAAATTCAGTTTCTCTATCAACAGCTGAAGCTGAATATATAACTGCAGGAGCATGCTGCTCACAAGTGTTATGGATTGCTCAACAGCAAAGAGACATTGGATTTGATTTCAGGGGCATACCTATTAAGTGTGATAACACTAGTGCAACTTCAATTACAAAGAATCCAGTGCAACACTCAAGAATCAAGCACATTGATGTCAGACACCACTTCATCTGAGATCATGCTGAGAAAGGTGATATTTCTCTTGAATTTGTTGATACTAACATGCGAATTGCAGATATCTTCACTAAACCATTAGCATATGAAAGGTTCTCAGCTCTAAGATTGGAATTGGAATTGGGAATGCTAAATAAAGATGCATTGGTTTAAGGGGAGCATCAGGTAAGAAAAGTAAGTTTTATATGTTTTCAAAGGTTTGAACTGAGTTTCAAAGCCTTGAAAATCAGTTCAAAGCATTGGCTTTTACTTGTTGCAGTTTTTCAAGACCTTGAAAGTCTTTTCAAAGCCTTGAAAATAAGTCTGCTACACTCATAGTCAATAATCTTGGATCATTCTGTGTTGAGTGATATCTCTGTAGATATTTGCCTAATATAGCCTCTACCTTTTTCAACAATTTGTTTTAGCCAAAAATAGCATTAGTATATTTTATTTTCCAACGGCATAAAAGATTTGAAATCTCTCTGATCATTTCAAATCTTTTGAGATCAGATAGATACTAGTTTCCTTTTGAAACTCAAACTCTTTCACTATTTATCTTCTTCTCTTCTCCTTCATTCCGTATCACTCCACCTCTCTCTATTCTTCCCCCAAACCCTAATGAGCACAAGGAGAGCCTCATATAGAATCAAGATGGCTGGTGGTTCAAAACACGTCTCAGAGAAGAAAGAAAACCAACTGCGGACGGAGTTCAGGAGATTAGTGAAAACTCTGCTTCAAAAAGCTTTATTGATGAATAAGAGGAATCTTCACCACCGAAGAAGATGGTGAGAAAAGATCAGGCTCCATCAAAGAAGAAACAAACTGTGGCTTCTACACAAGAGAAGCAGAAGGGAATCCATATTGGAAGCCCTAAAAGAGACAAGAAGAAGACAGTTTCTGAGGTTAAAGGAAAAGGAAAATATATCCTTATTCAAGACTCAGACTCAGACACCACTTCAGGATCCTATGGAGTATACTTCATATACAACAAAGGGAAACATGAGAATGATCCGTCCCAGTCTTTAGAAGCTTCAAAAGCAGGAAAAAAATCTCAAGACTGTCTCTCCTCAACAGAAAAGGTTCGCTGTAAAGAAGAAGCTGAAGCATGGGAAGAAAGCCCTGGAAGGACTCACCTTCCTATTCAATAGTGTTATTGAGAAGATCAGCTCCTTTATTGAGGAACTAGATGTGGTTTCGCAAGAAGTTCAATCCAACAATGAAGAAAGTGAGGAAGAAAGGGGACCAAGAGGATGAGAAGTGTAGGGTTTTGATCATGGATGCGCAACCGAAAAACAAATATAATCCATGCAATACCCTCCAAGGATCACAATTCAAGAGACATAACGATGGTAAGAGAAGAAATCAATTCACATACCTTAGGGTTTCTCCTTTGATGACTTCAAACACGAATTGTGTCACGTTCTCTATAGTTGATACACGCCTAGAGTTGAATTCTAGATCTTCCTACTCCTTTGTGCTAGCCCGGAATGGAGGAAGAGGAAGAAGAAATCACACAACGCGAGGAAACATGGAGGTTCGGCCTCCTTGTTTGGGCCGACGGGATGGGGCGGCGGCAAGGGGGGCGTGCGCCTCTCTTGCTTGCTTGCTCTCTCTCCTTTTTGTTCTCTCCCACTCAATTTATGATCAAAAGGGTCATAGTGTGGGAAGGAAGGAAGGAGCATCCTTTATATAGTCCAACAAATCCTTGCCAACTACCTAAAGGACCCATTCTAGTCCTACTAGAATTCGGTTTAGTCCCTTCCTTGCAAATTAGTCCTACTAAGTTTGCAAGGTGTTGCAAAGTGATCCTTCTAATTAATTAATCATATTAATTAATTCTCAAATCTAGTTCAACTCTATATAGCGTGTGACCCCATAGGTTCTATTCAGTTGGTAGCAACAATTTGCTATTATGGAGCGGTTTCTAGCAAAACATCAATTCTAGCCAACTAATAGAATAGTCATCCGACAAACCTTGTACAAGTAATTGTCTCATCCCTTCGTATCAATATCCGGATTGAACACGAGACATACAAGTCACACTCGTATATCCAATTCATAGTTTCTCGATCCATGGGAATAGCCTTATTCGTGCAAATAACATCAATATCCCATATTGATTTATTTGAGTGTGGCCAGACATTCTATAAGCACTATCCCTCGAGTGGCCTAGGATATTTGCTCCCGTTATGTGGGAGGGACAAATTCTATCTACGTACACTACGCTTTCTAAGCTTGCATCTTATTATATCCGGTACACGCCTTTATAACTACCCAGTTACGGTGTAGCGTTTAACGCTAACAAAATTACAATAATCCACAAATAGAATATCTAGTGACTTCAAGTCTAAGGATGACAATATCATTGCACCACGAGAAGCACTTGTGACTTAACATAACGTGTATGTAGCCTTCTCGGAGATGGGTCAATCCGGTGCGTCATTACCCTTAATGCACACCCATGTGTTGGATCATGATATCTCCATATCAATCCAACCCCATACTAGTTTATAGATGATTGTCCCATTAATCATTATACTGGACTAGGGATATTTAAGATAAACAGCACAATTGTAAATCTAAGGACTTCATTATATTAAATATCCAATAAATAATACAATGAATGTTCTAGCCAAAATAAATTCATACTAAACTAGATTGCCTCTAGGGCATCAATTCCAACAGTCTCTCACTTGCACTAGAGCCAATCTGGCGCATCTCGTATGCCCATGCTCCTAGCGTGCCCTTCATGCTTCCATTGCACAAGCGGCTTTGTAAGAGGATCTGACACATTCTCATATGTAGGAATCTTGCATATCCGAACGTCTCCTCTATCGATAATATCTCGAATCAGATGGAACTTCATGAGCACGTGCTTTGATTTCTGGTGTGATCTGGGCTCCTTTGATTGCGCGACCGCCCCAGTGTTGTCACAGTACAACTCAACTGGATCCGCAATGCTAGGAACCACACCAAGTTCAGAAACAAACTTTCTGATCCAAACAGCTTCCTTTGATGCGCCATTTGCAGCAATGTACTAAGCCTCTGTTGTAGAATCAGCCACCGTCTATTGCTTGGAACTTTTCCAGCTCACCGCTGCTCCATTCAGGCAAAACACATATCCCGACTGTGATCTAAAGTCATATATGTCGGTTTGGAAGCTTGCATCAGTGTAACCCCTTACACGCAACTCTTCCTCACCGCCAAATATCATTAAAGCATCCTTAGTTCTTCTCAAGTACTTTAGGATGATGACTGCAATCCAGTGACTCTCACCCGGATTGGATTGGTATCTGCTTGTCATACTCAAGGCATATAACACATCTGGTCTAGTACATAACATGGCGTACATGATAGATCCTATGGCCGAGGCATAGGGAATTCTACTCATGCCTTCCTTCTCAATCTCATTGGAAGGACAACCACTCTTCATAAGAGTGATTCCATGTGACATGGGCAAGAATCCCTTCTTGGAATCTTACATGTTGAACCGCTTCAACACCTTGTCAATATATGTACTCTGGCTTAGGCCTAGCAGTCTCTTAGAACTATCTCTATAGATCTTTATACCGAGTATATAGGCTTCTTCCCCTAAGTATTTGATTGAAAAACACGTCCCTAACCAATCTTTAACAGATTGCAGCATGGGAACGTCGTTTCCAATGAGTATTATGTCATCTACATACAAGACCAGAAAAGCTACAGAGCTCCCACTAACCTTCTTTTAGACACAAGACTCATCTTCGTTTCTGATGAAGCCAAACTCTTTGACGACTTCATCAAAACGTCGATTCCAACTCCTAGAAGGTTGCTTCAATCCATAAATGGATCGTTGCAGCTTACATACTTTGTTGGCTTGCTTTGGATCCTCAAAACCCTCCGGCTGTATAATATACACATCCTCGAGGAGATTCCCATAAAGGAATACTGTTTTGACATCCATCTGCTAAATCTCATAGTCGTAGTATGCTGCAACTGCAAGTAGATTTGGATGGATTTGTTCATAGCGACTGGTGAAAAGGTTTCATCATAGTCAATACCATGAATCTGTCTGAATCCTTTAGCCACCAGTCGGCCCTTATAGGTAATCACATTACCATCCATGTCGATCTTCTTCTTGAAGACCCACTTGCACCCTATGGGCCGCGCCCCTTCGGGTGGTTCCACCAAAGTCCATACTTTGTTGGTGTACATGGATTCCATCTCGGATCTCATGGCTTCTGGCCACTTCTGAGAGTCTGGCCCTTTCGTGGCCTCTTCATAGGTAGTAGGCTCATCATCTATGAGCATCGTGTCACCGGAATCGGTCACGACAAGTCCATACCTGTCGGGTTCCTGGCGCACTCTACTAGATCTACGAAGCTCTTGTGTTACCTGAACAGGCTGTTCCACAACTGCTTGTGGTTCATGTTCATGTTCCATAATTGGTTCAGTGATTTGTGGTTCTTGAATCTCTTCAAGTTCTACAGTCCTCCCACTTGCTTCTTTAGAAACAAACTCTCTTTCTAGAAACACGCCGGTCCGGGCAACAAACACTTTGTTCTTTGTTGGATTGTAGAAGTAGTAACCCCTAGTTTCCTTAGGGTACCTTACAAATTTACACTTATCCGACTTTTTCCCTAGCTTGTCTGATTGTAAACGTTTTACATAGACATCGCATCCCCAAACCCTCATGAACGACAGTGAGGGACGCCTCCCACTCCACATCGTGGTGTCTTCATGACTGATTTAGATGGAACACGGTTAATGGTGAAAGCAGCTTTAATAGAGCGTGGCCCCAAAATGATAATGGAAGGTCGGTTTGACACATCATAGATCGAACCATATCCAATAGGGTTCGATTCCTCCTCTCAGACACGCCATTCCATTGTGGTGTTTCCGGTGGAGTGAGTTGGGACACGATCCCACACTCTCTAAGATAGTCGTCAAACTCTTGGCTCAAGTATTCTCCTCCACGATCTAATCGTAGAGCCTTGATACTTTTTCCAAGTTGCTTCTCTACTTCACTTTTGAATTGTTTGAACACTTCAAAGGATTCCGATTTGGCCTTCATAAGGTACACAAATCCATATCTACTGTAATCATCAGTAAATGTAATGAAGTAGACATAACCACCCCTGGCAGGCGTGGAAAATGGCCCGCACACATCAGTATGTATGAGCGCCAATTGCTCACTAGTCCTCTCACCTTTTTTATTGAAAGGGGACTTTGTCATTTTTCCCAATAAACAAGCCTCACATGTCTCATATGATTCAAAATCAAATGAGTCTAGTAGTCCATCCTTATGGAGTCTAGATACACGTTTCTCGTTTATGTGGCCTAAACGACAGTGCCATAAGTAAGCAGGATTTAAATCATGCATTTTAATCCTCTTAGTATTAATGTTGTAGACAGGATTGCTTAGATCAAGGACATACAGTCCATTAAATAATTGCGCACTAAAATAGTGAATATTATTCAAATAAAAGGAACAACAATTGTTCTTTATTGAAATAATAAAACCTTCCTTGTCCAAACAAGAAATAGAAATAATGTTTCTGCTCATAGCAGGCACAAAATAGCAATTATTTAATTCTAAAACTAATCCTGAAGGCAGAGATAGCTCGCACACGTCTACGGCCAACGCATCAACTTTTGCTCCATTCCCAACGCGCAGATCTATCTCCCGTTTAGCCAATCTTCTACTTCTCTTTAGATCCTGCACATTTAGACAAATGTGAGATCCACATCCAGTATCTAATACCCATGATGTAGAGACCGTTAAATTGACATCTACAATAAAAATACCTGGCGGTGGTGGAATCACTATTCCAGGCCTCTTATCCTCCAGATATTTTGGGCAGTTCCTCCTCCAGTGTCCAGGCTGACTGCAGTAGGGACATTCACCTTTAGTCACACCTTTGGCAATGCCACCAACAGGCTTAAGGGCAGGTTCGTTGGACTTGGCAACTGACTTGCCTTTGCCCTTGAAGGATGAGGCAAACCTTTTGCCTTTCCTTTCTGCACCATCATTATGGCCTTGCCCTACCCTTGTTGATGCTTTGCTCAGCTGTCCTCAACTTATTGAGCAAATCCGGCAGTGGTTTCACGATCTCGTTCACTTTATAGTTCATGATGAACTGTCCGTAACTCTCGGGCAACGATTGCAACACGAGATCGGTTGCCAACTCTTGGCCGACCGGGAAACCCATTCGGGTGAGATTCTCCAAGTACCCGATCATACGGAGTACATGGGGTACCACCGGGTTCCCTTCTGCCAGATGACACTTGAACAATGCCTTAGAGACCTCATACCTCTCAACCCTTGCCTGCTCTTGGAAGAGCTGCTTCAGATGCTCGATCATATCGACAGCATTCATGTTTTCGTGTTGCTTCTGAAGCTCAGAAGTCATGGTGCATAGCATCAGGCAGGCCGCATCATTAGCGTCATCAACTCGCTTTTGATACGCCTTTAGGGCTGCAGGTGTTTGGTTCTATGGACCTTCTAGAACATGCTCCTCTATTGCGTACAATTTCTTCTCTTGCTTGAGAACGATTCTCAAGTTTCTGTACCAATCAAGGAAATTGGTCCCAGAGAGCTTGTCCTTCTCAAGGACAGATCGTAGGGAATGTTGTGAACTCGATGAGTTGTTTGCCATTTGGAATTCTACAAAAGGAAAATACGCAAGTTTTAGTATTTGTGATTTTTTGACTATATTCAATAATGGCTAGTTTATCAAATATAGCTCCCACTATTTTTCTACGGATTAATAACCCTCAAGATATTAATGCGGAAAATATCCTTATATTTTCTAGTGGGCCAAGATCCATGTTTCATCTCCTTATCAGCTTGCTTTGGCAAGTCACCCATAATTTGACTACTTTAGGTAGGAACAATCCCAATTGCATCCCTTATGCAACTCTTGGTTCAATTGGGCAAATAAATCCTTATTTATCCATCCACATGAATAATCCCAATTAATTGCTTCTAGGTTTTAATCATATTAATAGCCTAGTTGTGTTCAACCTCTTATTTAAACAATTGCACATTAATTACTTGTGTCATCGCATTCCATCATTATGAACCAAGTCGCCATGCTTTGGCACGCACGAACTTGATAAATCATGATGATTATGAGTGTTTAAATAACGAGAAGGCAAGAACACAATATTTGAAATTTGAGGGATTTTAAATTCAATTTTAATTTTTTTTGTTGATCAATATCAACTAATCTATCTATTTGAGTTTGGGCACAACTCCAAATAATAGATCCCGGTTGTCTAATTATCTTATTATCCTAATTGCATGCATCATTCATACACCAATCACAAAATAATAAGACAATAAAATAAACAACCACAAAACTAAAGAAAACGTGATGTGAATATGGCCTTTTCTAGACTAAGATAATTCCAAGCCAATGGAATTATCTATGAACCCTGAAAGCAAACATATCTCCATGCGTCTTCATCTTTTGGTCCATCCTTCATAGTTATGTGGAATGCTCCATGCTCCATCTTTTGTGGCTCCTTTGGCTTTGGGCTTTTTTTCTTCAATCTTGGCTAACATCTCTATCTAGCACTAGCTAACAACTATACTAAATAAAATAAATCTCACAAGTTGAAAAAAAAAATCGCTCGCAGGCCATAAAACCCTAATTAATTATTACAATTAATTGATCAGCTCGCAGGCCGTAAACCAAACCACAAAATTAAACATTCACATCAAACCACATCCTAAGGCGATATCCAATCACCATGCGATTTGCACATAAACAGTTAAAATCCAATTTTAACGCGCTTGGTCAATTTTAATTGATTTTAGCATTTTCTAGGGTTAAAACGGTCAATCGGGCCAACAATCATATTGTCCGAACCCAAAAGAGGACCGCAAGGGCCTTGGGCCGGCCGGCCCCTAGCCCACGCGGGTAGGCCGCGAGCTAGGGCTGCCCCGGCCCCTAGGCTGATCCTTGCTTGGGCGGCAAGCAGGGAGGGCGGTCCCCTAGGGGGGCCGAACCTCCTTTGGGAGTTGTTTCCAAAACAACTCCCTTGCTTGGTGCCCAAGTTTGGTTTTTTATGGGAAGAACTCATTCTTTCCATAGGATGCCAAAACCCTAGATCTAAGATCCTAAAATTTCTCAAACTCACTAATTCATACATCCAATGCAAAAACTAGGTCTTGTTATGATTGATTATTGACAAATTGCATCATATGCTTGATTTGTCTTGTTTTACGCGATAAACAATAAATTTAAAGTGTAAAACTATCAAAACGTAACACATAAACCACGTTTATGCTCTACGACTTGTGGCTCTGATACAACCGTAGGGTTTTGATCATGGATGCACAACGGAAAAACAAATATAATCCATGCAATACACTCCAAGGATCAGAAGTCAAGATACATAACGATGGTAAGAGAAGAAATGAATTCACACACCTTAGGGTTTCTCCTTTGATGACTTCAAACGCGAATTGTGTCACGTTCTCCATAGTTGATCCACGCCTAGAGTTGAATTCTAGATCTTCCCACTCCTTTGTGCTAGCCCGGAATGGAGGAAGAGGAAGAAGAAATCATATAACGCGAGGAAACAAGGAGGTTCGGCCTCCTTGTTTGGGCCGACGGGATGGGGCGGCGGCAAGGGGGGCGTGCGCCTCTCTTGCTTGCTTGCTCTCTCTCCTTTTTGTTCTCTCCAACTCAAGTTATGATCAAAAAGGTCATAAGTGTGGGAAGGAAGGAAGGAGAATCCTTTATATAGTCCAACAAATCCTTGCCAACTACCTAAAGGACCCATTCTAGTCCTACTAGAATTCAGTTTAGTCCCTTCCTTGCAAATTAGTCCTACTAAGTTTGCAAGGTGTTGCAAAGTGATCCTTCTAATTAATTAATCCTATTAATTAATTCCCAAATCTAGTCCAACTCTATATAGCGTGTGACCCCAAAGGTTCTATTCAGTTGGTAGCAACAATTTGCTAATATGGAGCGGTTTCTAGCAAAACATCCATTCTAGCCAACTAATAGAATAGTCATCCGACAAACCTTGTACAAGTAATTGTCTCATCCCTTTGTCTATATATCCGGATTGGACACGAGACATACAAGTCACACTCGTATATCCTATCCATAGTTTCTCGATCCATGGGAATAGCCTTATTCGTGCAAATAACTTCAATATCCCATATTGATTTATTTGAGTCTGGCCAGACATTCTATAAGCACTATCCCTCAAGTGGCCTAGGATATTTTCTCCGTTATGTGGGAGGGACAAATTATATCTACGTCCACTACGATTTCTAAGCTTGATTCTTATTGTATCCGGTACACGCCTTTATAACTACCCAGTTACGGTGTAGGGTTTAACGCTACCAAAATCACAATAATCCACAACTAGAATATCTAGTGACTTCAAGTCTAAGGATGACAATACCATTGCACCACGAGAAGCACTTGTGACTTAACATAACGTGTATGTAGCCTTCTCGGAGATGGGTCAATCCGGTGCGCCATTACCCTTAATGCACACCCATGTGTTGGATCATGATATCTCCATATCAATCCAACCCCATACTAGTTTATAGATGATTGTCCCATTAATTATTATACTGGACTAGGGATATTTAAGATAAACAGCACAATTGTAAATCTAAGGACTTCATTATATTAAATATTCAATAAATAATACAATGAATGTTCTAGCCAAAATAAATTCATACTAAACTAGATTGCCTCTAGGGCATCTATTCCAACAAGAAAGACCCTTAATTTTGCCTAATCTTTCTTCCCCATTCTCTTTTCTTCAAAGATTTTCTTTAAAGTTTTTAAAATTTTTCAGACACTTGATCCAACATCTTCTATCTTTTTGATGGAAGTAAAAAAGGGGGAGAAATTCTCGGTTTTTGTTTTTAATAGTTCTTTAGGTTTATTTGCTATTTGCTGAACTATTTAAGTTTTTGTTGGTATTATGAATAAGTTGGATCTTTTTCGATATATTGTGTCATAAATTGTGATCTAATCAGTTTATTATGCAGAGACTAAGGATCAAACAGAATTTGGATTTGTCTTTCATCAAGGGGGAGATTGAAAGATCAGGTTGTGCAAGATTTGGAATAGCTCAGATATTTCAAGGCCTTGAACCAGCTTTCAAAGCCTTGAATCAGTCATAGAGGCTTGAAAATAGCCTTGAAACTGGATTCAAAGCCTTAAAACTGCTTAACATGTATGCACACTCTCATGGGGAGTTTTCTGCAAACTCTCTGAGTTGATTTCCTCTCTCTCTCTCTCTCTCTCTCTCTCTCTCTCTCTCTCTCCTCTCTCTCTTTCTCTCTCTTTCTTATGCTTGTTTCATTGTTATACGATGATGAAAGACAAATTGTTCTAACATGTTTTGATCCTAAGATATCATCTGTTTGACCATGATAATGCAGGACATTCTGTTTCCAATATTTGCAAGATTGTTTAAACTTACTACTGTGCAGATTTGGAAATAGTTGGATATTTTGATCTTGTGATCAATCAGAGAATTATGACAGCTTCTCAGATTGTTTATGGACGAGATTACAAGAATATCTATGGAGATTGTGATCAACTATCCATTGGAGAAAGTTGTTAAAGAAAGTCAAAGTTGTTGCCTACAAAATAGGAAGTTGTTGCTGAAAATCTAGGAAGATTTGCAGAGCTTCAAACAGTTTAAATAGAGCTCACTCTGAAGCAACAAGATACGAGACTCAACGGGCAAAAAAAAGAGACAAGTTTCTGGATTGACAAAGCACCAAAGAAGAACATCAAACTCTCAATCCATTCCACAAAAGTTCACTGAATTTTCAAAGTCAGTTTCTCTACTCTAAGTGTACTTCTGTATTGAGCTGTATTGGTAGATCATTTCTGTATTATCTCTACATCTATTCTCAAGGATTGTTCAAAGTGAACAATAGAGAATTCTTAGTTAATCAATTAGCTAGAGCAGGTACTAGACAGGTTAGGGAAAACCACAAGCTGTAACAGAGTAAGGGAACTCTCTGGGCTTGAGTTCTAGGGCTTAGCTTTTTATTAATAAGAATTGAGTTGAAAATCCTGCAGAGATCTAATCCCTGAGGTAGAGACGTAGGTCCAAGTGGATTGAACTCTATAAATCACTTGTCTTCTGCATTTACAGTTCATTCATTTTCATAGTTTTTTCAGCACACAAAACTGTCTATTTTTCAAGGGTTTGAACTTGTTTTCAAGGCCTTGAAAACGGCATACTTTCTTTATACTGTCTGCATCTTCTCCAAGGGATTGAACTAGTTTTCAAGGCCTTGAACTTCATTTTTTTGCACAAGTTTTTATCTTATATCAAGTTTTGCAAAAAGTTGGCATACTCTATTCAACCCCCCCCCTTCTAGAGTATCTTAGCTACATATACATCTGCATACTCACACTTTCAACCACCATCGCCATCATCATCAACGTCATCTTCTTCATCTCCGGCGAGATCGTCGGCGAAACCGCCACCTCCACCTTCACCCATTGCACTTTGTTTCTCCCTCCATCTCTCTCTCTATTCACCAAGAACCACATCAGCAGCAACAACGGTTAGTAGAGACAAACAGCCACCACCACACCGCCGCTGCCACCATCGGAAAAGACCACCGATAGCATCACCTCCAGCCATTGTATCCTCTTCTTACCTTCTGTTTCTCCCCCCCCCCTCTTTCCCTCTGTCACGAACTGAGCCAAAAACAGCAACATCAGCATAGCTAGAAGCCACCACCGCCGCCGCTGCAACTTCCGGCGAGAACCACCGAACGACCACCAAGCTTCACCACCTCTATTTTTCTCTCACTATTCCTCTCTGTTCCTCTCACGCCCCTCCTACGCGACAAAAACATATAAAGGGAGAGAGAGAGATCGCAGCAGAGGCCGCTAAAAAACAGAGCACCTTCGTTACCGCCGACGACCACCATTAAAGCCGGCGAAGCTTTCGGGTGAGCTTCACCATCGCCACCCACCTCTCTCTATCCATCCCTCTAGCCTCCAGAAGGCTCGACCAAGCATGAGGAAGCCTCAGCCCTGCCCAAGAGCCACCAGAGAAGCTCCGGTCAAACCCACCACCGGCGTCGTTTTTGGAGACTCGACCTGGACCGTTTCTCGATCGTTTCTTGCGTTTTTTAAATCCGGTACGCTCTAATCTTCACCCTAAGTTGGTTTACATAGTCAAAATCATGTCTTGATGCCTAGATTCACGTTTAAATTGATCAAGTTGGAAATTCATGCTTAGGGGGAGATAGTTGTCAATTTCAGAAACTATTTTAGTTAGAGATGGGGTTATTTCTGTTACTTCAGTAAAATATGGGGGTTCCTTTGTTATTTAGAAATCTAAAAATATAAAAAATAAAACAAAATGTGATTTTAAAGCTTATATTAATTTCTACACTTTCTAGCTATTATTCTAATTAAATAATAATAATAATAATAATAATAATAATAATAATAATAATAATAATAATAATAATAATAATAATAATTCATAATTAAGGTAAAGTGGAAAGAGTTGTGCGAGGATCGTTATATTCACCATTTGATTAGATTGGTCGTGTTGGGTGCTGCCTCTCGACCCGTTTATTTTAACCCGGTCGCAACCTGCCAGGTCGCTCCATGTCATCACCTCTCTGGCTGCGAGTAGTCTTAGAGGGGTGACGACACTTAAGGTAATGAGTTTCGGAATTAAAAATACGGGTGTATTTCTTAGTATTTTAGCATATATAATGAGTTCTTTTTGTCACGCATTGCCATCTTTTCACATTTTTATCAAATATTTAAAAATAATTTGTAAAACATGTACTCAATTGTTTATCATTTTTGATATTTATACTATTTACTCACAACTAATTACATAGGTAAAATAATATCATACTATTCAAACTATTTCTATAAAAAAGAGTTACTACGCATTCCCTAATCTTAAACATGTATTATTTTAAAACTTAATAATATGACACATATCGAGATGCGTGTATATATATATATATATATAACTTTAACATAAATATTTTCAAAGTTTATAATAATACTTGTAAATATTTATAGCAATAAATATTTGAAATAGATAAATTGCAAGAAAATATTTAATAATAACTAATTAAAATAAGTTACACTATTTTGGATGATAATTTATTCACTGCAATATTGCTTTCAAGAAGTTTTATTCGAAGTATTATACGTTAAAACGTGAAATACGAGTATTAAACTTTTTGCTCAAAAATTCGAGTATTTTTCATTAGGTCCATCAATAGTACGAAATACGGAAGTATTTTTCATTTATACGTACGGACGGATATTAAACGGAAAAATTCGGAGTATTTACTAACTAGGCTCTCTGGCATTGCAGGCTGGGCCATCCACATGAAAAGAATATTCATTTGTTAGCTTCTTTCATTTCTTGTAAACCACTGTTTTCATATTCATTATGTTAATTCATGTGTTGTGGCAAAGATTCTTAGGCTGCCATTTTCAGCTTCTTGTACTCATACTGATGCACCTTTTCAATTAGTGCACTCTGGTGTCTGGAGTCCATCCCCTTGTACCTCTTTTCAACACTATCAATATTATATTATTTTCATAGATGATTTCACCAAGTATTGTTGGCTTTATCCACTCAAAGTTAAAAGTGGTACCTATCATGTCTATCTGCATTTATTTACGTTAATCAAGACTCAATTTAATGCAGTTATTCAAAGTTTCAGAACTACTAATGGTTCCGAGTTTGTTAACACCTCCTTTGGTCTTTATCTTCAGATCCAAGGGACTATTCACCAAACTTCTTGACCACACACTCAAGAACAAAATGGGAGAGTGGAAAGGAAGCATAGGCATTTGACTGAAACTTCCATAGAATTGTTCCAACATGCTTCATTACTAGAAAATATTGGTTAGAAGAATTCACCACAGACAACTTTCTTATCAACATTGTTCCTAAACCTTCTCTAAAACAGCAATCCTAATATTTTACTCTCCACCGCAAGAACCCGACTATTCTTTGTTGATCAACGTCTTTGACTGTTTGCATTATCCTTGTTTGAGAACTGTGCACAAGAGATTCCGGCAGGGAGACCTCCGTGTACACCATACGTAGTGGATCAGGGATCGCACAGGAAGAATAGGGGTGTGTGTAGGGAGAGAGTAAGTCAGTAGCAATGTCTGAGAGAGAGACAGAGGTTTGGCAGAGCTTCCGCGTATGGCAGTGTTGTTCTCCTTTGTATGGAAAGGTTAACGATGTATATATACTGGAGAACGTGACCGTTGTAGTGTGGTTAATGCGCCCATTAATGGCGGCTTAATTAGCTTAACCGTAACGGCACGTCCGTCCGAGTATATAGGAACCGTTAGAGCACGTGGTGCGCGAGTACCGGAACCGTTACGAGGTTGACCGGGTTTGACCGGATTGACCGGGTCTAGGGAGCTCGTGCCAAAGATCTCTCAAAACAGTTACTAAAGGTCGCGCGCGGGCTTGGCTCGCACGCGACAGGGCTTACCCTAGCCTCCAAACCACAAGTCCCTACAAGTCCCGTGCAGTGGTATGCGAGGGCTCTGTCTCGCAGCCCCCACATGGATCAGCTCGGCTGGTGATCCTGTGTGTGTGGAGCACAATATGGTGTGCTGGATGGTCGCCACGTGGCCTAGATCTGCCATGTCATAAAGCAGTATCTACATTAGCCCCCTTTCTGCGCGTGAAGGCTCGTAACTGTATAGGCTTCCATGCGCGGAAACCAACATGCGCGTCGTCGCCACGCACCAATTCAAATACGGGTAAGTTCAGCCCCCGTGCGTGTCATTATGACCTAAAACCCCTAGAGTCGTGCCGTCTGACCTTTAGGGTTTTAGGCGTGACGTCAGCCCGTCCTGTGATTGCGCGATACGACGGTGACGGTTGCGATTCGACTACTGAAGGGACGCAACCCTTCATTCTTTTGGATAAATACCTTGTATCCCATTATTGCAAAGCATCACTTCTTTCTCTTAAAGTGAATGGTACCCGGAGATCTTCGAGAGCAGATCCAGATAATCAATCACCAGTTCAGAACTGCAAATCGTATTCTCCAATTGTGCATATCCAAGCAAGCTTCAAGGAAATAAGGTTGGCCTCGTTTACTTTTGATTTAAACTACCAGTGTTTGCCTTGAATCGCGTTGAATCTGTAAATCCATGAAATTTGTGAAGAGGCTTTTGATCTTTGAACCCGCTTCGTTTTGATCTTTCAACAATATCGACTCCCCAATTTCTGAAATTGGCGCCGGAACTGTTTGCTTTGGTTTGCATAGATCTCAAATTCCAAAATTCAAACTGAAGTGTGGTGTGGTATTTCTCCCCCCTTTTTCTTGCCCTTTCGCAGGAATGGCCAAGACAAGAGTAACCAGACCCGTCAAGGAAGACGAAGAGATGCCGGAGCTTCCGCAGGCTCTGTGGCGTAAAGCCCCCTTTCTGGGTGGGAAGGATTTTTATCATGCGAGGGTGAAGGCGAAGAGGATGCCTGATCCTGTTCCTGCTGAGCAATTGCTGACGTTGACTCGCCCAGTTAACTCAGCCCTGCTCGAGTGGGTTGGTTCCGAGGATGTAGTCCGATTGGGGATCGAGAACGGGCACTTCCCGTATACTGCGATTTCTACTCAAGCATTTGTCCAGAAATTGGACTACATGGATGAGTGGATTGACCACGTATTGGATCATCATGCCGAGACTCTTGATAAAGCCGGCATTTTCTTTGCTATCCGTGCTATGAAGGGTGCTGCCGTGAAGTTGGATCAGTCCATGCTTCTAGACCTTCTGTCTCGTTATTCGCCCGCGACTCACACGTTTCATTTTGCTGAGTTCGAGGCTGCCCCCACGCTCGAGGACGTTCAAATGCTGTATGAGCTTTCCCCCATGGGCGAGGTGGACCCCTTGAGCCACTTGAGGACATCTGCTGAAATGGCCTTGTACGCGCAGATGGAGGAGTGCTTAGCGAGGTAAAGAAAATCTCTACTCGGTGGACCACTACGAAGCCTCTTCCGAACTGGCAGCTAGTGGATACGTCTGCGAAGAATACCTGGAACAAGTGGTTGCAGTACTTCTTCCGAGACTATGCGAACAGCAGCATCACTAAGAAGCTTTTGAGCGAGAACCCGGAGGCCGAGAATTATATAGAGGGCAAGGGCTATCATTTAACCCTTTGTGCCTTTCTCTGTGCTTGGCTGTCGAGGTATCTGATTGATGGTCATCCCCATGACGGGGTCTTCTACCATGTGCTGCCACTTGCTGTGAGGCTCGCTCTTGGTCAGAGAGTCGCACTCGGACCCTTGGTCCTGGGGACGCTATATTACAGGCTGGATCAGCTGGTTCTGGCGATGAGGGAATCGCGTGGCCGCCTCGATGTCCTGACCTTTGTCAATATCAGCTTTTTGACAATGTGGGTTTTCGAGCGCTGGCCGTCTTATGCTCCAACTCCCCTCCCACTTGAGAAGTGGTGTCCCCCAGGCGAGACGGAGGCGCGCAACAGCGGAAGGGCTGCGAGATGGTTTGGAGCAAGCAACACCAAGTGCACTTGGAGTTTGATATGCGACAAACGAAAGGAGTTTACTGCCAGGCCCTATGCCACACGTGTTGAGAATGTGCGGTGGTTTCCAAAGCTATACCCTTCCAGAGGTATGGTCTTGTCAGAAGACCTTCTCTTTGAAAAGGGGCCGCATTTCCACGAACGCTATCGTGACTTCTTCTGTTGGTGTCTGCGAGGTTCTCTTCCTGCCCTTGCAGAGCATATTCGTGAACTCGCGCCACGGTATGAAAGACTTACAGTGGATGTTGACCCTACTCGGGTCTCTCCTCAGTTTGGTTTTGATGCGGTGGCCCCATCGATCTGGCCCCAGTCTATTATCAGAGGGTGCTACAAGCGTTTGCTGACAAAGGAGTGCAAGACAGTCCTCATGAGCAATCTTCCCTTTGAGCAGCCTGCGGGAACTCGCAAGGGTGGTTGTTCCCAGAACTGGATCGCATACTGGGTTGCCCAGCAAACGAGAATTGAGACGGAGGCGGCGGCGCAGCCAGGAAAGGCTCCCTTGATCAAGAGAAACTCTTTTCCGTTTCGCCCCAATTGTAGTCTGAGCGAGTCTGAGTATGGTTGCTACTCGCTGTGGGACCGCGAGAATCATTTGTGCCCCGATTTCATTCTGAAGGAGCAAGTCGACGCCATCAAGAAGGGTGACACGCAGGTCGTCAAATATAGCAAGGCATTTGCTGAGGTAAGCAATCTCCTTGTATGCTTTGAGCCTTTTGATTTCCTCGCGCTGATGCTTTTCGTTCTGTGTTGTTTCAGTGTCATGTGCGGAGGTTCGCAGCTGGTGATCGCTCCAAATCGCTGGTGGACACCATTGTTGCCACTAGAAGGAAGGGGGAGTCGTACCGGTTAGCATGGAGGATGGATGCCGAGGTCGAAACAAAAGTTCGCGGAGTCATGAACACTTTTGCTGACTCGCTGATAGACAACCCTCCGGCTCCGTCTCCTCCTAGAGATGACCCGTCCCCTCCAGCGACGGCGGCGCCGAGAGTGAAGAGACCTAGGCAAAAGGGGATTACGATTTCTTCCCCTAGGAGTGCTCCAGCTTCTCCCCCAGTGAGGTCCCTTTCCATCAAGGACAAAGGCAAGGGTCGTATGCCCAGCAAGGTGCGAAAAGATCTCGCAGTTGAGACTTTCGTTCCATTCAACCAAGAGGAAGAAGAGAGACAGGAGCCCCAGGCAAGTGATGAAGAAGAAGCAACAGTTGTGATGTGCGAAGAAGAATCAGGAGGTACTTCCGTCGCATTTCCTTGCCTTTCATCCAGACTTCTTTGTAGTCCTTTTCTTTGAACCAAATATGTATATTCGCAGATGATGATGATGAAGCCGTTGGTGGCCTCGTGGCCAAGAGGCAAAAGAGAGATGCCCACTCTGGCGTTTCAGATGATCCCATAAGCGAGGATGTTCTTGCTGAGTCCCGGAGGACAGCCGCAGAGGCTGCTGAAAGAAGAAGGCAGCGAGAGGAAGAGGAGCTCGAGCGTGTGAAGCAACGGAGCCTCGAAGAGCAGCATGTCGACGACTTAGTGCGTCCAGTTGGCGAGGAAGACGAGCTTCCCGAAGAAGTGGCTCCCCATGTGGAGGAGGAAGATGAGGTTCCCGAAGGGGATGCAGCGGAGCTAGAGCAAGTCCAAGCAGACTTCGCAGAGATCGCGGGCGGCGATAAAGGTGAGATCTTCAATCTCGCAGTTACTTATAGAGATGTAATTGTGGGTGCGTTGAAGCACGGTGTGTCAAAGCCTGACATTCGCCGTTGGTTGGTAAGCAAATGCGGAGAACCCTCAGGTAATCATTTTGAGTGATATGCATGTACTAGGCTGTGACCATTTGAGACAAAGTCATGACTGGTTTAATCGCATCCCAGGTCACGCCTCTCTTAAGGACTTGCTTAGTGAGGATACACTGATAGGGCACGGTTCCACGTCCCTAGTGTATGATGAGGATACTTCAATCCCACCTTCGCGTGGAGGTGCTTATTCTTAGCTTTAGCAAAGATAACGAAATAACTTATAACACAAGTTACCTCACGTTATCACATTCGGTATCGCAGGTCATGCTGAGGAACCTGAGCTGGAGCAGAGAAGCCAGACTTCTGCATCCCATGTTCCAATTTCGAGCTCCCATACTGAGAAGCCCGTCGCAGCTGCTGGACAGGCAAGTGAGCATCTCGAGGATGTCATTGAACTCTCCGATGACGTCGAAGCTGATGCTGTGCCGATGGACGAAGGTGTCCGTACCGGTGGTGAGGAGGAAAGGACAAGTGATGCCAACATTTTCGCATCTGATAGTGTCTTCCGTCCAGCGACTTCGGTTGTGCCTCCGGCGATGACTGAGCCAGGAGCACCTATTCCTGCGTGGAGCATTTGGGGCTCGCAGGTTGGGAATGTAATCGCATCTGGTGCAGCCTACACTCTTCCTCCTAACTATGAGAGTTTGGAGCTCGCAGCTGATAGGAGAGCCATGGAGCGAGGGCAGTCTTCGAACAACCCGGCGGCTCGCATTCCCTCTATTCATGAAATTCTGGAAGGCACTGGTAAGCAGAGATTTACCATTCGCACGTCGCATTATTTGCTTGCGAGTTTTGACATCATGACTTGTTTTTGATGTCTCAGGTTTGAAGCAAACCGATGTAGACTGGGTGGTTCGAATGCGCCTCAGATACCCCCGATCGTTTGTGAGGTGTCTGGAGATCAGTCCTTTTGACAGGAGGCTATTCCTTACTGAAGCCATCTGGATACTAGAGCAGCTGTGTGCGGCTACACCTGCGACCATTTCGGCCCAGAGTGCCGAATTGCTGTGTGGCATGTGCCAAAATCTCGTGCTCAAAGTCCAAGGCAGACTTGGTTTCAAATTTCTCAAGGACAGAGTTACACTGATTCGCGCAGCTGTAACTTTGAATCTCGGGCACCAGAATCTCGCAGCTGAGATGCAGAAGGTGGAGCAGCAGAAGCAAAAGGTTGATGAAGCTTTGAAGCTGAATCACGAAATGAATGCCAAGTGCGAGCAACTAAAGCAAGAAGTGCAACAAGTGGAGAGGCTGATCGAGCAGTTCGAGCCCCAGGACTCCTTAGTCAAAAATTTGTTTTGACTTTTCGAATTTTGAAAAGAAAACAGGAAATGGTTGAGACATTAATGTAATATTTTGAAACATTAATGTAATGTTGCTAGGGTTTCTCCCCCTTCTTTTTTTTAACAACAAGCAATGAGTTTGCCCGTTTTGCCCCTTTCGGGATTTTGATTGGACATTTCTGTGCATATCCAATTATGACATCAGAAATTGATTCTTTGCTTGATTTTCGCGCTAATTTCTCGGCAGATAAGCACGCTTCCGTTGGGAAGTCCATCCGAATCATGACTATCCGTCATTTATTAGGATACGCAACCGAATCGTCGTAGCCTTTAGTAGGGTAATTGATTGTTACCGCTTTTCAAGGCGTAAGTGATTGAACTTGCCCTCTTTTTGAATTTGCTGACTCATCTTTAAGCAACCGAAGAGTCTCCACAGGGCCTATATAAACCCCGTCTTTGCCATTTGGGCTCTTTCATCCCAAACATGTGCTTTGCCGTGAGTCCTTGCGACTGCTGGCTTCAACGCTTGTTTTTCGTTGATTCATGGCAACTTCAAGTTTTGAATCCTGAGTTTGCGCTTTGTGCTATAGGAATAGTTTCCAAGATCCACTTTATGAGGCTTATTGCTGTTTATAACCATCATAAAGAGGATGCAGATAATACCTCATGTGTGTTCGAAGAAATTTCTTCGTGTATTATGTGTGCAGGTCATGTTTCCGGCCGCCTCGTGGCGAGGTGCAGCGCCGTAGTGACCGTGCTACCGTCTCGTAATGAACGGCGTGATTCTCCTCCAGCATCCCTGGAGGAGAACTCATTGCCCCCACGTTCTTGAACTCAGGGTTGTAAACCGCTGTGTTCATCCCCGTCTACAAGGAGCCCTTGCCCGCTGGAGCTTCTGCTTGCAGCTTGATCGCTGGAACCGGTGGTTCCTTGGGCAAATGTTATGGGGAGCGTATCTGACAACGGTCTTGTCGGATAGCGGAATGTCGAGCGTATGGTTTCATGTGGCTCTTTTTAGAGCGAGGTCCCCTTTGCTACAGATGTCACCCACATATTTGGGCATCGTGTAGCCGGCGCTTGAAGCCAGGGCGGTTCATTCTTTGCAGTCCGGGTTTCCGTACCGCGTTTCTGCTGGCTTATCAGCCATTTTTCGAATGTATTGTAAGCCATGTTGGCTGTGTAGTTAGATGCGAGCTTTTCGCTTGTAAGCTGCTATCTAGATAGATAAATTGTAAGTCATTTGACTCATAATGATAAATAGTATTTGTATCGTCTGTTCTTTGCAACAAAATACAATTTCGCATGCGTTTCGGCTTGTTTTGCCTTGCATAATGACATGTAATGATTTCACATATGCGATGTCGATTCACAGATATTTCGCTAGATCATTCGAGATCGTAATTTCGCAGCAGTGCCATCTTGACGGATGGGCTTGTAGTTGGTCGTTGTAAATCGTATGAGATCACGTTCACAACGTTGTTATCGTTCCAGATAATTTTCCAGAGATCAATTAAGATCGTTGAGCTGTGCAAATTGCTATCATAGAAGATAGGCTTTGTTTGAGATCGTTTCTCGCATAAACTGCTATCATAACAGACAGATCTTTAGAAGATCTAATAAGATGATTCTGCACTCGCGTTGCCATCATATCAGACGGGTTTGGATAATTAACCAAAATTGCCATCGTAACAGATAGGCTTGAGAAGATCATTATAAGATCGCATCTGTATAGCCCGCTATCTCAAGGGATAGGCGTTAGATGATCGATTGAGATCGTTTTTGTATTTCGCTGCTATCGCAAAAGATAGGCTTTGGACGATCATGTAAGATCGTATTTTCGTTTGGGTGCTATCGCAAGAGATAGGCTTTAATGATCACTTAAGATCGCATTCGTATTTGATTGCTACCATGAGAGATAGGCTTTAGATGATCACTTAAGATCGCATTTGCGTTTGGCTGCTATCGTAAGAGATAGGCTTTAATGATCACTTAAGATCGCATTTGCATTTGATTGCTACCATGAGAGATAGGCTTTAAATGATCACTTAAGATCGCATTTGCATTTGATTGCTACCATGAGAGATAGGCTTTAAATGATCACTTAAGATCGCATTTGTGTTTGTTGCTATCGTAGAGAGGCTTTAAATGATCACTTAAGATCGCATTTGTGTTTGTTGCTATCGTAGAGATAGGCTTTAGATGATCAACTAAGATCGCATTTGTGTTTGTTGCTATCGTAGAGATAGGCTTTAGATGATCAATTAAGATCGCATTCGTATTGGCTGCCATCGTAGGAGATGGGCTTTAGATGATCACTTAAGATCGCATTCGCGTGCAACTGCTATCGTAAGAGATAGGCTTTAGGTGATCGATTAAGATCACATTTGTAGTGGCTGCCATCGTAGGAGATGGGCTTTAGATGATCACTTAAGATCGTGTTCGCGTGTAGCTGCTATCGTAAGAGATAGGCTTTAGATGATCGATTAAGATCACATTTGTATTGGCTGCCATCGTAGGAGATGGGCTTTAGATGATCACTTAAGATCGTGTTCGCGTGTAGCTGCTATCGTAAGAGATAGGCTTTAGATGATCGATTAAGATCACATTTGTATTGGCTGCCATCGTAGGAGATGGGCTTTAGATGATCACTTAAGATCGCATTCGCGTGTAGCTGCTATCGTAAGAGATAGGCTTTAGATGATCGATTAAGATCACATTTGTATTGGCTGCCATCGTAGGAGATGGGCTTTAGATGATCACTTAAGATCGTGTTCGCGTGTAGCTGCTATCGTAAGAGATAGGCTTTAGATGATCGATTAAGATCACATTTGTATTGGCTGCCATCGTAGGAGATGGGCTTTAGATGATCACTTAAGATCGCATTCGCGTGTAGCTGCTATCGTAAGAGATAGGCTTTAGATGATCGATTAAGATCACATTTGTATTGGCTGCCATCGTAGGAGATGGGCTTTAGATGATCACTTAAGATCGCATTCGCGTGTAGCTGCTATCGTAAGAGATAGGCTTTAGATGATCGATTAAGATCACGTTTGCGTTTGCTGCTATCGTGGGAGATAGGCTTTGATGATCGATTAGGATCACGTTTGCGTTTGCTGCTATCGTAAGAGATAGGCTTTGATGATCAATTAAGATCACGTTTGCGTTTGCTGCTATCGTGGGAGATAGGCTTTGATGATCAATTAAGATCGCGTTTGTATTCGCTGATATTGCAGCGAATAAATCTTTGTTAACAGCAATAACAAATTAAATAGAACGATATAAACAGCTAGATATATGAACTTCTCATTTGGGAGAATTCTTTTATTATAGCATTCTCATATGGGAGAGATAAGATTACAATCCTCTCATATGGGAGAGGAGATTGCGAATATCGTAGCCACATGAGACATTAAGCAGCGTTATCATAAAACGTATGAAATAAGAGAAGTCAAGGATAGTACTTCTTGATCCAGCGCATGTTGACTGAGCTTGGAGTTGAGGTTGTGCCGTGCAACCTTCGTATGCTGCAGTAGCCGCTATCGAAGACTTCTGTGACTTCGAAGGGTCCTTCCCAATTAGCTGCGAACTTTGGGTGAGTTGCTTCTCGCATGCAGTGGTCAGATGCGCGCAAGACCAAGTCGCCAACTGCGAAATCCCGTCGCTGGACTGTCTTGTTATAGGCGCGAGCGATTCTTTCTTGGTACCGCTTGTTAGTCCTTTTGGCTTGTTCTCGCTTTTCTTCCAGCAAGACTAAATCATGATCGCGTTGGTTTTCGTAGAGTGCGTGGAAGGCCAGCCTTGCCGAATTGACTCTGACCTCCGCAGGTACCACAGCTTCGGCCCTATAACATAGTAGAAATGGCGAGGCCCCTGTGGGTGTCCTTGGAGAAGTTCTGTAGGCCCACAGAGCTATGTTAAGAGAGTCGGCCCACTTCTTGTGGTCATCTGCGACCATCTTGCTCAGAATTCTCAGCAGCGTTTTGTTAGTCGCCTCGGCTTGTCCGTTTCCCTTTGGATAATAGGGGGTAGAGCATATCTGCCTGATATTGTACTCCGCAAGCTTTGTAGCTACCTGACGATTAACAAAAGGAGTACCGTTATCTGAAAGAATAGTATTCGGGATTCCGAACCTGCATACGATATTTTCCTGGATGAAGTTGACCACAGCCAGCGCGTTTGCCGTCTTCAGTGGTATTGCTTCCACCCATTTGGTGAACAGCTCAGTTGCGGTGAGAATGAAATGGTTCCCATGTGACGTTGGTCGGATGGGGCCAATGAAGTCCAAGGCCCACGTGTGAAATGGCCATGGCGTTCCTAGTGCATGTAGGTCCACGGCGGGAGCGTGCACTAGGTTCCCTTTGAATTGACATTCTTGGCAGCGTCGCACCTTGGTGCGGCAATCGACTTCCATCGTCGGCCAGAAGTATCCGATTGAGAGGAGCTGTCTGCATAATTTCGCACCTCCCTGGTGTTCCACCTGATGAGAGAGATCCATGACTTCTTGTGCTTCCCTATCGTCTAGGCATCGCAGCAAGTTGCCTTCGTGACCTTTTCGCCAAAGCAGGTTTTCTTGAACCACATATCGGGAAGCTTTCCTCTTCAATTTGTCTGCCTCTTTTCTCGATTCGGGTACAGTGCCCTTGGTGAGGAATTCAAACAATGGCTTTCTCCAGTCTGTGTCGTCATCGATTAGAGCGACAAGTAGAGAATCTTTGATTAGTGCGCAACTTTCGCACTTCCCTTGTATCAGGGCTGCGGCTGTAGACATGCTTGGCCAATGGATGCCATATCTCTGAGCTTTCCTGTAGATTGACACCTCGCTTTCTCCGCAAGCGTGTTGGTGAATCTTTTCCAGCAGCTGTTGTCCCTCTTGCTCGGAGACACATCGCATGAGTATTCCTCCGGGACCCTTGTAGTAAAGGGTGTTGTCGTGGATACAGTATCCTTTCGTGAGTGCCCAGCTCTCGCTGCTGGTGCCTTTCGCAATAGCTTGCAGGATTGCTTTTCGCCAGTCTGCGTCATCTATGTGTTCGTCGTCGCATGCATCTTCTGTTAGCGCCGACGATGTTCGCACTTCGATGGAAATCCTCGCGGGGCATTTGTCTATGCTGACCTTAGATCCTAGAGTTGCTAAGGCGTCTGCATGCCTATTGTCCGCTCGGGGCTTGTGCTCGTATTTCACGTCGCAGAATTGCTGCATCAGTTTTTGCACTAGGGTGCGGTATGACAGGAGGTTGATTTCCTTTAAACCATATTCGCCCGAGGCTTGCTTAACAATCAGTTTGGAATCTCCCATGACCGTTAAGTTGCTCACTTCCAAAGCTTTCGCCGCACGGAGTCCCGCGATAAGAGCCTCGTATTCCGCCTCGTTGTTCGTGACTGCGAAATTGAGTTTTGCGGACATCTGTATGACTTCCCCGTCCGGCTTTGTCAAGACTATCCCAATGCCTCCACCTTTTCTGGTTGACGAACCATCAAAGTGGAGGGTCCAATAGGGCACGTCGATTGCGTAGATTTCAGGGCCTTCGAGCTCTTCCTCGATCACGGGTTCGTGACTGTTGTCGGGAAACTGTGCCAACAGATCTGCTACCGCCTGCGACTTGATCGCTCTTGGCTTCACGCACGTGATGTCGTATTGAGAGATGGTCATATACCATTTCGCCAATTTCCCGCCCGGAGTAGTGTGAGTTAGCAAGTATCTTATGGGGTCGCTTTTGGTGACCACCACTACTTTGTGCGATGCAAAATAGTGTCTCAACTTCTCTATCACAAAGAATAAGGCAAGGCAATGACGTTCGATGTCTGTGTACCTTGATTCAGCAGGCTGCACGATGCGAGAGATGTAATAGATAGGCCTCTCTTGGCCCTCATACACCTGAGCCAAGAGTGCTCCTATGGATCTCCTTGTCGATGTAAGATATAGCAGCAGCGGTGATCCCAGTTGAGGCGCGATCATAATCTTTGGGGATGTAAGTATCTCCTTTAGTTTTTCAAATGCGGCTTCGTGGTCAGGAGCCCAGTTGTACGCGGCGTCCTTCTTGAGAAGAGTGCTGAAACAGCATGTGATTTCGGCGATTGCTGGGATGAATCTCCGCAAATATGACAATTTTCCCAAGAATGTTTTCAAGGTACTTTGGTCGTGAGGTGGCGTCATGCTGGTGATGGCTGACACTTTCGCAGGGTCAGGCTCGATCCCTTGGCGATGAACTACACATCCCAGAAACTTCCCCGAAGTCACGCCAAATGCGCATTTCATGGGGTTCATTTTCAGTTGAAAGCTCCTGCATCTGTTGAATACCTTTCGCAGGTCTGCAAGGTGATCTGCTTCATACTTGGATTTGACTACCAAGTCATCCACATAGAATTCCACTTCTTTGTGCATCATGTCGTGGAATAGAGCCATCATGGCCCGCTGATAGGTTGCGCCTGCGTTCTTAAGACCGAAAGGCATTACCGTATAGTTGAATACCCCCACGGGAGTGATGAATGCAGTTTTCCTTGCATCTTCGGGATCCATCTTGATTTGATTGTACCCGCTGAAGCCGTCCATGAAACTGAACATGCGATGGCCTGCCGTTGAATCAATGAGCAAGTCGATGTTAGGCAGTGGGAAGTCGTCCTTAGGACAGAAGCGATTGAGATCTCGGAAGTCCACGCAGATGCGGAGCTGTCCGTTCTTCTTCACCACCGGCACGATGTTGGCCAACCATGTGGGATGGTGATTTGGCTCTATGAACTTGGCATCTAGGAGTTTAACAATCTCCTGCTTGATCTTCACGTTGAGCTCTGGCCTGAAGCTTCTGGTGCTTTGCTTGACCGGTTTAGACCCTGGGATGATGTCTAAACGGTGCATGGTGATGCTCGTGTCCAGACCCGGCATCTCGTCGTATTCCCATGCGAATACATCCTTGTACTCAGTTAGGAGCTGCAGCAGCCCTTGTTCCTCTTCGCTTGTGAGGTCCGCACTCAGGAAGACTGGCCTCCTCTTTTCCTCGTTCGGGCTGAGGAACACTTCCTTTAGCTCTTGCTTTTGTGGTCTTGGCCTGTCTTCCATGCATTCGGGCGCTTCTTTGAGTTTCTCGTCTGAAACGATCTGTGTTGGCTCTTCTGTCAGCGCAACTTGTTTGATTCGATTAATTTGCCCAGGGACACCCCCATGCCCGTGTGAGGACGTCCCCGCGCACCTTCATATGCGATAGCATTTCTTCCCGTTGGCGTAGAAGCTCTCTATCTCCTTACCCTCGGGGTCGTGCTTTGCAATCCTCTTCAGGGTATAGACACTTTTGCGGTGATATGCGATGCGCGGCGCCTCTTCGTGAGTAGGCGGCTTTTCTTTGGCATCTCCCCTTGTCACCATCACGCCTGCAGGTTACTGGTCCTTGATGTCCTCCCAGAGAGGTAAAGGAGTAGGGTTGAATGGTCCGGGTGTTTGCTCGTCCGCCATCTCGGTGAACCACACCGCCTCGCTGAGATGCGCTTCGTCCAAGTTGAACGGGTTAGTTGAGGCCGGTATTTCGACAATCCTGTCGTTCCAGATAGCTTTCATCATCTGGTGAGCCGTGGAAGGGATTGCGTCGAAGCGATGAATCCAGGCTCGACCGATGATCATGTGATATGTGGTGTTCGCGTCTATGACATAGAACTTCGCCGAGCACTTGATTTTGCCGATCTGAACGCCCAGGCGGATCCAACCGATCGTCATTCTGGAATCGCTTCCGAATCCCACCAGCGGGGATGGACGCTTGACTACCTTGTGCTTGGGGATCCCTGCTAGTTTCAGTGTGTGGAGTGGAACAACATTGGCCGCTGCTCCTCCATCGACGAATGCTCGCTTGAATTCGACGCCGTTGATGATGGCGGTCACGTACAGGGGCCTCTGGTGGCTCGCATCTGTCTTCTTGTCGCTGGCAGAAAAGGTCATAATCTTTTCTGTGGAACGGGACGCCCTGACGACTTTCCCGTTGGAGACCACGAGGTCCTCCTCGTAGTCCTCTTCTACCCTTAAGATTGCTTTTGTCATGTCCGCTCGACACTTTTCGGAGAAATTCATCTCGTTGAAGAATTTGTCGAAGCCGTGCGACCCTTTCATGCGGTCGGCACGCTCATCTTCCGTGTCCATGCTGTAGTCTTCATCCTCATGGACTTCAGCAACGATGGGCAGACCATCTTCTGCGACTTCTTCCAAGTCCACTATCGAGATCATGGCGACCTCTTTTCCTTTTGAGCCTGAATCCGTATGGGCAGGCAGCGGGTTGTTGCGCACATCCTTCCGATGGTCGCTGACGATGAGTTCGCCGCTCTTCATCTTCTGATCGAGCGTGAATCTAAGCTTCTTGCACTCGGCTGTGGGGTGCATGACCTTGCCGTGGTATTCGCACCACTTAGGGTCCCTCGTCATCTCCTTGGAGGGTGCTTTCTCGAGCGGTGGTAGGACGCCGTCCTTACGCCACTGTCTGCAGAGATCGCTCGCTTCCTCCACCGAGCATGGCAGAGGCGGTGCATCGAAGTTTGTAACCTTTGCTTGCTTCTGGGGCGAAACTGCATTGACCTCAGCTTCGCGTCCTCGCTTGTAGCCGAATCTGCCGATCTTGTAGGTGGTGCCGCTCGCAGGTCGTTCTGGAGCGCTCTTCTTTCTCTGTCTCTCGACGATGGGCTCGATGTTCATCGTGCACTCGATGAGCTTTGAAAACGTGGGTGTTTGCAAATTGATTAGCATGCTCTTGTACTCATCTCGCATGCACTGCAGGCATATCTCTACGAGCCGGCTTTCGAGCATGGGATCCTTGCACTCCAAGGATTTCGCTCTGAATTTCTTGATGAAAGTGATTCCATCTTCCTCGCGTTTCTGATACATCCGCGAGAGGTGGATCATCGTCACCTTCTCTTCCATCTGGAAGAACTTGGTGTAGAACTTCTGGACCATGTCGTCCCAAGTCTTCACAGATCCGGGCTCCAACGTCCGGTACCATTTGTATGCTACATTCCCAAGAGTCTTTGGGAACTCTCGCATCAGCAGTTTGGGGTCAGCTCCGTATGGACCCATGACGTCAATGAAACGCATGACATGCTCATGAGCGTTCCCGTTGACGTCCTCGAACTTATCCCATTTGGGAGCCTTGTACCCCGCCGGGTTAGGCATGAGATAGATCTCTCGTGGAATGGGTGGATCGTTGTCTAGCTTCGGGATGATGGTATCCGCGAGCGACTGATGAGCTAGGATGGAGTCCACGCGCTTTTGCAAGGACGTCATGCATTCTGGGAGGCTTCCCTCGGTAGCTGCCGGAGGGGTTGCCGTAGGCGGTGGCGACACATATGCCGCCGGGGGATTGGGAGTGTATTGACTGCCCGCGTTTCCCCAAATCGTCGCTGGTGGAGGCAGAGTGTACTGCAAAGTTGGGTTAGACGCCAAAGCCGTGGGCTGAGAGGCGTGAGCAGCAGGGGGTAGCATTTGCGCCGTTGACCCTTGGACCGAAGGCAGCTGCGCGGCTGACGGCGGAGTTTGCAGATGAGGGTTGGGAGGCGTGGCTGACACTCCCAATCCTGGAGCAGTAGGGGTTCCTCCTCCCTGAGGGATAGCGGTAACTGGTGGAGGATTTGGCGCAAGGGTGCCCAGAACGGCCAAGATCCGCTCCAACTGCGCAGATTGAGATTTGAGAGCTTTTGCCTGACTTTGGACAGTGGCGTCCAAAGACTCCAGAGTTGGTGCCTCGCCGGGAGTCGTCGGAGTACGGCGGACTTCGTCTCCCGAGGGAGTTTCGGTGGAAGGCGACCGGTTGCTGACATCATCCTCCTGAGACATGGTTGCTTTTGCTGGTAAGTTTCACGTCGGGTTCACCAAAATGTGCACAAGAGATTCCGGCAGGGAGACCTCCGTGTACACCATACGTAGTGGATCAGGGATCGCACAGGAAGAATAGGGGTGTGTGTAGGGAGAGAGTAAGTCAGTAGCAATGTCTGAGAGAGAGACAGAGGTTTGGCAGAGCTTCCGCGTATGGCAGTGTTGTTCTCCTTTGTATGGAAAGGTTAACGATGTATATATACTGGAGAACGTGACCGTTGTAGTGTGGTTAATGCGCCCATTAATGGCGGCTTAATTAGCTTAACCGTAACGGCACGTCCGTCCGAGTATATAGGAACCGTTAGAGCACGTGGTGCGCGAGTACCGGAACCGTTACGAGGTTGACCGGGTTTGACCGGATTGACCGGGTCTAGGGAGCTCGTGCCAAAGATCTCTCAAAACAGTTACTAAAGGTCGCGCGCGGGCTTGGCTCGCACGCGACAGGGCTTACCCTAGCCTCCAAACCACAAGTCCCTACAAGTCCCGTGCAGTGGTATGCGAGGGCTCTGTCTCGCAGCCCCCACATGGATCAGCTCGGCTGGTGATCCTGTGTGTGTGGAGCACAATATGGTGTGCTGGATGGTCGCCACGTGGCCTAGATCTGCCATGTCATAAAGCAGTATCTACAAGAACCTACTCTCCCTCCAAGCACCATCCCAGATCAACTTCATGTGTCTTTCTTGGATAATACCCTCACAAAAAGGGATGTATGTTTCTTTATATGTCAACTAATCATGTATATGTTTCAAGGTATGTAGTCTTTGGTGAACTTGCATTTCCATTCTCTACTATATCAAAAACCCCATGGTCCTTAAACCTACCAATTATACAAGTGAATGGGATTTTCTAAGCCCTGTGTTTCTATCCAAAGCCATTCCTCATATTCACGTGCACATCACCCCATCCGATCCGCCAACACATGTCCTCACACCTCATCATCACATTCATCTATGGTGCCTTCACAATCTTCACAATATCATCTTTTGCTTCCTACACCCTTATCTTCACAATCTTCCCATCTTATGATTAAAAGATCAAAGGCATGGGTTGTTAAACACAATCCACGATATATGCAGCTACTTACACTGCAACTGTTACTTCTGAACCCCAAACTTATCATGAAGCAGCACCTCACCAACACTGGCAACAAGCAATGCTTTAGAATATACTGCTCTAATGGCTCAGAGGACTTGGGGCCTCTTTCGTTCAACAAAGGATCGTTAAAATGGGTGAAGAAAAATGCAGATAATACAGTTTCAAGATACAAGACTAGGTTGGTAGCCAAAGTTTTCTTACAATAGTGCGAGCTTGATTGCATAGATACCTTTAGCCATTGGCCAAAAATCAAACTACTATGATTATGCTTTCATTGGCTCTCTAACAAAAAAGGGATATCAAACAGTTGGATGTGTTAATACATTCTTGCATGGAACTCACACATAGGAGAACTATATGGATCTACCACAATGATATGTGGATACTGCATGTCCCTCATATGTGTGTAAACTAAAGAAGTCTTTGTATGGCCTGAAATAGGCACCTGGATCTTGGTACACAATGCCTTCATCCTTTCCGGTGAGTTATGGGTTTTGATCCAGTATGTCAGATCACTCCTTGTTTGTTTAGAAGTCCAGTGCAGTTGTTCTAAATGGTTTAATCTATGTGGATGATATTCTGGTAACTGGTTCTGCATCTGCTCTCATCACCTTTTTCAATACAACCATAAAGACTATATTTGTAATAAAATAACCATGTTTTGTGTCCTAAGCATTCAGGTGCGGAGCTCTTGTGATTTTTGTATTCTTACTCAAGAAAAATATGCAATAGAATTAATACATAGAAAATGTATGGATGAGTGTAAGACAGCAGATACTCCAGTGGTGTCTAAGATAGGGTTATGTCTTCTCTCAATCCCTCCTTATTATCTATACCCCTTATTTGCCTAAAATCCAATCCCACCAATAAATACTAAAGTCTTAATACTCGTATCTATACGGGTGCAAACAAACATGTTATAAAATCCTCCCTATATAATTATTACGTCATTAATATCAATACGCCCTATAATACTATAGGACCCATGTACCCCCAATTTTCAATCCCGACACCGAACGGGTCAATAATTGTAAAAGTTAAATTAGAGAGAAGATACGAGACAAATATGTGTGTGCGCGCTTTTCTGCTGATCAATTAATTTTCGTGAATTGTCTCAGAAAGAAATTGGTTTTGTGAACTAATGGAAAAAAGTTATTGCAATCAATCGATCCCATTTCAAAAATGAATACAGTCTTCAAAGCTGATAACATGATACTCTAATATTTTTACCACTTTGTTCCCTCTCTTTCTCCCCAAATCGACTTTTACCATTATTTCCCAGGTCACTTTGACCTAGGGGTGCAACTTTGACGGGCGAACCCGACCAACCCGAACCCATCCTGGACTAAATTCGGACTTGGGCACATGTTTTGAGTAATTTGGATGGGCTCGGGTAAAAATTTTCAACCGGAATTACAATTAGGTTCGGGCTTGGGTACGAATATTAAAATATGGGCTAGCCCGAATTGTCCGATTTGTACTCTTTACCTATAAAAATGTTATATTTATATAAAATATTTATCGAGATTCTATTATTTTTCTATCAATTAGTAGTCATATTTTTAATTTGTTTATGTTTTTAGCTAATATATTTTTTTCACAAGATATTTAGTATTTTCTTGTACAAGTGGATAATTTCTTAATTCTCTCTAACAATATATAGTCATTATATTTAATATTTAATAAAAAAATTGAAGTGTCTACATTCGCTATCTATTTTTGTATGTAAGTTATTAACTTAAATTTAAAGGGACAATTTTAATTGAGTTGAATATGATAATTATGTCAATTTTTTTAATTTCATGGGCTAGCCCGAAATCAACCCGAACCCGAATTAGTTTGTTCTAATTCGGGCTTGGACGGGCTGGCGATGCTCCTAACCCGGGCTGGGCTTGAGCAACCCCGACAGAACTCGGGCTTGGGCTTGAACAAGGGTGTCACCCTGCCAAGCCCGTCCAAGTTGCAGTCCTACTTTAACCTGTTGATTTGGATAGCAATATGATGTAACTTTTTGATAATATATTTAAGGTGTTTTAGAGTAAAAGTTGTTTTATAACGCGGTGAAAAAAAATATCAAAAGAATACGACCATTTGCAATCCAAATCACCCGGTCAAAGTGACACATATAGTAGTCAAAAAGTCAAAATAGGGAAAAAGATAGGGAACATAGTAGTATACTCAGCCAATTTATTGAATAGTGTGATTGGAATCCTATCAAGATTACTCGATCAATAATAATAGTAATAATAATAATTATTATAATAATACTAAAAAATGTGGAATTCTTTAAGAAGATCAGTGATGCGTATCTTCTTGAATGCCATTAATAATAATAATAATAATAATAATAATAATAATAATAATAATAATAATAATAATAATAATAATAATAATAATAATAATAACCCAGAGCTGAGCAGCGGAGCCCGACAAGGAGATCAATCAAAAACTTGTGCAAACAAGAAGTGCCTTCAGCTGCATCACTCCCTCCCTCTCTTTCTTAAAGTTTTTTTTTTGAACAAACTCTCTTTCTTGAAGTTGACTCCACATCATTAGCATGATCATTATTATCGTTATAATTAATAATAATAATAATAATAATAATAATAATAATAATAATAATAATAATAATAATAATAATAATAATAATAATAATAATAATAATAATAATAATAATAATAACAACTGGGGCCAACTTCAAGTGACAAGAAGATCAATGATGCACATGGTCTTGATTACTATAGATATGGATGAATCCGTCTCATAATTTTAATCTCCTTTGACTTTAAAAGAAAGGGGCTTGTGATGGTACAACCTGTCAGACGGGCTTCCTCTGGCGACCTCATTACCTTGATCTTCTCATTATTTAAAGTCAAAGGAGATTAAAATTATGAGACGGATTCATCCATATCTATAGTAATCAAGACCATGTGCATCATTGATCTTCTTGTCACTTGAAGTTGGCCCCAGTTATTATTATTATTATTATTATTATTATTATTATAACGATAATATATATATATATATAGAGAGAGAGAGAGAGAGAGTAAAAAGTGCGGTAAATCCGGAACGGATCGCCGTTCCGTCCGGATCCGAGATCGTTCCGTTCCCAAGAATAAAACGGAACGGGGACCGGAACGGTATTCACAACTATGAAAGTGACCCAGTTACAGATAAAAATGTCAACCAAATGTGAAAGAGAAGAAACGGAGGATGTAGAAGCTATCTCATATTTGTATTGTAATGCAGTTAGTTACAACTTGGGCTCTGCTTGGTTCGCAGTGAAATGTTTTACAAGGGAAATATTTTACGCGTAAAATAGTTTGTGTGAAAAAGTTTTCCCTGCAATTATTTTCTTGTGTTTGGTTGACTCTTGCCAAAATAGTGGGCCGTGACGGAAATTGCAGTGAAGCTGGGTGGCGGTGATATGTCGTGGTGGAGGTAGGTGGTAAGTGGTGGTGGAGGTGTTACTATGAATTGTTGTTGTGCTGCTTCACTCCCCGGAAAATGGCTTACGAAATTCAAATGTGTAAATCAATTTATATCATTTGAGGGAAAGCATTTTACTTCCAACCAAACAACACCAAAACATCAAAACAAGGGAAAACATTTTATAGGAAAATGTTTTACCACCAACCAAACGGAGCCTTGATGAAATTAGTTTTCCATCCCACTTCTCTCTACTGTGTCATTACTCTCTCTCTCCCATGTTCATCTCCTCTAACCCTAGCTGAGCTTGTTGGGTTTTTTTTCCAAACGAGCTTCTTGGTTGATTCTATGGAAATGATCATTTGTTAATAAAATAATGTGAGTTTCATGCGTCTACTTTTTAACCATTAACACATGCAGATCTCATCAAATTCCGGAACCCAACCTGCCAAAGAAAGTCAACACTTCGCGGTGTGATGGAATCGGATAAAGATCGAGATCAAGAGCATTCTTAAACTAAGCAGTTGGACCCGACATTGTTACATTGTGAAGTCTAGAATGAGATCGTTTTCAGTGATCAAAATTTATATAATATTCGTAACTTTTTCAACGGAAGTGCCATCTGTATTTTCATAATTAATATGGTATCGGTGCCCACCTCGGGATCCACCTTAGGGCAACAAAGGGCAGAATTTATCAAATCCCATAAATTCCCACGTCAATGATGGAATCATTTATCTTCCGATTGATAAAAAAATATATGAAGGAATCATTCAAAGATCGAGATGGAGAAATTCTTTTAAAAAAAAGAGAGAGAGAGAGTAAAATTCACTCTTAACATAATGAAAAAATTATCAAAAAAATTGTATAGTTTTACGATTTAAATTACCTGGTCAAAATAACTAAAATTAAAAAATCAAATGGGGGTGAAAGAGATGAAACATAGAGGTATGTAAATTGCGCCACTCACCTTCCCACAGCACATGTAATTCTGAGACTCAAGTGGAGTCAACTTTACTTTGTCGAAGATGATCAATGATGCATGAGTACTTGATTGCCATAAATATGTTTGATATTCTCAATAATAATAAGAATAATAATAATAATAATAATAACAACAACAATAACCCCGTATGCAGTGGAGCTCGACAAGCATATCAATCAAAAAATCTACCTAGGTGAAGTGCCATGAGCTGTATCTGTACTTTAAGATTGTTTTCAAAATACCATTATTACAAATATTAATATATACTACTTGTTCTGTCTATTTCTCTTTAAGTTGACTTTTTTATTCGTATCTGAATCACTTTGATCGGAGGATTTGAATAGCAAATTGGTGGGGTTTTTGATAACTTTTTGACTGTGTTATAGAGTAATTTTTACTTTACGACGCAATGAAAAAATCAACAAAAAATTACATCATTTATTATCCAAATAACCGGGTGAAACTGACATGTTTGATGCGGGGATAAAGAAGGAGGGGTACAGTAATAATAATATCAGTAGGGGTTAATAACTAGTGTTTGGTGCAGGGATAATTCCAAAGAGAATTCAATCCCCTCTTATTATCTATACCCCTTATTTACCTAAAATCCAATCCCACCATTGAATACTAAAGTCTTAATACTCGTATCTATACGGGTGCAAACAAACATGTTACATAATCCTCCCTATTTAATTATTACGCCATTAATATCAATACACCCTATAATACTATAGGACCCCATGTACCCCCAATTTTCAATCCCGACACCGAATGGGTCAATAATTGTAAAAGTTAAATTAGGGAGAAGATATGAAACATATATGTGTGTGTGCGCTTTTCTGCTGATCAATTAATTTTCGTGAATTGTCTCAGAAAGAAATTGATTTTGTGAACTAATGGAAAAAATTTATTGCAATCAATCGATCCAGCCTGACATTTCAAAAATGAATACAGTCTTCAAAGCTGATAACATGATACTCTAATATCTTTACCACTTTGTTCACTCTCTTTCTCCCCAAATCGACTTTTACCATTATTCCCTAGGTCACTTTGACCTAGGGGTGCAACTTGGACGGGCGAACCCGACCAACCCGAATCCAGCCCGGACTAAATTCGGACTTGGGCACATGTTTTGAGTAATTTGGACGGACTCGGGTAAAAATTTTCAACCGGAATTACAATTAGGGTCGGGCTTGGGTACGAATATTAAAATATGGGCTAGCCCGAATTGTCCGATTTGTACTCTTTACCTATAAAAATGTTATATTTATATAAAATATTTATCGAGAATCTATTTTTTTCTATCACTTAGTAGTCATATTTTTAATTTGTTTATGTTTTTAGCTAATATATTTTTTTCGCAAGAAATTTAGTATTTTCTTGTACAAGTGGATTTTTTTTTTAATTCTCCCTAACAATATATAGTCATTATTTTTAACATTTAATAAAAAAATTGAAGTGTCTAAATTCGCTATCTATTTTTGTATGTAAGTTATTAACTTAAATTTAATGGGACAATTTTAATTGATTTGAATGTGATAATTATGTTAATTTTTTTAATTTAATGGGCTAGCCCGAATTCAACCCTAACCCGAATTAGTTTGTTCTAATTCGGGCTTGGACGGGCTGGCGATGCTCCTAACCCGGTCTGGGCTGGGCTTGAGCAACCCCGACAGAACTCGGGCTTGGGCTTGAACAAGGGTGTCACCCCACCCAGCCCGTCCAAGTTGCAGTCCTACTTTAACTTGTTGATTTGGATAGCAATATGATATAACTTTTTGATAATATATTTAAGGTGTTTTAGAGTAAAAGTTGTTTTATAACGCGGTGAATAGAAATATCAAAAGAATACGGCCATTTGCAATCCAAATCACCCGGTCAAAGTGGCACAGATAGTAGTCAAAAGTCACAATAGGGAAAAGAATAGGGAACAGAGTAGTATACTGAGCCAATTTATTGAATAGTGTGATTGGAATCCTATCAAGATTACTCCATCAATAATAATAGTAATAATAATAATAATAATACTAAAAATGTGGAATTCTTTAAGAAGATCAGTGATGCGTATCTTCTTGAATGCCATTAATAATAATAATAATAATAATAATAATAATAATAATAACAACAACAACAACCCAGGCTAAGCAGCGGAGCCCGACAAAGGAGATCAATCAAAAACTTGTGCTAACAAGAAGTGCCTTCAGCTGTATCACTCCCTCCCTCTCTTTCTTGAAGTTTTTTTTTGAACAAACTCTCTTTCTTGAAGTTGACTCCACATCATTAGCATTATCATTATTATCGTTATAACTAATTAATTAATTAATTAATTAATTAATTAATTAATAATAATAATAATAATAATAATAATAATAATAATAATAATAATAATAATAATAATAATAATAAGTGGGGCCAACTTCAAGTGACAAGAAGATCAATGATGCACATGGTTTTGATTACCATAGATATGGATGAATCCGTCTCATAATTTTAATCTCCTTTGACTTTTGAGGTCATTTTGAATAAGTAATTCGAACAAAAAAATGATACAATAATTTATCAATTTTTTTATACTTCATTTTCATGAGATTACTTAACAAGACCATGAAAAAGTTAGCGAGTTCGTGTATTGTTTTTATACTCAAATCACTAGTCAAAATGTCCTTAAAAGTCAAAGGGGACTAAAGTTATGGGACAGATGGAACAACAACAACAACAACAACAACAACAACAACAACAACAACAGTGAAATATTGAGATAGATTATCACTTTCTTCATTCAAGATACGGGACAAAGGGAGTATCAACATTCAAGACAATATCATCATTCTTCATGAGGCCTTACATACCATGGAAGAAAAGAGGAAAGGGGCTTCAATGACAATCAAAGTAGACATGGAGAAAGCTTAAGACATGTTGGAAGGGGATATGATTCTGAAAGTGCTCAAATTGATAAATTTTCCTGAGAAGCTGATTATGCGGATTAGAGGATGCATCTCAACTGTCAAATTCTCCAATATGATAAATGGGTGTCCTGTGGGGTATTTTGAAGCTACTAGAGGGATTAGACAGGTGTAGATACTGCTTTATGACATGGCAGATCTAGGCCACGTGGCAACCATCCAGCACACCATATTGTGCTCCACACACACAGGATCACCAGCCGAGCTGATCCATGTGGGGGCTGCGAGACAGAGCCCTCGCATACCACTGCACGGGACTTGTAGGGACTTTGTGGTTTGGAGGCTAGAGTAAGCCCTGTCGCGTGCGAGCCAAGCCCGCGCGCGACCTTTAGTAACTGTTTTGAGAGATTTATGGCACGAGCTCCATAAACCCGGTCAATCCGGTCAAACCCGGTCAACCTCGTAACGGTTCCGGTACTCGCGCACCACGTGCTCTAACGGTTCCTATATACTCGGACGAACGTGCCGTTATGGTTAAGCTAATTAAGCCGCCATTAATGGGCGCATTAACCACACTACAACGGTCACGTTCTCCAGTATATATATATCGTTAACCTTTCCATACAAAGGAGGACACACTGCCATACGCGGAAGCTCTGCCAAACCTCTGTCTCTCTCTCAGACATTGCTACTGACTTACTCTCTCCCTACACACACCCCTATTCTTCCTGTGCGATCCCTGATCCACTACGTACGGTGTACACGGAGGTCTCCCTCCCGGAATCTCTTGTGCACATTTTAGTGAACCCGACGTGAAACTTACCAGCAAAAGCAACCATGTCTCAGGAGGACGATGTCAGCAACCGATCTCCTTCCACCGAAACTCCCTCGGGAGACGAGGCTCGCCGTACTCCGACGACTCCCGGCGAGGCGCCAACTTTAGAGTCTTTGGACGCCACTGTCCAAAGTCAGGCAAAAGCTCTCAAGTCTCAATCCGCGCAGTTAGAACGGATCTTGGCCGTTCTGGGCACTCTTGCGCCAAATCCTCCACCTGCCACCGCTATCCCTCAGGGAGGAGGAACCCCTACCGCTCCAGGATTGGGAGTGTCGGCCACGCCTCCCAACCCTCATCTGCAAACTCCACCGTCAGCCACGCAGCTGCCTTCGGTCCAAGGGTCAACGGCACAAATGCTGCCCCCTGCTGCTCACGCCTCTCAGCCCCCGGCTTTGGCGTCCAACCCAGCTCTGCAGTACACTCTGCCTCCACCAGCGACAATCTGGGGAAACGCGGGTAGTCAATACACTCCCAATCCTCCGGCGGCATATGTGTCGCCACCGCCTACGGCAGCCCCTCCGCCAACTACCGAGGGAAGCATTCCAGAATGCATGACGTCTTTGCAGAAGCGCGTGGACTCCATCCTGGCTCATCAGTCGTTCGCATATACCATCATCCCGAAGCTAGACAACGATCCACCCATTCCACGAGAGATCTATCTCATGCCTAACCCGGCGGGGTACAAGGCTCCCAAATGGGATAAGTTCGAGGACGTCAATGGAAACGCTCATGAGCATGTCATGCGTTTCATCGATGTCATGGGTCCATACGGAGCCGATCCCAAACTGCTGATGCGAGAATTCCCAAAAACTCTTGGGAATGTAGCATATAAATGGTACCGAACATTGGAGGCCGGATCTGTGAAAACTTGGGACGACATGGTCCAGAAGTTCTATACCAAGTTCTTCCAGATGGAAGAAAAGGTGACGATGATCCATCTCTCGCGGATGTATCAGAAACGCGAGGAAGATGGAATCACTTTCATCAAGAAATTCAGAGCGAAATCCTTGGAGTGCAAGGATCCAATGCTCGAAAGCCGGCTCGTAGAGATATGCCTGCAGTGCATGCGAGATGAATACAAAAGCATGCTGATCAATTTGCAAACACCAACGTTTTCAAAGCTCATCGAATGCACGATGAACATCGAGCCCATTGTCGAGAGGCAGAGAAAGAAGAGCGCCCCAGAACGACCTGCGAGCGGCACCACCTACAAGATCGGCAGATTTGGCTACAAGCGGGGACGCGAAGCTGAGGTCAATACAGTTTCGCCCCAGAAGCAAGCAAAAGTTACAAACTTCGACGCACCGCCTCTGCCCTGCTCGGTGGAGGAAGCAAGCGATCTCTGCAGACAGTGGCGCAAAGACGGCGTCCTGCCACCGCTCGAGAAAGCACCCTCCAAGGAGATGACGAGGGACCCTAAGTGGTGCGAATACCACGGCAAGGTCATGCACCCCACAGCCGAGTGCAAGAAACTCAGATTCGCGTTCGATCAGAAGATGAAGAATGGCGAACTCATTGTCAGCGACCACCGGAAGGATGTGCGCAACAACCCGCTGCCTGCCCATACAGATTCGGGCTCAAAGGGCAAAGAGGTCGCCATGATCTCGATAGTGGACTTGGAAGAAGTCGCAGAGGATGGTCTGCCCATCATTGCTGAAGTCCATGAAGATGAAGACTACAGCATGGACACGGAAGATGAGCGTGCCGACCGCATGAAAGGGTCGCATGGCTTCGACAAATTCTTCAACGAGATGAACTTCTCCGAAAAATGTCGAGCGGACATGACAAAAGCAATCTTAAGGGTAGCAGAGGACTACGAGGAGGACCTCGTGGTCTCCAACGGGAAAGTCGTCAGGGCGTCCCGTTCCACAGAAAAGATTATGACCTTTTCTGCCAGCGACAAGAAGACAGATGCGAGCCACCAGAGGCCCCTGTACGTGACCGCCATCATCAACGGCGTCGAATTCAAGCGAGCATTCGTCGATGGAGGAGCAGCGGGCAATGTTGTTCCACTCCACACACTGAAGCTAGCAGGGATCCCCGAGCACAAGGTAGTCAAGCGTCCATCCCCGCTGGTGGGATTCGGAAGCGATTCTAGAATGACGATCGGATGGATCCGCCTGGGCGTTCAGATCGGCAAAATCAAGTGCTCGGCGAAGTTCTATGTCATAGACGCGAACACCACATATCACATGATCATAGGTCGGGCCTGGATTCATCGCTTTGACGCGATCCCTTCGACGGCTCACCAGGTGATGAAAGCTATCTGGAACGACAGGATTGTCGAGATACCGGCCTCAACTAACCCGTTCAACTTGGACGAAGCACATCTCAGCGAGGCGGTGTGGTTCACCGAGATGGCGAACGAGCAAACACCCGGACCATTCAACCCTACTCCTTTACCTCTCTGGGAGGACAACAAGGACCAGTCACCTGCGGGCGTGATGGTGACAAGGGGGGATGCCAAGGAAAAGCCGCCTACTCACGAAGAGGCGCCGCGCATCGCATATCATCGGAAGAATGTGTACACTCTGAAGAGGATCGCAAAGAATGACCCCGAGGGTAAGGAGATAGAGAGCTTCTACGCCAACGGGAAGAAATGCTATCGCATATGAAGGTGCGCGGGGACGTCCTCACACGGGCATGGGGATGTCCCTGGGCAAATCAATCAAATCGAGCAAGTTGCGCTGACAGAAGAGCCAACACAGGGCACTCCAGATGAGAAACTCAAAGAAGCGCCCGAATGCATGGAAGACAGGCCAAGACCACAAAAGCAAGAGCTAAAAGAAGTGTTCCTCAGCCCGAACGAGGAAAAGAAAAGGCCAGTCTTCCTGAGTGCGGACCTCACAAGCGAAGAGGAACAAGGACTGCTGCAGCTCCTAACTGAATACAAGGACGTGTTCGCATGGGAATATGATGAGATGCCAGGTCTGGACACGAGCATCACCATGCACCGTTTAGACATCATCCCAGGATCCAAACCGGTCAAGCAAAGCACCAGAAGCTTCAGGCCAGAGCTCAACGTGAAGATCAAACAGGAGATTGTCAAACTCCTAGACGCCAAGTTCATAGAGCCAAATCACCATCCCACATGGTTGGCCAACATCGTGCCAGTGGTGAAGAAGAACGGACAGCTCCGCATCTGCGTGGACTTCCGAGATCTCAATCGCTTCTGTCCTAAGGACGATTTCCCACTGCCTAACATCGATTTGCTCATTGATTCAACGGCAGGCCATCGCATGTTCAGTTTCATGGACGGCTTCAGCGGGTACAATCAAATCAAGATGGATCCCGAAGATGCAAGGAAAACTGCATTCATCACTCCCGTGGGGGTATTCAACTACACGGTAATGCCATTTGGTCTTAAGAACGCAGGCGCAACCTATCAGCGGGCCATGATGGCTCTATTCCACGACATGATGCACAAAGAAGTGGAATTCTATGTGGATGACCTGGTAGTCAAATCCAAGCATGAAGCAGATCACCTTGCAGACCTGCGAAAGGTGTTCAACAGATGCAGGAGCTTTCAACTGAAAATGAACCCCATGAAATGCGCATTCGGCGTGACCTCGGGGAAGTTTTTGGGATGCGTGGTCCATCGCCAAGGGATCGAGCCTGACCCTGCGAAAGTATCAGCCATCACCAGCATGACGCCACCTCACAACCAAAGTACCTTGAAAACATTCTTGGGAAAATTGTCATATCTGCGGAGATTCATCCCAGCAATCGCCGAAATCACATGCTGTTTCAGCACTCTGCTCAAGAAGGACGTCGCGTACAACTGGGCTCCTGATCACGAAGCCGCATTCGAAAAGCTAAAGGAGCTACTCACATCCCCAAAGATAATGATCGCGCCTCAACTGGGATCACCGCTTCTGCTATACCTTACATCGACAAGGAAATCTATAGGAGCACTCTTGGCTCAGATGTATGAAGGCCAAGAGAGGCCCATCTATTACATCTCTCGCATTGTGCAGCCTGCTGAATCAAGGTACACAGACATCGAACGTCATTGCCTTGCTTTATTCTTAGTAATAGAGAAGTTGAGACACTATTTTGCATCGCACAAAGTAGTGGTGGTCACCAAAAGCGACCCCATACGATACCTGCTAACTCACACTACTCCGGGCGGGAGATTGGCGAAATGGTACATGACCATCTCTCAATACGATATCACATGCGTGAAACCAAGAGCGATCAAGTCGCAGGCGGTAGCAGATCTATTGGCACAGTTTCCCGACAACAGTCACGAACCTGTGATCGAGGAAGAGCTCGAAGGCCCTGAAATCTACGCGATCGACGTGCCCTATTGGACCCTCCACTTCGACGGTTCGTCAACCAGAAAAGGCGGAGGCATTGGGATAGTCTTGACAAAGCCGGACGGGGAAGTCATACAGATGTCCGCAAAACTCAACTTCGCAGTCACGAACAACGAGGCGGAATATGAGGCTCTCATCGCGGGGCTCCGTGCGGCGAAAGCTTTGGAAGTGAGCAACTTAACAGTCATGGGAGATTCCAAACTGATTGTTAAGCAGGCCTCGGGCGAATATGGTTTAAAGGAGATCAACCTCCTGCCATACCGCACCCTAGTGCAAAAGCTGATGCAGCAATTCTGCGACGTGAAATACGAGCACAAGCCCCGAGCGGACAACAGGCATGCAGACGCCTTAGCAACTCTGGGATCTAAGGTCAGCATAGACAAATGCCCCGCAAGGATTTCCATCGAAGTGCGAACATCGTCGGCATTAACAGAAGATGCGTGCGACGATGAACACATGGATGACGCAGACTGGCGAAAAGCAATCCTGCAAGCTATTGCGAAAGGCACCAGCAGCGAGAGCTGGGTACTCACGAAAGGATACTGCATCCACGACAACACCCTTTACTACAAGGGTCCTGGAGGAATACTCATGCGATGTGTCTCCGAGCAAGAGGGACAACAGCTGTTAGAAAAGATTCACCAACACGCTTGCGGAGAAAGCGAGGTGTCAATCTACAGGAAGCTCAGAGATATGGCATTCATTGGCCAAGCATGTCAACAGCTGCAGCCCTGATACAAGGGAAGTGCGAAAGTTGCGCACTAATCAAAGATTCTCTACTCATCGCTCTAACCGATGACGACACAGACTGGAGGAAGCCATTGTTCGAATTCCTCACCCAAGGCACCGTACCAGAATCGAGAAAGGAAGCCGACAAATTGAAGAGGAAAGCCTCTCGATACGTGGTTCAGGAAAACCTGCTTTGGCGAAAAGGTCACGAGGGTAACTTGCTGCGATGCCTAGACGGCAGGGAAGCACAAGAAGTCATGGACCTTTCTCATCAGGTAGAACACCAGGGAGGTGCGAAATTGTGCAGACAGCTCCTCTCAATCGGATACTTCTGGCCCACGATGGAAGTCGATTGCCGCACCAAGGTGTGACGCTGCCAAGAATGCCAATTCAAAGGGAACCTAGTGCACGCTCCCGCCGTGGATCTACATGCATTAGGGACGCCATGGCCATTTCACACATGGGCTTTGGACTTCATCGGCCCCATCCGACCAACGTCACATGGGAACCATTTCATTCTCACCGCAACCGAGCTGTTCACCAAATGGGTGGAAGCAATACCACTAAAGACGGCAAACGCGCTGGCTGTGGTTAACTTCATCCAGGAAAACATCGTATGCAGGTTCGGAATCCCAAATACCATTCTTTCAGATAACGGTACTCCTTTTGTTAATCGCCAGGTAGCTACGAAACTCGCGGAGTACAATATCAGGCAGATATGCTCCACCCCCTATTATCCAAAGGGAAACGGACAAGCCGAAGCGACTAACAAAACGCTGTTGAGAATTCTGAGCAAGATGGTCGCAGATGACCACAAGAAGTGGGCCGACTCCCTTAACATAGCTCTGTGGGCCTACAGAACTTCTCCAAGGACACCTACAGGGGCCTCGCCATTTCTACTATGTTATGGGGCCGAAGCTGTAGTACCTGCGGAGGTCAGAGTCAATTCGGCTAGGCTGGCCTTCCATGCACTCTATGAAAATCAACGCGATCATGATTTAGTCTTGCTGGAAGAAAAGCGAGAACAAGCCAAAAGGACTAACAAGCGGTACCAAGAGAGAATCGCTCGCGCCTATAACAAGACAGTCCAACGACGGGATTTCGCAGTTGGCGACCTGGTCTTGCGCGCATCTGACCACTGCATGCGAGAAGCAACTCACCCAAAGTTCGCAGCTAATTGGGAAGGACCCTTCGAAGTCACAGAAGTCTTCGATAGCGGCTACTGCAGCATACGAAGGTTGCACGGCACAACCTCAACTCCACGCTCAGTCAACATGCGCTGGATCAAGAAGTACTATCCTTGACTTCTCTTATTTCATACGTTTTATGATAACGTTGCTTAATGTCTCATGTGGCTATGATTAACGCAATCTCCTCTCCCATATGAGAGGATTGTAATCCTATCTCTCCCATATGAGAATGTTATAATAAAAGAATTCTCCCAAATGAGAAGTTCATATTTCTAGCCGTTTATATTGCTCTATTTAATTTGTTATTACTGTTAACAATGATTTATTCGCTGCAATAGCAGCAAATACAAACGTGATCTTGATTGATCATCAAAGCCTATCTCTTACGATAGCAGCGAGTACAAACGCGATCTTAATTGATCGTCAAAGCCTATCTTTTACGATAGCAGCAAATACAAACGCGATCTTAATTGATCATCAAAGCCTATCTCTTACGATAGCAAACGCGATCTCAATTGATCATCAAAGCCTATCTCTTACGATAGCAGCGAGTACAAACGCGATCTTAATTGATCGTCAAAGCCTATCTTTTACGATAGCAGCAAATACAAACGCGATCTTAATTGATCATCAAAGCCTATCTCTTACGATAGCAAACGCGATCTCAATCGATCATCTAAAGCCTATCTTTTACGATGGCAGCCAAACGCAAATGCGATCTTAATTGATCATCAAAACCTATCTCTTACGATAGCAGCAAATACAAACGCGATCTTAATTGATCATCAAAGCCTATCTCTTACGATAGCAAACGCGATCTCAATCGATCACCTAAAGCCTATCTTTTACGATAGCAGCCAAACGCAAATGCGATCTTAATTGATCATCAAAGCCTATCTCTTACGATAGCAGCAAATACAAATGCGATCTTAAGTGATCATCAAAGCCTATCTCTCACGATAGCAGTCAACACAAATACGATCTTAATTGATCATCTAAAGCCTATCTCTTACGATAGCAGCCAAACGCAAATGCGATCTTAAGTGATCATCAAAGCCTATCTCTCACGAAAGCAGTCAACACAAATACGATCTTAATTGATCATCTAAAGCCCATCCCTTACGATGGCAGCCAATGCAAATGTGATCTTAAGTGGTCATCCAAAGCCTATCTCTTACGATAGCAGCAAAATACAAAAACGATCTCAATCGATCATCAAAATCCTATCTCTCACGATAGCGGTTTATGCAAATGCGATCTTATATGATCTTCTTTAAGCCTATCTATTACGATAGCAATTTATACGCAAAGTGATTTTAGTTGATTACCCAAGCCCGTCTGTTACGATGGCAACGTAACTGCAGAACCATCTTGCTAGATCTTCTAAAGGTCTATCAGCTGCGATAGCAATTTATGCGAGAAACTATCTCAAGCAATTCTATAATAAAGCCTATCTTCTATGATAGCAATTCGCACCACTTAACGATCTTAATTGATCTGTTAAAAAACTATCTGTTACGATAGTAAAGTTGTGAACATGATTTCATATGATTTACAACGACCAGCTGCAAGCCCATCCATCAAAATGGCACATCTGCGAAATTACGATCTCGAATGATCTAGCGAAACATCTGCGCATTGAGGTCGCATATGTGAAATCATTACATGGCATTATGCAAGGCAGAACAAGCCGAAACGCATTCGAAATTATATTTTTTGCAAAGAGAGCAGATAATACAAAAGCTACATATCATTATGAGTCAAATGACTTACAATTTATCTATCTAGATAACAGCTTACAAGCGAAAAGCCCGAGTCTAACTACGCAGCCAACATGGCTTACAATGCATGCGGAAAGTAACTTACAAGCACGAAGTTACACATCGCGGGAATCCTAACTGAAAAGGGATGAGCCCAACGGTCCTAACACCGGCTGTGCAATACGCAGACCTGCGGCCAAAGATCTGTAGCAATTAGGATGCATCTGCGAAGAGATCAACTCGCCATTCGCTACATCCCTAGCAGCAAGATCTGGGTGAATCTACGTCCAAAGATCTTAGGATCTGACGAGACCCCTGTCTGATCAAGATATGTACCAGAGGAACCACCTGTTCCGGCGAATGCAGTCGTGCAAAACAGGGGAAGCCATCATTCCTCTGGTACTGGGTTCCTTGTCCTGATAGACAAGGGCATTGACGAGCACCCCGACCTCACAAATGTGAGGGCGACGGATTCTTCCCTGGAGATGCTGAAGAAGAATTCCGCCGTTCATTACGAGACGGTAGCACGGTCACTTCGGCGCTGCACCTCGCCACGAGGCGGCCGGAAACATGACCTGCACACATAATACACGAAGAAATTTCTTCGAACACACATGAGGTATTATCTGCATCCTCTTTATGATGGTTATAAACAGCAATAAGCCTCATAAAGTGGATCTTGGAAACTACTTCTATAGCACAAAGCGCAAACTCAGGATTCAAAACTTGAAGTTGCCATGAATCAACGAAAAACAAGCGTTGAAGCCAGCAGTCGTAAGGACTCACGGCAAAGCACATGTTTGGGATGAAGAACCCAAATGGCAAAGACAGGGTTTATATAGGCCCTGTGGAGACTCTTCGGTAGCCTAAGATGAGTCAGCAAAATTCAAAAAGAGGGTAAGTTCAATCACTTACGCCTTGAAAAGCGGTAACAATCAATTACCCTACTAAAGGCTACGACGATTCAGTTGCGTATCCTAATAAATGACGGATAGTCATGATTCGGATGGACTTCCCAACGGAAGCGTGCTTATCTGCCGAGAAATTAGCGCGAAAATCAAGCAGAAAATCAATTGCTGATGTCATAATTGGATATGCACAGAAATGTCCAATCAAATCCCGAAAAGGGCAAAACGGGCAAACTCATTGTTTGTTGTTAAAAAAAAAAGGGGGAGAAACCCTAGCAACATTACATTAATGTTTCAAAACATTACATTAATGTCTCAGCCATTTTCCTGTTTTCTTTTCAAGATTCGAAAAGTCAAAACAAATTCTTGATTAAGGAATCTTGGGGCTCGAACTGCTCGCTCAGCTTCTCCACTTGATTCACTTCTTGCTTCAGTTGCTCGCACTTGGCATTCATTTCGTGATACAGCTTCAAAGCTTCATCAACCTTTTGTTTTTGCTGCTCCACCTTCTGCATCTCAGCTGCGAGATTCTGGTGACCGAGATTCAAAGTTACAGCTGCGCGAATCAGTGTAACTCTGTCCTTGAGGAATTTGAAACCAAGTCTGCCTTGGACTTTGAACAGGAGATTTTGGCACATGCCACACAGCAATTCAGCACTCTGGGCCGAAATGGTCGCAGGTGTAGCCGCAGACAGCTGCTCCAGTATCCAGATGGCTTCAGTAAGGAATAGCCTCCTGTCAAAAGGTCCGATCTCCAGAGATCTCACAAACGATCGGGGGTATCTGAGACGCATTCGAACCACCCAGTCTACATCGGTTTGCTTCAAACCTGAGACATCAAAAATGGTTATAATGTCAGAACTCGCAAGCAAATAATGCGACGTGCGAACGGTAAATCTTTACTTACCAGTGCCTTCCAGAATTTCATGAAGAGAAGGGATGCGGGCCACTGGGTTGTTCGAAGACTGCCCTCGCTCCATGGCTCTCCTATCAGCTGCGAGCTCCAACCTCTCATAGTCAGGAGGAAGAGTGTAGGCCGCACCAGCTGCGACTACATTCCCAACCTGCGAGCCCCAAATGCTCCACGCAGGAATAGGTGCTTCTGACTCAGTCATCGCCGGAGGCGAAGGGACAGCCGAAGTCGCTGGGCGGAGGACACTCCCAGATGCGAAAACATTAGCATCACTTGTCCTTTCTTCCTCACCACCGGTACGGACACCTTCGTCCATCGGCACAGCATCAGCTTCGACATCATCGGAGAGTTCGATGACATCCTCGAGATGCTCACTTGCGTGTCCAGCGGCTGCGACGGGCTTCTCGGTATGGGAGCTCGAAATTGGAACATGGGATGCAGAAGGCTGACTTCTCTGCTCCAGCTCAGGTTCCTCAGCATGACCTGCGATGCCAAATGCGATAATGTGAGGTAACTTGTGTTATAAGTTATTTCGCTATCTTTACTAAAGCTAAGAATAAGCACCTCCACGCGAAGGTGGGATTGAGGTATCCTCATCATACACTAGGGACGTGGAACCGTGCCCTATCAGTGTATCCTCACTAAGCAAATCTTTAAGAGAAGCGTGACCTGGGATGCGAGTAAACCAGTCATGATTTTGCCTCAAGTGGCTACAGCCTAGTATGCGCATATCACTCAGAATAATTACCTGAGGGTTCTCCGCATTTGCTTACCAACCAACGGCGAATGTCAGGCTTTGACACACCGTGCTTTAACGCACCCACAATTACATCTCTATAAGGAACTGCGAGATTGAAGATCTCACCTTTATCGCCACCTGCGATCTCTGCGAAGTCCGCTTGGACTTGCTCTAGCTCTGCTGCATCCTCTCCAGGAACCTCATCTTCCTCCTCCACATGAGGAGCCACTTCTTCGGGAAGCTCGTCTTCCTCGCCAACTGGACGCACTAAGTCGTCAACATGCTGCTCCTCGAGGCTCCGCTGTTTCACACGCTCGAGCTCCTCTTCCTCTCGCTGCCTTCTTCTTTCAGCAGCCTCCGCGGCTGTCTTCCGGGATTCAGCAAGAACATCCTCGCTTATAGGATCATCTGAAATGCCAGAATGGGCATCTCTCTTTTGCCTCTTGGCCACAAGGCCACCGACGGCTTCATCATCATCATCTGCGAATACATATTTGGTTCAAAGAAAAGAACTACAAAGAAGTCAAGATAAAGGGCAAGGAGATGCGACGGAAGTACCTCCTGATTCTTCCTCGCACATCACAACTGTTGCTTCTTCTTCTTCATCACTTGCCTGGGGCTCCTGTCTCTTTTCCTCCTCTTGGTTGAATGGAATGAAAGTCTCAACTGCGAGATCTTTTCGCACTTTGCTGGGCATACGACCCTTGCCTTTGTCCTTGATGGAAAGGGACCTCACTGGGGGAGAAGCTGGAGCACTCCTAGGGGAAGAAATCGTAATTCCCTTTTGCCTAGGTCTCTTCACTCTCGGCGCCGCAGTCGCTGGAGGGGACGGGTCATCTCTAGGAGGAGACGGAGCCGAAGGGTTGTCGATCAGCGAGTCAGCAAAAGTGTTCATGACTCCGCGAACCTTTGTTTCGACCTCGGCATCCATCCTCCATGCTAGCCGGTACGACTCCCCCTTCCTTCTGGTGGCAACAATGGTGTCCACCAGCGATTTGGAGCGATCACCAGCTGCGAACCTCCGCACATGACACTGAAACAGCGCAGAACAAAATGCATCAGCGCAAGGAAACCAAAAAGCTTAAAGCACATAAGGAAATTGCTTACCTCAGCAAACGCCTTGCTATATTTGGTGACCTGCGCGTCGCCCTTCTTGATTGCGTCGACTTGCTCCTTCAGAATGAAATCGGGGCACAAATGATTCTCGCGGTCCCACACGAGTAGCAACCATACTCAGACTCGCTCAAACTGCAATTGGGGCGAAACGGAAAAGAGTTTCTCTTGATCAAGGGGGCCCTTCCTGGCTGCGCCGCCGCCTCCGTCTCAATCCTCGTTTGCTGGGCAACCCAGTATGCGATCCAGTTCTGGGAACAACCACCCTTGCGAGTTCCCGCAGGCTGCTCAAAGGGAAGATTGCTCATGAGGACCGTCTTGCACTCCTTTGTCAGCAAACGCTTGTAGCACCCTCTGATAATAGACTGGGGCCAGATCGATGGGGCCACTGCATCAAAACCAAACTGAGGAGAGACCCGAGTGGGGTCAACATCCACTGTAAGCCTTTCATACCTTGGCGCGAGCTCACGAATATGCTCTGCAAGGGCAGGAAGGGAACCTCGCAGACACCAACAAAAGAACTCACGATAGCGCTCGTGGAAATGCGGTCCCTTTTCAAAGAGAAGGTCTTCTGACAAGACCATACCTTTGGAAGGGTATAGCTTTGGGAACCACCGCACATTCTCAACGCGTGTGGCATAGGGCCTGGCAGTAAACTCCTTTCGTTTGTCGCATATCAAACTCCAAGTACACTTGGTGTTGCTTGCTCCAAACCATCTCGCAGCCCTTCCGCTGTTGCGCGCTTCTGTCTCGCCTGGGGGACACCACTTATCAAGTGGGAGGGGAGTTGGAGCATAAGACGGCCAGCGCTCGAAAACCCACATTGTCAAAAAACTGATATTGACAAAGGTCAGAACATCGAGGCGGCCACGCGATTCCCTCATCGCCAGAACCAGCTGATCCAGCCTGTAATATAGCGTCCCCAGGACCAAGGGTCCGAGTGCGACTCTCTGGCCAAGAGCGAGCCTCACGGCAAGTGGCAGCACATGGTAGAAGACCCCGTCATGGGGGTGACCATCAATCAGATACCTCGATAGCCAAGCACAGAGAAAGGCACAAAGGGTTAAATGATAACCCTTGCCCTCTACGTAATTCTCGGCCTCCGGGTTCTCGCTCTGAAGCTTCTTAGTAATGCTGCTGTTCGCATAGTCTCGGAAGAAGTACTGCAACCACTTGTTCCAGGTATTCTTCGCAGACGTATCCACCAGCTGCCAGTTCGGAAGAGGCTTTGTAGTGGTCCACCGAGTGGAGATTTTCTTTACCTCTGCTAGGCACTCCTCCATCTGCGCGTACAAGGCCATTTCAGCAGATGTCCTCAGGTGACTCAAGGGGTCCACCTCACCCATGGGGGAAAGCTCATACAGCATCTGAACATCCTCGAGCGTGGGGGCAGCCTCGAACTCCGCAAAATGAAACGTGTGAGTCGCGGGCGAGTAACGGGACAGAAGGTCTAGAAGCATGGACTGATCCAACTTCACGGCAGCACCCTTCATAGCACGGATAGCAAAGAAAATGCCGGCTTTATCAAGAGTCTCGGCGTGATGATCCAACACGTGGTCGATCCACTCATCCATATAGTCCAATTTCTGGACGAACGCTTGAGTAGAAATCGCAGTATACGGGAAGTGCCCGTTCTCGATCCCCAATCGGACTACATCCTCGGAACCAACCCACTCGAGCAGGGCTGAGTTAACTGGGCGAGTCAACGTCAGCAATTGCTCAACAGGAACAGGATCAGGCATTCTCTTCGCCTTTATCCTCGCATGATAAAAATCCTTCCCACCCAAAAAGGGGGATTTACGCCACAGAGCCTGCGGAAGCTCCGGCATCTCTTCATCTTCCTTGACGGGTCTGGTTACTCTTGTCTTGGCCATTCCTGCGAAAGGGCAAGAAAAAGGGGGGAGAAATACCACACCACACTTCAGTTTGAATTTTGGAATTTGAGATCTATGCAAACCAAAGCAAACAGTTCCGGTACCGATTTCAGAAATTGGGGAGTTGATATTTGTTGAAAGATTAAAACGAAGCGGGTTCAAAGATCAAAAGCCTCTTCACAAATTTCATGGATTTACAGATTCAACGCGGTTCAAGGCAAGCACTGGTATTTTAAATCAAAAGTAAACGAGGCCAACCTTGTTTCCTTGAAGCTTGCTTGGATATACACAATTGGAGAATACGATTTGCAGTTCTGAACTGGTGATTGATTATCTGGATCTGCTCTCGAAGATCTCCGGGTACCATTCACTTTAAGAGAAAGAAGTGATGCTTTGCAATAATGGGATACAAGGTATTTATCCAGAAGAATGAAGGGTTGCGTCCCTTCAGTAGTCGAATCGCAACCGTCACCGTCGTATCGCGCAATCACAGGACGGGCTGACGTCACGCCTAAAACCCTAAAGGTCAGACGGCACGACTCTAGGGGTTTTAGGTCATAATGACACGCACGGGGGCTGAACCTACCCGTATTTGAATTGGTGCGTGGCGACGACGCGCATGTTGGTTTCCGCGCATGGAAGCCTATACAGCTATGAGCCTTCACGCGCAGAAAGGGGGCTAATGTAGATACTGCTTTATGACATGGCAGATCTAGGCCACGTGGCAACCATCCAGCACACCATATTGTGCTCCACACACACAGGATCACCAGCCGAGCTGATCCATGTGGGGGCTGCGAGACAGAGCCCTCGCATACCACTGCACGGGACTTGTAGGGACTTTGTGGTTTGGAGGCTAGAGTAAGCCCTGTCGCGTGCGAGCCAAGCCCGCGCGCGACCTTTAGTAACTGTTTTGAGAGATTTATGGCACGAGCTCCATAAACCCGGTCAATCCGGTCAAACCCGGTCAACCTCGTATCGGTTCCGGTACTCGCGCACCACGTGCTCTAACGGTTCCTATATACTCGGACGAACGTGCCGTTATGGTTAAGCTAATTAAGCCGCCATTAATGGGCGCATTAACCACAATACAACGGTCACGTTCTCCAGTATATATATATCGTTAACCTTTCCATACAAAGGAGGACACACTGCCATACGCGGAAGCTCTGCCAAACCTCTGTCTCTCTCTCAGACATTGCTACTGACTTACTCTCTCCCTACACACACCCCTATTCTTCCTGTGCGATCCCTGATCCACTACGTACGGTGTACACGGAGGTCTCCCTCCCGGAATCTCTTGTGCACAACAGGCGGAACCCATGTCTCCTACACTGTTTATCCTTTGTACTGAGATCCTCACAAGAATCCTCACTATTGCATAAACAAATGGCTGGATTAATGGTCTGAAATTGACTAGAAACGCTCTCCATATTCATATTCTCATGTTTGCTGATGATGTGATTCTATTCACTAGAGAAAATAAAGAGTAAGCTAAAATACATGTCTCTGTGCTTAGAACTGTCTGCGGAGGTTTCTGGACAGAAAGTAAATAGAGAGAAAAGTGCTATCTTTTACAGTAAAAATGTAGATAGAGATATAAGGAGATAAGTGAAAGGGGAGCTGCAGATGAAAAAAAGGCTCAAAAATTCCATTTATTTAGGAATGCCTATGTTTCAAAAGATATCTAAAAATTCTACATTTAAACCAGACATGGAGAAGATGGATAAGAATATTGTTGGTTGGAAAGCTGAATTGATGTCATATGCAAGTAAGAAAGTTCTCATTAAAGCAGCTCTTAGCTCTGTCCCCTCCTATGTGATGTCCATTTTTATATTGCCAAAGCATGTGTATAAAAGTATAAACTCTTGTGCTGCACAATTTTGGTGGGTAGTTCTATGGAAAAGAGAAAGCAACTATGTTAGCATGGGAGAAACTCTGTAAAACCAAATATAAATGAGGGTTAGGCTTTAGGGAAGCCTATTACTACAACATTGCAATTGTTGCAAAGTTGAGTTGGCAACTGTGGACAAAAAGGGATACAAGTTGGATTCAGCTGCTCCTGGAGAAATATTGCGAAATACTGAATTTTAAAGATGTAGAAGTCAAGAGTGGTGATTCCTTTTCTGGCAAGGAGTACTGAGATGCAGAGAGGTAATTGCTTCACTCATGTGTAAAGTGGTTGGAAATGGTAGGAACATCAACATATGGTTAGATCCTTAGGTTCCTAACCTAGAAACAGACACCTAGATCTTGGTACACAATGCCATCATCCTTTTGGGTGAGTTATGGGTTTTGATCCAGTATGTCAGATCACTCCTTGTTTGTTTAGAAGTCCAGTGCAGTTGTTCTAAATGGTTTAATCTATGTGGATGATATTCTGGTAACTGGTTCTGCATCTGCTCTCATCACCTCTTTGAATACAACCATGAAAACTATATTTGTAATAAAAGAACCAGGTTTTGTGTCCTAGGCATTCAGGTGCGGAGCTCTTGTGATTGTTGTGTTCTTACTCAAGAAAAATATGCAATAGAATTAATACATAGAAAATGTATGGATGAGTGTAAGCCAGCTGATACTCAGTGGTGTTTAAGATAGGGTTATGTCTTCTCTGAGTTCTCTAATTTTTTTTTTTCTAGATCCATCTTTCTTTATGGGTTTGGTTGCTGGTCTACAATACTTGACCATACGAACTTATATTTGTTGTGAACTCAATATGTCAGAAGAAGCATCAACCCTCATAAGATGATTACATGAGTTTGAAAAGAATATTGAGATACATTAAGGGTAATTTGTCACTTGCGTTAAGGTTCACTAATTATTCTTTTGACTTGCAAGGATTTTATGATGCAGACAGGGCAGGGGTGAGCTAGATAGGAAATCTACTTTCGGATATTGCATTTATTAGGGTGATAATCTGATTTCACGTAGTTCTAAGAAAAGAAAGTATTGTACTCAACTGAGGCAAAATACAGAACAATGTCAGAAACAGCAGGATATATAATGTGGCTCAACTATGTGTTGAATGATCACGGTGTTCAATTTGTGAGAATCTAAGTACATTGGCTCTAGCTGAAAATTCCATATTTCATGCTAGAAATAAGCTTATTGAGATAGATTATCACTTTGTTAGAGAACAAGTGATTGCTGGAAAGACTTATATTGGACATATTTCAACTCAGGATCAAAGTCGTAGACTTGTTAACCAAGGCTCTGCTTTTGTCTCCATTTCAGAAATTGCTTCACAAGCTTCCATTGTAATAGAGTTCAGCTTAAAGGGGCGTTTTAAAAGTACTAGTTAGTTGGTATTGTAATTAGTGAGAGTTGAAAGTCCATTGTTTAATTAATACTACATATGTTTCTTCTCTTTCAACTTATTTCACTTTTTGACATTATTCATTTTGATCTGGTGATTTCGTTCGCAAAACGATACATGAATTTAGTAATCTTTGCATGATCCTGCAGAGTAAGCTGTACACTACAATAATATGAAAAAATTGCAAAAAAATTACATTGTTTGGCTATCCAAATCACCGTGTCAAAGTGACCCAGTTACGGATAAAAATGTCAACCAAAGGTGAAAGAGAAGAAACGGAGGATGTAGAAGCTATCTCATATTTGTATTGTAATGCAGTTAGTTACAACTTGGGCTCTGCTTGGTTCGCAGTGAAATGTTTTACATGGGACAATATTTTACGCGTAAAATAGTTTGTGTGAAAAAGTTTTCCCTGCAATTATTTTCTCGTGTTTGGTTGACTCTTACCAAAATAGTGGGCCGTGACGGAAATTGCAGTGAAGCTGGGTGGCGGTGATGTGTTGTGGTGGAGGTAGGTGGTAAGTGGTGGTGGAGGTGTTACTATGAGTTGTTGTTGTGCTGCTTCACTCTCCGGAAAATGGCTTACGGATTTGAAATGTGTAAATTAATTTATATCATTTGAGGGAAAGCATTTTACGTCCAACCAAACAACACCAAAACATCAAAACAAGGGAAAACATTTTATAGAAAACATTTTATAGAAAAATGTTTTACCACCAACCAAACGGAGCCTTGATGAAATTAGTTTTCCATCCCACTTCTCTCTACTGTTTCATTACTCTCTCTCTCCCATGTTCATCTCCTCTAACCCTAGTTGAGCTTGTTGGGTTTTTTTTCCAAACGAGCTTCTTGGTTGATTCTATGGAATCGATCATTTGTTAATAAAATAATGTGAGTTTCATGCGTCTACTTTTTAACCATTAACACATGCAGATCTCATCGAATTCCGGAACCCAACCTGCCAAAGAAAGTCAACACTTCTCGGTGTGATGGAATCGGATAAAGATCGAGATCAAGAGCATTCTTAAACTAAGCAGTTGGACCCGACATTGTTTTTTTTTTTTTTTTGATCGAAGGTAAGAAATATCATTAAACTCAGAATGCACCAGGCAGTTACAAAGCGAAGAGCTAGTACACGATAAAGCTGCGGGAGCTAATAGACAGTACAAACCAAAAGAGGGAGCCCTAGTACAAACTACCACATCTCGTGATATATAAATACAACAAAAATGGTCACCGAGATTAAACGAGTCTAAACATGACTAGTAATTACAGATTTTGCTAGACGATGGGCTTCCCAAACCTGCTGACGCGGAACTATAACTATTAGACATTGCGTGAACCAACTAACTGCCTGTCATATATACATCAAAAGGGGTGCATCCCGGTACGAAGGTCTCTCACTCCCCTGTAGAAGTTTAAAGGTTAGTAAACTGTCAGAATAGACTACAACATGTGATAATCTGTGAAAACGGGCTACAAGTAATCCATGGTAATAGGCAAGAAGTTCCATTTGAAGTGACGAGTCCGCAGTGCAATATTTTGAATAAGAAGTCTGCAAGCCCGAAGAAGTACGAAGGAATACTCCTACCGCACCATCAAGGGAAGCAGAACACCAGGCTCCATCAACTTTGATAACATCACTGTGGCAAGGGATATCCGTGTAATCCAGACGATCTGACAGGGAAAAGATATATTTAATTGGAGCAGGGGATGGCAGATCAGGTGAAGTTGGCATGGCCGTGAGCATATGGAAGCTTCGTAGCTCTTGGCTGGCCTGCTCATAAAATTCCCGAGCCTGCGTAGGGGACCATGGATTCTGGCGAAATATGACAGCATTGCGCATCTTCCAGACCGACCAAGGCACAGGAAGGACCTTAATCAAAGTATTGGGTTGGAGTATGAGGTTGCTAAGCCATGCCCGTATTGGCTGATGAGGTGTAGTCTCCAGCAGGGAGGTAATATAGGTGGCGGAGGCCTGACAGTTTTGAAAGAGGTGATCAACTGTTTCTGGGGTTTGACAGCCCAAAGGACAGTTTGAAGATAGGAAAGGAAGTTTGGATGCCAGGTTTGCTTGACACGGTAAGCCACTGGGGAGAAGGCATTCCCATAAGAAGAATTTGTATTTCTCCGGTATTTTGAGACCCCAAAGTCTTCCCCAAACAGGATCACAGTTTTTAGTGGAGAAGAAATAGCCAGCAGAGAAGAAAGTTGGTTGTGCCTGGGATTCCAAAAACCGGTATCCTGATTTGGTTGTGTAATCTCCTGTTTTTGTGAAAGGCCACATGATTTGATCTGGAGTACCATTTGGAGGCAGTTGAATGCTGCATATCAAGCAAGTGAGAAAGGAGGGGAATATCGATGTGAGGAGATCCAAATTCCAACGTGGTGTGCCCCCATTTGCAGATATAAGAGCCGAAACCGTCAGGTTAGTCAGGGATGTCGTGTTTAGGAATTCCGAAAGGGGGTAAAGTAGTGTAGGAATCCATCGGTCGGATCCAATGTTGACTGAGCATCCATCTCCAATAGTCCAAGCATATCCCTGATGAATCAGGCGTCTACCTTGGATAATGCTCTTTGCACACCAGGAAGCTGTCTGTGGGGTGCGTAAGTTTGCTTCGTGGAGAGATGCATGTGAGAAGTGCAAATGATACTTAGACCTGATGATAGTGGCTGCGAGAGTGTCTGTGCCCTTCAAAAAGCTCCAGTAGGAGGAGGCCAAACCCGACATTGTTATATCGTGAAGTCTAGGATGAGATCGTTTTCAGTGATCAAAATTTTTATAGTACTAGTCACTTCCCTCTCTTCCTACTCATTATGACTTTTGTCATTATTCACCGGGTCACTTTGACCTGGTGATTCGGATAGCAATATGATACAATTTTTTGATAATTTTTACATAATGTTGTAAAGTAAAAGTTAATCTATAATACGGTGAAAAAATTATTAAAAAATTATATCATTTTGCGATCCAAATCACCTGATCAAAGTCACCCAGATATGAGTCAAAAAGTCACAATGGGTAGGAGAGGGAACGGGGGTTGTAATTCGTAACTTTTTCAACGGAAGTGCCATCTGTATTCTCTTACCAGTCTGTCCCGTCTCTTTGTTCCCATTTGACTTTTTTGACTCGTATCTAGGTCACTTTGACAGGTGATTTGGATAGAAAAATAATACGATTTTTTGATAATTTTTTCACGATATTATAGAGCAACTTTTACTCTACAACACCATGAAAAAATTATCGAAAAATTATACCGGTTTGCTATTCAAATCATCGAGTCAAACTGACTCAGTGAATAGTGACAAAAATAAAATTGGGAACAAAGAGACGGGACAGACTGGTAATTAAATATGGTATCGGTGCCCACCTCGGGATCCACCTTAGGGCAACAAAGGGCAGAATTTATCAAATCCCATAAATTCCCACGTCAATGATGGAATCATTTATCTTCCGATTGATAAAAAAATTATGATGGAATCATTTAAAGATCGAGATGGAGAAATTCTAAAAAAAAAAAAAAAAGAGAGAGAAGATCGAGATGGAGACCATTTTTTATAATTTTTTTATGGTGATGTAGAGTAAAATTCACTCTTAACATAATAAAAGTTATCAAAAAAAATTCATAGTTTTACGATCCAAATTATCTGGTCAAAATAACTCAAATTCGACTAAAAAAGTCACATGGAGTGAAAGAGAGGAAACATAGAGGTACGTAAATTGCGCCACTCACCTTCCCACAGCACATGTAATTCTGAGATTCAAGTGGAGTCAACTTCACTTTGTCGAAGATGATCAATGATGCATGAGTACTTTGATTGCCATAGATATGTTTGATATTCTCAATAATAATAATAATTATAATAATAATAATAATAACAACAACAACAATCAATAACCCGTATGCAGTGGAGCTCGACAAGCATATCAATCAAAAAATCTACCTAGGTGAAGTGCCATGAGCTGTATCTGTACTTTAAGATTGTTTTCAAAATACCATTATTACAAATATTAATATATACTACTCGTTCTGTCTATTTCTCTTCAAGTTGACTTTTTTATTCGTATCTGAATCACTTTGACCGGACGATTTGAATAGCAAATTGATGTGGGTTTTGATAACTTTTTGACTGTGTCATAGAAATTTTTTAGTTTACAACACAATGAAAAAATTAACAAAAAATTACATCATTTATTATCCAAATAACCGGGTGAAATTGACATGTTTGATGCGGAGATAAAGAAGGGGTACAGTAATAATAATACCAGTAAGGGTTAATAACTAGTGTTTCGTGCACGGATAATTTCAAGGGGGATTCAATCCCCCTTATTATCTATACCCCTTATATGCCTAAAATCTAATCCTACCATGTAGGAGGGATTGAATACTAAAGTCTTAATACCCGTATCTATACGGGTGCAAACAAACATGTTACATAATCTTTTCTATATAATTATTACGCTATTAATATCAATACACTCTATAATACTATAGGGGTCCCTGTACCCCCAATTTTCAGTCCCAACACCGAACGTGTCTATAATTGTAAATGTTAAATTAGGGAGAAGATATGAGACATATATGTGTGTGTGCGCTTTTCTGCTATTGATTTTCGTGAATTGTCTCATAAAGAAATTGGTTTTGTGAACTAGTGGAAAAAAGTTATTGCAATCAATCGATCCAGCCTTCCATTTCAAAAATGAATACAGTCTTCAAAGCTGATAACATGATACTCTAATATTTTTACCACTTTGTTCCTTCTCTTTTTCCCCAAATCGACTTTTACCATTATTCCCTAGGTCACTTTGACCTAAGGGTGCAACTTGGACGGGCTGAATCCGACCAATCCAAACCCAGCTCGGACTAAAGTCGGACTTGGGCACATGTTTTGAGTAATTTGGACGGGCTCGGATAAAAATTTTCAACCCGAATTACAATTAGGGTCGGACTTAAGTACGAATATTAAAATATGCGCTAGCCCGAATTCTCCGATTGTATACTCATTACCTATAAAAATGTTATATTTATATAAATATTTATCAAGAATCTATTATTTTTCTATTAATTAGTAGTGATATTTTTAATTATGTTTATGTTTTTAGCTAATATATTTTTTCACAAGATATTTAGTATTTTCTTGTACAAATGGATAATTTTTTGATTCTCTCTAACAATATATAGTCATTATTTTTAACATTTGATAAAAAGATTGAAGTGTCTACATTCGGTATCTATTTTTGTATGTAAGTTATTAATTTAAATTTAAAGGGATAATTTTAATTGAGTTGAATGTGATAATTATATCAATTTTTTTAATTTAATGGGCTAGCCCGAAATCAACCCGAACCCGATTTGGTTTGTTCTAATTCGGGCTTGGACGGGCTGGCAATGCTCCTAACCCGGGCTGGGCTGGGCTTGGGCAATCCCGACAGAACTCAGGCTTGGGCTTGAAGAAGGGTGTCACTCGCCCAGCGCGTCCGAGTTGCAGTCCTACTTTGACCTGTTGATTTAGATAGCAATATGATGTAACATTTTTATAATATATTTAAAGTATTTTGGAGTAAAGTTGCTCTATAACGCGGAGAAAAAAATATCAAAAGAATACGGCCGTTTGCAATCCAAATCACCCGGTCAAAGTGACTCAGATAGTAGTCAAAAAGTAATAATAGAAAAAAGGATAAGGAACGGAGTAGTATACTGAGCCAATTTATTGAATAGTGTGATTGGAATCCTATCAAGATTACTCGATCAATAATAATAATAATAATAATAATAATAATAATAATAATAATAATAATAATAAATGTGGAATTCTTTAAGAAGATCAGTGATGCTGCGTATCTTCTTGAATGCCAATAATAATAATATTATTATTATTATTATTATTATTATTATTATTATTATTATTATTATTATTATAATAACGATGTTAATGATAGTGCTAATAATGTGGAGTCAACTTCAAGAAAGAGAATGAGGGAGTGATACAGCTGAAGGGACTTCTTGTTACGCATTCAAGAAGATGATAATAATAATAATAATAATAATAATAATAATAATAATAATAATAATAATAATAATAATAATAATAAAAATAATAATAATAATAATAAGTGGGGCCAACTTCAGGTGGCAAGATCAATGATGCACATGTTCTTGATTACTACCCCCGTTCTCTCTCTTTCTTTCATTTACCGTTCATATCACTATTCACTGGATCGCATTGACCTGATGATTAGGATAATAAACCGGTGCAATTTTTTGACATTTTTTGCATGGTGTTGTAGATAAACTTTTTCTCTACAACACCATGCCAAAATTATCAAAAAAATACCTAATCTTGTTACTCAAATCACCGGGTCAAAGTGACTCAATTATGAGTCAAAAAATGATATAATAATTTTAATCTCCTTTGACTTTTGAGGTCATTTTGAATAAGTAATTCGAGCAAAAAAATGATATAATAATTTATAAATTTTTTTATACCTCATTTTCATAAGATTACTTAACAAGATCATGAAAAAGTTAGCGAGCTCGTGTATTGTTTTTATACTCAAATCACCTAGTCAAAATGACCTTAAAAGTAAAAGGGGGCTAAAGTTATGGGACAGATGGAACAACAACAACAACAACAACAACAACAACAACAACAACAACAACAACAACAACAACAACAGTGAGATATTGAGATAGACTATCACTTTCTTCATTCAAAATACGGGACAAAGGGAGTATCAACATTCAAGGCAATATCATCATTCTTCATGAGACCTTACATACCATGGAAGAAAAGAGGAAAAGGGGCTTCAATGACAATCAAAGTAGACATGGAGAAAGAAAAGACAGGTTGGAATGGGATATGATTCTGAAAGTGCTCAAATGGATAAATTTTACTGAGAAACTGATTATGTGGATTAGAGGATGCATCTCAACTGTCAAATTCTCCAATATGATAAATGGGGGTCCTGTGGGCTATTTTGAAGCTACTAGAGGGATTAGACAAGGGGAACCCATGTCTCCTACACTGTTTATCCTTTGTTCTGATATCCTCACAAGAATCCTCACTATTGCATAAACAAATGGCTGGATTCATGGTCTGAAATTGACTAGAAACGCTCTCCATATTCATAGTCTCATGTTTGCTGATGATGTGATTCTATTCACTAGAGAAAATAAAGAGTAAGCCAAAATACATGTCTCTGTGCTTAGAACTGTCTGCGGAGGTTTCTGGACAGAAAGTCAATAGAGAGAAAAGTGATATCTTTTATAGTAAAAATGCAGATAGCGATATAAGGAGACAAGTGAAAGGGGAGCTGCAGATGAAAAAAGGCTCAAAAATTTCCTTTATCTGGGACTGCCTATGTTCCAAAAGATATTTTAAAAGTCTACACTTAAACCAGACATGGAGAAGATGGATAAGAATATAGCTGGTTGGAAAGCTGAATTGATGTTATATGCAAGTAAGAAAGTTCTCATTAAAGCTGCTCTTAGCTGTGTCCCCTCCTATGTGATGTCCATTTTTATATTGCCAAAAAATGTGTGTAAAAGTATAAACTCTTGCGCTGCACAATTTTGGTGGGGTGGTTCTAAGGAAAAGAGAAAGCAGCTATGTTAGCATGGGAGAAACTCTGTAAAACCAAAGATAAATGAGGGTTAGGATTTAGGAAAGCCTATTACTACAACATTGCAATGGTGGCAAAGTTAAGTTGGCAACTGTGGACAAAAAGGGATACAAATTGGATTCAGCTGCTCCTGGAGAAATATTGAAAAATACTGGATTTTAAAGATGTGGAAGTCAAGAGTGGTGATTCCTTTTCTGGCAAGGAGTGCTGAGATGCAGTGATGTAATTGCTTCACTCATGTGTAATGTGATTGGAAATGGTAGGAACATCAACATATGGTTAGATCCTTAGGTTCCTAACCTAGAAAACTCCAAATCCAAGCCCCCAGATGATCTACTCAATGCACCAAAAATGGTGTGGGAACTAATTGATCCAATCACAAGAAATTGGAAAAGTGAGGTAATACAAGAATGGTCCCCCCAGTGAAGCAGTAGAGATTGAAAAGATTAGGATACCAATTTGTGAAACTGGGGATTCATGGGTGTGGATGGCATATTCTACAGGTGTACCTACTGTCAAAACTGTATATTTGAAACAAGTGGATCATAGTTGTACCAGAAATGAAGACAAAATGTGGAAGATAATTTGGAAATTGAAGATGTATAATAGATTAAGGGTGATGATGTGGAGGATTTATGCAAAGGCTATCCCAGTTAGTGAAAATCTCCATAACAAGGTTAGAAATTTGGATGATGAATGTTCTCTTTGAAAAGCCAATTTAGAATCAGCTAGCCACCTATATTTTACTTGTGATTATGCCAGAGCTATATTGTTTGTTACAATTGGTCTGAGAACTGATATTGATCATGAAAAAATAATTAAAGAGTGGTTTAAGTTGTTGCTGATGGAGAAATGTAGAAGCTTGAACTTTGGAATATGGGAATTTGACTGCCTCTCATTTGTGATCATATTTGGAAAAGAAAAAATGAAGGTTTGTTTGAAAATGAAGTCAAGAAACAGATGAATGTGATTGATAGAATAGTTTGTCAAAATATGCATAGATTATATCAACAATATAATGGTGGAAAGGAGTGTGATGGCACTGAAGATGAGCAACAGACAATCATGGTCAAGACCTGACATTGGCTATCTAAAAGGTAATTGTGATGCAAGTTTAAGGGATGGAGGTGCTGGTATTGCTGCTATTGCTAAAAATGAGATAGGGGAGGTGGTGAAATGGGCTTCAAAGCTTATGGCCTATGTTATGACAAATCACCTCACGAACAATGAACGAATAAAGAAGAACCTAGGATTTTACGTGGTTCGCTAGCTACCTCCACGGCGGAAAAAACACCCTTTATTTAATTAATAGGAACAAGACTACAATGATGTGCATACCTAATAGTGTGACTACTAGGTTCTTTATATAGTGCTGGGAAAATTCCTAGAGTTTCCAAATCCGATTTGAAAAAAAAGTTGTTTCCTAACTAATCCTCCACCGCCTTTGACTTCCAATGTTTCCTAATCAAAGTTGGAAACAAAGAGTTTGGCCGCCTTTGACCAATTCAAGGCACCAACTCAACAAATATCCACCTTGACTTGAATTGTCTCGTCAACAGCAACTACTCCTCTTCTCGTAAATAAAGCTACGTCTTCTCGGCACCAGATGTCTCTCGTCATAGAGACACACTGGACCCCCACAGGGTCCGACATGCCCTTAAGGGCCTCACTGGCTCAAGATGTTGAGAAATTCCAGACAATGCTAGAACTTGCTCTCCGGAACCGGCTTGGTGAGCATATCTGCGGGGTTGTCAATAGTCCCCACCTTCATCACCTTGATCGTGCTTTCACTTCTCAGAAAGTGATACCTGACGTCAATATGCTTGGGCCTCTCATATTTAACCTGGTCCTTAGTCAAGCAAATTTCACTCAAGCTATCACAGTACACAATCGCCCGATCTTGAAGTAGCCCTAGATCATTGACCATTCCATTAAGCCAAATTGCCTCATTTTCTGCTTCCGTTAGAGCCATATACTCCGCCTCCGTGGTGGAAAAAGTCACCGTCAGCTGTAGCGTCGCCTTCCAACTCACAACTGATGCTCCTAGAGTAAATACATAGCCTGTCGTTGATCTTCTACTATCAGTATCCCCTTCATAGTCCGCATCCGAGAAACCAGCTACCAAGATGTCTTCACTAGACACATAGCATAGGCCAATGTCTGACGTACCCTTAAGGTACCTAAATATCCGCTTCACCGCCTTCCAATGGTCCCTACCCGGATGAGCCATAAAACGAATAACCACACTAACAGCGCTAGCATACGGAACCTTAGACATGTACTCCTTCTCCTCCTCAGTCTGAACGGTGTACATTCATAGCTTGCTGTTAGTTTCCATAGGAGTATCTATAGCTTTAGATGATAACATCCCAAATGTTGCCAAGACCTTCTTGATGTATCCCTGTTCTGATAAGAAAATCTTCTTCTTCTTCCTATCTCTATAGATCTCAACTCCCAATATCTTCGGAGCAGCCCCCAGATCCTTCATCTCGAATTCCGCACTAGGAGACCTCTTCAGTTCTCTAATGTCCTTGATATTCTGAGTTGCGATCAAAATATCATCCACATATAGAACTAGGTAGATAGGTGACCCACTTCGCAACAACTTGTGATACACGCAACAATCATAATCGCACATGTGGTAACCAATCTTCAACCTGAAGCTGTCAAACCTCTTGAACCATTCCCTCGGCGACTGCTTGAGTCCGTAGAGAAAGCTTTTTAACTTGCACACATGTTCTTCTTTTCCGGGAACTTGGAACCCCTCCAGTTTACTCATGTATATTTCCTCCTCCATATCTCATGTAGGAAAGCTCTGTTGGGTTTTGATGCAGGTTACGCAGCGGAATAAAAAAAAATTAATCTTGCTCAAATCCCACCAAGGATCACAGGTGAAGCATCATAACATGATGAAAAGAAGAAAGATTACCTCAGCCATGCCTGGCTGGTGACGATCACATACAAAGAATAGCATCTTTGTCTCTACGGTATCCACACGAATAGATCTCAACCGTACTTTTTCTCCAATGGTTCTAGCAATCTGAGAAGAAGGATGAACTTGGACTTGTGCACAGGCTGGACCACATACATCAACGCGGAAAAGAGGGAGAGAGGAGCGGCATCACATGCCGTGGCCACCACATAGGCCGACGGCTCCATGGGAGGGGGCGGCACCTTCTTGGTCGAACCCTGGTGTAGGGAAAACTCCTTTTCTTTATTTTTTCTCCAGCTCTCTAATAACTGTGTTGTGTAGGATTAATTAAGATTGAGTTTTCTTAGCCTATAAATCATATTTATAGCTAGAGAGATTCACTTTTGCCCATAAATCCAACAATGTGGGACTAGTTACATTGTATTCCACAATTGCTCTTTAGTCCAACTAATGAGCACAGTTTACACTTTAGTCCATTTAATTCATTATTGCTATTTAGTACCAATTAGCAATAATCCTAGCTAATTCTATGATTGTGTGTGACCCTGTAGGTTCCTAATTAAATTGACAGTAATAATAAATATTACAAACATTGAGCGGTATCTAGCAATACATCAATGCTCCCAAGTAATAAGAATGGCAGTGATCTGACTAACCTCTGTGACCAATGTTACCGTGTTGTATAATCCTTTTGTCTCATCTATCCGGATTGGACACAAGACATGGAGTGTCACACTTGTATATCCAATCCATAGTTTCTCGATCTGTGAGTAGACTTAGATAAACAAATAACATCAATATCTCATATTGATTTATTCGAGCATGGCCATGCATTTCCCTAAGTCTCACTCATCGAGTGGCCATGGATATTTACACCCGTTATGTGGGAGGGAAAAATCCTCTCTACATCACTACGATCTCTAGCTTGCTTCCTATCATGCCCGATAACTATCTTTATAGTTACCCGATTAAGGCGCAACGTTTGATAATATCAAAGCATGATATTTCAATACTAGAATATCTAATGACTTCAAGTCTAGGGATCACAACACCATTGTCACTATGAGAAGCGCTTGTGACATTCACATAACTCCCATGTAGCCTTCTCATGGTGGGTCAATCCAGTACGCCATTACTCATAATACGTACCCATGTGTTAGACTTGATATCCCCGTATCAATCTGCCTACATACTAGTCTCGATGCAATATAGTCGTCCTATTAACTATAGTACGCGACTAAGGATATTTAAGAATATAACATTTATATTATAAGGACTTTGTTCATGTTAGCATATCTCCATATCGATAACATAATGAATAGTAAGTCCATATTAATGTCACGATACATTGATTTCCTCTAGGGCACGATTCCAACAGTCTCCCACTTCAATTAGAGTCGATCTGGTGCATCATATGCCTATTGATTTATTGCGGCCCTCACACTTTCATTGCGCAAGAGGTAAGAGAGACATATGCTGGTACTTTGCACATATTCACATCTCCTCTATCGACAATCGAATAAGATCGAATATTCTGAGTATTGGCATCTAATGCAGCAATATACTTAGTCCTCTGTGATAAAATCGGCAACTGAATCTTGCCTGGAACCTTTCCTGCTTGCAGTCCCTCTACTAAGGCAAAACACAAAACTTGACTATGATCTGGAATCATCCTTGTTGGATTGTAAGTTCGCATCATTGTAACTCTTTACAGTGAACCCTTCCTATCCTCCATATATCAAGATATCATCCTTAGTTCTTCTCAATTACATAAGGATTTTTCTTGATCAATATCCAATGACTCTCATCTGGATATAACTGGTATCTTTATGTCATTCTTCAAATGACATGTCTGGCCTTTGCACATAACATGGCGTATCCTATGAATATTTATTCATACAGTCCCTCAAAATCTAATTGGAAAGACAATTAGTCTTCCAAAGACTAATCCCATGTGACATAGGTAAGAATCCATATTCTTGCATGTTGAACTGTTTCAATACCTTGTCATTATATGTATTTAGACATTAAGCCGAACAACTTACGTAATCTATCTCCATATATATTATAGGTTTCTCCGCCTAAGCCATTTCATTGAAAATCAATTCCCTAGCCAATCTTTACTAGATTGTAGAGTAGGGACATCATTCCTCGTGAACAGTATGTCAACCACATACAAGACCAGAAATATAAATGTGCTCCCACTAACCTTCTTGTAAACACAAGATTCTTCTTCATTCTTGATGGAATCAAACCATTTGATTGCATCATTGAATCGAAGATTTCAGCTCCAAGAAGCTTGATTCAATCCATACATAGATTGTTCCAAGCAAGATGCGAATGGATTCAAGCATCACAACCAGGGAAAAAGTTTTTTCATAGTCTGTACTATGAGCTTACAGGAAACCTTTAGCTACCAATCGTCCCTTAAAAGTAATCCTATTACCATCAATGTCAGTTTTTCTTAAAACCCACTTGCACCCCATGGGTCATACCCTTTTAGGTGGTTCCAACAATGCCCATACTTTGTTGGTATACATGGATTCTATTCAGATCTCATGGCCTTAATCCATTTCTGAGAGTCTTGCCCACTCGTGGCCTCCTCATAGGTTGTAGGCTCATCTCCATGAGCAATATATTACAGGATTATGAGAAATCCATATTTCCGTAGCTCCTTGACATATTCTTCATTACCTACAAGGTGCTTGTGCTACTTGAGTAGGTTGCTCAACAACGTCTTGTGATCCTGCTCATGTTCCATCAAAGGATGAATGTGTTGTTGTGGTTCTTGAACTTCTTCAAGTTCTACTATTCATACAGTGTTTCTTTTACAGACAACTTTTAGAAACACAGTGGCTCGAGCAACAAATTTATTGTTCTCGATTGAATTGTAGAAATACTATTCTTTCGAATATTCCACAAAATACATTTATCCGAATTGGATCCAAGTTTATCTGTAAACGTTTTACATAAACTTCACAGTCCCAAATATTTATGAAACACTATGACACCTCCTAGTCCATATCACATATGATGTATTCCTAACTTTTTTGATGGAATAAGGTTAATGGGAAAAATTGCTATAAGTAGAGCATAGCCCCAAAAGTAAATTGGAAGTCTTGTTTGACATATCATAACCGAACCGTGTCCAACAAGGTCCGATTTCTCCTCTTAGACACGCCATTCCATAATAGTGTTCTAGGTAGAGTGAGTTTGGATCATATCCAACACTCATTTAGATGCTTGTCAAATATCTTGACTTAAGCATCCTCATCCACGATCTAATCATATAGTCTTGATACTCTTGCCAAGCTGATTCTCTACTTCATTCCTGAATTCTTTGAAATTTTCAAAGGATTATAATTTGTTCTTCATAAGACCCAAATCCATATCTAATTAATAAGTTTATATGATGAAGTACCAAACCATCTCTAGCAATTGTGCTTAGTGGTACACATACATCAGTATGTATGAGTCCAAAAGATCATATCTTTACCCAACAAACAAGTCTCACATCTCGCATATGATTCATAGTCAAATGAGTCCAGAAAGCCATCCATATGGAGTCTAGAAATGTGTCCTCATTCTCGTGACCTAAACCACAATGCCAAAGCTATATCTTTAATTTTATAAATGAAATTATCATGATCAAGGATCTACAATCCATTAGACAAATTAGCATTACAATAATGCATTTTATTAAAACAAATGGAACGACATTTGTCTATTATTTTAATAAGGAAATTTTTCCTTGTCCAAACAAGAAATTGTGATAATGTTCCTACTCATAGCAGGGACATAATCGTACTTGTCTAATTCATGGATAATTCTAAAATTTAGAGATAATTTCCTACGGCTAATTCAGCAACCATTGCCTCATTGCCCCACGTGTAGGTGTATCTCTTCCTTACCCAATTGTCTTCTTCTCTTGAGATCCTGCACATTTCTATAAATGTGAGATTCTCATCTAGTATCAAATACCTATGATGATGAGATAGACATATTGGTCTTTTACAACAAAGATATCTTAAATTGGAATTCATAATTCCCTTTTCCTTCCATGTACTTCGGGCAGTTCCTCTTCCACTACACCACCCTTTTGGCTAGCAGTTTGTTCAGCGGTTCTCAATCATATTGAGTAAATCGTCTCTGAACAAAATCTAATTGCATCCAAGGCAATTCTTGGTCCAATAGGAAGAATAAATCCTTATTCTTTATCTATCTCATAGATCACTCCCATCTTCTAAGCTTTCAATTTTGTTGAAATAGCTTAGTTGCGTTTGATCTCTTCCTTCAGCAATCACACATTACTAGCTTGTATCGTCGCGTCACATCTTGATGAATCAAGTCTTCTTGCTTTGGCAAGTCTGATCTTGTTTATATCTTGATCATAACGAGTGCTACGCAAATAAGGTAAAACGCAAATGGAGCATCACTTCAAACCTTTCATGTTTAGTCGACTCTTGAAAAGAGCTTATTTTAAGTGTATGATATATGATACGTCTCCATGTTCTCCTCTTGATTCCTAGGCTCATAGTTCATGGTAGCTAACATGAGGCAAGTCACATCCAAAGAACCATTCTTTGATGTTCCACCCATTAGGCTTTAGTGTGAATTGATAGTTAGTTGAAGTAAACTTTATGCTCTAGGATATATGGCAATTTTCCTTTTATTTGAGAACAATTCTCAATTTTACTCCAGTTTATTAAAATAGATTCCAGACAATCTGTCCTTCTCAAGGACATAGCGACAAAAGTCGAGTTTGTTGGTTTAATGCAATAGGTATTTAACACAAAAGGGTTATGCAAAATATAGTGGCGTTTAAACTATATTTAACAAGGACTTAAATTATTAAATATAGCTCCCACTATTTTTCTCGGATTAATAGCCCTCACCATTAATGCGAAAAATATCATATACTTTCACCCAAGATCCATATTTTTTCTTTTCTTGAGCCTGCTTTGGCACGTCACCCAAGAATTGGTCATTTAGGTAGGAACACCTTCCAATTGCATCCATATGCAACTCTTGGTCCAATTAGGCGAATAATTCTTTATTCATTATCCTTTAGATAGCACCTAATTGTCATGCCTCTAGGCTCATCAATCCAAATTAGATTTCACCCAGTTGCGTCCAACCTCTCGCTTCAACAATCACACATTACTTGCTTGTGTCGTTCTCAACACTCCAAGGTAAATTAAAACGCCTTGCTTTGCCAAGCCCGAATTTAATAGGCCTTGATCATGAAGGGTGTTTAGGCAAGAGAAGGCAAGGCGGAATATTTCCATTGAGGGGTTTTAATAGTCATTATTTATTTAGTTGATCCCATCAACATGATTTACTTATTTGGATTGGCATCTATAATAAAAGATCAAACTTGTTTATTATTATCTTGTTAACGTATTGCTAGTATCGCCATACACACAAAAATAAATAACAAGACATAAATAATAAACATCCACAAAAGAAAAATTAATGTGGCATGGATATGGCTCCTAGACTAAGATATTACCAAGCCAATGATAGTATCTATATGCCATAAAGTGACAAGCTCATCTCCATGTGCTCCACCATAGTCGCGCACCTAGGATGGGTGTCCTCATCGTCTTTGTGTCATTTTGGTCCTCCGGTCGTCTTCTCCATGCTCTTGGCTATCATCTAAATATTCTAATTCTAGCCTAACATCTAGAAAAATAAATAAATAAAACCTCACATGTTGACAAGATGATCAGCTCGCAGGCCGTAAAATTATCTAACTATTACATTAATTTGATCAGCTTGCAGGTCGTAAACCAAACCACAAACAAACACAAACATCCACAACCTAGGCCATATCCATCCACCATGCAACAAAGCACACAATATAGTTAAAACCAAATTTTAACGCGCTTTTTCAATTTTAGTTGACTTTGGACACACTAGGGTCAAAACGGTCCAAGAGGCCCACCAACACACTTGGCCGAACCCCATTGACCGCCACAAACCACCGGGCCGGGCCGGAACTAGGCCGCACGGTCCAACCGTGCACCTAAGCCGACTGCCCCTAGATGGCTGTGGCCTTAATTGGGCGGCAAGTAAGGGGACGGTCCCTATGGGGCCGAATCCCTAGGGGTTGTTTCCAAAACAACTCCTTCCTTATGGAGTTGTTTCCAAAACAACTCCTTGCCTTATGGAGATGTTGCCCAAGTTTAGTGTAATACCCCGTCTAAATAGCAAGAGTAAAATAGTAATTTTAGAATTTAAATAAGAAATTAATTGAGAAAATAAGGTTGGGTTAATTATTGCAAATTTTTTTGCTAAGAAATTTTTGTGAGATTTTAGAAAACATTATATTAGCAATAGTGAATTAATTTTAGAAGGCTAAAAATAATTTTAGTTGCAAAATAATATTCGGGTAATTTACCAAGTTAGATTTGTGTAAAAATTTTAGGAAAAATATTAAGATAGTGTCGTAGAAATTAATACGTAGACGTTTTTCAAATTTTAGTTAGTTTAAACAAATAGTGCGTGTCCAACCACCGCGAAATATTGTGTGTAGGCTACACCCAATCACTCCAACACTTGGTGCCTCATCCACACCCAAATATTGCCAAAAAACCATTATTATATTAACCTTTTCTTTCCAGACTGTTGTTCATCTTCTCCCTCACGTACAAGACACAACCACCGCCACCAATGCCTTCACCGCCCTCCACCTAGCCGCCTCACAGTTGGATCCTTGGTCCCCAAGGAATGTGTAGAATAAATAGAGCCACCTCCCTCTCTCCCACGGCAGCCAGCCACCACCACATCAACCCTCACAATAACCACCTCCCTCATCACCACCACCGAGCATCCCTCGGCAAAGACCCAAAAACCCACCAAAGCTCCATCTATCAACTCTCTGCTCCGTTATTATCTCTCCCTCCCTGTCTCTCTGAAACCAGTAGCGACATCCAGCAGAAGTGGCAGCAGCCACTTGCCCCACCCCAACCACTATAGTTGCCGCCGGCAACCACCAACAAAGCAAACCCACCTATCTCTCTCCTCTTCTATTTCTCTCCCTATCCATGTCTATGTGTTCGCTTAAGTCTCCAGAAGAGGTAGAGCAGCAGCAGCAGTGGTCAAAGCCACCATCACCGCCACTTTTTCAGTCGAGGAAACAACCACACCACGAGCTCTCTGTTCTCATCCCTCCGTCTTGGTTTCCTTCTCTTCTTCTCAGCTCTGCACTAGTAGAAGACCAATAGAAGCATAAGAAAGGAGATGTAACAGGTCGCCTCCAGGGACCATCGTCGCCGACGGAAAAACACCATCAAAATCGGCCAAAACTCCGGCAAGCTCCACCGGAGTGATGCAGCGCCACCAAAGACCTCCGTTTGCTTCCAGTAGGGTTCTAGAGGTCCGAATAGCTCATTAGATGGCTCAGACCAGAATAGAGAAGCCATTAAAGCCGGCGTGTGAGCTTCAACTCCGGCGACTCCGACTTGAGACTTCGACCCGACTCATATCTTCACGGTTTCCGACCATTTTTGGCCTAGGTAACGACTTTGTAGGCCCGAGCCATTGCTAGGACGTGCTTTTGCTACGGAAAGTAAGGTAAGTGAACATGCCAAGCCTTGCATGCCAAGTTCCTTTCGTGTCACAAGTTGATTTTAATAGTTGTCTCGAAAACTGTTTGTGATTTATTTATATGTTTATTTCAGAGTTCCTTACATTTTAAAGAAGTTGTTTTGCTTGATATTGTTACACGAAACAATAATGATAATAATGCGTAATTAACGTAAAGTGGAAAGAGTTGTACGGGAGAAGCGTATTATTTTCGTGTTGACTTTGTTCACTCGGCCTATGATTAGATTGGTCGTGTTGGCTTCGTCCACTCGACCCGTTTTTGTTTTAACCCGGTCGCAACCTGCCGGGTCGCTCCATGTACTCACCTCTCTGGCCGCGAAGAGTCTTAGGGGGGTGCCGGCACTTAAGGTCATGGCTGCTAGTGATAGTATAGTAGATTCTTCCCCGTGTCAACAAAGTTAATAATACGGATTTTATGAGATTTGGATATTTAAGAAAGAGAAGCAGAAAGAGAATGGGACTAATCCTCCCCGTTTGAAAGTTTAGAAAGAAAGATCAAAAGGATGAGAATTTTATAAGTGTTCTTACTGGATACATCTGGTTCATTTCTTACAGTTTTACAGTTATTATTTGAGTTCCTGACTTACTCAGCAAGTTTACATTTTTATGATTTATTTCCTCTGTATATTTACTATGAAAAGAAAGTTATGCTCCGTCTTCTGTTTTACGAGATTGGGTGTCACTTACTCAGTATTTCCATGCTGACTTTGAAAACTGCAGTTCCTGTTTTCCTTCCCACAGCAGGTTTAGGAGCTGAAGACTAAGGGGTAGCCGGGTACGAGACTCACGTAGACGGATTTCATCACGAGTAGAATCTAGTATAGTTTGCAAGAATATTGTAGTAGTTTTGGGAACACTTGTGAAATATCTATAGACTTATGTAAAGTTTAATATTATGTAATAAATAAATGAGTTGGGATGTTATGCTTTGGATTTCCGCCGTTACTTTTAGCATCGCCCTCCCGGTCTTGTCCGAGCCGGATAAGGGGGTTGTTGCATTTAGTTGTTTCCATACTTGAAAACCTCCTTTTCCACGCATGTGCCCAAACCCTAGTTGTCATATCCAAAATTATTCACATCCTATGTGATCAAACTCACTAATTCGTACATCCCATGTAAAATTAGGTCTTGTTTGGTTGCATCTAATTCAATTTGCATCTAGTATGCAATTAATTTCAGTATTCGCGTTGAACAACATACATGATGTAAAACTCAAACAGTAACACATAAAATCATGTTATGCTCTATCGACACGTGGCTCTGATACCACTGTTGGTTTTTGATGCCGGTTACGCAGCGGAATAATAAAAAATTAATCCTTCTCAAATCCCACCAAGGATCACAGGTGAAGAATCATAACATGATGAAAAGAAGAAAGGTTACCTCAGCATACCAGGCTGGTGACAATCACATAAAAAGAATAGCATCTTTGTCTCTACGGTATCCACACGAATAGATCTCAACCGGGCTTCTTCTCCAATGGTGATAGAAATCTGAGAAGAAGGATGAACTTGGACTTGTGCACGGGCTGGAACACATCCATCAACGCGGCAAGGAGGGAGAGAGGAGCGTCATCACATACCATGGCCACCACATAGGCCGACGGCTCCATGGGAGGGGGCGGCACCTCCTTGGTCGAACCCTAGTGTAGGGAAAACTCATTTTCTTTATTTTCTCTCTAGCTCTCTAGTAAACTGTGTTGTGTAGGATTAATAAGACTGAATTTTCTTAGCCTATAAATCCTATTTATAGCTAGAGAAATTCACCTCTGCCCATAAATCCAACAATGTGGGACTAGTTACATTCTAGTCCACAATTGCTCTTTAGTCCAACTAATGAGCACAGTTTACACTTTAGTACATTTAATTCATTATTGCTATTTAGTCCAACTAATTAGCAATAATCCTAGCTAGTTCTATGATTGTGTGTGACCCTGTAGGTTCCTAATTAAATTGACAGTAATAATAAATATTACAAACATTGAGCGGTATCTAGCAATACATCAATGCTACCAAGTAATAAGAATGGCAGTGATCTGACTAACCTCTGTGACCAATGTTACCATGTTGTATAATCCCTTTGTCTCATCTATCCGAATTGGACACAAGACATGGAGTGTCACACTTGTATATCCAATCCATAGTTTCTATCTGTGAGTAGATTTAGATAAACAAATAACATCAATATCTCATATTGATTTATTCGAGCATGGCCATGCATTTCCCTAAGTCTCACTCATCGAGTGGCCATGGATATTTACTCCTGTTATGTGGGAGGGATAAATCCTCTCTACATCAATACGATCTCTAGCTTGCTTCCTATCATGCCCGATAACTATCTTTATAGTTACCCGGTTAAGGCGCAACGTTTGATAATATCAAAGCATGGTATTTCACAACTAGAATATATAATGACTTCAAGTCTAAGGATCACAACACCATTGTCACTATGAGAAGCGCTTGTGACATTTTCATAACTCCCATGTAGCCTTCTCATGGTGGGTCAATCCAGTACGCCATTACTCCTAATGCGTACCCATGTGTTAGACTTGACATCCCCATATCAATCTACCTACATACTAGTCTCGATGCAATACAGTCGTCCTATTAACTGTAGTACTCGACTAGGGATATTTAAGAATATAACATTTATATTCTAAGGACTTCATTCATGTTAGCATATCTCCGTATCGATAACATAATGAATAGTAGTCCATATTAATGTCATGACAAACTGATTGCCTCTAGGGCACAATTCCAACAGTTTTGACATCCAATTGCTCAAGCTCTAGGTCGTGGTGTGCCACTAAAGCTACTAATACCCGAATAGAAGTATGTTTGACCACCGGTGAGAAGATCTCGTTGTAGTCAACTCCCTCTTTCTGACTGAACCCTCTTGAAACTAGCCTTGCCTTATACTTGATGCCCTCCCCAGTTGCAGTTCCTTCCTTTTTTCTGAAGACCCTCTTGCAACTGACTATCTTCCTTCCCCCATGCAATTTAACAAGTTCCCAGGTCGAGTTCTTGCTAAGCGACTCCATCTCTTCTCCCATTGCGACAATCCACTGTGCTGACTCAGAACTAGATTTAGCGGCCTTGTACGCGGACAACTCGTCCTCTACCTTTTCCGCTACCTGTAATGCATATCCCACCATACCATCATCCATGTATCTCGCCGGAGGCTTTATGACTCTTCTTTTTCTTCCCACCGCAATACTCTGATGATCCGGTTCCTCTGGTAGACATGCATCTTCACTATCAGAATCTTCGGCTTCTTCCTCTTCGGCTACCGGCGGCGGTGTAGGGATTTCGGAATCCTTAGGATGAGTAGGATCCGACTCTCCCTCCACCTTTTTCTAGGCACCTCCAAACTCCACCTCCACGGAATTCTTCAACATATGACTCTCATCAAAGACTACACTTCTGCCAAGTATAATCTTGTTATTTGCCCATAACTTGTCTCCTTTCACACCTTTTCCGAATCCCATGAATAGTCCCTTCTTAGCTCTTGATTCTAGTTTGCTATCATCAACGTGATAATAGGCAACACAACCAAAATCTCTCAAATCCGAGTAATCCACTGCTCTACCAGACTAAACTTCCATAGGAATCTTGCATCCTATACCTGTGTGCGGGCTTCGATTCACGAGATAGCATGCCATGGAAACTGCCTCTCCCCAAAAGCTCCTAGAAAACCTGCATTTGAAAGCATGCACCTTGCTTTCACCAAAAGCGTCTTATTCATTCTCTCAGCTATGCGGTGTGTGCCGAACGGTGCGATGGCATGCTATTCCCTGATCCTTGCAGAATCCATCAAACTCTGGTGAACAAAATATAGGGTTTTGATGCAGGTAACGCAGCGGAATAACATGATAAGGGTAGAATAGGTGTGTACCTTAGTTTGAGAGATCACACGAAAAATAGTGTCTTCGACTCTACGAGCATCCACACCTTGGATATTTGATTGGATTCCTTCTTACCGCGATATCCTAGCAACGGAAGAAGGAGGAAGGTCACGCAAAATTAGGCAAGGAGGGGCGGTCCTCCTTGGTGGCCGACGGGGTGAGGGACGACAATAGGGGGCTTCGGCCTCTCTATTGTTGCTCTCTCTCACTCTCTCTTGCTTTGTTCTGTTCTCTCAATAATGAATTGTGTTGAGAAAATAACAAGCTAGAGTTCCTTTATATAGTAATAACTCTTTATTAACTACATAAAATCCCCAATACTAATCATGTCCTTACATGGATTAGTCCACTTGCAAACTAGTCCTACTAACTTTGCTTCTGGTTGCGTTATGATCCTTTTATTAATTAGTCCAACTAATTAATGCCAAAATCCAATTTAATCCATCCGGTGTGTTACCCCATAGGCTTATACTTAGATGGTAGTAACTCTTTATTAACATGGAGCGGTGTATAGCAACACATCCATGCCACCCAACTAATAGAAATAGTCAGTGATCCTGACAAACCTTGTGCCCAATGTTCATGTATTGTGTTATCCCTTTGTCTCCATATCCGGATTGGAAACGTGACATATTAGTCACACTCGTATATCCAATCCATAGTTCCTCGATCCTGGGATATGCTTATCCGTGTAGATAACATCAATATCTCCATATTGATTTATCTGAGTCTGGCCAGACATTCTACAAGCACCATCCCTCAAGTGACCTATGGATATTTACTCCCATTATGTGGGAGGGAAAAATCATGTCTACGTCACTACGATCTCTAAGCTTGCTTCCTATCATGCGCGATAACTACCTTTATAGTTACCCGATTAAGGCGCAACGTTTTATAATATCGAAGCGTGATATTACACAACTAGAGTATCTAGTGACTTCAAGCCTAAGGATTACAATACCATAAGCACTACGAGAAGAGCTTGTGACTTTAACATAATCTAATGTATCCTTCTCGTCGTGGGTCAATCCAGTATGACATTACTCCTAATGCATACCCATGTTTTAGACTTGATATCCCCACATCAATCTACCCACATACTAGTCTATAGTTGATCGTCCTGTTAACCAATATAATGGACTAAGGATATTTGAGATAAACAACACATTGTATTTAAGGACTTCATTATATTAAATATCTCAATAAATAATAAATTAATATTCTAGCCAAACAATGTTCGTACTAAATATAGATTTCCTCTAGGGCACCTATTCCAACATAAAACTCTAAGCCGTTGTCCGTGCGCAGCCTCTTCACATTCTTTCCCACGTGATTCTCTATTAGCGTCTTCCACTCCTTGAATCTTGCGAAGGCTTCACTCCTGTGCTTCACTACGAATATCCAAGTCATCATGGAGTATTTGTATATGATGCGGAGAAAGTACCTGTACCCGCATATCGCCTCAACTCGAGAAGGATCCCATCAATTCGAATGGATATAATCAAGAGTATCTTTCGTCCTATGAACCGCCTTATTGAACTTACTACGTTGTAGCTTCACATACACGCAGCACTCACAAAACCCTAGGCTCTTGGGCACATGTCTGGTGAGATACCCCTTCTTGTGAAGTTCTTGCATTCCACGTTCACTCATATGACCGAGCCTCATATGCCAAAACTTAGTTAGATCAGCTTCCTTAATCTCGGCTGAGAAAACTCCAGCAGTACCTGTGATCGTCGTACCTTGCAACATGTACAAATTCTCGTTCTTGACTCCCTTGAGTATCACCTTATAACCCTTGCAGACTTGTAGATCTCCAACTTTGCCTTTGAAACCGTATCCCTTGATCTCGAGTAGACTCAAGGAAATCAGATTCTTCTTAATAAGTGGTACATGCCTGACTTGCTCCAAAGTACATAACTTCCCCTCATTCCTCTTCAATCTACTTGAGCCGCTTCCAAGCACCTTACAGAAAACTCCGTTTGCCATGTAGACAGACCTTCAATCTGTTTGATTGTACATCGAGAATAGCTCCTTGTTAGAGCAAATATGATAGGAAGCTCCGGAATCAAGGACCCACGCATCCTAAGAGTGCGTGACAACATCCGCCATTAGAAAGTAATCATCCTCGGACAATTTACCTTGTTCTGCTACGGCTGGAGATCCATTCTGCCCCTTTTGACCTCGTTTCGAGAAATCTCTCTTCCAGTGCCCCTTTTCCTTGCACCAAGCACATACATCTTTGGGAAAATTAGAACCAGAAAACTGCTTTTTCTTGTTCTTCTTACCCTTCTTGCTTCCCCCCGTCGCCATCAGTCCGGTAGCATGGTCTTCTGTACCTGTGCCTGCACCCTTATGGCGCAGTTCCCTAGCATGAAACGCCGATCTGACCTCCTCTAGGGCTAAGTCGTCCTTGTTCACAATGAACAACTGAACGAAGTTCTCATATGATGAAGGTTACGAGATCAATAACAAAAGTGCAGCATCCTCATCGCCCACCTTCTCGCCAATATCATGCAAATCTAAAATAATTGTATTCAATTGATCAAGATGGTCCTTGAGAGCCTTACCTTCGAGCATCCGCAAAGTGAAGAGCCTTTGCTTTAGCATCAACTTGCTAGTGATACTCTTCGTCATGTAGAGACTCTCCAACTTGAGCCAGAGCTTCGCTGCTTCCTCCTCATCTGCGAACTCGATGATCACGTCATCCGGTAAGCACAACAAGTGTTTAAGCAAGAGAAGGCAAAACACAATATTTTAAATTGAGGAATTTCCTTCTCAATTTTAATTGTATGATCTACTTATTTGGATTGGGCAATCCCAAATAAAAGATCAACCTTGTTTGTTATTATCTTGTTACGTTTTGCAAGCATCAACCATACAGCAAAAATAAATAACAAGACAATAAATAAATAAATAAGAAATTAAACGTGATATGGATGTGGCCTCCTAAAACTAAGATATTCCCAAGCCAATGAGAATATCTATAAGCCCTTAAATTAGCAAGCTCATCTTCATGTTCCTCCATCTTTAGTCCATGCGCATTGGCTTGTGGAATAACGCCTTCTTGTGCTTTCTTCAATCTTTAAGCTTCTCCTCCATTCCTTGACTATCATCTAACTATATAATACTAGCTAGCATCTATACTAAATAGAGATACCTCACAATTTAAGGCGAAGACGACATGCAAGCCGTAAAACTTAATTAATTACAATAATTACAATAAAACCAAACCACAAAAATAAACATCCACATCATTCACATCTAAGGCCACATCCAATCACCATGCAAAAGCACATAATACAGTCAAATGTTGGCGCCAATCCTTATTGGCCGAACCGCTTGGACTAGCCGAACCGGACCAACACCAGTGGGACCAGCTCGCACGGTCCAACCGGCGGCTGGCCGAACCCGGTGGGAGGCCGGTTCGGGCCGTGCGTCACAAGGGGGACGGGTCTCCTTGGCCGAACCCCATAGGGAAAAAGCCAAAAAAAAATCCCTTCCTTGTGGGATGATTTCCAATTGTAGGAAAAAACTACTTTTTTCCCAATTGTGCCCTAACCCTAGCTTTTCAAAACCCCAAAACTCACATCATATGTGAACGAAGTTTTACAAATTTTATAAGATATGTAAAATTGGCTCATTCTCTACTGAATCATATTCAGTTTGCATCAATATCCCAATATCAATTTTACGCAAAAAATAGCATAACGGTGTAAAAACTGATAAAACGGTTACACATAAAACTACGTATGCGCTACGACATGTGGCCCGGATACCAGTATAGGATTTTGATACGGATTACCCGGCGGAAATAAAATAAAACAATTATGTTCAAGACCCTCCATGAATCGCAGGACAAGCCATCATAACGTAGTAAAGGAAGAATTGGTGTGTACCTTGTTTGTCTGAATTAATCACTTTTCACGAAGAATTGTGTCCACGTCTCTACGAGTATCCACACCTAGGATTGCACCGAAATCCTTCAACGTCTTTTTGCTAGCAACAGGAGGAAGGAGGAAGAAGAAGATCACGCGAAACGAGGACCAAAGAGGTCGACGTCTCTTTGAGGCCGACGGGTTGGGGCGGACGGTTAGGGTTTCGGCCCTCGCTTGTCTTTCTCTCTCCTTGTTTTGTTCTCTCTCACGACTATGAAATCATATTGAGAAATAAGCTAGGAGTGCCCTTATATAGTTAATAACTCCTTATTAACTACATATTTTCCCCAATACTAATCCTATCCATATACGGATTAATCCACCTTGCAAATTATCCTACTAAGTTTGCTTGTGGTTGCACTTTGATCATTCTTATTAATTAGTCATACTAATTAATTTCAAAGTCCAATTTAAGCCATAAGGTGTGTGACCCCATAGTTTTCCTACTTAGTTGGTAGTAACAATTACTAACATAGAGCGGTGTCTAGCAACACATCTATGCCACCCAACTCATAGAAATAGTCAGTGATCCGACAAACTTTGTGACTAATGTTACAACATTGTATTATCCCTTTGTCTCTATATCCGGATTGGACACGAGAAATAAATGTCACACTCGTATATCCAATCCATAGTTTATAGATCCTGGGAATAGGCTTATCCATGCAAATAACATCAATATCTCATATTGACTTATCTGAGTCGGGCCAGACATTCCATAAGCCTTACCCCTCGAGTGATCGTGGATATTTTATCCTGTTATGTGGGAGAGACAAATCCTCTCTAAATCGCTACCATCTCTAAGCTTGCTTCCTATTATGTCCGATAACCGCCTTTATTCCTACCCAGTCACAGTGTCGTGTTTGACGATATCAAAACATAATATTTCACAAATAGAGTATCTAGTGACTTCAAGTCTAAGGACCACAATACTATTGTCACTACGAGAAGCACTTGTGACTTTATAGCTCATAAGCAGCCTTCTCGTGGTGGGTCAATCTAGTATGCCATTATCTCATAATGCATACCCATGTGTTAGACTTGATATCTCCATATCAATCTACCCACATACTAGTTTATAGTGATCATCCTATTAATTAATATAATGGAGTAGGGATATTTAAGATAAACAAAAAATTGTAATCTAAAGACTTCATTATATTAATTTCTCCATAAATAATATATGAATGTTCTACCCACAATAATGTTCATACTAAATAAGATTGCCTCTAGGGCATCTATTCCTAACACTCATTTTATAGCGGAGGATACATGGTCATGGAGATTCTCAATAAATGAAACTGACGGTCGGGATAACTAAAGCAGAAGCGTGAACGACCACTCTCCTAGGAGGTAACGTTGACAAAAAGGCAGAAATAAACCACAGTTGTAAAAGCAATATCGGTTATTGGTAAGAGCCCAATCACTTGAAGTTCTCTTGTCCAGGAAGGACACATATTATAGGCATTAAGGCGCGACGCTTCGAGAAACGCGTCACCAATAATCCTCCAGACCCATCAACGGATGTGATTGAATTCGAAACCAATAATGGCATATGGGAGATAAAGTTTTTCCGATCAACAGAGGCGTGAATACCGTTGGAGACTACTCTTAAGGGCTAAGGTTTTTTCCATCGAAGATCATGCGTTGATCTCCACGCGCAAAAAGGGGGCTAATGTAGATATCATAAACTATGATACTATTGATGAGCCACGTGGCATTGTGGATAAGACACGTGTGCAGCCGTTGTGCTCCATATAGCTGTAGGGTTTTGATTCATGGATGCGCAATGGAAACAATAATTAACCATGCAAAACCCTCCAAGGATCACAAGTCAAGAGACATAACGATGGTAAAGGAAGAAATCAACAACACACCTTAGGGGTCTCCTTTGATGACTTCAAACGCGAATTGTGTCACGTTCTCGATAGTTGATCCACGCCTAGAGTTGATTACTAGATCTCCCACTCCTTGGTGCTAGCCCAGAAAGAGGAAGAGGAAGAAGAATCACGCAAAAAGAGACGAACCAAAGGAGGTTTCGGCCTCCTTTGGGGCCGACGGGGATGGGCGGCGAGCTAGGAGGGCGGCGGCTCCTCTAGCTTGTTGCTCTCTCTCCTTTTTGTTCTCTCCCACTCTTTTTATGATCAATTATGAGCATAAGTTGTGGGAAGGAAGGAAGGAAGGTCCTTTATATAGTCCAACAACTCCTTGCCAACTACCTAAAGGACTTATTCTAGTCCTACTAGAATTCAATTTAGTCCCTTCCTTGCAAATTAGTCCCTACTAAGTTTGCAAGGTTTTGCAAAGTGATCCTTCTAATTAATTAATCCAATTAATTAATCCCAAATCTAGTTCAACTCTATCTAGCGTGTGACCCCATAGGTTCTATCTAGTTGGTAGCAACTATTTGCTAATATGGAGCGGTTTCTAGCTAAACATCCATTCTAGACAACTAATAGAATAGTCATCTTGACAACCTTTGTACAAGTAATTGTCTCATCCATTTGTCTCCATATCCGGATTGGACACGAGACATACAAGTCACACTCGTATATCCAATCCATAGTTTCTCGATCCATGGGAATAGCCTTATTCGTGCAAATAACATCAATATCCCATATTGATTTATTTGAGTCTGGCCAGACATTCTATAAGCACTATCCCTCGAGTGTCCTAGGATATTTGCTCCCATTATGTGGGAGGGACAAATTCTATCTACGTCCACTACGATCTCTAAGCTTGATTCTTATTGTATCCAGTACACGCCTTTATAACTACACAGTTACGGTGTAGCGTTAACGCTACCAAAATCACAATAATCCACAACTAGAATATCTAGTGACTTCAAGTCTAAGGATGACAATACCATTGCACCACGAGAAGCGCTTGTGACTCAACATAACGTGTATGTAGCCTTCTCGGAGATGGGTCAATCCAGTGCGTCATTACCCTTAATGCACACCTATGTGTTGGATCTTGATATCTCTATATCAATCCAGCCCCATACTAGTCTATAGATGATTGTCCCATTAATCATTATATTGGACTAGGGATATTTAAGATAAAAAACACAATTGTAAATCTAAGGACTTCATTATATTAGATATCCAATAAATAATAAATGAATTTCTAGCCATAAATAAATTCATACTAAACTAGATTGCCATTAGGGCATCTATTCAAACAGTCTCCCACTTGCACTAGAGCCAATCTGGCGCATCTCGTATGCCCATACTCCTAGTGTGCCCTTCTTGCTTCCACTGCGTGAGCGGCTTTGTAAGCGGGTCTGACAGATTCTCATCTGTAGGAATCTTGCGTATCCGAATGTCTTCTCTATCGATAATATCTCGAATTAGATGAAACTTTCTGAGCACGTGCTTGGATTTCTTGTGTGATCTGAGTTCCTTTGATTGCGCGATCGCCCCAGTGTTGTCACAGTACAACTCAACTGGATCCGCAATGCTAGGAACCACACCAAGTTCAGAAACAAACTTTCTGATCCAAACAGCTTCCTTTGCTGCGCCATTTGCAGCAATGTACTCAGCCTCTGTTGTAGAATCAGCCACCATCTCTTGCTTGGAACTCTTCCAGCTCACCGCTGCTCCATTCAGGAAAAACACATATCCCGACTGTGATCTAAAGTCATCTCTGTCAGTTTGGAAGCTTGCATCAGTGTAACCCCTTACATGCAACTCTTCCTCACCGCCAAATATCAAGAAAGTATTCTTAGTTCTTCTCAAGTACTTTAGGATGTTCTTGACTGCAATCCAGTGACTCTCACCTGGATTGGATTGGTATCTGCTTGTCATACTCAAGGCATATGACACATCTGGTCTAGTACATAACATGGCGTACATGATAGATCCTATGGCCGAGGCATAGGGAATTATACTAATGCGTTCCTTCTCAATCTCATTGGAAGGACAACCACTCTTCGAAAGAGTGATTCCATGTGACATGGGAAAGAATCCATTCTTGGAATCTTGCATGTTGAACCGTTTCAACACCTTGTCAATATATGTACTTTGACTTAGGCCTAGCAACCTCTTAGATCTATCTCTATAGATCTTTATACCGAGTATATAGGCTGCTTCCCCTAAGTCCTTCATTGAGAAACACTTCCCTAGCCAATCTTTAACAGACTGTAGCATGGGAACGTCGTTTCCAATGAGTAGTATGTCATCCACATACAAGACCAGAAAAGCTACAGAGCTCCCACTAACCTTCTTGTAGACATAAGACTCATCTTCGTTTCTGATGAAGCCAAACTCTTTTACTACTTCATCAAAACGTCCATTCCAACTCCTAGAAGCTTGCTTCAATCCATAAATGGATCGTTGCAGCTTACAGACTTTGTTGGCTTGCTTTGGATCCTCAAAACCCTCCGACTGTATCATATACACGTCCTCGAGGAGATTCCCATAAAGGAATGCTGTTTTGACATCCATCTGCCAAATCTCATAGTTGTGGTATGCTGCAATCGCAAGTAGGATTCGGATGGATTTGGTCATAGCGACTGGTGAAAAAGGTTTCATCATAGTCAATACCATGAATCTGTCTGAATCCTTTAGCCACCAATCGGCCCTTATAGGTAATCAAATTACCATCCATGTCGATCTTCTTCTTGAAGACCCACTTGCACCCTATGGGCCGTGCCCCTTCGGGTGGTTCCACCAAAGTCCATACTTTGTTGGTATACATGGATTCCATCTCGGATCTCATGGCTTCTAGTCACTTCTGAGAGTCTGGGCCCTTCATGGCCTCCTCATAGGTAGTAGGCTCATCATCTATGAGCATCGTGTCACCGGAATCGGTCACGAGAAGTCCATACCTCTCGGGTTCCTGGCGCACTCTACTAGATGTACGAAGCTCTTGTGTTACCTGAACAGGTTGCTCCACAACAGCTTGTGGTTCCTGTTCATGTTCCATAATCGGTTCAGTGATTTGTGGTTCTTGAACCTCTTCAAGTTCTACAGTCCTCCCACTTGCTTCTTTAGAGACAAATTCTCTTTCTAGAAACACGCCGGTCCGAGCAACAAGCACTTTGTTCTCGGTTGGATTGTAGAAGTAGTAACCCTTTGTTTCCTTCGGGTATCCCACAAACTTACACTTATCCGATTTCGGCCATAGATTGTCCGATTGTAAACGTTTTACATAGACATCGCAGCCCCAAATCCTCATGAACGACAGTGTGGGACGCCTCCCACTCCACATCTCATATGGTGTCTTCATGACTGATTTAGATGGAACACGGTTAATGGTTAAAGCTGCACTTAATAGAGCGTGGCCCCAAAATGATAATGGAAGATCGGTTTGACACATCATAGATCGAACCATATCCAATAGGGTTCGATTCCTCCTCTCAGACACGCCATTCCATTGTGGCGTTCCGGGTGGAGTGAGTTGGGACATGATCCCACACTCTCTAAGATAGTCGTCAAACTCTTGGCTCAAGTATTCTCCTCCACGATCCGATCGTAGAGCCTTGATACTTTTGCCAAGTTGCTTCTCTACTTCATTCTTGAATTCTTTAAACACTTCAAAGGATTCGGATTTTGCCCTCATAAGGTACACAAATCCATATCTACTGTAGTCATCAGTAAATGTAATGAAGTAGACATAACCACCCCTGGCAGGCGTGGAAAATTGCCCACACACATCAGTATGTATGAGCGCCAATTGCTCACTAGTCCTCTCATCTTTCTTATTGAAAGGGGACTTTGTCTTTTTTCCCAATAAACAAGCCTCACATGTCTCATATGATTCAAAATCAAATGAGTCTAGTAATCCATCCTTATGGAGTCTAGATACACGTTTCTCGTTTATGTGGCCTAAACGACAGTGCCATAAATAAGCAGGATGTAAATCATTCATTTTAATCCGCTTGGTATTAATGTTGTAGACAGGATTGCTTAGATCAAGGACATACAGTCCATTAAATAATTGCGCACTAAAATAGTGAATATAATTTAAATAAAAGGAACAACAATTGTTCTTTATTGAAATAATAAAACCATCCTTGTCCAAACAAGAAATAGAAATAATGTTTCTGCTCATAGCAGGCACAAAATAGAAATTATTTAATTATAAAACTAATCCTGAAGGCAGAGATAGCTCGCACACGCCTATGGCCAACGCATAAACTTTTGCTCCATTCCCAACGCGCAGATCTACCTCCCCTTTAGCCAATCTTTTACTTCTCTTTAGATCCTGCACATTTCGCCAAATGTGAGATCCACATCCAGTATCCAATACCCATGATGTAGAGACAGTTAAATTGACATCTACAACAAAAATACCTGGTGGTGGTGGAATCACTATTCCAAGCCTCTTGTCCTCCATATATTTTGGGCAGTTCCTCCTCCAGTGTCCAGGCTGACTGCAGTAGTGACACTCACCTTTAGTCACACCTTCGGAAATGCCACCAACAGGCTTAAGGGCAGGTTCCTTAGACTTGGCAACTGACTTGCCTTTGACCGTGGAGGATGAGGCAAACCTTTTTCCCTTTCCTTTCTGTACCATCATAATGGCCTTGCCCTTACCCTTGTTGATGCTCTGTTCAGCTGTCCTCAACATATTGAGTAAATCTGGCAGTGGTTTCACGATCTCAGTCATGTTATAGTTCATGATGAACTGTCCAAAACTCTCGGGCAACGATTGCAACACGAGATCGGTTGCCAACTCGTGGCCGACCGGGAACCCTAGTCGGGCGAGATTCTCCAGGTACCCGATCATACGGAGTACATGGGGTCCCACCGGGTTCCCTTCTGCCAGATGACACTTGAACAGTGCCTTAGAGACCTCATACCTCTCTACCCTTGCCTGCTCTTGGAAGAGCTGCTTCAGATGCTCGATCATATCGACAGCATTCATGTTTTCGTGTTGCTTCTGAATCTCAGAAGTCATGGTGCATAGCATAAGGCAGGCCGCATCATTAGCGTCATCAACACACTTTTGATACGCCTTTAGGGCAGCAGGTGTTTGGTTCTCTGGACCTTCTGGAACGTGCTCCTCTATTGCGTACAGTTTCTTCTCTTGCTTGAGAACAATTCTCAAGTTTCTGTACCAATCAAGAAAGTTGGTTCCAGAGAGCTTGTCCTTCTCAAGGACAGATCGTAGGGAATGTTGTGAACTCGATGAGTTGTTTTCCATTTGAAATTCTACAAAAGGAAAATACGCATGTTTTAGTATTTGTGAATTTTTGACTATATCCAATAATGGCTAGATTATCAAATATAGCTCCCACTATTTTTCTACGGATTAATAACCCTCAAGATATTTATGCGGAAAATATCCTTATATTTTCTAGTGGGTCATGATCCATGTTTCATCTCCTTATGAGCTTGCTTTGGCAAGTCACCCATAATTTGACTACTTTAGGTAGGAACAATTCCAATTGCATCCCTTATCCAACTCTTGGTTCAATTGGGCAAATAACTCTTTATTTATCCATCCATATGGATAATCCCAATTGATTGCCTCTAGGTTTCTTAATCTCATTAATAGCCTATTTGTGTTCAACCTATTATTTAAACAATTGCACATTACTAGCTTGTGCCATCGCATTCCATCATTATGAACCAAGTCGCCATGCTTTGGCACGCACAAACTTGATAAATAATGATGATCATGAGTGTTTAAATAACGAGAAGGCAAGAACACAATATTTGAATTTTGAGGGATTTTAAATTCAATTTTTAATTGTTTTGTTGATCAAAATCAACTAATCTATCTATTTGAGTTTGGGCACAACTCCAAATAATAGATCCGGGTTGTCTAATTATCTTATTATCCTAATTGCATGCATCATCCATACACCAACCACAAAATAATAAGACAATAAAGTAAACAAACACAAAAACAAAATAAACGTAATGTGGATATGGCCTTTTCTAGACTAAGATAATTCCAAGCCAATGGAATTATCTATGAACCCTAAAGGCAAACACATCTCCATGCGTCTTGATCTTTTGGTTCATGCTTCATAGTCATGTGGAATGCTCCATGCTCCATGCTCCATCTTTTGTGGCTCCTTTTTGGCTTTGGGCTTCTTTTCTTCAATCTTGGCTAACAATCTACTTCATCTAGCACTAGCTAACTTCTATACTAAATAAAATAAATCTCACAAGTTGAGAAAAAAAATGGCACGCAGGCCATAAAACCCTAATTAATTATTACATTTAATTGATGAGCTCGCAGGCCGTAAAACCAAACCACAAAAATAAACATCCACATCAAACCACATCCTAAGGCCATATCCAATCACCATGCGATTTGCACATAAACAGTTAAAATCCAATTTTAACCCGCTTGGTCAATTTTTAATTGATTTTAGGATTTCTAGGTTTAAAACGGTCCATGGGCCAAACAATCAAATTGCCCGGGCCCAAAAGGTGAACCGCAAGGCCCTAGGGCCGGCCCGGCCCCTAACCCACGCGGCTAGGCCGCGGGCTAGGGCCGCCCGGCCCCTAGGGCGGCCAAGGCTTGGGCGGCAAGCAAGAGGGGCGGTCCCTTAGGGGGCCGAACCTCCTATAGGGAGTTGTTTCCAAAACAACTCCCTTGCTTGGTGCCCAAGTTTGGTTGTTTCCTTGTTTTAGGAGAACTCCTTCTTCCCCAAGGATGCCCAAAACCTAGATCTAAGATCCTAAAATTTCTCAAACTCACTAATTTATGCATCTAATGCAAAATTAGATCTTGTTATGATAGATTATTGACAAATTGCATCCCATGCTTGATTTGTCTTGTTTTACGCGATAAACAATCAATTTAAGGTGTAAAACAACTAAAACGTAACACATAAACCACGTTTATGCTCTACGACCTGTGGCTTTGATACCACTGTAGGGTTTTAATTCATGGATGCGCAACGGAAACAATAATTAATCATGCAAAACCCTCCAAGGATCACAAGTCAAGAGACATAACGATGGCAAAGGAAGAAATCAACAACACACCTTAGGGTTCTCCTTTGATGACTTCAAACGCGAATTGTGTCACATTCTCTATAGTTGATCCACGCCTAGAGTTGATTACTAGATCTACCACTCTTTGGTGCTAGCCCGGAAAGAGGAAGAGGAAGAAGAATCACGCAAAACGAGACGAACCAAAGGAGGTTTCGGCCTCCTTTGGGGCCGACGGGGACGGGCGGCGAGCTAGGCGGCGGCGGCTCCTCTAGCCTGTTGCTCTCTCTCCTTTTTGTTTTCTCCCACTCTTGTTATGATCAATTATGAGCATAAGTTGTGGGAAGGAAGGAAGGAAGGTCCTTTATATAGTCCAACAACTCCTTGCCAACTACCTAAAGGACTTATTCTAATCCTACTAAAATTCAATTTAATCCCTTCAATGCAAATTAGTCCCTACTAAGTTTGAAAGGTTTTGCAAAGTGATCCTTCTAATTAATTAATCCAATTAATTAATCCCAAATCTAGTTCAACTCTATCTAGCGTGTGACCCCATAGGTTCTATCTAGTTGGTAGCAACTATTTGCTAATATGGAGCGGTTTCTAGCAAAACATCCATTCTAGCCAACTAATAGAATAGTCATCTTGACAACCTTTGTACAAGTAATTGTCTCATCCCTTTGTCTCTATATCTGGATTGGACACGAGACATACAAGTCACACTCGTATATCCAATCCATAGTTTCTCGATCCATGGGAATAGCCTTATTCGTGCAAATAACATCAATATCCCATATTGATTTATTTGAGTCTGGCCAGACATTCTATAAGCACTATCCCTCGAGTGTCCTAGGATATTTGCTCCCGTTATGTGGGAGGGACAAATTCTATCTACGTCCACTACGATCTCTAAGCTTGCTTCTTATTGTATCCAGTACACGCCTTTATAACTACCCAGTTACGGTGTAGCGTTTAACGCTACCAAAATCACAATAATCCACAACTAGAATATCTAGTGACTTCAAGTCTAAGGATGACAATACCATTGCACCACGAGAAGCGCTTGTGACTCAACATAACGTGTATGTAGACTTCTCGGAGATGGGTCAATCCAGTGCGTCATTACCCTTAATGCACACCTATGTGTTGGATCTTGATATCTCCATATCAATCCAACCCCCCATACTAGTCTATAGATGATTGTCCCATTAATCATTATATTGGACTAGGGATATTTAAGATAAACTACACAATTGTAAATCTAAGGACTTCATTATATTAAATATCCAATAAATATTAAATGAATTTCTAGCAATAAATAAATTCATACTAAACTAGATTGCCTCTAGGGCATCTATTCCAACAATAGCACCGAAACGCATTATTTACCTACGCATATTTGAAGGACTGCGAGGCAGGGTCCTTTGCATATGCGCCTTACGTTTACGGGACTTGGGGTGCGAGTGGCTAGGAGGCAAGTGTAAGGGTTGTTCTGTGCAAGTTGTCAGTCTCGCATGCGACCCTCGTATGTTATCCAGAGACGCGCGAGCGGACTATCACGTCCCTGAAATTGCGGACCACGATTCCTACATATACGGGCCGCAAGCCGTTCAATTACGCGGACGTTAGGCCCACGAGGGGTTCCATTACCGTCGTGTGTGTTCACCCACGTCTGTCTGATGGCCTGTATATATAGAGGATCTATCCCATCATAACGATACGATAACAATACGACAAACAGCTATAGCAGATACAACACTCAGCTCAAACCATCATTGTCTCATCTCGGGATAACATATGTTGCCTTGCTCTTACCGCAAACCTACTCTCATCCTCGGTCCCCAAACACGTTAACCAGGTGTCGTTTGTTTTGTTCTTCTGCTTAGGGAACATCGGCGAACTACCCCAAATCATCCCTCGTCTATTAAAGCAAAACCACAAAACTATAAAATTAAACATCCACATCTATGACACATCCGTGCACCAAACCATAATCATTCAACCCACAAAACAAATATAAAAAAAAAAAAAATACAACAATCTGAAATTTTCAAGAAATTTACGGAATTTTCTTGAATTCTTTAGAAATTAATAATTAATTATCTAAATATGCTAAATAATCAAATAATGGCCTAAACCTCCTATAGTCACACATCCAATGGTGAATAGTATGTGAAATAAGTTTAGCCTACAAAAAAATATTTAGGGTCAAAACAGTGTGATTAAGGTCTCCCACTTGCCTCGAGAAGTGAGCTAATTACAGACTGATTAGAGTGTAATTAACTTAAAAAATTCAGATTTTTCAAAAATTATGAAAAAATACCTGAAAATAGGAAATTTAATTTTAAGCGTAGAGAAAAAATTGGACGAAAAAATAGACTAGAGGACATCGCACGCGCCGAATCACGTTGCTACGCGTCGGGCTGTTCGCATCCGTCACACGCTGCCAGGAGCTTGGCCGCATCGGCGATGTTCTAGCTCAGACGCACACGTGGTGGTCCAGTTAGAGCCACATGGTTTGCCATGTCAGCCTCTAGAACAGTCGTGCATGACACGTCACCAGCCACGTCAATGCCGCATCAGCACTCTAGGCTTATGATGACTCGCACGTCACCCTTGTTGGCGTCAGCATGCCTTGTCAGCCGCCACAGCCAGCTTCGGCGCGTGGTTGCGCCTGGTGGCGGCGTTGGCTGGCTCGTGAGCTCCACGCGCAGCCTTCCTGTGCTCTGTTTCTAGAGAACTTTATATCGACGATCTCGTTTCGTCCTCCTGATCCCAATTATATGTTCAAAATTCAGCTTTAGTACAAATTGCATCTGCGCTAGAACTTTAAATGGCCATAACGTTTTCTCAATTTATCCCAAAAGACTCAAACAAGATATTTCTGGAATCTTCGTGACTGGTATGTAATTTTCACACAGAAAATGATGGCACGAAAGTCGAGGCATACAATACAGGTAGAGGTTACGGGTTTTGAGGCACGAAATACGAGCTATGCCTCCGATCGTCCGCATACGACGTCCTGTATCTTGTTGCGCTTGTATTCACGTGCTTCAGCCCCCAGCAGTCCACGTGCACCTCTAAGGCGAACGCGATGGTTCCCAACACGTCCTGTACCTTGGATTTTTGTGTGAAAGAGAGAAAGAGTGATTCTAGTGTTTTTCCAGACATTATTGTCAAGTGTGGGCTAGGTCAGTATATATAGACCTAGTATTAGTTAATTGCAGCACACCTCCTCTGCAATTCGTGTTAATTGCGCTGCAGCCTCCTTGAACGCCCATGCAATATTTGTAACAATGGGCTTTGTAGCTCATGGGCTGGGATTGTTTGTATTTTGATGTTGTTGGCTGACAAGCCTAATAAGTGTTTGTTTCTTAGAAAAAGAATGGCCGAATTGAATTTACCTTTCAGAATTTACCAATGTTCCTTAATTTTTTCCTCTTTTTCCAGTTTTCTCTCATAAAGCAAATTGTTTCTTTTTTTATAGTCTCATAAAGCAAATTGTTAATTACACATTTTTTCTTAAACATACATGAAAAGTAAGTTTTTTTTCTTTTTTTTTTTTTTTTTGAGCATGAAAAGTAAGTTTCAAAAAGGAACATACATGAAAATTAATCTGTCCAATATTTCTTTTAAGAAAAAACATGCAATGAGTTAAGGCCTTGGCCGAAAACTTGGAGAAAGATAAAAGTTAGATGGAAGCATACTGGTCCAGATCAAATAAATTGGAATCATTACCTCCCCCAGTTATCACTCTTGTAGATGATTTGTGGGAAACCACGTTATTTATGACTCTCTAATATTTATCTATTAAATGATTTGGGCAATCATCCACGATAGGGTAGTTGGATTGATTCAGAGATCATATTTGTTTTTGTTTTTTGAGAAATTGTTTTTGTTGTCAACTGAGTTTGAATCCAGAACCTTATACAGAGGCTTCAACACTCTACTACTTGAGCTACCACCCTAGTTGTTTCAGAGATAATATCTATAGTGTAATGTAGGCCACAAAATTCGAACCACGTGAGTAAGCAAGTCAAATTAGTCACATGGAATATTAAATCTACAATTATCAATTCAATTATTAGTAGACAGTACAGCAAAAAAAAATCAAATATACTACTCCATAATCACTCTTCGTTTTCATATCAAATCTATAAATAGCCCTTTTATCTGTGTCTGGATAAGGGCATCCACCAAGGGTGAAAGCGATTCAACACAACAATGAGTTCACTTTTTGCTTCTATCGTCGTATTCTCAGTACTTCTCCTGGTATCTATCTCTCTTTCATTTAGTCATATGATTTTTTATTAAAGCCTTTCTTTGTCGATTCCATTATCTGTTTACAAAGAAACCGATAAGATTATGAAAAATCTGGGAGCGGAAAACAAATTTCAACGTTAATAAAATTTCCACGTCACCCTTACAAAAGCATTGTGTTATAAGGTCGTAGAGTGGCTATCGAATTACAACACATGTATATGTATAGTTTGTGTATGGATATATAGTAATCCTCTGTATATGTAACCGCTCAATTTAATGCTCTTGTGTCATGTGTATTACTACCTGCAGTTAACTGCGAGTTCTCATGCAAGACCGGATCCCTCACTTGCGCGCCATTTACAAGTGAAAGAGGATAAGCTTTCAGACGATGCATCATTCGTGAAAGATCTCAAACCAAGTCCAAATCCTGTTGTTTGGTGGGCTGCTCGCAAAGAAGATAAGCCATCAGACGATGCTTCGTTCGTGAAAGATCTCAAACCAAGTCCAAATCCTGTTGTTTGGTGGGCTGCTCGCAAAGAAGATAAGCCATCAGACGATGCTTCGTTCGTGAAAGATCTCAAACCAAGTCCAAATCCTGTTGTTTGGTGGGCTGCTCGCAAAGAAGATAAGCCATCAGACGATGCTTCGTTCGTGAAAGATCTCAAACCAAGTCCAAATCCTGTTGTTTGGTGGGCTGCTCGCAAAGAAGATAAGCCATCAGACGATGCTTCGTTCGTGAAAGATCTCAAACCAAGTCCAAATCCTGTTGTTTGGTGGGCTGCTCGCAAAGAAGATAAGCCATCAGACGATGCTTCGTTCGTGAAAGATCTCAAACCAAGTCCAAATCCTGTTGTTTGGTGGGCTGCTCGCAAAGAAGATAAGCCATCAGACGATGCTTCGTTCGTGAAAGATCTCAAACCAAGTCCAAATCCTGTTGTTTGGTGGGCTGCTCGCAAAGAAGATAAGCCATCAGACGATGCTTCGTTCGTGAAAGATCTCAAACCAAGTCCAAATCCTGTTGTTTGGTGGGCTGCTCGCAAAGAAGATAAGCCATCAGACGATGCTTCGTTCGTGAAAGATCTCAAACCAAGTCCAAATCCTGTTGTTTGGTGGGCTGCTCGCAAAGAAGATAAGCCATCAGACGATGCTTCGTTCGTGAAAGATCTCAAACCAAGTCCAAATCCTGTTGTTTGGTGGGCTGCTCGCAAAGAAGATAAGCCATCAGACGATGCTTCGTTCTTGAAAGATCTCAAACCAAGTCCAAGGGGAAATCAGTATCGGGCTGCAGCAGAATAAACTAATCCCATGCAAGAGAAGGTCTACCCTGCCTAAGGGCAACATGTTCGTGTGTGTGTTGTTCATGTATCTGCCTTGTTATCTTTTTGTTTCACTATGTTGTAGTAGATGTCAACTATGATATTGCTATATGCAGAGTTAGAAGTGCAAGTCCCGTTGACTGGCATGCTTTTGCCATGGTGTTCCAATAAATAAAAGTCTACTATTTTATTTTTGTGTGCATTGTGTATTTGCTATTTGATTAATGAAAGATTACCCCCATGTGTCCATAATAAAGTGTATTTTTTTTGGGATGTCCCAAACTAATCGTCCGCTTTCAAATTCTATGTTTGAAATAATGATATTTTCGTGTGCGTTGTGTAGTGTGGTTTATGACGACGTCTTCTACGATACTTTGATGTTTAGGTCCATTTCAGAAATCTCTCATGGTTCCTTCAAATGGAAGAAGATCTTGATAGGGTAATCAAGATGACGGGTGCACTTTTAGAGACGGATCCAAGGGTTTCGAACCGGTCAAGGAGGCGACTATATGAGGGCGAGAGTTTGTCTCAAGATAAACAAACTGTTAAGACTAGTAGTAGTTAATCAGACTTATGGGATGCTAAGTGTCTTTTATAAAACCTTGTAACGGCACTCATGAACTGTTAGCTATAAATACACCTCAGGTGTATTAAGTGATGTATTATGATGATTAATACAACTGTATATTTCTCTCTCTAGAACTAATTGTTCATCTTCTTCATCTTCCTCTTCTTCTTTCTCTAGAACTAATTGTTCATCTTCTTCATCTTCCTCTTCTTCTTCTTCTGCAATCTCATTTCTGTAAATAATGGTGATGTTCATGATGGTATCAGAGCCTGAAAGGCTCGTCGCCGCTCTTTAATTCGATTCTCGGACCTTCTCCGCCGCCTCGTTGGTGGTATTCTTCTGGTTTCTCCTCTTGTTTCTTTTAAACACTACAAATATTATCTCATTTTTATTGATGATCATTGTGGGTTTTGTTGGTTTTATCCTCTCAAATTGAAGTCTGATGCATATGCTGCTTATAAAGCCTTCACTACTTTCATCTGTACTCAATTTGATGCTACCATTAAAGTGTTTAGGACTGATAATGGAACTGAGTTTGTTAATCATTCCTTTGTCTTATATCTCCAAAATGAGGGAACTTTACATCAAACTTCTTGTCCTTACTCTCCTGAAAAAAATGGTACAGTTGAGAGAAAGCATAGGCACCTCATAGAAACCACTCTTTGCTTACTTCATCAAGCTCACTTACCTTCTTCTTTCTGGTTAGAGGCTCCGATTACATCAAATTTTATGATTAACAGAATGCCTAAAAAGCTCCTACACAACCAGTCACCTTATTAGATTCTTTACAATTGTGTTCCTGATTACACAATTCTTAAAGTCTTTGCTTGTCTCTATTTTCCCTGGCTTAGGCCTTATACCACTCACAAATTGCAGTACAGGTCTTCTCCTTGTATTTTTCTTGGCTATTGTGCTACTAGTAAAGGCTACAGGTGTTTAGATCCTTCCACTCACAAAGTATACATCTCCAGGCATGTTCAATTCTTTGAAAATTTGTTTCCTTGTCAACAACTCACCACAGCTATTTCTCTACCCAGTCCAACTCATAAATCTCTCTTTCCTCCTATTTTTCTGTCAACTTCTCCTTCTTCATCTCCTACACCTCCTCTAATATCCTCCATACCTCCTACCTCTCCTTCTCCACCTCCCTCTCCTTCCCCTTCTTGGGTCTGGCATTGTTAAACCAAATCCCAAATATCATGTTTATAATGCTACCTTATCTACACACCTTGAACCATCAACATTTGAAGAAGCTAGTTCTCTTCCTTGTTGGCAAGCTGCAATGCAGGAAGAATATCAGGCTCGCATGTCTCAGGGCACTTGGTCTCTTTTTCCTTACCCCCTAACAGAAAACCAATTGGTTGCAAATAGGTTTGTAAGAGCAAAAGGAAGGATGATGGTTCTATAGCCAGGTTTAAGGCTAGGTTGGTTGCTAAAGGCTTCTTACAAACATATGGCTTGGATTATCATGAAACTTTCTGCCGTGTAGCTAAGCATCCCACTTTCAGGATTGTCTTGGCTTTAGCTCTTCACTTTGGCTGGTCTCTTACTCAACTTGACATCAGTAATGCCTTTCTCCATGGTACTATTGAAGAGGAAATTGTTATGTCTCAGCCCCAAGATTTTGTGGATCCTACACATCCCTCATTTGTGTGTAAGTTACACAAATCCGTCTATGGCCTGAAGCAGGAACCTAGAGCTTGGTATGATAAGTTCTCAGCCTTTCAGACATCACAAGGGTTCATTCAGCAAAGCAGATACTTCTCTCTTTGTGTTACACACTCCTACATATATGGTTGTGCTTCTCATCTATTTGGATGATATCATCCTTTTAGGGAACTCTCCAAATGTTATTTCTTCTTTACTCACTGCTATGAAATCTCACTTTGCTGTTAAGGATTTGGGCCCCCTGAGCTATTTTTTGGGTATTGAGCTTACCCACACTGCCTCAGGACTTATTCTGCACCAATCTAATTATGCTACAGATCTTTTGACCAAACTGATCTTCTGGATTGTAAGTCGTGTGCTATTCCATGTGCCTCCAAAACTGGTGATGTCTCTATAGATCATGCCCCCTACACTAACCATGGTGACTTCGGAAATCTTGTGGGAGCTCTGCAGTACTTAACTATTACTAGGTCAGACATTCAATTTGCTGTGAATGCTCTGTGTCAACATATGCATCCTCCTAGCTAGAGTGACTACACTGCTATGAAGAGGTTTCTTAGGTATGTCAAGGGTACACTTCATCAGGGCATTACTATTTCTCACATTTCATCATACTGCCTATTCTGATGCTGATTGGGCTGGAGATAGTACTGATAGGAGGTCCACTGCTGGTTTTTGTATCTTTCTTGGAGATAATTTGATCTCTTGGAGATCTAAGAAGCAAGACATTTTTGCCAGGTCTTCCACTGAGGCAGAGTATAAGGCCATGGCTATCACATCCTATGAGTTGAAGTGGCTTCAATATCTTCTCTCTGATTTGCCTATTCTTCCTTCTACACCTCCCCTCTTGTGGGGTGACAACACTTCTGCTCTAGCATTAGCTACTAATCCAGTCTTTCATGCTAGGACAAAGCATATAGAGATAGACTTTCACTTTGTCAGAGAGATGGTTTTAGTTCACCACCTGCTTCTTCATCACATTTCTTCTGCTGATCAACCTGCAGATTTGTTCACAAAGCCTTTGGGGGAAGCTCAATTTAATCAGTTGTCTTCGAAGCTTCACTTAGCTTCAGCTTAGCTACTAATCCAGTCTTTCATGCTAGGACAAAGCATATAGAGATAGACTTTCACTTTGTCAGAGAGATGGTTTTAGCTCACGACCTACTTCTTCATCACATTTCTTCTGCTGATCAACCTGCAGATTTGTTCACAAAGCCTTTGGGGGAAGCTCAATTTAATCAGTTGTCTTCGAAGCTTCACTTAGCTTCAGCTGAGTTCAGCTTGAGGGAGGTTGTTAAGACTAGTAGTAGTTAATCAGACTTATGGGGTGCTAAGTGTCTTTTATAAAACCTTGTAACGGCTGTCATGAACTGTTAGCTATAAATACGCCTCGGGTGTATTAAGTGATGTATTATGATGATTAATACAACTGTATCTTTCTCTCTCTAGAACAAATTGTTCATATTCTTCATCTTCCTCTTCTTCTTCTGCAATCTCATTGATGAAATAATGGTTAAGTTCATCACAAACCCGTGAGAAGAGGCTTTTACATCATGGTGTTGGACGAGAAATTGCAGCTTGATTATAAGTATGAGCGTATCCCCTCTCTATGCTTGTGGTGCAGAATGATTGGCCATTAAAGTGATGACTGCAACTCGAACTTGAATACGGACAAGCAACCGAAGCATCATCCGGGTTATGCCGATTGGTTGTTGTTCAAGCCACCCTCGAGCAGAAAGCTTTTTTATAATTAACCGAATGACGAACGGAATGAGACGGATGACTATGGAGATGATAAGTCTAACAAGGAAGGCATTGGCGATGACAAATCTGTAGAAGAGTAGGGGCTTTCTAGTGAAGAGGAAGCTTAGTCTTTGGCCTCCATGGAAACTTGATGCAGAGAAGGGAAAAGGCAAACTTCACCAATGAAGGCATTTAATAATCCTTTAGCAGAAGCTTTTGTGTCTAAATCCATAGTTGCTCTGAACAAATTGTCACGATCAAAGAAGGGTAAAAGTGTTCGAACCTATGCGACCACCCATGCTAAACGATCTACGAGGCTCAACGTTCTTGTCCAAATGGTTCAATACCTATTGTAGACACATGTCGGAATGCGACGGATGACTATGGAGAAGATAATTCTGACAAGGAAGGCATTGGTGATGACAAATCTGTAGAAGAGGAGGGGCTTTCTAGTGAAGAGGAAGCTTAGTCTTGGCCTCCATGGAAACTTGATGCAAAGAAGGGAAAAGCAAAACTTCACCAATGAAGGCCTTTTATAATCCTTTAGCAGAAACTTTTGCGACTAAACCCATAGTTGCTTTGAACAAACTGCCACGATCAGAGAAGGGTAAAGGTGTCTAAACCTGTGCGACCACCCATGCTAAACGATCTACGAGGCTCAACGTTCTTGTCCAAATGGTTCAATACTAATAACTACTAGCTAGATTGACGAAGAAAATTGACAAAATTACAGATCTAGGGTTCACTACAATTAATAGCAGTAGAAAGAAAGAGAAAACAAGAGACTGTTATGCGTACTGAGGCGCCCCTCCACCAGAAATCCTAAAGAAGTTTTTCTCCCCCTTGTTCCTCACGTTTGACTCCCTTATATTCACCCTTACTCCTTTCCCAAGTAATCTTCTAATTGGGTGCAGCTAGGGATTCTGCAGAGAAATTGTTTCCTTGTGCATATTATTCTGCAGAGACATTATTTCCTTGTGCATTTATTCTGCAGTGACATTGTTTCCTTGTGCAATTATTCTGCTGAGACATTATTTCCTTGTGCAATGACCAAAATCCCCATCTTCTTCTTCCTATAATACACTTTAGTTTTATTTGCATCTCCAACAATACTCCCCCATTCGAGAGCCACCTTGTCCTCAAGGTGAAGTTCTGGGAATTGTTGGTGGACGAGATCCCAAGGTTCCCATGTATTTTCAAACCTGGCCAAATCATTCCATTTCATGATAACTTCAACGGAACCATTGAGCATCTTACTTTGCTGGAGTATGGTTTCAGGTTGAACTTGCAATTCCATGTCAGGGGTTAATAACTGAGGAATCGGGAGAGGGGAGAACGAAGTACCAACATGCTTTAATTGAGAGACGTGGAAGAAAGGATGGATACGGGCCACATAGGGTAAATCCAGCTTGTAAGCAACAACTCCAATACGCTCAAGAACTGCGAATGGTCCATAGAACCGCGGGCTTAATTTTTCATTAGGTCGACGGGTCGAAGATCTCATGCGATATGGTTGCAACTTCAAGTAGACTTAATCGCCAGGTTGAAACTACACATCCCTACATTTTCCATCAGATGCAGCTTTCAGGACCACTTGATCTTTGAGTAAATTGCTCTTAAGTTCATCCAGAATGGCATTACGATCATCCAACAAATGATTCACTTCCTCAACTGCAGATGGTTCGTCAACGATTTTAAGCAAGGCAGGGGGTCTCTGCCATACAAAGCCTTGAATGGGGACATTCCAGCTGAACTGTGATAAGTGGTATTGAACCAATACTCATCCCAAGACAACCATTTAGGCCATTTAGAGGGCTTGGTGCTTGCAAAAAAACGTAAATACGTCTCGAGACACCGATTAACAACCTCCGTTTGCCCATCCGTTTGAGGGTGATATGCTGAACTCATGCGGAGAAGTGTACCAGACTGTTTAAAAAGCTCGTGCCAAAAAAGTCTTATAAAAACTCTGGCCCGATTAGAGACGATGGAAGAGGTAATACCATTTTTTACAAGGAAATCCTGGGGAGAGATCCAAGTGTACACCTCTAACAGGGGATAATAAAAAGAAGAAGAAGAAAGCATAGAGAGATTGAGGGATGGCTTAGGGGAAAGAGTAAGCACTTCCTAACTGTTCTTGAGAGAGAGACAGCATAACAATTGGTTAATATTCAAGAAAAAGTTCCATAGAAGGCTAACGCTCCTATATATAGTGGGGGAGTGCCCGTTATGAGGGGTTAATGCGACCATAAATGTAGGGTTAATGTTAGCCTCATAAAGGCACATTCGACCGTATATATAGGGCACGTTACACACTCATCCGCATAGGTAGGGTACTGCTATGAGATCGAGCGCATTTATGGGACATGTTGCATTAAATCTCTCAGTCAGTTACCAAGGGTCGCGCGCGATCGTGGTTGTTGCTCTCGCGCGACGTTCCTTACTCTAGCCTCCAAACCACTAAGTCCCTACAACTCCCGTGTGGTTAGTATCGCGGGTGACCCTGTCTCACAGCCCCCATGTGAATAAGCTTGCCTATAGAGATATGATAGGGTGTATAAGGAGTACCAGTAGATGCGCTTGATGATTGTCACGTGGACAGTGGTTGATCTACTCATAATGCACTATCTACTGAAATACCCCGTTATTTAAAAACGGGTATTTTATAATAATATTAGGTGTTAATATAATATTATTATAAGTGTTGGGCACTAGTTTTAATTATTTAAAAGTCAATTTTTACTATTAATAATCACTTGGTGCTTTTATGTATTTTTCCTAAACTTAAATTACGCCTTTTAATTAAACTTGGGGGTGGTACTTGACTTTTACCTAAACCAGTGGGGGTGAAAGTGTCTTTTCCCTAACATTATATCATCTTCTTCCCAAACTTCTTCTCCCAACAAGAGTGTACTCCCAAGGCCGCCCCAAATCTCCACCACCAACACCAACACTACAAATTCGTCTCCTTTTTCACTAAATTATAATCCCAATCTACTCCTAACTCCTCATAGACCAATAATTTCTCACCAAGAAACCAATTTCGTCCAAAATCAAGACCCAATTCGAAATCGAAATTTTCGCCGATGGGTTTCCTAATACTCGCTGGATTTCTCACCCTCAAGGCTATATAAACCCATCAATCTCATAGAGAATTCATACCCACTCAATTCAATCTCTCTTGCTCTCAATCTCCCACACCCAATCTCTCTCTCTCTCTCACCCGACGGGCTGCCCACCGCCGCCGCCGCCGCAGCAGCCGCCGACGCCGCCGCAGCCCGCCGTCATCGCCGCTGTCGTCATCGCGCCCAGCCGCCGGCCCTGCCACCGTCGGCCTCACCACCAGCTCCAAAACCCGTCACTCTTCTCTCTCTGTTCGGGTAAGAACAGACCCGTCTGTCTCTCTTCTTGTGTTTTGTGTTGTTTTGTTTTTTTTTTATTAAATAATCTGGTTAGTTGGTTATAATATTAATAGTTGGGAAGTTAGAGATAACAATTGTGGGCTTGGCCCAGTGGTTAGATGTCAACACTTAAGAGCTTGGGTTTGTGAGGGGGGAAGTTCTAGGTTCGAACCTCCTTAGAGGCAAGGTTTAATTTATACATCTTTAAAGTAATTTTTTTTACTCATCTTTACCCAAAAATAAAAGTGTAGAATAAGGGTGATAAAAAAATATTTTTCTTATTTATTTTTATAGACTTATAAAAAATTAGATATGTTACTTTATTCAAATAAATTTGTTATTTATTTTAAATAAAAGTTAGTTAGTTTATAATTATTCTCTACTAAGGCTTGTTTGGTTGGGAAAAACTACTATTTGAATTAAAAGTGTTTTTGAGGTAAAATAATATGCTTCTCTACCCTAAATAATAAAACGGATATTTTATCTAATCTTATAAGTTATACTTATATAATTATAGCTTAGTGTGTTTTTACAAATAATAAACGTTAGCTTTATAAAGTGTATTTTTCTATAAAAGAGGTTCTTCGCCTTAGTAAAGGTTGGGGAGAGTTAGTAAGGGATTAATTTCTTTTACCTATAGGACTTTGTGTGCAATGTGTTGATTATGATATTATTAAATTTGTAGGCGACAATTTCATTGACGAAGGATACGTGAGTGTTACTAGGAAGTGAATTGCTTTGCTTGTGATTCAAGGTAAGTAAACATGCCAGGCCTAGCGCCCATATCTTCTTTCGTGTCTAAACTGCTTTTGTGATTTATTGTCTCAAAATTTGAATATCTACTTGAACTGTTTATTTGAGAAAGTTTACTGATTTAACAAAGGTGATTCTATCACAACTATCACATGAGATGATAACAAGATGTAAAGACGTAAAGTGGAATAGTTGTACCGGGGATCAATATTTTGAGCTTTGGTCGATGTGGACTACGTCTCTCGACCCACTTTATTTTAATTTGCTCGGCCGCAACCGCCCCGAGTTCGCTCCAGTACTTACCTCTTTGGCCGCAAGAAGTCTTAGGGGGGTGTCGAAACTTATGGTATGGTAGCCAGTTATTAGTAGATCTTCCCCGTGTCAACATGATAAAAGATGGATTTCCAAGAATGGAGCTTTACTGTTTAAATTTGAAAGTCCCGATTGGACAAGGAAGGAAGTTTGGGAATGTTTCCCTAATTGAGATACTAAAGTGAAAAGAGTTTGGGAATGTTTCCCCACAAGTGAAGTGATAGAAGGAAAAGATTGGTGAATTCTTATTTCATACTTATACTCTTACTCGAATTCTTTACTCTTCAAACTCATGTGTCGTTTTAAACTGCTTCATAATCTATTTACATGCTTGGGTGTTGCTTACTCAGTATTTTCCGCTGACTTTGGAAACTGTGGTGTTGCTTTTTGTTTCAGCACCACAGGTTTAGGTGGAAGCATGACTTTTGGGGGAAATCGAGACACATCACTTTAGTAAATTTAAATTTCACATCTCGACTTGTTTTATTTAGTAGTTGAATTTTAGATTTGGAATAATGCCCATGTTTGTGGCGAGACAAATTTTAAAGTTTTAATTAATTATTTTATGGATTTTGGGTTGGATATTCTGCTATAAAATCTCCTCGTATTCGGGTTTAATCTCGGGTACGGAGTGACATCCTCGGGCTTCCGGTTTGGTCGTTTTAGGGGTGTTACATCTACATTAGCCCCCTTTTGCGCGTATGCGACGCGCGTCGTTGTGCAAACGCGCAAAATCAGCCGTGCGTGGCCCCACGCAGATCCTGGTATTAGTTCGAATATTATTCGAAAACCCTAGCCCCCAGACATAGCCATGATTGCCTAGGTCTCTGTAACGTCGAGTAGTCTTTCATGAGGCGTGGCCGTCTTGAAGCTAACCAGACGCCATCCACATATTTTCGCCGATTTTCGAGGCTAAAATGATTCAAAATGATCCGATAGGTTGTCAATTTCTCCAATCAAGATAACGCCAATACAGCAGATCTGAAAGGTCGTGACACTTCGGGCTTTGGGGTCCTATATAAATGACACGTATTCTTACGTGTGTACGCAAGTGCACAGTTCAAGTAGTAAAGAGTGAGAATATTTAATACTCGGGTTGTCAAATCCCACGAGGACAAGCTCGAGATTGTTTAGTTATAATATTATTTTAAAGTGAAGTAGCCGGGAGGAATGGAGTAAGAATTGTGAGGTTTCCACCCCCAAACAAGTGGCTGTAAGTAAAGTGCTAAAAGAGATTTTTCTTTTTTTTGTGGTTTTATAATTAAACAAGGTTTAATTAAGTATGGAGAGGGACTACGCGATCTATGGATCACCTAGGGTTGTTAGACAATTCTGGATATTGTATTGAAACACGCTAATCCTAATTCAGTTATGCCATGCAACTAGTCACTACGATCTTCTTTCGATCTCACGTAGTCCTACGTCGCGGTCTACTGCAGGTCCTGTCGGTACACTGTCGTCTACCAAATAGCCAATCCTATTCAAATTATCTCTCAGTATCATTGATTTAGGATTGTGTTCATGTTCTCTATCACCCTAGGCCAAGTCTCCGTCAAGCACTCCACCTAAGTACTAGCAATTCCGGGTAGCTACTCCATTGTTGGTAAGGATTAAGCATAGAACATGAACAATAACTAAACTAAATTAAACATTAAGTAAGATAACACAATCATGAAGAAAAATCATTCTCTAATGGCCATTCATCTCATAATTCGAGTGTGTCAATAACCCTAGTTCAACAATAAACCAAAAAACTTGAAGAATCATCACAATCATGAATCCAAAACATGAATCAATCACAATAATCTGGAAAAGATGTCTAATAATAACCATGGGCTCTCCATAGAGCATAGAAAAGAATCTAGCTACTCATAATATATGAAAGATACAAGAGTTTCTCCATAGATAATGAAAGAGAAGGAGAAGAAGTGATCAAACGTTGAAATCGCCGAAGAGTAGACGAATCCGTGCAATCCCCAAGCTCCAAGCTTCTCTCAAATGGTGTTCCGTGCATCTCTGACCTCTCTCTAGGTCTTCTATCCCGTTCTCTTACGAGCTGGGTCGAGTTTTAATGTAACTTGGCCGAAATTGCATTTCAGCCCCTCCTGTTAGTAATTCCCGGACATAATTGTAAGCTGATCTTGCGCAGGCCATATCTCCCTCATACGGACTTGTATTTGGGCCTACCATATATCTTTGGAAAGCTATGGATGTCTACTTTCCAATGGCGCAGACCTTGCCCAAAACTCATTTTAGATTTTCCTGAGCATCGAAAAGAGTGAAAGGTTGAGTTACACAACACTAAACAACCCGTGCATATCCAAGGCTCTCATAAGCTCCATTGAACCTATTTTACCTGAGTTACACAACACTAAACAACCCGTGCAATTATCTTAACAAATATGAGAGAAAACATGCAAGAATAATCTAGAAACTACACTTTTCACTCTTAGGCTTATAAATCATCAATTTCACATATTTGTGCACATATATCATATAAATCATGTGAAATAAGCCTAATGCAAGTGATAAGAAAGTATCATAATAACTCCAGCAGAGAGTTATCAAATACCCCCACACTAACCTTGTTGCTCGTCCCGAGCAACAACTTGCTTCACTCCCCAATGAATTGCATATATCATTACTAGCCATGTGACACAAATGACTCACACACGACTATGCAGTCTACATGCTTTATAAAATGAAACTCGATTATAATACAATGCAAAAATTGAAACAACACAATTTTTTCTTTAGACATCGGGCAATCTCGCTATCACTAACCAAACTCGTTAAGTTTTCACAAGTCCCATTCGAAATTCCAGCAACCTCTAGCAGGAAATTGACGTAGAGCGATCCTATGCACAAGTTCACTAAGGGTTCCCCTTACATCCACCATAAACAATCCAAAATTCGGGCACGTCCTTTAGCTCAGAGGGTCTAGGCATCCTTTGTACTAAGTTAGTCTTTTGTCGCCAAGTAATTGAGGTTTTCAGACCCTCTTAGCCGTGATTGCGTTTCAATGCAAATTGTCCCAGTGACGGGAGACACAACTTCGTGTAATACGGCATGACTTTAATTTTCCTAGTTGCTCTAATTGGATTGAATCCAAATTCCCCGCGTGAATGGAGGAACATTAGGTTGTTCACCGTATCTAGTCCAAGAGAAGATTTTGATTCATTTTGTTTTTCATTCTCTTCTAATTTTTTCAACCGTGCATTAAGAGCAACTAGGTGTGGGCTTTTTCGTTTAGCTCTTGAGATCGCCTTAAGGGATGGTGGTGTACGCTCCCTAACTTCACTTAGGCTAGAGCAACGTACCACATGGAACCGACTCTACACGAAGGTCCACACCATATTTCAAGAGGCCACAAGTTTCCACTGAAAACAGACCATTCAACTTCCTTATAACCAAATCCTCCTAGCACAATAAAGGAACTAAATGTATGCCCTAGTCTACTTTCCACTTTTACCTGAATACTCGGGACTTCCTATCGTGAAACAGGTGCGCAAGATACTAAAAACTTAAGGTTTTCCTACTACGGCGCTTCCTATTCTCAGAGACTCTTTCACTGAACTCTCTTCGGTTTCAAGCTTCATCAATTGCCCATATTCTCAAAAATTTCAAATTTTCTGATTTTTCACATTTCTAAATTTTTATGATTTTTTCATATTTTCCTAACTCTATATGCTTTGGCCAACTCGACTATTCACACAAATTGGGTAGGGGGACTGAATAAGTTAAACGTGCAAAACAAATCCAGATTTTAACACAATCTAACACAATATTCACAATACTACACATACTACATGTAACAATGCGATGCAAGACGGACATGGCTAGCAAAGGTAGACATAACTACCCCACCCCCCACACTTGAGATAATCATTTTCCTCAATGAATTTAAAGAGTACCCTCAAAGGACATGATCTCAGAGTGTAAGGAGTAAAGAGCAATGACAAGTGTTGCATTGCATTACGCGCAAAATGAATCATATAGTCTAGAGTGACTATTAAAAGCAGAAAACGCACCTACGGTCCCGGAGTACCGTTCTTACGGGACCGATTTCGCAAAAGTTGGTAGAGAATGGACCGGTTGGTCGACCAATTTTTTGAAAACTCGAGCAAGACGAAGCGAGACTACCTTGTTGTGCTCCTCGGTGTTCCCGTTGCAAGTCCCTCTTGGAGCTTTAGCTGAATCCCCCTCCAAAGTGACGAATTGAACAATTCTCGTTCTTGGAGTTCTTCCACTTTGAATTCCCCCACACTCAAACCGCTCACTATCTCTCAAAAACTCAAGAGTTAATGTTGTTGTTGGGTTTGAAAGGAGCAAAACCCAACAAAAAGTTTTCAATTTGGTTGAGTTTTGGGTTTTGGGTGTGTGGGTGTTCTTGATGGTTTGAGAGGAAGAAGATGAAAATGGGAGAGTTTGATCCGCAAATAGGCTTCGGAGGGTCAAAAATTCGGTTTTTGGCTTAAATATAGCCCCCAAAAGGTCAAAAATACCCCCATAAGTGAGCAGCCCAGACCATTTCGGGCCCCATTTCGGGGATGTCGGCATCCATTTCGGCCCGAAATGGATGCCGAAATCGTTGGGCATTTTCAAAACAGTTAGGCCGTTTCATTTCGGCCCGAAATGGGTGCTGCCCACTTTGTTTTTGCTCTAGTTTTTTCATCCGGTATCCGTTTCGCACGATTCTTGCGTCGATGTACTCCATATTTGACGGAGAATCCATTTTTGACTAGAAAATTCACAAATCCGGAAAAAATTTCATTTCTTCTTAAATTCTCTCTCGTTGTGCAAGAATCTCACCTCCAAAAGCTCTTGAACTTTCTCCCCATTCCGGATTCTGATGCGTGCAAACCCGATACTCCAACTCGCTACCAGATTCCTCACGACTAATTGGCTACCCATAAACCTCAAGTAGCTCCTTTATCAAGCACAAGCCTTTGGAATTAAATACAGTTCGCAATTAAACAGATAAGTCTTTTTCAAGGCCTTGAAAAGAGTTTCAAACCCTTAAAAAACAGACAGGTTTGAATGCAGTAAAAACTATGAAAGTGAATGAACTGTAAATGCAAGAGACAAAGGATTTAAAGATTTCAGTCCACTTGGAACTACGTATTTACCTCAGGGATCTTCTCCCTGCAGGATTTTCAACTCAATTCTTATTAATCAAAAGCTAAGCCCTAGATCTCAAGCACAGAGAATGGCCTTACTCTGTTACAGCTTGTGGTTCTCCCTAACTTATCTACTACCTGCTCTAGCTAACTGATTAACTAAGAATTCTCTATTGTTCACTTTGAACAATCTTGAGAATGAAGTATAGAAGTAGTATAAGAATGATATACAAATGACGTGCAATTCAGAAGAACACTGAAGTGTAGAACTGCAGTGAAGAATGTAGTGGTCTTCTGTGAGTTGGATTGAGAGAATGATGTGCTTATTTGATGCTTGTCAATCCTGAAACGTGTCTCTCTTTTCGCCCGTTGAGTTTTTTTTTAATTGTTGCTTCAAAATGAGCTCTATTTATACAGCTTGAAGCTCTGCCAATCTTCTCAGATTTTCAGCAACAACTTCCTGTTTTGTATGCAACAACTTTGACTCTTCAAACAGCCTTCTCCAACAGATAGTTGATCATAATCTTCTGAGATGTTGATCTGATCTTGTCTTTACACAAATTTAGAAGCTGTCAAGAGTTTCTAATTGATCACGAAATCATATTCTCTCCAATTTTCCTTTCCTGCAAAATCCAGATTAGGAAACTAATCTTGCTGTAGATGGTGCCTTCCAGACAGACAGATCATAGCCACGTGGCAGCCATCCAGCACACCTAGCTGTGCTCCATGTACAGTGGATAACTACCTATGCTTATCCATTTTGGGGCTGCAAGACAGAGCCCTCGCGTACCAACCACACGGGACTTGTAGGGACTTAGTGGTTTGGAGGCTAGAGTAAGACCCGTCGCGCGAGAGCGACAACCAAGCTCACGCGCGACCTCTGGTAACTGACTGAGAGTTTTAATGACCATGTTTCCTATAAACCCGATCGATCTCATAACGGTCTCCGATTTATGCGGACGGGTGTGTAACGTTCCCTATATATACGGTTGAACGTGCCGTTACTGGGCTATCATTAAGCCGCCATTTATGGTGCATTAATCCCCTTACAACGGTAACTTCCCTACTATATACAGGATCGTTAGCCCTCCCGGAGACGGGCTCTCTCTGACTCTCTTGGACACCTTGATCTGTCTCAGATCTTTGCTAGTCTACTGTCTCACTTTCAAGAGCAGTTGCCTTTGCTTACTCTCTCCCTACTCACAACCCACACTTCTCTGTGTTTTAATCCCCTAATTGAGGTGTACACTTGGATCTCTCTTGAGGATTTCCTTGTACACAATTTGGTGAACCCGACGTGAATCCATCCACCTTCAACCTTTTTAGCTAATCAACCTAGCTACCATGTCTCTTGAAACCCACCTCCGTGAGGGAGACCAATATCCTTTGAGAGATGACACCCAGGGGAAAGAGACCCCCAACACTAACACAAACACTCAAACGGTTACGGTAAATCGGCCCACTTTAGAGGCGTTGCAAGACACAATTCAGAACCAGGCGGAAGCCATGCAGGCTCAGTCCGTTCAGATCGCCCAGATCATGGCAATCTTGGGGGGCCTTGTTCAGGATGCTGCCCAAGGAGCATCGGTCCCACCACCGGCATCTCATTTGCCTCCGCCAGGGGTAGACACCACCTCCGTAGTGCACACGCCCTTCCCGCCAAACCCGCAAGCTTCCCTTTCCAATGGCCCTGCGCCCCAGTCACCAAGGCTTCTATCAGACTCGTCCCTGACATCCACCGGGAATCCTTCTATGTACTCCGCGTTGCCTTCGCACGCGAATGGAGCTCAAGGGAGTTATGCACTCCCACCTCCGCCTCCCAATGATCCAAATATGCCCTACATCCCAAGCTTCGCCGCGACACCGTCATTAACTTCCAGGGGAAGTACTCCCGCCAGCGTCTTAGTGAAATACCTCGTTTTGTGACTATGGGTATTTTGTGATATTATTATAAGTGTTGGGAAGTTAATTTAATTGTCGAGAGTTAATTATAATGGTTACTAGAGTTTGGGGGATCGTTCTGACTTTAATCTAAAAGTTTTAGTGTCTTTTTATTGAGTTTGGGGGAGGTCGTTGTCTTTTTAGCTAAACTAGGGGGGAAAAGTGTCTTTACCACAAATTGGTATTATTTTGACCCAATTTTTCTTCCTACGTAAAGTTTCCTATTCAAGGGTTTCCTTCCTTATGAGTTTCATATTTTTTCCAACTCTCATAAAAAACCCTCACTCCCTATTTTTCTCTCACGTCTCTCTCTCACTCACCCATCCCTCTCTCTCTCTCTCACTCGCTCGGTCTCTCTCTTCTCCGACGCCAGGAGCAGCAGCGGCTCAAACGCCGCCGCCGTCCCTCTCTCTCTTCGTTCAGGTAACCGTCTCTCTCTCTCTCTCTCTTTTTCTTCTTCTCTATTCTCTCTCTCTCCGTTCGACCCACCATGGGCGGCGGTTCGGTCTTGCTTTCTCTTGATTTCACTTGTTCTCTTGATCTCTTGCTTACGATTCATGCACGTAGCATGTAGCCCATAATTTTCAGATTTATTATCATCTTTTACTTAGATTGATTTCATGCTATTCATCATATTTCATCAAAATCATTCATGTTCATGATAACCCATAAACCCTAGTTTATGTAAGTGGTAAAATCAAGCCAAAACAATAGGTTTAATAAGAAGTCATCACTTGTTTGATGTGTTGGGTTGGTTAGGTGAATGGTAACCACCGGTTAATTGAATTGGAGTCGAAATCGTGACCGTTGGACACTTAGTTTGATGTTCTAGGGTTAATATACAATCTGTCCGGTCGCTAAAATGTTGGAATTTGTCGCTATAGGACTGTTTTTGGTCGTCAACAGATGCTGAATTTGTCACTAATGCTGATGGGTTTGTTAAAGAAAGTCTAGACATGGAAATTAGTTGAATTTTGGGAGTTTTAACACTTCTTTTGAAGTCTTGAACCTAAGTACAAGTGTTGGGGTGAATTTGTGAGTTGTGACTAGTGTAAAGTGAACCTAGTTAGTTAGTGATCTCTTTAGTTAGAGTTAAATAGTTTAATTGGGAATGTTGGGTTGATGTTAGAAACCTAAACCGTTGAGTGTCATATGCATGTAGATAGTATAGAAATTATATTGCTAGAATATTAGTTTAATTAGGGTATTGTTACGTGTAGGTGACGAGTTCATCGACGACGAGTACATCGAGTACGTCGACTGATTTGCCGTAGTTGATTGCTTTGAGGTAAGTAAACATGGCAGGCCTAGTGCGCCTAACTCCTTCGTGTCAAATGAATTCTTGTATTTCTTTACGTCTCGAAATGTGTTTATTTGATATGACATGCAATGCGTGATTTTTACTTGTTAAATGTTTTTCTTGAAAATATCACCATGATAATAACAATGAACTATAACGTAAAGTGGAAGAGTTGTGCGGGGCCATTTAGTATTGGTTACTATTGGCATTGGGCGTGTTGACTTCGGTCTTCCGTTCAATTTATTTTTATTTAATCCGGTTGCAAGTCCCCGAATCGCTCCCTGTACTCACTCCTCTGGCCGCCAGAAGTCCTTGGGGGCGGGGGTGTCGACACTTAAGGTCTTGGATGCTTGCGAGATGGTTGGTTTCCCCCGTCACAACAAATTATTAATGATGGATTTTGGTTTTGTTAATGGAAAAAGAACTAATATGTGATTTTGGATTTCCTAATGATTATGGAATTGGTTTGGAAATATTATGTGTTGATTCAAAGACCCTTGAATGTGTTTTGGACGGTAGTTGTTTTGAGTGATGAAAGACAAAGACAAAGACAAAGTCATAAGCAGCAAAGCATTTCAGTTACTTCAAGGCCTTGAGATACTGACAGAACTTCAAAGCCTTGAGAGTTGTTTTATTCTGCTATATGTTCTAACAGTTCTGTGGTGCAGATTAGATATCTGATTATACAGATCAAGGATTTACGGCATATACTTATTGTTTACACTATTTACATATCTAACACAATTGCAGATGATCAGAACAGGAAGAATCAAAGTTTTCTGGATTTAACTTTGTATATCTGTGAAGCAGGTTCAGAGCTCCAAGGCCTTGAGATGTGCCTTGAGCTGCTGACAGTTTTTACAGAACTAAGTTGATTCTTTCTTACAGGTTGTGATTCTTATTATTGTGATTATTTATTGACTTCTAAGAGTCTTAAACTTGTTTTTCTGTATTGGAAGTTAAACAGATTACAATTCTAATCTTTTAACCAGTTTTATCATAAACTGGAAAACCAAACAGTCATAGCACTGTAATCTTTCTGGATTTTGTTGTTGCTATGTTTTAATGTTGTTGCAGGTTTATTAAACGTGCAAGAGCTATCTCAACAAACTCCAACAGATATCCACTTAGAGCTGTTTGAATTTTAGTTGAAAACAGAATGAGGATTTGTAGGAACTGAGATCCTAAAATCTCTCATTCAGTTGCAGCTGTGGATAAAAGAGACTGGTTTGAATTTTAAAAAGATAGAGGCTTGCAGAATACTCAGAAAGGGGTGACAAATTCGTGGGAGATCATTCATTCAAACACACAAGGATTCAAGCTTCAATTCAGATTTCAGAAGATCAAATCAATCGAGTTTCCAGAAGAACACATCCAGGCTTATATAGCTTATCTCTTCCACTGTGTTCTTCACTTGTAGTGTAATCTGTGTATCTTTTAATTATCTTAAACCTCACTTAACCTAGTGGTTGGTTGTTCAAGTGAACAACAAGAGGTTCTTTTTAGCTCAACAGTTAGTATATAGGTTTGGAACCACAAGCTGTATAGGTGTAAGGGAAATCACTTAGGCTTGAAGATCTAGGGCTGTTTCTGTGTGAGTTATAAGAAGTGTTTTCCAAATCCTGGTGGGATTAGATCCCTCAGGCAGAGATTAGGTCCATTGGGACTGAACTCTGTAAATTACTTTGTGTTCTTTACTTTACAGTTTGATTATTATCTACTGCATACAACTCAAATTAAACTAGGGTTCGCAAGCTGTTTGGAACCGATAATTGTTCAAGGCCTTGAAGCTTTCTATTTTTCCTTTGAAATTTCAGACAATTTTCTAAAATCTCAAGGCCTTGAGATTTGAGTTTCACTCAAAGCTAATCTGTTAACTTTTGAGTTTTGCAAAAAGTTTCCATACTCTATTCAACCCCCCCCCCCCTTCTAGAGTATTTAGGTCCTTTATTTAGTCTACATTACACACTTTCACTATGGAATTGGGAACTCACTTGTTTTATTACAAGAGTGAAACTTTATTTCCGCTTTGTTTGAGAAAAACTCCTACTTGTAAATGAGACATTGTTTTATAACTATCCTATCATCATTTTACATGCTTGGGTGTTTTCTTACCAGCATTTTAAGCTGATTTTGTACTGTGGTGTTTCTTTTTGATTCCGCACCACATGCCTAGAGGATGGGAATCTGGCATCGAAGGGGAACGCGTTTCACCTTTTAATTCATTAGTTTCATCATTTGATTCATTAGTATTTTTATTTTATATTAGAACAGTTTAGATGCTTTAATAATTAGTTTGCTTTATGCCCGGTTTGAGGCAAGAACAATTGGATTGTAATAATGGTTAGGTTTAATTATTTTATGGATTTTTTTTCTTGAGAACCATGTTATAAAATCTCCTTGTATACGGGTTTAATCTCGGGTACGGAGTGACATCCCCGGGCCTCCGGCTTGGGCATTTGGGGGTGTTACAGCTGGTATCAGAGCCAGGTTTTCCAAAAAGGAAATCGAAACTTGTTAGGGTAACTAAAATGAATATAGGAAAAGTAATTAAAATTTGACAAGCCGTTGGGAATTTGGGTAGTATGGATAGGACTATTGTATGTGTAAGTGTTTAGAAAATAGGATAGAAATCAAGTAAAATCACCCACCCACTCCTAACTAAGAGCCTTGGCCTATCCGAGATACTAAGTGATTAGGTTTCGAGGAGTTTCATTAGAGTTCGGGTTGGAATCCTACTTTTTAGGCGTTTCGTTGGGGGATTGTTTCAAGAGTCTTTTGGTTACAAATTCGAATTCTTGGAAATATTTATTAGTTTACGAAGAGTATTCATTTTGTTTACGCTATATATTTGTGAAGAGACTTATGGAGTCGTTTTCTTTTGTAGATGGCCGTAACTAAAACAACCGCTAGGAAACATGTGTTGCCCGTTGAGAAGCACCCGGTTGTGACACCTTGGGTCGAGGGTGAGGATCTCACGACGTTTTGTGATCGCGTCATTAAGTATTGTGAGCAAAAGTTCGTTGCATTGGAGTTTCCTCGGTACCGTAATCCAGCTTTTTAGGCGTATTGTATGGTGAAGGAACTTCCTATGGGACCTATGTTTGGAGATATAATAGCAAAGTATAACAACCTTATGGAAAATTTCAACCGAATGAATGCTAGGGATTATCTCTACCAAGGCGAATGGAGGGTGAGCGCCTATTTCATATGAAAATTGTTGATGAAGGTTCACATGAAGTGGCAAGGCTACACGGTTATTGAAGTAAATTATATTGAAGCCAAGGAGGTGATCAACATAGAATCTAGTGATGATGAAGAGCTGATAGTTATAGACTCTAGTGATGAGGAGGAGGTGATCTTTATAAACTCTAGTGACGATGAGGAAGTCGAAGAGGACCCTATGGAATATGATGAAGTTAAGGAAGACCCCATGGAATACGATGGGAGTGAAGAAGACCCAAGTGGTGGTGAAGAACTCGAGTATGATGCCGATGAAGACGAGGAGTTGGATGAAAGCGACGAAGATGAGGATTAAGCATGTTGGAACTTTTCTAAATTCCTAGACTTGATGCATTTTGAATTTTATTATTTGTTTGAATAAGGCTATGATTCCAAGCAATACTTTGAAGTTTCTCGAATAATTTCGAATAGTCACTTTTGGGCTAGAGTTACATTCTTAACGTTTTGATTTAAGGATGATGAATAATGCTCATGTTTTGAGGACTCGATTTGGGAGTTTAATAAATTATTATTTTATTGATTTGGAGTGTGAGTTAATGAATTAAAATTGCCTTGTGTATTGTTGGCATTGATTAAATTCATAGAAAGTGTTCATGGACTAAGAACGCGAAAACTTTGATTTTTGGTGATACTTGAATCTGCGCAGCAGTGAGTTTTTGTTGTATCATACATATTTAATGTTGGATTTATTTTTCCCTGATTTTTCCCCTGAAAGTAGACATAATCAGATATCTCCCATAAAAATTTCAGCCCTATATGAGTTCTGGAGAATTAGTTACCAATTTTCAAAGTTGGTTGTATAGTAGCAGAATTACAAAGTGACTAGCTGTAGCATTTTTGATGTTTACCTATCTTGCCGAGCTTGTTTTGTTCACGAATTTTTATGGAAGTTAGTGGACACGTGTGGATAATTTTGGGTGAGAGCCTAGATCGTTATGAAATTTTAAAGTCAGTTTAAGATCTTTCAAAATCAAAGTTTATGTTCTGGTGATCTGTGACAGCAGCTGTAGTATTTTCTGTGCATCTTGAATTCTACAAATTATTTTGAGTTGATTCTTCTTGATTATGAAGGTAGACTCAGAGATGTTGTTCCACACCAAAATTCATAATTTTTGTTTGTCCGATTGATCATTTTTCCAATTTTTTAAGAAGGATGAAAAGTTGAGACGTGATCATCCTAGGTATAAATGCATGTTTAATTGAGTGATTGATGATCAATGTATGACATTACTTGCCTAATTGCGCATTACATGCAATGTATTCATGCTTACTTGTACATCATGATACTCTATGATTAATACAATAGGCTATAGTGTAGGGATTATGACTGATAGACCACATCAGTACTACACCAGGAGAAATCGTCAAGTACCAATGGCAGCACCAAACAACAACAACAATAACATGGAGCAATTCTTTGCTCAATTTGCTCAAATGAATCAGAAAATGAACCAAAGAGAACCGAATGCAGCCAACTGGGCGAAGAAAGTGGCTGACATGAAGCCTGGGAACTTTACAGGCAATGAGGATCCTGTTGAGCTCGAAAACTGGATCGATGAGATGGATTAGATTCTTGAGCTGGTTGAGTACCCCGAAAACCGCAAGGTTGTTTGCGCGGCATTCTACCTGAAGAACGAGGCTAATATATGGTGGAGGAGCACGCGACAGAACTTTTTAACTCAACCCAATTTCAATTGGGAGGCTCTTCAGACTGCACTTCGCACTCGCTTCTATCCAGACCATGTCCAGGATCAGAAGTACATCGAATTTGTGAATCTTACACAAGGGAATGGTTCTGTGACCGAGTACTTTAAGAAGTTCATGGAACTATCCCGATTCGCAGGTCAACTGATGCCTGATGAGGCGACCAAGGTTAGGAAGTTCATGTTTGGTCTCGAACTTCATCTGCAAAAAGACTTGATGTGCAAGACGTACGATACTCTTCAGGAGGCATATGATAGAGCTGCAGCTGTTTGGCGCATTCAAGAGGCGCAAGATGAGAAGCAAGGAAACTGCAAGATTGAGAGCGCTGGGGGGCTATGGCAACAATCTGGGTAGGATCAACCAAGGTAGTCAGGACAAGAGGTGCAAGCTCAACCATGGAGGAGGTAACCAGGGTCAGTACCGTGGTAACAAACAAAAAAATGGAGAGGATCAACCTCGCCGTTACATCTGCAAGAGGTGTCAACAGAATCACCCGGGAAAGGACTGCCAAGGAAACCCTGTCACTTGCCGCAACTGCGGCAAGAAGGGCCATCGTGCGTATGAGTGCCGATCTAAACCAAATGGAAACCAACAGGGAAACCAGGGAGGAAATTATCAAGGGAATCGACAGTTTAACTTGAAAAATTAGGGCGGAAACAGGAACTATGGGAACCACAAAAACCGGAATAATGGAGGCAACAATTATGGCAGGCAGCAGGCGAACAACCAGGGTAATGGAAGGAACAATGGAGTTCAGAACGCGAATAGGAACAACAACGCTCCAGCTAATGCCGACAACAACAATGGGAATGGAACGGCAGGAACCACAGCGCGGAACGGTAATGTAGCACTGATTGCTGTCATGATCAGGATTGAGGCAGAAGCAGCAAATGGAGTAGTCACTGGTACATTTCTTGTCCATGATCAACCAGCATTTACTCTATTTGATTATGGAGCATCGTATTCATTTATTTCATCATCATTTGTGGAAAAGTTGAGTCTCAATAAGCCATCTAGATTATCCATCCCTGTAGCTACCCCGACCGGTCATGTAACAGTGTGTGACACCATTTTTGAAGGGGTAGAAGTTAATATTTCGGCTAGTACCTTGCCAGCGAATCTAATACAAATTGATCTTGGGGGGATAGATGTCATATTGGGAATGGATTGGCTGGGAAAATATCGAGCAGTTATAGACTGTCACGATCAGAAGATCAGGCTTAAAGGTCCAAAGGGAGAAAAGGTTTCTTACCGTGGCATCACGAAAGAACCATGCATCCGACTAGTGTCAGCTATGACCATAGTCAACCAAGTGAAGAAGGGGAATAGTGCTTATTTGTGTTATGTCCAAGACATGTCTAAGAAGGATAATGTGCTAGAAGAGATACCAATAGTCAAGGACTTTCCCGATATATTCCCGGATGAGATTCTAGGAATGCTACCTAGAAGGGAGATTGAGTTCACTATGGACTTAGCACCTGGAACAGCTCCAATCTCAAAGGCGCCGTACAGAATGGAACCGATAGAGTTGAAAGAACTAAAGGATCAGTTGCAAGAGCTAATTCAAAAGGGTTACATAAGGCCAAGTGTGTCCCATTGGGGCGCACCTGTACTGTTTGTGAAGAAGAAAGATGGAAGCTCGAGGTTGTGCATTGACTATAGAGAGTTGAACAGCGCAACGATCAAGAACAAATACCCTTTACCCCGAATTGATGACTTGTTCGATCAGTTTCAAGGGGTGAGTGTCTTCTCAAAGATAGACTTGAGATCAGGGTATCACCAGCTTCGAGTAGCCGAGAAGGATATCCCGAAGACAACCTTTAGAACAAGGTATGGCCATTATGAGTTTAACGTTATGCCTTTTGGTCTAACTAATGCTCCTGCAGTATTTATGGATCTAATGATTCTTGTTATGAGAATATTTCTGGATTGGTTCGTGGTCGTCTTTATTCATGACATCCTCGTTTACTCAAAGAGCGAGGAAGAACACGAAAAACATCTCAGAGAGGTGTTAGAAACTTTGAGACATGAGAAGTTGTATGCTAAGCTCTCAAAGTGTGAGTTTTGGCTAAATCATGTTCCATTCATGGGTCACATAATCTCAAAGGAAGGGATATTCGTGGATCCTGGAAAGATCTCAGCAGTTAAAGACTGGCCAACTCCGAATAATGTGTCAGAAATAAGAAACTTTCTGGGATTAGCAGGATATTACAGGCGTTTTGTAAAATATTTCTCGAAGATCGCTAGGCCGGTGACTACACTAACCAAGAAGACGGTAAAGTATCAGTGGGGCGAAGATTGTGAAGAAGCATTCCAGACATTGAAAGAAAAGTTGACTACATCGCCTATGTTAGCTTTACCCAGCGATTCTGGCGAGTTTGACGTTTACAGCGACGCATCGAAGAAGAGTTTAGGATGCGTGCTTATGCGGGAAAGAAGGGTTATTTCCTATGCTTCGAGACAGCTGAAAACTCATGAAGAGAACTATGCTACGCATGATTTAGAGCTTGCAGCAATAGTATTTGCACTAAAAATATGGAGACATCACCTATATGGATCAGTGTGTAGATTGTATACAGACCACAGCAGTCTCAAGTACATCTTCACTCAGAAAGAGCTAAACAACAGGCAAAGACGTTGGCTAGAGATCATAAAAGGATTATGATTTGCGTATCCAGTACCACGAGGGGAAGGAAAACGTAGTAGCTGATGCGTGAAGCCGAAAATCGAGCCATACTATAGATACTATGCTAGTTTTGCCAGATCGGCTATGCCATGAGTTCCGAAAGCTCGAGATTGAAGTGGTGAAACAAGGTGGATTAAAGAATATCCTTGGGAATATGAAAGTTGTTCCAGATATCTTAGAAGAGATAAGGAGTAACCAGTCTGGAGATGTGAAGTTGGAAAGGATAAAGAAGAAGATTGCATAAGGTCAAGCAAATGATTATAAGATCCATGAGAATGGAAGTATCCGTTACAAGGGAAGATGGTGTGTACCACAGAAGTGTACGAAAACCAAGGGAAAATTGATGCGTGAAGCGCAAAACACACCCTACTTAGTACATCCAGGGGGTGACAAGCTCTATAAAGATCTGAAGAAGACATTTTGGTGGCCCAACATGAAAAGCGAGGTAGCAGAATTTGTGGCAAAATGTCTGACTTGTCAAAAGGTGAAGTTGAACATAAGAGAATGGGAGGCTTAGTACAACCATTGGATGTCCCAGTTTGGAAGTGGGATTCGATTTGATTTTTGTAACTGTTTTACCAATATCGAAGAATGGACTGAATCAGATTTGGGTCGTAGTTGACAGATTGACCAAGACAGCAAGGTTCATTCCGATGAAGGATACATGGAATATGGAACAAAGAGCCGATGCGTATATGAAGAACATTTTCAGGTACCATGGAGTTCCAAGCTCTATAGTTTCTGATAGGGATCCCAACTTTCTTTCTCACTTCTGGAAAGCACTCTAGGAGGAAATGGGAACACAGTTGAAATTCAGCACGACATTCCACCCTGCTACGGATGGACAAATCGAAAGAACGATTGAGACGTTGGAGGATATACTAAGGTACTATGCTATGGACTTTCAAGGTTCATGGGTTGATAGATTACCTTTGATAGAGTTCTCCTACAACAACATTTACCATGCCAGTATTTGAATGGCACCGCACAAAGCATTGTATGGAAGGAAATGTAGACCACCACTGTTTTGGAGCGACATAAGGGAGACAATAGTAATTGTTTCAGAGCTAATTAAAGAGATGACAAATCAGGTGAGACTTATCTAGCAGCGAATGAAGGCAGCTCAGGATAGAGAGAAGTCATACGCTGATCAGAAGAGGAAACCATTGGAATTTCAAATTGGAGAAAAGGTATTTCTTAAAGTTTTGCCTACCAAGGGAGTCATGAGGTTCAATCAGAAAGGGAAGTTGAGCCCGAAATTCATTGGACCATATGATGTCATAGAGAAGATTGGAGAAGTGGCTTATCGATTTGATTTACCATCGAATTTGGGTCGTGTTCACAATGTGTTTCATGTATCTCAGCTGAAGAAGTACGTGCTTGACCCATCTCATGTGTTGGATCCCGAACCAGTAAAACTGGACCCGTATTTGAGTTATGAGGAACATCCTGTTAAGATTCTAGACACCAAGACAAGGGACACCTGCAACAAGAGTGTCAAGATTGTAAAGGTCTTATGGACAAATCACCTCACTGAAGAGGCAACTTGGGAAGCGGATGATGATATGAGAAAGAAGTACCCGCACCTTTTTGACGAGGTACTTTGAGTTCCAAGGACGTCACTCCTCTAAGGGGGCGAGGATGTAATCCTTCTGTCTTTAGTAAGTTATTCCTTATAGTATATTTCATATCATTCATGACCTTAGGTTTGCATTTAGTAGTTGTACCCTTGAGTGGAAGTTCATACCTTATTGGTTGTTGATGATTTGGGTTAAGCTTTGAGGACGAAGCTCTCTTTAAGGAGGGAAGGATGAAATACCCCGTTTTGTGACTATGGGTATTTTGTGATATTATTATAAGTGTTGGGGAGTTAATTTAATTGTCGAGAGTTAATTATAATGGTTACTAGAGTTTAGGGGATCTTTCTGACTTTAATCTAAAAGTTTTAGTGTCTTTTTACTGAGTTTGGGGGAGGTCGTTGTCTTTTTTGCTAAACTAGGGGGAAAGTGTCTTTTACCACAGATTGGTATTATTTTGACCCAATTTTTCTTCCTACGTAAAGTTTCCTATTCAAGAGGGTTTCCTTCCTTATGAGTTTCATATTTTTTCCAAATCTCATAAAAAACCCTCACTCCCTACGTCTCTCTCTCACTCACACGTCCCTCTCTCTCTCTCTCTCTCTCTCTCTCTCTCTCTCTCTCTCTCTCTCTCACTCTCTCGGTCTCTCTCTTCCCCGACGCCAGGAGCAGCACCGGCTTCAACGTCGTCGCCGTCCCTCTCTCTCTCCCCGTTCAGGTAACCGTCTCTCTCTCTCTCTCTCTCTTTTTCTTCGACTCTTTTCTCTCTCTCTCCGTCCGATTCTCTCTCTCTCCGTCCGAACCACCATGGGCCGCGGTTTGGTCTTGCTTTCTCTTGATTTCTCTTGTTCTCTTGATCTCTTGTTTTCGATTCATCCACGTAGCATGTTGCCCTTAATTTTAAGATTTATTATCATCTTTTACTTGGATTGATTTCATGCTATTCATCATAATTCATCAAAATCATTCATGTTCATGATAAACCATAAACCCTAGTTTATGTAAGTGGTAAAATCAAGTCAAAACAATAGGTTTAATAAGAAGTCATCACTTGTTTGATGTGTTGGGTTGGTTAGGTGAATGGTAATCACCGGTTAATTGAATTGGAGTCGAAATCGTGACCGTTGGAAACTTAGTTTGATGTTCTAGGGTTAATATACAATCTGTCCGGTCGCTAAAAGGTTGGAATTTGTCGCTATAGGACTGTTTTTGGTCGTCAAAAGATGCTGAATTTGTCACTAATACTGATGGGTTTGTTAAAGAGAGTCTAGACGTGGAAATTAGTTGAATTTTGGGAGTTTTAACACTTATTTTGAAGTCTTGAACCTAAGTACAAGTGTTAGGGTGAATTTGTGAGTTGTGACTAGTGTAAAGTGAACTTAGTTAGTTTGTGATCTCCTTTAGTTATAGTTAAATAGTTTAATTGGGAATGTTGGGTTGATGTTAAAAACCTAAACCATCGAGTGTCATATGCATCTAGATAGTATAGAAATTATATTGCTAGAGTATTATGTTTAGTTAGGGTATTGTTACGTGTAGGTGACGAGTTCATCGACGACGAGTACATCGAGTACGTCGATTGATTTGCTGTAGTTGATTTGCTTTGAGGTAAGTAAACATGGCAGGCCTAGTGTGCCTAACTCCTTCGTGTCAAATGAATTCTTGTATTTCTTTACGTCTCAAAATGTGTTTATGTGATGTGACATGCAATGCGTGTTTTTTACTTGCTAAATGTTTTTCTTGAAAATATCACCATGATAATAACAATGAACTATAACGTTGTAGATAGTGCTTTCTGAGCTGACAGATCTTGGCCACGTGGCAACCATCCAGCACACCATATTGTGCTCCACACACACTGGATCACCAGCCGAGCTGATCCATGTGGGGGCTGCGAGACAGAGCCCTCGCATACCACTGCACGGGACTTGTAGGGACTTTGTGGTTTGGAGGCTAGAGTAAGCCCTGTCGCGTGCGAGCCAGGCCCGCGCGCGACCTTTAGTAACTGTTTTGACAGATTTATGGCACGAGCTCCATAAACCTGGTCAATCCGGTCAAACCCGGTCAACCTCGTAACGGTTCCGGTATTCGCGCACAACGTGCTGTAACGGTCCCTATATACTCGGACGAACGTGCCGTTATGGTTAAGCTAATTAAGCCGCCATCAATGGGCGCATTAACCACACTACAACGGTCACGTTCTCTGCTATATATAAGACGTTACCCTTTCCATACAAAGGAGAACACACTTGCCATACGCGGAAGCTCTGCCAAACCTCTGTCTCTCTCTTAGACATTGCTACTGCCTTGCTCTCTCCCTACACACAACCCCACTCTTCCTGTGCGATCCTTGATCCTCTACATACGGTGTACACGGAGGTCTCCCCGCCGGAATCTCTTGTGCACATTTTGGTGAACCTGACGTGAACTTACCAACAAAAGCAACCATGTCTCAGGAGGATGATATCAGCAACAGATCGCCTTCCACCGAAACCGCCTCGGGAGAGGGGACCCGCCGTACTCCTACCACTCCCGGCGAGACACCGACGCTAGAGTCCTTGGACGCCACTGTTCAAGGCCAGGCGAAAGCTCTCAAGGCCCAATCCGAGCAGCTAGAACGGATCTTGGCCGTTCTGGGTACCCTTGCACCAAATCCTTCGTCGGCCACCGCCGTCTCTCAAGGAGGAGGAGCCCCTACCGCTCCGGGACTGGGAGTGTCAACCACACCTCCCAACCCCAACCTGCAAACTCCACCGGCGACCGCGCAGCCGCCTTCGATTCAGGGGTCAACGGCTCAGATGTTGCCTCTCACCGCTCACACTCCTCAGCCCTCGGCTTTGGCGTCTAACCCGACTCTGCAGTACCCTTTGCCTCCTCCAACGGCGATCTGGGGCAATGCGAGCAGTCCATATGCCCCCAATCCTTCGACGGCGTATGTGTCGCCTCCGCCTGCGGCAACCCCTCCTTCAGCTGCCGAAGGAAGCATTCCAGAATGCATGACGTCTCTGCAGAAGCGCATGGACACTATTCTGGCTCATCAGTCATTCGCGGATACCATTATCCCGAAGCTTGACAACGATCCACCCATTCCACGAGAGATCTATCTCATGCCTAACCCGGCGGGGTACAAAGCTCCCAAATGGGACAAGTTCGAGGATGTCAACGGAAACGCCCATGAACATGTCATGCGTTTCATTGATGTCATGGGACCATACGGAGCCGATCCCAAACTGCTGTTCCCGAAATCTTTAGGGAACGTGGCGTACAAGTGGTACCGAACACTGGAAGCCGGATCTGTGAAGACTTGGGACGATATGGTCCAGAAGTTCTACATCAAATTCTTCCAGATGGAAGAAAAAGTGACGATGATCCATCTCTCGCGGATGTATCAGAAGCGCGAGGAGGATGAGATTACTTTCATCAAGAAATTCAGGGCGAAGTCCTTGGAGTGCAAAGATCCAATGCTTGAGAGCCGGCTTGTAGAGATATGCCTGCAGTGCATGCGAAATGAATACAAAGGTATGCTCATCAATTTGCAAACACCTACGTTTTCAAAGTTAATTGAATGCACGAAGAACATCGAGCCTATAGTCGAGAGGCAGAAAAAGAAGAACGCTCCGGAGCGACCTTCGAGCGCCACCACCTACAAGATCGGGAGGTTCAATTAAAGAGGGGACGTGAAGCTGAGGTCAATACAGTTTCACCCCAGAAGCAAGCGAAGGTTGTGAACTTTGATGTACCACCCCTACCATGCTCGGTAGAGGAGGCAAGCGACCTCTGCAGGCAGTGGCGTAAGGACGGTGTCCTACCACCACTCGAGAAGATACCCTCCAAGGAGATGGTGAGAGACCCTAAGTGGTGCGAGTACCACGGCAAGGTTATGCACCCCACGGCCGAGTGCAAGAAGCTCAGTTTCGCGTTCGACCAGAAGATGAAGAACGGCGAGCTTATCGTCAGCGATCACCGGAAGGATGTGCGCAACAACCCACTTCCTGCTCATGCGGAGCAGGGCTCGAAAGGCAAAGAGGTCGCCATGATCTCGATCGTCGATTTGGAAGAAGTCGCAGAGTATGGTCTACCCATCGTTGCCGAGGTCCATGAAGACGAGGACTACAGCATGGACACGGAGGATGAACGTGCCGACCGGATGAAAGGGTCGCATGGCTTTAGCAAATTCTTCGACGAGATGAACTTCTCCGAGAAGTGCCGGGCAGATATGACGAAAGCGATCTTGAGAATAGCAGAAGACTACGAGGAAGATCTTGTAGTATCCAACGGGAAAGTCATCAGGGCGTCTCGCTCTACAGAAAAGATTATGACCTTTTCTGCCAGCGAAAAAAAGACAGATGCGAGCCACCAGAGGCCTCTGTACGTGACAGCCATCATCAACGGCGTCGAGTTCAAACGAGCATTCGTCGATGGCGGGGCAGCGGTCAACGTCGTTTCGCTCCACACACTGAAGCTAGCAAGGATCCCTGAGCACAAGATCGTCAGGCGTCCATCTCCGCTGATGGGATTCAGAAGCGACTCTAGAATGACGATCGGATGGATCCGTCTGGGCGTTCAGATCGGCAGAATCAAGTGCTCAGCAAAGTTCTATGTCATAGATGCGAACACTACATACCACATGATTATAGGCCGATCCTGGATTCATCGCTTCGATGCAGTTCCTTCAACAGCTCACCAGGTTATGAAAGCTATCTGGAACGACAGATTAGTCGAGATACCGGCTTCGACGAATCCATTCAACTTGGATGAAGCACATCTTAGCGAATCAGTGTGGTTCACCGAAATGGCGGATGAGCAAACACCGGGACCATTCAACCCTAATCCTTTGCCTCTCTGGGAGGACATCAAGAACCAGTCACCTGCGGGAGTAATGGTGACAAGGGAAGATGCCAAGGAAAAGCCGCCTACACGCGAAGAGGCGCCGCGTATCGCATACCATCGGAAGAATGTGTATACTCTGAAGAGAATCGCAAAGCATGACCCCGAGGGCAAGGAGATAGAGAGCTTCTACGCCAATGGGAAGAAATGCTATCGCATATGAAGGTGCGCGGGGATGTCCTCACACGGGCATGGGGATATCCCTGGGCAAAACAATCAAATCGAGCAAATTGCGTTAACCGAAGAGCCAACACAGAGCACTCCAGATGAGAAGCTCAAAGAAGCGCCTGAATGCATGGAAGACAGGCCCAGACCACAAAAGCAAGAGCTAAAGGAAGTGTTCCTCTGCCCGAACGAGGAAAAGAAAAGGCCAGTCTTTCTAAGTGCGGACCTCACAAGTGAAGAGGAGCAAGGGCTGCTACAACTCCTAACTGAATACAAGGATGTGTTCGCATGGGAGTATGATGAGATGCCAGGTCTGGATACGAGCATCACCATGCACCGTTTAGACATCATCCCAGGGTCTAAACCGGTAAAGCAGAGCACAAGGAGCTTCAGGCCGGAGCTTAACGTGAAAATCAAGCAGGAGATTGTCAAACTCCTAGATGCCAAGTTCATAGAGCCGAACCACCATCCCACATAGTTGGCCAACATCGTGCCAGTGGTGAAAAAGAACGGACAACTCCGCATCTGTGTGGACTTCCGAGATCTCAATCGCTTCTGCCCCAAGGACGATTTTCCACTGCCCAACATCGATTTGCTTATCGATTCAACAGCGGGCCACCGCATGTTCAGCTTTATGGATGGTTTCAGCGGGTACAACCAGATCAAAATGGACCCCGAAGACGCGCGGAAAACTGCATTCATCACTCCGGTGGGGGTGTTCAACTACACAGTGATGCCGTTCGGTCTTAAGAACGCGGGTGCGACCTATCAGCGGGCCATGATGGCTCTGTTCCACGACATGATGCATAAAGAGGTGGAATTCTATGTGGATGACCTGGTGGTTAAATCCAAGCATGAAGCAGATCACCTCGCAGATCTACGGAAGGTGTTCAATAGATGCAGGCGCTTTCAGCTGAAGATGAATCCCATGAAATGCGCGTTCGGGGTGACATCAGGGAAATTCTTGGGATGCGTGGTTCATCGCCAATGGATCGAGCCCGACCCTGCGAAAGTGTCAGCTATCACTGGCATGACGCCGCCACATAACCAAAGTACCTTGAAAACATTCTTGGGGAAGCTATCATATCTGCGAAGATTCATCCCAGCGAAGATTCATCCCAGCGATTGCAGAAATCACCTGCTGTTTTAGTGCTCTTCTCAAGAAGGACACCGTGTACAACTGGGCTCCGGAGCATGAAGCCGCATTCGAAAAGCTGAAGGATTTGCTGACATCCTCGAAAATAATGATCGCACCTCAACTAGGATCACCGCTTCTGCTATATCTGACATCAACGAGGAAATCCATAGGAGCACTCTTGGCTCAGGAGTACGAAGGTCAGGAAAGGCCTATCTACTACATCTCTCGCATTGTGCAGCCTGCTAAATCAAGGTACACAGACATCGAACGTCATTGCCTTGCATTATTCTTTGTGATAGAGAAGTTGAAACACTATTTTGCATCACACAAAGTAGTAGTGGTCACCAAGAGCGACCCCATACGATATTTGCTAACCCATACTACTCCTGGCGGGAGATTGGCGAAATGGTACATGACCATCTCTCAATACGATATCACATGCGTGCGACCGCGAGCGATCAAGTCGCAGGCGGTAGCGGACCTGTTGGCATAGTTCCCCGATAACAGCCACGAGCCCGTGATCGAGGAAGAGCTCGAAGGGCCTGAGATCTATGCGATCGACGTGCCCTATTGGACGCTCCACTTTGACGGCTCGTCCACAAGGAAAGGTTGAGGCATTGGAATAGTCTTGACCAAACCAAATGGGGAGGTCATACAGATGTCCGCAAAGCTCAACTTCGCAGTTACAAACAATGAAGCAGAATATGAGGCTCTCATCGCAGGGCTCCGTGCGGCGAAAGCCTTGGAAGTAAGCAATCTAACGGTCATGGGAGACTCCAAGTTGATCGTCAAGCAAGCCTCGGGCGAGTACGGTTTGAAGGAGATCAACCTTCTGTCTTACCGCACCTTGGTACAAAAGCTGGTACAACAGTTTTGCGATGTGAGGTACGAGCACAAGCCCCGAGCAGACAACAGGCATGCGGACGCTTTAGCAACCTTGGGATCTAAGGTTAGCACAGACAAATGTCCCGCAAGGATCTCCATCGAAGTACGAACGTCGTCCGCATTGACAGAAGATGCGTGCGACGACGAAAACATGGATGACACGGATTGGAGAAAAGCAATCCTACAAGCTATTGCGGAAGGCACAAGCAGTGAAAGCTGGGCACTCACAAAAGGGTACTGCATACATGATAACACCCTCTACTACAAAGGTCCTGGCGGAATACTCATGCGATGCGTCTCCGAGCGGGAGGGACAACTGCTGTTAGAAAAGATTCACCAACATGCTTGCGGAGAAAGCGAGGTGTCAATCTACAGGAAGGCTCAGAGATATGGCATTCATTGGCCAGACATGTCAACAGCCGCAGCCCTGATACAAGGGAAGTGCGAGAGTTGCGCACTAATCAAAGATTCTCTACTCATCGCCCTAACCGATGATGACACAGATTGGAGGAAGCCACTCTTTGATTTTCTCACCCAGGGCATCGTGCCTGAATCGAGGAAAGAAACCGAGAAATTGAAGAGGAAAGCATCCCGATATGTGGTACAGGAAAATCTGCTTTGGCGAAGAGGTCACGAGGGCAACTTGCTGCGATGTCTAGACGGCAGAGAAGCACAAGAAGTCATGGACCTTTCTCATCAGGTGGAACACCAAGGAGGTGCGAAATTATGCAGGCAGCTCCTCTCAATTGGATATTTCTGGCCCACGATGGAGGCCGATTGCCGCGCCAAAGTACGACGCTGCCAGGAATGCCAGTTCAAAGGAAACCTGGTGCACGCTCCCGCCGTGGATCTACATGCATTAGGCACACCATGGCCATTTCACACATGGGCTTTGGACTTCATCGGTCCCATCCGACCAACGTCGCACGGGAATCATTTCATCCTTACCGCAACTGAGCTATTAACCAAGTGGGTGGAAGCAATACCACTGAAGACGGAAAATGCGCTGGCTGTGGTCAACTTCATCCAGGAAAGCATCATATGCAGGTTCGGAATCCCAAACACCATTTTTCAGATAACGGTACTCCTTTTGTTAATCGCCAGGTAGCTGCGAAATTAGCGGAGTACAATATCAGGCAGATATGTTCTACCCCTTATTACCCGAAGGGAAATGGACAAGCCGAAGCGACCAACAAAACGCTGTTGAGAATTTTGAGCAAGATGGTCGCAGATGACCACAAGAAGTGGGCCGACTCTCTAAGCATAGCTCTGTGGGCCTACCGAACTTCTCCAAGGACACCCACGGGGGCCTCGCCATTTCTACTATGTTATGGGGCCGAAGATGTGGTACCTGCGGAGGTGAGAGTCAATTCGGCGAGGCTAGCCTTCCACGCACTCTACGAAAATCAACGCGATCATGATTTAGTCTTGCTGGAGGAAAAGCGAGAACAAGCCAAAAGGACCAACAAGCGATATCAAGAAAGGATTGCTCGCGCTTACAATAAGACGGTCCAGCGAAGAGATTTCGCAGTTGGAGACTTGGTCCTGCGCGCATCTGACCACTGCATGCGAGAAGCGACTCACCCAAAGTTCGCAGCCAATTGGGAAGGACCCTTCGAAGTCACAGAAGTCTTCGAAAGTGGCTATTGCAGCATACGAAGGTTGCACGGCACAACCTCAACCCCGAGTTCAGTCAACATGCACTGGATTAAGAAGTACTATCCCTGACTTCTCTCATTTCATACGTTTTATTATAACGTCGCTTAATCTCTTGTATGGTTACGATTTACACAATCTCCTCTCCCATATGAGAGGATTGTAATCTCATCTATCCCATATGAGAGCATTATAATAAGAAAATTCTCCCAAATGAGAAACTTCATACTGCTGGATGTCGATTTTACTTTATTAGTTCGCTACAACTGTTAACAATGAGTTATCCGCTACAATAGCACTATGCAAATGCGATCTTAATTGATCATTTAAGCCTATCTGTTACGATAGCAGCCTACGCAAATGCGATCTTAATTGATCATTTAAGCCTATCTGTTACGATAGCAGCCCATGCAAATGCGATCTTAATTGATCATTTAAGCCTATCTGTTACGATAGCAGCCTACGCAAATGCGATCTTAATTGATCATTTAAGCCTATCTGTTACGATAGCAGCCTATGCAAATGCGATCTTAATTGATCATCTAAGACTATCTGTTACGATAGCAACACATGCGAATGCGATCTTAATTGATCATTTAAGCCTATCTGTTATGATAGCAGCCTACGCAAATGCGATCTTAATTGATCATTTAAGCCTATCTGTTACGATAGCAGCCCATACAAATGCGATCTTAATTGATCATTTAAGCCTATCTGTTACGATAGCAGCCCATACAAATGCGATCTTAATTGATCATTTAAGCCTATCTGTTACGATAGCAGCCCATGCAAATGCGATCTTAATTGATCATTTAAGCCTATCTGTTACGATAGCAGCCTATGCAAATGCGATCTTAATTGATCATCTAAGCCTATCTGTTACGATAGCAACACATGCGAATGCGATCTTAATTGATCTCAAGACTATCTGTTACGATAGCAACTTATGCGAAAAATGATCTCAATTGATCTCCTAAAGCCTATCTGTTACGATAGCAACTCGTGCGCAAAATGATCTTAATTGATCTTCTAAAGCCTATCTGTTACGATAGCAACTCATGCGAAAAATGATCTCAATTGATCTTCTAGTAAAGCCTATGTGCCACGATAGCAATTCACAGCACTTAACAATCTTAATTGATCTACTAAAAAGCCTATCTGCTACGATAGCAATATTGTGAAAATGATCTTAAGTGATCTACAAAAGTCTATCTGATATGATAGCACTTACATCAAAGAACAATCACAAGCCCATCTGCCAAGATGGCACAGCTGCGAAAATATGATCTCGAACGATCTAGTGAAACATCTGCGAATTCATATGGCAGATAGCAAATGCAAAACCATTACATAGCATTATGCAAGGCAGAATATGCCGAAACGCATGCGAAATTGTATTTTGTTGTAACAAGGCAGCAGATAATACAAAAGCTATTTATCATTATGAGTCGGAAAGAATTACAATTTATCTGTCTAGATAGCAGCTTATAAGCGAAAAAGCTCAAATCTAACTACGCAGCCAACATGGCTTACAATACATTCGAAAAGTAACTGACAAGCCAGCAAAGGCACACTACGGGATCCTGGCTGAAAGGGATGAACCCACCGGTTCCAACACCGGCTATACAATACGCAGATCTGCGGGTGAACATCTGTCGCAAGGGGGATCTTGCTCCAAAGAGCCACATGAAGCCATACGTTCAAGATCCCAGTATTTGACAAGACCCTTGTCAGATCTGCACCCCATAACATTTGCCCAAGGAACCACCGGTTCCAGCGATCAACAGGCAAGCAGAAGCTCCAAAGGGCAAGGGCTCCTTGTAGACGGGGATGAACGCAGCGTTCCGCCACCCTGAGCTCACGAACGTGGGGGCAACAAGTTCTTCTCCAGGGAGGCTGGAGGAGAATTCCGCCGTTCATTACGAGACGGTAGCACGGTTACTTCGGCGCTGCACCTCACCGAGAGGCGGCCGGAAACATGACCTGCACACATAATACACGAAGAAATTTCTTCGAACACACATGAGATATCATCTCCATTTTATTTATGATGGTTATAAAGAGCAATGAGCCTCATAAAGTGGATCTTGGAAACTATTTCTACAGCACAAGCGCAAACTCAGGATTCACAACTTGAAGTTGCCATGAATCAACGAAAAACAAGCGTTGAAGCCAGCAGTCGTAAGGACTCACGGCAAAGCACATTTTTGGGATGAAGAACCCAAATGGCAAACACAGGGTTTATATAGACCTCGTGGAGACTCTTCAGTTGCCAAAGATGAGTCAGCAGAATTTGAAAAGAGGGTAAGGCCAATCACTTACGCCTTGAAAAGCGGTAACCATCAATTACCCTACTAAAGGCTACGACAATTCAGTTGCGTATCCTAATAAATGACGGATGGTCATGATTCGGATGGACTTCCCAACGAAAGCGTGCTTATCTGCCGAAATATTAGCGCGAAAATCAAGCAGAGTATCAATTGCTGATGTCATAATTGGATATGCACAGAGATATCCTATCAAATCCCGGAAAGGGCAAAACGGGCAAGTAAATTCTTGTTGTTAAAAAAGGGGGGAGAAACCCTAGCAACATTACATTAATGTTTCAAACATTACATTAATGTTTCAGCCATTTCCTTGCTATTTTCAAAATTCAAAAAGTCAAAAGCAAATTCTTGATCAAGGAGTCATGGGGTGCGAACTGATGGCTCAGCTTCTCTACCTGCTCCACTTCTTGCTTTAATTGCTCGCACTTGGCATTCATCTCATGATAGAGCTTCATAGCTTCTTCAGCCTTTTGCTTCTGCTGCTCCACCTTCTGCTTTTCAGCTGCGAGGTTCTGATGACCGAGCTGCAAGGTTACGGCTGCGCGAATCAGAGTGACTCTTTTCATAAGAAATCTGAAACCCAGTATGCCCTGAACTTTGGTAAGAAGATTTTCGCACATGCCATGAAGCAATTCGGCGCTCTGGACAGAGATGGTCTCAAGCGTGGCCGCAGACAGCTGCTCCAAAATCCAAATGGCTTCGGTGAGAAACAGCCTCCTGTCGAAGGGCCCTATCTCCAGAGATCTTGCAAACGATCGGGGGTAGGTGAGGCGCATCCGGACTAACCAGTCCACATCAGTTTGCTTCAAACCTGAAGCAATGTCGAAGCTAAGTTATGCTATCAAACTCGCAAATGCAACATGCGGGATGCAAACAGTGAATCACTACTTACCCGTTCCTTCGAGAATCTCACGAAGAGAAGGAATGCGCATTACTGGGGTCGTTGAAGACTGCCCTTGCTCCATGGCTCTCCTGTCAGCTGCGAGCTCTAACTCCTCATAGTTAGAAGGAAGAGTGTAGGCCGCACCAGCTGCGACTGCATTCCTAACCTGCGAGCCCCAAAAGCCCCACGCAGGAATAGGTGCCGCCGACTCACTCATCGCCGAAGGCGAAGTGACAGCCGAGGTCGCTTGGCGAGGAACATTCTCAGATGCAGAAGCATCGGCAGTACTTGTCCTTACTTCCTCAGCGCCAGCATGGGCATCTTCATCCATTAGCATAGCACCAGCTTCCGCATCGTCGGAAAGTTCGATGATGTCCTCGAAAGGCTCACCTGCATGATCAGTAGCTGCGACGGGCTTCTCATTATGAGGGCTCGGAATCGGAACATAGGATGCAGAAGGCTGACCTCTTTGCTCCGGCGCGTGTTCCTCAACATTGCCTGCGATACAAAATGTGATGGTATGAGGTAACTCGCGTTGAATAATATTTTGCTATCTTTACTTAAGCTAAGAGCAAGCACCTCCACGCGAAGGTGGGATTGAAGCCTCTTCGTCATACACTAAAGACGAGGAACCATGCCCTATTAGTGTGTCCTCACTAAGAAAGTCTTTAAGAGGAGCGTGACCTGGGATGCGAATAAACCAGTCATGATTCTGTCTCAAGTTGCTCAGGTCTAGCACATGCATATCGCTCAAGTAATTACCTGAAGGTTCTCCGCATTTGTCTACTAGCCAACGGCGAATGTCTGCCTTTGACACACCATGCTTTAACGCACCCACAATAACATCTCTATAAGTTACTGCGAGATTGAAGATCTCACCTTTATCGCCGCCTGCAATTTCTTCGAAGTCTGCCTGGGCTTGCTCCAAGGCTGCTGCATCCTCTTCTGGAACCTCATCTTCCTCCTCCGCATGAGGAGCCACTTCTTCGGGGAGCTCGTCTTCCTCGTCAACTGGACGCACTAAGTCGTCAACATGCTGCTCTTCGAGGCTCCGCTGTCTCACACGCTCGAGCTCCTCCTCTTCCCGCTGCCTTCTTCTTTCAGCAGCCTCCGCGGCTGTCCTCCTGGACTCGGCAAGAACGTCCTCGCTTATGGGATCGTCTGGAATGCCAGAATGGGTATCTCTCTTTTGTCTCTTGGCCAAAAGGCCACCAATGGTCTCATCATCATCATCATCTGCGAAGATATGATTGGTTTAAGAAAAGAAGTGCAAAGAAGTTACGATAATGGGAAAGGAAATGCGACGGGGGTACCTCCTGATTCTTCCTCATGTATCACAACTGTTCTTTCTTCTTCTTCTTCATCACTCTCTCTGGGCTCCTGCCTCTCTCCTTCTTCCTCTTGGTTGAATGGAACGAAAGTCTCAACTGCGAGCTCTTTCCGCACTTTGCTGGGCATGCGACCTTTGCCTTTGTCCTTGACAGAAAGGGACCTCACCGGAGGATAAGTTGGAGCACTTCTAGGGGAAGAAATTGTAATTCCCTTTTGCCTAGGTCTTTTCACTCTCGGCGCCGCAGTCGCTGGAGGGGACGGATCATCTCCGGGAGGAGACGAGGCTGGAGCATTGTCTATCAGCGAGTCAGCAAAAGCATTCATGACCGCGCGAATCTTGGTCTCGACCTCAGGGTCCATCCTCCATGCTAGCCGAAACGACTGCTTTTGTCTTCGGGTGGCAACAATGGTGTTAACCAATGACTTGGAGCGATCACCAGATGCGAATCGCCGCGCATGACACTACAGCAAACAGTACAGAATAAAGGCGTCAGCATAAGGAAATCAAGAAGCTTAACGCACGCGAAGAAATTGCTTACCTCAGCAAATGCCTTGCTGTATCTGACGACATGCGTGTCGCCCTTCTTAACTGCGGCGACCTTCTCCTTCAGGATGATGTCAGGACACAAATGGTTCTCACGATCCAACAGTGAGTAGCAACCATATTCAGACTCACTCAGACTGCAATTGGGGCGAAACGGGAAAGAATTTCTCTTGATCAAGGGAGCTCTACTCGGCTGCGCAGCCGACTGCGTCTCAATCCTTGTTTGCTGGGCAATCCAGTATGCGAGCCAATTCTGAGAACACCCACCCTCGCGGGTCCCTGCAGGCTGCTCAAAGGGAAGATTGTTCATGAACACTGTCTTGCACTCCTTTGTTAGCAAGCGCTTATAACAACCTCTGATAATGGACTGGGGCCAGATTGATGGTGCCACTGCATCAAAGCCAAACTGGGGAGAAACTCGAGTGGGGTCAACATCCACGGTAATCCTCTCATACCTTGGCGCGAGCTCACGAATGTGCTCTGCGAGGGCAGGAAGAGAACCTCGTAGACACCAGCAAAAGAACTCGCGATAGCGTTCATGGAAATGCGGTCCCTCTTCGAAGAGGAGTTCTTCTGAGAAGACAACGCCCTTAGAGGGGTACAGCTTTGGAAACCATCGCACGTCCTCAACACGTGTGGCATAGGGCCTGGCAGTAAACTCTTTCCGTTTGTCGCATATCAAGCTCCAAACGCACTTGGTGTTGTTCGCTCCGAACCATCTCGCAGCTCGGCCGCTGTTGCGCTCCTCCGTCTCGCCTGGGGGACACCACTTGTCGGGTTTGAGAGCAGTTGGGGCATAGGATGGCCACCGCTCGAAGACCCACATTGTCAGAAAGGAGATATTGACAAAATTCAGTACGTCAAGGCGGCCACGCGACTCTTTCATGGCCAAAACCAGCTGATCAAGCCTGTAATACAACGTGCCCAAGACCAAGGGCCCGAGTGCGACTCTCTGGCCAAGGGCGAGCCTCACAGCAAGTGGCAAAACATGGTAAAAGACCCCATCATGTGGGTGACCGTCGATCAAGTACCTCGACAACCAAGCACAGAGGAATGCACAGAGGGTCAAGTGATAGCCTTTTCCCTCCACATAATTCTCGGCCTCTGGGTTCTCACTCAGAAGCTTCTTGGTGATGCTGCTATTCGCATAGTCTCGAAAGAAGTACTGCAACCACTTGTTCCAAGTATTCTTCGCAGACGTATCAACCAACTGCCAGTTTGGAAGGGCTCTTGTAGTAGTCCACCGGGTGGAGATTTTCTTTACCTCTGCCAGGCATTCCTCCATCTGCGTGTACAAGGCAATCTCCGCAGGCGTCCTCAAGGGGCTCAAAGGGTCCACTTCACCCATGGGGGAAAGATCGTACAGCATATGTACGTCCTCGAGTGTAGGAGCAGCCTCGAACTCAGCAAAGTGGAATGTGTGAGTCGCAGGCGAGTAGCGGGACAGAAGGTCTAGAAGCATGGACTGGTCCAGCTTCACGGCAGCACCCTTCATAGCACGGATAGCAAAGTATACGCCAGCTTCATCGAGAGTCGCGGCATGATTGTCCAACACGTGGTCAATCCACTCATCCATATAGTCCAATTTTTGGACGAAAGCCTGGGTAGAAATCGCAGAGTAGGGGAAGTACCCGTTTTCGATCCCCAGTCGAACCACATCCTCGGAACCAATCAACTCGAGCAAGGCTGAGTTAACTGGGCGAGTCAGTGTTAGCAATCTCTCAACCGAGACAGGATCAGGCATCCTCCTCGCCTTAACTCTCGCATGATAGAAATCTTTGCCACCTAGATAGGGGGCTTTTCGCCACAAGGCCTGCGGAAGGTCGGGTATCTCTTCGTCCTCCTTGACGGGTTTGGTTCCTTTTGTCTTGGCCATTCCTGCGGAAGAGCAAGAAAAAAGGGGGAGAAAGGTGCTACACTTCAGTTTGAAATTTGAAATCCAAGATCTATTATGAAAAGAAAGATGAACAGTTTCTGGTATCAATTTCAGAAATTAAGGGTTGCATTATCATTGATTTCAAGATCTCACATCCGAAGCCCTTATTATTGAAAGATTAAAGCAAAAGTGGGTTCAAAGATCAAAGCTTCTTCGCAAGTTTCAACAGATTATATGTTCTGGGCTTACAGATTCAACGCAGTTCAAGGCAAACATTGGTATCTTAAATCAAAATTGTACAAGGCCAACCTTGTTTTCTTGAAGCCTGCTTGGATATGCACAGTTGAAGAAGACGATTTGCAGTTTTGAATTGATGATTGATTATCTGAATCTGCTCTCGAAGATCTCCGGGTACCATTCACTTTAAGAGAAAGAAGTGATGCTTTGCAACAGTGGATACAAAGTATTTATCCAAAAACAATGAAGGGTTGCGTCCTTTCAGTAGTCGAATCGCAACCGTCACCGTCGAATCGCGCAATCACAGGACAAGCTGACGTCATACCTAAAACCCTAGAAGCCAGACGGCACGACTCTAGGGGTTTTAGGTCATAATGGCACGCACGGGGGCTGAACTAACCCGTATTTGAATTGGTGCGTGGCGGCAACGCGTATGTTGGTTTCCGCGCATGGAAGTCTATACAGCTATGAGTCTTCACGCGCAGAAAGGGGGCTAATGTAGATAGTTCTTTCTGAGCTGACAGATCTTGGCCACGTGGCAACCATCCAGCACACCATATTGTGCTCCACACACACTGGATCACCAGCCGAGCTGATCCATGTGGGGGCTGCGAGACAGAGCCCTCGCATACCACTGCACGGGACTTGTAGGGACTTTGTGGTTTGGAGGCTAGAGTAAGCCCTGTCGCGTGCGAGCCAGGCCCGCGCGCGACCTTTAGTAACTGTTTTGAGAGATTTATGGCACGAGCTCCATAAACCCGGTCAATCCGGTCAAACACCGTCAACCTCGTAACGGTTCCGGTATTCGCGCACAACGTGCTGTAACGGTCCCTATATACTCGGACGAACGTGCCGTTATGGTTAAGCTAATTAAGCCGCCATCAATGGGCGCATTAACCACACTACAACGGTCACGTTCTCTGCTATATATAAGACGTTACCCTTTCCATACAAAGGAGAACACACTTGCCATACGCGGAAGCTCTGCCAAACCTCTGTCTCTCTCTCAGACATTGCTACTGCCTTGCTCTCTCCCTACACACAACCCCACTCTTCCTGTGCGATCCTTGATCCTCTACATACGGTGTACACGGAGGTCTCCCCGCCGGAATCTCTTGTGCACAAACGTAAAGTGGAAGAGTTGTACGGGGCCATTTATTATTGGTTACTATTGGCATTGGGCGCGTTGACTTCGGTATTCCGTTCAATTTATTTTTATTTAATCCGGTTGCAAGTCCCCGGATAGCTCCCTGTACTCACTCCTCTGGCCGCCAGAAGTCTTTGGGGGGGGGGTGTCGACACTGAAGGTCTTGGATGCTTGCGACATGGTTGGTTTTCCCCGTCACAACAAATTATTAATGATGGATTTTGGTTTTGTTAATGGAAAAAGAACTAATATGTGATTTTGGATTTCCTAATGATGATGGAATTGGTTTGGAAATATTATGGAATTGGGAACTCACTAGTTTTATTACAAGAGTCAAACTTTATTTCCGCTATGTTTGAGAAAAACTCCTACTTGTAAATGAGACATTGTTTTATAACTATCATATCATCATTTTACATGCTTGGGTGTTTTCTTACCAGTATTTTATGCTGATTTTGTACTGTGGTGTTTCTTTTTGATTCCGCACCACAGGTCTAGAGGATGGGAATCTGGCATAGAAGGGGAACGCGTTTCATCTTTTAATTCATTAGTTTCATTATTTGATTCATTAGTATTTTTATTTTATATTTGAACAGTTTAGATGCTTTAATGATTAGTTTGCTTTATGCCTGGTTTGAGGGAAGAACAATTGGATTGTAATAATGGTTAGGTTTAATTATTTTATGGATGTTTTTGCTCGAGAACCATGTTATAATATCTCCTTGTATCCGGGTTTAATCTCGGGTACGGAGTGACATCCCCGGGCCACCGGATTGGGCATTTGGGGGTGTTACACTTAGCCCTGGAACAGCGAATAGATAACATCATCGCGAATCAGAGCTTCGCAGACACTGTTATCCCTAAAGGGGACAGTGCGCCTCCCACCCCACGGGATGTATACTTAATGCCTTATCGTGTTGGGTACAAAGCGCCCAAATGGAAGAAGTTCGATGAAGTCAGTGGGAGTGCACACGAACATGTGATGAGGTTCGTTGATATAATGGGCCCACATGGAATTAACACTAGGCTGCTCATGCGCGAATTCCCCTAGTCTCTGGGGACTATCGCGTACAAATGGTACAAAACCCTCAAGGCAGGGTAAGTCAAGACGTGGGAGGACATGGTGAAGAAATTCTACACCAAATTCTTCCAAGTAGAAGAGAAAGTCAACACTATCCACCTCTCCCGCATGTACCAGAGGCATGACGAAGAAGGGGTAGCCTTCATCAAAAAGTTCAGAGCCAGATCTCTGGAATGTATCGATGAGGTCTCGGAAGGCCGCCTAGTGGAGATATGCCTTCAGGGCATGCGTGAAGAATACAAAGGTATGTTAATCAATCTGAACATGCCTACGTTTTCAAAGTTGATTGACTGCACCAGGACATTGAGCCACTGGTGGAGAAGATGAGAAAGAATAACACTCATGACCGCGTGCCAGCTAGCTCTGGTTTCAAGATTGGGAGATTCAGTTACAAACGCGGACGGGACGTTGAGGTAAATGCAATGTCGTCCCCTCACAATCAGCAGCGACCCGCACCACGGGAGGCACCATCCTTGCCATGCTCAATTGATGACGCAATAACTCTTTGCAAGAGATGGCGGAAGGATGGAATTTTGCCTGCACTAGAGCATAAACCCGCCAGAGAGCAACTACAAGACCCCAGATGGTGTGAATGCCATGGGCAAGTAACACACCCGACGAGGGAGTTCAAGAAGCTCAGGTGGCTGGTGGACAGAAAGGTCAAAGAGGAGCAGCTAATCATTCATGAACCATCCAAAGATGTATGCGACAACCCCTTGTCGTCCCATGCACGGGAGCCAAAGGGGAAAGAGTTAGCCATGATTTCGATCATGGATCTTGAGGAGATCATGGATACAAATATCCCAGTGGTTGCCGAAGTCTGTGAGGAGGAAGACTACGGTGTAGATACAGAAGATACACGCGCCGAGCGCATGAAGAACTCCAACAAATTTGAGAAATTCTTCGATGACATGAATTTCTCAAGCGGATGCAGGCATGACATGATCAAGGCCATCTTAAGGGTGGCAGAAGATTATGGCGAGGAATTGGTCACCTCAAATGGCAGAGTTGTAAGGGTCGCGAGATCGAAAGGCCTAGTCATGATGTTAGATGAGTCGGAGAAGAAGACAGACGCGAGTCACCAGAGGCCGCTGTATGTGACGGCAATAGTCAACGATGTTGTAGAATCAGCCACCGTCTCTTGCTTGGAACTCTTCCAGCTCACCGCTTCTCCATTCAGTCAAAACACATATCCCGGTTTTGATCTGAAATCATCTATGTCAGTTTGGAAGCTTGCATCCGTGTAACCCTTTACACGCAAATATTCCTCACCACCAAATATCAAGAAATCATCCTTAGTTCTTCTCAAGTACTTTAGGATGTTCTTGACTGCAATCCAGTGACTCTCACCTGGATTGGATTGGTATCTGCTTGTCATACTCAAGGCATATGACACATATGATCTGGTACATAACATGGCGTACATGATCTATCTTATGGACTAGGCATAGGGAATTCTACTCATGCATTCCCTCTCAATCTCATTGGAAGGACAATCACTCTTTGAATGAGTAATTCCATGTGACATGGGCAAGAATACTTTCTTGGAATCTTGCATGTTGAACAGCTTCAACACCTTGTTAATATATGTACTTTGACTTAGGCCTAGCATTCTTTTAGATCTATCTCTATAGATCTTTATACCAAGTATATAGGCTGCTTCCCCTATGTCTTTCATTAAGAAACACTTTCCTAGCCAATCTTTAAAAGATTGCAGCATGGGAATGTTGTTTCCATTGAGTAGTATGCCATCCACATACAAGACCAAAAAAGCTACAGAGCTCCAACTAACCTTCTTGTAGACACAAGACTCATCTTCGTTTCTGATGAAGCCAAACTCTTTGACTACTTCATCAAAATGTCGATTCCAAATCCTAGAAGCTTGCTTCAATCCATAAATGGATCGTTTCAGCTTATAGACTTTGTTGGCTTGCTTTGAATCTTCAAAACCCTCAGGCTGTATCATATACACGTCCTCGAGGATATTCCCATAGAGGAATGCTGTTTTGACATCCATCTGCCAAATCTCATAGTCGTAGTATGCTGCAATTGCAAGTAGGATTCGGATGGATTTGGTCATAGCGAATGGTGAAAAGGTTTCATCATAGTCAATACCATGAATCTGTCTGAATCCTTTAGCCACCACTCGGCCCTTATAGGTAATCACATTACCATCCATGTCGATCTTCTTCTTGAAGACCCACTTGCACCCTATGGGTCGCGCCCCTTCGGGTGGTTCCACCAAAGTCCATACTTTGTTGGTATACATGGACTCCATCTCGGATCTCATGGATTCAAGACACTTATGAGAGTCCGACCCTGTAATCCTTCGGTTTGAAGAATCAGTTTTGAAACAAGTCATTTTAGTACTCCTTATAGTATGTTACTCATCGTGTGTGATATTAGGTTGCATTTGCTAGTTATACCCTAGAATGGAGACTCGTAGATGGGGGTCGTTTAGAGTGTGGTTTCAACTTCGAGGACGAAGTTCTCTTTAAGGGGGGAAGGATGAAATACCCCGTTTTGTGGATATGGGTATTTATGATATTACTATAATTATTGAGTGGTAATATAATAATATTATAAGTATTGGGTGTTAATATGCTACTATTATATTTTATGATATTATTTGGTATCAATATGACATTAGTATAAGTGTTGGGAGCTAATCTTATTGATAGGAAGTTAATTTTTATTACTAGTAACTATTTGGGTTTATTATGCATTTTCTCAACTTTATAAAGAGTCTTTTACTTAATTCAGGGGGGGTGCTAGTGACTTTTATCCAAAACAGTGGGGGTAAAAGTGTCTTTAACCCTAAAAATAGTCATCTTCTTCCTCAAACTCTCCCATGGAGGAAGAACTCCATCTCCAACCCAAACACCACCATTTCCACTCCAAATCTTCACCAAATTCGTTGATGTTTGTCCCAAATCACTCCCTATTCGATTTAAACTCATCAAAGCTCGATAATTTAGCATCAAGCAACCCAATTTTGCCAATTTTTGATCCCGATTCAAAATCGAAATTTTCAAAGTGGGTCTCCTAATCCTCGCCGGATTTCTCACCCTCTAGCCTATATAAACCCCCCAATCTCAGAGCAATTCTCATACCAATTCATAGCTCTCAATCTCTCCTTCAATCTCTCTCAATCTCTCTCTCTCTCTCTCTCTCTCTCTCTATATATATATATATATATATATATATATATATATATATATATATATATATATATATATATATATATATATATATATATATATATATATATATATATATATATATATATATATATATATATATATATATATATATATATATATATATATCTCGGCTGCCGCCGCCCGGCCGTCGCCACCGCCGTCTCCGTCGCCGGCCGCCGCCGTCCTCGTCGGCAGCCACCGCCGGCGTCTCCGGCGGCGTCCTCGCCACCATCTCTGTCCGTCTCTCTCTCTCTCGGGTAAACAAACCCGTTTCTCTCTCTCACTCTTTCTTCTTTTGTTTTGTTTTTGTTTATCATTATTTAATCTGGTTAGTTAGTTAATGTTAGTAGTTGGGAAGAAAGAAAGAACAAAGAGGTAGTTGGCCTAGTGGTTAGTTAGTAGCACTTAAAGCTTTGGTGAAGTTTGAGAAGAAGGTCATGGGTTCAAACCCCATAAGGGACAATTCTTTTTGCACAAGCTTAGAATGATCTTTTTGGTACTCATCTTTACTCAAAAATAAAAATATAATATGAGGGTGATGAAATATATATTTCTAATTTATTTTTATAAGTTTATAACAAATTAGAATAAGCTATTTTCCTCAAATAAATTTGTTATTTCTTTTAAAGTTAGTTAGTTTATTACTTATATTCTCTACTAAGGCTTGTTTGGTTGGGAGAAACTACTATTTGAATTAAAAGTGTTTTTGAGGTAAAATAATATGCTTCTCTACTCTAAATAATAAAAATGATATTTTTATTCAATCTTACAAGTTATGTTTATATAATTATAGCTTATTGTGCTTTTACAAATAATAAACGTTAGTTTTATAAAAGCGTATTTTTTTTATAAAAGGGGTTGTTCGCCTTAGTAAAGGTTGGGGAGAGTTAGTAAGATATTTACATATAGGACTTCGTGTGCACTGTGTTGATTAGGATATTATTTAAATTTGTAGGCGAAAATTTCGTTGACGAAGGACACGTCGAGTATTACTAGGAAGTGATTTGCTTTGCTTGAGATTAAAGGCAAGTAAATATGCCAAGCGTAGTTGTGCTTACCTCTTTCGTGTCAAAACGAATTCTTGTATTTCTTTACGTCTCAAAATGTGTTTATGTGACGTGATATGCAATATGTGGTTTCTACTTCATAAATGTTTTTCTTGGAAATATCACCATGTTAATGATAATGCATTAATACGTAAAGTGGAATAGTTGTGCGGGGACATTTATTATTATTGTGGTATAGTTACCATTGGCATTGGACGGTTTGATCTCGGTCTTCCGTTTCAATTTATTTTTATTTAATCCGGTTGCAAGTCCCCGGATAGCTCCCTGTACTCACTCCTCTGGACGCTAGATTCTTTGGGGGGTGTCGACACTTAAGGTCTTGGATGCTTGCGAGATGGTTTGGTTTCCCCCGTCACAACGAATTAATAATGGATTTTTGGTTTTTGTTAACAGAAAGAAGTTAACGATGGATTTTGGATTTTCCTAATAATTATGGAAATTGGTTGGAAATATTATGGAATTGGGAACTCCTATGTTTTAATACAAGAGTCAACTTTATTACCGCTGTGTTTGCGAAAAACTCTTACTTACAAATGAGTCATTGTTTTATAACTACCTCATCATCGTTTTACATGTTTGGATGTTTATTTACCAGTATTTCATGCTGATTTTGTACTGTGGTGTTTCTTTTTCATTCCGCACCACAGGTTTAGAAGATGGTTATCTGGCGTAGAAGGGGACGCGCATCACATGGAATAGTAGAAGTAGTATTTCATTTGAATTTAAATTCCTTATTAGTTTAAACACTTTAGTTTGTTATGCCGGTTTGTGGGTAGGATGTTGGATTTTTAATAATGCAATATTTTCAATTGGATTAATTATTATTGTGGATGTTTTGTGCTTGCGAACCATGTTATAAAATCTCCTTGTATCCGGGCTCCTCTCGGGTACGGAGTGACATCCCCGGGTCTCCGGCTTGGGCCATTTGGGGGTGTTACAGATTGGTATCAGAGCCTGGAAATCCAAAAAGAAAATTTAAAACCTATAGGGGAATTTAAAATGGACATAGGAAAAGAATTTAAAATTTGACAAGCCGTTGGGAATTTGGGTAGTCTTGAATAGGTCTATTATGTGTTTAGGTCTTTAGAAAATAGACTTAGTAAGTGAGTATCACCACCCACCCTCTCCTAGCTAAGAGCTTTAGCCCATCCAATTTAACTGAGCGTTTGGATTTGAGGCTTTTCATTGGAGTTAGGTTAGGTGTCTATTGTTTGGGGGATCAAAAGTTGAAATTGTTTTCGAAAGTCACGTGTGATCAAAAATTAAAGTTTTGGGAGTATGTACTTATTTCATAAGGGCAAACATTTTGGTTCATGATACAAGTTGTGGAGTAAGAGAGTATATGGAGTCGTTTCCTTTTTATAGATGGCTAGAACTAAGAGAACCGCAAGGAAGCGTGTTATGCTAGTATTGTGAGGATAAGTTTAATGCGTTGGAGTTTACTCGATATCGGAATCCCACTTTCCAAGCTTATTGTATGGTGAATGCTCTACCTATGGGGCCCATATTTAGGGATATTATGGCTAGGTTCAATAGGTTGAACTATGAAGACTATTTCCATCAAGTGAATGGATGGTGAATGCCGACTCTATGTGTAAATTGTTGATGGAGGCTTATGTGAAATGGCAAAGGATCGTAATAGATTCTAGTGAAGATGGGGATATTGTGGAAGGTCCTAGTTAGAATGATGAGTTCGAGGATAACCTTAGTGAAGACATGGAGTCGGAAGCAAGTGTGAATAACTATGAGAAGTAGACATATTTGGCTTCTTTGATTTCTTAGACTTCTAATGCTTTTGGAGTTTCAATTTCGAATAAAACCATGAAGCCAAACAATACTTTAAGGTTTCTTACAATGGTTTTTGCATAAGCCACTTTTGGGTTATTTTTGCGTAGGTTAATTTCGCTGATTGGTAAAGGATAATACTTACATTTTGAGGATCCATTTTGTAAAATAATAAGGCTTTGTTTTATTGAGTTGGAGTATGGTTTGAAGTTGATGTTGTATTGCGTTTTGGAAGCATTCATGAGTTAGAACGCGGGAAACTTGATGTTGGTAGTGTTTGAATCTCTGCAGCAGATGGTATTTGGTGTAGCACACGTGTTTAAATGGTTAATTGTTTTTCTCGGAATTGTTCTCAGGAAGTAGACATGTTCAGGAACATGCCATAAGAATTTCAATCCCAAATAAGTTCTGTAGATTTAGATACGAATTTTCAAAGTTTGTTGTTCAATAGGAGAATTTAATAATGGCCATCTGTAGTATTTTTGAGTTTACCTATCTTACAGATCTTGGATGGATCTCAAAATCTTGATGGTGATGAATAGACACATATGGCTATATCTAGGTGAAATCCTATATCATTTTGAGGAATTTGAAGTCAGTATAAGACTTGGTGAAGTAGAAGTTTCTGTTCTGATGGCTTATAACTACAGTTATGCTATTCTGTGCGTGACTTAAATTTCTATAAACTATTTTAAGGTGATTCTTATTCATTATGAAATTAGACTCGGAGAGGCTGTTCCACACCAAATTTCATAAATTTTCTTACCCGTTTGATCACTTTTATAGTTTTTAAAGAAGGATGAGAAATAAGATGTGTACAGTCTATGTGAAAATTGCATGTGTAGTCGACGGTATGATCAATGTGCATATTACTTGCTTAGTTGCTCATTACGTGACATGTATTTTATTTCAGTTTTACTCTATGATACTTTATAAATGATACAATAGGCTATAGTGTAGAACATTAGACCATACATACAACATTAGAAATAGTTGTTACAAAGAGGGTTAAAATTTCTTACCTATTAGAACCCGACGAATGAGTATTCAAAATAATTTTGGTAGTTAAGAAAATATCATTCAAGCAAAGTTTGTATGAGCAGGAAAAGAGGATAATTGAGCTCATACTGAGGAATTTTGAAGTACCTACGCATTGGGTCGGTTACGAGGTTTACAATAATGTTAGAACAAGGAAAAGCAAGGTATACTTATATTATATTCAAGACGAAAGTTTTTGAGAGATGTTTGACGACTTGATTTCAAATTTGTGGTTTTAGATACCTCTCAATTAGTTTGTCGAAGTTTAGACTTTTGGGTGTTTATACGGAACCATGTTGTCGTTGAATTGGCTACTTTGGAGATTTCGGTATATTAAATTGTTATAGAGATTGTTTGAGAGTTTTAATGTGTTGGGAAATACTAAAATATTGACATTATACTTGGAGCTCTATTTTTCGATAATGTACACGAGGAGTTTAATTTTCTTTCATTGATGACAGTTTGTCACAACCATCTCATTAGAGTCTTGTTTTTCGGGGTATAGTTTTGAGCCTCAGGGTTTCATTTTTGAACAAGTTTTGAGATCTTGATACGTTGCTTAAAAGTCTGATCTCCAGCATTGTGCTGTCTCTTATAAATGTCGCTGACTTTTGAGAATTATTAGGTAAATTGTTAGATGGAAGTTGCTAAGTGTGTAATTGTTTTGAAGTCGGCCTTATAATACCCCTATGGTAGCATAATGTTTATGTTTGATGACTAATAGGAGTATCCTTTAACTCTGGTCAATATGGCTGTCAACGTAGTGAATCCAACAACGGAGAATTTTCAGGTAAGCCACCCGACAAGAACGGGTATGTCAAATTGGGAATTTATCGGAGAAGTCTTGGATATGGGTGAGCATCGAGTTTTCACTTTTGTTGGAAGATGGGTATACAGCAACGTCATGGTTCATAGTTATTGCATTGTGGAGTCGTTACTTGATGAGAATTCTTGAATTTCGAGTGAAAGACATTATAGTGATTGGGTTGATGAGGGAGGATGGTACCTTCCTAATTAAAAGTATATACATCAAGACCAATGGATGATAAATTCGCACTTCATAAAGTGTGTATTGTTGTTAGCTCACAAGACTTGGGAGGAGCCTATGGAGGACCCATGAGAAATGATAGACTAAAGAGTTAGCGTGGACTATAGAGGTTTCCCACCCACCCTCGCCTAGAAAGCGTTTTGACAACCATGTATTTGGAATTCTCCAAATATTCCAATTTATTTTAGAGCCAACTTTACAGTGGTTAGGAAAATCTAATCTTGGAATTCTATTTGAAATGTCTATCAAAGAATACCGGAGTTTCCCTTTTGGTTGGAGTATTTTTACCTAGTCTTGATGGATCACATTTTTGTGCTAGTGTTTGTGTCTCTTCTTATCTTGTCTCGTCTATAGTTAGTGTAGGATTATATTTATATTGTTTATTTCCGTTCTTTTCTGTAGATGACCTTAGAAGGGTAAAGAAAAAGAGGGGTATCGCTCATGTAAAATTCAAGTTGAGGGTGAGGGGCTACGACTTGTTTGTTATTTTTAGACAATTGAACTTACCGGATGCGGTATCTTGGGTCACTAGAATGTTAAATTTTTCATTGGGTGTCTATGCTTGAAGTCTTGTTACTTAGCTATTGTTTGAAGAACGACCTGTTTCTTTGTTCGTGGGTTGCCCTTGGAGTTACGCGCTAGTCGTTGGGTTGTATCATCATTTTTGTGTAAGAGTAATATAGTTCATAAATTCGTTTATTCTTAAATCATTAGGAGCTCCGACGTTCAACCTTGGCTAATGCAGACCTTGTTTCTCGGGACAAATAGTTTATAATGTTGTAACGGTTATTATTGGATTTGATTTCGGGAAGCTTTCTACTACCTTGGTACTATCAATGAGACAAATTTTTGGTGTAGTCTAACTTAGGTACAGTCTTGCGTTGGAGTAGTTAGCATATAACGTTGTTTGGCGTATATGATTGGAGCATTGTCACTAAACTACTATTTGGGATAATGGAATGTTTATTAACCTCTAAAAGATTTGTCGATTTTTATGCTTATATTGAATTCCTTGGAGTTACATAAATCGTTGGTGTACCGGGATCAATGAGTCTACTCAGTTGTTGTAATCTTCTCAGACGATGTACTTGGAGCTTGGTTAACAGAAATATGTTTTTAAAGATTTATCACCAAAGGCGACTTCGGATACTAGCTTGCGAGTCTCGTTATTGTTGAACCTATTTGAATATGAATAAGTTGCTTGGAGTATGTGCCTCAGTATCGTATTATTTTGGGTACACATGGTTTATTTTTATTTATTTCGTTAGCTCGAGGCGAATTTTCAGATGACGGTAGGAAAACAATGATAAAGGGAACCACCGGGTAACATCATATATCACAGGCTATGGTTAAGTGTCTAAGGATAGGAGGAACCATGTCGCTTTGGAGTCTTGTACACTATCTCTTCAATTCTCTATTTTGTTAGATAAGACGTTTTGTACCATTCGGATATAGTTTTGACCTTGGGAATCAGTTTTGGAGTTCACTTAAATATTGTTAAGGGAACGTGATATTTCCTTGTTTATGAATCGTCTTTAGAGCCATACAAATTCATTTGGATGCGTTTTCATTGTTTAGGAAATCGTAATCTAGAATCTTTAATTTGATTTATGCTTAGGTTCAGTAAGAGTACGAATTTCAAACTTGGGAGATTCTATGAACTTACTCTCTGTGAAGAGCCGCTTATGAGAAAATAGCAATAGTTATTTGGGTTGATGACTGAAGCAATAAGGGTATTTTCTTTGGCACTGATTAAGTTGTGGACGTGATCTCACTAGCCATGTTATAATCTAAATCTTGATGTAATTGAGGCACTTTGTCATAGGTTGTGTATTATTGGAGTCTTGTCACTCGAATCATTGTTCGATTCATGGGATGGATGTCCACGGAGGAACTAATCTAAAAGTTGTATGTTTTTATTGGGCTACTAGAGGTTCTACCTCTTGTTGTGTGGTTGTAAGAGCGTGCTTGTAATCATTTGGAAGGGGGATTATAATAAGACTATTATATATGATACCAAAGACCGTGTTCAAATGTTAGACCCAACAACTAGGAGACAAATCCGAATGTGAACTTTCTTTTGATATTGTTGTTATATACTTGGAATACTCGAACAAATAAATTTATGTAGTAATCTTGACTCTGTCTCGGATTATTGTGATTGTTTTACGATGTTACTCCTACGTGGAGAACACTAATATTGTTTTGAGACTTACTATGGGAATGTAAGCCCAGGAGCAATATTGTCCTTGGAAGATTGGTTATAAATACCCAATGATGATCAAACTAATCAAATTTGAGTTGCATGATATATGTGATATTATTACATCTTCGTAGTGCTGCATGCTAAGATAGAAAATGATCAATAGGCGATAGTTGTGATCCCTACCCCATAGCCTTACCACCTGATTAGATGATCACATACGACTATGTCTTGAAGAGAAATGTGAAAATTTCGGGGAATACCTTGTCCCATGTATAGAAACTTAGGAAGTGTGTTCTATACCATTTCATGTATTGGACTCCGAACCAGAAGTTTCGACCATGTTAAGATTCTAGATATCATGACAAGGGGCACGTGTACCAAGAGTGTTTGAATTTTAAAGGTCTTATGGACAAATCACCTCACAAGGGAGGCGACATGTTAAGCAGGAGATGGTATGAGGAAGAAGTATCCTCACCTTTTAGACAAGATAGTTTGAGTTCCGAGGAAGTCACTCCTTTAAGGGGGGAAGGATGTAATCCTTCGGTTTTGAAGAATCAGTTTTGAAACAAGTCATTTTAGTACCCCGAACCAGAAGTTTCGACCATGTTAAGATTCTAGATATCATGACAAGGGGCACGTGTACCAAGAGTGTTTGAATTTTAAAGGTCTTATGGACAAATTACCTCACAAGGGAGGCGACATGTTAAGCAGGACATGGTATGAGGAAGAAGTATCCTCACCTTTTAGACAAGATAGTTTGAGTTCCGAGGACGTCACTCCTTTAAGGGGGGAAGGATGTAATCCTTCGGTTTTGAAGAATCAGTTTTGAAACAAGTCATTTTAGTACTCCTTATAGTATGTTACTCATCGTGTGTGATATTAGGTTGCATTTGCTAGTTATACCCTAGAATGGAGACTCGTAGATGGGGGTCGTTTAGAGTGTGGTTTCAACTTCGAGGACGAAGTTCTCTTTAAGGGGGGAAGGATGAAATACCCCATTTTGTGGATATGGGTATTTATGATATTACTATAATTATTGAGTGGTAATATAATAATATTATAAGTATTGGGTGTTAATATGCTACTATTATATTTTATGATATTATTTGGTGTCAATATGACATTAGTATAAGTGTTGGGAGCTAATCTTATTGACAGGAAGTTAATTTTTATTACTAGTAACTATTTGGGGTTATTATGCATTTTCTCAACTTTATAAAGACTCTTTTACTTAATTCAGGGGGGGTGCTAGTGACTTTTATCCAAAACAGTGGGGGTAAAAGTGTCTTTAACCCTAAAAATAGTCATCTTCTTCCTCAAACTCTCCCATGGAGGAGGAACTCCATCTCCAACCCAAACACCACCATTACCACTCTGAATCTTCACCAAATTCGTTGATGTTTGTCCCAAATCACTCCCTATTCGATTTAAACTCATCAAGGCTCGATAATTTGGCATCAAGCAACCCAATTTCGCCAATTTTTGGTCCCAATTCAAAATTGAAATTTTCAAAGTGGGTCTCCTAATCCTCGCCGGATTTCTCACCCTCTAGCCTATATAAACCCCCCAATCTCAGGGCAATTCTCATACCAATTCATAGCTCTCAATCTCTCCTTCAATTTCTCTCAATCTCTCCTTCAATCTCTCTCTCTCTCTCTCTATATCTCTCTCTCTCTCGGCTGCCGTCGCCCGGCCGTCGCCACCGCCGTCTCCGTCGCCGGCCGCCGCCGTCCTCGTCGTCAGCCACCGCCGGCGTCTCCGGCGGCGTCCTCGCCACCATCTCTGTCCGTCTCTCTCTCTCGGGTAAACAAACCCGTTTCTCTCTCTCACTCTTTCTTCTTTTGTTTTGTTTTTGTTTCTCATTATTTAATCTGGTTAGTTAGTTAATGTTAGTAGTTGTGAAGAAAGAAAGAACGAAGAGGTAGCTGGCCTAGTGGTTAGTTGGTAGCACTTAAAGCTTTGGTGAAGTTTGAGAAGAAGGTCATGGGTTCAAACCCCATAAGGGACAATTCTTTTTGCACAAGCTTAGAATGATCTTTTTGGTACTCATCTTTACTCAAAAATAAAAATATAATATGAGGGTGATGAAATATATATTTCTAATTTATTTTTATAAGTTTATAACAAATTAGAATAAGCTATTTTCCTCAAATAAATTTGTTATTTCTTTTAAAGTTAGTTAGTTTATTACTTATATTCTCTACTAAGGCTTGTTTGGTTGGGAGAAACTACTATTTGAATTAAAAGTGTTTTTGAGGTAAAATAATATGCTTCTCTACTCTAAATAATAAAAATGATATTTTTATTCAATCTTATAAGTTATGTTTATATAATCATAGCTTATTGTGCTTTTACAAATAATAAACGTTAGTTTTATAAAAGCGTATTTTTTTTATAAAAGGGGTTGTTCGCCTTAGTAAAGGCTGGGGAGAGATAGTAAGAGATTTACATATAGGACTTCGTGTGCACTGTGTTGATTAGGATATTATTTAAATTTGTAGGCGACAATTTCGTTGACGAAGGACACGTCGAGTATTACTAGGAAGTGATTTGCTTTGCTTGAGATTAAAGGCAAGTAAATATGCCAAGCGTAGTTGTGCTTACCTCTTTCGTGTCAAAACGAATTCTTGTATTTCTTTACGTCTCAAAATGTGTTTATGTGACGTGATATGCAATATGTGATTTCTACTTGATAAATGTTTTTCTTGGAAATATCACCATGTTAATGATAATGCATTAATACGTAAATTGGAATAGTTGTGCGGGGACATTTATTATTATTGTGGTATGGTTACAATTGGCATTGGACGGTTTGATCTCGGTCTTCAATTTATTTTTATTTAATCCGGTTGCAAGTCCCCGGATAGCTCCCTATACTCACTCCTCTGGACGCTAGATTCTTTGGGGGGGATGTCGACACTTAAGGTCTTGGATGCTTGCGAGATGGTTTGGTTTCCCCCGTCACAACGAATTAATAATGGATTTTTGGTTTTTGTTAACGGAAAGCAGTTAACGATGGATTTTGGATTTTCCTAATAATTATGGAAATTGGTTGGAAATATTATGGAATTGGGAACTCCTATGTTTTAATACAAGAGTCAACTTTATTACCGCTGTGTTTGCGAAAAATTCTTACTTACAAATGAGTCATTGTTTTATAACTACCTCATCATCGTTTTACATGTTTGGATGTTTATTTACCAGTATTTCATGCTGATTTTGTACTGTGGTGTTTCTTTTTCATTCCGCACCACAGGTTTAGAAGATGGTTATCTGGCGTAGAAGGGGACGCGCATCACATGGAATAGTAGAAGTAGTATTTCATTTGAATTTGAATTCCTTATTAGTTTAAACACTTTAGTTTGTTATGCCGGTTTGTGGGTAGGATGTTGGATTTTTAATAATGCAATATTTTCAATTGGATTTAATTATTATTGTGGATGTTTTGTGCTTGCGAACCATGTTATAAAATCTCCTTGTATCCGGGCTCCTCTCGGGTACGGAGTGACATCCCCGGGTCTCCGGCTTGGGCCATTTGGGGGTGTTACAGGCCCTTTCATGTCCTCTTCATAGGTAGTAGGCTCATCATCTATGAGCATCGTGTCACCAGTCTTTTTTAAGAGAAGTCCATACCTCGCGGGCTCCTTGCGCACTCTACTAGATCTACGAAGCTCTTGTGCTACTTGAACAGGCTGTTCCACAACTTCTTGTGGTTCCTGTTCATGTTCCATAATAGGATCAGTGTTTTGTGGTTCTTGAACTTCTTCAAGTTCTACAGTCCTCCCACTTGCTTCTTCAGAGACAAACTCTCTTTCTAGAAACACGCCGGACCGAGCAACAAACACTTTGTTCTCAGTTGGATTGTAGAAATAGTAACCCTTAGTTTTCGTAGGGTACCCCATAAACTTACACTTATCCGACTTTGGATCTAACTTGTCTGACTGTAAACGCTTTACATAGACATTGCAGCCCCAAATATTCATGAACGACAGTGTGGGACGCCTCCCACTCCACATCTCATGTGGTGTCTTCATGAATGATTTAGATGGAACTCCGTTAATGGTGAAAGCTGCACTTAACAGAGCATAGACCCAAAATGATAATGGAAGGTCGGTTTGACATATCATAGATCGAAACATATCCAATAGTGTTCGATTCCTCCTCTCGGACACGCCATTCCATTGTGGTGTTCCGGGTGGAGTGAGTTGGGACACGATCCCACACTCTCTAAGATAGTCGTTAAACTCTTGGCTCAAGTACTCTCCTCCATGATCCGATCGTAGAGCCTTGATACTTTTTCCAAGTTGCTTCTCTACTTCACTCTTGAATTCTTTGAACCTTTCAAAGGAATCGAATTTGGCCTTCATAAGGTATACAAACCCATATCTACTGAAATCATCAGTAAATGTGATGAAGTAGACGTAACCACCCCTGTTAGGCGTGGCAAATGGCCCACATGCATCAGTATGCACGAGCGCCAATTTCTCACTAGTCCTCTCACCTTTCTTATTGAAAGGGGACTTTGTCATTTTTCCCAATAAACAAGCCTCACATGTCTCATATGATTCAAAATCAAATGAGTCTAGAAACCCATCCTTATGGAGTCTAGATACACATTTCTCGTTTATGTGGCCTAAACGACAGTGCCATAAGTAAGCAGAATTTAAATCATTTATTCTAATCCTCTTAGTATTAATGTTGTAGACAGGATTGCTTAGATCAAGGACATACAGTCCATTAAACAATTGTGCACTACAATAGTGACTATTATTAAAATAAATGGAACAACAATTGTTCTTTATTGAAATAATAAAACCTTCCTTGTCCAAACAAGAATTAGAAATAATGTTTATGCTCATAGCAGCCACAAAATAGCAATTATTTAATTCTAGAACTAATCCTGAAGGCAGAGACAGCTCGTACACGCCTACGGCCAATGTAGCAACCTTTGCTCCATTCCCAACGCGCAGGTCTATCTCCCCTTTAGCCAATCTTCTAATTCTCTTTATATTCTGCACATTTCGACAAATGTGAGATCCACATCCAGTATCTAATACCCACGATGTAGAGATAGTTAAATTGACGTCTACAACAAAAATACCTGGTGGTGGTGGAATCACTATTCCAATCCTTTTGTCCTCCAGATATTTTGGGCATTTCCTCCTCCAGTGTGCAGGCTGACTGCAGCATTGACACTCACCTTTAGTCACACCTTTGGCAATGCTACCAATAGGCTTAGGGGCAGGTTCCTTGGACTTGGCAACTCCTTTGCCTTTTCCCTTGGAGGATGAGGCAAACCTTTTTCCCTTTCCTTTCTGCACCATCATAATGGCCTTACCCTTTCCCTTGTTGATACTTTGTTCAGCTGTCCTCAACATATTGAGTAAATCTAGCAGTTGTTTCACGATCTCGTTCATGTTATAGTTCGTGATGAACTGTCCATAACTCTCAGGCAACGATTGCAACACGAGATCGGTGGCCAACACTTGACCAACCTGCAACCCTAGTCGCGGGAGATTCTCCAAGTACCCGATCATATGGCGTACATGAGGTCCCGGAGGGTTTCCTTCCGCCAGATGACATTTGAACAATGCCTTAGAAACTTCATACATCTCAACCCTTGCCTGCTCTTGGAAGAGCTGCTTCAAGTGTTCGATCATATCGACTGCATTGAAGCTAAGAGTTCATGGTTCATAACATGAAGAAGGCCGCATCATTAGCGTCATCAACACGCTTCGGATACGCCTTTAGGGCTGCAGGAGTATTGTTTTCTGGACCTTCTGAAACTTGATCCTCTATTGCGTACAGTTTCTTCTCTTGCTTGAGAACAATTCTCAAGTTTCTGTACCGATCTAGGAAATTGGTTCCAGAGATCTTGTCCTTCTCAAGGACAGAGCGTAGGGAATGTTGTGAACTCGATGAGTTGTTTGCCATTTGGAATTCTACAAAAAGGAAAATACGCAAGTTTTAGTATTTGTGAACTTTTGACTATATTTAATAATGGCTGGGTTACTAAACATAGCTCCCACTATTTTTCTACGGATTAATAACCCTCGAGATATTAATGCGAAAAATATCATTATATTTTCGAGTGGGCCAAGATCCATGTTTCATTTCCTTTTGAGCTTGCTTTGGCAAGTCACCCAAAATTTGGTTACTTTAGGTAGGAACAATTCAAATTGCATCCCATGCAACTCTTGGTTCAATTGGGAAAATAAATCCTTATTTATCCATCCGCATGGATAATCCCAATTGATTGCCTCTAGGTTTTAATCATATTAATAACCTAGTTGTGTCCAACCTCTTATTTAAACAGTTGCACATTACTTCCTTGTTCCATCGCATTACATCATTATGAACCAAGTCGCCTTACTTTGGCAAAACACAATATTTGAATTTTGAGGGATTTTAAAATTAAATTTTAATTGTTTTGTTGATACATATCAACTGATCTATCTATTTTGAGTTTGAGCACAACTCCAAATAATAGATCCGGATTGTTAATTACCTTACTATCCTAATTGCATGCATCATCCAAACACCAATCACAAAACAATAAGACAGAGAAATAAACAACCACAAAATAAAATAAAACGTGATATGGATATGGCCTTTTCTAGACTAAGATATTCCCAAGCCAATGGGAATATCTATGAACCCTAAAAGAAAACACATCTCCATGCGTCTTCATCTTTTGGTCCATCCTTCATAGTCTTGTGGAATGCTCCATGCTCCATCTTTTGTGGCTTCTTTGGCTTTGGGCTTCTTTCCTCTAATCTTGGCTAACAATATATTCTATCTAGCACTAGCGAACAACTATAGTAAATAAAAATAAATCTCACAAGTTGAGAAAAAAAAATTGGCTCGAAGGCTGTAAACCCTAATCAATTATTAAATTAAATTGATCGGCTCGCAGGCCCTAAACCAAACCACAAAATTAAACAATCACGCCAAACCACATCCTAAGGCCATATCCAACCACCATGCGATTTGAACATAAACAGGTCAAATCCAATTTTAACGTGCTTGGTCAATTTTAGTTGATTTTAGGATTTCTAGGGTTAAAACGGTTCAAGGGGCCCACCATCATATGGCCGAACCACCTTGGAGCCGCCCCGGGCCGAGTCTAGGCCGTTCGGCCCAACCTGTGGGGTTGGCCGTCCGCCTAGGCCTTCAGCCTAGGTGGATTGGGTGGCAATGAAGGGAGAGGGGCGGTCCCTTGGGGCCGAACCTCCTTAGCTGTTTCCAAAACAACTTCTTCCTTGTTCCCCAAGTCCAAAAGTTTCAAAATTTGAAACTAGTTTCCAAATTGGTGCCCAAACCCTAGATCTAAGATCCTAAAATTTCTCAAACTCACTAATTCATGCATCCAATGCAAAAACTAGGTTTTTTTTGTTTGATAATTGAAAAATTGCATCATATGCTTGATTTGTCCGTTTTACGCGATAAACAATGAATTTAAAGTGTAAAACTATCAAAACGTAACACATAAACCACGTCTATGTTCTACGACCTGTGGCTCTGATACCACTGTAGGGTTTTGATCATGGATACGCAGCTGAAAAAGAAATTATCCATTCAAGACCCTCCAAGGATCACATGAAGAGAATCATAACGATGGTAAAGGAAGAAACATGTTACACACCTTAGGTTTCTCCTGTGATGACTTGTAACGTGAATTGTGTCACGCGTCTACGGTTGATCCACGCCTAGGGTTGATGTCTAGATCATACTTCTCCTTTGTGCTAGCTTGGACCAGAGGAAGAGGAAGAAAAAATCACGCAACGGAGAAGGAAGCTTTCCGCTTCCGATTGTGGCCGATGGGTATCGGGGGCGGACGGATAGGGGCTTCGGCCTCTAGCTTGTCTTGCTCTCTCTTTTTTGTTCTCTCCCACTCAACTTATTTTATGAGAATTAGTGTGGGAAGGAAGCTAGGAGCATCTTTATATAGTCCAACAACTCCTTGTCAACTACCTAAATGCCCTTCCTAATTCAATATGAGTTCGGATTAGTCCCTTCCTTCCATATTAGCCCTACTAAGTTTGCAAGGTGTTGCAAAGTGATCTTTCTAATTAATTAATTAATAATATTAATTAATTCTCAAATCTAGTTCAACCCTATGTAGCGTGTGACCCCATAGGTTCTATCTAGTTGGTAGCAACAATTTTCTAATATGAAGCGGTCTCTAGCAAAACATCCATTCTAGCCAACTAATAGAATAGTCAGCCGACAAACCTTGCGCAAGTAATTGTCACATCCCTTTGTCTCCATATCCGGATTGGACACGAGACTTGGGGTAAGTTTGTAATTAATAAAGAGTTAATAATTATAAAAGGATAGTCCTATACCTAATTTTCATAAGATGAAATAGTTAGAGCAATGATAAGAGAGCAAGAGAGAGGCTCGCTCCCCCCCCCCTACCCGACGGCAAGAAGAGGCTCGCCCTCCCTCCTCCATAGTTGCGTGATCCCCTTGATTTGATCAAGCAGCTTCGTGATTCCTTCCCTACACTGCTAGCACAATCTGTAGAGAAGATTCCAGTTCTCAATCCTAAGGTGTGGACACCGGCAGAGACGTGGATGCTACTTTTACATTGTGATAAGGCAAATTCACAAGGTAACCTTACTTCCTTCATCACGTTATGAATGCTTCACATGCGATTCATGGAGGGTTTTGGGCAGAAAAATTTTGTATTTCTGTTGCGTAACCTGCATCAAAACCCCACAAGGGTTTGTTATCTTTTCATTTAAACAGTTGTAGAAGCATAGTTTATTGGGCAGTCAATCAAAAATATTAATTTGGTTGTGTGTTTAGTATGTGTTTGTGTAGTGTGTGCCAGGTCGATAGCATATTTCTATCAAATGGTGCTTTCGTTGCATTTCACCACCTGCAACTGGTGAAGTCATGACAACCAAGAAGTTGACGATCGAATATTTGAGTAAACAAATCACCCAATTCGCAGAAGCTATGAAAAATTTGCATACAGGTTTGGGCACTCGCGTCTCAAACCTGGAGACGAACTTGGGAAAACGTATCCATTGCGACACTACATGTGGACAGGTTGATATTATCCTTCAGGGGCACATATCCGGCTGAACTGTTCATATTAGAGTATCGGGGATCCCAGGTTGTTCTGGGAGTGAAATGGCTCTAACAGGTCGGAGGAGTAGATACGGACTATACCAAGATGACAAGAATTTCAGTATGGGGACTATGCCAAGATGAAAATAGAATTCCAGTATGGAAAATAACTCTTTATTTATCCATCCCATGGATAATCCCAATTGGTTGCCTCTAGGGTTTTAATCTCATTAAAATCACCCAGTTGCGTCCAACCTCTTACTTAAACAATTTCACATTACTTGTTTGTGCCATCACAACACAATCATGACAAATCAATTCGCACTGCTTTGGCACGCACGAGCTTGATAATCGGGATCATGAAGAGTGCTTAAGTAACGAGAAGGAAACAACGCAATATTTAAATTGATGGATTTTTCCTTTTCAATCTTAAATTGTTTTGTTGATCCATATCAACTGATCTACTTATTTTGATTTGGGCAAAATCAAAAATAAAAGATCCGGGTTGTTAATTATCTTATTATCAATTTTGCATCCATCATCCATATACCAACAATAAATAATAAGATAATAAAATAAACAAACATAAAATAAAAATTAATGTGATGTGGATATGGCCTCTAAACTAAGATATTCCCAACCCAATGAGAATATCTATGAATCCTAAAAATAGCAAGCTCATCTCCATGTGCCTCCATCTTTTGTTCCATGCTCCATAGCTCTTGTGGATTGTCGCCTTCTTATGGTTTTTACGTTTCTTTAGGCTTATTTTTCTCAATATCTTGACTATTATCTATTTTATCTAATTCTACCTAGCATCTAGACTAAATAAAAAGATCTCACAAGTTGAGAAAAATACGAGTTCGCAGGCCGTAAAGCTTAATTAACTATTACATTAAATTGATCAGCTCGCAGGCCGTAAAACAAATCACAAAATAAACATTCAGAACAAACCACAACCTAAGGCCATATCCAATCACCATGCAATAATCACATAAACAGTTAAAATCCAATTTTAACGCGCTTAGTCAATTTTAATTGTTTTTGGATGTGCTAGGGTCAAAACAGTCCAATAGGGCTCATCATGGCTTTGGCCAAAATTCTAAAGGACCATGACATGGCCTTGGGCCGGTCGGCCTAGCCCCACGTAGGACCAGGCCGCACGCTAGGCTGTCCCAATCCCTTAGCCGTGCTCTAACTTGGGCGGCAAGGCAAGGGGGCAATCCCTAAGGGGGCCGAATCTCCTTTGGAGTTGTTTCCAAAATAACTCATTGCCTTGTTGCCCAAGATTAGTTGTTTCCATACTTGAAAAAACCTTTTTCCAAGCATGTGCCCAAACCCTAGCCACCAAGATCCAAAAATTCACATCCTATGTGATTCAAACTCACTAATTTTTCAAATCATATGTACAAATATGTCTTGTTTGATTGAATCATATTCAATTGCATCACATATGCTTAATTTATCCGTTTTATGCGATAAACAACAATTTAAAGTGTAAAACAACCTAAATCGTAACACATAAACTACGTTATGCTCTACGACTTGTGGATATGATACCACTGTAGGGTTTTGATAACAGATTCGCAGCGGAATAAAAAATAATTAATCCGTTCAAGACCCTCTAAGGATCACAAGTCTATAATTCATAACGACGGTGAGGGATTAACATCAAAATACCTTATGGTTCTCCTTTGATGACTTATCTCGTGAAATTGTGTTCACGTCTCTATGGCTAGTCCACTCCTAGGTTAGAATCCGGATCTTCCAACACCTAGGGTTAATGTCTAGATATTCCTTCTACTTTGTGCTAGCTTGGACCGGAGGAAGAGGACAAAGAAATCTCGCAACGGAGATCACAAAGGAAGCTTTCGGCTTCCTATTGTGGCCGACGAGTATGGGGGGCGGACGGCTAGGGGCTTCGGCCTCTATCTTGTCTTGCTCTCTCTCTCCTTTCTCTCTCACTCAACTTATGTTATGAGCATTAGTGTGGGAAGGAAGCTAGGAGCATCTTTATATGATCCAACAACTCTTTGTCAACTACCTAAAGGCCCTTCCTAATCCAATATGAGTTCGGATTAGTCCCTTCCTTGCATATTAGTCCTACTAAGTTTGCAAGGTGTTGCAAAGTGATCCTTCTAATTAATTAATCATGTTAATAAATTCCCAAATCTAGTTCAACCCTATGTAGCGTGTGACCCCATAGATTCTATCTAGTTGGTAGCAACAATTTGCTAATATGGAGCGGTCTCTAGTAAAACTTCCATTCTAGCCAACTAATAGAATAGTCATCCGACAAACCTTGTGCAAGTAATTGTCACATCCCTTTGTATCCATATCCGGATTGGACACGAGACATACAAGTCACACTCGTATATCCTATCCATAGTTTCTCGATCCTGGGAATAGCCTTATTTGTGCAAATAACATCAATATCCCATATTAATTTATTTGAGTCTGGCCAGACATTCCATAAGCACTATCCCTCGAGTGGCCTCGGATATTTTCTCCCGTTATGTGGGAGGAAAAAGTTCTATCTACGTCTACTATGATTTCTAAGCTTGCTTCTTGTTGTATCCGATACGCGCCTTCATAGCTACCCAGTTACGGTGTAGCGTTTGACGCTACCAAAATCACAATAATCCACAACTAGATAATCTAGTGACTTCAAGTCTAAGGATGACAATACCGTTGTCACCACGAGAAGCGCTTGTGACTTTACATAACATGTATATAGCCTTCTCGGAGATGGGTAAATCCAGTATGCCATTACCCCTAATGCATACCCATGTGTTGGATCATGATATCTCCATATCAATCCAACCCCATACTAGTCTATAGATGATTGTCCCATTTAATCATTATAATGGACTAGGGATATTTAAGATAAACAACAAAATTGTAAATCTAAGGACTTCATTATATTAAATATCCAATAAATAATACATTGAATATTCTAGCCAAAATAAGTTCATGCTTAACTAGATTGCCTCTAGGGCATCTATTCCAACAAGCCTACAGTTAAGAGTTGTCTGCAGAGCTTTGCGCCACCTTGATGTTTCACTTGATGGGATAGGTCCATAACTTCTTGTGCCTCTTGAAAATCGAGGCACCTGAGTAAGTTCTCATTATGTCCTTTCCATCAAAGCAAGTTCTCCTGCAAGACGTATCGGGTTGCTTTTATCTTGAGCTTGTCAGCTTCCTTTCTATCACTTGGCAACATTCCATCTTGCAGGTGATTGATTATGGTTTTTCGCCAATCCCCCTCTTCAATTGCAGCGATTTCCAGGGATTCCTTTATCAGCGCACACTTGTCACAATTTATTTGTAAGATAGAAGCAAAATACGCCCTTTGTGGCCAATGAATTCCATATCTCTGCGCCTATCTGTAGACGGAAACCTCATTTTCTCCGCAGGAGTGTTGATGGATTTTCTCCAGCACTGCTCGACCTTCTTCCTCCGTGACGCATCGCATCAGGATTCCTCCCGGTCCTATGTAGTACAGCAAGTTATCATGTATGCAGAACCCTTTCGTGGAGACCCAGCTTTCCTTTCTTGTTCCTTCGGCAATTGCGCGCATGATAGGCTTTCTCCAGTCTTCTTCTTCGACAAATTACTCTTCGCACAAGTCTTTTACCAGGGATGGAGTTGTCTTAACCTCAATTGAGATCCTCACTGGGCATTTATCCGAGCTGATCTTCGACCCCAAGGTAGCCAATGCATCTGCGTGTCGGTTGTCATATCTGGGGGTGTGCTCGTACTTGATGGAATCAAATTTTTGGACTAGTTTATGTACAATCGACCTGTAGCCTAGTAAGTTGATTTATTTCAGCCCGTATTCCCCTGAGGCTTGCTTCACAACGAGTTTGGAATCTCCCACCACGAAGAGATTATGAACTTCTAATGCTTTGGCTACGAGCAACCTATGAATCAAAGCCTCGTATTCAGCCTCGTTGTTGGTTATTGTAAAATCCAGCTTTTTCGACATCTGTATGACCTCCCCATCAGGTTTGGTTAGAACAACTCCAATTTATCCTCATGATCTTGTCGATGATCCAACAAAATGTAGCTTCCAATGGGGATGATTGATCGCATATATCTCCGGTGCCTCAAGTTCTTCTTCCACCATCGGCTCACAGTTCTCACCCGGGAATTGTGCCAACAATTCTTCCACGGCTAGAGACCTGATCGCTTTCGGGCGTGCGCACGTAATGTCATACTTGGAAATGGTCATGTACCATTTTGCCAATCTTCCGCAAGGAGACGAATGTCTGAACAAATATCGTATAGGGTCGCTCTTGGTCACAATGACAACTTTGTGGGACGTGAAGTAATGCTTTAACGTTTTAATAACGAAAAATAAAGCTAAGCGATGTCGCTCAATACCAGTGTACCTGGATTCTGCAGACTGAACCACACGCGAGATGTATTAACGGAGGTTAACAGAAGAAGGGCTAAAGTGCAAAGGAGCTAACAGAAGTAGATGGAAAAGGGGTCCTTATGACATTTCTAGAACTATTGTGCTCTACTAGTATTTCCTATAGATGATATTGTAAGGCTGCAATACTAGTTGGGTCTTAGTAGTATTTATCAATCTTGTGATACGATTAGATCTGATCCAACGGCTCACAATAAGACCGTTGGAATGCTTGTATATTCTCTGTTCTTCATCAATGAAAACTAAGGCGGCACCCTAATTTGTCCCTTCATTCTCTCGTCTTCTTCCTTTCTCTGCAACTATGATGAACAAACCCTAAATTTTTTATACATGTTTTCATGGTATCAGAGCCTCATGTTGGCTACCATGGCTCAATCATCCCCTAACCCTCTCTATCTACTCTCGAATATTCACAATCTTATTCGCTTTAATCTTGATAATTCTAAGTATGTTCTCTGGCGACATCAGTTTTCGTCTATTTTTCGTACCAAAAATCTATACGGGTACATCGATGGCTCTATCCCTCCTCCGACGGCGACAATTTATGATCCTGATGTCCCTGGCGGTTCAATCCCTAATTCGGTGTATCGTGACTGGTATTCTCAAGATCAAGCCCTTCAAACCCTAATCAACGCTACTCTCACTCCAGAAGCTCTCACGCATGTGATTGGTAGACCTCTTCTCACAATGCTTGGCTTGCCCTTGAAGGAAGGTATGCATCTCTCTCTCGCTCCGATATTCTGCAGTTGAAATATGAGTTGCAAACCTTGAAGAAACGTTCTAATTCTGTGGATCTATACATGCAAAAGCTTAAGGCTATTTGTGATAAACTTGTTGTCTCTATGGCTAATATTGATGATGAAGATATGCTCTTATATGTGCTAAATGGTCTCCCTCCTTAGTATAACTCTTTTCGCACTACTATTCGAAACAATCGTTCTGGTTCTATAAATTTTGAAGAACTACATGTTTTGCTTAAATCTGAAGAACAAATGCATGAATCTCAAGCTTTCGATCTCTCGACACCTACTGCCTTTCCTTCTTCTACTGGGAATTCTGGGTCTAATTATCGAGTCCGTGGTCGAGGACGTGGTGTTCTTGGCCCTGGTCCACCCAACGGTCGCGGTGGCTATGGTCGTTCCGGTGGTGGCTATTGCTGTAGCGCTTCATCTCCTGGTTAAAACCCTAGCGGTCGATTTGACTACTAAAACCCTAAAGGCAGAGGTAAAAATAGGGGGAACCATAACCGTGGTCAATCTAATGGTGGTCACAACTCTAAATCTGGGTCTGCATTTGTTAGTTGCCAAATTTGTGGCCGAGACTACCATTTTGCTATTGATTGGTGGTATAGGATGGATTACTCCAATCAAGGGAAAACCACCACCTGAACAACTTACTGCTTATAATGCTTCAACCTCTGGTTCCTCTACTCCAGATTACTGGCTGTCTGATTCTGGAGCTACCAATCATATGACTGCAGATATAAGAAACTTGTCTATGGCTGATACCTATTCAGGTTCTGATTGTGTGACTATGGGTAATGGTCAGACCTCTTCTATTACACACACTGGTACTGCTACACTTAACACTAAGTCTCACTCTTTTCTTTTACCTAATAATCTTCATTTTCCTAATCTTGCTACGAACTTATTATCTGTTTATCAATTATGTCAACAACACAATTGTTGTTTTACTTTTAATGCCAACTCTTCTCTATCGAGGACCTGAAACTGGAAAACTTCTCTACCAAGGCTTGAGTGAACATGGTCTTTACCCCATTTATGCATCACCTTTTCATAATTCATCTACATCTCCCAAGGCTTGTTTGGGTAGTAAAATAAATGTTCCTTTGTTGCATTATAGACTGGGTCATCCAGCAAACAATATTCTGGTTAAGTTATTTGGTTCTTCTAATAAATTATCTTCTGATTTTGCAGTATGTGAATCTTGTTTGAAAGGTAAAATAACCAGGTTATCTTATACTAATTCTAGTACTGTCACACACACACACCATTACATTTACTTCACTCTGATGTTTGGGGTCCTTCATCTGTCAAATCTATTCACGGCTACAGATTCTATGTGTTGTTTATTGATGATCATACTAGATATACATGGCTTTTCCCTCTCTTTCACAAATCAGAAGTCGTTTCTGTATTTCCTAAATTCAAACTCCATTTTCAAAATCTTCTTGGATATAAAATCAAAATCTTAAGATCAGATGGAGGTGGTGAATACATGTCTTTTGTGTTTCAACATTTTTACAAGACAATGGCATTACACATCAAAAATCATGTCCTCATGCACCACAACAAAATGGTGTTTCTAAAAGGAAACATAGACATATTTTGGAAAATGCTATTACTCTTCTTCAACATGCTAGTTTACCTCACTGTTTCTGGTATCGTGCTATAGCTATTGCTGACTAGTTGATAAAAAGAATTCCAAGTGCAAACACTCATGATAAATCTCCTTTTGAACTCTTGTTTAAATCCAAACCTGATTATGATATGCTTAAAGTTTTTGGTTGTGTTTGCTTTCCTAATCTTAGGCCTTATAATAAATCAAAGTTGGATGCTAGAACAATGAAATGTATCTTTCTTGGTTATGCAGACAATTACAAAGGTTATATTTGTTACCACAAAACCTCTCAAAGGTTTTACATTAGTAGAGATGTTGTATTTATTGAGCATTTATTTCCTTATTCTGACTCATTGAATGTCACTAATGCACCTTCTCTAGACACCATTAATGTCCCTTCAGACACAATTAATGCCCATGTCCCTGGGTTCTTCCCCCCTGCACCATTTCTTGGAAGTGATGATTTACCACACCATGGTACTCAAGTGACTGGTGCAGCTGCTCCTAGCCCTTCTATGGTGCAGTCCAGTGGTGATGGTTCAATGCAACAAGAACAGTTGCATACATAACAAGAACATATTCCACCACCATCACCACTTTTAGACATGGCACCAGAAGAGACTCTGGGCATCCCATGAGAACACGGAGCAAATCTGGAATCTCCAAGAAATAGATTCTGGACCTTGCTACCATTAATGATCATACTGGTATTTCTGATCCTCATCTTCACTCTACTTCTGCTAGAAGAGATGATCCTCTAAGTCTCTGCCTGATTTTGGTTATGCACACCTATCTGCACTCAATATTTATGGTTTTGATCCAACTAGTTTTACTGAAGCTAAGAAACACTCTCAGTGGCAACAAGCCATGACTGATGAGTATCTTAGTCTCATACAACAACACACTTGGAGCCTTGTTCCTAAACCACCACATGCAAATATGGTTGGAAATAAATGGGTTTTTAAAACTAAATTCAATACTGATGGTTGTGTTTCTAGATATAAAGCTAGACTTGTTGCAAAGGGGTTTCCATCAAACCCCTGGAGTTGATTTTGATGAAACTTTTAGTCTTGTTATTAAGCATGCTACTGTTAGAATTGTGTTAGCTCTTGCTGCTACCTATAATTGGCCTTTACAACAGTTAGATGTGAAAAATGCCTTTCTTCATGGTCAAATCCAAGAAACTGTGTTTATGAAACAACCACAAGGTTTCATTGACCCTGCTAAACCTGATTTTGTTTGTAAAGTGCATAAATCTATATATGGATTGAAACAGGCTCCACGAACATGGTTTTCAAAATTCGATACTTATATACTGTCTCTTGGTTTCACACAATCAAATGCAGATTTCTCCCTTTTTGTTAGAAAAACTCAAAATGGCATTACCTTGCTTCTCTTATATATTGATGACATATTTCTCACTGGAAATGACATTACTTACATTCCTCATTTGGTTAAAAGCCTTCATTCTGAGTTTGACATAAAAAAATTTGGGGTCTCTTCACTATTTTCTGGGTTTAGACATCAAAAGGTCCTACATGGAATTTTTATTCATCAGTCCAATATGTACAAGACTTGCTGCACAAATTTAATAGGTTACACAGCAAGCCTTGTCCAAATCCTCTCCCATCTTCTGGGAAATTTCATGCTAATGATGGTGTTCTTCTTGATGATCCAACTATTTGTAGACAACTCTTGGAATCTTTGCAATATTTGGTTTTTACCAGACCTCATATCTCGTTTTCTATTAATCACTTGTGTCAATTTATGCACAATCCCAGAAATGTGAATTTAATTGGTGCTAAACGAAGTTTGAGATATATCAAATGCCCTTCAACTCATGGGCTTTTTTATTCTGTTGGACCCAATCATCAACTTGGCCCAATCCAAGCCTTTGCAGATGCTGATTGGGCCAGTAACCCAACATATCGCAAAAGCACTACGGGCTTTGATTTATTTCTTGGGCCCAACCCAATTCATTGGGCTGCCAAGAAACAACCCACTATAGCCCGTTCAACAACTGAAGCTGAGTACCGGGCCTTAGGCGTTACCACAGCTGAATTATTGGCTCAAACTTTTATTTCAAGATCATCATATTCCAATTTTTACCACTCCTATTGTATGGTGTGATAATGCTTCTGCTGTCAAAATGACTGCCAATCCAGTTATGCACGCTCGCACGAAGCATATCGAAATTGACTATCATTTTGTCAGAGAGAAGGCTTTACGACGAGAACTTATTGTGTCTTTTGTTGGCAGTTCTCATCAAATAGCTGACATTTTTACAAAAGGACTGCCAACACCACGCTTTCAAGAACTCAAAGAAAAACTTATGGCGTTTCATCCTCCACCATCTGTTTGACGGGGACTATTAACGGAGGTTAACAGAAGAAGGGCTAAATTGTAAAGGAGCTAACAGAAGTGGATGGAAAAGGGGTCCGTATGACTAAAACTATTGTGCTCTACTAGTATATCCTATAGATGATATTGTAAGGCTGCAATACTAGTTGGGCCTTAGTAGTATTTATCAGTCTTGTGATACGATTAGATCTGATCCAATGGCTCACAATGAGACCGTTGTAATGCTTGTCTATATTCTATGTTCTTAATCAATGACAACTAAGGCGGCACCCTAATTTGTCCCTTCATTCTCTCGTCTTCTTCCTTTCTCTGCAACTATGATGAACAAACCCGAAATCGTTGATACATCTTTTCAAGATGTAGTAGATTGGACTCTCATGTCCTTCAAGCTCCTGAGCCAACAGTGCTCTAATAGACCTTTTCGTCGAAGTGAGGTATAGGAGCAAGGGCGACCCTATCCTTCATATGATTGATTTACAGTTATTTGATGATGAAATATGAAATATTACAACATGTATGAACATAGAATATCATCTGTCTGACTTTGATTTTGCAGGGAAATTTATTTCCTAATTTGATGGGATTATTTCCTAAACTGTTTTTGAGCAGAGAAAGGAAATAATTGAGAAGATGATTATGTGTTTGATCTGACCATGTTGAAAGCTTCTCAAGATATTCAAATACAAGATCACAACATTATCTCTGGAGATTGTGATCTCCTAACCGTTGGAGAATATTGTCAAAGAGTCAAAGTCTGTTGCCTACAAAATAAGAATCTTGTTGCTGAAAATCTGGGAAGATTTGCAGAGCTTTTTGAAGTATAAAAGGAGCTCTTTTTGAAGTAACAAGATACAAAACTCAACGAGAAAAAAGTGAGAGACAATTCTGGATTGACAAAGCATCAAAGAAGATCATCAATCTCACAATCCATTTCAGAGAAGTTCACTGCATACTTCACTGCAGTTTTCTATTCTAAGAGTACTTCTGTATTGTGCTTTAATGGTAGATCATTTCTCTAATAGCTCCCTCTTTATTATCAAGGATTTTTCAAGGTGAACAGGAGATAATTCTTAGTTAATCAGTTAGCTAGAGCAGGTACTAGATAGGTTTAGAAGAACCACAAGCTGTAACAGAGTAAGGCAATTATCTGTGCTTGAGATCTAGGGCTTAGCTTTTGATTAATAAGAATTGAGTTGAAAAGACTGCAGGGATCTAATCCCTGAGGTAGAGACGTAGGTCCAAGTGGACTTAACTCTATAAATCATAGTGTTTGCAGCATTTGAAATTATCTGTTTTTCAAGGGTTTGAAACTCTTTTCAAGGCCTTGAAAAACGCTTGTCTGCCTATTTGCAAACTGCATCTCTTTCAAAGGCTTGAACTTGTTTCAATGCCTTGAACTTCACTAGTTTTCACAAGATCTTTTTATTTCAACAAGTTTGCAAAAGGTTGGCATACTCTATTCAACCCCCCCCCTTCTAGAGTATCTTAGCTGCATTTCCATCTGCACACTCACACTTTCAATTGGTATCAGATCTTGTATAACTGTATAGATTTAACCATCATGTGATCATGAGTACTGCAATTGATGGTGGTTTCTCACAGGGAAGAGCTACTAACAGACTTCCTCTATTTTGTGGAGAAAACTTTGCTCACTGGAAAGCCTTGATGAAAATGTTCATCATTGATCAAGATCTAGAGCTTTGGACCATTATCCAAAATGGACCGCACACTTTCTACACAGAGAAAGATGGGATTAGAACTCCCAAATCTGAAGACTCACTCTCCTCTTCTAAATTAGAGAAATTCTCTAAAAACTACAAAGCTATTCACATCTAATATTATGCTTTGAGTACAGATGAATTCAACAGGATCTCTGGATGCACAACTGCCAAAGAAATCTGGGATATGCTTGTGGTTACTTTTGAAGGAACCATTCAAGTCAAGCAAACCAAGATCAACATCTATCTCAGGCAATATGAGTTGTTTAAGATGAATGTAGATGAATCTATCAGAGACATGTTCAAGAGGTTCACAGACATTGTTAACAACCTTGATTCACTGGGAAAACATTTTTCCAATGAAGAAAAGGTGAGGAAGATCTTAAGAAGTATTCCAAAGGAAAAGTGGGAACCAAAGACCACATCTATTGAAGAAGCTCAGAATCTCTTAACTCTACAACTTGATGACCTACAAGGGAAGCTTCTGACACATGAAATATCTATGAATGAAGTTGATGGAGAGCTCCCAGAAAGTGTCAAGAAATTAGCTCTCAAAGCCAAAGAGAATGTGAGAACTCAAAGTCTTGAAACTGAGGATAGTGATGATGAAGATCCAATTGCTTTGATTTCCAAAGCCTTGACAAGAATTCTGAAAATGAATATAAACTTTGGAAACAAAGACTTCAACAGAGAAAGACATAGATCATCCAGTAGCAAGGATTACCAAGGTAAGTCTTCTTCACAAAATAAATCTAAGATCATGAACTGCTTTGAATGTGGTGATGCAGGACATTTGATAAGAGATTGTCCACATAAGAAAAGCAATAGCTTTCAAAAGAAAGACCATGACAGAAGATAGAAAGCTATGATAGCTCCATGGAGTGATTCAGATAGATCAAGTGAATCAGAATCTGAAGAAGAACATGCCAACCTATGCTTCATGGCCAAGCATGATGAAAGTTCTGAGAAGAACATTGAGGTAATGGTAAACTGTCTGATCTCAAAACAAAAGTTGCTCTTTCAGATTATCTCAGAACAATGCTTTTAAATGAAGAAGATTATCTGAAAGAGATCAGACTTTTGAAAGAAAAAGTTCATGAGCAAGCAAAAGAGAACTTACAACTTGTTTGTCTAAATCATAATCTTGAAATCTCTCAGAATAAAAGTGACAGTGATTTCAAGGCCTTGAAAACTAGTTTCAAAGCCTTGAAAACTAGTTTCAAAGCCTTGAAAACTCAAGTCAAGGAAGTAGTCACTGAGAACTCTCTAATGAGTAACAGCCTTGTTAATCTAAAACATCAAGTTGATGAATTAGATGAAGAAAAGACTATTCTTACTGAGAAACTTCAAGAATCTGAATTGGTCAAAGTAAAGCTTGCTGGATCAGAACATAAGTTAAACTTGATTCTTGGAGGAAGTTCACAGTCTGTTCACAAAACTGGTATTGGATTCAATCTAAACTTTCCAAGAAAGAATAATACCAGATTTGTGAAAGCTGGAACCAAAACTTCTCCTAAATGTCATTATTGTTGCAAAACTGGTCATGTTAAGATGACTTGTCCTTTTAGAAGAAGAGACCCTCACATAATGAGGAACACTTTTCCATTTCAACTCAAAGAACAAGTTAAATAGATTTGGGTTCCTAAAGGGGTTAGACCACCTAACATGGTTGATCCTGAATATGAATCCAAACTCCACAATTGGTCTAACAGCTGGGTAAAGTAGTGATTGGTGTTTGAAGGTTGTCACCAACATCAAAGAACATAAGTGGTGTATGGACAGTGGTTGCTCAAGACACATGAGTGGAAAGAGATCTCTATTCTCAGAATTAAAAGAGCAATCTGAAGGTTCAATTACTATTGGTGACAAAGGAAAATGAAACATTCTTGGTATTGGTAAAGTTGGTACAAATTCTAAAAAAATTATTTCTGATATGTATCTAGTTGATGGTTTGAAATTTAAATTGCTTAGTGTATCTCAACTTTGTGACAATGGAAACAAAGGTATTGTTGATAAAGAGAAATGTGTGGTGCAAAATGAGAAATCAGGAGTTTGCATTCTCATTGCCTCTGGATCAAACAATATTTATAATTTTCAGACTAACAAAGTTGCAGGTAAATGTTTGAAGTGCCTCAAGGCCTTGAAAGAGGATTCAAAGCTTTGGCACATGAAGCTTGGTCATATTAGTTTGCATACTTTGAACAAGTTGATTTTCAAAGACTTGGTAAGAGGATTGCCATCCATCAAGTTCAAAAAAGATGAAATGTGAAAAGCTTGTGCTCAAGGCAAGCAGACCAGAAGTTCCTTCAAGCCCAAGAAGTTTGTAAGTACAACTAGACACATTGAACTACTTCATATGGATATTTGTGGTCCTTTGAGAACTCCTACTCCAAAAGGTAAAAGGTATATGCTAGCTGTTGTAGATGATTTTTCTAGATTTACTTGGGTTATGTTTCTTAAAGAAAAATCTGAAGCCCTCTCTGAATTTTCAAAGCTTTTCAGAGAACTTCAAACTATGAAAAACCTACTTGTAGCTTCAATTAGAAGTGATCATGATAGAGAATTTGATCAATTAGAATTTGATTTGTTATGTGATAAGCATGGTATTACTCACAAAATTTCTGCTCCAAGAACTCCTCAACATAATGGTTTAGTTGAAAGAAAGAACAGGACTCTTGAAGATATGTCAAGGACAATGCTTCTTGAAAACAAGCTGCCAAAGCATTGGGCAGAAGTTGTGAACACAGCAAACTATATATTGAAAAGGTGCTTGATCAGACCTATTTTGAAGAAGACTCCCTATAAACTATTCAAAGGGAGAAAGCCAAATATTTCTTACTTCAAGCCCTTTTGATGCACATGTTTTATCCATAACAATGGAAATGACAATCTTGGTAAGTTTGATTTAAGAAGTGATGAAGGTATATTTCTTGGTTACTCTCTGAATAGCAAAGCTTATAGAGTTTACAATAAGAGAACCAAGCTGGTTGAAGAGAGCATTCATGTTATTTTTGATGAAAGCTATGATGGTTCTTTGAGTGAAAGTTTTGCAGACTTGAATTTGAACAAGCATGAATCAGAGGAAGAAACTGAGAATCCACTGGGATTCAAGAAAGGCGTTGAAGACAACAGAAGACATTTCAAGACCTTGAAAATGGTTCTCAAGGCCTTGAAAATAAGCCTCAAAGCCTTAAAAAGGATGATCAGAAGGATACAAGTGACAAAGCCACTACTTCAAGACCAGAGAAGATCTATGGAGAGCCTGAACCATGGTCTCCAAGAAAGAGATTCAAATATCTCTCATCTCATCCAGTTCATAATATCATTTCAAATCCAACCACTGGTACACAAACTAGATCACATTTGAAGAACTTATGTGTTTTTAATGCTTTTATCTCTCTTGTAGAACCTAAAACTGTGAAGGAAGCTTTACAAGAAGCAGACTGGATCATTTCTATGCAAAGTGAACTCAATGAGTTTGAAAGGAATAAGGGTTTGGAACTTGGTTCCTCCAATTACAAACCAGTCTGTCATTGGTACCAGATGGGTGTTTAGAAATAAGTTGGATGAAAGTAGCAAAGTGATCAGAAACAAAGCAAGGTTAGTTGCTCAAGGTTACAATCAAGAATAAGGTATTGATTATGAGGAAACTTTTGCTCCAGTTGCCAGGTTAGAAGCAATTAGAATTTTACTTGCTTTTGCATCTCACAAGAATATGAAATTATTTCAAATGGATGTGAAGTGTGCTTTATTGAATGGCTGTTTACAAGAAGAAGTTTATGTTGCACAATCTCCTGGTTTTAAAAATGACAAGTTTCCAGATCATGTTTACAAACTTGACAAAGCTCTTTATGGTTTGAAACAAGCTCCAAGAGCTTAGTATGAAAGACTGTCAAAGTTCTTACTTGAAAATTATTTCAAAAGAGGATTAGTAGACAAGACTCTCATAAAGACTCATGAGAAAGACTTCCTTGTAGTTCAGATCTATGTTGATGATATCTTTTTTGTACTAATGATCAATTGTGGAGAGAATTCTCAAGCCTTATGAGCAGGGAATTTGAAATGAGCATGATGGGAGAGTTGAACTTCTACCTAGGACTTCAAATACATTAAATGAAGAAGGGAATCTTTCTACATCAAAGCAAATACACAAGAGACTTGTTAACCAAATATAGCATGTCTCATTGTAAGGAAGCCAAGACTCCTATGAGTTCTACATTATCCTTAGACAAGGATGAATCTGGTAAGAGTGTCAATGTGAAAGAGTATAGAGGTATGATTGGATCATTACTCTATCTCACTACAAACAGACCAGATATCATGTTTAGTGTATGCATGTGTGCTAGATTTCAAGCTGATCCAAAGGAATCACACTTAAGTGTTGTGAAGAGAATATTCAGATATCTCAATGGAACCAAAGACTTAGGGCTTTGGTATCCAAAACATTCTAATTTCTCTTTGTATGGTTTTTCAGATGCTGACTTTGCAGGTTACAAAGTTGATAGGAAGAGTACTTCAGGAACTTGCCAAAATATTGGATCATCCTTGATCAGTTGGCATTCCAAGAAACTGAATTCAGTTGCTCTATCAACAGCTGAAGCTGAATATATAGCTGCATGAGCATGTTGTTCACAAGTATTATGGATTTTTCAAAAGCTAAGAGACCTTGGATTTGATTTCAGAAGCATACCTATCAAATGTGATAACACTAGTGAAATTTCAATTACAAAGAATCCAGTTCAAAATTCAAGAACCAAGCACATTGATGCCAGACATCATTTCATCAGAGATCATGCTGAGAAAGGTGATATTGTTCTTGAATTTGTTGTTACTAACATGCAAATTGCAGATATCTTCACTAAACCATTAGCAGATGAGAAATTCTCAGCTCTAAGATTGGAATTGGGAATGCTAAATGAAGATTCATTGGTTTAGGGGGAGCATCAGGTAAGCAAGGTAAGTTGTATATGTTTTCAAAGGTTTGAACTGATTTTCAAAGCCTTGAAAATCATTTCAAAGCCTTGGTTTTTATCTTTTGCAGTGTTACAGCTTTTCAAGACCTTGAAAACCTTTTCAAAGCCTTGAAAATAAATCAGCTACACTAATAGTCAATGATCTTGAATCATTCTGTGTTGGGTGATATCTCTGTAGATATTTTCTCAATATAGCCCCTACCCTTTTTAAAAAATTCTTTTTAGCCAAAATTAGTAGTTTAATATTTGTTTTCCAACGGATTAAAAGATTTGAATCCTCTCTGATTATTTCAAATTTTTTCAGATCGAAGACATATTCTAGTTTCCTTTTGAAACTCAAACACTTTTAGTATTTATCTTCTTCTCTTCTCCTTCACTCCGTATCATTCCTACCTCTCTTTATTCTTCTCTCAAACCCTAATGAGCACAAGGAGAGCCTTAGACAGAATCAAAATGGTTGGGGGATCAAAATCGGGTTCAGAGTAGAAAAGAAAGCAGTAGTGGATGAAGTTCAAGAAGTCATTGGAGACTCTAGCTCTAGAACTCCTAGTGCAGAGGCAGTTCAAGATCTTCCTCCACCCAAAAAGGAAGTCAAGAAGGTTGCAAATTCCTCCTCGGAATAGAAGAACAAGCAGAAAGAGAAGGCTGTTACAAAAAATCAACATGAAACAGAGATCACTAGTTCCAAGAAGCTGAAGAAGAAGGCAACTCAAGCAGAAAAAGGGAAAGGAAAGGTGACAGAAGAACAGCCAGAATATCACTTGGATAAGGCCTTGCCGATCTATTCAAAGACCTCAACAAAGAACTCCACTCCCGATGAGACTTGGTTTTTCTCAAACATCTCCAAAGGTCAGTGGTTAGATGGTTTCGCTTCCAGATCTATTGGTTTCTGTAGTATGATCAATATGCATATGGTGGAACACATGAAACTTAAGTGTATCTCTATGTTAAAGAAGAGCTGTCTGTGGTCTATGCTGAATCCTAAATAATTAGCCGACCCTAGACTCACCAGACTCTTCTACCTGAACTTTAAGCAAGTTAAGATATCAGCACACTTGGTAATCCAATCTAGAGTTGCTGGAATAGATATTGAATTGGATCACTCTGAATTTGCCAATGTGTCACACTGCCCCAAGAGGTATGATACAAATAATCATCCTCCTAAGACAAAAACCCTGAAGCTAGCCAGAGATGAGTTCTTTCTTCCAAACATTTCCACCTCAGCCAAACAGTTAACACATTCTGTGTTACATGTTGAAGCCAAGGTCCTTCGCACCATTTTGGTTAGGTGTGTTTTTCCCAGAGAGCACTCTATAGAATTGGTGACTGAGAGGATGTTGCACATCATGTATCTGGTTATGCATGGCTATGAGATTGATCTTCCAAAACTAGTGATTGAACATATGCTCTTTAGCCTTACCATTCAAAGGAAACACCCTCTACCCTATGCAAATATTCTCACTTCGTTCGAACACTTTGAGATTCCAACTGGTGGAGAGGAATCAGTTACTTCTGGTTTTGGAATTCGTAATGAGAAAGCTTTTGAGAAAATTGGAGTGGTAAAAACTAAGGCAAAAACTTGGAAGTTATACTCACATTTGACTGAAGAAGAACTAGGTGCAAAGAAGTTTCTTAAACCCAAGACCTTGACTCCCACTTCAAGTCAGACCTCTCAGCCTACAGACAATCAGAGACTTGATGGTTTGGAGTTGGATTTGGAGGACATCAAAGCAACTGTTTATGGACTTGAAACTGATATGGGGCAAGTCAAGTACATGGTGAAAAGAATCTTCGAAAGCATGACTTTGCTTGATGTTCCTGAGGATGATGAAGGTACAAATAAAAAAGAATCTGACAAGGATCTGCCTAGTGAACATTTAAACCAGGAAGAGGTTGCTCCAGTCTCAGATAACGGAAAGCAGGTGGCAGAACAAGCTTCACAAGAAAGAGATGAAGTCAATAGTCCTGACTCAGATAATCTACTGATTACTTTGAAGAAAAAGAAGAAATCTCCTAAGGCAGCTACAAAGGACAAGACTGAAGAAGTGACTGTTGCTGGTACAAATGAAGAGGAACAGGAAGTACATGCTAAGACTGATGCTGAAGATAGTAATGAAGAAGAGGTAGATCAAGATGGAGATCCAGGCCTAAACCCTTAATCTTGCCTATTCTTTCTTCCAGATTCTCTGTTTTTCTTTAAGTTTTCAAAATTTTCCAGACATTTGATCCAACGTCTTCTCTATCTTTTTGATGAAAGTCAAAAAGGGGGAGAAAATTTTAGGTTTTGTAGGTTTTTAGGAATTATCTCCTGAACTTCTTTATTTGCTGATAAGTTGGATCTTTATGTACTTAATGTGTTATTATGAATAATGAACTGATCAGTATTTTTTGCAGAGACTAAGGGTCAAGTAGAATTTGGTTTTGTCTTTCATCAAGGGGGAGATTGTAAGATCAGGTTGCGCAAGGCTTGAAAAGTTCAACTATTTCAAGGCCTTGAATCATCTTTCAAAGCCTTGAATCATATGTCACAGGCTTCAAGATAGTATAGCTATTTTCAAGGCCTTGAAACTGAGTTCAAAGCCTTGAAACTGCTTAACCTATATGAACAATTCTCAGGGGGAGTTTTTCTGTAAAATTTTCTAAGTTGATTTCTTACCTATCCTTCATATGATTGATTTAATGTTATCTGATGATGAAAGAAAAATTATTCTAACATGTTTGAACATAGAATATCATCTGCCTGACTTTGATTTTGCAGGGAATTTTATTTCCTAACTTGCAGGGATTATTTCCTAAACTGTTTTTGAGCAGAGGAAGGAAATAATTGAGAAGATGATTATGTGTTTGATCTGACCATTATAACAGCTTATCAAGATATTCAAATACAAGATCACAACATTATCTCTGGATATTGTGATCTCCTAACCGTTGGAGAAGATTGTCAAAGAGTCAAAGTCTGTTGCCTACAAAATAAAAATCTTGTTGCTGAAAATCTGGGAAGATTTTCATAGATTTTTGAAGTATAAATGGAGCTCTTTTTGAAGTAACAAGATACAACACTCAACGGGCAAATAGTGAGAGACAATTCTGGATTGACAAAGCATCAAAGAAGATCATCAATCTCACAATCCATTTCACAGAATTTCACTGCATACTTCACTGCAGTATTCTATTCTAAGTGTACTTCAGTATTGTGCTTTATTGGTATATCATTTCTGTAATAGTTGTAACACCCCATAATTTTTATGAGGGTCACTTTGTAATAAATTAAAAAATTGAATCAGCCGTGTAAATATCTTGATCACCATTGTTTGCTGATAGCTGAAGAAGGAGAAAGTTAGGGTTGTGCTTTTAAATCTTTGTGGGGGCGGTTATGCAAATACTAAGAAGTTCGGAGTTTATATGTAATTATCTAAAACTAAACTTTCTGACTGAAAACTTGGTCAAACTGAGATTACTGGAAATTGTGGGAGGCTTATGGAGTAATCCTAAATATTGCGGCAATGATATAACTTTCAAAACATCTAACTTTCCCTCTAATCTTACTCTTACCCTAAACTCTTGTAAGTTTACAAACACCCCCTTTTGCATGGGTTCCATGTGGCAATCTCATTGTGACACCTCATTCATTAGGTGGCAGAAATTCAACATCTCCCCCTCCACCAACTGGATTGGGAGGGTATTAACTTCTCCTCCATGCTCCTCCTTGAACCTCTTCTTCAACAACGAAGAACAACACCCACACCACCACCGCAGGATCATCACCTCCCTTCAGCTCCTGGGGAACCGTTGCTGCTGGGGAGGCTCCTTCATTCAGAGAAGAAAAGCCCACTCTTAATTCGATATTTCATCACGAAGTGACTAAGGAAATCGGGTGGGTTGCTCAAGAACCCTAAGTTGATTTTGGGTCGAATGTCGTCTCTACCGTGCGGATTATTGTAATTGGACACTTGATTCTTGTTCCTCTGCATCATAGAAACGCATTGGACTATAAAGGAGGCCCTAACCTGGTTGTTTTCGCTGCCATAACCGGTTTCTGGGCAAGAAACCGCCGGAAAATGCAGCTTCGCCTGAGAATGCGGTAAATACTTCGTTTGCTTACTCACTTTTGATTCATTTGTACCGATGAGCTCCATGGATTCTTTAGAAACCTCCTTGAGGCTTGTAATCTGCCCAGAACTTGGTTTGATATAAATTTGATCTGTGGTTGGATCATTTTTGCGGAACGTAAACTGTGCTTGTTCTTGGCCTTCTAACTCATTGATAAATGAAAGGTTTGACTCAAATCTTGAACCTGTGTAATCCTGAGACTGCTAGCTACAACTTTTGTAGTAATTTCTTGGCCTGAATCACACTATAACAGCTCCTAATTGTCACTTGAACTTGCTGAAAAATGAGCGGTGTTCTTCAGCTGCGCTGAGAGGCCTTTTTACAGCACTTGTATTTTGGTCTATGTTTGATGTTTTGACATGATGCTTGGCCCTGTGTACTTTGTATTAGCTTATAATGGCCAGTTATTAAGTTACACCTTAGTTCCTGTTTTGGTGTTCACACTTCACAATGCTACATTACTCGAAAACTTAATCTGAAATTGTTACTGGTATTGTCTTGACTGTCTTGGACATTGATTGGGAGAACCTCACATAAGCCGTCCAGGATAACTAACAATAGAATTTCCAAGCTCTATAGGGAGTAGAGGATATAGGCGATTTTTAAATCTAATATTTGAGTTGCTATTTACAAACTTGGATGGTCAATCTGTACATGAAGGACTATGTATCAGCTTATGGCTACATTAAACACAAACAGGACTATATGAGCTTTTACTGGACTAAAGATCTCAAACTTGCATGGGACTCTAAAGAAACAAAGTAACTGAATAAGTTGTTGTTTTTCAGTTAAGTTTTCGCCTCAAAACAATGTTAGCAGTTTGTGGAAGTTTGGTTTAGTTGGTGGATACAGGTGTGGTGGTTAGCACCATTGTTTCTTTGGTTTGAATGTTTTATTGGGTTGTGTAAAACTTTTGTTTTATCCTTAATGTGATGTTCTATTTTCTTTCAAAAGAAGTTGCACTTAAAAAAAAAAAAAAAAAAAAAAAAAAGTAATTGGAGGATGGTTGTTTGCAAAGAAACTGGGGGATATAGGAGGCCCATGTGTTCACAAATTAAAATAGATATGTTTCTTTTATCATCTCAATCAAATGGGAGGCTTATCTAAGAAAACTGAAAATTCAAAGGGTTTTAGGGTAGTTAATCAATAAGGATTCATTTTTTTTATAATAGAACCATAATAGTCCCTGAATGTAGTTTCTTTACCCCTGGATATTAGCAATTTTCTTCTAACTGTAACTTACATACACAACATATTTTACAGGCATATGCCATAAATGTGGGTTAATATAATACTCAATTCTTGCAAGTTGAAAGTAGCAAGAAAAATTCAGTAGTGTAGCAATCATTTTCATGCTATAGTGTTTACACATCTTAATAAGCAAAAGAACTTTTCAATCAGAGGCATAACTAAACCTTACCCCAGGTCATATATATTGATCCCATGCTCTTCTAACCTGTATCCACAAAGTTGGTACTGTATTCTTTCTTAGATATTTGTTTATGTCCTAGTGATGTACGCTTTAAAGTGAGAAAGTTACAAATTTGTTGTGGTAGCAACCATTGAGAAAATGAAGGCTGCTGTGTTGGGTTTCTTTAGAGAAGTCAAATAAGGTGTGTTCATAATGAGAGAGGGAAACAATTTTACGGTTCTCGGGTGTGGAAGTTCCTGTTTGGTTCTCTTAAATAAACATTTGGTGGAATATAAATAAAGGATTACGGAAAACTGTTTAGGTGATTTTACCTATGTATATAATTCCAAAAAAAAATGATGATTTAAATGTAAGAGCCTTATATTGCAAGAATGGATAGAGGATCAGAAGATAACTTCCCTTACGGGAGGGTGAACTCCAGTTGAGATAATTTCTTTATGGACCTTTCGCTCGATTATACAATCCGAAAAGATATTGTTCATATAACCAGAGAAAGTTCTTTAAAGGGTAAGAACACTACAATTCTGAATGTCAGACATTACTTTTGGATAGTTGTCAATTACAGGAGAGTTTTATTGGACCTTAGTAATTTCACTTATTATGTATGGTATTTATAATGCTGGTTTTTTTACTATTGAGAATCAATCATTACGAGTATCAAGCTGGATGAAATATTTTCATGGATGAGTGAGAGGTGCAAAATGCAAATTATAGAATCAATCTAGTCTAAGATCAGAGTATAAGAGTATGAATCTTTGTTTAATGTAATATTTTCCAAACCTAGTACTTCAACCTACAAAACCTATTTTGGGAATATCGAATCTCTTCCTCAATTTACCATAAACTGACTGCAAAGTTGACATGTGAGCCACAGATTCATAGTTATCTTTGACTGTCTGAGTTGAGCTTTTAGATGACCTAATTAACCAAAATTCCCTTCTGGAAAGTTGTTTAAGAATAACGTTTCAACTCCTAGGGTCAAGTTTAACCGGAAACCCTAGTTTGATTGAGATGTATAGGAGTTACAGACCGGTAATTTTGCAATAATTCGAATTGGACAGTAACACCATAACTCTGGGCAAGACCTCATGCCTCTGTAACAGTTTTCTGAAATTTGGAGTTGGAATGCACCTGTTTGGGCTGAAGCTGATTGAAGGTCAACAATAGAGGCATAATTATTAAATTATAGGGGCATGAATGAAATTAAGTGAAATTTTAGAATTCAGTACGGAGTGTGTCATGAGGGATTAAGGATCATGTATGCATAATTATTAACTTAAATTAGTATCATTGGGAAGGTTCAGACACAATCATGGACTGTATTGAAGAGACTGGGTTCTCAGGGGCAAAACAGTAAATTTTTGTTAGACAGTCAGCTTGTTATTCGCATTATGCATTCTATCTCATTTAGAGGACTTGTTCTAATAGAATTTATATACTCGAATTGGGTAGTGGTTGCTGGAATATGGAATCAGCTCCGCTTATTAGGAAATTAGGTTGGATATCTAGAGAGCACGCGGGGAATTAGGAAGTAGAGTCAAACGGACAACCGACATTAACCCATATCTATCAAACTTAAAAGTATAATTGTATGATTTCTCTTTCAAGTTTCAGTTTCTTTAATTTTATCTCGTAACAGAACAGTTAGTATGTAACTCCTTGCTAGGGCATTTATATGCCTTAGCGGAGGACACTCCCGCAAGTCTGGGGGTCTTATGATAGATTTCCCAGCTCTGAGGGGTGGGGGTGCTATAATAGTTCTATCTTTATTCTCAAGGATTGTTAAAGTTGAACAAGAGAGAATTCTTAGTTGATCAGTTAGCTAGAGCAGGTACTAGATAGGTTTAGAAGAACCACAAGCTGTAACAAAGTAAGGCAATTCTATGTGCTTGAGATCTAGGTCTTAGCTTTTGATTAATAAGAATTGAGTTGAAAATCCTGCAGGGATCTAATCCCTGAGGTAGAGACGTAGGTCCAAGTGGACTGAACTCTATAAATCATCTGTCTCTTGCATTTACAGTTCATTCATATTCATGGTGTTTGCAGCATTTGAAACTGTCTGTTTTTCAAGGGTTGGAAACTCTTTTCAAGGCCTTGAAAAAGTCTTTTCTGCCTATTTGCAAACTGCATCTCTTTCAAAGGCTTGAACTTGTTTTCAAGGCCTTGAACTTCACTAGTTTTCACAAGATCTTTTTGTTTCAACAAGTTTTGCAAAAAGTTTGCATACTCTATTCAACCCCCCCCCCCTTCTAGAGTATCTTAGCTGCATTTTCATCTGCACACTCACACTTTCACCTGAGGTTACTCCAATGGCGCATTTCATGGGGTTCATCTTTAAATGGAAGGCTCTGCACCTCTCAAAGACCTTTCTCAAGTCTTTCCAATGGTCACGCTAACCACCAAGTCATCTACATAGAATTCAACCTCTTGGTGCATCATGTCATGAAACAGAACCATCATCGCGCGTTGGTAGGTAGCTCCTGCGTTCTTCAATCTGAAAGGCATCACTGTGTATTGGAACACTACCACAGGTGTGATGAATGTTGTCTTCTTCGCTTCAAGATCCATCTTGATCAGATTATAACAACAGAAATCGTCCATGAAGCTAAACATCTCATGTCCCGCAGTAGAGTCGATTAGGAGGTCTATGTTTGGAAATGGAAAATCATCCTTTGGGCAAAAACTTATTCAAATCTCTGAAGTCCACACTAACGTGAAGGCTTCCATTCTTCTTCAAAACAGGCACGATGTTAGCAAGCCAGGTGGGATGGTGATTGGGATCGATAAACTTTGCATTCAGAAATTTCACTATCTCCTCCTTTATCTTGACATTGACCTCTGGGAAAAAGGTTCTCGCGCTCTACTTCACGGGCTTTGATCCTGGAATGACATCTAGTCTATGCATGGTGACCTATTTTTCCAAGCCTGGCATTTCATCATAAGCCCATGCGAAGACATCTTTGTACTCTTTCAGCAGCTTCAGCATTTCTCTCTCCTCTTCATCATCGAGGTCCGCACTCAAGAAAACTGGCCTCCTCTTTTCTTCGGCTGGGCTTAGGAATACTTCCTTCAGCTCCTGCTTCTGAGGTTTTGGTCGGTCCTCCATGCATTCAGGAGCTTCTTTCATTTCCTGTAATGGAGCCTTTTCATCGTCTTTACACGAGCTTCTATCAACTCACAAATTTTCCCAGGGAAACCTTCGATGGGAGGAATCGAAGATGACCCCGCGCACCTTCAAAGACGATAGCTCCTCTTCCCATTAACATAAAAGCTCCCAACTTCTTTCCCTTGCTCATTATGCTCAATGACCCTCTTCAGGGTATACACATTCTTCTTCTGATAGGTTATTCTTGGGGAAGCTTCCTCCTGCGCAGGCTGCTTTTCTTTCGGCACCTCGCGCGTCACCATTACGCCAGCTGCTGATTGATCATTCATATCCTCCCACATGGGCAAGGGAGTTGGATGAAATGGTGTTGGAGTTTCCTCATCTGCCATTTCTGTGAACCAAACCGCCTCAGAAAGATGTGCTTCGTCCAGGTTAAAGGGGTTCACTGAGGCCGGTATCTCTACCACCATGTCCTTCCATATGGCCTTCATTACCTGGTGAACTGTTACGGCATTGAAGCGGTGGATCCATGCTCGACGAATGATCATATGATACGTAGTGTTCGCGTTTATCACATGGAATTTGGCGGAGCACTTGATTGTACCAATCTGGATTCCTAGTCGAATCCACCCAAGAGTCATCCTTGAGTCACTCCCGAAACCCATCAAGGGCGATGGCCTTTTGACAATCTTACTCTCTGGGATTCCAGCTAACTCGAGAGTGCTGAGAGGAACCACATTCACGGCTGCTCCCCCATCGACGATGGCTCTTTTGAAATCAATGTAATTTATCACGGCAGTCACGTACAACGGCCTTTGATGGTTCGCATCTACCTTCTTGTCCGACTCGTCGAACGTCATAAGAAGACCACTCGTTCGCGTGGCTCTTATGAATTTGTCATTGGAGACTATGGGTTCTTCTCCATAGTCCTCTGCCACCCTCAAGATTTCTTTTGTCATATCATGTCTGCAGGTGTCGAAGAAGTTCATATCGTCAAAGAACCTCTCGAACTTGTTGGAGCCTTTCATTCGTTCAGCTCGCGAGTCTTCTGTATACATGCCATAGTCTTCGTCCTCGTAGATTTCAGCAACTACTGGGACTTCTGCATCTGCGACTTCTTCAAGTTCCACGATTGAGATCATGGCTATCTCCTTTCCCTTGGGATCTTACTGTGCATGGGACGCTGAGGTATTGTTGCGCACATCCGTGGTTGGTTCATCAACAGCCAACCGCCCTTCTTTGATCTTCATGTCTACTACCCATCTAAATTTCTTGCATTACCTCGTTGGATGCATGACCTTCCCATGGCATTCACACCATCTGGGGTCTCGCAGTGGTTCCCCAGAGGTCTTATGCTCCAGTGCCAGTAGAATTCCATCTTTTCTCCACCGCTTGCACAGATTTATCGCGTCCTCAATCGAACATGGCAACGTTGGTGTAATACCCCGAATTTTAATTAGGTTTTATTTGGTAAATTCGGAAAAATATTTGACGATTTCAAGAAATACTATTTCAAGTTATTATGGACTTAATTTTAGTTTCTAAAATATATGGGTATTATGTGGCATTTATGAGTATCTAGTATTCTGTTTTGGGGTTATCTGAAGTTTATAAAAGTTTGGATATCTTTGAGTACTTGTTATTATTAATATCGAAATATATAATAATATAATTTTGTGTTAATTTCCATTAGTTAGTATCGCATTCCGAAAATACCCCTCTTGTATGTGTAATCTTGTACTTACCATCAATTTTTAATATTTACATCTCAACCCTCATTTTCTTGGTATTCTAAATTTCTACCACAACTAATTTTTTGGGAGAATGGTATTGCTCATAAGCCCCTCCACCACTATCAAGTCAACCCAATTAAAATAATAGTCCTACTAGTCATGATATGACTATATGATGCATACTATCCCACCTTACCCTCATATGATTCTTTCCATCACTCTTAAATACATCTCTTTCTCTATTTGGGGCTGAAACAACCCAATAAATTCAGCTCCATCATCATCTTCTTCATCTCCTTCATTCATTTCTCCCTTTTTCTTCAAATCCTCCATGGAAGCATCTTAAGCTCTTCAAGGCCCAAGCTTTATAAGGCCTCCAAATAGTTCTAATCCTTCTTGGGGCTGTTATTGTAAGTATTATTTATCCTATATATCTTTTATATCTTGTGCATGTTTGGTTTAACAACATGTCTTGTTGGTGATTTCTCGTATTGTGATGCATGTGTGTCTAGAACATGAATTGGAGACTTTACACTTGTTTTCTTTCAAATTCTTCACATGATTCCCCAAAATTCTTGTTTGATCTCTTTTTATATGTCTAATTGGTTATATTTGAATACAAAAACATGTTTATCAAGTTGCATGTATCATAGAATTGATTTGATTATGGTTTGAGTGTTCTAGGTAAAATTGCATGTTCTTACAATCTGACCAGTTTGTCAAAAACGTGGACTATCTCTAAATTTTGTATCTGTGAAATTTTCAACTCTTAAATATTTTGAAACTAGACTCATAGAGGGTCATTTTGAGAAAAAAATCAACTTCATATCCTTTTTGGTTAGGGAGATAAGCTCATTCAAAGTTGCATGTTTTCTGAAACGCTGTTTCTGGACCTATTTTGCCATTTTTTCTAAAACCTCACTTTTCAGAAACTTTTTGAACCTCATATTTCTTGTGTTGTGTTGTAACTAGACCCATTGAGGGTTAATTCTGGAGAATATGAGCATCATTGCTATTCTCCAAGTTGTAGTAATTGTCCTTCAAAGTTGAATGTTTCTGCCAAACACTTCTCTGCATAGCAGTGTTTGTTATATTTGTAACTTGAGTTTTATGTTAGCTATTCATGATTTTCTTGATGTTCCTGAAAATAGAAACATTTAGGTTCATCATATATTAATTTTATTGTTTTAGGAGATGCTTTAATATGGTAAATGTGGCTCTAAAGTTAGAGCTACAATTCTGTCCAGAATTGTAGTTTCACATGTTTTAGAAAATTTGAATTCTTGAATTTCTAAATATTTTGTTCGAATTATTTTGATATGTGAGCATCATGATATGTGCATAAGTGACATTTAGAATCTTGTGCATATAGAACACGTATTCGAAACGTGAGTACACCACTTGAAAATGGGTTTTATTGGGATAATTAAGGATGGACCAAGTCTTACGACCTAGCAAGCACCCATATAGAATTAGGGCATTCTTTATTTAGAAGTAAAATCTTTGTGACTAGGGATTTTTACATTGTAGGGGACGGATTCGTGGACGTAGGCTTCGTCGACGCCCCTTCGTACTAACTTCTGAGGCGACTTCAGGTGAGATTACATGCTTAGTCTCGTGTGTCTTGCTTCCTTCGTGTCAAAATATGATCTTATGTTTTGTCTCAAAATTTACTTGTGAGTTCCATGATTATTCTTGTGTGCCTAGCTTCTTTCGTGTCGACGTGTGATTCTATAACTTGTCTCAAAATGTGTTTTTGATTCACATGCTTTACTTGAGTTGTTTACATTTCGAAACGATCACCTAGATAAGTAATCATTCGTTAATAACGTAAAGTGGAATGTCGCACGTACCGAAATCTGTTACTATTTGGGAGGTCTTTTGTTGACCGTTATTATTTGGGAGGTCCTTTGTTGACCGTTACTATTTGGGAGGTCCTTTGTTGACCGTTACTATTTAGGAGGTCCTTTGTTGACCGTAACTATTTGGGAGGTCCTTTGTTGACCGTTACTGTTTGGGAGGTCCTTTGTTGACCATTACTATCTCCGGTACTGTGCATAATAATCCAGCTTCTTTGCCTCTATATTGGGAAACTGTTAATTATACTTGTGTTTTGAATGGTCAATGAAACTTGTGAAATAATTAATTGGAAATTTGATAATTATCTGAATGTTTCTTATTAGCACCTATTTATACCGTTGTGTACTCTGATAATTTTTATTAATACTCTGTTACTATTATCTTATTTAACTCGTGATCCAACATAGTTCATCTTTTCTGCTTTACGTGCTAAGGTGTGTCTCACTCAGTATTTATCGCTGACTTTCGAAAACTGCGGTTCTTGTTTTCCTTCCCACCGCAGGTCTAGGAGCTGAGTATCTTAGAATAGAAGGGTGAGGGACTCACGTAGACTGATAACGCCACGATTAGCATCTAGTGTTTTTAGGTTATTGTGTAATAATAAGCACCTCTTGTATAAGACTCTAAGTTTAACGCTTACTATTATAAATTTATGTTGGTGAATTGTATTGCTTTTGAGTTCCGCCAATTCTAGTAAGCATCGCCCTCCCGGTCTCGTCCCGAGCCGGATAAAGGGGGTTGTTGCAGTTGGTGCCTCCCTAGGTGTGGGTCGTTGCTGCTTCTGAGGGGATGCGACAGATCTCACTTCAGCTTCTCGTTCACGTTTATAGCTGAATCCCCCAATCCTAAAGCTGGAGCCTGCTAGCGTGCGATCGTTCGCATATCTCTTTTTCATCTTGTCCACCAACGGCTCAATGTTCCTGGCGCAATCAATCAAATTTGAAAAGGTATAAATATTCAAATAGACTAACATACCTTTATACTCACCAAGCATGCACTAAAGGCATATCTCCAACAAACGGCTCTCATAGACTTCATCAATGCACTCTAAAGACATGGTTCTGAATTTCTTGATGAGTGCCACCCCTTCTTCGTTGTGCTTCTGGTGCATGCGAGAGAGGTGTATGGTGGTGACCTTCTCCTCGACCTGGAAGAACTTAGTGTAGAATTTCCTCGCCATGTCTTCCCATGTCTTGACAGATCCATCTTCAAATGTCCTGTACCATTTGTACGCGAATCCCCAGAGATTTAGGGAATTTGCGCATCAGCATTCTGGTATCGATCCTATGCGGGCCTATCAAGTCGACAAATCTCATCGTGTGCTCCTGCGCGTTCCCACTGACCTCATCAAATTTCTCCCATTTGGGGGGCTTGTACCAGCAGGATTTGGCATAAAATATATGTCACGCGGGATGGGCGGTGCATTATCAACCTTCGGGATAATGGTATTAGCAAAGTAGTGATTTGCAATGAGACTGTCTAGCCTTTGTTCCAAGGCTGTCAGAAACGATCTATCCACAAGTGTATGGCCGTCGTGTGTAGTAATATCCGAAAATCTGGGTTTATCAAACCCAAGGGACTTTGTTGAATCAGTTATTATGTCTAACCTTATGTGGGCAAGCCGCAAAGTTGATTAATTTTCCTAAGTTTACTAAAATGAAATAACAATTATCTCAATTAACTATGAATTTCTTCACAATTGACGAAGACACGGATTATAGGAGATTTCTTATGAAAGATACAAGTGATGGGAATTCTTCTTGTTGATCACTAGGAATGATATGAATGTTATTTTGATCTTTGAAACGCAAATGCAATACTCTTATCAATCGAGCATCCTACGAATTATCGAGTTACCAAGCAATTTGCCTACACTTATGATCAATTTAGACCGAGTTACCAAGCCTAAGTCAATTATAAGCATGCATTATCATATTTTAATCTACTCTTTGACCCTAATTAACACTACCCAGTGACGAGATAATGATACGACTATGTGGTTATCTTGATTTACCGACTAGATCTCATGGAGTTACCACACAAGTTCTAATTTAGTTTTTCCTACGTTATCTACTCGCAAGAACATTAAATAATCAACCACAAGATAATCAGAATAAGAGTAAAACGCATAATTTTAATCCAAAGAACGAATCAAAGCATCAAAATATTCATTCAAGCAAACCCTAGCTCTCCAACAAGTAAATCCCAGCAAATAAGGGTTTAGCTACTACACATCATGCTCAGAATGCCGAGTTTAATGTTTCTCATAAGCAAAAACTAAAGAAAAGAAGAGTTTAGAATCCAAACGAATGATCCAATGGCTCCTAAGCTTCAACAATGGCTTCTAGCTCTCCAAGATGTCCCAAAAGATGTGCTAACAACTGAAAATCATGACCTAATTGACTTAAGTACGTTTCCATAATGATATTACAAAGTTTGGAGAAATTACATAAAACCCCCGTCAAAATCTGCCTCTGTCAGCGTTCTCTTCGTAGGAAGAGTCTTCCTGCGAAGACATTTTCTCTTCCTGCGAAGATCTTCCCAGATAAGTACAGAGAGCTGTTCTAGGAAGACATTCTCAGAAGCTGGAAATATGGCTAAGTATAAAGTCTTCTTAGGAAGACTGTCTTCCTACGAAGACATTCCTGAATAGCTCCAAAAACATCCTTTTTCGTCGTTTTTCGCTTCTTTGATCGTGCCTTTGCTTTCCGAAGGATCTCCTCGACCTCGAGACTCATTTTATGCTATTAAACATTCTCAAATTCCGGGAAACCCTTCATTCATCAATTTAGCTCCTCAAAAGGCGTGTTTGGCATTTCCGGATGCTTTTGGCCGCATTTTATCTCTTTGAGCATCCTTTTTTACATAACTCTTTCGTCCGGGCTCCGATAAATGTGATCTTTGCACCTTTGGATTCCTTTTATGACGTAGACTCCATCCATGTCGAGAAATTCCCGTTTACGGACCATTTTCTTGTTTTTCTAAATTATTGCCCAATATTTGGCGAAAACATCCAAAACGCGCCAAATTCATCTTTTCTTCTATTCCGAAGCTCGTTTCTTCTCTCCACTTGATTCCCACATGCGTAATTCCTGTCAAACAACAACACGAACACTACCGTGAAGATCAAATGTGATAAATTATCAAAATCATACTGAATTCTTAACTCGCATGCACAAATGTTAGTCCCTCTCTCTCATCTCTCCAAAATAAATAAACAAAACACACGCAATTGTATTAAAAACTAACTCCTAAATTAACGCAATAAATAGGTTGGGTTGCCTCCCAACAAGAGCCATGTAATTTAAGGTCGACGACCCGACCCAGTTACCTCAAAGAATGTTAAGGAGGTTTTTCTCTCCACTTTTTCTTCTTCCACCATCGCTTCTCTCTTTTTCTTTGCTCATGTGAGCATGCACGAGATGCATATGGTGCAAAGAATTTGTAGAAGACGGTCTTGAAAATTTTCTTCTTTCTCTGCTTCCACTCCTTGATCACCGGTCTTCTCGAGAATTCATTCACCACATCATGACCCCTTGTACATTTCCTCTTCTTCTTCTTCTTCCAATTCTCCAAAGTCAATATCATAAAGGACCGATCATGTGGAAATAGAATCCCAAGTGGCACAGTAATGGCAAGGAGTGTCGTCTTGACTGCTTCATTTCCTAGTGTTTGTCTTGGAATCACATGTGGAAATTCATGTGTTGCATAAAACTGGGGTCTTTGGTCTTTCTCATGTGATTCACCCAATTTTATGATCTCCAAGAGATATGGATTAGGCGGAGAAACTTCATGATACATGTCCTTGCAAACATCTCCATGCAGTAATTCTTTAGCTTCATGACTTTCTTCCTCAAAGCAAATATCTTCAGTGGGCCATAATCTTGCAATGTCCACACTCTCCCATTCATGCCATGACTCCGGAATAATGCGAGGCACAAGTTGTATAGGCTTCACAATATCATCCCAATCTGAGTCCGAATCCGAGTCTGAAGCAGCCCAAGGATCTATTACTCCATGATGAATAGTACTATAGACATAGACCTCTAGGGGTTCATCGTCTTCCTATTCGCACTCTCCAACTAAGTCAAGAATGATGCTACTTGGCCCATCATCATCATCTTCATATGCCAATGCACTTGAAATTTCTGCCAAGTGTTGTCCCTGAAGTTGGACAGTTTCATACATCCTATTAATCCCTTCCTCCGTTCTATCCATTTTAGCTATCAGGAGCTTCAATATTTATTTCATCTCCTCATCCCTTCCTCCGTTCTGTTCATTTTAGTTATCAGGAGCTTCAATATTTATTTCATCTCCTCATCTTCTTGATTGCAAGGAGGAGGGGTGTACATATCTCCGTAGGAGTAGTATGGTGAATAGTCTGGAACTTGTCCATATAAATTATGCCCCCACATGATCACCAAGATACCTGCACAATTATTCACTAGGAAGCAGGTGAGATCAACAAATAAATAAACAAAAGAAAAAAATAAAATTCCCTAAAGTTAATAATTCTAACTAATTCAACCGAAGCCCCGGAAACGGTGACAAAAACTTGACACGATCTAACCACAAGTGTATGGTCGTCGTGTGTAGTAATATCCGGAAATCCGGGTTTATCGAACCCAAGGGACTTTGTTGAATCAGTTATTATGTCTAACATTATGTGGGCAAGTCACAAAGGTGATTGATTTTCCTAATTTTACTAAAATGAAATAACAATTATCTCAATTAACTATGAATTCCTTCACAATTGACGAAGACACGAATTATAGGTGATTTCTTATGAAAGAGACAAGTGTTGGGAATTCTTCTTGTGGATCACTAGGAATGCTATGAATGTTATTTTGATCTTTGAAACGCAAATACAATACTCTTATCAATCGAGCATCCTAAAAATTATTGATTTACCAAGCAATTTTCCTACACTTATGATCAATTTAGACCGAGTTACCAAACCTAAGTCAATTAAGCATGCATTATCGTATTTTAATCTACTCTTTGATCCTAATTAACACTACCCAATTACGAGATAATGATACGACTAGGTGGTTATCTTGATTTACCGACTAGATCTCATGGAGTTACCACACAAGTTCTAATTTAGTTTGTTCCTACGTTAGCTACTCGCAAGAACATTAAATAATCAACCACAAGATAATCATAATAAGAGTAAAACGCATAACTTTAATCCAAAGAACGAGCATCAAAATATTCATTCAAGCAAACCCTAGCTCTTCAATAAGTAATCCCCATCAAATAAGGGTTTAGCTACAACACATCATGCTCAAAATGACGAGTTTAATATTTCTCCTAAGCAAAAACTAAAGAAAAGAAGAGTTTAGAATCCAAACGAATGTTCCAATCGCTCCTAAGCTTCAACCATGGCTTCTAGCTCTCCAAGATGTCCCAAAAGATGTGCTAACTACTGAAAATCACGACCTAATTGACTTAAGTACGTTTCCATAATGATATACAAAGTTTGGAGAAACTACATAAAAACCCTGTCAATTTTTGCCTCTGTCAGCGTTCTCTTTGTAGAAAGACTTTTCTCTCCGTAGGAAGAGTCTTCCTGCGAAGACATTTTCTCTTCCTGCGAAGGTCTTCCCAGATAAGTACAGAGAGATGTTCTGCGAAGACTTTCTCAGCAGCTGGAAATTTGGCTAAGTATAAAGTCTTGTCTTCCTACGAAGTCAATCCTGAATAGCTCCAAACACATCCTTTTTCGCCGTTTTTCCTGTCTTTGATCGTGCCTTTGCTTTCCGAAGGATCTCCTCGACCTCGAGACTCCTTTTATACTATAAAAAAATCCCAAATTACGGGGAACCCTTCATTCATCAATTTAGCTCCCCGAAAGGCGTGTATGGCATTTCCAGATGCTTTTGGCCGCATTTTATCTCTTTGAGCATCCTTTTTGAAATAACTCTTTCGTCCGGGCTCCGATAAATGTGATCTATGCACCTTTGGATTCCTTTTATGAAGTAGACTCCATCCATGTCGAGAAATTCCCGTTTCTGTACCATTTTCTCGTTTTTCTCAATTATTGCCCAATATTTGGCGAAAACATCCAAAACGCGCCAAATTCGTCTTTTCTTCTACTCCGAAGCTCGTTTCTTCTCTCCAATTGATTCCCGCATGCGTAATTCCTGTCAAACAACAACACGAACACTACCGCGAAGATGAAATGTGATAAATTATCAAAATCATACTCAAAACCATTAAGAAACGCCCGGATTGTGCATTAAAGCTCAAAAACATCCAAAAGTGCATTTTCTTCAAATTTTGGCTCAAATATTGTCACTTTGCACCGAAACGCACACAAATAACAATGTAAAGTGTGCGTATGATAACTCTTATTAAGAATTTATCACTGTCATATTGGAAGGTGCGATTCCTCCCGGGGTGGATGATGGGGTTGCAACAAGTCCAGGGATGTAGGGCATGTTGGGATCATAGGGAGGTGGAGGTGCGTAGCTACCCTGATCTCCTGTCGCGCATGACGGAAATGCGGGGTAGGAAGACAGATTCCCAACAGATGCACGCTCTGGCTGGTAAGTCGGCAACATAGGAGGCTCTGAGGATCTTGGTTGTGTCACAGGCCCATTAGGCAGAGATGCCTGGGGGTTTAGGGGTGTAGATGTATGCGTCGTGGGTGCCACATTGGCTCCTGGAAAAGTTGAGTTCCCCTGAGCACCATGCGCTGTAGTGGATCCAGGTGGAGTTAAATCTCCTTGGGCAAGTTCTCCCAGGATCGCCATGATCTGGGAAATCTGGGCAGACTGGGCCTGCATAGCCTGGGCTTGGCTTTGAATGGTTGCTTCCAAAATATCCAGAGAGGGATTAGCTACATAGACATCTGGACATTGGTGTTGGTGTTGGGGGTCTCCTCTCTCTGGGTTTCTTCCTCCAAAGGAGATTGATCACCATCACGAAGATGGGCCTCGAGAGACATGGCTACTGGTTTGATTGAAACTTTGAAGGTGGATGTATTCACGTCAGGTTCACCAAATATGTAAAATGAAATCCTTGAGAGAGATCCAAGTGTACACCTCAAGTAGGGAATAAGATCAAGAACAAGAACACAGAGAAGTGTAAGGTAGTGAATAGGGAGAGAGTAAGCAATGGTAACTGTGAGAGAGAGAGAGAGAGACAGCTTAATGACGGAGCTTCGGTGAATCCAGAAGTCCAGAAGGTCCAAGAGTTCAGAGGAACCAGAGCATTGCAATGGAGGGCTAATGATCCTATATAAAGTAGGGAAGTGACCGTTGTAAGGGGTTAATGCGCCCATAAATTGCGGCTTAATGATAGACCTGTAACGGCACGTTCGACCCTATATATAGGGAAAGTTACACACCTGCCCGCATATACCGGGACCGTTATGAGATCAACCGGGTTTATAGGACGTGGTCATTAAGTCTTTCAAGTCAGTTACAAAGAGTCGCGCGCGATCTTGGTTTTCGTTCGCGCACGACGGACCTTACTCTAGCCTTCAAACCACAAGTTCCTACAAGTCCCGTGAGGTTAGCATCGCGGGTGTCCCTGCCTCGCAGCCCAAAGTGGATGAGTATGAGAAGCGATTGGGTGTGTATGGAGCACACTCAGATGTGCTGGATGGCTTCCACGTGGCTGTTATCTGTCTGTCTGGAATGCACCATCTACACATGTCTATACACAGATTAGTCCAACTTACAAATTAGTCCTACTAAGTTTGCAAGTAGTTGCGTATTGATCCTTCTAATTAATTAATCATATTAATTACTTCCTAAGTCCGGTCTAATCCATACGGATTGTGACCCCGTAGGTTTCTACTTAGTTGGTAGTAACAATTTACTAACATGGGGCGGCCTCTAGCAAGACATCCACGCTACCCAACTAATAGAAATAGTCATCCGACAAACCTTGTGAAAGTATTGTCTCATCCCTTAGTCTCTATATCCGGATTGGACACGATACATAAAAGTCACACTCGTATATCCAATCCATAGTTTCTCGATCCTGGGAATAGTCTCATCCATGCAGATAAAATCAATATCCTATGTTTATTTATCTAAGTCTGACCTGACATTCTATGAGCATCATCCCTCGAGTGGTTGTGGATATTTACTCCCGTTATGTGGGAGGGACAAATTCTATCTAAGTCACTACCATCTCTATGCTTGCTTCCTTATTTTATCCGACTAACGCCTTTATTACTACCCAGTCACGGTGTAGCATTTGACGATGTCAAAACACAATAATCCACAACTAGAGGATCTAGTGACTTCAAGTCTAAGGATGACAATACCGTTGTCACTACGAGAAGAACTTGTGACTTTACATAACATGTATGTAGCCTTCTCGTTATGGGTCAATCCAGTATGCTATTACTCCTAATGCATACCCGTGTGGTGGATCGTGACATCTCCATATCAATCCAACCACATACTAGTCTACAGTTGATCGTTCTATTAACCAATATAATTGACTAGGGATATTTAAGATAAACAACACGTTTTCAATCTAAGGACTTCATTATATTAAATATATCCATAAATAATGCAATGAATGTTTCTAGACAAAAACACTATTCATACTAAAAAGATTGCCTCTAGAGCATCTATTCCAACAGTATCCCACTTGAACTAGAGCCAATCTGGCGCATCATGTATGCCCATAGATCTAGTGTGCCCTTCATGCTTGCGCAGAACAAGCGGCTTTGTAAGCGGATCTGACAGATTCTCATTTGTAGGAATCTTGCATATCTTCACATCTCCTCTATCGATGACATCTCGAAAAAGATGGAACTTCCTGAGTACGTGTTTGGATTTCTGGTGTGAACTGGGTTCCTTTGATTGTGCGATCGCCCCAATGTTGTCACAAACCAACTCTATTGGATCCAAAATTCTAGGAACCACACAAAGCTCTAATGAACTTCCTAATCCAAACAGCTTTCTTTGCTGCGCCACTCGCAGGAAGTACTCAGCCTCAGTTGTATAATCAGCAACTGTCTCTTGCTTGGAACTCTTCCAGCTCTCAGCTCCTTTATTCAGGCAATACACGAATCCTGACTGTGATCTGAAATCATCTCTGTCGCTTTGGAAGCATGCATCCTGTAACCCCTTACACACAACTCTTCCTCCCCTCCATAGATCGAGAACGCATCCTTAGTTCTTCTTAAGAACTCTAGAGAGCTTCGTGCCCTATTTCTTTGCCTTTTAATTGTTGATTTCGCTGTGATCCCACGCTTGGGTAATACCCGGCGTCACAGGCATGGAAAATGGCCCACATACATCAGTATGCATGAGAGGAAATTGCTCACTAGTCCTCTCACAGTTCTTATTGAAAGGGCACTTTGTCGTTTTTCCCAATAAACAAGCCTCACATGTCTTATATGATTCAAAATCAAATGAGTCTAGAAATCCATCTTTGTGGAGCCTAGATACATGTTTCTTGTTTATGTGGCCTGAACGACAGTGCCATAGATAAGCAGGATTTAAATCATTCAATTTAATCATTTTCGTATTTATGTTATAGACATGATTATTTAGATCAAGGATATATAATCAATTAAATAATTGCTCACTACAATAGTGAATACTATCAAAATAAATGGAGCAACAATTGTCCTTTATTGAAATAGTAAAACCTTACTTGTCCAAACAAGAAGTAGAAATAATGTTTCTGCTCATACCAGACACAAAATAACAATTATTTAATTCTAAAACTAATCCTGAAGGTAGAGACAGGTCATACACGCCTACAGCCAATGCAGCAACCTTTGCTCCATTCCCAACGCGAAGATCTATCTCTCCTTTAACCAGCCTTCTACTTCTCTTTAGATCCTGCACATTTCGACAAATGTGAGATCCACATCCAGTATCCAATACCCAAGACAAATAGCAAGTAATATTGACATCTATAACAAAATACCTGGTGGTGGTGGAATCACTATTCCAAACCTTTTATCCTCCTGATACTTTGGGCAGTTACTCTTACCGTGTCCAGTCTGACTACAGCAGTGACAATCACCCTTAGTAACGCCCTTGGCAACGCCACCAACAGGATTAAGAGAAACTTCCTTGGATTTAGAAACTGTCTTGCATTTTCCTTTGGAGGTACAGGCAAACCTTTTGCGCTTCCCTTTGTGCACCATCATTGTGGCCTTGCCCTTTCCTTTGTTTATGCTTTGTTAAGTTGTCCTCAACATATTGAGTAAACCTGGAAGAGGTTTCACGATCACGTTCATGTTATAGTTCATGATGAACCGTCCATAACTCTCAGGCAACGATTGCAAAACGAGGATTGTGGCCAACTCTTGACCCACCGGAAACCCCAGACGTGGGATATTCTCCAAGTATCTGATCATACGGAGTATATGAGGTCCCATTGGGTTTCCCTATGACAGATGACATTTGAAAAATGCATTGGAGACTTCATACCTCTCAACCCTAGCCTGCTCTTGGAAGAGCTGCTTCAAGTGTGCGATCATATTGTACGCAGACTTGTTCTCATGTTGCTTCTGGACCTCAGAGGACATGGTGCAGAGCATCAGGTAGGCCGCATCATTAGCATCATCAATAAACTTTTGATGCGCCTTTAGTGCTGCATCGGTATTATTCTCTGGAGCCTGAGGAACTTCCTCCTCTAGAGTGTACCGTTTCTTTTCCTGCTTGAGAACGATTCTCAAGTTCCTTTACTAGTCTAGGAAGTTGGTTCCAGAAGGCTTGTCCTTCTCAAGGACAGAGCGTAGGGAGTGTGATGAACTCGAGGAGTTGTTTGCTATTGGAATTCTATAAAATGAAAAATATACAAGTTTTAGTATTTGATGAATTAATAACTATATTTAATAATGGCTAGATTATTGAACATAGCTCCCATTATTTTTCTCGGATTAATAAGCCTCAAATATTAATGCAAAAAATATCATTATATTTTCTAGTGGGTACCAAGATCCATATTTTACTTCTTTTGAGCATGCTTTGGCAAGTCACCCAAAATTAGTTATTTAGGTAGGAACAATTCCAATTGCATCCTCATACAACTCTTGGTTCAATTGGGCAAATGACTCTTCATTTATCCATCCCATGGATAATCCCAATTGGTTGCCTCTAGGCTTTTAATCTCATTATAATCACCTGGTTGCGTCCAACATCTTACTTAAAAAATTGTACATTACTTGTTTGTGCCATCGCAACACAATCATGACAAATCAAGTCGCACTGCTTTGGCATGCACGAGCTTTATAATCATGATCATGAAGAGTGCTTAAGTAACGAGAAGGCAAAAACACAATATCTAAATTGATGGATTTTTCCTTTTCAATTTTAAATTGTTTTGTTGATCCATATCAACTGATCAACTTATTTTGAGTTGGGCAAACTAACAAATAAAAGATCCGGGTTGTTAATTATCTTATTATTAATTTTGCATCCGTCATCCATACACCAACAATAAATAATAATACAATAAAATAAACAACCATAAAATAAAAATTAACGTGATGTGGATATTGCCTCTAAACTAAGATATTCCCAAGCCAATGAGAATATCTATGAATCCTAAAAATAACAATTTCATGTCCATGTGCCTCCATCTTTTGATCCATGCTCCAAAGCTCTTGTGGATTGTCGCCTTCTTGTGGTTTCTCCGTTTCTTTAGGCTTCTTTTTCTCCATGTCTTGACTATTATCTATTTTATCTAATTCTAGCTAGAATCTAGACAAAATACAAAGATCTCACAAGTTGAGAAAAATACCGGTTCGCTTACCGTAAAGCTTAAGTAACTATTACATTAAATTGATCAGCTCGCAGGCCATAAAACAAACCACAAAATAAACATTCAAAACAAACCACAACATAAGGTCATATCCACTCACCATGCAATAAGCACATAAAAAGTCAAAATCTAATTTTAACGCGCTTAGTCAATTTTAATTGTTTTTGGATGTGCGAGGGTCAAAACAGTCCAATAGGGCTCACCGTGGCTTTGGCCAAAATCCTAAAGGACCATGACACGCCCTAGGGCCAGTTGGCCTAGCCCCACGCACGGGAGGCCACATGCTAGGCCGGCCCAAGCCCTTGGCAGTGCCATAACTTGGGCGGCAAGGCAAGGGGGCGGTCCCTAAAGGGGGGCGAACCTATTTTGGAGTTGTTTCCAAAATAACTCCTTGCCTTGTTGCCCAAGATTAATTGTTTCCATACTTGAAAAAACCTTTTTCCAAGCATGTGCCCAAACCCTAGCCACCAAGATCCAAAAATTCACATCATATGTGATTCAAACTCACTAATTTTTCAAATCATATGTAAAAAATTGTCTTGTTTGATTGAATCATATTCAATTGCATCAAATATGCTTAATTTGTTTGTTTTACGTGATAAACAACAATTTAAAGTGTAAAACAACATAAATCGTAACACATAAACTAAGTTATGCACTACGAATTGTGGCTCTGATACCACTGTAGGGTTTAATAATAGATACGCAGCTGAATAAACAATAATTAATCCGTTCAAGACTCTCCAAGGATCACAAGTCTAGAATTCAAAACGATGGTTAGGGATTAGTATCAAAATACATTTTGGTTCTCCTTTGATGACCTCTCTCGTGAAATTATGGTCACGTCTCTATGGCTAGTCCACTCCTATGTTAGAATCCGGATCTTCCAACACCTTGTGCTAGCTAGGAACGATGGAAGAAGAAGAAGAAGAAGAAGAAGAAGAAGAAGAAGATCACACGAGGAACACCAAAGAGGGGCTCAGCCCTCTTTTGTGGCCGACGGGGTAGGGGCAGACCAAGGGGGGTTCGGCCTCCTTGGTTTTTTCTCTCTCTCTCTCTCTCCTTGCTTTTCTCTACCACTCAATGTGTTATGAGCATTAGTTGTGGGAAGGAAGCTAGGAGTGTCCTTTATATAGTCCAACAACTCCTTGTTGACTGCATAAAAGGCCATATCCTAATCTTGTCTAAAAACGGATTAATCCAACTTGCAAATTAGTCCTACTAAGTGTGCAAGTAGTTGCGTATTGATCCTTCTAATTAATTAATAATATTAATTACTTCCCAAGTCCGGTATAATCCATAGGGAGTGTGACCCCATAGGTTTCTACTTAGTTGGTAGTAACAATTTACTAACATGGGGCGGCCTCTAGCAAGACATCCACGCTACCCAACTAATAGAAATAGTCATCCGACAAACCTTGTGCAAGTATTGTATCATCCCTTTGTCTCTATATCCGGATTGGAAACGAGACATACAAGTCACACTCGTACATCCAATCCATAGTGAAAGGGGAGTATGCAAATGAATATGCAGCACATATACTTTAGAAGGGGGGGGTTGAATAGAGTATGCCAACTTCTTGCAAAACTTGAGGAGGAAAAGAGTTTTAGTTCAAGTGCAAAGCAGTTCAAGGACTTGAACACAAATTCAAGCATTTGGAATGAAGTACAGTTTGCAATGAAACAGACAAGTCTTTTTCAAGGCCATGAAAAGGGTTTCAAACCCTTGAAAAAGATAAAAGTTTGAATACTGTAAAAACTATGAATGTGAATGAACTGTAAATGCAAGAGACGAAATATTTATAGAGTTCAGTCCACTCGGATCTACGTCTCTACCTAATGGGATCTTCTCCCAGCAGGATTTTCAACTCAATTCTTATTAATCAAAAGCTAAGCCCAAGATCTCAAGCACAGAGAATTCTCTTACTCTGTTACAGCTTGTGGTTCTCCCTAACCTATCTAGTACATGCTCTAGCTAACTAATTAACTAAGAATTCTCTATAGTTCACTTTGAACACTCCTTGAGAATGAAGTATAGAAGTATTACAGAAATGATCTACCAATACATTACAATACAGAAGAACACTAGAGTGAAGAACTGCAGTGAAGAATGCAGTGAACTTCTGTGAGTTGGATTGTGAGAGTGATGAACTTCTTTGATGCTTGTCAATCCAGAATTGTCTCTCTCTTTTTGCATGTTGAGTGTTGTGTCTTGTTGATTCAAAATGAGCTTCATTTATACAGTTTGAAACTCTGCAAATCTCCCCAGATTTTCAGCAACAACTTCCTATTTTGTTGGCAACAAACTTTGACTCTTTTAACATCTTTATCCAACGGATAGTTGATCACAATCTTCATATACATTGTTGTCATCTTGTCTTTAAACACTATGAGAAGCTGACATGAGTCTCTGATTGATCACAGGATCATCTTCACTAAGTAATTTCCTTCCTGCAAAATCCAGATAAGGAAACAAATCGTGCACATTTAGGAAACAAAATTTCCATGCAAAACTGAGTAAAAATAATGGATTAAAGATGTTAGATATATCAAAATATTTTGTCTATCATCATCAAAAAATAACACATTAAGTACAGGGGTGAGAGGGATGAAATTAAATCAAAAGAGTATAGAGAAACTCCCCCTCAAAACATGTATGCGGGTCAGACAGTTTCAAGGCTTTGAATCCTGGTTCAAGGCCTTGAATTTCAAGCCTGTGAAACCTGATTCAAGGCTTTGAAAACTGGTTCAAGACCTTGAAATACCTAAGTATTTCAATTCCATTAAACATGTGACCTTACACATAGATTCTCGATCCTGGGAATAATCTCATCCATAGAGATAACATCAATATCCTATATTGATTTATCTGATTCTGACCAGACATTCTATGAGCATCATCCCTCGAGTGGTCGTGGATATTTACTCCCGTTATGTGGGAGGGAAAAATTCTATCTACGTCACTACCATCTCTATGCTTGCTTCCTTATTGTATCCGACTAACGCCTTTATCACTACCCAGTTACGGTGTAGCGTTTGACGATGTCAAAACACAATAATACACAACTAGAGGATCTAGCTGTTGGAATAGGTGCCCCAGGTTTTAGTATGTTTTTGGCTAGAACATTCATTTATTATTTATTTTGATATTTAATATAATGAAGTCCTTAGATACAACGTGTTGTTTATCTTAAATATCCCTAATCCATTATACTGATTAATAGGACTATCAATTATGGACCAGTATGTGTTGAGATTGAAATGGAGATATCAAGTCTAACACATGGGTATGCATTAGGAGTAATGGCATACTGGATTGACCCACGACGAGAAGGATACATTAGATTATGTCAAAGTCACAATCGCTTCTCGTAGTGCTAATAATATTGTAATCCTTAGACTTGAAGTCACTAGATACTTTAGTTGTGAAATATCATGTTTTGATATTATCCAACGTTGTACCTTAACCGGGTAACTATAAGATAGTCATCGGGCATGATAGGAAGCAAACTTAGAGATCGTAGAGAAGTAGAGAGGATTTGTCCCTCCCACATAATGGGAGAAAATATCCATGGGTCACTCGAGGGATGGTGCTTATAGGAATGTCTGGCGAGACTCAGATAAATCAATATAGAAATATTGATGTTATCTGCTCGCATAAGCATATTTCCAAGATCGAGAAACTATGGATTGGATATACGAGTGTGAAAATATGTAATATTGGGCACAAGGTTTGTCGGTATCACTGACTTATTTCTATTAGTTGGGTTGCATGGATGTGTTGCTAGACAGCGCTCCATGTTAGTAATAAGTTACTACCAACTAAGTAGAAACCTATGGGGTCACGCTCCTAATGGATTAAATTGGATATAGGTATTAATTAGTTGGACTAATTAATAAAAGGATCATAACGCAACCACAAGCAAACTTAGTAGAACTAATTTGCAAGTGGGCTAATCTATGTAAGGGCATGATTAGTATTGGGGCCTTTATGTAGTTAATAAAGAGTTATGACTATATAAAGGAACTCTAGCTTGTTATTCTCTAAGTGAGTCATTATTGATAGAACATAACAAATCAAGAGAGAGAGACAAAGCAAAGAAGGCTGAAGCCCTCCTTGCCCGTCCGCCCCTTTGCCGTCGGCCACCATAGGCGCGGCCCCTTGGTGCCTTATTTTGCGTGATCCTCTTCCTTCTTCTTCCATTTATAGCACTACACGGCGAGAACGAATCCAATCCAGAATCCAAGGTGTGGATATTCATAGATACAAAGACACTATTCTTCGTGTGATCTCCCAAACTAAGGTACACATCTTCGATGCCCTTATCATGTTATGATGCTTGTCATGTGATACTTGGTGGGATTTGAGTAAGATAATTTTTTGTTATTCCGCTGCGTAACATACGTCAAAACCCAACACTGGTATCAGAGCCACAGGTCGTAGTGCATAACATGATTTTATGTGTTACGATTTCATTTTATACACCGTTCTATTCATATTACGCGAAACTAAAATTAATTGGAATATTAGATGCAAATTTAATTTGATACAAGACAAACAAGACCTAATTTAACATTGGATGTGTAGATTGGTGAGTTTGATCACATAGGATGTGAATAATTTTGAATCTAGGAATTAGGGTTTGGGCACAAATTTGGAAAAGGGGTTTTTTAAATTTGGAAACAACTAAGATTGGGCAACAATATAAGGAATTGTTTTGGAAACAATTTCATAAGGAGGAGCGGCCCCTATAGGGACCGCCCCCCTTGCCTTGCCACCCAAGCTAGCCTCGGCCAAGGGGTTGGGCCGGCCTAGCGTGCGGTCTAGCCGCGCGTGAGGCTCTGTCGACCGCCCCAAGGCCTTGCCTTGGTCCTTGGGTGGTTCAGCCATGGTGGATGGTGAATCCCTTGGACTATTTTGACCCTAGTTTCCTAATTTCAAACTAAAATTGAACAAGCGCGTTAAAAATTGGTTTTAACTGTATTATGTGCTTTTTTGTATGGTGGATGGATATGGCCTAGGTTGTGGATGTTTGTGTTTGTTTGTGATTTGGTTTACTGATAGCACCTTTAGGGGCTATAATTATTTAGCATTTACCACATGTTAATAGTTATTTGAGAAGGATTTGAGCCTAGTGTTAGAGAATAAAGGTCGTTTTATCACTTGTTGTTCACCATGTGCTATATTGTTAGTCCGGGCGTTTCTATACATATTTAGTTGCTATTTGTCAAATATAATCGCTTGGTATGTTTATTCATGTTTTTTTGGCAGGAACGGATGCTAATCGATTGATAGGAGGCATGGAACGAACTTCGGAAACAACGGGAGCTCAAGTGGAGTCAAGAGAAGCCGAATTGGAGGAGCTTGGATGAACAGTCTGCTCTATTTTGATCATACCAGGAGTTCTACAACTGATTTGGGGGTGATACCAGTGCCAAATGAAAGTAGACTCAGAGATCTTTCCAACGATAGGTCACGGAGCTAAATCCGAGTTCGGACGAAAAAGATATGGCCTATTGAAGTCAGGAGCAGATTTCAGGGGGCTATTGTGCAATTACTGAAGACTTCTGCGGGTTATGAAGGGCGGACGACCTAGGGACGGAAATAATCATCATTCACGCCTATTGAGAGCCACGATCAAGGAGGAGAGCAAGGAGACTCCATTGAGAGCAACCTCAAGCAAGGAGAAGAGCCAGGATCGCGCCAATCTTCCCGATTTCTAGCGTTTGATCTCTTCTTCCCTCTTTTAACCACTTGTATGGAGAAAATTTATTGTGTTGCTAAGATTATAAGTAACTAGACGTTTTTCTAGGCTTCTCTAGAAAGCCTAGTTTATGTAGACAATATGTTTTCCGGATTTGAGACTTTGTTTCATGCTTTTGGATTTAGATTCATTGAATCAATGTTTAGTTTATCGATATTGTTATTGAATCCAGTCTATTGACACGGCTAGATTATGATTTGATAATCATGAGACTTAGGATTTATTCGTGAATCAATTTCTTACTTAATGTTAATTTCATTCTATTTATTGTTGATGTTCTATGCTTAATCGTTAGCAAGAACGGAGTGATCAACAAGACTTGTTAATTAGCTAGCGAGTGCGCGAGAGCGACTTAGACCTAGTTGTGATGAGATATGAACAAGAATCCTTTATCACGAAGACTGAGAAGAGAAGTGTGTAGTACTGGCCTTAGTGGGTAGATTCGGTAGGAGATAGTGAGGTGTTCGTGTGGTGGTGGTCTGAAAGGACATCATTCCGTGCACTGTCATTAGCCTACTAGAACGGACCGATAGATGTAGGTGGACCGACAGGACACCAAGTAAACCGTAACGTAAAACGACATGAGACCGAGAGGAGATTGTCAGTACTATTACCCGGCTTAACTAGAATAGGATTAACGTGTTACTTTGCTAATCCGGAAATCGTCTACAGCCCTAGGTGATCTAGAGATTGCCTAGTTTCTCCATATTTGTGTAATAAAATAAAAAAAATACAAAAAGATTAGTTTAGTTGTTATTTAATTTCAGTCACTTGTTTGTGGGTGACGCCTTAGTTAATCACAATTCTTCCTCCTGTTACAGTACTCTAAGTTAATAACTAATTAAATAGTCTCAAGCTTGTCATCGTGGGATCGATAACTCGGGGTTGAAATATTACCCTATATTACTTGAACCGTGCACTTGCGGTAACACGTAAGAAAGTGTGTCAATTTTTTGGCGCCGTTGCCGGGGACAACGGTAGATTGTTTAGTTAGGAGTTAGTTTAGAGTACTTTTCTTTTAGTTTGTTTTATTGTGTTTCTATCTCTGTGCTTCACGGGTTTCTTGTGAGTTTGTTTTTTTGCAGGAACACAGGAAGCAGGAGACGTAATGAGCATGTGGAGCGACGAGGATTATGTGGGGATCTGTGATTACCCCTACTACTGTGCTAAATGCAGAGTTTGGCACAATGATGACACATGCTCAATGATTTGGTGCTGCAAATGCAAGAAGGATCACAAGTATGAAGACGCATGCATATTCGATCCACCACTGCTTCATCAGCATCAAGAGGACTCATCAGCAAGCATGGAAGACTTGCACAATATTATGGGGGAGATCCAGGCGCGCATCACGAGGATGTACCTTATTACAGATGAGCCACAAGAGGAGCCTCTGCCACATGCCATTGAGCCCTTAATTGAGTCTCTATGGACACCATTACAAGATGGTTTGGATGAACCTCATTGGCTACCAGCTGTCCTAGAGATGCAAAGCACACTGATGGCTAGGATGGAGAAAGAACGAGAATCCGCATCCCAAGCTGCAGTCGTGGAAGAAGAGATACATGAGCCGAGCAAAGAATGCAGTGTCCATGAACCATTGGTGAACTCTGCCATTTATGAGGACTCAGACTCTGATTCAGACTGGGGTGGAGCTGTGTGTCCAAAAATAGAGGAGGCGATGCTCGCTGCAAGGAAATCTCAAATTATCTTACAACCTTGGCATGATTGGGATGACACATACATTGAGAACTTGTGGGGGTGCTGATGATGAAGCTGATGAAACACTTGTGATTGTTGTTATTGAGGCTTTGGAAATCAGCAAGTGTGGGGGTATAGATGAGATGCATGTGTCTAATGAAGATCATTTGGCACCGAAGGAGTACCACTGGGATGATTTCTAGGAGAGATGTTCATTTGAGTCTAGTGATACTCTATGGAAGTTGATTAAGAAGAAAAAGTGCAAGATGAAACAGTTTAACTTCCAAAGCTTTCCACCATGTCCAAAGAGCTTGTGTGCCCGAGAAAAAATCTTATCGACAAAAGATGGTGGAAGAAGAAGAAGTGGAGAGTTAAGCATCCTTCACTATCCTAGACGCTTGAGGTAACCGGGTCGGGCCGTAGACCTTAAATTACAAGCGCTTCTTGGGAGGCAACCCAATGTAGAGTAGAGTTTGATATTTTGTTTCGTTTTTGAGTTCTCCATATCTGATTTTGAGGGGCGAGATAGAGTTGCTTTAATATTTTCAATGAGTGTGCAAGACACAGGTACCGAAGAACTCTTCGGATTCCCATTCTTGATGCATGTGCACGATTTCGCACGCAAAATGAGGAACAACTAGCTAACCAGAAGCATTGAGCTTGATAAATAAGCTAGTCGAGGTTGATGAGTATTCAATTAGTCATGAGGAGCATGGTAGCGAGTTGGAGTATCGAGGTTGCACGCATCGGAATCCGGAGTGAAAATAGAGTTCAAGAGCTTCGGAGGCGAGATTCTTTGCACAAGAGAGATAATTTGAGAAGAAATGGAAAATTTCTTGGTTTGGGAATTTTTATAGTCAAAAATAGATTCCTCGTTGAGTATAGAGTCCATCGGTTCAAGAATCGCGCAAATCGAATGTCGGATGAAGAAGTTAGAGCAAAAACAAAGTGGTGAAGTCCAGTGATTTCGGCCTCCATTTCGGGCCGAAATAGGCCTATTTCGGCCCGAAATAAAAACACCATTCTGTTTTGATTTTTCCCAGGCATTTCGGAACCCGTTTCGGGCCGAAATGGGGGCCGAAATCCATTGATTTCGGGCTCCATTTTGGGCCGAAATGGGGGCCAAAATGGCCCGGGCTGGTCACTTTTAGAAGGTATTTTTTGACTCTTTGGGGGTGTTTTTGACATTTTTGAGGATAGTAAAGGCTAAAAATCGAACAACAAGCCTCCTAACACCACATAATCGGATCAAACACCTCCCAACTTCATCTTCTTCCTCTCCAAACCCTCAAGAACACCAACACACCCCTAACCCAAAACGCATCCAAATCGCAAAATTTACAAGATTAACTCTTGACCTTTTGAGATAGTGAGCGGATTGAGTGTGGGGGAATTCAAATAGGAAGAGCTCCAAGAACTTAAATCTTCCAATTCGTCGCTTTGGAGGGGGATTCGTCCAAAGCTCAAAGAGGAACTTAAGACGGGGACACCGAGGAGCTTAAGGAGGTACTCATGCCTTAACCAGCTCGTGTTTCCGAAAAAATTGGTACAATTTTCTCTATGTCGGCTTTAATTCTTGCTTAAGCACTCTTAGGGCTTAATTTCTTGAAAAATTTTACGTACTCATACTTGGATTATTGGATACTTGTTTAGCTCACTCTGACTAGACCTCACGTTCACTCACTCCGACTAGACCCACTGGCCCTACGCTTGAGCAGCTGAGTCCTCTTTATTTTACCTTATATTTCGTTGAGGACAACGAAGCGCTTAATTTTGGGGGAGTTTTTAGCTATCCGCTAATTAGCCATTGCATAGCCTTGTTACATGTAGTTTAGTAAGTCGCGTTTGCATGTAGATGTCTAGTCGGTTAATTTTGCATGTGCGCGTTTATTTTATGCATTGTATATTATTGTTGCACTTTTATTTATTGAGTCCACCTATCATACTTTGTTGGTTAGTCGAGTTCGCCAGTTACATATAGTGTCGAAAAAAAATTAAAAACAAGAAAAATTCTAAAAATTGAATTTTTTTGAAAAAGGGCAATTGAAGAGAGTAAGCGTTGAGAGGGCTCCATGATAGTATTCCCTAGGTAGTATGAAAATCTTAGGTGAAGTAGACATGCGAGAATCTGGAGTAGGAAGACTTATAGGGCCAATGCACTTGAGAGTTGTGAGTAGCTGTCTCTTAGACTAGTTATCCTACTAGCGCTACTCCACCGTCACTTAGGTAGTCGTCAACCCTCCTCGTAGTGGCAACGGAACAGCTGTGCGAGTGATTTAATGGGGACCTCACGTCCCGTCTCCATCGCCTAGGTCCACTAGTTACCCCAATTTGATCCATCTACCCCTAGGTCCACTAGTTACCCCAATTTGATCTATCTACCCCTTTTATTCACAACCTCTAGCCTAGGAAGCCATTCCTTGTGACTTCTATCACTAGTTAGAATGGTCCCTTCCTATGCGTCATGATAGAGGGAGTTGAGTTAGGGAGGTTCGATGAAGGTGTGCTAAATTGATACATCTTACGTGGATCGTCTTACATGTCATCTGAGGGGATGTGAGGGTGAGTTAGAGACGGCAGCACACTTCGGTGTGGCGGTGAGTCGTGTCATTACACCACGACCACAGGTGGAGTGTCGTAGTGCGTGATACTCTTTCCGCACGATATGGGGTGGGGTTGGTTGATCTTATAGGAGGACGTGCTTGTGCTTCATTTATATTTTCTACATCTTAGGTGATGAGTAGGATTGGTTGGATTTAGCACGTGTCACATTGACTACCCGGTTCCAGATATGGTTTACATCGAGTGTGGGGGTGTCGACACATATATTGATTACATCGTGATTTGACACATTCCACCCCCACGTTATCTATATTGATTTGATCTCCTTGGATATTACTATTGTATGGGTGGCTCCATGTGCTTATTGGTATATACAAAAAAAATAAAAAAAATAAAAAATAGAACTTGAAATTGAAAGGGAATAGGGAGCCGGAAATTAAACTTCATGAAGACCGAGGAGATTAGCTATTGTTCGAGATCTTCTTCACATTTGTGGCCGCGAGAACGGCGTTGCATTAAGATTGCGGGAATGAGGACCGGAATAGTTAGTTCGGTGGGGTTCCTTGGATTTTGGTGAGGTAGTGTGAGAATGGGTTTTTGTGAGTTATATCATGATGTCTAGGACTGCGCTTCTAAATATCCTATCATACCCGTCCTAAAGCCGTAACCAATTGAAACCCATGGATAAATAGCTCGGATTGTAAGTGCTAGGGATACGTTTGATGAGTGTGCGGAAGCAACTTATTGAGTGTTTGTGCCCGTTCTGTCTGACGAAACTGGCCACAAGTTCTACCGATCACCAGAGTTTTATAATCTTCTAGGGGATGTGAGAGCCTTATGACATGCCGGTTTGTTCTTTGAGATTGCCCAATCTCTACAAAAAAAATGTGTTCTTTAATTCCTTGCATTGTACATACTTGAGTTGCATTGTACATATCATGTAGTTGCATAGTCGTGTCTTTGTGTATTGAGTCGTGAGTCGTGTTGGCTAGCGGAAAGTGAAATATGCAAGGTGGTGGGGTATGCATTAGTTTGGTTGTGGTATGTATGCAATGTCTCGAGTGTGGGGGTTGTGTGCTTCATTGTTGCTCGAAACGAGCAAGAGAGTAAATGTGGGGGAGTTTGATAGCACCTTTTATGGGCTATAATAATTTAGAATTTACCACATGTTAGTTGGTATTTGAGAATGATTTGAGCCCAATGTTAGAGAATAAAGGTCGTTTTATCACTTGTTGTTCACCATGTGCTATATTGTTAGTCCGGACGTTTCTATGCATATTTAGTTTTTATTTGTCATATATAATCGCTTAGTATGTTTGTTCATGTTGTTTTGGCAGGAACGGATGTTAATCTATTGATAGGAGGCATGGAACGAACTTCGGAAACAACGGGAGCTCAAGTGGAGTCAAGAGAAGCCGAATTGGAGGAGCTTGGATGACCAGTCTGCACTATTTTGATCATATCCGGAGTTCTACAACTCATTTGGGGTTGAGACCAGTTCCAAAGGAAAGTAGACTCAGAGAGATTTCCAACGATAGGTCACGGAGCTAAATCCGAGTTCGGACGAAAAAGATATGGCCTATTGAAGTTAGGAGCAGATTTCAGGGGGCTATTGTGCAATTACTGAGACTTCTGCGGGTTATGAACGAAGGACGACCTAGGGACGGAAATAATATTCATTCACGCCTATTGAGAGCCACGATCAAGGAGGAGAGCAAAGAGGCTCCATTGGGAGCAACCTCAAGCAAGGAGAAGAGCCCGGATCGCGCCAATCTTCCCGATTTCTAGCATTTGATCTCTTCTTCCCTCTTTTAACCACTTGTATGGAGAAAATTTGTTGTGTTTCTAAGATTATTAGTAACTAGAAGTTTTTCTAGGCTTCTCTAGAAAGCCTAGGGTTTATGTGGACAATATGTTTTCCGGATTTGAGACTTCGTTTCATGCTTTTGGATTTAGATTCATTGAATCAATGTTTAGTTTCTTGATATTGTTATTGAATCCAGTCTATTGACACGGCTAGATTATGATTTGATAATCATGAGACTTAGGATTTTTTCGTGAATCAATTTCTTGCTTAATGTTAATTTCATTCTAGTTATTGTTCATATGATATGCTTAATCCTTAGCAAGAACGAAGTGATCAACCAGACTTGTTAATTAGCTAGCGAGTGCGCGACAGCGACTTAGACCTAGCTGTGATGAGATATGAACAAGAATCCTTTATCACGGATACTGAGAAGAGAAGTGTGTAGTACTGGCCTTAGTGGGTAGATTCGGTAGGAGATAGTGAGGTGTTCGTGTGGTGGTGGTCTGAGAGGACATCATTATGTGCACTGTCGTTAGCCTACTAGAACGGACCGGTAGATGTAGGTGGACCGACAGGACACCAAGTGAACCGTAACGTAAAACGCCATGAGACCGAGAGGAGATTGTCAGTACTATTACCCGACTTAACAAGAATAGGATGAACGTGTTACTTTGCTAATCCGGAAATCGTCTACAGCCCTAGGTGATCTAGATATTGCCTAGTTTCTCCATATTTGTGTAATAAAATAAAAAAATACAAAAAGATTAGTTTAGTTGTTATTTAATTTCAGTCACGTGTTTGTGGGTGACGTCTTAGTTAAACACAATTCTTTCTCCTGTTACAGTACTATAAGTTAATAACTAATTAAATAGTCTCAAGCTTGTCCCCGTGCACTTGCGGTAACACGTAAGAAAGAGTGTCATTTACGGCCTGCGAGCTGGTTAAATTAACGTAATAGTTATTTAATATTACGGCCTGCGAGTTGATCATCTTCTCAACATGTGAGGTTTCATTTATTTATTTATTCTAGATGTTAGGCTAGAATTAGAATATTTGGATGATAGCAAAGAGCATGGAGAAGAAGACCGGAGGACCGAGAAGCCACAAAGATGATGAGGACTCCCATCCTAGGCGCGTGACTATGGTGGAGCACATGGAGATGAGCTTGTCACTTTAGGGCATATAGATATTATCATTGGCTTGGTAATATCTTATTGTAGGGGCCATATCCATGCCACGTTAATTTTTCTTTTATGGATGTTTATTATTTCTGCCTTGTTATTTATTTTGTTTGGTTGTTACTAGCAAAACGTTAACAAGATAGTAATAAACAAGTTTGATCTTTTATTCTTGATTGCCCAATCCAAATAAGTAGATCATGTTGATCGGATCAACCAAACAATCGGATAATGACTATTAAATCCCTCAATGAAAATATTGTGTTTTGCCTTTTCTTTCCTAAATACCCTTCATGATCAAGGTCTATCAAATTTGGGCTTGCCAATGAAAGGCGTTTTAATTTACCTTGATGTGTTGAGGACGACACAAGCATGTAATGTGTGATTGTTGAAGCAAGAGGTTGGACGCAACTTGGTAAAATCAATTAGATTGATGAGTCTAGAGGCATGAAAATAAGGTGTTATCTAAAGGATAAAGAATAAGGAATTATTCGCCTAATTGGACCAAGAGTTGCATGGGATGCAATTGGAATGGTTCCTACCTATATAACCAATTCTTGGGTGACTTGCCAAAGCAAGCTCAAGAAGAAGTGAAATATGAATCTTAGACTCACTAGAAATATGTATGTTATTTTCCGCATTAATGGTGAGGGCTATTAATCCGAGAAATATAGTGGGAGCTATATTTAATATTCTAGACATTATTGAATATAGTTAAATTGTTCAAAATACTAAAATTGTAAATTTCTCGTTTTGTAGAATTCCAATGGCAAACAATAACGCATCGACTTCATCCCTACGATATGTCCTTGAGAAGGACAAAGTGTCTAGAACAAATATCCTTGACTGGTACAGAAACTTAAGGATCGTCCTTACGCAAGAAAAGAAATTGTACGTCTTACACAATCCTATTCCAGAAACACCCCAGGATGAGTCTGTTCTAGCTGCCGTGAGAGCACATCAGAAACATGTGGATGATTCTAATGATGTGACTTGTCTCATGCTTTGCACCATGACCTCGGAGCTTCAGAAGCAACATGAGAGCATGGAAGCCTATGATATGATCATACACTTGAAACAATTGTTTCAGGAAAAGGCAAGGCATGAGCGGTATGAAGTGTCCACAGCACTACTCAAGAGAAATCTCACAGAAGGGAATCCAGTTGGGCCTCATGTACTCTGAATGATCGGGTACATAGAGAACCTCACAAGGCTAGGATTCCCACTCGGCCAAGAGTTGGCTACTGATCTTGTCTTGCAATCGTTGCCTGACAGTTATAACCAGTTCATCATGATTTATAACATGAATGAGATCAGTAAAACTCTGTCAGACTTGCTGAACATGCTAAAGACAACTGAATAGAGCATCAATAAAGGCAAGGGCAAGGCCATAATAATGGATAAGAGGAAGGTCAAGGGAGTTGCCTCTACTTCTAAAGGAAAGCGCAAGAAAGTTGCAAAGTCCAAGGAAGCCCTAAAGCCTAGTGGGGTGTGGCTAAAGGTGATGGTCACTACTGTAGCCAGTCGGGTCACTGGAGGAGGAATTTCCCCAAGTAACTGGAGGATAAGAAGCTTGGAATAGTGATTCCACCGCCACCAGGTATTTTTGTTATAGACATCAATATATCTATTTCTTCATCGTGGGTATTGGATACTGGATGTGGATCTCACAATTGTCGAAATGTGCAGGATTTGAAAAGAAGTAGAAGATTGGCTAAAGGGGAGATAGATTTGCGCGTTGGGAATGGATCAAAAGTTGTTGCATTAGCTATAGGCGTTTATGAACTATCTTTGCCTTCTTATCTTATTTTAGAATTAGACAGTTGCTATTATGTGTCTACTATGAGCAGAAACATTATTTCCTTTTCTTGTTTGGACGAGAAGGGTTTTTTTATTTCAATAAAGGACAAGTGTTGATCCATTTATTTTGATAGTATGCACTATTGTAGTGCGCATTTGTCTAATGGATTGTATATCCTTGATCTAAATAATTTCATCTATAACATAAATACTAAAAGGATTAAAACTAATGATTTAAATCCTACGTATCTATGGCATTGTCGTTTAGGCCATATAAATGAGAAACACATATCTAGACTTTATAAGGATGGATTTCTAGACTCATTTGATTTGAAATCATATGAGACATGTGAGTCTTGTTTATTGGGAAAAATGACAAAGTCCCCTTTCAATAAGAAAGGTGAGAGGACTAGTGAGTTACTAGCACTCATACATACCGATGTATGTGGGCCGTTTCCCACTCCTGCCAGAGGTAGTTACACCTACTTCATTACGTTTACTGATGACTTCAGTAGATATAGATTTGTATACCTTATGAAGGCCAAATTCGAATCCTTTGAATTGTTAAAAGAATTCAATAATGAAGTAGAGAAGTAACTTGGTAAAAGTATTAAGGCTTTGCGATCGGATCTTGGAGGAGAGTACTTAAGCCAAGAATTTGATGAATATCTTAGAGAGTGTGGGATAGTGTCGCAACTCACTCCACCCAGCAAAAACCACAATGGAATGGCGTGTCTGAGAGGAGGAATCGCACACTATTAGATATGGTGCGATCTATGATGTGTCAAATAGATCTTCCAATATCATTTTTGGGACATGCTCTACTGACTGCAGCTTTCACCATTAACAGTGTTCCATCGAAATCAGTCATGAAGACACCTGACGCGGATTACTAGCCCGTATTACGCAAGCTTACGGCCAAGTAGTAAAGAGTGAGTATTTTTAATACTCGGGTTGTCGATCCCTCGAGGCAAGCTCGCAACAAGTTGATAATTAACAGTTTAGTGTAATTTACTAAGTAATCGGGTAAAAAGTGTGAGAATAATGGTGTTGCCACCCCCAAACAAGTGGTTGTAGTAAAGACATAAATAATAGTAAACAAGAATTAAGAAGAATTCTTAATCAATTAATGGAGATGACTAGGCAATCTCGTTGATCACCTAAGGTTGTAAACGATTTCCGAATTATCAGAGCAACATGTTAACTATATTCTAACTAAGCCGGGTAACAACGCTGACTATCTCCTATCGGTATCAAGTCATTCTACTTCACGGTAGACTACAATCTCCTATCAGTCTCTTGTGTCTACCGGTCCGTTCTAGTAGGCTAACGACATGCACGGCAACGGGTCATGTCGGTCCACCGTTGCATGAAACAGTCAAATCGCACCTACCGAATCTACCCACACTTGCCCAATCCTAACACGTCTCTTCTCAGTCTCATTGATACGAGATTGATGTTCAAGTCTCATCCTAGTCAGTTAGAATCACTGTCGTGCATTTACTAACTAAGCAGTGTTTCCGGTTAGCTACTCCATTAACACTGAGAATTAAGCACAGTACATGACAATTGAATTAAAACAAGCTAACTTTAAGCATGAATCAACTATTGAATGAAACCCTAGTTCTTTAACCCTAGTTTATCTCCTAATCGTGTCACTCAATTAGGATTACTAACATAAACAAGAAGCTAGAATTGATTCAAAAGAAGGAATCAAGAATTCATGAAGCAAAGATCAAATCTGGAAAACATTCATCGTTTATATGAACCCTAGGCTCTCAAATCGAGATGCCTAGAAAAAGTTGCTTAGCTACTCATAACTAAGTATGAAATACTCATGAGTTTCTCCATTAAAATTGACTAAGAAAGGTAGAAAGAAGAGAAAGCAAACACTAGAGCTTCAATGGTGAAGCTTTGATCTTCCGTCTTCGTCCCCTTGCACCAAGCTGTGTTTTTTCCCGTCCAAGATGCGTGAATCCTCCCCCAAAATCGTCCCTATATGTTAGAATAGGGCTTGAGTCTTCAAACTTTCAAAAATAGAAAAACAGTCCCAAAAATCCGTGATGGAACTCTCTGTTCGTGCGAACAAACGACTGTTCGTGCGAACAGAAGTTTGTTCCTTGTTCGTGCGAACAACTTTCTCTTCGTACGAACAGATTTTTACTCCTTGTTCACACGAACAACTTTCTTGTTCCTACAATTTAACAGACCCTTTTTCACCCTTTTTTGCCATCTTAAAATTTTTCTAAGGCATTTTGTTCGTGCGAAAAAAAGTGTGTTCGCACGAACACCCCTGGGGATTTTCTCATATTTGCATCCTCTTTGACGGACCATATCTTTCTCGTCCGATCTCCGTTTTAGCTTCGTGACCTATCGTTGGAAAGCTCTTTGAGTCTACTTTCATTTTCCACTCGTATCACTCCAAGATGTATTTTAGAACTCAAGATACTATCAAAATAGTGGAGATTGGTCACTTTTGCTCTTCTAACTTTGCTTCTCTTGCTTCCTCTTGAATTTTCTTTGCTTCCGAAGTTCGTTTCATGCCTCCTAGCCATCGTTTAGCATCCGTTTCTGTCAAGAAAACATGAAAAACCATACCAAGCGATTATATTTGACAAATAACATCGAAATATGCATCGAAACGCCCAGATTAACAATAAAATTCTATAAACTCAACTTTCTACGTTTTCTCTACATTCATAGTGTAAAACTCATATTTCAACCTGGGAATCACGCAAAACGATATAAAATATGCAAGAACTATAACTCTAATAGAGAGTTATCAAATTCTCCAAAACTAACTTTTTGCGTGTCCCGAGCAAAATCAAACCTTACACTACGTTTTAATCCACCGAATTGCATAAAACTTTACTAGCCATGTGACACAAACAACCCACACACGCAATGCAATCTACATGACAATAGACAATGCAACTCGATTTTACACAATTCAAGTAATAAAATAACGCAATTTTTTTTTTCTTTTTCTTTAGATATTGGGCTATCTCGCTATCACTAACCAAAATCATCAAGATCTCACAAGTCTTTTTCGAAATTTCACAACCAATAGCAAGAAATTGAGATAAGATGATCATACGCACAAGTTCACTAAGGGGTCCCTAAACATCCACCATAAACGATCCAAGACTTGGGCACGTCCTTTAGCTCAGAGGGTCTAGGCATCTTAAGTACTAAGATAGTCTTTCGTCGCCAAGTCATTTGATGTTTTCAGACCCTCTTAGCTGTTAATACATTGATTGCAAGTTGTCCCAGTGGCGGGAGACACAACTCCGTGTAATACGGCTTGACTTTAATTTTGCTTAGTTGCTCTAATTGGATTGAATCCAATTTCCCCGCGTAAACGGAGGCACATTAGGCTGTTCACCGTATCTAGTCCAAGAGAAAATTTTGGTTTCTTTTGCTTTTCATTCTCTTCAGATTTTTTCAACCGTGCATTTAGAGCAACTAAGTGTGGGCTTTTTCGGTTAACTCTTGAAATCGCCGTAAGGGATGGTGGTGTACGCCCCTCAACTTCGCTTAGGTCGAGGCAACCGTACCACATGGAACCAACTCTACACGAAGGTCCACCCCAGATTTTCAAGAGGCCACAAGTTTCCACTCGAAACAGACTATTCAACTACCCCAAAAACCAAATCCTCCTAGCACAATAAAGGAACTAAAGGTATGCCCTCATCTACTTTCCACATTCCCTGAATACCCGGGACATCCTTTCGTGAAACAGGTGCGCAAGATACTAAGAATTAAAGACATCCCTACTACGGTGCTTCCTATTCTCAGAGACACTTTCATTGAACTCTCTTCGGTTTCTAGCTTCATCAATTGCCCTTATTCTCAAAATTTTTATGAATTTTTGCTTTTCTATTTTTTCGTATTTCCTAGACTCTACATGCATTTTGGCCAACTCGATTAATCAAACGATTGGGAGGGGACTCAATAAAGTAAAAGTGCTAAAAAGAACGCATAAACTACACAATCCTACCACCAACCAACACAATACGAACAAAAAACTGTATGTAACAAGGAAATGCAAACAAAGACATGGCTAGTGCAGGTAGATACAAACCCCCCCCCCCCACACACACACACACTTAAGCGTTTCGTTGTCCTCAACGAATTTAGAGATAATGAAGGAGGACGCATCGCTTAAATGAGCAGGCGGTGGATTTCAACAATCAGCGCTCCAAACGTAGAAACAAGAGAGAGAGTTAGAGGTACCTCGGTCCCCGGACCTACATGGGCACCGTTGCCGCGAAATTGCAACAAGAAGGGGTCTTGTGGACCGTTGACAATTTCCGGAGAAGTCTCTACGCGCCCGGATTCCGATGTGCGGCTAAGATATAAATTGTAGCCCTCTCATGCGTGTGGCACCTAACATATTGGAATCGCTCCTCGGCCTCGAGCAATTCTCTGTTCTTTTATGCATAATCATTTGGGGATTTTTCTTTCCCCAATTTCGTGCAATTTCTAGCATGCACATCAAGAATGGGAATCCGGTGCGTCTTCTGTACCTGTGTCCCTGCACACTGATTGAAAAATTAAGTCCACTCTCTCTCACCCCTCATAGTAAAATATAGAGAACTCCTAAATAAATAAAAAACAGAAAGCATCCTACTCTACATTGGGTTGCCTCCCAAGCAGCGCTTTGTAATTTAAGGTCGACGGCCCGACCATGTTACCTCATGAGGCTCAGAAAGGTGGTTTGGCATGTCGTGTCGCATCCAACTTCTGGCGTTGGATACTCATGACTACCTCGTGCGCCTGCACACTCGATTCTTTACCCTTAGGATCTGGCAGATCTTCTTGTGTCAGCTCTGAAATTCTACGCACAACTTTCACAGGAAATGGCAAGTCTGGCTTCACCGCATAAGTGTACTAAGGAGTCGGTTTGAAAACCTGAAAGGTCTCCACAGTATCGTTAACCCTCATGATCAACTCTCCATTCTCAACATCAATTAAAGTCCGACCGGTAGCCAGAAAGGGCCTACCAAGAATGATCGGAACGTCACCAACTGGCATGTCAAGGATCACAAAATCAGCTGGCATGATCAAACTACCAACCCTCACAAGTAAGTATTCTACCACCCAATGGCCTTCTTGGACGACTTATCTGCGAATTGCAGATTGATCCAGGTTTTACTAGGCTCCCCCACACCTAGCCTTTTAAATACTAAAAGCGGCATCAAGTTGACACTTGCCCCCAAATCACATAGAGCCTTGCCTGTATATGCCCCGCCAAGTGTAGCTTCAATCACAAAACTACCTAGATCTTTCTTCTACTTAGGTAGCCCATGCAAGACACATGAACTCACCTGCTCATTCAATTTCACTGTCTGAAAGTTATCCATAGCTTTTCTCCCATAGATTGCATCCTTGATAAACCGCGCATACTTAAGCATATTGATGTGCAGTTTCGAGAAAGTATTGAGAAATCTCATGTACTCCTTAGAGACATCCTTCTTCTTCCTAGTTTTTAATGGAAAAGGCAGTCCTTTAGAAGAAGTGGGTGGTGGTAAGACCTCGTTAGACTTTTCCTTGTCATCTGGATTCATGCCCTTTGATTGGGGGACCATGACAGGTGTCTCCTCAGAATCGAAGACCTCGTGCTCCTTAGCTTTTGACGCTTCATCTCTGGCATGGCTCAGGTATGGTGGATCAGTCAATGAAACCCCGCTCCGAGTGGTAATGGCATTTACCTGGCGCACATTCTCTGTGTGAGAAGGTAGAGAACCAGGTGCTCTAGCAGATAATTGCGTTGCAATTTGCCCAACTTGAACCTCTAGTGAACGAAGAGAAGTCTTCGTAGCCTGCAAATTAGAAGACATAGCATTGATCGTCGTGTTCTTATCGTTCATGTTGTTGCTCAGCTGTGTTAACGCCTTATTAAGTACAGAAATCTGTGGGTTTGGCGCTACAGCAGCCGGTGGTGGAGCCTGCGACACTGGTGCTTGTGGCATATGCTGAAACCCAGGAGCGTATAACGCTCCAGACTGATCCCCATAACTGAAACTAGGATGATCTCTTGCGCCTGGTCTGTAGTTTCCTTGGTTCCAATTCTGCCGCTGTCCTTGTGCCCCCACAAAGTTCACATCTTCACTTGCAATCTGGGCCAAGGCTGAATAAAATTCCTGCTCCTCTACTCTTGCAACTGGCTTCTTATCCCGATACACATGCTTGGCTAAATATGACACCATCTTGCTGATCCCAGTCTTCCATTCATCATCTTTAGGTTCAGGCAATGCCGATAATCTACTGGAATCATAGAGTTGTGAGTCCTGCTTAGCGAGCTGCTTCATGAGCGCATAGGCTCCTTCCTTGTCAACAGAGTACAGAAAATTGCATCCAGCTTCTCTGTTAACCAGCTCATGATTGTGACGTTCTAGACCATAGTAGAAGACCTGTAAATTTTGTAATCCCCAAAATCATGGTTTGGGCACTTCCTGATCAAATGCATAAAACGGTCCCATGCATCTACTACAGTTTCATCGGCCTGTTGCCGAAAGCCTAGAAAATCACCCTGTAGCTCAATCACCCGTTGAACCGGATAAAACTTGGCCATGAACTCATCCACACACTGAGCCCATGTAGTTATCGAATCAGGAGCTCTTGACTGTAGCCACTTCTCAACTGCACCCTTCCGACAGTAAGGGAAAAGAATTAGCTTCAACGCCTCTGCTGTTACATCCTTGTACTTGGTAGTCTTTATGTACGCGTTGAACCTCCCAATAAATTCATTGGGGTCTTCATCCCTGTTCCCATAGAATTGGAACTGATTGGTCACCGTCTGAATTGTCGCAGGCTTAAGATCAAAGTGCTCGGCCTGTATCTCTGGCACTACAATTGTCGGATTGTGTCCATAGCTGGACGAATGAAACTTCTCCACAATTGCCTGTCAAGACTTGTTGTATGATGTCTGGGCGTTGCGATCATTCACCAGTTAAGACAACTCTTCCACCCGCTGATTGAGTTGCGCGTTGGTCAATTGATCACCCATAGTGCTCTGTTTCTGTCTTCTCCTCTGATCTCTGAATAACTGCTCTGGGTCTTCAGGGGGGGGGGGGCGCACAAGCTCTCTTGGGATGATGTGCATGCACTGAGTACCTGAAACAGCAAAAAAAAATAAGAAAACAAATTAGAAATCAAAGTAACAAACAAACGAAAAAATAAAAGCAAACTAAACTAATTATTAACTAAAAACTTGTTAACCGTTGTCCCCGGCAACGGCGCCAAAAACTTGACGCGGATTACTAGCGCTTATTATGCAAGCGTACGGTCAAGTAGTAAAGAGTGAGTATTTTTAATACTCGGGTTGTCGATCCCTCGAGGACAAGCCCGAAACAAGTTGAGAATTAACAATTTAGTGTAATTTACTAAGTAACCGGGTAAAAAGTGTGAGAATTGTGGTGTTGCCACCCCCAAACAAGTGGCTGTAGTAAAGACAAAAATAATAGTAAAAAAGAGTTACGAAGAATTCTTAATCAATTAATGGAGATGACTAGGCAATCTCGTTGATCACCTAGGGTTGTAAACGATTTCTGAATTATCTGAGCAACACGTTAACTATATTCTAACTAAGATGGGTAACAGCGCTGACTATCTCCTATCAGTGTCAAGTCATTCTACTTCATGATAGACTAAAATCTCCTATCGGTCTCTTGTGTCTACCGGCCCGTTCTAGTAGGCTAACGACATGCACGACAACGGGTCCTGTCGGTCCACCATTGCACGAAACAGTCGAATCTCACCTACCGAATCTACCCAAACTTGGCCAATCCTAACACATCTCTTCTAAGTCTCAGTGATAAGCGATTGATGTTCAAGTGTCATCCTAATTAGTTAGAATCACTATCGTGCATTCGCTAACTAAGCAGTGTTTCCGGTTAGCTACTCCATTAACACTGAGTATTAAGCACAGTACATGAACAATTGAATTAGAATATTGCAAACTTTAAGCATCAATCAACTATTGAATGAAACCCTAGTTCTTGAACTCTAGTTTTATCTCCTAATCGTGTCACTCAATTAGGAGTACTAACATAAACAAGAAACTAGAATTGATTCAAAAGAAGAAATCAATAAATCATGAAGCAAAGATCAAATCCGGAAAATATTCATCGTTTACATGAACCCTAGGCTCTCAAATCGAGATGCCTAGCAAAAGTGTTTAGCTACTCATACCTAAGTATGAAATACTCATGAGTTTCTCCATTAAAATTGACTAAGAAAGGTAGAAAGAAGAGAAAGCAAACACTAGAGCTTCAATGGTGAAGCTTTGATCTTCCGTCTTTGTCCCCTTGCTCCAAGCTATTTTTTTTCCGTCCAAGATGCGTGAATACTCCCCCAAAATCGTCCCTCTATGTTATAATAGGTCTGGAGTTTCAAACTTTCAAAAAATAGCAAAACAGCCCCAAAAATCCGTGCTGGAACTCTCTGTTCGTGCGAACAAACGACTGTTCGTGCGAACAGAAGTTTGTTCCTTGTTCGTGCGAACAACATTCTGTTCGTGCGAACAGATTTTTACTCCTTGTTCACACGAACAACTTTCTTGTTCCTAAAATTTAACAGCCCCTTTTTCACCCTTTTTTGCCATCTTAAAATTTTTCCAAGGCATTTTGTTCGTGCGAACAAAAGTTTGTTCGCACGAACACCCCTGGGAGTTTTCTCAGATTTGCATCCTCTTTGACTGACCATATCTTTCTCGTCTGGTCTTCGTTTTAGCTCCGTGACCTATCGTTGGAAAGCTCTCTGAGCCTACTTTCATTTTCCTCTGGTATCACTCCAGAATGAATTGTAGAACTCAAGATAAAGGTAATATTGGAGATTGGTCACTTTTGCTCTTCTAACTTTGCTTCTCTTGCTTCCTCTTGAGTTTGCTTTGCTTCCGAAGTTCGTTTCATGCCTCCTAGCCATCGTTTAGCATCCGTTCCTGTCAAGACAACATGAAAAACCATACCAAGCGATTATATTTGACAAATAACATCGAAATATGCATCAAAATGCCCGGATTAACAATAAAATGCTAGAAACTCAACTTTCTACGTTTTCTCAACATTCATAGTGTAAAAATCATATTTCAACACAGGAATCACACAAAACGATATAAAATATGCAAGAAATATAACTCTAATAGATATTTATTAAAGAGGATGCAAATATGAGAAAATCCCCAGGGGTGTTCGTGCGAACACACTTTTGTTCGCACGAACAAAATGCCTTAGAAAAATTTTAAGATGGCAAAAAAGGGTGAAAAAGGGACTGTTAAATTGTAGGAACAAGAAAGTTGTTCGTGTGAACAAGGAGTAAAAATATGTTCGCACGAACAGACAGTTGTTCGCACGAACAAGGAACAAACTTCTGTTCGCACGAACAGTCGTTTGTTCGCACGAACAGAGAGTTCCAGCACGGATTTTGGGGCTGTTTTGCTATTTTTTGAAAGTTTGAAGACTCCAGCCCTATTCTAACATAGAGGGACGATTTTGGGGGAGGATTCACGCATCTTGGACGGGAAAAAACACAGCTTGGAGCAAGGGGACGAGGACGGAAGATCAAAGCTTCACCATTGAAGCTCTAGTGTTTTCTTTCTACCTTTCTTAATCAATTTTAATGGAGAAACTCATGAGTATTTCATACTTAGTTATGAGTAGCTAAGCAACTTTTGCTAGGCATCTCGATTTGAGAGCCTAGGGTTCATGTAAACGATGAATATTTTCCGGATTTGATCTTTGCTTCATGAATTCTTGATTCCTTATATTGAATCAATTCTAGCTTCTTGTTTATGTTAGTAATCCTAATTGAGTGACACGATTTGGAGATAAAATAGGGTTCAAGAACTAGGGTTTGATTCAATAGTTGATTCATGCTTAAAGTTAGCTTGTTTTAACTCAATTGTTCATGTACTGTGCTTAATTCTCTGTGTTAATGGAGTAGCTAACCGGAAACACTGCTTAGTTAGTGAATGCACGACAGTGATTCTAACTGACTAGGATGAGACTTGAACATCAATCCCGTATCACTGAGACTGAGAAGAGACGTGTTAGGATTGGCCAAGTGTGGGTAGATTCGGTAGGTGCGATTCGACTGTTTCGTGCAACGGTGGACCGACAGGACCCGTTGCCGTGCATGTCGTTAGCCTACTAGAACGGTCCGGTAGACACAAGAGACCGATAGGAGATTGTAGTCTACCGTGAAGTAGAATGACTCGAGACCGATAGGAGATAGTCAGCGTTGTTACCCGGATTAGTTAGAATATAGTTAACGTGTTGCTATGATAATTCGGAAATCGTTTACAACCCTAGGTGATCAACGAGATTGCCTAGTCATCTGCATTAATTGATTAAGAATTCTTCTTAATTCTTGTTTACTATTATTTCTGTCTTTACTACAGCCACTTGTTTGGGGGTGGAAACACCACAATTCTCACACTTTTTACCCGGTTACTTAGTAAATTACACTAAATTGTTAATTATCAACTTGTTGCGAGCTTGTCCTCGAGGGATCGACAACCCGAGTATTAAAAATACTCACTCTTTACTACTTGACCGTACACTTGCGTAATACGCACTAGTAATCTGCGTCAAGTTTTTGGTGCCGTTGCCGGGGACAACAGTTAACAAGTTTTTAGTTAATAATTAGTTTAGTTTTCTTTTATTTTTTCGTTTTGTTTGCTACTTTGATTTCTAATTTGTTTTATGATTTTATTGCTATTTCAGGTACTCAGTGCATGGAGAGGATCCCAAGAGAGCTTGTGCCCCCCTTGAAGACCCAAATCTGTTATTCAGAGATCAGAGGGTGATCAATTGAGCAACGCGCAACTCAATCAGCGGGTGGAAGAGTTGTCTAAACTGGTGAATTATCGCAACGCCCAGACACCATACAACAAGTCTGGACAGGCAATTGTGGAGAAGTTTCAGTCGTCCACCTATGGACACAATCCGACAATTGTAGTGCCAGAGATACAGGCCGAGCACTTTGATCTTAAGCCTGCGACAATTCAGACGGTGACCAATCAGTTCCAATTCTATGGGAACAGGGATGAAGACCCCAATGAATTTATTGGGAGGTTCAACGCGTACATAAAGACTACCAAGTACAAGGATGTAACAGCAGAGGCGTTGAAGCTAATTCTTTTCCCTTACTGTCGGAAGGGTGCAGTTGAGAAGTGGCTACAGTCAAGAGCTCCTGATTCGATAACTACATGGGCTCAGTGTGTGGATGAGTTCATGGCCAAGTTTTATCCGGTTCAACGGGTGATTGAGCTACAGGGTGATTTTCTAGGCTTTCGGCAACAGGCCGATGAAACTGTAGTAGATGCATGGGACCGTTTTATGCATTTGATCAGGAAGTGCCCAAACCATGATTTTGGGGATTACAAAATTTACAGGTCTTCTAATATGGTCTAGAACGTCACAATCATGAGCTGGTTAACAGAGAAGCTGGATGCAATTTTCTGTACTCTGTTGACAAGGAAGGAGCCTATGCGCTCATGAAGCAGCTCGCTAAGCAGGACTCACAACTCTATGATTCCAGTAGATTATCGGCATTGCCTGAACCTAAAGATGATGAATGGAAGACTGGGATCAGCAAGATGGTGTCATATTTAGCCAAGCATGTGTATCGGGATAAGAAGCCAGTTGCAAGAGTAGAGGAGCAGGAATTTTATTCAGCCTTGGCCCAGATTGCAAGTGAATATGTGACAGTAGAGGCGTTGAAGCTAATTCTTTTCCCTTACTGTTTGAAGGGTGCAGCTGAGAAGTGCCTACAGTCAAGAGCTCCTGATTCGATAACTACAAGGGCTCAGTGTGTGGATGATTTCATGTTCAAGTTTTATCCAGTTCAACGGGTGATTGAGCTACAGGGTGATATTCTAGGCTTTCGGCACCAGGCAGATGAAATTGTAGTAGATGCATGGGACCGTTTTATGCATTTGATCAGGAAGTGCCCAAACCATAATTTTGGGGATTACAAATTTTGCAGGTCTTCTACTATGGTCTAGAACGTCACAATCAGGAGCTGCTTAACAGAGAAGCTGGAGGAAATTTTTTGTACTCTGTTGACAAGGAAGGAACCTATGCGCTCATGAAGCAGCTCGCTAAGCAGGACTCACAACTCTATGATTCCAGGAGATTATCGTCATTGGCTGAACCTAAATATGATGAATGGAAGACTGGGATCAGCAAGATGGTGTCAGATTTAGCCAAGCATGTGTATCGGGATAAGAAGCCAGTTGCAAGAGTAGAGGAGCAGGAATTTGATTCAGCCTTGGCCCAGATTGTAAGTGAAGATGTGAACTTTGTGGGGGCACAAGGACAGCGGCAGAATTGGAACCAAGGGAACTACAGACCAGGAACAAGAGATCATCCTGGTTTCAAGTATGGGGATCAGTCTGGAGCTATATACGCACCTGGGTTTCAGCACATGCCACAAGCACCAGTTTCACAGGCTCCCTCACCAGCTGTTGTAGCGCCAAACCCAGAGATTTATGTACTCGCTAAGGCGTTGACACAGCTGAGTAACAACATGAACTATATGACCGCGACGGTCAATGCTATGTCTTCTGATTTGCAGGCTACGAAGACTTCTCGTCGTTCACTAGAGGTTCAAGTTGGGAAAATTGCAACGCAATTATCTGCTAGAGCACCTGGTTCTCTACCTTCTGACACGGAGAATGTGCGCCCGGATAATGCCATTACCACTCGCAGCGGGGTTTCATTGACTGATCCACCATACCTGAGCCATGCCAGAGCTGAAGCGTCAAAAGCTAAGGAGCACGAGGTCTTCGATTCTGAGGAGACACCTGTCATGGTCCCCCAATCAAAGGGCATGACTCCAGATGACAAGGAGAAGTCTAACGAGGTATTACCACCACCCACTTCTTCTAAAGGACTGCCTTTTCCATTAAAAACTAGGAAGAAGAAGGATGACTCTAAGGAGCACAGGAGATTTCTCAATACTTTCTCGAAACTGCACATCAATATTCCTTTGATTGAGGCACTGCAACGAATGCCTAAGTATGCACGGTTTATCAAGGATGCAATCTATGGGAGAAAAGCTATGGATAACTCTCAGACAGTGAAATTGAATGAGCAGGTGAGTTCATGTGTCTTGCATGGGCTACCTAAGAAGAAGAAAGATCCAGGTAGTTTTGTGATTGAAGCTACACTTGGCGGGGCATATACAGGCAAGGCTCTATGTGATTTGGGGGCAAGTGTCAACTTGATGCCACTTTCAGTATTTAAAAGGCTAGGTGTGCGGGAGCCTAGTAAAACCTGGATCAATCTGCAATTCGCAGATAAGTCATCCAAGAAGGCCATTGGGGTGGTAGAATACTTACTTGTGAGGGTTGGTAGTTTGATCATGCCAGCTGATTTTGTGATCCTTGACATGCCAGTTGGTGACGTTCCGATCATTCTTGGTAGGCCCTTTCTGGCTACCGGTCGGACTTTAATTGATGTGGAGAATGGAGAGTTGATCATGAGGGTTAACGATATTGTGGAGACCTTTCAGGTTTTCAAACTGACTCCTTAGTACACTTATGAGGTGAAGCCAGACTTGTCATTTCCTGTGAAAGTTGTGCGTAGAATTTCAGAGCTGACACAAGAAGATCTGCCAGATCCTAAGGGTAAAGAATCGAGTGTGCAGGCGCACGAGGTAGTCATGAGTATCCAGCGCCAGAAGTTGGATGCGACACGACCTGCCAAACCACCTTTCTGAGCCTCATGAGGTAACATGGTCGGGCCGTCGACCTTAAATTACAAAGCGCTGCTTGGGAGGCAACCCAATGTAGAGTAGGATGCTTTCTGTTTTTTATTTATTTAGGAGTTCTCTATATTTGACTATGTTGGGTGAGAGAGAGTGGACTTAATTTTTCAATCAGTGTGCAGGGACACAGGTACAGAAGACGCACCGGATTCCCCTTCTTGATGTGCGTGCTAGAGATTTCACGAAATTGGGGAAAGAAAAATCCCCACAGGATTATGCATAAAAGAACAGAGAATTGCTCGAGGTCGAGGAGCGATTCCAATATGTTGGTGCCACACGCATGAGAGGGCTACAATTTATATCTTAGCCGCACATCGGAATCCGGGCGCGTAGACGGTCACAAGACCCCTTCTTGTTGCAATTTCGCGGCAACGGTGTCCATGTAGGTCCGGGCACCTAGGTACCTCGAACACGCTCTTTCAAATCTACGTTTTTGAGCGATGAATGTTGCAATCCACCGCCTACACATTTAAGCGAGGAAACCTCCTAGTTGATCTCTAAATTCGTGGAGGAAAACGAAACGCTTAAGTGTGGGGGAATTTGGTTTGTTTCTACGTCACTAGCCATGTCTTTGTTTGCATCACCTTGTTACATACAGGTTTGTGTTCGTATTGTGTTGGTTTGTGGTAGGATTGTGTAGTTTATGCATTTTTTAGCACTTTTAATTTATTGAGTCCCCCACCCAATCGTGTGATTAATCGAGTTGGCCAAAATGCATGTAGAGTCTAGGAAATATGAAAGAAAAAATAGAAAAAAATAGAAAAGAAAAAATCCATAAAAATTTAAAAATTTTGAGAATAAGGGCGATTGATGAAGCTAGAAACCGAAGAGAGTTCAATGAAATAGTCTCGGATAATAGGAAGCACCGTAGTAGGGATGTCTTTAATTATTAGTATCTTGCGCACCTGTTTCAAGAAAGGATGTCCCGGGTATTCAGGGAATGTGGAAAGTAGATGAGGGCATACCTTTAGTTCCTTTATTTTGCTAGGAGGATTTGGTCTTTGGGGTAGTTGAATAGTCTGTTTTCGAGTGGAAACTTGTGGCCTCATGCAAATCTGGGGTGGACCTTTGTATTGAGTCGGTTCCATGTGGTACGGTTGCCTCGGCCTAAACGAAGTCTGGGGGCGTACACCACCATCCCTTAAGGCGGTTTCAAGAGCTAACCGAAAAAGCTCACACTTAGTTGCTCTAAATGCACGGTTGAAAAAATTAGAAGAGCATGAAAAACAAAAGAAACCAAAATCTTCTCTTGGACTAGATACGGTGAACAGCCTAATGTGCCTCCGTTTACGCGGGGAATTTGGATTCAATCCTATTACACGGAGTTGTGTCTCCCGTCACTGGGACAACTTGCATTCATTGCAATAACGGCTAAGAGAGTCTGAAAACCTCAAATGACTTGGCGACGAAAGACTATCTTAGAATTTGAGATGCCTAGACCCTCTGAGCTAAAGGACATGGCCAAGTCTTGGATTGTTTATGGTGGATGTTTGGGGACCCCTTAGTGAACTTGTGCGTATGATCATCTCATCTCAATTTCTTGCTATTGGTTGTGAACTTTCAAAAAAGACTTGTGAGAGCTTGATGATTTTGGTTAGTGATAGCGAGATTGCCCAATCTCTAAAGAAAAAAAAAATGCATTATTTTATTACTTGCATTGTATAAAATCGAGTTGCATTGTCTATAGTCATGTAGATTGCATTGCGTGTGTGGGTTGTTTGTGTCACATGGCTAGTGAAGTTTTATGCAATTCGGTGGATTAAAACGTAGCGTAAGGTTTGATTTTGCTCGGGACACGCAAAAAGTTAGTGTGGTGGAATGTAATAACTCTCTATTAGAGTTATATTTCTTGCATATTTTATATCGTTTTGCGTGATTCCCAGGTTGAAATATGAGTTTTACACTATGAATGTTGAGAAAACGTAGAAAGTTGAGTTTCTAGCACTTTATTGTTAATCAGGGCGTTTCGATGCATATTTCGATGTTATTTGTCAAATATAATCGCTTGGTATGGTTGTTCATGTTGTCTTGACAGGAACGGATGCTAAACGATGGCTAGGAGGCATGAAACGAACTTCGGAAGCAAAGCAAACTCAAGAGGAAGCAAGAGAAGCAAAGTTAGAAGAGCAAAAGTGACAAATCTCCACTATTTTGATAGTATCTTTAGTTCTACAATTAATTTTGGAGTGAGACCAGTGGAAAATTTACACTCAGAGAGCTTTCCAAATATAGGTCACGGAGCTAAAACGGAGATAGGACGAGAAAGATATGGTCAGTCAAAGAGGATGCAAATCTGAGAAAACTCCCAGGGGTGTTCGTGCGAACAAACTTTTGTTCGCACGAACAAAATGCCTTGGAAAAATTTTAAGATGGCAAAAAAGGGTGAAAAAGGGGCTGTTAAATTTTAGGAACAAGAAATTTATTTGTGTGAACAAGGAGTAAAAATCTGTTCGCACGAACAGAATGTTGTTCGCACGAACAAGGAACAAACTTCTGTTCGCACGAACAGTCGTTTGTTCGCACGAACAGAGAGTTCCAGCACCGATTTTTGGGGCTGTTTTGCTATTTTTTGAAAGTTTGAAGACTCCAGACCTATTCTAACATAGAGGGACGATTTTGGGGGAGTATTCACGCATCTTGGACGGAAAAAACATAGCTTGGAGCAAGGGGACAAAGACGGAAGATCAAAGCTTCACCATTGAAGCTCTAGTGTTTGCTTTCTCTTCTTTCTACCTTTCTTAGTCAATTTTAATGGAGAAACTCATGAGTATTTCATACTTAGGTATGAGTAGCTAAACACTTTTGCTAGGAATCTCGATTTGAGAGCCTAGGGTTCATGTAAACGATGAATATTTCCCGGATTTGATATTTGCTTCATGATTTATTGATTTCTTCTTTTGAATCATTTCTAGTTTCTTGTTTATGTTAGTAATCCTAATTGAGTGACGCGATTAGGAGATAAAACTAGGTTTCAAGAACTATGTTTTCATTCAATAGTTGATTCATGCTTAAAGTTAGCAATATTATAATTCAATTGTTCATGTACTGTGCTTAATACTCAGTGTTAATGGAGTAGCTAACCGGAAACAATGCTTAGTTAGCAGATGCACGATAGTGATTCTAACTAATTAGGATGAGACTTGAACATCAATCCCGTATCACTGAGACTGAGAAGAGACGTGTTAGGATTGGCCAAGTGTGGGTAGATTCGGTAGGTGAGATTCGACTGTTTCGTGCAACGGTGGACCGACAGGACCCGTTGTCGTGCATGTCGTTAGCCTACTAGAACGGACCGGTAGACACAAGAGACCAATAGGAGATTGTAGTCTATCGTGAAGTAGAATGACTTGAGACCGATAGGAGATAGTCAGCGCTGTTACCCGGCTTAGTTAGAATATAGTTAACGTGTTGCTCTGATAATTCGGAAATCGTTTACAACCCTAGGTGATCAACAAGATTGCCTAGTCATCTCCATTAATTGATTAAGAATTCTTCGTAACTCTTGTTTACTATTATTTCTGTCTTTACTACAGCCACTTGTTGGGGGTGGCAACACCACAATTCTCACACTTTTTACCTGGTTACTTAGTAAATTACACTAAATTGTTAATTATAAACTTGTTGCGAGCTTGTCCTCGAGGGATCGACAACCCGAGTATTAAAAATACTCACTCTTTACTACTTGACTGTACGCTTGCGTAATACGCGCTAGTAAGGGAAAAGAATTAGCTTCTTGCAACTTGCTTCTTATCACGATACACATGCTTGGCTAAATCTTGACTGTAGCCACTTCTCAGCTGCACCCTTCAGACAGTAAGGGAAAAGAATTAGCTTTAACGCCTCTGCTGTTACATCCTTGTACTTGGTAGTCTTTATGTACGCGTTGAACCTCCCAATAAATTCATTGGGGTCTTCATCCCTGTTCCCATAGAATTGGAACTGATTGGTCACCGTCTGAATTGTCGCAGGCTTAAGATCAAAGTGCTCGGCCTGTATCTCTGGCACTACAATTGCCGGATTGTGTCCATAGTGTAGGGTTTTGATTCATGGATGCGCAACGGAAACAATAATTAACCATGCAAAACCCTCCAAGGATCACAAGTCAAGAGACATAACGATGGTGAAGGAAGAAATCAATAACACACCTTAGGGTTCTCCTTTGATGACTTCAAACGCGAATTGTGTCACGTTCTCTATAGTTGATCGACGCCTAGAGTTGGTTTCTAGATCTCCCACTCCTTGGTGCTAGCCCGGAAAGAGGAAGAGGAAGAAGAATCACGCAAAAAGAGACCAACAAGGGAGGTCTCGGCCTCCTTGTGGCCGACGGGGACGGGCGGCGGCGAGCTAGGGGGCGGCGGCTCCTTAGCTTGCTTGCTCTATCTCCTTTTGTTCTCTCCCACTCAAGTTATGATCTAATGAATCATAAGTGTGGGAAGGAAGGAAGGAAGGAAGGTCCTTTATATAGTCCAACAAATCCTTGCCAACTACCTAAAGGACTTATTCTAGTCCTACTAGAATTCAATTTAGTCCCTTCATTGCAAATTAGTCCCTAATAAGTTTGCAAGGTTTTGCAAAGTGATCCTTCTAATTAATCCAATTAATTAATTCCCAAATCTAGTTCAACTCTATATAGCGTGTGACCCCATAGGTTCTATCTAGTTGGTCTAGTTGGTAACAACAATTTGCTAATATGGAGCGGTTTCTAGCAAAACATCCATTCTAGCCAACTAATAGAATAGTCATCTTGACAACCTTTGTACAAGTAATTGTCTCATCCCTTTGTCTCTATATCCGGATTGGACACGAGACATACAAGTCACACTCGTATATCCAATCCACAGTTTCTCGATCCATGAGAATAGCCTTATTCGTGCAAATAACATCAATATCCCATATTGATTTATTTGAGTCTGGCCAGACATTCTATAAGCACTATCCCTCGAGTGGCCTAGGATATTTGCTCCCGTTATGTGGGAGGGACAAATTCTATCTACGTCCACTACGATCTCTAAGCTTGCTTCTTATTGTATCCGGTACACGCCTTTATAACTACCCAGTTACGGTGTGGCGTTTAACGCTACCAAAATCACAATAATCCACAACTAGAATATCTAGTGACTTCAAGTCTAAGGATGACAATACCTTTGCACCGCGAGAAGCGCCTGTGACTTAACATAACGTGTATGTAGCCTTCTCGGAGATGGGTCAATCCAGTGCGCCATTACCCTTAGTGCACACCTATGTGTTGGATCATGATATCTCCATATCAATCCAACCCCATACTAGTCTATAGATGATTGTCCCATTAATCATTATACTGGACTAGGGATATTTAAGATAAACAACACAATTGTAAATCTAAGGACTTCATTATATTAAATATCCAATAAATAATAAATGAATTTCTAGCCACAAATAAATTCATACTAAACTAGATTGCCTCTAGGGCATCTATTCCAACAGTCTCCCACTTGCACTAGATCCAATCTGGCACATCTCGTATGCCCATACTCCTAGTGTGCCTTTCATGCTTCCACAGCGTGAGCGGCTTTGTAAACGGGTCTGACAGATTCTCATTTGTAGGAATCTTGCATATCCGAACGTCTCCTCTATCGATAATATCTCGAATCAGATGAAACTTCCTGAGCACGTGCTTGGATTTCTGGTGCGACATGGGTTCCTTTGATTGCGCGATCGCCCCAGTGTTGTCACAGTACAACTCAACAGGATCCGCAATGATAGGAACCACACCAAGTTCAGAAACAAACTTTCTGATCCAAACAGCTTCCTTTGCTGCGCCATTTGCAGCAATGTACTCAGCCTCTGTTGTAGAATCAACCATCGTCTCTTGCTTGGAACTCTTCCAGCTCACCGCTGCTCCATTCAGGCAAAACACATATCCCGACTTTGATCTAAAGTCATCTATGTCGGTTTGGAAGCTCGCATCAGTGTAACCCCTTACACGCAATTCTTCCTCACCGCCAAATATCAAGAAAGCATCCTTAGTTCTTCTCAAGTACTTTAGGATGTTCTTGACTGCAATCCAGTGACTCTCACCTGGATTGGATTGGTACCTGCTTGTCATACTCAAGGCATATGACACATCTGGTCTAGTACATAACATGACGTACATGATAGATCCTATGGCCGAGGCATAGGGAATTCTACTCATGCGTTCCTTCTCAATCTCATTGGAAGTACAACCACTCTTCTAAAGAGTGATTCCATGTGACATGGGCAAGAATCCCTTCTTGGAATCTTGCATGTTGAACCGCTTCAACACCTTGTCAATATATGTACTTTGCCTAGCAGTCTCTTAGATCTATCTCTGTAGATCTTTATACCGAGTATATAGGCTGCTTTCCCTAAGTCCTTCATTGAGAAACACTTCCCTAGCCAATCTTTAACAGATTGCAGCATGGGAACGTCGTTTCCAATGAGTAGTATGTCATCCACATACAAGACCAGAAAAGCTATAGAGCTCCCACTAACCTTCTCGTAGACACAAGACTCATCTTCGTTCCTGATGAAGCCAAACTCTTTGACTACTTCATCAAACGTCGATTCCAACTCCTAGAAGCTTGCTTCAATCCATAAATGGATCGTTGCAGCTTACAGACTTTGTTGGCTTGCTTTGGATCCTCAAAACCCTCCGGCTGTATCATATACACGTCCTCGAGGAGATTCCCATAAAGGAACGCTGTTTTGACATCCATCTGCCAAATCTCATAGTCATGGTATGCTGCAATCGCAAGTAGCATTTGGATGGATTTGGTCACAGCGACTGGTGAAAAGGTTTCGTTATAGTCAATACCATGAATCTGTCTGAATCCTTTAGCCACCAATCGGCCCTTATAGGTAATCACATTACCATCCATGTCGATCTTCTTCTTGAAGACCCACTTGCACCCTATGGGTCGCGCCCCTTCGGGTGGTTCCACCAAAGTCCATACTTTGTTGGTATACATGGATTCCATCTTGGATCTCATGGATTCTAGCCACTTCTGAGAGTCTGGGCCCTTCATGGCCTCTTCATAGGTATTAGGCTCATCATCTATGAGCATCGTTTCACCGGAATCGGTCACGAGAAGTCCATACCTCTCGGGTTCCTGGCGCACTCTACTAGATCTACGAAGCTCTTGTGTTACCTGAACAGGCTAATCCACAACCGCTTGTGGTTCTTGTTCATGTTCCATAATCTGTTCAGTGATTTGTGGTTCTTGAACCTCTTCAAGTTCTACAGTCCTCCCACTTGCTTCTTTAGAGACAAACTCTCTTTCCAGAAACACGCCGGTCCGAGCAACAAACACTTTGTTCTCGGTTGGATTGTAGAAGTAGCAACCCTTAGTTTCCTTAGGGTACCCCAAAAATTTAAACTTATCCGATTTTGGCCCTAGCTTGTCTGATTGTAAGCGTTTTACATAGACATCGCAGCCCCAAATTCTCATGAACGACAGTGTGGGACGCCTCCCACTCCACATCTCGTATGGTGTCTTCATGACTGATTTATATGGAACACGGTTAATGGTGAAAGCTGCACTTAATAGAGCGTGGCCCCAATACGATAATGGAAGATCGGTTTGACACATCATAGATCGAACCATATCCAATAAGGTTCGATTCCTCCTCTCAGACACGCCATTCCATTGTGGCATTCCGGGTGGAGTGAGTAGGGACACGATCCCACACTCTATAAGATAGTCGTCAAACTCTTGGCTCAAGTATTCTCCTCCACGATCCGATCGTAAAGCCTTGATACTTTTGCCAAGCTGCTTCTCTACTTCATTCTTGAATTCTTTGAACACTTCAAAGGATTCGTATTTTGCCCTCAAGAGGTACACAAATCCATATCTACTGTAGTCATCAGTAAATGTAATGAAGTAGATATAACCACCCTTGGCAGGCGTGGCAAATGGCCCACACACATCAGTATGTATGAGCGCCAATTGCTCACTAGTCCTCTCACCTTTCTTATTGAAAGGGGACTTTGTCATTTTTCCCAACAAACAAGACTCACATGTCTCATATGATTCAAAATCAAATGAGTCTAGTAGTCCATCCTTATGGAGTCTAGATACACGTTTCTTGTTTATGTGGCCTAAACGACAGTGCCATAAATAAGCAGGATTTAAATCATTTATTTTAATCTGCTTGGTATTAATGTTGTAGACAGGATTGCTTAGATCAAGGACATACAGTCCATTAAATAATTGCGCACTAAAATAGTGAATATTATTCAAATAAAAGGAACAACCATTGTTCTTTATTGAAATAATAAAACCATCCTTGTCCAAACAAGAAATAGAAATAATGTTTCTGCTCATAGCAGGCACAAAATAGCAATTATTTAATTCTAAAACTAATCTTGAAGGCAGAGATAGCTCGCACACGCCCACGGCTAACGCAGCAACTTTTGCTCCATTCCCAACGCGCAGATTTATCTCCCCTTTAGCCAATCTTCTACTTCTCTTTAGATCCTTCACATTTTGACAAATGTGAGATCCACATCCAGTATCTAATACCCATGATGTAGAGACAGTTAAATTGACATCTACAACAAAAATACCTGGTGGTGGTGGAATCACTATTCCAAGCCTCTTGTCCTCCAGATATTTTTGGGTAGTTCCTCCTCCAGTGTCCAGGCTGACTGCAGTAGTGACACTCACCTTTAGTCACACCTTTGGAAATGCCACCAACAGGCTTAAGGGCAGGTTCCTTGGACTTGGTAACTGGCTTGCTTTTTCCCTTGGAGGATGAGGCAAACCTTTTGCCCTTTCCTTTCTGCACCATCATAATGTCCTTGCCCTTACCCTTGTTGATGCTCTGTTCAGCTGTCCTCAACATATTGAGTAAATCTGGCAGTGGTTTCACGACCTCGTTCATGTTATAGTTCATGATGAACTGTCCATAACTCTCGGGCAACGATTGCAACACGAGATCGGTTGCCAACTCTTGGCCGACCGGGAACCCTAGCCGGGCAAGATTCTCCAAGTACCCAATCATACGGAGTACATGGGGTCCCACCGGGTTCCCTTCTGCCTGATGACACTTGAACAGTGCCTTAGAGACCTCATACCTCTCAACCCTTGCATGCTCTTCGAAGAGCTGCTTCAGATGCTCGATCATGTCGACAGCATTCATGTTTTTGTGTTGCTTCTGAAGCTCAGAAGTCATGGTGCATAGCATAAGGCAGGCCGCATCATTAGCGTCATCAACACGCTTTTGATACGCCTTTAGGGTAGCAGGTGTTTGGTTCTCTGGACCTGCTGGAACATGCTCCTCTATTGCGTACAGTTTCTTCTCTTGCTTGAGAACATTCTCAAGTTCCTGTACCAATCAAGGAAGTTGGTTCTAGAGAGCTTGTCCTTCTCAAGGACAGATCGTAGGGAATGTTGTGAACTCGATGAGTTGTTTGCCATTTGGAATTCTAAAAAAGGAAAATACGCAAGTTTTAGTATTTGTGAATTTTTGACTATATTCAATAATGGCTAGTTTATCAAATATAGCTCCCACTATTTTTCTACGGATTAATAACCCTCAAGATATTAATGCGGAAAATATCCTTATATTTTCTAGTGGGCCACGATCCATGTTTCATCTCCTTATGAGCTTGTTTTGGCAAGTCACCCATAATTTGACTACTTTAGGTAGGAACAATTCCAATTGCATCCCTTATGCAATTCTTGGTTCAATTGGGCAAATAACTCCTTATTTATCCATCCGTATGGATAATCCCAATTGATTGCCTCTATGTTTCTTAATCACATTAATAGCCTAGTTGTGTTCAACCTCTTATTTAAACAATTGCACATTACTAGCTTGTGCCATCGCATTCCATCATTATGAACCAAGTCGCCTTGCTTTGGCACGCACGAACTTGATAAATCATGATGATAATGAGTGTTTAAATAACGAGAAGGCAAGAACACAATATTTGAATTTTGAGGGGTTTTTAAATTCAATTTTAATTGTTTTGTTGATCAATATCAACTAATCTATCTATTTGAGTTTGGGCACAACTCCAAATAATAGATCCGGGTTGTCTAATTATCTTATTATCCTAATTTCATGCATCATCCATACACCAACTACAAAATAATAAGACAATAAAGTAAACAACCACAAACAATAATAAAACGTGATATGGATATGGCCTTTTCTAGACTAAGATAATTCCAAGCCAATGGAATTATCTATGAACCCTAAAAGCAAACACATCTCCATGCGTCTACATCTTTTGGTACATCCATCATAGTCATGTGGAATGCTCCATGCTCCATGCTCCATCTTTTTTGACTCCTTTTGGCTTTGGGCTTCTTTTCTTCAATCTTGGCTAACAATCTACTTTATCTAGCACTAACTAATAAAATAAATCTCACAAGTTGAGAAAAAAATGGCTCGCAGGCCATAAAACCCTAATTAATTATTACAATTAATTGATCAGCTCGCAGGCCGTAAACCAAAACACAAATATTAAACATCCACATCAAACCACATCCTAAGGCCACATCCAATCACCATGCGAATTGCACATAAACAGTTAAAATCCAGTTTTAACGCGCTTGGTCAATTTTAATTGATTTTAGGATATCTAGGGTTAAAACGGTCCATAGGGCCCAACAATCCAATTGCCCGGGCCCAAAAGGTGAACCGCAAGGCCCTAGGGCCGGCCGGCCCCTAGTCCACGCGGCTAGGCCGCGGGCTAGGGCTGCCCCGGCCCCTAGGCGGCCTTGCTTGGGCGGAAAGCAAGGAGGGGCGGTCCCCTAGGGGGGCCGAACCTCCTTTGGGAGTTGTTTCCAAAACAACTCCCTTGCTTGGTGCCCAAGTTTAATTGTTTCCTTGTTTGGGAAGAACTCCTTCTTCCCCAAGAATGCCCAAAACCCTAGATCTGAGATCCTAAATTTCTCAAATCACTAATTCATGCTTGATTTGTCTTGTTTTACGCGATAAACAACAATTATAAGGTGTAAAACTATCAAAACGTAACACATAAACCACGTTTATGCTCTACGACATGTGGCTCTGATACCACTGTAGGGTTTTGATTCATGGATGCGCAACGGAAACAATAATTAACCATGCAAAACCCTCCAAGGATCAAAGTCAAGAGACATAACGATGGTAAAGGAAGAAATCAATGACACACCTTAGGGTTCTCCTTTGATGACTTCAAACGCGAATTGTGTCACGTTCTCTATAGTTGATCCACGCCTAGAGTTGATTTCTAGATCTCCCACTCCTTGGTGCTAGCCCGGAAAGAGGAAGAGGAAGAAGAATCACGCAAAACGAGACCAACAAGGGAGGTCTCGGCCTCCTTGTGGCCGACGGGGACGGGCGGCGGAGAGCTAGGGGGGGGCGGCTCCTTAGCTTGCTTGCTCTATCTCCGTTTGTTCTCTCCCACTCAAGTTATGATCTAATGAATCATAAGTGTGGGAAGGAATGAAGGAAGGTCCTTAATATAGTCCAACAAATCCTTGCCAACTACCTAAAGGACTTATTCTAGTCCTACTAGAATTCAATTTAGTCCCTTCCTTGCAAATTAGTCCCTACTAAGTTTGTAAGGTTTTGCAAAGTGATCCTTCTAATTATTCCAATTAATTAATTCCCAAATCTAGTTCAACTCTATATAGCGTGTGACCCCATAGGTTCTATCTAGTTGGTAACAACAATTTGCTAATATGGAGCGGTTTCTAGCAAAACATCCATTCTAGCCAACTAATAGAATAGTCATCTTGACAACCTTTGTACAAGTAATTGTCTCATCCCTTTGTCTCTATATCCGGATTGGACACGAGACATACAAGTCACACTTGTATATCCAATCCACAGTTTCTCGATCCATGGGAATAGCCTTATTCGTGAAAATAACATCAATATCCCATATTGATTTATTTGAGTCTGGCCAGACATTCTATAAGCACTATCCCTCGAGTGGCCTAGGATATTTGCTCCCGTTATGTGGGCGGGACAAATTCTATCTACGTTCACTACGATCTATAAGCTTTCTTCTTATTGTATCCGGTACACGCCTTTATAACTACCCAGTTACGGTGTAGCGTTTAACGCTACCAAAATCACAATAATCCACAACTAGAATATCTAGTGACTTCAAGTCTAAGGATGACAATACCATTGCACCGCGAGAAGCGCTTGTGACTTAACATAACGTGTATGTAGCCTTCTCGGAGATGGGTCAATCCAGTGCGCCATTACCCTTAGTGCACACCTATGTGTTGGATCATGATATCTCCATATCAATCCAACCCCATACTAGTCTATAGATGATTGTCCCATTAATCATTATACTGGACTAGGGATATTTAAGATAAACAACACAATTGTAAATCTAAGGACTTCATTATATTAAATATCCAATAAATAATAAATGAATTTCTATCGACAAATAAATTCATACTAAACTCGATTGCCTCTAGGGCATGTATTCCAACACATAGGTGGACGACTGAAACTTCTCCACAATAGCCTGCTGTGTACGAGAGAATCCTGCGGAGAGAATTCAATATACACCAAGAGTAGGGGATAGAAAGGACACAGGAAGAGTAAGGATGTTTAGGGAGAGAGTAAGACAATAGCACTGTATGAGAGAGAGACAGGGTTTTGGCAGAGCTTCCGCGTATCTCAGGTTGTTCCGCCCTTGTATGGAAGGGTCAACGATCCTATATATAACGGAGAATGTGACCGTTGTAGTGTGGTTAATGCGCCCATTAATGGCGGCTTAATTAGCTTAACCACAACGGCACGTTCGTCCGCGTATATGGGGACCGTTACGGCACGTTATCCGCGTATACCGGAACTGTTATGAGGTTGACCGGGTTTATGGAGCTCGTGCCATAAATATCTCAAAGCAGTTACTAGGGGTCGCGCGCGGGCTTGGTTGTCGCTCGCACGCGACAGGAATTACTCTAACCTCCAAACCACTAAGTCCCTACAAATCCCGTGTGGTGGTATGCGAGGGCCCTGTCTCGCAGCCCCCACGCGGATCAGCGCAGCTGGTGATCCGGTGTGTGTGGAGCACAGCTAGGTGTGCTGGATGGGATCCACGTGGCTAAGATCTGCCTGTCTAGAAAGCACTATCTACATTAGCCCCCTTTCTGCGCGTGAAGCCGCATAGCCGAATAGGTTTCAATGCGCAGGAACCAATGTACGCGTCGCCGCCATGCACCAATTCAAATACAAGCAAATTCAGCCCCCGTGCATGTCATTATGACCTAAAATCCCTAGGGTCGTGCTGTCTGGTCTTTTAGGGTTTTAGGCATGACGTCAGCTTGTCCTGTGATTGCGCGATTCGACGGTGACGGTTGCGATTCGACTACTGAAAGGACGCAACCCCTCATTGTTATTGGATAAATACTCTGTGCTCTCCATTGTTGCAAAGCATCAATTCTTTCTCTTAAAGTGAATGATACCCGGAAGCCTTCAAGAGAAGATTCAAGTAATCAATCATCAATTCTTTCTTGTCAATCGTCTCCTTCAACTGGCCCCATCCAAGCAAGCTTTACCAAAACAAGGTTGGATTTGCTCAATTCCTTTTTAATGTACTGATATATGCTTTAACTGTATTGGATCTGCAAAACCATGACCATCTGAAGCATGCCATTCGTTGAAAACTGCAAAAGAGACTTTGTTCTTTAAAACCCATAACTATAAAAGAGATCTTGTTCTTTAAACCCAGAACTGATCTAATCACAAGATTGCAACGATTTTGAATGTGGGGCTTCTGAGATTCCAAGCAATATAAACGATTCTGAACTTTCAAACCCAGAACTGACACTGAACTGTTCATCTTCTCTTGACAAAACATAGTTGCTTCAAACTGAAACTCGAACTGATTCTTGAAATTCAGACTGAAAGTGTATGTATTTCTCTCCCCACCCCCCTTTTTCTTGCTTTTCCACAGGAATGGCAAAGACAAAAGGAACTAAACCCATTAAAGAGGCTGAAGAAATACCTGATCTTCCCCAAACCTTATGGCGGAAAGCCCCCTATTTGGGCGGAAAAGATTTTTACCACGCTAGGGTTAAGGTGAAGAACCTGCCAACTCCCGTTCCTTCTGAAGAATTGCAAACATTGACCCCACCTGTTAACGCGGCCATGCTAAAATTGATTGATTCCAATGATGTGGTTCGATTGGGGGTTGAAAATGGGTTTTTCTCCCATACTGCAATTTCTACCAAGGCGTTTGTCCAGAAATTGGACTTCATGGATGAGTGGATCGACCATGTATTGACCCACCATGCCATCGCATTGAACAATGCTGGCGTCTATTTCGCAGTCCGTGCTATGAAGGGTGCTGCCGTGAAGTTGGACCAGTCCATGCTTCTAAACCTTCTTTCCCGCTACTCGCCTGCGACTCACACCTTCCAATTCGCTGAGTTCGAGGCTGCTCCCACTCTGGAGGATGTGCATATGTTGTATGATCTTTCTCCTATTGGTGAGGTGGATCCTCTGAGTCCTTTGAGGACTGATGCAGAACTTGCTCTGTACAAGCAAATGGAGGAATGCTTGTCAGAGGTAAAGAAAATTTCCACACGGTGGACACCTGCGAAACTTCTTCTCGACTGGCAGCTGGTTGATACATCTGCGAAGAACACTTGGGGCAAGTGGGTGCAGTACTTTTTTCCCGACTATGCGAGTAGCAGTATCACCAAGAAACTCCTGAGCCAGAACCCAAAGGCGAAGAATTATGTGAATGGGAAAGGTTATCATCTGACCTTGTGTGCTTTTCTCTGTGCCTGGCTATCGAGGTACCTAATTGATGGTCACCCTCATGATGGGGATTTCTACCATGTCCTCCCTCTTGCTGTGAAACTGACCCTTGGTCAGAGAGTCGCACTTGGGCCGCTAGTATTGGGCACCCTGTATCATAGATCAACTGGTTGTGGCGACCAAGGACTCTCGCGGTCGCCTTGATGTGTTGACATATGTTAACATCGCATTCCTGACCATGTGGGTTTTTGAGCGATGGCCCTCCTATGCTCCTGTTCCTTCTAAGCCCAGCAAATGGTGTGTCCCAGGTGCGGAGGATGAACTTTCTAGTGGCAGAGCCGCTCGATGGTTTGGAACCCACTTTCCTAAGTGTACCTGGAGCCTGATATGCGATGACCGAAGGAAGTTTACGGCTAGGCCTTATGCCACGCGCATTGAAAATGTGCGATGGTTCCCAAAGCTGTATCCTGCCAGACCTGTTGCTTTCTCGGAAGAACTTCTTTTCGAGGGTCATGAGCGCTTCCATGAACACTATCGCGAATTCTTCTGCTGGTGTCTAAGGGGCTCTCTTCACGCTCTTGCGGAGTATGTTCGTGAGCTTACTCCCAAGTACGAGAGGATCACATTCGATGTCGATCCCACTCGCGTTTCTCCCCAGTTTGGCTTTGATGCGGTGGCGCCATCAGTATGGCCCAGATCCATTGTAAGGGGCTGCTACAAGAGGCTACTATCTGGCGAGTGCCAAATAATTCTGAGGAGCAACCTTCCCTTTGATCAACCTTCAAGTGGCCGCGCAGGTGGCTACTCCAAAAATTGGGTTTCTTACTGGACTACCCAGCAGGCCAGATTTGAGACACAGTCGACCCCTCATCCCAGCAGAGCTCCTGTGATCAAGAGAAATTCCTTCCCATGCCGTTCTAACTGCAGTTTGGATGACTCCCAGTATGGCTGCTACTCATTGCTGGACCATGAGAACCACTTGTGCCCCTCCACCATCCTTGAAGAGAAGATGGCCGCAGTTAGGGATGGTGCTTCGCATGTCTGCAAGTACAGCGAAGATTTTGCCAAGGTAAACAATTTCTCCGCACGTGTTAAGTTTCTTTCCTTTGATGTGTCGAAACTTACGCTCCCTTTTCTGTTGTAGTGCTATCTGAGGAGGTTTGCATCTGGTGAGCGCTCCAAGTCGCTGATCAATACCATTTTTGCTGCGAGAAGGCAGGGTGAGCCAATTCTGCTAACCATGGGAATGGCTCCTGCAATTGAGGCCCGAATTCGCGAGGTAATGGACGCATTTGCTGAATCGCTGATAGACAACACTCCAGCTTTGTCTCCTCCCAGGAACGCTCCATCTCCTCCAGCAGTTGCCGCTCCGAGGGAAAAAAGACCAAGACAGAAGGGAATCACAATCTCTTCCCCTAGGAGTGCTCCATCTTCCTCCCATGCGAAGTCCCTTTCTTCCAAGGAAAAAGGCAAAGGTCGCATGCCAAGCAAGGCGCAGAAAGAGCTCGCAGTCGAGACTTTTGTTCCGTTTGGTCAAGAGGAAGAGGAGGAGGAGAGAAGGGAGATGATAGAAAGAGATGATGATGAAGAAGAAGAGAGAGTCGAAGATGAAAGAGAAGAAGAAAGAGGTGAGATACAAGAGGAAGATTAGGAAGGTATCTCGAACGAACTTATCATCTCATTACTTAGACTCTCGCACTCTTTATTGAACATTTTGTTCTTTCGCAGATGATGATGCAGAAACCATCAGCGGCCTTCTGGCTAAGAGGCAGAAGAGGGGTTCTCACTCTGGTGTTTCCGGCAAAGCCATAGACGAGGACATCCTTGCTGAGTCTAGGAGAACAGCTGCGGAGGCTGCGGAAAGAAGAAGGAAGCGAGAAGAAGATGAGATCGAACTCATAAAGCAAAGGAGTTTGGAAGAGCAACACGTTGACGACTTGGTGCAGCAAACCGATGAGGAAGACGCGCTCAAGCCGTTGAGGAAGATGCGGCTGCTCTGGAACAAGCTCAAGCGGACTTCGAGGAAATCGCAGGTGGCAATCAAGGTGAGATCTTTAATCTTGCAGTAAATTACCAAGAAGTGATTGTCGGTGCATTAAAGCATGGCTTATCGAAAGCCGATATTCGCCGATGGCTACTAAGCAAGTGCGGTGAACCCTCAGGTAATCATTCAAGCAATGTCTGTAGACTAGGCTTAGAAACCTAATTACCATCATAACAACTTTCTTCGCACCCCAGGTCACGCTCACCTTAAGGATGTGCTTAACGAAGATACATTAATAGGATATGGTGTCGCGTCTTTAGCATATGATGAAGATGCTACAATCCCACCTACGCGTGGAGGTGCTCGCTCTTGGTTTATCAAAAATAGCAAAACATTGTATAACACAAGTTACCTCACATTTTTTTTCTTGTATCGCAGGCGATGCGGATGAGGCCATGCCGGAACAAAGAAGTCAACCCTCTGCATCCTATGCCCCAGAGCGAAGCTCTCATGTTGAGAAGCCTGTCGCAGCTGCTGAGTATGCAGGAGAGCCCTTGGAGGATGTCATCGAAGTTTCTGATGATATCGAAGCTGACACCGTGCTGATGGAGGAAGATACTAATGCTGCAGCAGAGGAAATGGAGACAAATGCTGCTGAGGCTGAGGTTCATGAGCAGGTCGTGGAAGACGTAGCATCACATGCGAATGTGAATGTTCCAATGAGTGCTCCCGAGTCTCACGAGCCTCTCGCACCCGAAGGAGTTCCTGGTCGAGCAGCAGCTTCTACTGTTGCCATTCCTCCAGCAGGGATAGAGCCTCCAGAGGTTCCCCAAGCGTGGAGCTTTTGGAGCTCGCAAGTGGGAGCTGCAATCGCACCCGTTGCGGCCTATACCCTTCCTGCCAACTATGAGGAACTAGAGCTTGCAGCTGATAGAAGAGCAATGGAACGAGGACAGACTTCAGCTGTTCCAGCAATGCGCATCCCTTCTTTGCGCGAGATCCTTGAAGGAATCAGTATGTTACCATTTTTCTCGCATCTTGCACTCTTCATTTACGAGTTTCATGTTCTAAACTTGAATCAACATTGTTAGGTTTGAAGCAAGCTGATGTGGACTGGCTGGTTCGGATGCGTCTCTCTTATCCTCGGTCATTTGCGAGGTCTCTAGAGATAGAACCTTTTAACAGAAGGCTGTTCCTGACCGAGGCCATCTGGATTTTGGAGCAGCTGTCTGCGGCCACCCCTGCGACCATTTCTCCTCAGAGTGCGCAGCTGCTTTTCAGCATGTGCCAAGGCCTTCAAGCCAAAGTTCAAGGCAAGCTGGGCTTCGGGTACCTTGTCAACAGAGTCACCCAGATTCGCGCAGATGAGAATTTGAAGCGCGGCTTCCATAATCTCGCAGCTGAGGGACGAAAGGTAGAGGAGCAAAGGCAGAAGGCTGAAGAGGCTGTCAAACTCTTCCATGAGATGAGCGCCAAGTACGAGCAGCTGAAGCGAGAAGTGGACCAAGTGACAAATACATCACTCTTGTTTTCTCCTGATGACCCCCTGATCAAGGACTTATTTTGAAAAAAATAGCAAGTATTTGTTTTGAAACAAAACGTTATTGTAATATTGCTAGGGTTTCTCCCCCCTTTTTATTCAAGGCTTGAATGCCCGTTTTGCCCTTCCAGGGATTTGCTCGAATATTTTATGCGTATCAATTATGACGTCACCTGGTGACATATCCACCTTGATTTTCGCGCTAACTGCTTATCAGATAAGCACGCTTCCCTTTGGAAGTCCATCCGTACTATGACCTTCCGTCATTAATTAGGGCACGCCACCGAATCGTCGTAGCCTTTAGTAGGTGTAATTGAATGTTACCTCTTTCAAGACGTAAGTGATTGATTCTTACCCCTTTTCCAAGATTTGCTGACTCAGCTAGTGAACTGAAGGGTCTCCGTAGGGTCTATATAAACCCTGCCTCTTGCTGCTTGGGTTCTTCATCCCAAAATGTGGTTTGCCATGAGTCCTTACGACTGCTGGCTTCAACGCTTGTGTTTTGTTGATTCATGGCAATTTCAAGTTGTGAAACCTGAGTTTGTGCTTTGTGCCATAGAAATAGCTTCCAAAACCTTCTTTACGAAGCTTTTTGATCTTCATAACTATCGTAAAGAAGATGCACATAGTACCTCATGCTTGTTCGAAGATTTTTCTTCTTCTATTATGTTTGCAGGTCGTATTTCCGGCTGCCTTCCGGCGAGGTGCAGTGCAGTAATGACCTTCTTACCCACTCGTAATGAACGGGGTGTTTCTCCTCTAGCTTTCCCGGAGGAGAACTATTTGCCTCCACGTTCTTCAACTCGGGGTGGCGAGCCATTGTGCTCGTCTCCGTGGACAAGGAGCTTCCTGCCCCAGGAGTTGCTGCTTGCCTGTTCTTCACCGCCGCATACGCCTGAACAGGTGGTTCATCTGGCATATCTCTTGGGCAGAAGACCAGACAGAGGCCTTGTCAGATCCGGGATCTTGAAGATGGTGTCGTATAGCTTTTGTAGCGTTTGTAGGCCGTTCGTTTTATAGTAAGATTTAGCTTACCATTAGCTTTCGCTTGTAGGATGCTATCTAGACAGACAGATTGTAAGGCATTTTGACTCTTAATGAATTACAGTTTTGAGTATTTGCTGTTCTTCATATGATATAGCATTTTGTAATATCGCATGCGAGTTGGCTATAAAACAAACTATGTTTATTTCGTCTTTTGCATTTGGATATTTGCTTGCATAATTCTGCGTTTTACACAGGGTGTTGCTGCTTTGGCTAGCTATCGAATAGATAGATTCGCAGACCAGTTAAGATCTTACATTAGAGCTACGATCTCAGGCAAATGAGCTTTTAAATCATTTAAGATTGCATTCGAATACTGTTGCTGAATCAGCGAATAGGCTTTTAGGATCGCGTTTGCATAGTGTTGCTATCTCGGCAGATAGGCTTTAAGATCACTTTAGATCGCGTTTGCATAGTGCTGCTATCTCGGCAGATAGGTTCTAAGATCACTTTAGATCGCGTTTGCATAGTGCTGCTATCTCGGCAGATAGGCTTTAAGATCACTAAAGATTATTTTAGAATATTGCTGCTATCTCGGCAGATAGGCTTGGGATCAATTAAGATCGTATTTGATTAGTGCTGCTATCCCAGCAGATAGGCTTGGGATCAATTAAGATCGTATGTGATTAGTGCTGCTATCTCAGCAGATAGGCTTTCATTATTAAGAAACAGATAAGTAAATAAAACGATAAAAGACAGCCAAAGTCATAAAATTCTTCCCATTTGGGAGAAGTCTTTTATTATAGACACCCTCATATGGGAGAGTCAAGATTACATTCCCTCATATGGGAGGGGCCAAGTTACAAATCCCTCATATGGGAGAGACGACGCATAAGTCTATAACAATACTTAGGCGTAAATAAGCATTGTAATCTAATGCATGTAAGGAGAGAAGTTAAGGATAATACTTCTTAATCCAGCGCATGTTGACTGAGCTTGGGGTTGTGGCCGTCCCATGTAGCCTTTGTATATTGCAGTAGCCACTGTCAAAGACTTCTTTGACTTCGAATGGTCCTTCCCAGTTGGATGCAAACTTTGGGTGAGCCGCCTCCCGCATGCAGTGATCCGATGCGCGCAAGACCAGGTCCCCAACCGCGAACTCTCGATGTTGGACTGTTTTGTTGTATGCGCGAGCGATCCTCTCCTTGTACTGTTTATTAGTCCGCTTGGCTTGCTCTCGCTTTTCTTCCAATAGAATCAAGTCATGATCGCGCTGATTGTAGTATAGTGCGTGAAAGGCCAACCTTGCAGAGTTGATTTTTACCTCCGGCGGTACAACAGCTTCGGCTCCATAGCATAAAAGGGAATGCGGAGACGCCCGTGGGAGTCCTCGGAGAAGTTCGATACGCCCACAATGCTATGTTTAAGGAATCAGCCCACTTCTTGTGGTCGTCTGCAACCATCTTGCTTAGAATCCTCAGCAGTTTCTTGTTGGTCGCTTCTGCTTGACCATTCCCTTTTGGATAATAAGGAGTAGAGCAGACCTGCCTTATACTGTACTCTGCTAGCTTTGCTGCCACCTGGCGATTTACAAAAGGGGTACCATTATCTGAGAGGATTGTATTGCCTCTACCCACTTAGTGAATAGCTCTGTCGCGGTGAGGATAAACTGGTTACCATGCGAGGCTGGTCGAATAGGGCCAACAAAGTCTAGAGCCCAAGTGTGGAATGGCCATGGTGTCCCCAATGCGTGTAGATCTACAGTTGGGGCGTGTACGAGGTTGCCCTTGAATTGACACTCCTGACATCTCCTTACTTTAGTGCGGCAATCTGCCTCCATGGTTGGCCAGAAATAGCCAACTGTGAGGAGTTGTCTGCATAGTTTCGCACCTCCCTGATGTTCCACTTGATGAGAGAGATCCATTACCTCTTGCGCTTCCTTGTTGTCTAGGCATCGACGCAGATTACCCTCGTGACCTCTTCGCCAGAGTATGTTTTCTTGCACCACGTACCGGGCTGCTTTCCTTTTCAGTTTTTCAGCTTCTTTTCTCGATTCAGGCTCGATTCCCTGTGTGAGAAAATCGAAGAGTGGCTTCCTCCAATCCATGTCATCATCGACCAGATCAAGTGCTAAAGAGTCTTTGATTAATGCGCAACTTTCGCAGTTCCCTTGAATTAACGCCGCAGCCGTTGACATGTCCGGAAAGTGAATCCCATACCTTTGGGCTTTCCGATAGATTGACACCTCACTTTCCCCGCAAGTATGCTGGTGAATCTTTTCTAGCAGCGTTTGTCCCTCCTACTGCGAAACGCATCGCATGAGTATTCCACCTGGGCCCTTGTAGTAGAGTGTGTTGTCATGTATGCAGTACCCCTTAGTGGATGCCCAATTCTCCTTACTCGTTCCTTCTGCTATGGCGTGCAATATTGGCTTCCTCCAGTCTGCATCGTCCATGCACTCATCCTCGCATGTGTCCTCCGTCAACGCCGATGACACTCGTACTTCATTCGAGATTCTTGCGGGGCACTTATCCGCACTAATCTGAGATCCCAAAGTGGCCAAGGCATCAGCATGCCGATTTTCTGCTCTAGGTGTATGCTCGTACCTGACGTCACAGAATTGTTGCACCAACTTTTGTACCAAAGTCCGGTAGGGCAATAGATTTACTTCTTTCAGTCCATACTCGCCTGAAGCTTGTTTGAAAATTAGCTTGGAATCCCCCATAACCGTCAAATTACTTACTTCCAGTGCCCTAGCTGCGCGGAGACCCGCAATGAGAGCCTCATACTCCGCTTCGTTGTTGGTGACTGCGAAATCGAGTTTCTTGGACATCTGTATGACCTCTCCATCGGGATTGGTCAGAACTATTCCAATTCCTCCACCTTTCCTTGTTGACGACCCGTCGAAATGGAGCGTACAGTAAGGCAACTCAACTGCATAGATCTCGGGTCCCTCTAGTTCTTCCTCGATCACGGGCTCGTGGCTATTATCAGGGAACTGTGCTAGCAAATCCGCTACCGCTTGCGATTTAATTGCCCGCGGTCGAACGCACGTGATGTCGTATTGAGAGATGGTCATATACCATTTTGCCGGTCTTCCACCAGGAGAAGTGTGAGTCAAGAGGTACCGTATGGGGTCACTCTTTGTAACCACTACCACTTTGTGCGGGGCAAAATAGTGCTGCAACTTTTCTATTACAAAGAATAGAGCAAGACAATGACGCTCAATATCTGTGTACCTTGATTCTGCTGGTTGCACTATGCGAGAAATATAGTAGATCGGCCTTTCTTGCCCTTCATATTCCTGAGCCAAAAGTGCCCCTATAGACCTCTTTGTCGATGTTAGGTACAGCAAAAGCGGCGATCCGAGCTGTGGTGCGATCATTACCCTTTGTGACGTCAACAAGTCCTTTAGCCTTCCGAACGCGGCCTCATGTTCTGTGGTCCAATTGTACACACCATTCTTCTTGAGGAGATCGCTGAAGCAGAAGGTAATTTCTGATGTCGTGAAATAGAGCCATCATCAGAAATTCCACTTCTTTGTGCATCATGTCGTGAAATAGAGCCATCATGGCTCGCTGATAAGTCGCGCCTGCGTTCTTGAGTCCGAACGGCATAACCGTGTAATTGAAAACTCCCACTGGCGTGATGAATGCGGTTTTCCGTGCGTCTTCAGGGTCCATTTTGATCTGGTTGTACCCAAGGAAGCCATCCATAAAGCTGAACATACGATGACCCGCAGTCGAATCAATGAGAAGATCGATGTTGGGCAGCAGAAAATCATCCTTAGGACAAAAGCGGTTAAGATCTATGAAGTCTACACAAATGCGAAGTTGTCCGTTCTTCTTCACCACGGGCACAATATTAGCCAACCATGTGGGATGGTGATTGGGCTCGATGAACCTGGCAGTCAGCAGCTTGACAATTTCTTGCTTGATTTTCACGTTTATCTCCGGCCTGAAGCTCCTTGTGCTCTGCTTTACCGGTTTAGATCCTGGGATCACATCCAACCTGTGCATGGTGATGCTCGTGTCCAGACCGGGCATCTCATCATATTCCCATGCGAACACGTCTTTGTACTCAATCAGTAGCTGCAGCAGTCTATCTTCCTCCTCGCTCGTGAGGTCTGCACTCAGAAAGACGGGTCTCTTCTTTTCTTCTCTTGGGCTTAGGAATACCTCCTTCAGCTCCTGCTTCTGCGGTTTGGGCTTATCCTCCATGCACTCAGGCGCCTCTTTTAGCTTTTCCTCCGAAACGTCTGGTGTTTGCTTGTCCACTTCCATGACACGCTCGATTTGCTTGATTTGCTCAGGGATATCCCCATGCTCGCATGGGGGTATCCCCGCGCACCTTCATATGCGGTAGCATTTCTTCCCGTTTGCGTAGAAGCTTTCTATCTCTTTGCCCGCGGGATCATGCTTTACTACCCTTTTCAGGGTGTACACACTCTTTCTTTGATAGGCAATCCGCGGTGCCTCTTCTCGCGCGGACGGCTTTTCCTTGGTCACCTCCCTTTTCACCATCACTCCTGCTGGTGATTGATCATTGATGTCTTCCCATCGAGGCAAAGGAGTCGGATTAAACGGCCCTGGCATTTGCTCGTCTGGCATTTCAGTGAACCACACTGCTTCGGTGAGATGCGCCTCATCCAAATTGAAAGGGTTTACCGAAGCTGGTATCTCCACTATCCTGTCATTCTAGATAGCTTTCATCACCTGGTGCGCTGTCGAGGGGACTGCATCAAAGCGGTGAATCCAAGCTCGCCCTATGATCATATGATACGTAGTGTTCGCATCGATGACGTAGAATTTGGCTGAACACTTAATTTTGCCTATTTGGACGCCCAGACGGATCCATCCTATCGTCATCCTAGAATCGCTTCCAATCCCATCAGCGGGGATGGGCGTCTAACGATCTTCTGCTCCGGGATTCCTGCCAACTTTAGAGTGTTGAGTGATACCACTTTAACTGCCGCTCCTCCGTCGACAAACGCCCTTTTGAACTCAACACCATTGATTACTTCCGTCACGTATAAAGGCTTCTGGTGGCTCGCATCAGTCTTCTTGTCTCTTGCGGAGAAGGTTATGACTTTTTTTGTGGAGCGGGACGCCCTGACGACCTTCCCGTTGGAAACTACGATATCTTCTTCGTAGTCTTCTGCTATCCTTAGGATCGCTTTCGTCATCTCCTTTCGGCACTTCTCCGAAAAATTCATTTCGTCGAAGAACTTGCTAAACCCGTGCGACCCCTTCATCCGATCGGCACGTTCTTCCTTCGTGTCCATACTATAGTCCTCCTCATTGTAAACTTCGGCAATGATGGGTAGACCGTCTTCCGCAATCTCTTCGAGTGTCCATGATCGCGATCATGGCCACCTCTTTGCCCTTCGGCTCTTGCTCCGCATGGGCGGGCAGTGGATTGTTTCGCACGTCCTGCCTCTGATCGCTGACAATCAACTCGCCATCTTTCATCTTTCGGCTGACCATGTTTCTGAGCTTCTTGCAATCAGCCGTGGGGTGCATGATCTTTCCGTGGCATTCGCACCACTTTGGGTCCCTCATCATCTCCTTGGAGGGTATCCTTTCGAGCGGTGGCAAGATACCGTCTTTACGCCACTGCTTACACAAGTCAGTCGCTTCCTCTACCGAACATGGTAGAGGTGGCGCATCCAAGTTTGTAACCCTGGGCTACTTTTGTGGCGAGACTGTATTCACCTCAGCCTCACGCCCCCTCTTGTAGCTGAACCTCTCAATTTTAAAGGTAGTTCCACTCGGGGATCGCTCAGGGGCGTACTTCTTCCTGTCTCTCCACTATAGGCTCTATGTTTTTCGTGCACTCCCTCAATTTTGAAAAGGTATGAGTTTTTAGGTTGATATGCATACCTTTGTACTTGTCTTGCATACCTTGCAGACATATTTCCACGAGCCTACCCTCAAGCACTTCATCTCTGCATTCCAAGGACTTGGCTCTGAATTTCTTGATGAATGTCACTCCGTCCTCCTCGCGCTTCTGGTACATGCGGGAGAGATGAATCATTGTCACATTTTCTTCCACCTGGAAGAATTTGGTATAAAACTTCTTAACCATGTCATCCCAGGTCTTCAAGGATCCGGCCTCTAACGTCCTGTACCACTTATAGTCGACATTTCCCAAAGATTTGGGGAACTCACGCATCAGTAGCTTTGGATCGGCTCCATATGGTCCCATCACATCGATGAAACGCATGACGTGCTCGTGGGCATTCCCGTTGACATCCTCAAACTTGTCCCACTTAGGAGCTTTGTACCCTGCGGGGTTAGGCATGAGATAAATTTCTCGTGGGATGGGCGGATCATTGTCGACCTTTGGGATAATGGTATCTGCAAACGGTTGATTAACCAAGATGGTTTCTATGCGCCGCTGCAGCGACGTCATGCACTCCGGTGCACTTCCCCCAGTAGCAGGAGGAAGGGTTGTTGCAGTTGGAGGCGACACATATGCCGCGGTCGGGCTAGGAGGGTACTGTGAATTCACGTTGCCCCACGTTGCCGGCAGAGGAGGCAAGGGGTATTGTGAAGACGGACTGGGTGCCAGAGTTGGCGGTTGAGGAATATGAGTGGTAAGAGGCAATATTTGAGCTGTTTGCCCCTGAACTGAGGGCAACTGCACCGTTTCCGGTGGTGTTTGCAGATTAGGGTTAGATGGCGAGGGTAATACCCCCATCCCTTGAGTGGTGGAGGCTCCTCCTCCCTGAGAGACGGCAGCGGCCGCTGTGGGATTCGGGGCAAGGGTCCCCAGGATGGCCATTATCCGTTCCATCTGTGCGGATTGAGCCTTAAGAGCCTTTCCCTGATTCTGGATGGTGGCGTTCAAGGCCTCTAGCGTCGGAGCCTCACCGGCGGCCGTAGGAGTGTGACGGGTCTCCTCTCCCGAGGTAGTCTCCGTGGAGGGCGATCTGTTACTGACATCATCTTCATGAGACATGGTTGCTTGCAGTGGTAAGATTCACGTCGGGTTCACCAAATGTGTACGAGAGAATCCTGCGGAAAGAATTCAATATACACCAAGAGTAGGGGATAGAAAGGACACAGGAAGACTAAGGCTGTGTGTATTGAGAGAGTAAGACAATAGCACTGTATGAGAGAGAGACAGGATTTTGGCAGAGCTTCCGCGTATCTCAGGTTGTTCCGCCCTTGTATGGAAGGGTTAACGATCCTATATATAACGAAGAATGTGACCGTTGTAGTGTGGTTAATGCGCCCATTAATGGCGGCTTAATTAGCTTAACCACAACGGCACGTTCGTCCGCGTATATAGGGACAGTTACGACACGTTATCCGCGTATACCGGAACCGTTATGAGGTTGACCGGGTTTACGGAACTCGTGCCATAAATCTCTCAAAGCAGTTACTAGGGGTCGCGTGCGGGCTTGGTTGTCGCTCGCACTCGACAGGACTTACTCTAGCCTCCAAACCACTAAGTCCCTACAAGTCGCGTGTGGTGGTATGCGAGGGCCCTGTCTCGCAGCCCCCACGCGGATCAGCGCGGCTGGTGATCCGGTGTGTGTGGAGCACAGCTAGGTGTGCTGGATGGTCGCCACGTGGCTAAGATCTGCCTGTTTAGAAAGCACTATCTACACCTGCCCATACTTGTTGTATGGTGTCTAGGCGTTGCGATCATTCACCAGTTTAGACAACTCTTCCACCCGCTGATTGAGTTGCGCGTTGGTCAATTGATCACCCATAGTGCTCTGTTTCTGTCTTCTCCTATGATCTCTGAATAACTGCTCTGGTTCTTCAGGGGGGGGGCACAAGCTCTCTTGGGATCATGTGCATGCACTGAGTACCTGAAACAGCAATAAAATCAGAAAACAAATTAGATCTCAAAGTAGCAAACAAAACGAAAAAATAAAAGAAAACTAAACTAATTATTAACTAAAAACTTGTTAACCGTTGTCCCCGGCAACGGCGCCAAAAACTTGACGCGGATTACTAGCGCGTATTACGCAAGCGTACGGTCAAGTAGTAAAGAGTGAGTATTTTTAATACTCGGGTTGTCGATCCCTCGAGGACAAGCTTGCAACAAGTTGATAATTAACAATTTAGTGTAATTTACTAAGTAAGCGGGTAAAAATTGTAAGAATTGTGGTGTTGCCACCCCCAAACAAGTGGCTGTAGTAAAGACAATATTAATAGTAAACAAGAATTAAGAAGAATTCTTAATCAATTAATGGAGATGACTAGGCAATCTCGTTGATCACCTAGGGTTGTACACGATTTCCGAATTATCAGAGCAACACGTTAACTATATTCTAACTAAGCCGGGTAACAACGCTGACTATCTCCTATCGGTCTCAATTCATTCTAATTCACGTTAGACTACAATCTCCTATCGGTCTCTTGTGTCTACCGGTCCGTTCTAGTAGGCTAATGACATGCACGGCAACGGGTCCTGTCGGTCCACCGTTGCACGAAACATTTGAATCGCACCTACCGAATCTACCCACACTTGGCCAATCCTAACAAGTCTCTTCTCAGTCTCAGTGATACGGGATTGATGTTCAAGTCTCATCCTATTCAGTTAGAATCACTGTCGTGCATTCACTAACTAAGCAGTGTTTCCGGTTACCTACTCCATTAACACTGAGAATTAAGCACAGTACATGAACAATTGAATTAAAACAAGCTAACTTTAAGCATGAATCAACTATTGAATGAAACCCTAGTTCTTGAACCCTAGTTTATCTCCTTATCGTGTCACTCAATAAGGATTACTAACATAAACAAGAAGCTACAATTGATTCAAAAGAAGGAATCAAGAATTCATGAAGCAAAGATCAAATCCGGAAAATATTCATCGTTTACATGAACCCTAGGCTCTCGATTCGAGATGCCTAGCAAAAGTTGCATAGCTACTCATAACTAAATATGAAATACTCGTGAGTTTCTCCATTAAAATTGACTAAGAAAGGTAGAAAGAAGAGAAAGCAAACACTAGAGCTTCAATGGTGAAGCTTTGATCTTCCGTCTTCGTCCCCTTGCTCCAAGCTGTGTTTTTTCCCGTCCAAGATGCGTGAATCCTCCCCCAAAATCGTCCCTATATGTAATAATAGGTCTGGAGTCTTCAAACTTTCAAAAACTAGCAAAACAGCCCCAACAATCCGTGCTGGAACTCTCTGTTCGTGCGAACAAACGACTGTTCGTGCGAACAGAAGTTTGTTCCTTGTTCGTGCAAACAACTTTCTGTTCGTGCGAACAGATTTTTACTCCTTGTTTACACGAACAACTTTCTTGTTCCTACAATTTAATAGCCCCTTTTTCACCCTTTTTTGCCATCTTAAAATTTTTCTAAGTCATTTTGTTCGTGCGAACAAAAGTGTGTTCGCACGAACACCCCTGGGGATTTTCTCAGATTTGCATCCTCTTTGACGGACCATATCTTTCTCGTCCGATCTCCGTTTTAGCTCCGTGACCTATCGTTGGAAAGATCTTTGAGTCTACTTTCATTTTACACTGGTATCACTCCAAGATGTATTTTAGAACTCAAGATACTATCAAAATAGTGGAGATTGGTCACTTTTTCTCTTCTAACTTTGCTTCTCTTGCTTCCTCTTGAATTTTCTTTGCTTCCGAAGTTCGTTTCATGCCTCCTAGCCATCGTTTAGCATCCGTTCCTGTCAAGACAACATGAGCAACCATACGATTATATTTGACAAATAACATTGAAATATGCATCGAAACGCCCGGATTAACAATAAAGTTCTAGAAACACAACTTTCTACGTTTTCTCAAAATTCATAGTGTAAAACTCATATTTAAACCCGGGAATTACGCAAAACGATATAAAATATGCAAGAACTATAACTCTAATAAAGAGTTATCAACGCCATATGAGATATGGACTGGGAAGCGTCCCATTGTGTCATTTATGAAGATTTGGGGTTGCGATGTCTATGTAAAGCGTTTATAAACAGACAAGCTCCGACCCAAAGAGGATAAGTGTAAGTTTGTGGGATATCCTAAGGAAACTAAAGGATATTATTTCTACAATCCAACCGAGAAAAAGTGTTTATAGCTCGGACCGGCGTCTTTCTAGAAAGAGAGTAGTCTCTAAGGAAGCAAGTGGGAGGACTATAGAACTTGAAGAAATTCAAGAACCAAAAACCACTGAACCGATGATGGAGCATGAACAGGAACCGCAAGTCATTGTGGAAGAACCTGTTCAGGTAACACAGGAACTCCGTAGGTCAGGTAGGGTGCGTCATGAGCCAGAGAGGTATGGACTTCTCGTGACTAAGCCCGATGACATACCACTCATGGATGATTAGCCTGTAACCTACGGGGAGGCCATGAAAGGCCCAGACTCCAAGAAGTGGCTGTTGGGTTTTAACGTAGGTAACGCAGCGGAATAACAAAAATTCCTACTCAAATCCCACCAAGGATCACAGGAAGAGACAATCATAACATGATGAGAGCATAGAAGATGTGTACCTTGGTTTGGGAGATTACACGAAGAATAGTGTCTTCGTCTCTATGAATATTCACACCTTAGATCTTGAATGGATTCCTTCTCACCGCGATGTGCTAGCAGCGGAAGAAGGAGGAAGAATATCACGCAAAACAAGGCACTCGGTCGTGCCTTGTGGTGGCCGACGGCAAGGGGGACGGACGGGGATGAGGGCTTCGGCCTTCTCCTTATCTCTCTCTCTTGCTTTGTTAAGTTCTCTCAAATAATGACTTGTGTAGAGAATTAACAAGCTAGAGATCCTTTATATAGTCATAACTCTTTATTAACTACATAAAGGCCCCAAAACTAATCAAGTCCTTACATGGATTAGCCCACATGCAAGTTAGTCCCACTAAGTTTGCTTGTGGTTGCGTTATGATCCTTCTATTAATTAGTCCCTACTAATCAATACTCATATCCAATTTAATCCATCCGGTGTGTGACCCCATAGGTTTCTACTCAGTTGTTAGTAACTTATTACTAACATGGAGCGGTGTCTAGCAACACATCCATGCCACCCAACTAATAGAAATAAGTCAGTGATCACGACAAACTTGTGCTCAATATCACATATTGCGTTATCCCTTTGTCTCTAAATCCGGATTGGACACGAGACATAATAGTCACACTCGTATATCCAATCCATAGTTTCTCGATCCTGGGAATATGCTTATGCAAGCAGATAACATCAATATCTCTATTGATTTATCTGAGTCTGGCCAGACATTCAACAAGCACCATGCCTTGAGTCGTCATGGATATTTACTTCCATTATGTGGGAGGGACAAATCCTCTCTACATCACTACGATCTCTAAGCTTGATTCTTATCATGCCCGATAGCTATCTTTATAGTTGTCCGGTTAAGGCGCAACGTTGGATAACATCAAAGCATGATATTCCACAACTAGAGTATCTAGTGACTTCAATTCTAAGGATTACAATATTATTGGCACTACAAGAAGCGATTGTGACTTTGATATAATCTAATGTATCCTTCTCGTCGTGGGTCAATCCGGTATGACATTACTCTTGATGCATACCCATGTGTTAGACTTGATATCTTCATATCAATCTACACACATACTAGTCTATATTTGATCGTCCTATTAACCAATATAATGGACTAGGGATATTTAAGATAAACAACACATTGTATCTAAGGACTTCATTATATTAAATATCACAATAATTAATAAATGAATATTCTAGCCAAATCATTGTTCATACTAAATATAGACTGCCTCTAGGGCACCTATTCCAACAGTGGCTAGAAGCCATGAAATCTGAAATGGATATACCAACAAAGTATGGACTTTGGTGGAACCACCTAAAGGGGCTCGGCCCATAGGGTGCAAGTGGGTCTTCAAGAAGAAGACCGACATGGATGGCAAGGTAGTTGCCTACAAGGGACGATTGGTGGCTAAAGGTTATAGACAGATTCATGGTATCGACTATGATGAGACATTTTCACCAGTCGCCATGACTAAATCCATTCGGATCCTACTTGCTATAGCAGCCTACTATGACTATGAGATTTGGCAAAGGATGTCAAAACAGCGTTCCTTTATGAGAACCTTCTCGAGGATGTGTACATGACACAACCGGAGGGTTTTGAGGATCCAGATAATGCCGATAAAGTTTTTAAGCTACAACGATCCATTTATGGATTGAAGCAAGCTTCTAGGAGTTGGAATCGACGTTTGATGACGCAGTGAAAGAGTTTGACTTCATCAAGAACGAAGATGAGCCCTGTGTTTACAAGAAGGTTAGTGGGAGCTCTGTTGTGTTTCTGAACTTGTATGTGGATGACATACTACTCATTGGAAAGGACATTCCTACTTTGCAATCTGTTAAATATTGGCTAGGAAAGTTTGTCGCAATGAAGGACTTAGGAGATGCAGCTTATATACTTGGTATCAAGATCTATAGGGATAGATCTAGAAAGCTACTCGGCCTGAGACAAAGTACATGTATACACAAGGTGTTGAAACGGTTCAACATGCAAGATTCCAAGAAGGGATTCTTGCCCATGTCGCATGGAGTCACTCTCTCTAAGACTGACTGTCCTTCCAATGAGATTAAGAAGGACCGCATGAGTAGGATACCCTATGCTTCGTCCATATGATCCATTATGTACGCCATGTTGTATACTAGAACAGATGTATCATACGCATTGAGTATGGTAAGCAGATATCAGTCCAATCTGGGTGAGAGTCACTGGATTGCTGTCAAGAACATCCTAAAGTACTTGAGAAGAACTAAGGATGTGTTCTTGATATTTGGAGGTAAGGAAGAGCTCAGTGTAATTGGTTACACTGATGCAAGCTTCCAAGCCGACAAAGATGACTACAGATCGCAGTCGGGGTACGTGTTCTGCCTAAATGGAGGAGCTGTGAGCTGGAAAAGTTCCAAGAAAGAGACAGTTGTTGATTCTACAACTGAAGCTGAGTACATTGCTGCTGCAGAAGCAACAAAAGAGGCAGTTTGGATAAAGAATTTTATCACTGAGGCCGGTGTGGTCCCTAGCATCGTGGATCCCATGGAGTTGTATTGTGGAAACTATGGAGCGATCGCACAAGCCAAGAAACCAAGATCACACCAGAAATCAAAGCATGTACTTAGGAGATTCCATTTTATTCGTGATATGATCGATATGAAGATGTGCAAGGTTTCAACGGATGACAATATTTCAGATCAGCTCACAAAGCCACTTGCGCAGCGAAAGCATGAAGGGCACACTAGATCTATAAGCATACAAGATGCGCCAGATTGGCTCTAGTGCAAGTGGGAGACTCTTGGAATAGGTGCCCTAGAGGCAATCTATATTTAGTATGAACGATGTTTTGGCTAGAACATTCATTTATTATTTATTTTGATATTTAATATAATGAAGTCCTTAGATAGAATGTGTTGTTTATCTTAAATATATCTAGTCCATTATATTGATTAATAGGACGATCATTATAGACTAGTATGTGTAGAGATTGATATGGAGATATCAAGTCTAACACATGGGTATGCATTAGGAGTAATGGCATACTGGATTGACCCACGACGAGAAGGATACATTAGATTATGTCAAATTCACAATCGCTTCTCGTAGTGCTAATAATATTGTAATCCTTAGACTTTAAGTCACTAGATACTCTAGTTGTGGAATATCATGTTTTGATATTATCCAACGTTGCGCCTTAACCGGGTAACTATAAAGATAGTCATCGGGCATGATAGAAAGAAAACTTAGAGATCGTAGAGACGTAGAGAGTATTTTTCCCTCCCACATAATGGGAGAAAATATCCGTGGGCCACTCGAGGAATAGTGCTTATAGGAATGTCTGGACAGACTCAGATAAATCAATATGGAGATATTGACGTTATCTGCTCGCATAAGCATATTCCCAGGATCGAGAAACAATGGATTGGATATACAAGTGTGACTATTATGTCTCGTGTCCAATCCGGATATGGAGACAAAGGGATAACACAATATGTAATATTGGGCACAAGGTTTGTCGGTATCACTGACTTATTTCTATTAGTTGGGTTGCGTGGATGTGTTGTTAGACACCGCTCCATGTTAGTAACAAGTTACTACCAACTAAGTAGAAACCTATGGGGTCACACACCGGATGGTCTAAATTGGATATAGGTATCAATTAGTTTGACTAAATAACAAAAGGATCATAACGGAACCACAAGCAAACTTAGTAGGACTAATTTGCAAGTGGGCTAGCCCATGTAAGGACATGATTAGTATTGGGGCCTTTATGTAGTTAATAAAGAGTTATGACTATATAAAGGAACTCTAGCTTGTTATTTCTCTAAGTGAGTCGTTATTGAGAGAACATAACAAAGAAAGAGAGAGAGAGAGAGAGAGAGAGAGAGAGAGAGAGAGAGAAAGCAAAGAAGGCCGAAGCCCTCCTTGCCCGTCCGCCCCTTTGCCATCGGCCACCATAGGCGCGGCCTTGGTGCCTCGTTTTGCGTGATCCTCTTCCTCATTCTTTCGTTTCTAGCACTACACTGCGAGAAGGAATCCAATCAAGAATCCAAGGTGTGGATATTCATAGAGACGAAAAAACTATTCTTCTTGTGATCTCCCAAACTAAGGTACACATCTTCTATGCCCTCATCATGTTATGATGCTTGTCCTGTGATCCTTGGTGGAATTTGAGTAGGATAATTTTTTGTTATTCCACTACGTAACCTACGTCAAAACCCAACTCTAGTGACTTCAAGTCTAAGGATGACAATACCGTTGTCACTACGAGAAGCACTTGTGACTTTACATAACCTGTATGTAGCCTTCTCGTTATGGGTCAATCCAGTATGCTATTACTCCTAATGCATACCCATGTGTTGGATCGTGACATCTCCATATCAATCCAATCTCATACTAGTCTATAGTTGATCGTCATGTTAATCAATATAATTGACTTGGAATATTTAAGATAAACAACATATTTGCAATCAAATGACTTCATTATATTAAATATCTCCATAAATAATACAATGAATATTTCTAGCCAAAAACACTATTCATACTAAAAAGATTGCCTATAGGGCATCTATTCCAACAGTATCCGTACCACGACATGGCACTGAAACGGGAACAGGGAGAACGTCAGCTGCTAAAATACATCAAGGACTACGTCGCAAAATAGTAGTATATTTTATGTATTTAATTACGTAGGAGTATATATTTTATTTATTTAATTACCTATCAGTAGACCGGATTTTCTTTTCGATTTTTTCCCTAACCATTGATTCGAAACGTCTAGATTATGGTTTGTTATTTTTCTATTTAAACAGTTGTAGAAGCACATTTTAGTGGGCAGTCAATCAAAAATATCAATTTAGTAGCGTGTTTAGTGTGTTCGTGTAGTGTGTGCCCGAACCATAGCATATAGGGGTGCAACTTGGACGGGCTGAACCCGACCAACCCGAACCCTGCGTGAACTAAAGTTGGACTTGGGCACATGTTTTGAGTAATTTGGACGGGCTCGGGCAAAAATTCTCAACCCGAATTGCAATTAGGGTCGGGCTTGGGTACGAATACTAAAAGACGGGCTAGCCCGAATTGCCTGATTTGTATACTCATTAACTATAGATGATATATTTGGGGAGTATTATATTGTATTTTTATCAAGAATATATTATTTCTCTATTAATTATTAGTAATATTTTTAATGATGTTTATGTTCTTAACTAATAGATTTTTCTCACAAAATATTTAGTATTGTCTTGTATAAATGGAAATTTTTTAAATTCATTCTGACAATATATAGTCATTGATATATAGCCTTAAATAAAATAAAATTGAAGTACCTACATTTGGTATCTATTTTTATATGTAAGTCATTAACTTAACTTAAATGGCACAATTTTAATTTGGTATCTATTTTTATATGTAAGTCATTAACTTAATTATAATGGCACAATTTTAATTGAGTTGAATGTGAAAATTATGTTATTTTATTTAGTTTAATGGGCTAGCCCGAATTCAACCCGAACCCCAATTTGTTTGTTCAAATTTGGGCTTGGACGGGCTGGATATGCTCGTAACCCGGGCTGGGCTGGGCTTTGGCAACCTTGACAGAACTCGGGTTTGGGCTTGGACAAGGGGGTCAACCCGTCCAGTCCGCCTGAGCTGCAGTCCTAATAGCATATTGCTACCATCGACCGACCCGTCCGCAACAATATAGATGTTTTGGTCTGGTTTGCAAGTTCCAGCATATTGGTTGGGATTTTATCATTTTGGTTCAGTCTTCTATTTTGGTTTTGATTCCTAATTGGGGTCTTCTAGTTTGTTTGTTGGACTTTTTTTTTTTGAAAACGTGCAGAATTTCATAAAATAAAACGGAGCGAGCCGAATGTACATGGGAGAGCTACAAAACCAGGAGGACAGACCTACCTAGCTACTAATTACAAACAACAACTCCACCAAAACAGCAACGCAACATATGTACAATAAGTAACCAAAACCACTAGCTAGGGAAAGCGGCAGAGGTATATGACAGGGCCTCTCTAGATAGGGAATGCGCGCTGGAAACATCCGCTCTGGGAACCTTCTGGAGCTGGCAAAAGGATAACTTAGTGACCTCCCGGTAGATAAGTGCGGCAACCGGCTCGTCTCCATATGCGAAGCTCGCACGTCTCTGAAGAGGAGGCAGAGGCACGTGTAGTTGGTGTGTGTGAGGACAGTGGGGTTCCTTCATAGCTGGAGCCGTCATAACTGGATTCGAAGCCCAGGGAATCACTGTCGGCATATGGGTGAGGGGGGATATACTCACCGTCCATCGAGTCGGCATTGTAAAAAGCTGAATCATCCACCGTATCATCCACCGTCACTATGAGAGCCATGGAGTGTGCTCTTGGGTCATCCACCGCCTCAGTCATATCCACATCAGACCCATTAGGGACCACTTGATCAGCTTGACCATGCATCAACTGGTCTTCAGCAGCATTTGCAGAGAGTTCTGGAGACGGATTGACATCAGCCGCATAACCATTTTCTTCAGAACCGCCCTGACTGTGATAGCTAGGATCTTCATCCACTGTACGCTCTCGGGAATCATCATCACCGCCTGTGGAATCAGAGGCCTGGTCCTGCATGTACCGATGATGACACAGATTGGTCAGAGATGGTGCGGCTGCTTGATGATGATGAACTAGAGATAACCAGAGTTCTCCAGAAGATCCACCAACAATTGTTGGTAGGGACCGTGAGACATTGGAGGCTGTTACCGGCAGAGGTGTACTCGGTGTGAACCCTAGTTGTTCTCTCTACATTGATATTGGTGATGGAGCGGAGAGCACAGGAGTAGAGAGGTTTGGATGGGTAAGCAATGGAGAACAAATCAAAGTGGTTCAGAATTTGGTTTACGCGAAGCCTGTGAGCTCTCATCGCCTGAGAAGGGGAGACTTTGCAGAGGGTTTGGGAATGCCCAATGCGGCCACATTTGTAACAAACTGAGAAGACATTCCCATAGCTAAATTACAGAAAAGATGAAACCCCCTTCTGATTTGAAACAGTAACCCCAGGGAAGAGGGGTTTTTGAACCGGTAGAGAGACAAGGACCTTCATAGTGCACTGGGTGTCGTCATCTTCTGTTTCTGGGTGGATGGAGATAAAGTCTCCGACCATGGAACCCAACTTCTCGGCGAAATCTGCCTTGATGAAATCGTACGGAACTCCCTGGATAGTGACCCAAATCGGTGCATGTGTGAAGGAGTCAACAGTATAGCCAACACCCGATTCCCATTGACGGACAAGAACCAGAGCACCCATGATATTGAAGACCTCAACTGCAGCAAGATCCGAACGGTCTTCATCATCTAGAACTTCAATCCGGAAGAAGCGAAAAGTCTCCCAAGCCCTAACCCTGATTTGATGAGTGCAGCTGAGTTGCCAGTACTTCCTGATCGCTGCTTGGAGGTCCTCAGCAGTAATCAGGCGTTGATCTACCACGAACGCCACCAAAGACTTCTCACGCTCGATTTGTCGCTCAGGAACTGCATCTTCGGCGCCGATGTGAATTTTAGGGCCTTCAAGGTAGTGGTGAGGGGTCGGAAGGAAACCCTCCGATTGAAAAGAGGAGTTGCTTGACATCGCAGATTGATGATCAAGCCGATTCTAGCACATGCATAGGGAGAAGAGTGAGGAATTGAGATTTGCAAGGCCGGGGATGAAGAAGATGAACGGTAGCTGGGGAAGGGAAAAAGTTTAGAGAGAGAAGATGAGTCCAGAGACTCTATTCATAAGTCTCCTAGAATAAAGTTGTTTGTTTGTTGGACTTGTGTTTTCAATTTGTCTAGGGTGGGGTATGCAGTGAGCCCTACTTGTATGGGCTTACTCTAGTTTCTTTTTCAGCCCAATAGTTGCTTGGTTTTAGCATAGTATAGTACAATTAGGAGCTGCTCTTAGACCGTAGGTACTCTGTTATGGCTATAAAGGCTTACGGGTGTACTTCTCCGTTTCAAGGTTCTGAGCGTACTTTTATCTTAGTAATGAAATTCTTACTTTTCACCAAAAAAACATATTAGTTGGGATGGCAAAAAAACAAAATAATCGCACGTGAGATCGTAAAGATAATAAGAGTAAAATTGGGGATAAAACACTTTCATCCGCTCAATTTTGACGCAAAGACGCCATCACCCCTTCCAGTTTGAGAAATGATGCTTTCACACCTATTGTTTGTCAAATTTTTGCAGACTCATACACCATAATTGTGATATCAATAATATAGGAGTAACCATTGTAGTTTCGGGGACAAATTCTCTCTGTTAGAGCAGTTTTTAGGGAAAGAATGACGCCTCTCTTAGAGCATGAAATGACACAATCGAGGATATAAATATCCTACAGTTTGGAGCACAGAAGAGGTAAAAGTGTCATTTCCGAACTAAAAAGGTGAAAGTGTATTTTACCCTAAACTTAGTTGTTAAAGCAACCCACAATAACTTCTCAAAAGCAGATGTAGGACAACAATATGATGTGCGAGAAGCAAGCACAAGTATGCAATTACCAAGCACCTAAGACCTGTTTTTTTTTACTGTCCGAAAGAGCTTAGCAGTATCAAACGAACTAATACTTGAAGCAATCATAGTTCTTCCAAGTTCGTTTTTACAAATAAATTGATCAAATTGCTAATACTCCACAACATTCTACATAACATTACCCACACTAAATCACTCTAAGCACCACCATTTCACAAGGTCCAGCTACACAGTCACTGAGAGACTGTTAACGCTAGGGGATGCAACCCACACCAAATTATCAGCTGGAAAGAAATGGCAAACCGGAGACTTCCCCGGCGCTGTATTCAACATGCGGAACGCCACGTGGTCCCCGTCCCACTGTGACGTGTCCATGTGGCAAACACCCACAGCCTCAACCCTCTCACCATTTTCTCCGCCGAGCATTATCTCGAACAACTTGTGGTCACTTTCCTGGCCATGGCAATAGAACACCGCGTAAGGGTAGGGCATGGTGTGGCAAGCCACCATTTTGGAAGTTTCAATCACTTTTGGAACTTCCAAAACCGTGTAGTTTTGGAGGGTCGACGTGTGCTTCGACAAGTGTCTGGTGATTAGGCATTTGAATGGGGTTTCTGACCCGAAGATGCCACGTGTCGAGTCCAGCATGGACTCGAGCGACGTGGCACAAAACTTGGTCTCTCCTTTGAGTGGATCCATCTCACACTCACCAAGTGTGTACTCCATTGCTTTGGCTTGTGGGGAGTGTTTGGGGAAGGAGAAGAAGTCAAGAAGCTCTGGAAGCTGGCTTAGTGAGAAGGGGATTGAATCAACTTGTTCTCTAGGGAGTATGTGTGGGGTTTTTGAAGGGTCCTTGATGGAGAAATAGATGGGAAATGTGTTGCCAACTTGTAGGTCATTGAGAGTGAAGAAAACATTTAGTGAAGGGTCATCCATTTGGGTTGATGGATGATCATGTATATGCTTGTTTGTGGTCTTTTCTTCAAAAATATTCTTTGCATTTATGCCCTTGTAGTTGTTGGTCCACTGAAACACAACAACAGATAACAATTAGTTGTGGGGGATATAAGTAATTAATTTAAAATAAATACTAATTGCCTATCTCATCTCCTTCTCTGACTTTATTCATTCAAATGCAACATATCACCAAGCATTGGGTAAAAGACAATTTCACCCCCTGAGATTTGACCCAAAGACACTTCACCCCCTTTTAGTTTGAAAAATGACATTTCCACCCCTTCTATGAATCAAATTTAAGAACGCCTCCACGCCCTAATTCTGAGGATGTTACTCCTGAGGTGGACTTTGTGGCTGAAGGTGGTTTATTGTACAAATTTACCCTCATAAAGTATGATCAATGAGTGTAAGTGTTTCTTTCAAATAAAAAGTGTGACGGTGTCTCAAAATTTGACACACTAAAGAGATTTCCCAAACTAAAAGGGTGATATGTCTGAGATATTTGCTGAGAGATGAAACATAACTCAATACAGCAATAACTTAGGGTGTATCTAAATATGCTCAAGTGGAAGTTTTCAAACATTCAATTTTACTATCACTTTTTTTAAATTTAACCCAACAAAATTACATTGTGCTCCCCACTCAACAATGGTAAAAATAATCAATGTAACCTTCACTGCAACGAATTCCTGTAGTTGGATCCCCCCCCCCCCCCCTAGATTATTTCCTTTATTGACAGTTCGATTGAATATATATCAGCGGTTGATAATTGATGGTGACGGAAGATTGAATATGTGTGTTTTCTGCAGTTTTCTCTTTTTCTTTTTTTAGGGAAATCTTATCTTTCGATCAACGAAATCAAGCTCGTTATTTCTTTTGTAATATGTTTTTTTGCAGTTGTTTGGAAGATGAAGGTAGCTTCCGTCATTTCAAGTTTAAGCTCTTGTAAAAAAAAAAAAAAAAAAAAAAAAAAAAAAAAAAAATGAAGGAAAGCACTTGTAAAATTGAACATGCCAATGAATTTCTTATAATTGAAATAAACAAAAAAATGAAGAACAAACAAAGCTTAAATCTTATGATCTTTTTAGCATGCCCGGAAAAATCAAGAAAACCAAACACTTAAATCTTGTGAAAAGGGAAAATTGAAAATCTTACTCTCATGATCAGAACTATTTGGTTGGTGATCACACAGAATGAACACTAACATGAAGAAACGAGAGAGAGAGAGAGAGAGAGAGAGAGAGGTACCAGTGGAAGGAGGAGGACATAGAAGAGGAGACTATAGCAAGGAGAGGAAGAAGGAAGCCAAGAAGCCATGTCTGTCTTTGATCTCTCTCCTTAAATCCCAGGAGTCCTCCTATATTTTGGCCTGACTGTGTGTTGTGCTGTTCAAAAATGGCTGTAGTCTCTCTCTCTCTCATGATTTCCTAAATATATAGCACAGCCACACAAGATGTCATCTATACACATTAAACTAGAAGTATTTGTAGGGTCCGTTTGGTAATGTTTTTCCTTTCTAGAACGCTGCTTTTTAAATTCAAAAGCAGTATTTATGTGTTTGGTAAATTTTTATTTTTCTGCTTTCTAGAAAGCAACTGCTTTCCCACAGCAGCTTTTGAAAAGCAGGGGAGGGATTGCTTTCTACGACCTGCTTTTTGATTAATTTATTATTTGACATCATTATCCATTAATAAATGTTAATAATATATTATTGTAATAGTAATATCTATTATATCATGTCTGAAATGGTCGTTCCGACATTTACGACAAGTATAAAGTAGTACTAATTACCAAACACAAAATGTCAAAAGTATTTTTCAACAGCAAGTTATATACGGAGTGTACCAAACACTTTTTGTGCAGATTATCACAGCAGCTTTCTCACAGTGCTTCCTACACATCAGCTTTCTAAAACGCCACAGCATTACCAAACTAGCTCGTAATCTCCACTTGGTGAAAAAACTAATCATTAATATTTAGACAAATTAAAACAAAACTCAAATGAGAAAATGTGTGTGACATTTATCTGTTTCAAAAAATTGTCAAATTATCTCACTACTAGATTTCGGGGCAAAAACAGCATTAAAAAATGTTGTATTTGCGACGTTTAATGTTGTTTTAACTAAATACATCGTTACTTGCAGTGTTTTACTTAATGCTGATATAGCGTGAGCTGTTTTCAACTTTACAGCGTTAGTAAAACGCGCTACGATAATACGATACGAACATTTACTGTAAGGGCATGTTTGTCTTTTTAGCTTAGATATGAAAAATTGATAGTATTTTATTAATAGTAATGGAATTGATTGTGACGTGTGGAAATAAGATCTTGTTTGTTTGTTTAGAACATTGGAGTAGTATTCACTGCAAAATGACCAGTTAATCATAAAATGGTGATCTAGTTGAAAGAATATAAACCAATTTGCAATATTAATCTTTTAAATATAAAAGTACTCCAGCCATATTCTCAAAACAAAAACCATGTACTCAGCAAAACACCATTAGAAAATACTAATAGTCAACTTACTCCTAAACGATTGGCCATACTGCTCCAAATCCCATCAACATTTTACTATTCCAAATCATAGCTTAGTTCATCACACAAATCCAAATCAAATAAGTCAAAGGCACGTAGATAAAAAGTCAATGGTTCTAGAGCTTTCACTAGCTTTCGTTGACTCAAAGAAAAATAATACCAATAATAATAAACAGAAGTGTAAACAATAGTGGAGGAGCACATGTAAATTGAGAGAAGATAACAACAACCCACAAAAACAACATGGTAGTTGATCACCAAATTGTGCTTATTCCATTGCATTAAATTGTACTCAGGCCTCTATGCAAAGTCAAACATTTGAGCTGAATTATTTCAACCCTCTAGATTGATCTCACCAAAGTTTGTGCTACATAAAATTTTAAAAATGGGCGAATTAGGTTTTACTTAAGTGGTAGTGTATTCAAAATTCCTTCGCAAGTTCGAAACTGATAGTTATTGGTCAGAGTAAAAGTTGTAGGCTAGAGTAAGTTCTTATATTATATGTAAATGACAAAAATACCTAAAAAAATGTTAATTCGTGTGGTTTATTTTTTATTTTATTTTTTTTGAGAAAATTTATGTGTTTTTATTATTCCTTGGCTGAGAGACAAGCAATTTGCGATCACATTTCACAACCATATAAATAAAAAGTTAATAACTTAAAATTGTGATTTTTACCAAGTTGAGTTTTGACGGAATAGCCAACTTTTTATTGCGGTTGTATCATTTTATCTAATGGGAAAAAAAATAGTTATTTGGGTTTCCTATGTGCTATACTTCCAACTCAAAACAAATCCAATTCAAGTAAAACATTTAAATATGAAACTGGACAGTAACCATGTTCGGATAAGGAATTATTGTGCTTTTCTTTTCAGTTCGGGGATTAGAAGACAAAATTAACTAAAATGGAATATTTAATTCAGAAATGATAAGTTGACCTTCAATTTCAAAAATATTTATACTAATCCCACCAATATTTGACAATATGAAATTTCAAAAGTAATTGATTTTTTGGATTGCACTGCACAGTCCCACTTGACATGTTCATGTACAATTTGTTTTCCTGGCACATAATTTGTCCCCTCCTTGTGCTGCAGAGATGTTCTCTTTTTCTTACTGATAAAATGGTTATATTTATTTAATCGTATAATCGTACAGTGTACAGAAAGTATCATAATATCACCAATATATTGTGATCGCATTTTGAAATGTTTGTGGAAATGATTAATATATCGTCGGAGTTTATGGTGAGAACTAGTACGGTAGATTGGTCTAATACGGAGAGAACATTTTGATCTAGCTATCACTAATTTTATTATATAAACCAAACAATACATAAAGACGTGACATGTTCATTTTATTTTATTTTTTGAGCGAATCTTGTTGTGACATGTTCAAATTTAGTCAACCCTTATATTTAAACAAGGCATCTAGATCTTGCGATAAGCAAGTACTATCTGGAGAGGGTGACTTCATATAAGTATTCAGATTTAACGTCGGTATAATTCGTCAAAAAATATTTAACATCGTTATACGTCAGCTATACTGTCAGCACATGATATTTCATCTTCTAGTTTGGGAGTACAAAATGTTATCTCTTGGTGTATTATTTTTCTAGACAATGTATGTTAGAAAACGATGCGGAAGCACAAGAGGGGTGATGAGACGAAAGAATACGATGAAGAACAACACGAGAATTTAACGTGGTTCACTAGTTTTAGGCTAGCTACCTCCACGGCCAAAACGAACTAATTTTATTGATGAGAAGCCAATACAATCAACCACACAATATTAGTCTCGACCATAGGTCCTTATGTAGGCCTAGAATACTGACTTGTGTCCAAAGAAACGAAGAAACATTCCAAAATTGAACAAGAAAACAACGAAATCGCCCCGGATCCAGTGTCTTCGCACTAAGACAATTGTCTTCGCACGAAGACTCTTCACACGAACACCCAACAATACCTTCCATTACCTTTTCTTCTTCCTTACTTTACCGTTTCGTCCAACACTTGACTAGGAGCTTGAATCACCAAAAACATAATAATGTATTTGCTATTTTGTTGTCAATAAGTGTCTAACCAGGGCCGTCTCTAGCTTTGAAGAGGCCCTAGGCGACTCCATTATTGTGGCCCCCGATAAAATGAAATTTAAAAATATAAAATTAGTAAATTTAGCTATCAATGTTTTTACCATAGAGATAAATGCACCGAATAAATGATGTAAAAACTCAATTTATTCGGAAAAAATGTAGTAATTCAATTTCTTCCTACACATGTGAAATAGATTGTGATAAAGCTTGCATCATTAAACTAAAAATGAATTACTACAATTGCATGATTTAGTTTTCAAATAGTCCTCAAGTTAGGCAAGTGACACAAAGACAATTGACATGCTTACTTGTTTCTTAAACTAGAAAAGTAACCTCTTCATATCAATTAGCTAGCTAGGGGGCCTCTTTAATCTTGGGGCCCTAGGCAAAGCCTAAGTTGGCCTTAGGGTTGAGACGGCTCTGTGTCTAACATAAGAGTAATGATAAGTTCACTTGAAAAAAACTGTAGGTGATTATTGATTAATGTCTCCAAGCAACAGTTCAATAGATAGTTGTTGGATCAATGTATGGCGTGTTAGGGAATTGTGTAGCGTTTTAGAAAGCTACTTGAAAGTAAATTCAGATTAGGGTTTGCTGTAAACTGAGAGAAGGAGGAATGAGAAGAGAAAGAATGAACCAAAGTTAGAATCACGGTTTCAGGCTCGTTGGACTAGATCAGTTGTACATAATTGCGACATAAGGACCTCAATTTTAGAAAGAATATCAGAGAGATTTTAAACATTAATACACACTGAACTTTACAGCAGCTTTCACTTTAGTCCTTTATAATCATTCTTTAGTCATTTAATTTTCAGCTACCTTCTTTTGAGAACTTTAGTTCTTCTAAAAATCGACTGAAAAATTTTGGGCGAATAATCTAGCTTAACTAAAAATTAAAATTTGTGTGGTGTAAGCTGCAATTATAGATTATTAATTTGATACATTTGACAAAATTTAAAGAGTTATATCGTCAATTTCTTGAATACACTCACTCATAAATGAACTATGATCGTGTTAGTGTAAAAAAAATAAAATCTAAAATATTTTTTCTGATATTTCCAGCCGCATAATTCTCAATTTTGGGGGTTCTATAATTAGACTGAGATTATATCTGCAGATTTTTAAATTAAATTTTGTGTCATAATAAAAGAAATTAAATTAAAATTATCGATTTTAATCAAAACATGGTTCCCAAACATGCACAAAAGGTCAACTAAACTAGGTAAAGAAAGCGATCTAACTCAATACTGTTACTCTCAAAAACCTCATCCAAACTCAACCTTTGAGATTCTTCAAACAAGAACTTAAACTAAGGGCATCTCCAACCCCATGGGGGGAGGGGGAGGGGGAAGGGGAAAATCGTATAAAACTACGGTTCATGTCCAACCCCATGGGGGGAGGGGGAGGGGGTGTTATGGGGATAAATTTTGCCTTGGGTGAGGGATGGTTAGGGGGGATTTCCCCATGGACATCCCCTCTCCCCCCCCCTACATGGAATGATTAATTAATTGAATATTTGATAATTTTAATTACACATACTAATATTTTGTGATTATATTATGTATTTTATTATTATGATTAATATTTTCTTTATTAGTTTTAAAAATTAATAATATATTCACACGATTGTTGGAAAGTATATTTACGAAAAGTCATCGTTATCTTTTTTTTTTTGAAATTTAATCCTTTCAACTAACGAAAGAACTTGTAATCGTTGTTAGGTTGGTTTATTTCAATTTGTGTGTTTTATCGCTCTACTTGTTGCATTTTTGTATTAGTGTTTAATTTTATTTTCTGAAATAACGACTTTTTTGCACTTGTAATCGTTATTTTTTTGAATAAAAGTTTTGTTTGTTAATATTATTTTAATTATTATTAGTATTATTATCATTTTTATTATTAACATCTTTTTTTGTGTGTATGTATGTGTGTGTGTATATATATATATATACACATTGGTAAACAATTTTTCATTTATTTATTTTTTGGTATTAATAATTCATTTTTAAATCATTAAATATATATTACAAATTAATTTTTTGGGTGGGGGGAAAGAAATGGGTTGGAGACGATTAGTAGTTTGGCGGAAGGGGAGGGGGAGGGGGAGGGGGAAAATGGTGGGCCCGTGGGGGGAGGGGGAGGGGGAGGGGGAGGGGGAGGTGAGGGGAGGGGGAAAAAGCAATGGGCACCATCCCCCCACGGGCCCACCATTTTCCCCCTCCCCCTCCCCTTCCGCCAAACTACTAATCGTCTCCAACCCATTTCTTTCCCCCCATCCAAAAAATTAATTTGTAATATATATTTAATGATTTAAAAATAAATTATTAATATCAAAAACAGTAAATGAAAAATTATTTACCAATGTGTGTATATATAAACACACAGACCTACACACAAAAAAAGATGTTAATAATAATAACAATGATAATAATACTAATAATAATTAAAATAATATTAACAAACAAAACTTTTATTCGAAAATATAACGATTACAAGTACGAAAAAGTCGTTATTACAAGAAATAAAATTAAACACTAATACAAAATGCAACGAGTGGAGCGATAAAACACACAATTTGAAATAAACCAACCTAACAACGATTACAAGTTCTTTCGTTAGTTGAAAGGATTAAATTTTGAAAAAATAAGATAACGATGACTTTTCGTAAATATACTTTCCAACAATCGTGACTACATTATTAATTTTTAAAAATAAAAAAAATATATTAATCATAATAATAAAATACATAATATAATCACAAAATATTAGTATGTGTAATTAAAATCATCAAATATTCAATTAATTAATCATTCCATGTAGGGGGAGGGGGAGGGGATGTCCATGGGGAAATCCCCCCTAACCATCCCTCACCCAAGGCAAAATTTATCCCCATAGCACCCCTTCCCCTTCCCCCTCCCCCCATGGGGTTGGACACGAACCGTATTTTTATACGTTTTTCCCCTTCCCCTCCCCCTCCCCCCATGGGGTTGGAGATGCCCTAATAAGACAACATATGGAGACTTCAGGAGTCGAGGTAAATGAAATGAACAAGGTAGCTCTACAAGATGCAGCAATCGGACCAAGAACATTGCTTAAGCAAGGAAGAGTCATAAGTATAAATCTAGAGTAGTTCAAAATTCTGAAAGTTGTTTGGTATAAGTCGAAAATTTGAATAGTGTGACAAAATTTGTAAATTTTTAAAAATTTAATCATTATTAATTTTTTTCCAAAATAAGTTCTAAACTCAATTACAAATCAGTGTAACAGACAGTTAAATTAGTATGAGTGACTATAATCTGGTTTGAAAAATGCACTAAGATGCCAAACATGCACAGGCACTTCCTAATACTTTTCCATCATTTATAGTGCTGTTCACTAAAAAATGCACAATTGAAAGTTGAAACCCACAGTTTGCGGATTACATGCATTTTGGAGGAAAAGGTATTCTTCATCATTTCTAGCAAACTTTGGATGATTTCTTTCAGACCAAACGGACCAATTCTCTTACGGCACTTGGTTAAATTTGACCTTGGAACTTTTCTGGTTTAGAGCAAATACGTAGAGAGATAGTGGTTGCCCATAAGCCATTAGTCATACATAGCTGCAGAGATGATCTTTTTGTAGATTGTGATAGTCAAAAGAAAGTACTCATATGCCTCTTTAGCACTTTGTAGGATCTAGAATTAAGTAAAAGTTTCATCTTTAGTTGACCAATCCCTCTTTCTAAAAGAAATGACTTATCTTTTCCTTAAAAAAAAATTATCATTATCTCAATACGCTACATCATTCTCACTGTTGTATGAGTAGTGTAAATCAATTCAAACTACAAGATAATTAAATGTTAAAAGTTTTATAAGCAATAGTGAATTTAGCCCGTCATACTCATTCTCAGCGTCAGAGTATGTCATGTAACGCGTTGTCGTACAGTCTTATCTAAGCGTGATCGTACAGTCTTATCTATTTTGATGATGTGTGTTGCTTTTAGGTAGGAAGAGAAGAAAGTTTGACCTATTAGGAGGCAATAGAGTACTAGTACTACTACTCAATGGACATTACAGATTCCCACTAGTGTGAGGTGGTGAGATGATAAAGCCATGCTTGAGCCCATAAAGAAAAGGTTGCAGAAAGAACAAAGCATGTTACAAGTTATATTCCTTTTAGTGAAAGTCAACTTCAATTGGATTAGATTAGCAACGTCTTTGTCCCTTTGGCTAAGTATTTGAAAGATATTGCATGTTGTGTTGGAAGGACTTTGTTCCAAAGCCAATTGTGGACTCGTATAGAAAGTGAATATTACACCTCATGAGTCATGATCCTCTAAGGGCACATCATGAGAATCAAAATGTGGTACCACATTGAGAGTTGACTTGTACTTTCTTCTATAGTCTCATGTTCACAAAGATTATGTACACCTAGCATGACTCTAGTCTTGGCAATCAGGACCGGCCTAAGGGGACGCAGGTGGGAGTGAGCTCTTTCTGCTCATCCTGACTTTTTGACTCGTACCTAGGTCACTTTGACCAGATAAAGAGTGATAAAAATCAAATTAAGGAAAAAGAGTTGGGACAAAATGGTATTTAATTAAAAATATTTAAATATTTTAATACAATTTTAGCATAATATTAATGTTAATTTAGTCGTACTTCATATTTTTGAAACAGAATGTGATTCGGGCTCAACTCTCACAAAAATTCAAAACTAAAAAAATAGATTTTCGATTCATGACCTTAAAAGTTTTACTTTAGGTCCTGAGTGATCAAGTACTAACCCAGCTGGTAGTACCTTCTCAACATGTAGGGGCGGCCAGAAAACTGAATATACCATGGCACTATGCAATGAAACTAAAATTGTATGGGCACTGAAGCACAATTCAAAACTACCTGGGGCACTTTTATAATTTTTTCAAGGGCACTTATGAATAAATTTATGCAATTTGGGTTAAAATTGTATCTTTTAAGAAATGGATAGTGTGTGTGCACTGCCCACCATGCCCACAGTTGGCTCCGCCCCTGTCGACATGTAGTTGTTGTTTTTTGTAAACTAAAACACGTTAGTAACATGATTACCGTTACATTACAGTTTTCTAACATTATGTATATTTAGCATGACTCTAGCTTTGGTAATGCCTTCTTGGTACGGAATTTGATTACCGTTACATTACAGTTTTCTAACATTATGTATATTTAGCATGACTCTAGGTACGGAATTTTGTTGGTTCATTGATTTAAACACAGTAATAGCATCACTGGCAAGTAATGTAAATAATATTTTAGCAAAATATCAAGAATTTTTTTTAGGGTGAAAAATATAGAGAATTTGTATGCAAATTTTGCTCCAATAAAACATGCATCCCTCATGCAAAATAAACATCTTGCATCTAGCGCATCACGTTTCGCCAGAAACTTGCCTCGCCATCTTACTTTTTCCTATTTTCTAGATTACTTCCTGTATTGTAGGTTTGTGGGTATACATTAGGTTCATACTGAAAGTACTAATATGGATGATATGCTTATCTTTTAAGTGGCACTATTGAAATTGTTTTAGAGCATTTGTACAACTGAAGTTGGTGATATAAATTACAGATGTGCAAAATATAAACTTATAATTTTATGAGTAATTTGTATTTGTTTCGCATAACATTGTTGTAGATGCTCTAATCTAAGACTAATACTACTATTATGTTACGCATGTGCCTTAAAGCATCTCCAATTGGCCATGCAAAATACAATGTCAGTAAAACTGAAGAATTTGGTATCATAAATTATTAAGCTCAAGTAGATTATGCAAATGACCGTGCATTTTACTATACATTCATGACCCTCTCTATATTTAGCCAACTAAAATGTATGAAGGTGTCTATCTCTCTCCTCTCATGTAGTTCAAACTTGCGTATTTTAACTTCTTATTTCTATGAGATATAAAAATAAATTGTACTTAGAATATAATTGCATCTCTTGCAAAACTGCAACTTATAAAATGTAGATCTTTTCACTTCCTACTGATGAAGATGCTCAACTTTATGTACATGTAACATGACTCTGTCCTCGAATTACCTTTTGGGCATAAATAATCTCAACCTAATACACATGACATGATTGCTACTGTACTACTATTTGGGTTAGTGACCTTTGGCCTAACCCTCTAACTAACAAGCTTAGTTAGTTTAATTAAGTAGTGTTCATGTTCCTAACCAATATATCTTATTTCTATTTAAATCATCACTTTGGCAACACGTGCATGAATCATTGACCATCATCTCCTCCAAGGCTAATGGGATCTGAGCTATGTTCATGCATTATCTAGCTTCTAGATATTCAACAAACCTAACAAACATGTTGTCTTTCACACCTCTTAAAAGTAAAACCTAAATGTAAACACTCAGTAATACTAGCTCATAATTTACTACTCCCTCTGTCCAGATTAATGTGTGCTCTTTTAACTTTTCACGTAGAGTAAGAAGGGCATGTTAATTTGTTGATAGTGTGATCGGATTAGATTCTAATTTCAGAAATCACAAAAACACTAACAAAACATAAACTTGCAATACCAAACAAAATCGTTAACATCTACGGTAAGTGAATTTGAAGAAAAGGTTAATGGAACCCACAATTGAATTGCAATCACAACAGGACTGAACATCTATGGAATCAAACAACGGTCACCGAGGATCAATTAACACTCAAGAATGTGTAATAAGAATACATAGTGGTTGCTACATACTGAGTATTATTGCTTGCTCCAAGAGCAAATTTGACATGGTGTTCTAATTAATACATCACATGATACGTCAGACCATGTAGGAAATTTACATCTCCACTTTCTTTTGTTTGTCACTCATTCTTTTTCTTCAATATGTGCTATACTGCTATGTGTTGCATGGTTAGAGCATGGCCACATCATTTGCTCTAGAGCAAAGAAAAATTTCTCTGCTACATAGCAGGAGATCCTGTCCAGATTTCTCCCTCTACTCTTCTCTCTTTAGTCTCGAAATTATGAGAAGTCCATTTGATATGTGTTGAACCTCCATTATATCAACACTCGTAAAACATGGATATAGTAAATTTTCTAGAAATTTCGTAGATTAGAGATATTGCCTTAAGAAATTAAACTTGGAGGGTAACAATGATGGAAAATTGTCACGATTTTGTAAATTTTGTGTGGAAAAGTAAGACTTTTGGAGTGTTATATTTTCTTTTTTTCTTTTTATGGGATTTTTTTTCTTTTTATGGGATTTTTTTCCTTTATGAGAAGGAAATAGTAAGTACTCCATTTTGTACTAGAGTTGTATTTGTAGTATTTTTCACGAATAGTGATAGCTTTACATCTAGTTAAAGGTCCCTTGATCAAAGATGTCTAGATTCATAGATTTAGTAGTATTACACTTTGACTTCTAATAAGCATTTTGTCAAAGGCTTGGGAATAGTACCCTAGTGGTTTCACTAGTGTGTACCACTTCCATTTGATATTTCCTTTTTACAATTTATTAATTTTATATATTACAGAGAAAGGGTAAAAGGCAGGGTAATTTACACTTTATGCCCCTGTATTATGGTAAATAGACAAATATTACCCTCACTGTTCATGAATTTACACAAGACACCTCTGTTTTGTGTCAAACTATTTACAAAAGGTGCCCTTCCGTCAAGGGCTGTTAACTCACTGTGAGCTGGACGTGGGGGCCATCATTAGATGTTTGTTGGATACCCAATTTACCCTCAAACACCATGAGATGTCTCTTTTAACCTTATAGAAGTCTATATATTACTAAATCAAATGTGTGTCTCTGACACAACATTATTTATTACTTGCTTTAAAAAAACATTATTTAGTACTTCTTCCGTAACGCCTCTTTCAGTACGTTTTGACTTTTGTCACTATTCACTGGGTCACTTTGACCCGGTTATTTGGATAGCAAACGATCTAAATTTTTGCGATAAAAAAAAAACGTTATTTGTTTTGCAATCCAAAAGATAAACATTATTTTTTTTTGTGATCCAAATCACCCGGTCAAAGTGACCCAGATACGAGTCAAAAAGTCAAAGCGTAAAAAAAGAGGCGTTACGGAGGAAGTATGAAATTACCTTCATTTTCTCTCTAGATGATTGTTTTTTTAGAATTACATCAAATTAATCATATGTCTAGTCGGGTTCGGGTTCGAACTCGGGCATCACTGGGATTCAAATGTTCTACCACTAAACTATCACCCATTTACCTCTCCAGTTGATTCAGGCATGCATTTCCCCATCCATTTTTTCTATTTAATGTTCCACACATTTTCTTTTGGACAAGATGTTCTACACATTAATGTTATACTACCTCCGTTTCTTCTGTTTCTTCATGGTTTGACTTTCCAGTGTCACTTTGACTTGATGATTTGGATAACAAGGCCATGTAAAAATTACCAAATTCTTGTATCGTTTTGCTAATCAAATCACCATATCAAAGTGACATAGTGAATAGTGACAAATGAAGAAACAGAAGAAATAGAGGTGGTATTTTTGTCAGAAGTTTCTCAATTTGCATTTTATACGTAATTGGTCACTGACCCGACGATTAGTATAACAAAACAATGCAAATTGTGTCACTTTGACATAGTGAATAGTGTAAAAAGTCAAAATAAAAAGTTTCTGACAAACGAAATAAGTAGTACTAGTACTATCTTTTTATTTTGGGTCTGGAATTTCATTATAAAATTAAAGTAAGCAAAGTAATTTTATTGGTTACGAAAAAGAAAATTAAAAGAGAGTGAGACTTCCATTGGGAGATTGCAGTTGGTATTGTATCACCCAACAAGTTCCGCGGTCGTCAACCAACGGTTATGGGCTGATTTTGGGGTTGGATTTTGTCTTGGATTAGGGATGTTCGTCATTCACAGACGAGGGTTTGGTTAAAGCATTATTTTTTATTATTATTTTGAAATTAATTTTTCTTTTCTTTGATCTGTAAGTGGTGGTTTTTGATGATGAGAGAGAGAGAGGATATTTTGTATCAACAAGTGAGGAGTTAGTTGTTGAATAAAGTGTATTGGTAAAATGGTAATTTCAGCTTTTCCGTTAGCTTCCGTTACATTCCATCTAAAATAAGGGTATTTCATGTCAATTCATGAACAGTGAGGGCAGCGTATGCCTATTTACCATAACAGAGGAGTACAAAGTGTAAATTACCCTAAAAGGCATGGTATTAGATATGGTAGTCCGTAGTAGTGTCTCCCATTTTCTCATCTTTGAAAATAGAAACTTGCCCCTTTGAAATGGTTTGTATATAAACTCCCAAGTCAAGAAGTTGATGAAGCTTCAAGAGTTAGACTTCTGCAAACTTATCAAGTTTCTGGAGAAGACATGAAACCAACATCTTCCTTCTATATTCTCTTCTTCATGCTCCTGGTAAGCATATCTTTCCATAATTAGAAACTTTCTTCAAAAACATTAGAGTTTGATTCACAAACCTTATGAAAGCATGTCTCTCTTGTGTTAATGCATGCATGAGCTAACATCTCTCTCTCTCTCTCTCTCTCTCTCTCTCTCTCTCTCTCTCTCTCTCTCTCTCTCTCTCTCTCTCTCTCTCTCTCTCTCTCTCTCTCTCTCTCTCAGGTGGTCGGGCGCGGAGAAGCGAGGAAAGATCCAGCAGAGTACTGGAAGAGTATAATGAAGGATGAGCCTATGCCTGAAGCCATTGAAGAGCTCATCATCCATGGAGAAAACCAGGTGTCTCTTTCAGAATTAGATGTTGAAGCCAAGAACAACATGGGGGGAGTCTTCAAGAGGAACTTTGACACAAGGCCTAATTTGATAATCTATCACAAACACCATGCTGAGCACAAGAAGAAGAAGCCCAAGGGTTTCAAGGAGACTATTATTGAAGTTTCTGAATAGGGAGATTTGTGTGTGTTTTGTTTCTTTCTTAGAGATTGATTCTTAATTTGATTGATTAGTCATGTAGTACTATGTTTCAACTGCAAAATTGACAAAAGTTGAGGATATGTTTGATATCTGCTAATAGATTGGGAGCTAGTGCTTTATTTTTCTTTATTTTGTTGATAATCTTCTTTTATTTTTTGTTTTTTTGTGACATTGGTGAAATATTATAATTACCTGAAAGGTTTTATTTGCTTTTCCCAGCATTTTTCATGGAGAAGAAGCAGCAGAAGATAAGCTAAATACGAAGAAGATTTCAGGAATCATAAATTTTTCACAAAGAAGAAACAGCAGCATAAAAACATGGATTTGAAGGGAAATATTCAGGAAATATCATCAATTTTCACACAGAAAATTTCGGGGATAATAAATAGGTGAAATATTACCGGTTACAGAGGTGGGGGCGTGGGGCTAAGAATTAGAAAGTACTGGAGTACAATCCTATCTTTTAAATAGATGCGGAGCATTTTCATAGTTTCATCAATGATACTGTTGAAAACTTTTTGTTTAAGAGTAAGTGTATTAATGTTGTTTTTAAGAATTAGAGTGCAGCACGTGCCTTACCGTGTGCACTCTAGCTCAGCCATGATCCGTCGTTCGCGTCTATTATGTTTCGTTCTAGATTACCTAAACTCCAAGGAGGGGTAAGGTAACGTCATGCTCCCACTCCTTGCTCCAGCGCTTTCAGCTCGAATTTGCTTATAATCCTCGCTCCCAAAATTTTAGAGATCGTTCTTACCAACGCTCTGTACTTCGTCATCAATTAGTATCAGCACTTAGATGTCATGTTTATATGAATCCTAGTCAGACAAAAATTTAAACTAAAATGACCTAGACAATCGCTTAGTGACAGGGGCGGAGGCACTTGAAAACTCCATTCACACCCCTCTAATTATAGCTATTTACAATATGATTTTTAAAAGATACATAAATGCTTTGGCTGAAATTAAAAAAACTCGTCACAACTTCGGTATCATTTAATTTTGCCTCGGCTGGTTAGATTTTCTGGCTCCGCCACTGCTTACTGAGGTAGTATGCTGGTTATGTCAAGTTTTCATTGCTAACACTTAGCAAGTTAAACTTCCATAGCATTAATCTTCAATACGGGAGGTTCTAGTATCATACATAAATTTTGTAGCCATTGTCATAAAATATATATTACACAAATGATGCTTATATCTAAAATTATACTAAATGTGTGATTTATATATGCGTTCTCATGGTGCCCTCAAATATAACTTTTTCAGAATTATCGCTTTCGCGCTCCAGTTCTATGGTGACTTAGATTCCGCTTGGCTGGTTATAAATTGATAGGATATCTTTTTTCCCATGAATATCTTCATAAAAAATCATTTTTTTTAGTTTTACAAATCTTCATAAAATATTATTTGCGTGATATATATAATCATTCTGCACAAAAGTCAAATAAATAATAAATGAAATTGGAACGTGAGCCACTATGAACAAGTTGACCACTAAGAGAATCATCTACATATTACGAACGATTGGTGAACAGTCAGAACCAACCTGGTCGTGTTCAATACAAAAGCAACCCCTAGATATACAGTATTCCATCCTCCTACATTGTTCTTGTTTTAAGGTAACGGTTTCACTTGTACGATGATACAAGAACATCAAACTTTTGTTCATTATGTCGTAATATTAAGATGACAACACGATATTAAGAAAAGACAGGTAAGTTCATATATTGTTTTACAGGCGAAATGGCAAATGTAAAGTACGTATTTTAGGGGAAGAAACTCCATCACAAAATTCTTACCGGAATGAGCCACTTTTGACAGAAATATACCAAAATAATTTTTACCCGGGGTAATACCAATATCGGCTCTTTTAGAAATCGCTAATAGAAAGGAGTAGACGTTTTTGGGATAAAACTGCTACTGGTACTAGAGGTTTTTAGTCATAAACCTACTACTTCTGTTCTGTCAGTTTTGTCCAACTTTAACTTTTGATGGCCACTATGACCCAGTGATTTGATTAGTAAAACGATGTAAAATTTTAATATTAATTTTTTATGATGTTGTAGAATAAAATTTACTCTACAAGACCACGAAAAAATTACAAATTTCTTACATCGTTTTGATAACCAAACCGCCGAGTCAGAGTGACCCTGTGAATCGTGGCATTACTAGAGGATGAAAAAAGCTATTACGAGCGGCGGTTTTATGCTCAAAAACTTCTACTCCTATTATTGTTTTCTGAAAGAGTCTATATTGATATTATCCCGCATGGGGATGGCTTTGGTGTTTCTCAGCCGAAAAGGGCTCATTTCGGTGAAATCCTCGCTCCTTCACATTGGGCTGGTTAGGAAGCTGGATTCTTTGGATTTTGGTTTAACAAAATTTTGTCTTGATCTTTTAAACCCTAAAATATGGACTTTGCATTCTTTTGCCAAACATAGCCAATAATAGAGCTAAACCAGACTGTTTTCTCAATCAAACATTTATAATAATTTACAATCAGTCAACTTGTACATATATATCCAATGAAATGAAAATATATCCATACTCTCCATACTGCTGTGCTGTTGACAAAGTTCCAAATAACAAAACGATAACATCAAGGTAAATAAAGACCTGGAAAATTAGTTGCTAAAGCATCCAGAGTAAAAGGTTTTAGCACTCGCAACCGCTTGACCTCTGCTGACTGCTGCCTGCAACATCAATGGTGTCCGGCAGGTATCTAGAGATCAGGGATTATCCCCACCAAAAGAGGAGAAAACGAAACAGTGGTTAGTACAACTGTAAGCAAACGCAGCAGCATTCTATAAACCGAAAGCAGAGACAAATCATATGAAGCAGCTTTTGCTCTAGAAACCAATTCCAACTCACCAACAGAAGATTTTAATCTAACAAGCAATTCAAATTTGGGTGAACAATAACTCATCGGAAGTCACAGGGTACATGGCAATAGTAATCACTAGAAAAGGCTACTTTACAATGACTAGTTGGAAGGGGTATATGGCAGCAGTCTAGACCAGAAGATCTTCCCCTTCGAAGAACACAGACGAAATTCTTCTCCTGAAAGAAGTCCTGCAAGCGGAACTTGGGGAAGGAAGGAGGCATCATCTTCTCAGCGGAGCACAGCGGCACTCAATTGAAGTTTGGCAAGAGATGGGAATTTTGGCCACTCTCCATGATTCATCTCATTTGTATTGATAGCTGAAATGATGATATTCTTAAAGATGGTGGGGATTTAGGGTTTAGTTAATGTTTGAAACAGAACATTCGTTGTTGGCATTAAATTTTACACTAGTTTGTATAAAATAAGGATAAAAACATGTTTTTTCATACCAGGGTTACAATGAAAATTGGGTTGATTGCATTTTAGCCCCCTTTATGGTTTAGGGGGTGTGGGCAAAAGACCCCATCGGGTTTCATCTATGTGCGCCGGAGCATATTTCAGTTAAAAAGGGTGCGGAACAACTAAGATACCCTCCTATATATATCATCATCCTTGTCCTTATCCTTATCCCCTCTCTCTCTCTCTCTGCCCTCTCTTTTCTTCTCTCGTTCTTCCCTAAATGAAGATCAGCAGTCACCTAAATCAGGCTCAACTATTAATACAACAGACTCAGAAATCGAGTCAAAATTATAACCCTCCTACGTCAAGTGCTAAATTGAGATATCACACAACCCAAATCGAACTCTAAATCGAATGCTAATTGAACCTTCAACCAAAACCCTGTAACCATCGGATCTTGAAATGAGGAACAAGAAGAGTGGTCAGGTCCAAGTCCAGGACTATCAACCGAGATGGAGAGAAGTAGAACGAAACCCAGAATTTGGTCTAGTCCCAACCCAAATCGAGAGGAAGAGACGGAGAAACCAGCAGTACGATCTGGTCTAGAATACCTATTTATTTTCTACTGCTCCGGCGTCCTGATTGCGCCGCCAGTGGTTGCAGCGCCGATGGAGGTTACGGTGGTGGTTGGTTCTCTTCTTCCCTCATCTTCTACTCCTCTGGCCACCTCCTGATGGTGCCGCTGGTGGTTGCAGCATCGCTTGTGGTGATGGCTGTTGTTGGTCCCCTTCCCTTCTCCTCGTGATCCTCCTAGTCCTATTCTTCGCGTCTACATCTCCTTCCTCTTTTCCTCCTTGAGATCCTCCTCGTCCTCTTGTTCGTGTCTATTTCTCTTTCCTCCCTTCTTCCTCTTCTGTTCTAGATCGAACTCATTCTCATCTTGCTTCTTTTTGTTTTCTTTTCTATTTTTTTCAATTAAAGATAATTTGAATTATAAATTGAGAACATATTCATAGTTAAGGGCAGACTAGACTTTGCACCTATGATTGACAACGTTTCCGTTAGTTAACAGATTCGCACCAAGCCAAAACCACAGGGAGGTTTTTACGCCATATGGAACCTTGGTGTGAGGGGTGACCAAGGGGAGTAAAATGCAATTTAACCATGACGTTTTGCCATGATGATCAAATTTTGTTCTTTGTCCATATCATGATAGAAAGAACAGCACGGCATGGTCTACTATAAAAACTACTCGAGCAGAACAAGCAGGTGATGCACTACAGCCTCACTTCCAGCCGCTGATTAGAAGGCTCGTTGGACGCCAGTTTGATCATGGAACAGCAATTCCACCTTGAGGTCAAGGTGAATGTCAACGGGAGGGACGTTGATATGGGTACGAACCCGTATCAGGACACGGCGTGGGAACCGGATGCTTCGTGGTTGATTAATTTAGTCGTTTAATAATTATTAAGAGTTAAGGGAGTACTTTATTTTGTTTTTTTTTGGGGGGGGGGGGGGGGGGTGTATAGTTTAGAGGGGGTCTTGGGTAATTAGTTGTTTAGCATTAGTACTTAATGATGTGCGCGGGTCAGTTTATTTTAGGAATGAGTGAAGAAGAAGTTAGTTAATTTAGTAGAAACCCTAGTTTGGAGATCTCAGCTTCTCGAATTGCTGAATTGGAGACCAAAGCTTCTCGAACTGCATCTCTGTCGATAGCTTCTGCTATCAGTGATGGTCAACAAAACTCCTATTCCCAGTTGTGAGGTCTTAACATTAATTAATCGTTATATCATTGTATGTGAGTGATTGTATGGATGAGATAATTAATAGCTCCCTTCTGCGATTACTCTACTGATTATCATCCATAATAAATAGCTAAGGAACACGGAGGTGTTCCCAATATGTTTTTGACATAATGCTTCGAATAACCCGAACATGTAGATATGCAAATAGTTCAGTTGTACCATTGCAATTACACCAACTACCTCCTCAAAATCACCGCACTCAAAATAGACTTCATGAAATCCCAAACACCATGTATGTATCTGTGCAATCTAAACAAGAGTTTGGCCCCAAAGAAGGCAGAACTGCAATCGGCCACATGTCAATCTCTCATAGTAAGAAACTGGCGGAAGATGGGTAAAGGAAGGTGTAGAAGGGACGTAGAGATTTGTCTTTGGGCCAAGCTTTCAACCCTCATCCATGCACCTCTCAAATTGATCAGCCAGGATCTCTTAAACAACAAAACACCACTGAGCAATTGCACCATTTAATTCAGAGTGGTGTTAATTGCTTACGCTTATTTCAAGAATAAATCTCCAATGGACTATGGTGAGCGAAAAATATAGAACAAAAAATAGGATTATACATCGTTTCCACCCCCCCCCCCCCCCCCCCCCCAAAGCATATAGTGATTGTTCTTGTGGTCTGTAAACTAAAGGAACAAGTTAACTCCGTTGTTGTTTAGCTTAATGTTAGATGATATTAATTTAAGGTTCCCAACTTACCTGTTTGGCAGTTGATCATCATCCTTCAAGAACCAGGATAGCCTCTAGGAAAGAAGAATGTACTTGGTAAGAACTTACATAAACTTCTATTAACCGGGAAAAGGAAGTTACACTATTTGTTAATAAAACTCCGTATACAATTTACACCAGTGATATCACTTTCTAGGAGAACTATTATGATAGGCAAGGATAACTGGTAAGGTGGACCACTTACCAATTTACATATTGCAATCACCAAAAGACCATGAGTTTGGAACATTTAGGGTAGGCTCTTTATCAACTTTCTCCTGGGTTAAAGAGGGTTCTATAACTAATAGCTGAATGCTCAGTGACATAAGTCCCTGCTCTCATTGACACCCTGACCAAAAATATATTTTATCTCTGCCTTCTCTCTAATATCAAAGTCTGGTGATAAAACTATTGTCTTCTTCACAGAGCATGCCACTCTGTTATTGTGTGTATGACTAGGTGAACCCATACCGGGTATGGGACCGAATGCAGCAGGACGAGCATGAAATCGGATGATTGTGGCTTCGTGACTGGAGTTTTCGGAAAGGGCTACGTAGGAGAGGGCCTAGCTTAGGATGCTGGTATCGGAGCGCGGTGGATGTCATGACTCCGAAGGGGTGAGTTTGTCCCACTTGGGCTAAGCACGTGTATCACTGGTCGCAACTCGAGCTGCAGTTCCAAGGCTCCTCAGGCCAGCTAGGGTTTACTGCTCTGTCCCTCCACTGCCTCCGAGACAGCACCATTGGGTGATCAAGGGTCAACAACCCTCAGAGATCTGTGGACTGCTTCCTACGAGTCCGGTTAAGGTTAATGGCTCAATTTGACCACTGGACTCATTTCACCGACCGATAACTCTGGATGCCCTGGCTGAATAAAGCACTTCTGTATTTTGTTAGTATGTTTTGTTATACATGTTGACTAGATGAGTAGGAAATGTGATCGGCTACATGATTAAATATATCTGTATATAACTAAGCTAATATTTTAATTTTAGTAAATATCACATCACATACTATGATCACGTCAGCTAACTTTGATAATGGTGACAGGATTTCACATGAGTTTCTAGGAAGATCTCTGATCTGAGAAACGTATATCGTTCGTAAAAGTAGATATATCTTTTTAACTTACCATTCAGATTGTACCTTTTAACTTCACACGTGCAAAGCACGTGCATCTTAGTAGTGATTTTAAAAAGTACCTACCTCTTATCATGCACAACCCAAACATGTTATTACATATCCCTGCAAAAACGACATTCTTTTGGTTTTCTGAAGTTCAGATAGTTTTTTAAAAATTAATATAATATTACTTTTCTAATTTCATCCGGGATGGCCTGGTAAGTGACCAGTCAACAGATTGAAATAATAACTTTAGAAATAAAATATTACTACCTCTTACAAAATTCATGTGTCATGCCATCTTTGATCATCGAACAACGATGTGCCGTGTGGCATGTTACAATCACAAAGTAAAAACATATGGAGGCCTGCATCCTATTCACACACCCGGACTCTGGTTTTGATTAACCTGGGCGCGGATCCTTGTCTGGTGCACTGGTTGTACCATTAAAAACCACTTAGTTATATTGATTTTTTGTAAACCCTAAAAAATGAACACATTACTTTCTCTGTCGACGCTACGTGGAAGGAAGGTCTACAATCTGTAGGGGCTTGGACTCATAACAACGACCCAACAATTTACGGTTACAAACAATACTGGGCACGCTCCCCCTTTCAAGCAGAGGCATATGGAATTACTGCAGCGCTGAAATGGCTACTTTATCATGGATACACACACATTGAATTACAAACGGACTGTCAATCCATAGTACGCTGCCTCAACAACAACATTTATCCGGCGCAAGTCTTCATGCTCTTGAAAGACATACGGAAACTCACTGCTTCTTTTACTTTTTGCAATATTCGGTTTGTAGGACGATCTGGCGTTACAAACGCCCATAACACTGCCCGATGTATTACTGGTACTTCTACATTCAGTGTTTAATAAGAAATTTTACTTCTCAAAAAAAAATGATTTTTGTTATAAACTAAAAAAAAAATGTTCTCAAACAGCCTCTGTATGTTCCCTATCATTTGCGGTACTAATTTCTATAGATGAGTGCCAGGATAAATATGGAAATGTACGCCTACGAAACCAAAAGACGACACTTGGCAAACAAAGACAATGTCACTTCTTATTTTATGTATTTCGGAAATCAATGTTTGCAATTCTAGACCTCCGAAGTCCGAACTACCGTGCATTGAATCGCGTACTCAATTTACCTCAACACTGGGAGTTGAGACCCTAGATCTTCATCATATTATCTTAAATCAGCACACGAACTACCAGGTACTTGAGATATGGTCTCAATTATAAGGTGACCGTGTTCAAAGTAGTTGTTATCTTAATTTGCTGGACTTTTATTTCTCTCCAGAAAGAAAACATGAAATTACTTGAAAACTTACATTTCTTCCTCTTCCCCACTTTTTAGGGCATTCTGCGCAATGCACTGGAAAGCTTCTTCAACATTGATGCCCTCCTTGGCTGAGGTTTCAAAGTAGGGAATGTTTCCTTTTGAGGCACACCAAGCCCGAGCCTTCTTCTCAGAAACCTGCACATATATCACAGACACACCAACCAGCCGAATTAATAAAATGAAATTGGCTTGAAAACCATACAACTCCAAAGACCCACCAGAAGGTATGTGATAAATACAAAAAGAAATCGTGAAAACTTACCACCCTACTATTTCCACCATCCACATCAACCTTGTTTCCTATAACCACAAATGGAAAGTTTTCCGGATCTGAAGGGCTTGCCTACACAAGAATTCATAAACCATAAGCCACCTATGAAACCAGGGCAACTAAGAGAGCTGCTTAGAAGAATACTATAAACAATACTACTAACATAAACCAGCAGAGATGATTGCATTGGCCAAAAAAACATTCTCTGTGATCATTTGTGTGGATTAACATCATAATTCAAAGCAAAATAGTATGGTAACAAGCCTTTATTTGTAATAAATAAATAAATAAATAATAGGCTTCAAAGTTCAAACACAGCAAAGGGAAAAAACAGAAATTGTGAGATGAAACCTGAGTGTACACTTTTGATTTTATCATTCAAATAAGATTTTTGTAACTTCCCCCAAAGACAATGGAAACACTAAAAGTGTGTCCGACTTGTTTAGTAAATCTGCTTAGATAGTTCTTGTGAATAGCTATCAGGCTAATTCTTTTCTTTTTCTTTTCTTTTTTGCCTTCATAACCAAAGGCCACGGGCTGGGTTGAAGACCGAGTCTCATGGTGCCTTGAGGTTAACCAATAGGTGAAGGTGAAGTAGACTTAAGACATTTCGCCTTATTAAGACTGGATAAGTAACCCCTAGTATTCTGCTCTCTGAAACTTTGGGAACAAAATGCTTTTTCTAAGTAAATTCACTTGAAAGAAATCTTTAATAGCTATCCCGAGATTATACCTGAATAAGGAATTCTTCCCTCCAATTATTCAGATTGTCAAAAGATTTCATCACATTCACATCATATACAAGAACACAACAATCAGCCCCACGGTAGAAAGCAACACCTAGACTTTGAAATCTTTCCTGACCGGCTGTATCCCAGATCTGCAAAAACAGAAGCAACTCAGTCTTGCGACAACTAATTAGTTCTAAGAGATATAATAGGCATTCATGTATAGAAGAATCTAGTGACAGAAACCGCATGCTGGAAGAACTCTGGTATAAACAAAAACCACATAAAAAGAAAAAGATCCATTCATCATCAAAAAAGGGAATCCTTATTGCAGAAAGAACCACCTCTGTGTTGGGAGGAGCATGTACCACAGAATTACTCCGTACATTCAATCTGACATGTGTTTAAAAGTAGCGAGCTATTCTTAAATGGTCATTGAGCTGGATACTAATACGACAGTTGAGGTACTGTCATGTCCATCCTGAAACGGTTGCAGATTTTTCTTATATGCTCTTCATGGTGAAATTAAATTATAATGAATAACAGGTAAAAGACGATAATGTTTAAGCTTCTGGAATGAATGGTCATTAATGCCAACTATTTTTATTGTGTTTTTCTTTTGCAGTACATTTCATAACAAGAATCTAACACATGACAAATAATGCGCCACTTTTTTAGTCTAGTCATACATGCATGTCCATATGGTTGCTTTTTAAGAAGAAGGTAACCAGTTTAGAGTAATGTGAGACAAACAGCTTGACCATAGCCTAGTACAAGCACGTTAAGATCGTAGCTGGTGGAGGTCTGTTTCTTACCCCTATTAAAAGCAGGTTTATTACTGTTTTACTTGTGAAAAGACACCATTAAAACACACACACTAATCAAGGTGAAAAGACGAAGAGAACAAAACCAAAATCCAGTCATGTCACATACTTAGAAGGCCAGAGTAGTTCAAGATTGAAACGCAGATGTCTATTTAGATCCATGAAGTTTCTGTGTACATGCATATGCAAAAAGTTCCAGAAGTTTGAAGGCAATTTAGTTAGTCATGACCACTTTGAAATCACTGAATGGGTTGATATTGTGACCAAATAAATTTTAGCACTAGTCAAGAAAGGCTGTTTCAGTAGATCATCATCAAACCATACTTCTTAATGTTTCTGCTTATACTAACGAAACACGTTGTTTGCTCCTAAGTTTGGTAGTGCAATTGCATCATGGTGATATCAGATCTCAAACAACCAGCGATATACTCCAATGGAGCAAAATTAGTATGTATCAGCTATTACTCCAAACAAATATGTGTCTCTATCAGGAGATACTCAACTATTTTCTGGTTAAATATTCTGGTTAAACAATTGTTGGATACTAATTCAAAAACACAAACTTCAATGGGCCACGATCTTAACCAAAAACTAGAAGAAAGCGAAGAAGAAAAATGAAATGTTCGTTGTGATAGCCATAGAGGTGTTTATTGTGATCTAGTAAAAAAAATGATACAATGTTTATTGCGATCAGAACGAGGTTAAAAGCCATAAAGGTAACTCTTATGTATTTACTAATATCCCAAAACAATTCCCGCCTTTGGTTTCAAAATCCTGTAACAGTACCGATACCCCTGAAACCACCACAGCGTGACTGTTACATTGGTCGTTTGCTGATACTGCGACTTAAGATCACATTTTGGTACGCCACAACTAGCTCCATTTCCCGGCTAAAGTCTTCTAATGGTAATATCAGAGCTCAAACAACCAGCGATATACTCCAATGGAGCAAAATTAGTATGTATCAGCTATTACTTCAAACAAATGTGTGTCGCAATCAAGAGATACTCAACTATTTTCTGGTTAAACATTTGTTGGATACCAATTCAAAAACACAAACTTCAATGGGCCACGATCTTAACCAAAAACTAGAAGAATGCGAAGAAGAAAAACTGAAATGTTCGTTGTGATAGCCATAGAGGTGTTTATTGTGATCTATTTAAAAAAATGATCCAATGTTTATTGCGATCAGCACGAGGTTAAAAGCCATAAAGGCAACTCTTATGTATACTAATATCCCAAAACAATTCCCGCCTTTGGTTTCAAAATCCTGTAACAGTCCCGATACTCCTGAAACCATCACAGCGTGACTGTTAAATTGGTCGTTTTCTGATACTGCGACTTCAGATCACACTTCGGCACGCCACAACTAGCTCCATTTCTCGGCTAAAGCTTCCTAACTATTTTCTACACTAGTTCACACATGGTAAAAAAACAAAAAAGGAGGTCTCGAACAACTATAGATGCATCAGTTAGGGTTGTGAATTGCGAGAATAATACAGGTGACACAAATGCACAAAAATTATTAGAACTAAATACCAGTTACCTGTAAAGTGAATAGTCTGTCTTCATACTGCACTTCTTTTGTCAAAAAATCAGCTCCAATGGTGGCCTTGTACTGATTGCTGAACTTCTTATTAACATATCTTGAATCAAACATTCAAGGCAAACAGCTACAAATCTATTCAAGGCAATTTAAAATAATCAACTTCAACAAATCATGTATAAGAACATATCAGAAAATCCATGTTTATTTTAGCAGAATGATATGATTTCATGCTTAATTTGCCAAATAAACTGAGAGAGGATACTGATTCATCAACGAGGTCTTCCCCACCCTGCAATCCACATAAACAAGCTGTGATTGAATAATTCGAAGCACGTCTTACTAATTACTAAGGGCCAGTTTGGGAATGTTTTTGCTACCAGCACAGCTGCTTTCCGACAACAGAAGCAGTTTTAGTGTGTCTGGTAAAAATAAAATTTCTGCTTTTTCGGACAGCAATGGGGTATGCTTTTCTAGAAAGTGTTTTTGATTGATTTATCTACAACCGATTTTAACCTTACAATTTTTAAAACTATCAATAGTTATTTTTATGGAAATGACACGTGTTATATATTTTTGTCATTTTACCTCTCACAGCAACTTCACAGTTGGTTTTACCAAACACAAAATTACTATATTAATATTTCACAGCAGCTTTTACATAATTTTTACCAAACAACATTTTATCAAGAATTCACACCAGCTTTTCCACAGTGTTTTAACGCAGCAGCTTTCTAGCACCGCCATAGCATTCCCAAACTAGCCCTTAGCTAACCATTTAACTATCACTATTGGACAACTAACTAAAATTTTATAACATCTAAAATAAAAATGTTCAATTTTCATCAAATTATAAATAACATTTAGCTAGTACTACTACTATTGAAGATGCGGTAGTTAACTGAATCATAAATCAATCGTCAGATGAGAATCAAAAGGGACCAATTTACTAGGGCACGAGCTGAGGAAAATATTGAAGCTAGAGTTCGAATGATCTAAAGCCCTAGGGCTTCTCACGAACCTCATAATTCAAATGAGTGAAGCAAAGAGACTCTGTGTATAACTCACCCGCTATCGCCGAGGATTATGACTTTCAGGAGCGTTCGTCTCCGGGACGGCATCGGAGCGGTTGGAATCGGCGCCGGAGACACAGATCTCGGCGAGAGACAGAGAGACGAACAGTGAGTGATTCAGCGATTAACAGTACACACTCAATTTTGGGGAAGAAAGGCTTCTGCTCGAATTGTATGACCTTACCGTGCTCCGTCAGAAAGCACGAGTCGTTGTAGCCGTTAGATTTGACCACCCAGGTAATCCAATGGATAGAAACTCCTGGAGTGTTTATTTGTCAATATCTCATGCACGGTAGATCTCTCTGTGCTTATCAAGAGCTGCCGCGTTGGATGAGTTGTCCCGCCACTTGTCGTCTTACCAGGAGACTCTATTGTATAGTTCTGGAGTAGATTTGGAATAGTGGTTTTTTTTTGTTTATTGAGGTGCTCCAAAAGTGTAAATCTCCCATTGCACTCGCCTAAATTTATTTCTCTCTAAATATAAATCTACAATTGAAATGCAAGTTCGAACCCGCCTATATGATGTAATTCTAAAAAAAATTGTGAAAGTGTGGGTGTTTATACACTTGATTCTTTAGCTCCTTATTTTCAAACTAGTTGATGACGCGTCCTGTTTAGGCTACTACTATTGTTTTTTTATTGTTACTGAATTACTTGACCACATATTTTGAAATCTATGTATATTTTCTTAAGGAGGCAAATGGTGTTAAAGCAGTAGTTGAGCAGTTATCATTTTTATCTTTGTTGAATTAGTGGACCACATATTTTGAAATATCTATATTTTCTTAAGGAGGCAAATGTGAGAGTGGCTTTTGTACAATATAGATTTGTAATGTGCGTGTGCGATTAAAAATCAATGGCAAAGATCAATCTAAGATGTCCTTGAGGATGAGAGGAAAAAAAAAGTGCGAGTGGCTTTTGTACAATATAGATTTGTAATGTGCGTGTGCGATTAAAAATCAATGGCAAAGATCAATCTAAGATGTCCTTGAGGATGAGAGGAAAAAAAAAGTGCGAGTGGCTTTTGTACAATATAGATTTGTAATGTGCGTGTGCGATTAAAAATCAATGGCAAAGATCAATCTAAGATGTCCTTGAGGATGAGAGGAAAAAAAAAGTGCGAGTGGCTTTTGTACAATATAGATTTGTAATGTGCGTGTGCGATTAAAAATCGATGGCTAAGATCAATCTAAGGTGTCCTTGAGGATGAGAGAAAAAAAATACAAGTTGGCCCATCATAACCGCTTCACAGGGTCTTACGCGCCTAGCCTTTTGGCTCAACTCTCTCCTCTTTTTATTAGTTTATGTCGGCGAGTTTCTCATCTTCAAAACATGCGTGAACATTAGCTTCTTGGACCAATCTACTAAAACTCATTTCCTTTTTACGGTCATCAACAATAACGTAAGGATGAACAAAAAAGTTCATCCGATTTTTATCTCGTTTAACGACTAAAAGTTTTGCAGATTTTGCCCAATCGTGTAACTGTTTCAGTGCGGATCTGGGCATAACCTCACAATATCCATGGATCTCGAAACCCTGTAACTTCAACTTCCGTCAATTTTCCCGATAGAAACTACATAAGGGTTCTATAACTAATTGCTTCGAGATTAGATAACAAGATTGTAGCTCAAAATCTGTATTGTGAGGGAACGACGTTATCATCCTTGATTCCAAAACTCATAATCAGATAAACGATCTTGTTAAAACTCAAACAGGCACTTGATACGTAAAAACTTCTACAGCATGGTTAATATAGCATACCAATCTGTCCAAGCTCTTTCTCGCCATTGAGCTGGGACACGGGAATTAAGATACACAACTTTTTACTATTGCCCCTCATATTATGTGTAATCCTAATTATGTCATTTCCCGTTTTTCACTCTTGTATAAAGAAAATCATAGAAGAAGAGAAAAATGGCGCATCCATCTTTAAGATCTGGAATTGTACGTGTTTAATCGTGTGTTTTGAACCTTTGATTCGATTTCACAACTCCATCACACGATTCTAGACCACAATTGACTATCTTGATAAACTTGTACATTTTTCGGACATAAATTTTAGGACATAACCCTATCATTTTTTATTTGTGAATTCCAAACAGCCTCTCTAGGAAGTAATTAGTCGCTTCTCAAAAAAAGAAAGTAAGGAGTCGGATTGCACCGTTTCAGTCTCTCCCGCCCAAATAGTAGGTAAAGCGGCCGGAACCGTCGAATAGTTTCCATTCCGCCGTAGCTGCCGACAGCTTGCTTCGCCGGCCACCGTGGCTCAAACGCCGGTCGCTCGCTCTCTCTCTCCCTATACGGTAGTCAGCATACATACCAAATCACCGGTCTCTCCGTTCAACCAACCACCAGATACACATTCCTTATTCGCTCTCCTTCACCAAACACACGACCCTTCAGCTTGTGCTATGCTTCATCTTCTACTGGCACGTTTCAATTACATTCTCTCCCAACTCCGTGTTTGGCTGATTTTGTGTGTAAAAACCTAAAAAATCGCTCGGTTAGGGTTCCTAAATGAGGGGTGAATTTGATTTGATTTGACTCAGCTACTGGTCAATGGACAATGAGATGGCTTGTTAATGGCTGCAAAGGCTGGGCTAGGGTTCCAATTGAAGAGAAAGGTATTGAAAGCTGACTCCGTTTTTTTCTAATCATGCTATTTTGTAAATTCTGATAGTATCATTCTACATGGATATAGATTTGGACTAATTGTGAACAAAATGTCCCACAAAAGTAAATAACAAAAAAGTAAATAATTCATGAAAAGTTATTTAAAAAAATAAACATTGTATTGCATGCCTAAACAAAGATCATATGGGTGCTATAGGAAACTTAGGGACTTCTGATGATGATGCTCCACTCCTTGTATGCCAGGTATTTGTGGTGGCTAATGCGTACATGTGCGCTTCTGCGTTTACACAAATGAATAATTGTGTAAGTTTTGAAGTTTGCGACGTCTTCGGGATGGGGACGTCACCCTACATGGAGTTCACATGCATCACAGCCGATATTAACAGAGTTTTTTGGGTGATAGTGGAAAAGTATTAACAATGCGATCTACGATAACAAACCTCAAATTAGTATAATGAGCTATATAATTGTAAGCATATGTCAGCTCCAACTTGTATGAGATGCGAGTTTGCAACGTAGGAAGCAGTTAAAACTTTTTAAGTAAAATGAAGTAGTTCAGGTTCCTGAGGTAGGTAGTATGAATTGACTATGTAATGATTCGTACTTGCTACTATGACTAGTGGATTTGATGTGGGTCCGTTTTTTAGTCTAAAATTTGGGTTCTTTTCATATAAACTTTTTTTTCTAGGATCAACAAGCTCTGGGATAGAAGAGTTTGATGTGACAGAACAGGAAAATTACAATTTATAACTGAATTTGGTGTTACAAAGTTATTTCTCCTTCTTTTGGCGACTTCACTGATGATCTTGTTGAGTCCATTTGATTGCCTTTTTTTCCAGCGTCCTTGATGCCATTGGAGGTTCACTTGGTCGTAAACTTCAAGGCCTCATGGATATATTTAGGCGCTTTCTTTCAAGCTAGCACCAATTTTGAAGTACATTTAGTGGCTGTGCAGTTTGTATTCATTAAAAAATTAGAAGTTTGTATATGAATGAACTGTTATGTATCTGGGGCACATTTTATGTTCTTTCAAGGATAGATGACATGTTCATCGATAAGGAATGCATAGAGTTTGCTAGAAGCATTTTATTTGGAACAAAACCTGTGGCGTATATTAAAACTGGTTATATACTATTTCTAAATGTGATCATGTGGTTCATAATTTTTGCAGGAAAATGACTGTTATTGAAGACGTTGAAAGCGGAGCATTTGACTAACTCCAAGGTACCAGAAATTAAGGTTGGAACAAAAGCACATGTGGTAAAAAGAGAAGAAAGAAAAAGAGTTGATGCTATCTAATTAAGGGTACTTATCATATCTTAGACTTTTTTTAGACCACCCGGTTAACAGATCAATGACTATCCAGAAGTGTACACATATACCATACTTATCATATCTTAGACTATTTTTAGACCACCCGGTTAACAGATCAATGACTACCCAGAAGTGTACACGTATACCATAGTACAATTGTTGCTCCTAATTTTATCCAGTGGTGGTGAAAGCTGGTAGATTCAACTTTGGTCACTTGGCTTCCCTGTTTGTAGGAGACTATTGGGTATGAGGATAACTTGTGGTTTCTCTGTCTGAGCTTAGCCATGTAGCACCTATCTTCTCTCCTAAAATAACTTTCCTTCCTTTCTCCAGAGGTAACTCTCACATCTATCTGGTTACCATTCCAGAACAAAAGTTTAATGTTTCTGCCGAATCATCATGAAGGTTAAGATATTATGGTATCTCATTGGCATAAACTAATGTCTGATTTGTTTCTCATTCTGCAGATCTTTACTAGTTATGCTTAATGCCTTAGTCTTATTTCAGGTTACTTATATATGACTACATTTTGTTTGTACTTAGGGATCATTCGTTGGAGGAGCGACATGGTTTGGTGGGTGTATTTGGACGTAGATCTTTGGTTGAAAAAGCTTCTGAAGCTCAGAAGGATGGTGATTCAAACTCTACATCAACATCTCCCATCATGCCTTCTCCATCACAATCCTCGTCATCATCACTGCCAGGTCCACCGTCGTACCAGGCTCAATCAGTTGAGAAAGTATCAGTGCGTTCAAAGGCGTCGCATATGCTTAAAAACAAGGCCTTCATAGCTGGATTATGTGTAGGAGTATTGCTGTTGCTCATTGTCGCGATAATCCTTTGTTTGATCTTCCTTTGGAGAAGGACGAGGAAAAAGAAGCGCGAGCACGAGCTTTTCAATCCTCAGAAACCTTATAATAAGACAAGTATGCTTCATTTCCCAAGTCTTACTTTCCATAGAAAATAGTACTTTAATTGAATTCGGGGTCTCCCTCTTTGCTTTCTTAGCCCATGAATTCGGATTACTAATCAACTGCTTAAAGTTTAAAAAGTGATTATTTTTACCCTGCAAATTCTTTTTCTCCGTGATTTGAACAAAGAAACAAACGGTCAGAATAGTAGCATACCTCTCAGCCACTTGACACTGGATTAATAGTATAAGAGATCAGCACGCCTTAGGCTGAGAATGAACAAATTAAAAATGGCTTTTCCTAATTCCTATCTTAAGATGATAGAAGATTTTAGGGTCATATCAGATTCTATCAAAGTTTCTAAAACATAATCAGAGATGGAATTGATAAAGGGACTGGGTCATTAGTTCAACACTTCAACCATTGGCTCATTGGTTCCTAAAACATAACCATTGGTTCAACTGCTTGTAAGTAGTTACAAATAAAAGGGAGAACATGTTTAAGTGTAATGAATAGCATTTAAAAAGAAATATATTAGTAAAAAGTAGTTACATAATGGACATACAAACAAGTCAGGAAAACTTCTAAAAAATTTGTCAATAGTCTTTAATCCTGAAATAACTGTATTTTTTTGTCAAACAAATATTGCACCGAGACTGGTTGTTAGTTTCCTCTCAAACTTCTTTGTCTATCTTTAAGACCTGTGCTTTCTACTCTTCAACTCATTTATATGTTCACCCTAGCGAAAGAAAATGTTAAATTACGATTTTCTTCTTGTGTTATGGGTCATGGTTATCTCAGTTTCCGAACTTCGGATTTTTCACCTCTATCCTTCGTCATGGGTCACGCACATTAGTCAATAACACTATCTGTAAACTAATAAAGGAAACAAAAGAAAAGTAACTAAACTCTGATACCCAATTTATTCGTCTTCTTTTTTTTTTCCCCTTTTTTGAGGAAATGGTCTGCAGTGTTTCAGACCATTGAGAATTAGTATGTGTAAGGCTACTACTAGATGGTTGAAATTCTATATATTTGGTTAGAAGTTATTAAACTTGACATCATATTAGGAACTTTCACGCGAGAGCAAGAATATGGAGAAGGGCCTATTTAGTATACGCTGAAAATTTAAAAAATCAACTGAAAACAATCTGACTGAGAACTAGCTGAACTGAAAATCGAAATCTGTTTGGTATGAACTGAAATTAAAGTCGGCAAGTTTTATCCATTTGACAAAGTCATTAATATTTTTTAAATCAACTATTTGAATACCACTTATTTATAAATGAATTCTCATCATGGTAATGTCAAAAACATTAGTTTTTTTTTTTTTAGTTTTTCTGCAGATTTTAGGTGCTACCACATGAGATTAGCTGAAGGCACAAATTTTCACCCAAATTGGATTAAAATTGGGAATACCATGAATGCATTAAAAGTGTTTATGAAAAGAACATGCATTAAGAATAAGAACTAGACTAAAGTCTCATATTTTAAACTTTTAAGGAAAATTGCTTAAAGCCTCGCTTTTCTAATAAACGCAGCCTTGCATGCTAATGAATGAGCCCGTAAAGATAAAATAACATTTTTTTTGTACAAATGCTTACATGCTAATGAATGAGCCTGTGTAGAGACCGAGGGACAACACACGTCTTCAAAAGGACACTCAAATGGACAATCCGCGAATCGGAACTCCCCCTCAAATGAGCTAAAAGCTAATCGAAATACTCCCCCACATGGACAACAAGGCCCTTGGGGTACGCCTTCAAATGGACGGCAGGGAACTTCAAGCAACCCTTCAAATATTGGTCAGCCGTCGGGTCCAGTTAGTTCAGAACAATGGTCGGCGGTCCCACCTCCTCCGCCTCCTCCGATGATGAGTAGTACTGAGATGAGTACCTCCGGTTTCTCAACTTCTTCTTATCATCCGGTGCCTCCGCCACACCCTAACCTTTCTCTTGGGTTCAACAAGAGTACATTCACCTACGAGGACTTGTCAGCAGCAACTAACGGTTTTGCCAAGACCAATTTGTTGGGACAAGGTGGGTTTGGATATGTTCACAAAGGCGTGTTGCCAAATGGGAAGGAGATAGCAGTGAAGAGTCTGAAGTCTGGCAGTGGGCAAGGGGAGCGCGAATTCCAAGCCGAGGTTGAAATTATCAGCCGTGTCCATCACCGCCACCTCGTGTCACTGGTTGGATATTGCATGTCAGAAAAGCAGAGGATGCTGGTTTATGAGTTTGTCCCCAACGGCTCCCTTGAACATCACCTTTATGGTATTTTTCATACTTGCTATATGTTTTATTTTCCCCATTGTTTCCAACCATGCACAATTCTGGTCATTACCAATCATGCCTCATTTTGCACCCAAGGAGCCACTGCAAGTATTTTAGAAGTCACTGGATATTTTGCAGGTAGGGGTGTTGCAGTTATGGACTTCGCCAAGAGGCTTAGAATTGCGTTAGGGGCAGCTAAAGGGTTTGCTTATCTTCATGAAGATTGTGCGTGATCTCTCTCTCTCTATCTCTCTCTCTCTCTCCCTCTCCCTCTCCCTCTCCCTCTATAGATGTCTAAGTTGTTAATATTCTGGTCATTGCTGTTTGCAGGCCACCCTCGAATTATTCATCGAGATATCAAAGCTGCTAATATCCTCCTCGATGACAATTTTGAAGCAATGGTATTCGCTTCTCACACAGTTTCTTCCCTCTTTGGCTTTTGTTTACTATTACTATTGTACTACATGTCACACACTCTTAAGGAAATTTGAGATGTTGAGTTTCTGGATAAATCTGACATTCTATATATTTAGGTTGCTGATTTCGGACTGGCTAAACTTTCTAACGATGAATTCACCCATGTATCCACACGAATTATGGGAACATTTGGGTAAGGTTAACATTCTTCTTTCTACCCAATTCAGCTCTTCCATTCTAATCTCTGTTCAGAAAAGAAATACAATTAGATCAATTGATTGTGCAACTGATTCTATATACAATTGCAGATACTTGGCTCCTGAGTATGCATCCAGTGGAAAGTTAACCGAAAAATCTGATGTTTACTCGTATGGTATTGTGCTCTTGGAACTAATTACTGGAAGACGTCCTGTGGATATCCATAGCGACGGCGAATGCTTAATAGATTGGGTTTGTACTTTACCTTGATCAACTATTTAACTGATCCTGCCCTGGTTATTTTTTCCAAAACAACATTAGTTCTCTTCTGGACCCCCTCCCTATATATTTGGAGTTTAGTGTATTGTCTTTTTTCATGACTTTCAGCTCGCCTGGACCTCGTGGTGTCAATAGGGCCGGCCCACTGGCCAAACCGGCCCATTTTGCTTCGAATACCCATAACCGGCCAAGCCTGCCCCCCTCGCCCAGCCCAACCCCTTTCCTACTAGCCCAGCCCTCAACCCGGCTCGGTGCAGTTTTTTTCTTGGTTAGGTCCGGCCTGGCCCGACCCCCTCATGCATAGAGCTTGGTCCGGGTCAGCCCGCCCCTCCGGGCCGGTCCACCCCTTCCCTCCACGGATTTTTTTATAAAAAACTAGGTAATTGACCAATTCACCCCCATTTAAAAAAAACATTTGGTGGGGTGGGTAATTTGGTCAAACCGTTCAAATATATATATATATATATATATATATATATATATATATATATATTTATTTGTGTGTGTATTAATATTAGAAAATATATATAATATAAATATTTAACCAGCCCAGCCCCTTAACCAGTGGGGTTTAGGCCCAGGACCGGTCCGGGCTACGTTTATTCCCCCCACAACCAGCCCCGCCCCTCCACCCCTGGACCGCCAACCTGCCCGCACCAAGCCCCCTTCCAACCCGGCGGAGACATCACCGGCCCTTTGACACCACAACCTGGACCTTTTCCGGAGCTAAAACCCATGTTTGGTGCATGACTTTTTCAGGACTTTTAGCTCCTGGAATTAAAACTCTCAAGTCTTAAAAGGAGGAAAAATAGTCCGGGTAGAGTAACTTTTTGGACTGAATAGTCCACCAACTGTCTGAGATATAGTACTATATTTCCCTTTCATATCACTCACATTTTGCTGCACGTAGTTTTTAGTAATTGACACTAAACAACAATATTATCATGTCACCTACTTTCTTACAACACCAAATTTTTCTGAGAACTTTTTCATCACCAATTCATTTTGGCCAACTGAAAGTACATGGACGACGACGTAAAAGAATTGGTATACCAAACTTGCCATAAAATCATGTTATAGCATTTCCTCTTTAAGTATATCATTTGTAAAAATTGTGATGAAGGAGAGACTAAATATTTACATATCCTCCTGTCGAGTTTTGGAAATTCACAGGCTAGGCCTATTCTAGCGCGTGTAACACAAGGTGGAAGCTATGAAGAGCTTGTAGATGCACGCTTGGAAAACCACTTCAATCATCAGGAAATGTTGCGCATGGTTGTATGTGCTAATGCATGCATCAGGCATTCTGCAAGAAGACGGCCTAAGATGAGTCAGGTACAAAACTTGTGTGTTAACACTTAACAATGTTGGCGTAATTGATATTCTCAAATTCATATGTGATTTATGTGTGCATTTAACGAGAACGATGGTTTGACTGTAACCGTTATTGAGGCTGTTAGGGTATTAGAAGTAAAATACATAGCAGATGGAATACGACAATAATCCTCTTGACTGGAACGAAGCTGAAAAGTTGTGCTCTCGTTCTTTCTTTTTGTGACCTTTTGTTAATTTGGACAAAGCGCTATCATCTCCCAGAGAAGGAGCATTTTTTTTTTATCCTTGGACCAAAATTTTCCTGGATCAAAATTTGCTCATCCACTTTGTTGTGTGGACTCCAACAGTGAAGGGCAAGTTTGCTCCATCACAGTTTTTTTTAGTTACACTATACAATTACTACATTTTATATAATGATTATCCACAATATTTATTTAAATTGAAAATAGAGCTGACCAATCAGTCACCTTTTTTAGAGTCACAAAAATTTAATAAAAATAATGCTTAGTTTTAAATTAAAAGAATAAATAAGAAGCCCATAACGACCCAAATCTCATTTATTACTTTATAAAAGGAAAGCTGAGTTTTGAATTAAATATTTTTTATCCTCATGAACAGTATGTCCTAAGTTTTGCTCCTCCATTTGCTTTATCTGTTGGAGGTGAGTTTTTGGTGTGTTTGGACCAATTTTTGCTCCAAAAGTGTATTTGCTCATTCTCTAGGAGATGCTCTAAGGTAGTCCCCTCGCTTGGTCACATTACCCATACAATTGTTGTTAGGCTACTGAACTGGCTAGATTTCCCCCTTTCTCAAACTCTACCACTTACTCCACATTAATCCTTATTTGATCACATGGTTGTACCTGGTAATGCAAAAATGTGTGTGTGTGTGTGTGTGTGTATTCAGTGTTGAGCAATAGTTTTTGGCCTTGTGAATTTGACGATCCCGGTTATGTTGGTTACTCCATAAGATTACCCTTGTCTATTCCAGATCCACATGGGTCACTTCTTTTCTTCAATACAAGCCTTCAGAATGCTAATATGGAATATACTGATTGAAGTATTTGTCTTGCTAATGGACAATAATTCCTGTTACATAAGTTGTTTTCTGACCTCCAACATTCACCTCTAGCCTTCTGGACTAAGTGGGATATCAGTTATCAAGATTACAAGAAAATCAGTATAGGTATTGAAGTACTGAACTACTTTTGCTTGACCCGATTAAACCAAGAACAACCCTTTTATTTCAAAGAAGCTATAATCACAAATGCAAATACTTCCCCCCTTTTGGCTGATATATTAAATTATGCCAGTGCCACTATATATGAATAAGACAATGTCAGTATTTATGCCCCCGTTACTGCATATACATCCCCCTTTTAGCTTTTAAATTGTGCCTCTAAAAAGATTAGAAAACTTTATACCAACTACAAATACTTCCCCTCTTGCAGTATCATAATTTAGTGGCTTAGTGGGAATATATAATCAAAAGTTCCTAAATTGTGCCCCCCCTTGGCTATGGCTAATTCCACTGGTTGAGGGGATTTTCTTTCATTACTAAAAGCACATATGAATCAGATTGTCCGTGCATTGGAAGGTGATGTCTCTCTGGAAGACTTGAATGTGGTGAAACATAGCGAACTCATGGGGTCCGGATCAGATCAGGAATCTTCATCCAATTCAGAGATTGCAAGGTTCATGAAGACGGCGTTCTCGAGTGGTCTCACGAACAGTGATCGCGGTGTTACTGAAGATTATGGTCATACTCCTTCCAGCAGCGACGACTCGGCTGAATTTCGCTTGCGAGCGAAACATGGACAAAATCAATGACACTCTCCGTTTGCTGCAGGGTGAAGTTCAGAGAACGTGACAAATACCAGATTATGAAATTGGGCTTTGTTTAGTTTAGAAAATAATGTTGAAAACCTTTTTTTTAAGTGTTGATTTTTTTTTCTTATTCTTTTCATATAGTAATGAGAAAGTTCTTCGTCCAGGAAAAGCCTATTTGTTGGTTGAAAAAATAAATGTCTCTTGGGCATTTTTTCATAAATTCCTCTGTTTCCTATCAAAAGCTTCCAACTTCAATGTCATCATTTTAAACTGGGTAATCAATGAGTGTGTTTGGATGAGATAGATTATTGTATTATGTGATTATAGGATAATTGGGATATATGGCTGAACTAAATATTGAAATCTGGTTGAGGTGAACCAGAGATTCCAATAATATACAATTTCATAATTCAATACTCACTTCAATCACAAATTCTAATTATCAGTCTCATCTAAACATACTGAATGTGAGTGCTCTAAATAATAAAGTTGGTTAATTCAATGATCAGCAATTTATAGAACCAAATTGCTTCCATGCTCTTGATTGTTGTCTTCAAATAAGAACATCATCATTAAAGGTGCTTCATTCATACTCCGACATGGAAACACATTTGCAAGTCCTTCAACGACAACAAACCCAAAAACAAAAAGCGTTAAAAAAACAAAAAGTATATTCCCGCCGAGGGGCTCGAACCCTCTTCCAACGACAACAAACCCAAAAACAAAAAGCGTTGAAAAAACTAAAAAATTTACGCCCACCGAGGGGCTCGAACCCTCACCACCGAGGGGCTCGAACCCTCAACCACAAGGTTAAGAGCCTTGCGCTCTACCAACAGAACTAGACGGGCCTTGCGCTATGTCGATGGTAAAAGTGTATTTAATTGTCTACAACACATGATGTTCAAAATACCTTTAATTCCACTCATCTCCCTATATCCCATGAGAAATGCGAGGATCTCACTATTATTTTCCTCTTATTTCTTGCATTCCTTTCACACAAATACAATCATGTCAGATGAGTATTGTTGCAGTCAATTTTATTTGAGTAGAAGATAAGTTAGAGATAAATGTTGAATCTCCAACATTTCTCATATCCCATATAAAAATCACCGAAATATCATATTTGAATAAATTAGTTACATCATAATTCTCAGAGCAACTTAATAATGCGACGGCTCTTTAATTTCCACAAGTCTCAGTAAGGTTAGGTAGTAAAACTACCATTACAATAATAGAATCGAATTCAATCCTCGTACACTTCGTGCCATGTTAGTCTTTTAACACGATAAAAAGGTTTGATTCAGCAAATCACGCCAAACAAGCATTTAATTTATTTTTCTTATGTCGATGCAATTCTTGTTTTCATTAGCTGAAATGGAGCTACCGGGGCGAAACAAACGTTGTTTGGTTGTCATTTATATTTGTTTTATTTTGTAGTCGAATAATAGCTTGTGTTGGTTCGTATTTCACAGTAATCTATCTTCCAAGAAACGAGAGAAAAATTAGTCGCAATATATAATCTGAATTTCACGATATGCAATAAATAAAATCAATTTACTCCATATATGTAGTTCTCGAAATCTCAAAAAACACAAAACAAAAAAGAAAAATAAAAAGACAAGCTTCTCATAAGTCAATTTCCCATGACTGTCAAAGACGTCCATAGGCTTGATTATAGGACTGCAACTCGGGCGAGCTGGACGGGTTGGCACCCCTGTCCAAGCCCGAGCCCGAGTTCTGTCGTGGCTGTCCAAGCCCAGCCCGACCCGGGTTAAGAGCATTGTCAACCCGTCCGAGCCCAAATTCGTATAAATCAATTCGGGTTCGGGTTGAATTCGGACTAGTACGTTAAACTTAATAATCTTTTTAAAAAAACAAGAGAATAATAAAATGTTGGCGAAAAAACAAATCAACTAGCTACAGAAGAAAACAATGATTAAAAACATCGCTAATAATCAAGAGAAAAGTAGCATATTCATAGGTAGTGGTCATGGAAATCGGGCGATTCGGGCTAGCCCGACGTTCGTTATTTGTGCCCAAGCCCGACCATAATTGCAATTCGGGCTGGGAATTTCTGTCCAAGCCCGTCCAAATTACCAAAACTATATGTCCGGGCCCTATTTGAGTTCGGTCTGGGCTCGGGTTGGTCGGGTTCAACCCGCCAAAGTTGCACCCCTACTTTATTATCACATGACAACATCTACTCTACATCAAGAAAATTAGAAATATGCCATGTGCCTTCATTGTTAATTTCAATGAGGTGTGTAGTCAAGAGGAAAAGAGAGAGGAAGGATGGTAGCTCAACCCCTGTACAGGTGTTCTAACAAAGCTAATTCATGATGCTGGGTGAATTATAGTTTGAAATACCATACCGGACGCCGTTTCATTTTTCTTATCGGAGTGGAACATTTCGGTACCGGTATTCTTCGGTGATTCGTTTCAGATCAATTTTTGAATTATATAATTGTCCAAAAGTTTTTATATTTTCAGAATGATCCCAGCTTTTATTCTTATTTTTTCAAAATAACCATAAACGTGTTTCTTAATTTTAATTATTGTTCTTATTATATGCACTGACTGAGGGAATGAAAAGTATTTAGAGAATTATCTATCTCGGAAATCAACATAGATGTGTGATTTTTTTTATTAAATGCCCAAAAATTGTTTAAATTACAAACATGACCCCCATCGAAATTCGCTAACTCGTCTGAAACACCTCGAAACACCCAAAATCAGCAGAAACACACCGGTACACACCGGATTTTAGCCTTGTATGTACCGGTAGCGGTTATACTTCGTTTGTAGACCGAATCGGCCGAAACGGACTGAAAACGGAACGAAATTTCAAACTATGGGGTGGATTCGATTCTAACAAAGCTAATTCATGAAGTGTAGCAATCTATACTCGGTCAAATGGGTGGTAGGTGTTAGAAAGTTTGGACCCGTTTTGTTCTTGTTAGAAGAAAACAGTAAGTTAATAAAACATAATGTAAACAGTAAAAGACAACATACAGATAGATAAACGGCTGAGTGTTGAAACAATCTGCCGAAGAACAATCTCGTACATTCACGATCTCCTTAAGACAGTAGTCGCCGGGTACCGTTGGTGCCTTGGTTCTGACTGTGGCGAATTGTCTCCCAGGATAAAAGTTCTTCCGACGTTGTAGATGGAGCACCGTTTCTGCAACACCCAACGAACGAGTCTAGCAGATAGAGAATTTGATGGAGAGATTGATAGCAGAGAATGAATGAGTTCAGAATGATTTTTCTGAGGGAGGAAATTTCCTTTTATAGGAACTGAAACGGGGTTGGTCAGGGAGACACAACCGTTCGGACGGTTGCAACCGTTGAGTTTTGGCAGTTAATTAACCGCTTGGTTAATTAACGACACTGAAACGAATTGATTTATGTTTAATTTTCTGGGCTAGAAAAAGTTAGTTTTTGGCCCAAAAAGAATTAGTTCACAGTAAGTCCCAACAACCCAAACCCACGCCATGACCCGGCCCGTGCCCGAACCCGAGACCAAGCCCGACCGGACGGACGGCGGCGCGCGCGCGCGTGTGGTTGTTCGGACCGTGTCTAGGTCCTCCCTCCTGCACAAAATGTGCTTCGCCCTAAGGGCGTGCCTTTATAGTCCAATGTTGAAGTATATAAACACTTCAAACTCTCTCTTCCTCAAGATGTGGGTTGATTTGTTTTGGGAACATAAACCCAAACACAAAACCCCATCTTCTACGGCTTATTGTTCATTCATTTCTTACTTGTTTTCGACGAGTGAGTAACCAAAACGATCACCAAGTTACCCTCAATGTGATGGTGTAACTGGTGTTGTTAACTTTCAAATGAGCCAGATGAAAATCGGTCTCAAAGTCGGGCAAAAAACCGACTTGTCGAAAACCTTTCCCTAACAGTAGGAAGGGAGGATCATCGAACAAATATTAGACAGGTACTTTTGTGATGACTTGTGGAGAACTGCATACAAATATAGTGATACTTCACCAACTAACAAGTATGTGTGATTACCTAATTTTGATACTGGATTCAAACATCAATACGGTGCAGGGAGTCCGACCTTTCAAATTTGAACCCATGTAGGTAAGGTGTGAGAGTGGTGACATAATCGTCATTGAATCTTGGAAATCCAACAATGGAAACCTCTAGGAGTGAATTGGTTAAGATATACGAGAAGCACAAAGATGACACTATCAAGATGGAAGAAATAGTGGTTTGGCAATATCAATTCCAACATCGAGGCAAATATATCACACCCTGAATTATATTCAGTTGAAAAATAGGATTCCAGAGCACCTAATCCGGGACACCGGTTTTGCCGTATCCCGGATCCTCCAGAATTCTCCTTTTCCAACGGAATTCTGTTTTGTCGAGAGAGGTTGAACCGATTTTCACCATATTTTTGACTTCCCTTTACCTCTCGTTGTCTTCTCATCTAAACATGACCAATTTTTAACTACTTGTTTTCTTAGGAGCATAGCCAATTACATTTATTGAATTTTAAAGTGACACATTAAATCTCAAAACCAATATTAAATAAAATCCAAAAAAGACCAATGAGAGTTGGTTGGTTTGTTAAGCCTCGTCTCCTCGCTAGACCGAGGCTTGGGTTTGAGTCCCACTATAAGCGGTCTCTTAGTGGGTGATCAGTAATTCTCTTTGTAAGTATTCAAAGAGGCCGAAGGTCTGTCTTGACCCCTGGGATGTGACAATCTCCTATCCTCTTAGATTAAAAAAAAAATCCTAAAACATAAAAAAAGAAATTATAAACAAATCAAATACTAAAATTAGCTATAATACTAAAATTAGCAATAGTTATTTTTTTGAGAATTTGTTTTTTTATCATATCATCAATCGGGTTTGAACCTGAGACTTCATGCAGGCGCTCCAAATTCTCTACCATTTGAGCTACCATCCTAGCTTAGTTATATTTTTTTAGAGATAAAATTGGTCATAGATATATTAGCCAGTTACAGAATTCTAAAATGACATTTCCTTTTTTTTTTTTTTTGAGAAAAAATGACATTTCTCAAAGAAAAAGAATTCTAAAATGACACCTTAATTCTCAAAATAAATAATAAAAAATGCTGTAAAAAAAGAATTATAGAAAAAAAACTAAAAAAGAAAAAAGAAATAGGGCTTAAGTAGCTCGTAGTCTCCATCATCGGGGGTTTTTGTTCAAATGCCTTTCTGGCAACTTGACTTGAGTTTATACCCTTGGCCAAACTTGCTTTTCCAATCTACCCGGCTGGGTAATCAAATATGTAAAGATATTATTAACTACTATGTGGTCCCTTCTTGTCAGCCAAAAGTACATGTTTGTCAGCCAAGTTTTTTGTTCAATTACTTCTATGCCCTTGCAACCCTAATATTGAATACCCTTCCATTTTTTTCTCTCACTACAACCTTCACTGCTTCTTTTTTTTCTCCCTCACGAACATTCAATATTTTTCATCTACCTCTACCTAACAAAGTACAAGAAGAAATTACTCCAACCAACCGTATCATTTATGATTTCACGGTACTCCAACCTTAATGCTGTGAAACATTTCTCATTTGTCACTCTCAGTTGCTCTTGTTTTATCCAGGGAACTCACATTTTCTCTCATCTGAGTCTCTCATCTCCATTTGTTCTTGAACCTGCTCAGAGTGCAGGTAAACTCTAATTTTGTTGAGATTGTTGTATTTGTTGTCTTCTCATCCTAATGTCAGCTTATCACTTAAAATTTCTGGTTTTTATCTTGATTTGTTAAATTTTATGTGTTCATAATCATTTGTTCTTCCTGTGTTTTCTTATGCCAATGTAACACTCGTCGGGGACGATTTGAGTAAGACCACGACGACCACGCAGTGGGCTTGGTCGTCAAAGTCTTCATTCACGAAAACACAGAGACGACCTATGTATTTTTATGGATCGTCGGGGCAAACCACGGAGGGCCGGCCCTGACGACCCTGACGACCCTGACGACCCATCATGGCCGTCTCGGTGAGTCTAGGTCGTCGCTGTGTGAGTGAACTGGAAAAACACTTAGGTTACACCCGACGACCGTGCTAGGTCGTCTTTGTGATTCCAGATCGTCCCCGACGATCCTCTGTAAACGCTGACGACCGGCTATAAATGCAGACGACCTGGTCCAGAACACTTTGACACAAATTTTTTAAATTCTTTGAATAAGAGTTAAAATAAAACTCCCACAATCAAATAGAACATAAAACTGGAACATGGTTCAATCAAATAGAACATAATCAACAAATAATTGAGAAATTACATCAAGAAATAGATTACAAAAACTGGAACATGGTTCAATCAAGATCAAGGTAAATAATATCAACATATTTCAAAAAAAAAGGTAAATAATAAACCAACATTAATCAAGACCCTAACACAAAAATGTGAACATTAAACATTAAAATTTTCATTGAAATTAAACATTGCAAAGTACATGGAAATTTAAAAACTTAAAAACACAAACTACATTTTTTTTTGCTTCTTCTTATCCCTAGGAGGAGATTCTTCTGGGTCCCATTCTTCACCGGAATCTTCACTAGCACTGTCTCTTTTACGTGGAGGAGTCCAGTGAGCCGTGTCTTCTTCGTCTTCATCGGATGAGTGAATGGTTGTTTGTGAACCCCTTTTATAGGAATAAGCAGGTTCGTCATGGGAATAATCAGGTTCTTCACTCTTTTCTTCTTCACTTCCCTCCTCTTCACTATTTTCTTCTTCATCAGTTTCCTTCTCCTTACCTGTTTCTTCTTCATCACTTCCCACCTCCTCTTCTTCTTCACCGTGGTCAGTTTCATACTCCTTAGTTGGGGAGCTTGGCTTGGACATTTTGATTGAGTGATTTTTTGTGTGAATAGGTAGTGGTTTAGGAGAAAACATTTACCTACATTTATAGTGGTGGAGGGTAGACGAAGAGACTCTGCAGTTCTTTTGTTTCTTGTGCCGTGCATGCTTGTAATAATGTGGATACATTTTCTAGATGATTCCATCTTGAAAATGTATCCACATTGATGCCGGCTCATCAATTTCCAAGGCGACCCTTGAGGTTCCTCAACTACCGAGACGACCAAGGCTCGGTCGTCCGTGTCATTCACCAGTGGACACCCTGACGACCAAGGTCGGCTGGTTCGTTCACTGGTGAAGACCTGACGACCAAGGTCGTCCGGTTCGTTCACTGGTGAAGACCCTGACGATCAAGGTCGTCAGGTTCGTTCACTGGTGAAGACAGAGACGACCATGGTCGTTGGTTCGTCTGTGTAATTCACCATGGTCATTGGTCGTCTCTGTTCACTGGTGAAGACCCTGACGATCAAGGTCGTCAGGTTCGTTCACTGGTGAAGACATGGACGACCATGGTCGTTGGTTCGTCCGTGTAATTCACCATGGTCATGGGTCGTCTCTGTCTTCCCTACCAACTGGTTGTTATTAAAAAAAAAAAAAACCTAAACCCTAAACCCTAAACCGTAAACCCTAAACCCTAAACCCTAAACCCTTATTATTAAAAAATAACTATTATCACAATATGGTTATTATTAAACCCTAAACTCTAATTAAGAAAAACAAACATTATCTTCTGACATGTGAAGTTTGTTTATATATGACAGAGATGGTGAAGAAATTAGGAGTACTTGTCATCTGGAACGGTGCATGGGATCGTGTCGAAGGTAGATACAAATATTTGGGTGAAAGATTGAAGACCGCGCATTTCAAGATGTGCAAAGGCATTACTGTAGAGTCATTGAAGGAAGATGTCTCCGTTAGAATGGGCGGTGATCATGAGTCCACTAAGAAGATTGTCTTACACTATCATCACTTGATAGACGATGCAGACTTATTCCCCCCTAACGTACTTTCTGTTGACCTACAAATCGATGATTTGTTTGATTGGTGTTCAGCGGGGTATACTGTTAGAATGTACGTTACTTTGGAGGATGAGGTTCAAGGAAACATAGTTTCAGATATTGTTCTTGATGGAGTACATAACGACCCGACTCCAATGGATGACCACAATTTGCAGCCGACTCCGATAGATGACAACAATATGCAGCTGATCCCAGTGGTTGAACACAATAGCCCACATGCATTGATTGAAGAAGAATACTTCCCCGGCGTGCAGATCATCCCCGAGGGCTATGCTGACGACATGGACCCTCAATTGGTCCTCACAGACACAACCACCAATGCGGTCAATGACTGTGATGTGTACGACAGAGAGGAACCAAATGTGCATAACAATCTTGCATTGGAAACTGTGCAGATAGACCGCAATCGTTTTGTTGATGAGGCCGGTGGTAGTGGTTGTAGTAGTGATGGCATTGGTAGGTCGGACGGGCTGGTTCTTAAGATTGGCGATTTGTTCAACGGACCCGACGCGCTATTAATGCCTATTAGGTTAGCTGCTGCTGACAGCGGATGGTCTTTTCACGTCTACAAGCGAGAGGCTGTGCGGATAGTGTTGCGTTGTAGTGATGAGAACTGTAAGTGGATGGTGGGGGCGTACAAGATCAAAGAGGCTGTAGGGACCTCAGGTGCAGGAGTTGCATCATTTTGCTGGTCAGGCACTTCCGCAGGGGGGATAGAGGCTTCTCTAATTTGTTCTGTTCCCCCTTGTTCTTCTTCTGATTCATCGATGAGAAGAGTCTTCTGCTTCTTCCTCGTCGGACTAGCATCACTGGTTTGGGGTACATTCTTCTTCTTCCTTTGTGGGCCAACCGCAGCGACATTCTTGCCCTTCTTCTTCCGCTTCTTACTAGCCTCCACATCAACACCACCTTCTTCCGCTTCAACGTCATCTTCTTCCGCTTCAACATCATCTTCCGTCTGTACCTTACCAAAGTTGTAGGAAGGTTCGAAAGCACGATTCTCATGTTGATCATCCAATATTATAGTCTTTTCTTGAAAGACCGTGCTCCACCGTGGGAAAAGAGGCCTGCCAGGGTTACTACGCTGGTGCTCAATGAAGCTTTGCCAGTAGGGCTCCGTCTTCTCTTCCTCCGTTGGCAAAAGAGTTGGATATACTTTCTTTACAGATTTCCAATAAGCGGAGGCTTCTTCCAAGGTTGCATTGCAATTTCTCCACTCCCAGTTATTCAACCTCGGTCGTATCGGTGCACCTTCCTTCTTCTTGGCCACATTGTCACCGAGCTCCGGTATGGCCTCGCAAATCCATGCCAGAAAGATGTGTGGGAAGCAATGCATGTTATACTTCCTGCGACGTTCGGGATCGAAATTGCAGTTCCAAACCTCTGTCCTCACTTGTTCAAGGGAATCTTTCCACAAATAGCTCCCCCATGCGAAACTGTTAGCCCAATCGAGATCCGAGAACAACCCAAATGCATCCATGGACATCTCATACTTAGAGCTTTTCGTGTACACCAGCCTACCCATTATGCAAGCCATCGCCAACTTAGCATAATCAGTGAGTTTATCAGGGCTCAAGTCCTTTTCTTCTTGCAGCTTCTTCAGTGCATCTTCAACCTTACTGATTTTGATGTTAGTTCCCATCTTGTGGTTTTTGAGGTACTTCTTAGCCCAACCATATTCAATGATTTTCTCACCTAACCCCTCGATTTTCCCGATTCTCAACCCCGACACCAAGCAAAACTCCTGCAATCCAAAACGAACCGGCATGTTGTTTACGTTGAACCACAACTCAGTGTCTTCTTTGTCCGAGTTGATCTTCGCATGCTGAACAAGATTTACTATCTGCCCCGGATAGTTGAACGGGCCACCATTAAGTTGCAACAAGAACTTCAACTGCGGGAGCCTAGTCTGTATCACTGCCCGTACCTCCGCACTAAGGAATTTCATAGTCTGCTCATAGTATTTCATATGGCACCTCGTAGTGATGTTCCCTCTTTCAATCAACTTCTTACACAAGGGTAGCGGTACGTCTCCTCCCAAATATTGAGCCAAGTCCGAAACCTTAAGTAACTGAACCTACATTATAAAACACAAATCCATAAGTTATTGAGTTTTAATATAAGTTATAAACTGTGTAGGTAAGTTATCAATGTTAATGTAAGTTATAAACTTTGTATCTAACTTATTAATCATTTTAAGCTAATGATTTCAATTTATAGCTAATCTAAGTTATAAACTGTCTTGTTAATGTTTTGGTGTCAATCCTAAGAGTTCAGCAGTTCTTGTTAAAAAAAAGTGTTCAGGGTGTGTTCAATCTAGCATGCAGTGTTGAACAAGTCAAAATTTTTGTGTCAAAGTGTTCAGTAGTTCTGTATAACACGGACGATATAAGAAAAAATACACAGACGATACGGGAAAGGCACGGACGACCGAGAGGCCATTCACAGAGACGAACTCTGGCAAGGTCGTCCGCGTTTATATAGGATCGTCGGCGTTTATATAGGATCGTCTGGTGCTACACCGGATCGTCTGGACAAGGTCGTCTCGGTAAATATAATTTCAACCGAGAAGACCATGCCAGACGATCCGGTCTAACACCAGACGATCCGGTTTAAACACAGACGATCCGGTTTAAACGCGGACGATCCGGTCCAGACTAGATCGTCTCGTAAAAATGCCATAGGCAGGTGTTTCGTCTCCTATCCACAAAAACTAGATCTAAGATCGTCACAACACATTCAACCCAGATCGTCCAAGTTTTAACAAACAGAAACATGAATCATACTGGATTTATATGAAACAACAAATCAAACACAAACTAAAATTCAAACTAAAATTCTAACCTTATCAACCCCGACAAGAATTGTGGGAATTGGGCGGTTGAGGATACCGATAGTCCCGGCGGTGGGGTGGATAACAATGGCCTGAGTTTGATCAACACCGGCAGGGAGTGAGCCGGAGACGGTGGCAGCCATGGACGGCGATGATGAGAGGAGGGAGCAGTTGTGGAGGACGACGCCATGGAGGGAGGAAGAGAGAGCAAGGGTCGGTTTTTCGCAATTGCAGAGAGAGAGAGAGTGCAGAGTGATTGTGATGGGTTGGGAGTTGGAAAAGATAAAAGTAACCGTAGGTTTTTTTTTTTAATAATAAAATCTGTTTAAAGTTCAAAATTGTGTTTATTTTTTTGGTTAAACCCTAATCATAAATGACCCCACCATCACTTATACTCCACCGGGTAGATTGGAAAGACCAAGTTCGTAGGCGGTTTAAAGACCAATTTTTTCCCATCATCGCGCAAACTTCAGTTTTACGCACTGAAGAGAAGAGAGATCCAACACACACAGAGAGATCAGAGAGAGAGAGAGAGATATCTCCATCTCCGCGCTCGTTGATCCAACTGGAGCTGATCACCAACTGCTTCGAGATCTCTCCATGGCTCAGCCTCTGGTGAAGAAAGACGACGACAGGGACGAAGAGTGTAAGTTTCCTTCAATTCCTGATTTCCGTACCAATTTCTCATAACGATGTTCGTTTCCGAGTTTTCATATTCGTCGGAGATCTTAAACTGATTACATTGATCGAATGTACATCGCACCGACGGATGAGATCACTCGCTTTTGTTCCAGATCTGCATTCACGTTAGGTGATTTTGTTGCTGTAACCGCTAATCTGTGGAAAATAGTGCATCGGATTGATTTGATCTTGTTTTTGAATGGTTGCTGCTAGTTGTTTGATGATGTTGAATTAAAAAAAAATTGTTTCTTTGATCGCTGTACTGTGGAGGGAATTCGAGAACAGAATTTACAACTAGACCTGAATGTGGATAAAAAAGGCATTAGATCCATGGTGTGTGTGTTGAAATTTCTGTAACTAGAGTAGTGTCTCACAGCTCTTGAATTGAATTGGTACAGTGACATTGTCTAATCTCACATTTTACTGAAATGAAGCACTAATTCAACTAGCAGCTTGATTTTGTACTCTGCATTTTACAAAACTCGGTGAAAAAGCATGAGAAAGATGTTTATCAGATTGCAGTGAGTTTAGTCTCTTATGTGTCTAGAAGGATGTCTGTGTATTCTGGATCTCGTTCCTTCTGAGAGCCAAACCTACTGAACATTTTCCAAATGTTCTGATTCTATCACATAAGACCTTAGAAATGAAATGTTTGTAATAGAGAAGGCTCGTTCCCCAGTTGCGTGGAAACCAACCAGGCTTCATCGTTTTGTAGCTCCTTGACGCTTGAGTAATCCAGTGCTGGAAATATCTCAGATTAAACTCTCTCGCATCTTGTTTTGCAATGTTATAAATTTATGATGCCTTTTACAATGGTTAGAAGTTGATGGATGATAGTTAACAATATACACGATGGTTTCACAGTTATATTGTCGGTGTCTGTTTCTTAATCTGATTACTACGGTGAAATGTTGAATAACTGAAAACGCGTCTGGATGATGACTGTTTTGTTTTTGACCAGTTGAGTACTCACCGTTTTATGGGATTGAGAAGGGAGCAGTCCTTCAGGAAGCTAGGGTTTTCAATGACCCTCAGCTTGATGCAAGGCGGTGTTCACAGGTGCTTTTACCTTTCATATCACCTAGCTCTTTATTAACTCTATTTTACTTGATTAATTGTTTGTTTCACAGTTGAATTTGTGTCTGATTTTGTCTGGTTTTGAAACTTCAGGTCATTACAAAGCTTTTGTACCTTCTTAACCAGGGGGAAACATTTACAAAGGTCAGGCTTCTTTTCTTCTTCTCATGCACATAATCTATATAGGTGTAGTAGTGGCATGTTGACATGAATACACGTCCATGTATTCTGTAACCAGATTACTTTTGGATGCAAGGTTTGCCCATGGGTGCATTTTCTGACTTCTTTGGGTTCTCTTCTCATGATTTACAGGTTGAAGCTACAGAAGTTTTTTTCTCTGTCACAAAGCTTTTCCAGTCGAGAGATCATGGATTAAGGAGGATGGTTTATTTGATTATAAAAGAGCTCTCACCCTGTGCAGATGAGGTTATATAAATGTTCTCATTTCATCTTTAATTCATTGAGAACCAACTTTAAATAAATCACACTAACATGTCATATTCATGATTAAGGTTATTATCGTGACAAGCTCACTTATGAAGGACATGAATAGTAAGACAGATATGTACCGGGCAAATGCTATTCGTGTCCTTTGTCGGATCATCGATGGAACACTTCTAACACAAATCGAGAGATACTTGAAACAAGCTATAGTTGACAAAAATCCTGTGGTTGCTAGTGCAGCCCTTGTCAGTGGAATTCATTTGCTCCAGGTACCATGAACCTTTGAAAGTTTGGAAAGTTTCTTCATAATCGAGCATATCCATTTCCCCTAATACATGGTACTTGTTACAGACAAGCCCCGAGATTGTGAAAAGGTGGAGCAATGAGGTCACAGAAGCTGTCCAATCAAGGGCAGCTCTCGTACAGTTCCATGCCCTTGCTCTGCTTCATCAGGTATGATTGTGATGATTTGATTTTGGATGTTTTTAAGTGCTAGTCTACTTGATGGTCTTAATATGGTATTATTGTTAGTTTGATTTGTAGTTACTGTTTCAGTGAGGTAAACAAAGATTAAAAGATAATTTATCCCAAGAAATAATAATTTTCCGCATAAAAATTGGTAGTTACTTGTATGATACATAGCTTTGTTTGATAACTACCTTCTCTTTACGGTTGGTACTTCTTGTTGTTTATGGTCCTGAAGTTTAAATCCACCGGATTGCAGTTCTGGTACCTTTGATTTTACCATGATTTTATACATTATCGTAAATGCTTCAGAAAAATATCTTAGGGAAAATGGTAGTTAAAGGCATCCGCTAATTGTAATCTCCCTGCTCATTAAGGATATTGTTCCCTGGGGGTACTCATTACATAACTGAGTTGAACATTGACTTGTTAGTCTGCTAAATTTCTCTGCAGGTAAGGCAAAATGACCGATTAGCTATTAGCAAGCTAGTCACCAATTTGACCAAGAGCAGTGTTCGATCGCCTCTGGCCCAGTGCCTTTTGATTCGCTATACTAGTCAGGTCTGTGCAGAAAACAAGTTAAGTTACTTATGTAATCATCTTTGTCTAATGAGCTCCCTCACGAAACTGCTAAACTATTTGCAGGTTATTAGAGAGTCTGGTACAAACCAATTCGGAGACCGCCCTTTTTATGACTATCTTGAGGGTTGTCTACGCCACAAAGCAGAAATGGTGGTATTTGAAGCAGCAAGGGCAATCACTGAATTGAGTGGTGTGACAAGTAGAGAATTGACTCCAGCAGTTACTGTTCTACAGCTCTTCCTAAGTTCCTCAAAACCTGTGCTTCGTTTTGCTGCTGTTCGCACTTTGAACAAGGTTAGCATTTTCAAACTACTACAGCCTTTTAAAAGTAGTACTCCTATATGGGTAAAATCTGAATGTCGGAAAGATTTATTGCACTCTTCTTATCCATAACTAGATATCTGTGCCGCTGTTCTAATGTGATACGGCATGCAATTTCGTTTTCCGTTTTGAATGCTTTACGATGTAGGTTTTGGTTAGCTTTTTGTGAAATATGCTTTGAAGAACCTGAAATTGTCTTTCTTTGAGTGTCCGTGTTATGCATCCTAGATTAATGAAAACTATCTACATCCTCCATTGTGCGACTATTCTCATTTTTAAACTGAAGATATATTTCTTTTATTCACCCTCCAACAAGAAGCAATTTTACTTCACTGTTAAACAAGGTCAAATGTAAGGTTTGCTTGCATTCTATTTTTGGTGGAAGTGATGTCATTATAGTTTCTTTTTCTGATGTTGTGATTTTTCACCGTGACTCGTCATAAATGAAAAATAATTAATACGACAATAAAAAATTGTAAAATGGAATATTTTGGTGGTGTTTTATATGCTAATTTAAAGCATCGCTGGTGTGGAAAAAGTGTCTTCTTGTCTTCGTTATAGCAAACACAGGAAGTATTAACTCTGTATTTGCCACTCTGTATTTGTCAACAGTGGCTCCTTCCAAAATAAGAAATTGGTTACTTTCCCTCTATAAATTCATGTAATTCTACTTTCCCTCTATAAAATCATGTAATGCAAAGAGGTACATTGTCCCACTTTCTATTCCCTGTCTTCGAGAAACTTGCAAGCATAAATGCTGGACTCAAGTAGCTAGGGCCAATGCTGGCATAACGTATAAAATATCTAAGATCAATAGGAACCAGATATTTCAAAGCCCTCGTTAACAAAATCAATCGTATTATCTAATTCTGTAAACTTAATTGCTTTCTCAGTTAAGGTGTTTCCTAAGGTTTCTGCAAAGTTAAATAGGTGTGGGGGGACTCGGGGAGTCTCATATCTTCGTACTTTGACCTTTTGACTCGTTAAAGCCCTCCAGGGAGGGGGATGTTTCTTACATTTTCAAATTTAAGGGGGTTCTGGTAAAAAATGATAGGTGGGGTCATTGTTGTATTTGAGCGAAGCGTTGAGGCAGGTGTATGTAATTTACCCTAGCTTAAGTTACAGGTTAGTTTTGATTTTATTTGTTATGTTACTGCCCCACTAAAATCTCGTCGAAGCTGCAGTTTATGGAAAAATTTGGAGAATGAGTTTGTTAATCTTATTTCATTTCCTTTCCATACATTGATTTGCAGCTTTTTCTTATTTGATTGTTGATTATATATCAACATTTGCCTTCTTACAATTCCTTCATTGCAAATCTGGAACTTGGTTGCTTAGGAACTATGTTCAAGTTTTAATTTCTATTTCAACAGTTCAATTTTTTGTGTAAAATGTTTTTCTTTCATAATTTTCGTTTCTTTAATATCTCAATAGATACTTGGAAATTTATTTTTTATATGAATGTGAAATTCCTGCAGGTGGCCATGACACATCCGATGGCCGTAACAAACTGCAATATAGATATGGAGAGCTTGATTTCCGACCAGAACAGAAGCATAGCTACTCTTGCCATCACTACGCTATTGAAAACAGGCAACGAGTCTAGCATAGACCGTCTGATGAAACAAATTACCAATTTCATGTCGGACATAGCTGATGAGTTCAAAATTGTTGTAGTTGAAGCCATCAGGTCACTGTGTCTAAAGTTCCCCCTCAAGTACAGATCTCTGTATGTCAACTTGAACTTTTCTCTGAAAGGGGCAATTTACTCGTTCTAACTTTACTATCCGCAGTTCTAACTTTTTTAGATACTGATTCTTGTGTTTTGACCATTCTTTGTTTTTAAGGATGAATTTCTTAAGCACTATACTGAGAGAAGAAGGTGGGTTCGAGTACAAAAAGGCAATTATTGATTCAATTGTTATCCTCATTAGAGACATCCCTGAAGCAAAGGAGAATGGGTTAGTTCACCTATGTGAATTTATCGAGGATTGTGAATTCACTTATCTTTCCACCCAGGTCAGGACTTTGGTTTATCATTTCGTTTCTATCCTTTTTCTTCTTAGTGCATGTATTCTTCTTTCCTTTTATCATCGTGGAATAGTTAGCATTATTATGAATTAACTGAAATTTCTACATTAAACAAAACCATTTGCTCGTGATCAGATACTTCATTTCCTCGGAATAGAGGGGCCAAAGACATCAGATCCAAGCAAATATATACGTTTCATCTACAACAGGGTAATACTGGAGAATGCAACTGTTCGGGCTAGTGCTGTCAGCACATTAGCTAAGTTTGGTGCTATGGTTGACTCACTGAAGGTAGGCTCGCTAATTTTCTCCTCTTAGTCCAAGTCTAAGAAAATAAATATGTTCTGAAGCGTGGCATTTAATTTTTATTGCAGCCGCGTATATTTGTTTTATTGAGACGTTGCCTCTTTGACAGTGATGATGAGGTAAGGTTTTGTACTCTATTTTAAATTATATGTTTTGGTGCTTATCTTGGAAATTCTGCTTCTGTTGGATCTCATATTTCAAAGAATTATGCCTGGTTTCCCGAAATTATGCTTGGTTTTCTATTAATCAATAGACAAGTAGCATATTGGTTTATAGAATATAACCCCTATGCTTTTTTTACTTACTATTTTCTAAGTTGTTCAACCTGTCCGAGTTAGGCAATCTGAGAAGCTCCAGCTTTGCACATGTATGGGCAGTATGTGATAGGTAGGGATTGACAAGCATCTTCACTGTGACTGATTGTAACTTTCATTTGCAATCCAGCAACAGTAGCCGTTTTCCTTGTCCTAAAGATCCCTACACCTATCTAATATCTGATCTTTGATCTGTCCTGTATAGCCCAAGTAGTCAAGTTCCCTAGAGGTTGAAAAACAAACACAAAAAGAGGTGGGGAAGATAAAGTTTCCCAGTTGAATTCATTATAGAAGGAAGGATGTCCCAGTAGAAATTAGAAAAATCCTTCATCCCTAGCAGATTGTGTCATCTTACTTATCTCATGCCTTGTGAAGCTCTATTTTCCGATATTATGCTCACCCATATTTCAATAGGTGCGTGATAGGGCTACCCTATACCTGAATATGCTCGGGGGAGATGGTACAGTTGCTGAAACCGATGAAGATGTCAAAGACTTCCTCTTCGGGTCACTGGATGTTCCTTTAGTCAACCTGGAGACAAGTTTGAAGAACTATGTGAGTGCTTGTTACAGTTTCAATCTCTTAACATGTGACTCTGTAAAAAAGTCAATCTTCACATATATTTGTTTGGTAACAGATTCAAGAGCCTTCAGCAGAGCCTTTTGACATTGATTCTGTACCCAAGGACGTTAAGTCTCAACCTCTAGCAGAGAAGAAAGCCCCTGGCAAAAAGCCAACAGGCATAGCTGCTGCGCCAACTGGGCCCACATCCGCAGTTGATGCTTATGAAAAACTTCTCTCTTCTATTAAAGAATTCTCAAACTTCGGCAAGCTTTTTAAGGTTATTTAGCTATATGCTCAATTCCTATGCTGATTTACTTCAGTTCTGATTTTCAAAAACGCTGTTTCTTAATTTACTTCTACTTATTTACTAGTCTTCAGAGCCTGTGGAGCTTACAGAAGCTGAAACTGAATATTCAGTCAACGTTGTCAAGCACATCTTCGACAGCCATGTCGTTCTACAATTCAACTGCACGAACACAATTCCAGATCAGCTTCTGGAAAATGTAATTACTATCTTATCCCAAAACTCAAACCTGTGTTCCTTTTATGCTCAGTACAGTTATCATTCCTTATCACGTTTCCTGTCAGGTCACGGTTACCGTAGATGCTTCTGAAGCAGAGGAATTCACTGAAGTAGCATCACTGCCTTTAAGGTCTCTCCCATATGATACACCGGGACAGACTTTTGTGGCATTTGAGAAACCAGCTGGAGTCCCTACTGCTGGAAAGTTCTCAAATACTTTGAAATTCATTGTGAAAGAGGTATATATTTCCCTTTTCACCCGATACTAATTCCTTTATTCTCTTTCCAGTGTGATTTTAGGGGATCATTTTTACTGATAATGAACAGCACGAGCTAGACTTCGGGGAAATGTTTGACAGGATTGATTTTGTATAAAATAAATAGCGAATTAATAATAGCACAAGTATTTTCTGACATCGAATTTGGGCATATTCAAAGTGGGTCCTCATTTCAGTCATTCTTATTTAGCTTTTGAGATTACAATAGCCATTTTCTATCATTCGATATAAATACCCAATATTTTGAAGGGGAAAAAATCACTGAGTACCTACCTGTAAAGACTCTTGGCATTTTCTGGATAGTTCACTCTAATATATACAATTGAGTCTCCTTGTAAGGCTTGTTGGACGACAGTTATTGGGCTTTGGCTAATTGCTTTTGTTGTTCAAATCATCCTTTTTAGAAAGAAATGATGGTTTCAAAATCTTGTGAGTTGAAAAAATTGTTCTTCAAACCATTTACATGCAGGTTGTACTGCAATAGGTAATAAAAGTTGTATGTTTCAACCTTGTGTGGACAATGTGATCATTGGATGTTGAACCACTGTTATACATGAGTGGGCAGGGTACTGCGATCATTACATGTCTTGGCTAGAAATTTATAATTTTGAATATGCTATATATAACCAATGTCAATGAAATCTGGCAGAAACATGAGTGTGCAGGGTACTGCGATCATTACATGTCTTGGCTAGAAATTTATAATTTTAAATATGCTATATATAACCAATGTCAATGAAATCTGGCAGAAACTGATCTGAAGTGATTTTGTATTTTCATCAATTCTATGGGGCCAATCATGTTGATCCATAGCGAGGATGGTATACGAAATATGACAAGAAAGTACATGGACGTAATAATATTTTAAGTTCGCATGTTAGAACTAAGGAGAGGGGTGGAGCCAGGAAACTGAACAGACCAAGGCACCATGTATTTTCATCAATTCACATATAGGACTGCAAGTTATTGGAAAGTTCTTGCCAAGTTGTACGTAGCAAAAATTATCAAACCCTAACATTGCACCTTTTAGTAGACAAAGTGCTTTATGGTCTTGGAGCTTAGAGGATACAGAAGTCTCAACTAGTCCTAATATTGTGGTCCTTGATCTCGAATAATGCAAAGCCCCTAAAGAGTCAGACTTGCATAAACATCTGTGTCATCTTACCAGTCTGAAATTTCAGCAGTGTCTGAAAGAAACTTTAACGTGAACTATTAAACACAGCAAATTATCTTCATGTTATATTTTTCTTATATATGAACTATTAAACACAGCAAATTATCTTCATGTTATATTTTTCTTATATATGAACCTATTAAACACAGCAAATTATCTTCATGTTATATTTTTCTTATATATGGGTAACGGTCTAATATGCCGCGGATCTAGTAGACATAAAATGATGGTAAATTGACAGCGGAGAGGTTATTCTGATTTAGAGGAGTTTCATTGTCGGTATTATCACATTGTGTATTTGCATACAGCATACTACAGAGTAACAGGTTTAATATACCCCTCTTTGATCCTCTGTTCGCAAGCCTATTCCAGATTGGTAACTCTAGTTTCTAGTTATGTTAATTTAGACACTTGTTTTTATCTATAAACCTTTAGTTTCTTACAATAGCTTGTTAAGATCTCTTTCTCATAAACCTTAATAACTTGTTCAAGTAGCCATGTAACACGATTTTGTTTAATTTTGGTGATGGGATGAGCAGTTTGATCCGTCTACTGGTGATGCTGATGAAGATGGCGTAGAAGATGAGTATCAGTTGGAGGACCTTGAGATTGTAGCAGCAGATTATGTTTTGAAGGTTGCAGTTTCCAACTTCAAGAATGCATGGGAAACCTTAGACCCTGATACTGAACGGGTCGATGAATATGCCCTTGGCCCGAGAGAGAGCTTGTCAGAAGCTGTGACTGCTGTGATCGACCTCCTTGGCTTGCAGCCCTGTGAGGTAAGCCAATCTTTATCTCCTAGATTCGCTTATACATTTGCCATTGATACATTGTTATGTTCTCAAGTTTCAAAACAAAAACAAACAAAAAACTCCGAACTTTATAATCTCATCAATTAATTGGGACACTACCTAACAAATTGTAATGGCGTTTTTCGGAAGCAATGGTATTCAGAGCCTGTTTGGTATTCGTTTAAAAAACAAGAAAAAAACATGCTGGAAAAACACGTTTAAAAACAGAATTAAAAAACTGTTCGGTATGTGCTGAAAACAGTGTTTAAAATGTCTTTAACTACTGTCTACTAAGAGTATGAAAAGACGCCAAAGAAACCAAAGTTGCAAACAATTATTTTTCAGCATGTTTTTGTTTTTAAACAGATAGAAAAACAGCGCTATCAAATGAGTTTTTTTGGAAAAACAGTGTTTTGTCAATGTTGTTTAAAAACAAAGATACCAAACATGCACCCAATCTGAAGCAAGGGAATATTGTTTTACATGAAATGTGTATGAATTTGCGGAACGTAAAATGAGATTTGTGCTTTCTTTTCATTGTCTTTTCAGGGAACAGAAGTTGTCCCAACCAACTCAAGATCCCACACATGCTTGCTGTCTGGAGTGTTCATAGGCAACGCGAAGGTACTCGTTCGGTTATCGTTTGGAATTGACGGGCCAAAAGAAGTTGCAATGAAGCTCACTGTCCGATCAGAAGATGAATCTGTCAGCGATGCCATTCACGAGATTGTAGCAAGCGGCTAATTAATTGAGTTTCACAGCGCAGGGGGAATGAATCTTTGCAGTAATATACTTTATTTGTTGCCGATAGAAGATTACTCTAGTAGTATGCGGTAGTTGAAAAGTCTTTTCTTTTTGGGAATTTGGCTGAGTGAGGATTCTGGTTATTTTTTCAATCACATAGGAAGGAATAATAATTTTGTATCGACGACAAAGCATATGCTTAGATCTGCTTACTATATTTTGCTGTTAAATGACTTTATCAACCATGTAAAACAGACTCCTTGGGTAAATCATTGTTATACTGATATTTAAGAAGGTTTTCAACGCCCAGTAATCGTCATTCATTCCTGTGGCCTGCAGCACACTTTGTCCGTTCCTTCAGATTCTTCATGGTTGACCATTCTGGATCATTTTGACCGGTTGATTTGGTTGGCAAAACAATGCAAGAATTTGTTAAGTTTTTCGTGGTGTTGTACACAATTTTCACGGTGTTGTACTGAAAAATTACCAAATTCTTGCTTGCTAACCAAATCAACCGGTCAAAATAATCCTGAACGGTCAACCATGAAGAATCTGGAGGAACCGAGGGAGTACACCATATCAAACAGGAGGGGTAGTTGATCAGTGCCCCGCAGCCCCGGAAATAAGCTTTGTGGTACATAACTAGTCTGTTGTTGTCTTTGCCTCAGCAAACATTGGAAAGCAGAGTGGAAATTTGTCGTTTTAACAAGAGGCACTGCATTGAACTTGTATAAATGCTATTTCCTCTCTTTCATAAGAACTTTCCATTTGCATTTGACATATTTCTTAAGAAACATCGCCCAAAAGACAATTTCACCCCCACATGGAGCCAAATCATATAACATTTACAGCCGAAACAGAAGTCGTACATACCAAAGCTTGGTAGTTGGTACTGGAACCTCAAAAGACAGTTCACAAAGCTGTACACACCAGGTATTGAACAGGTCAATGTATGTAAATACATTGATAAGCAGCCACTGCTCATCTGTAGCTTTAGTTAACATAGCGGTGCAAATGGTACACATAATTTGATTCCTGCAACCTTGTTAGGCAGGCAAGCAGTTTGATCATTGATGTATGTACATAACCTCATTAAGCGCTTTGCAAACTGGAAAGAGAATGAACTATCGAATTTTGACCCCAGGTGGAAACACTTTTTCCATGTTTGAAAAACCCATGTACATTCTGGGATATAGCTTTCAAATACTGGTAGTTTAAATAAAAAGGAGAAAGGTAAAGAGGAGGAAGTTGCTTATTTTTTTGTATTAATCACTTCAATTCACTGAATCAGTGACAACAACGATACCCAGTTGGGAGGGGAGGGGAAGCATTTGCACAAAGAGAGCAGCCCAAGCGCCTTGTCGGAATTGAGATCTATGCTCACAAGACGCGCCTGTGCCCACCGAAAGCCCAAATCTGCAGTAAACAACACATCAGATTAACAGAAATCTCACAGCTACAAAAGCTACACTTCTTGATTTAGCTGACCCATCAATTGTGCTTATCTTTTGTTCTTTCGCTTTAGTTTCAACTTTTAGCAAGAGGTATTGCGGTTTATGTAATGTACATGAGAAAATGTAGTGTATGGACGGCAACTTTTGAGCGACACGTGCTTCCATCACAGACTTGACTGAGAAATGTTACAGTTTTGGAAATGGACTCACCTTCAGGTTCATGTCCGAACTTCCTGTACACAAGGCGCTGCCATCCGCTGACATACCCAGACAGCTAATGCGACTCTCGTGAGAGTTTTGGAGAGATCCCAGATCCAAAACCACCTAGAATGAAGGTAAAAAAAAAGAGTGAAAAGAGTTGACACTAAACAACGTGCATAAATAAAGCACTAAAAGGATTACGAAACCAAACGGGAGAGCGAAAATCAAGAAACAAGATCCAAATGGCTGACTTTAAACGATAATCAAGCTTTCTAAGGGTCAGTTTGGGAATGCTTCTGCTGCCAGCACAGCTACTTCCTGTCCCTGACAGCAGAAGCAGTTTTTAGTTTGGTAAAAATTATGTTTTCGACTTTCGGGACAGTTTCTGCTGTGGGGACAGCAGCTTTCATGAAGCAAGGGGGAGATGCTTTTCCAGAACCTGCTTTTGATTAAATTATCAACAACCAGTAATTACCTTAATTTTTTTTCAAATTTTCAATATTTATATTTAGGGAAATGACACATGTCACATTTTACTCTCCTCACAACAGGTTTAAAGTAGATTTTTTCCAAACACAAAATTACTGTATCAAACTTTACCGCAACTTTCACGTAATATTTACCGAACATTTTATCTAAAATTTACAGCAACTTTCTCACAGTGATTTTCACACAGCAGCTTCTAGCACCGCAAAAGCATTCCCAAACTAGCCCTAAGAGACCTTAAACGTTAAACTTTCCTTCACCCTTCGGACATTTCCCCGGTATTGGAAAATATATATTCATGATTCATTAGATTCTTACCAAAGACATAATTCCTTTCCTCCCGATAGAATTGAATGTCAAACTATAGTCGGGCAGACCAAGTAGGTAACAAGAACATGGATTTCACATGCAATAAGTGCAAGTACATAGGATGTTGGATTGAAAGAACTTCTATGAATCATGAATATTCAGATTACTGACTAATGTCATGCACGGTAGTAGTATTTTTTCATGCCAATCAAAAGAACTACGTACCTTTGCGAGTAAAGTGTCCCATACATAACAATCACCATTGGTGTATGCAGCAAAGAGAAGCCTGCCAGATATGGAGAAAGCAATAGATGTCACGGGTGGCTCATCATTATGATTATGTTGCTGATGGTACACCTGAAGCTGGTGTCCAGTCCGAATGTCATATAACCGGCAAGTTCCATCATCCGAGCCAGTTCCAAATCTATTTCCATCAGGGAAGAACTTCACAGCATTCACATCTCCTTCATGACCATGGAATGTTCTGACTGCTCGACTAGCTACACGAGTGTCCCACAGTCGGGCAGTCGTATCACAAGAACCAGATACGAACATTCTTGAGTTTGATCCACTGATTGACACACTGAAAAAAACCCGGACAAGTTAACAAAATGCAAGAACCAATGTATTTTTTTTTTTTTTGATGAAACAAGAACCAATGTATTCACTTTCAGTTGAGAAGAACACATGTAGAACTGCAGCCGTAAACAAACACGTATGAACTAACAAAAGCCATCGCCTACACATTTTCCGAAAGATGCAATTATGGAATTTGATAGAGATTAATGACAGTGCCAACTAATATGCCCCCCTAGTGGGAGAAAACTATTGAAGACAATTAAAACAAATAGGCAGAATAAGTGAGATCACAAAGGTCACGTTTGGTTTTCCGGACTAGCCGGACTGTACTGTACTGGACTAGGTCAGATAGGATTGGACTGGATTAGCTGTATTATATTTAATATTGTGTTTGGTTATGTATCGTACAAAGGATTATGAATAGTTGTTGGTGTAATTAATGTTCAATTCCAAGTATACCGAATAGTCCAATACTGTTAATACTCTCCTGAGGGAAGGGATTAAAATAGAGTATTAAACCCATGTTTTTCACTATTTAATACCGGTATTAAATTTAATCCAGTACAAACCAAACAAATTATTAATAATCACAGTACTATAATTAGTCCAATACTAGTTAATACCTCTAATACTAGAAAACCAAACATGCCAAAAATGTACACAAAAGAAGATAATCCACGCAATTAACTTTGGAAGGGAAGGGAAAGAAAAGCTGATGTTACATGTTTATTTGACTGGCTAAAAGTATCCACACAGGTGCAAGAGATTACACTAGGCCTGTATGTATAGTTGGAAAGAAACTTTTAAGGAAGATCCAAGTACTATACAGAAAGTGCTTGGAGAACGTTTCGGCTGAAACATGACCTTATATGCAGACAAATTTCCTAGTACAAGAAAGTGGGAGTAGTGTAACAAATATCAATGGCTTTGTGGTAGAAGAATTTGGATCTAAACTGAATATCAGAATGAATATTTGGATCCACCTTTTTTCTTTGCCAAAAGCTAACTACAGTTGAGACAACCTCATTGAACTAAATATAAATATGTGTAATCAAGCACACAAACATCTAGAACCATCTCCTAGAGAAACTACCAGACAAGTGTAAACTACCGGAATGATTTCTTGAGAGACCATAAAAACAAATGTACAAAACTATGAGTAGATGATTGGAAAGGAAGACAGAATACCTTAAAACATCAGCAGTGTGCCCGGATTGGAATTCCCCTCCAAAAACCGATGTCCTGAGGCCAGTAGTTATGTCCCATAAAACACATGTTTGATCACCTGAACTAGTAATTAGATGTGTATCTTCATCTGGAACGTACTGACAACATGAAACATAACCCTTGTGCCCGCTAAGAGTTCTCGATACAGGTAGATTTCCATCCTTGTCAGTAGGGGAATTCAGGTTGAAGATAGAGCAAACGCTATCAAGGCCACCACAGGCAACTGACTGCCCAGTTGGAGAGAAGGCACAGGTCATCACCCACGCACAAGGTAACTTTATGGCATGAGTTTTCTGGCTTGTTAATGCATTCCATACAATTAGCCTCCCATCTTGAGATGCACTCACAATCCGATTCTTTTCAGAAGTCCAGTCTAATGAGTAAACCTGAAATGTTTACTTGTGAGATTGAGATTCTATTTTGTCTAGCATCACTCGATAATATATTCAGTAAAAGCAACTAATTCAACTTGTAAGGACATAAAGATCCTACGTTGCCCCAGTAGCAACACTCGTTAACATATTATGATGACCATTACTAAACATCCGTAGTAAACATATTACTATGATTACTAGGTAATATGTCCAGTAAAAAGCAAGTAGACCCTCACATGAAAGCTTATCAGCTTCGAGGAAGCTGTATATGTGCCAATCAGTTTCACAGTATCCAAGACAGATTAGCAGGAGGGATGTTTCGTCCTAACTTAACAGAAGAGTCACTATAACTGTAACACATACGAAAGAGATCAATTTAGAGCTCACGTCCTGCTTATCTTAGATCACAATCCTTTCAATATGACATTCATTGTCTCATAAAGCTCAATAAAGAAACATAGTTCATTAATGTCGGAACAAATAAGGTTTCCTGAGGTGCGAGTTTCTGATGCAATCAAGCCAAACAACATAAACTTCCTCTAGCTGAGAAAGTTTCATTATCTCTTTTTCCAGTTTGAGTTATAGAGTATAACATATCATGTTTGAGTGATGCTAAAATCAATTCTGAGTTCCAAAACAGAAAAGGCATGCTTCCAATGCCAATGGTAAATCTCATGGCAGGTCTTTCTAGATATCCAACTTAAGCTACAATACAACTTTTTCTGGTAAAAAATTGAATTCCGTTGATATGATGAGGTACACTTAATGATGTTTAATCAATCAACTGGAGAGAGTAGCACTCACTGCTATAGGAATTCTAAGAATATAAATCAATCAATCAATCAATTATGCTACTCCAACTACAGAGGAATCAATTAAAAAGAAGATTGGTAGTAGAGAGATGGATGAACAGAAATTGACTTCCGAAACTGTTTATTGCTACCTTTCCGGTGTGCCCCTGCAACGTCCGGCAACAAACCAGATCGGTCGGACCAAAGGTGACCGGTGTCAAGCCAACAACATACACTTCCTCTAGCTGATCATGTTTCACTATCTCTTTTCCAGTTTAAGTTATAGAGTGTAATATCATGTTTGATTGATGCTTAATTCAATTCTGAGTTCCAGAACAGAAACGGCACCCTTCCAATGCCAATGACAAATCTCATGTCACGTCTTTCCAGAATATCCAACTTAAGCTACAACACAACAACTTCTGGTAAAAAAAACTGAGTCTCATTGATACGATTAGGTACACTTCATGATTTTTGAATCAATCAACTGGAGAGAGTATCACTCTCTACTGCTATAGGAATTCTACTAGTTCATCAAAAGCCAACTACAGTGGAATCAATTGAAACGCACACTGACTCTAGCTAAGCATATTTTATCATCTCATTTCAAGTTTGAGCTGTAGAAGATAATTTCATATTTGATTTACGCTTTATTCAATTATGAGTTCCAGTACATAAATGGCATGCTTCCGCGAGATGACTGATGCATATGGCAAATCTCATGGCAGGTCTTTCCAGATATCCAACTTAAGCTACAACACAACAACTTCTGGTAAAAAAATTGAATCCCATTGATATGATCAGGTACACTTCATGATTTTTTTAAATCAATCAACTCGAGAGAGTAGCACTCACTGAGTCACTGCTATATGAATTCTACTAGTTCATCAAAACGCAAACTACAGCGGAATCAATTGAAACGAAGATTAGTAGTATAGAAATAGATGAACAGAAATTGACTCCGAGTTCCAGAACAGAAACGGCATGCTTCCAATGCCAATGGCAAATCTCAAGGAAATTCTTTCCATATATCCAACTTAAGCTACAATACAACAACTCCTGGTAAAAAATTGAATCTCACTGACATGATGAGGTATACTTCATGATGTTTGAGAGTAGCACTCACTACTGCTACAAGAATTCTACTAGTTTCATCAAAACGCAACTACAGTGGAATCAATTGAAACGAAGATTAGTAGTAGAGAAACAGATGAGCAGAAATTGACTTCCGTAACTACCTTTCCGGTGTGTCCCTGCAACGTCCGGCAACAAACCAGATCGGTCGGACCGAAAGTCACCGGCGTCTTCCCCTGAGACTTAGCGTAACCTTCCACTACACAGATTCATCATTCAAAAAACACAAAAAAATCATCAGATCTGAGAGCAATCCTCTAACTCTACCACACGCAAATCACTCCAGAGAAGAAATCAATAGCAAATAGCAAAGAGAGAGAGAGGAAGTGGAAATTCGAACCGTCGGTGTCGAGCAGAAGAAGACGCTTCTGCCTGAGACGCTCTCTGAGAGTGTTCACCGTCTCGGAGGCGGCGGCGTGGCGGTCCTTGAGCTCTGCGACGGACATTGTGGACGATTCTAGCCGATAAACACCGCCATTAGAGCTCGGTGATATGATGCTTGTTCGAGCCCTAGCTCTCTGGTAAAGTGGTGAGTGAGTGATGATACGAGTTGAGGTTGGTGGAAATGTAGAGAGAGAGAGAGAGAGAGAGAGAGAGAGGAGAGGAGAGAATTCGATGGGGAAGTTGAGGAAGCGGTAGATGAATGAATGAGAGAGACGAGGGAGGGAGGGAGGGAGGAAAATTTCAGAAGGGAGGGCGTTTTGAGGGACGCCGCCGGGCCCACCAGGGACGACGTGTTGAGCGGCTGACTGACTCTGTGGAGTTGGTAACTGTGACGCATATGGTGGTGGTATGCTGTTTTGTGGGTTCCAATACGTTTTTCGTTAAGTGTGAATTAAGGAATTAATACTCGTAGACTAGTAGACTAGTACTAGTAGTAGTCGACAAATTATATTGAGGCAATAATTCTTGTTTGGTAGTTTACCCAAAAAAAATAATTCTTGTTTGGTGCAAGAACAATTTTAGGGGACAAAAATTACGAGAATAAGAGTTGTAATGGGACAAGAGTTGTGATATGATTCTATTGGAATAAGACAGCATAAGTCACTGTGCGACCGGGTCGGGCCGGGTTTAGGCGGGCTGGCAGCGGGCCGTGCACAAAGTAGGGCAGGCCGGGCCGTGCCCGGGTGGAAGCTCCGCGAGAAATAGAACATGTCGGGTCGTGATGGGGTCGGGTCATAACGTGCCTCTTTCATTTTGTGTGGGTCATGTACGGCGGGGGGGGGGGGGGGTGCAGGGGAGGAAAGTGACCCGAGCCCGTGCCACGGGTTGAGCACGCCTTTGAGCGGGTCGTGCCGTGTCGGAGGGTGGAGCGGGCCGTACTCGGGGCGTGTTATGTGTGGGTCGGTGCGGGTCGTACCAATTTGGCACGCATGTCGACCCGTATTGCCACCATGAAGCATAAGTGATACTATTCCGACTTCTGAGTGTTTCGATAAATCACAGGATGACGCGTAAGGATAAGGTAATTTTTAATATTTTTATGTCAATATTTTTTTATATTGGCGGTAATATTTTTTTTTTCTAAATGTCCACATCGCCCCCTCTCATCTCATCCGGCCTTATGCCATTCCTTATGTGGTATAAAGTTGTATGAAAAAAAAATGAATGAGGATAAGAAAATGAGATGTATCCCGACTTCTTTTTCCCAAGTTTGATGCAAAGGGCCTGAAGTTTAGAACATTGAAAGGATGAAATTATCATTTTTCAACTAGAAAGAGTGAAAGTGACTTTATATCAAAACTCGAGGGGGGGGGTGAAAGTGTCTTTTACCCAAATTAATTAACCATAACCATGGACCGTTTGGGCACTTTGCAAACATGAGCAACCTCGTTTTAGTGCGCCTGCAGTACTTCCCGAAAAGAAACCCACCAGAAGTCTCGACACGAGACCACGTAGTCTTCGAGAATGGACATTAGATCAGAAACTTCAGTACTTTTTTCCACCCTTGTACAAGAACAAAGAACTTAGCAATTGCAATTGATCATACTTGATATTTAACGGTGACATAAGTATTATACTATTGAGTAAATATTTCGTGAAAACTTAAATTGCTTAGTTTGACACAAAATTCTTAATCCCGTGAATTTAGCTGAGGTTGACGCAAGCTGACCTGAACACCACAATTATCTCGACGAAAAGAAAAGGTTGACACAAAGTTACTCATTTAAAGAAAAAGTCGATCATTTATGATAGTTTTTATAAGCCTGGGGCAATTTAGTTATCTTGTTGTGAAACTAATTGGAAAAAAAAGAAAGAAAGAAAAGGCCTTTTTAAAGTAATATGGGAAAGATAAGAAAAAAAAAAAAAAAAAAGTAATAGGGGAAAGAAATAATACTACAACCCGAGAATCTGATTCAATCGAGTGTAAGCAAAACTAAAAGTTCCGTTGCCGGGAATCGAACCCGGGTCTCCTGGGTGAAAGCCAGATATCCTAACCGCTGGACGACAACGGATTGTTGTTGTGTCTATTCTAAAAGTAATATTAGTATTATCATATTCATAGAGAAAGTTTTTCAACCATCAGTAAAATCAATATTTAACCCAATTCTTGTTCCTAATGACCGAAGCAAGGATTATTAGCAGTAATGAACACCGCCAATATATGGATGAAGGATATGCTTAGCCACTGAAATTTATGCGCCCACCAATGGATCATGTTGTCACTGTTAATTTGTTGTTTAAAAGAATCTCAATTATCTCAATGTCACTTGTTGGTAACACGAATAATATGATGTGTTTCCTGATAATTTAACCCAACGTATACATCTCGATTCTAAGGACCTGCTTGGTATCAACAGGAAATCTAAACAATCAACTGAAAATATTTTGAGAGAATAAATAAGTTGATTGAAAATTTAAAATCGTTGAAATTCTACCGATGTTTGGTATGAGCTAAAAGTTGCAGAATGTAAGAGAATCTACTGATTTGGAGATTATATAATCTATAGATTACTGGTTCATAACATATTTTAATCGAAATTACAATACAATGTAACATAGTATGGAATTAAATTAAAATGACAAATTTTAATCCAAACCAATTAAAATTAAGATTCTCAAGCATGCACTATGCCGTAAGATAACCAAACAGAAAGAAGCAAAAATGAAAACAAGCCTCCAATGATGGGAATGATAAATACACTGTTACAGATGGAATTAAATTAAAATGCAGCCGTAAGCCGTTGTCACTCTCTCGCTCAGTATTAGAGCACCCTGGGATACAAAAAGCTGCTCGCTAATTAGAAGCACAATGAAAAGATTACCAAATTCATTTTGCTAACCAAAGTAAGATGATTCAGAAATTGAGATAGTAGGAATTCTAGTTGCAAAACACCAACAAATCATTTCAGAAGACTAACAGTCATAAACAGAACCAAACCTGAGCGACAACTCAGGCATAAAACCATTCAAGCGAAAAACGAGTTGATAAAAATTCAGCATAAATCTATACGCTCCCAAACAAAAACCCGGAAAAATGGAGGGCACACCGAATGCGGTAGACCAATTCTGTCAAAAATAGATGGAAAAGGGAAGAGAAAATCCAAAGAGAAATACATCATCATGTTTGTGCATTAATGCGGAAACCAAACAGACCGCTACAGAAGTTGTAACTATATAAGCCAAGGCAATCCAATCAAAAATCCCAAATCTGGCATTCCCACCTCCATTAAGCTCCAGAATGGGAGACGGGAGTTGTTACAAACTGGCCATCTTTGTAGGCATGAATAAACTGTTGCGGCAATGCATGCTCGACCTGTCAAAACAAATCAACCAAATGCGCAACATTGTAAACATTCTTGCAATCTATTGCAGAATTAAGTGAAAATATCAGAATTCAGACTCAGCGATCTAATATCATAATATATAGTTTCTTGCTCAAGTTAGGTTTAGTTTGCTTATTGCCTAGTTTAATTTCATATTTATTTTGTTACCTTGTTTAAGATAAATTGGTCCAACTATATGGATAACCTATTTATAGGCGCATCGTACACTTTGATTGACGTTCAATAATAATACAAGTCCACTCCAATTACAACATGTAATACAACGCGAAGTTCTATTTCCACTCAAACGAGTAACATTTTAACTTGTGGAAGTTATCGAGTAAGTTGGAGATGACTAATAAGTCGCCATTTGAGAAGCCAAAGCTATCTCCAGAAAAAATTGTAGGGTGTTAGATAAAAGAAGACTGCTATATGTCCAGTTCCCTGAAATCTTCCATACCTTAAGGTTCCATTTGAGCATGGATTTGGATTCAATTGGCTGCAGGATCAAACATTTTTCACTACAAAACCAGTCTCAAGATTTGATTTGAGTGGAACCTTGTATTTTAGCCCCAACAATTCATTCACAACCTAATGGATTTCAAATTAGTACCAAACACATTTTACTTCAAATCTTACCTACTGCGGATGATATATATATATGGGTCGACGATGTATTGCAACTCAAAATCAAGATATCGGGATTGGACTTATCTCCCAAGAGACATGTCAGGTCCAGGGCATCCCAATTGGATTGAATGGGATGACAGTTTCACATTCCGGCTTCGATCTTTTTCAATAAAATCATCACGCAGGCCTATATTTCTTGGTTTTAATATGACTCTCTATTGGGACTCTCTTTTCATACATAGTACTATTAATCTTCCACTACTGATTATACAATCTTCTTTACTTTGATCCCAAATCCAAATTCAAATCCAAATCCTCTATCCAAACGCAGCCTAAGAGTTTTTGGCAGGTCAGGTGAGAGAACTGACATATGACCTGGACATCCCTATCAGAAAGTTGCCCTAAACTTAATAAATACAAATTCGGAGATCATTTCTCCGAGCTTAGACGGACAAGCCGGTCTTGTTACAGCACCGACGGCAGAAGACTCCTAAAGGAAATTCTATGTCAACTAACACACCTAAAGGAGAACACAATGATACGATGTATCTCAAGTACCATGGAAATGTTCCCTCGAGTTTTGAAGAAATACCCCTCTAAAGGCCTTTTTACAACAACTCAATGAGTCCCCGTCATGACTAAAGTAGGTATTGATAACAAATGCAGAACAGGACAAACAACTTCATGGACTTCTCTTGAAGTTTAAGAGTAGTTTCATGGATAAGCTAGTAAAGATGTTACATGCAAAATGCAATTAAACCAATGTTTCAAACATGTAACCATTCTTCCGAGAGGACCACGAGACCAAAAGAGATTCGACATGACGTGATGCCAATCTGAAAAGAGGACCTTAAATTCAGGGCTCAGCCCCTTTTTGGAGCTTACGGTAAGCAAATGATGGAGGATAGTTGGGCCACCGCAAGAGCTTGACACATAAGTTAACAACAGAGGCAGATACATCGAAATAATTATCCATATGAAGACACGGTTACTCTTAACATACCTTATCATCTACAAAAGAAAATAAACAAAAAGTTGATAGCACCAATGTTTGAATTTGTATAATTTGCCCGCTCGGTGATACGAAATTTGTTTTATTTTCCACAGAACGAAGTTATGCATGCCTACAAGAATCCTAAAATACTACAAGGATATTCGGTTTCAGCAAGCAGTGTAATTTCTTTTCTGCTTGCTGTTAGTTAATCCATTTGTCAGTAATCTGCTGATCAATTACACCTTCCTTCCAGAATGAATTATGCATGTATATGTATACTTGCGACATGACCTGTAAGTCTCTCTATGGTGACAGCACACGAAGAAAACAAGACCAGACATAAAAAGGACCAGCATAGTAAGGAAGGCGAAGTGTGAAGACTAAACAGACATCCACCGCGGGGCTCATTCATTAGTTCACAAGTCGTAAGTGGGATTTTTTACTGTAGGGTGTATAAAACAGAAGCCCGTGAATTACGATCCAGCTCATGTTGTAATATTCAGTTGAAACACCAGTTAAGGTTCGTATCTTTTTGCGTCAAGTTCTTAACTTGAATAGGTCATTACTCTTTGTAGGTTTCTAGTACAAGTATCGAGTGGCTTTAATAGTAATTGGTCAAACAAAGAAAAACAAGCATACCCAATCGTCATCTGCAGCAGCACCAGGTACTAGCACATTGACTTCACTTGACTTGGCTGTTGTAATAGAAGCCTCCAAGGAATCTTTGTTGAGGTATAATTGGCAACCAGTTGTGTTATCCACTGAAATTGTTGGAGCTAAACCCTAGATGATCCGAAAAAGGTTATTTGAGTTAAATCAACAAGCTGGATCTAATAACTACTACCTTCTTTACAGTGATGCAGGGATCTCTGGGAGATATGACATTTTCGCAAAGGATCTTAAAGATGCAAAAAAATTATGATAGATACCTGACATTGCACCTCGACGCCATTGCAATTTACAATCTCACAAGCAGCCACTACATCCTGCAGTTCAAGGAAATAAAGTGAGTTCTATCTGTAATCATACCTAGCTAACACACTTAAACGTGGCATGGCTTTAATCACTTTCTCACTGACCGTGAATACAATCCCCATCTTGGTGCATTTGTCAAGAGTTATGTTGTTAACTTTACCTGCAGTGAAGATTTGCAGTAAGCGTTATTACAACACAATCAAATAATAGATAACAAATAAATTTGCAAGTCAAGAACCAAACAACAAAAAGAAAAATAACACTGAACTTATACTGATCCACTAAGTTCCCATATTTCAACATTCGCGGGAGAAACAACCATACTTCACATAGTACTACTCTTCGTTTCTCATAGCTAACTCTGTTAAACCCTTCCTATCCAGAATCCAGAGAAATCATGTGCCAATCACATGTTATTTAATAAAGCATTCTCCCTTCTTCCTTCATTCCCTCCCACTCTCTCCACAGTCCACACACAAACAAACATCAATCATGTAATTTCTTTCCTGCTGCAGAAAATAGTTGAAATGCCCTCTTGAGATCAAAGTGCAGCATTATCAGATATTGTCATAGTTATTCATGGAGCTAACTAGCGACTAGAGATAGTCATGGAAAGCAAAATGGAATACTCTGTAAAGGGGGATTTCAAACAGATAATGAATTGCAAACTTAACTGTTGACAAGTGTCAAAATGCAAGACGTACAAGTGGCATTGCCTATAACAAGACCAAATCTGCATATAAAATAACTGTAATAACCTTTGATCTGTAGAACGGAATCTTTGCACCCAAAAATATACACTGTTTGCTTCGCATCACAATTATCAATCACCAAATCCTTCTTTCCAATTTGATTCTCAACAGCCCACCTGCCGGAACACAACGTACTTAGACATGCAAACCACCTAGTGGCAGACTCATTAAGTATTTAACATGTGTACTTACTTGCGACCCATTTGGAGCTCTAACCTCGGAGGTCCAACTTTAGGGACAGCCGAAGTGGAGCGACTTTCCTTCACGTTAGTGCCAACAACAGCGCCAGTTCTATCTGCACGATTCTTCGTTTTCATATCATCTGTGACCTTCCTCAAACCTACGAAGCAAATGAATCATCAGAATGTGTGTAATGAACGCGAGAGAAAAGAAGAAAAGTGCATGTTTAGCAGAAGAAATAAGCACCTGCCGTCACAGGCTTGGAACCGATTTCCTGGAAAACAGCAGCCATCCCTTGCTTAGGTCGTGATGATGATGACTGAGGGGATTCTGAGACGAAAAGTGATGCTGGTGGAGCAGGTGGAGGTGCAGGTGCTCTAGTCCCAGGGGCTTTTGATGGAGCAGAAACAGCTGCTTTTCCTGTCGCGCTCCAAACGGGGCCCAATGGGTAGTGACTTTTCACATAATCCCTCAAACCAGATGCATAGAGCTCCTTCAGAGCCTTAGCCCACTCTAAATGGCTGGGATCTTTGCTTCTGTATTCCACAAGAATCTGCATTACCAGGAGTAAAGCATTAATTTGACGTTTTTACCAATATCAGTTAATTGATCTGTGAGTCCCTGACCAGTTGCCAGGTCTCTGTAGATGTAAGATCAAGTACAGAGTAACAGAGTCAAAAAGAAAAAACAAAATATCTAACATTTTGAGGAACCAGATGCAAGCAGATAGCGAGAATGCCTATATACTATATGTATCTTCTTTACTACAAATGCTGCATTCCACATATCTTCCATTCAAAAACATGCAATGCCATTCACTAGCACAGGATTATTTTACGTTGTTATTGGTCTTCAAAGAAAAAGAAAGGTTTCCCGGTGGAAAAGGAAAGGAGCAATTAAGTATGAGGGTGCATGCAGTTTCAGTCTCAAGAGTGAACTCAACTTCTAAGCCATGTTAACAGCCAAAACAAGAGGGAGCTGATCGTGATAATGCCAAAGCAATACGTTTGATTATACTGATACTATCAGCGACCCTGTTTGTATATTTTTGAAAAAATTAATAGTGGATTATTGGTTAATCTTTTCACTAACTTTTGAAATGATTGGCTGTGATCAAGACAAAGAAGGGAGGACGCTATCTTCATCACAGCCACGAGCCACCCATTTCAAAAATCAGTTAAAAAATTAAACCAATTAAACTGCATCCCAAATGAGCTCAGTATTTCCATGAGGGAGAGTGTCTTCGGAGAGTCGAGACTTGGGAGATGCAACTCTCACACCCCTACATGTTCCAAAGGCACTTTGACTAATGGTCTTCCATTTGGATGTCACATTAACAATTTTGATATAGCAACGAGCTCAATTTTCTCGCTCACAGAACTTTAATTCTTTCCATATTATAGTGAGTAACTCTTGCCACTTCCTACGTGACTTCATCTTGTCTATTTATTCGTTGAAGTTTTACAGACTTGCTTATCATTTGCGGAACGTCGTCATTGAATTTCTAACGGAAAATATCTATGTAGCAAGAAGATTTTGATGTGGACCTGAATGAACAAAAATGTTTCAAGGAACAGCGACCAACAACCATGAGGGGAGAAATCCGATGACACTTGACCATAAGGTCCACCAGAAGAAGAGATAACAAGTACTCTAACAGAAAAGCCTACAATCCGTAAGGAACCTTGCATAGCGTTCTAATGCTTTCGTTAAAAGCTCAAAGACCATGTACGTTGAGAAAGGTTGTCGCTTCAAGATGGCTTCAAATGGCATCTTCAAGCCATTATTCTCTTTTAGAAAGATTTTGAATTTAAAAATAAAAATCCCGACCCAGCCATTGTCACTTGTCGTGAAGTGTAGGGAAACACCGGGTAGCTTGGCACTCAATTATTAGCATTCTGGGTAGGTCAATAATTGATTAAAAACATCTCTTTCCTTCCATAAATGAAGGCTTGTTCAGAATTAAATAGAACCAAGGGGTGTCGCCTATCGCACCAAAGGTCATTACAAGTATAGAAGCATAATAAGACAGCTAAGCATCTGTAACCATTAGAATTATAGAAAGATAAACGGACAAAAGCATAGCACTCGCTCAATCTTCTCCCTCCATAAAAAAAAAAACCGTTGCCAACAAACCTTGTTTCTGTGTGATAGTGGCATCATTGGTCTAAGAATAAAGTGACATTCACAGCTTCATCCGCAAAAACAAATCGAATTTTCTTTTCTCAGAACTGCCTTGACAGGGAAAGTATATTATAGATGAAAGACTTCAGTATGCATGTTAAACCGTGGATGAAAAAAACTGAACTTCTGCTATGTATATCTTTCCAGTTGAACGTAGATAAAAGAGAGTTCTAGTAAGCATTTACACCAATGGCATAAAGTCATACAGCAAAAAAGCTCCTTGATTTAAGATATACCTTGTTGTTGTAGAACTCTGCCATTTGCCAGCTCTCTTCAACATGAGCAATAGGCATACTCATACCTAGAAAAAGGAAAGCAAGTTAAAGACCAATTAAGTAATGAGACCACCTATTTCAAGTGTTTGAACACCACAAGCTAGACACTTCGCTTACCGCAATCTTTGCCTGTATAAGCAATCCAAGCTAGAGCACTAAGACTGTCAACAGCAGTTTTCAAGTGGTTAAAGTAATCAGATCGTCTCCCTTCTGTCATTGCATGTGCTTTAGTTATCACTTCATTTAGTGGCTTGAGAAATTCAGCTAATCCTGCCATGTCAGGCTTCTGCATAGAGAACATATACGTGAAGGCAGTTAAGTACCGTCAGCATTCTGTAATCAATAACTTCGTCGTCAATAGTATAGAAAGAGAGAGAGAGAGAGAGAGAGAGAGAGAGAGAGAGAGAGAGAGAGACAAAACAAAACTGAAACAAAATTGTCTCGCCCCGGTTGAATGAATTGTATCAGATGAGAAGGAATTGTACGAATGTGTTTTCTCTTTGACGAAACAGATAGATAGCGAAGAGGAGGTATTCCCAAGTTTACCATTTTGAATATCATGAAGAGTGGTGAGATTGTCTCTCGAGAATAAATTATCTTCAAATTAAGTTAAAACTGTTAAGTTAAAAACGGTTAACAGTTCTCCCCTGTCCAGCTCAGACTATTAGTGAATTGACATCCCTGATTATCCAACAAAGTAGACGGAAAAGGAATGAAAATTGACTTCTAACCAAAATCCTCACATTATCATTTCTTCTCTGAGCGACTATTACCGACAATAACAGACGAGATAATACATTAGCTTTCTAACCAGTACATTTGATACATTTTATCACCCTTTTTGGACTCCGATCAGGTCGCTGATACTTACTTCAAAAAGAATGAATGAAGACCATAGGCAAAGAGAATTTGCACTGAAGCTGATAAAACACTAACACTTCACCATTTTGAGACAACAATCTGCCACCAGAATCCATCAATTCGATCTAAAATCCAATGTAGCTATTCCAATCAACAAATCACACCAAACGTAAGCAATCAATCAATCAATCACAGCTAAAAATGCATCTCCTAGCAAATTTACGTAACTAGTTCCAATCTAGGTATTCCAATTAACGCAATCTAACCAAATAATGTAAGCAATCAATCAATCACAGCTCAAATTACATCTCCTAGCAAATTTACTTCACAAGTTCATGAATCACTCAATTCCAAAGAGACGCAACCACATATATCTTCAATCGACGAATCAAGCTGATAAATTGAAACCAGAAATGTGAAATTGAAGCACAAAGCACAAACCTGACTCTGCTTGACCTTGATAAGGAGCTCTCTCTCGACGCTAAACGCCTCGGCGACGACCTTCGTCACATCCACCACCTGTCCTCCGATCTTCTCCGCCGCAGCGGATAACTTTCCGATGTGTTGTTGTATCAGATCGTCGAAGGCGACGATTGACGGATCCAACGGCCCTGCGTCTTCGCCGCCGGATTCCGATGGGCGGAAACCGCCGGCGGAGAGTGCCTCCAGGCGAGCCACCGCCGATTCTAATCTTCCGATCAACTTCTCATCCATGGCTGTAAATTTCTCTCTCTCTCTCTGTACCACGCAGATCTGGTGGTGTGGTGGTTCGTGTTTGTCTGTGTTGTTGGAATTTTTCAGCGAAACGCCGAAAGGAAGAAAAAAGGAGATTATTTTGGGATAAATATACGTGACATTCCCAGTACAAGAGAGCGGGATTGGGTTTGCACTTTTGCACAGCATGTGTGTGGTAGGGGACTACAGGTGGCACCTCAAGCGGCTTTTTTGCTTTCCCGAATAGAGTGTGTTTGGATGAAATAAATTACTCAGATAGATTACTGAATAGATTGATCAGCAAAAAAATAAACATATATACATCATTTCAAATAATGTTATATATGATTCGAGAAGGAGAAGAAGTAACAGAAAGTTAGAGTGAAATAAAGAGTAGAGCAGAGAACTTACTGAGTCTAAAAAAGACTACAAGAAGTCGGAAAAATCAGAGACAATCTAAAACATATGCTCGATTTCCTTAAGGGATGTTGTTTGATACGGAGGGAAATGCCTCTTAGAATAATTGTCTTGCAATGTGTAATCGGGTAACACCGCCGGATTATACCCTATGAACCCTCAAAAGGAAAGATAGCACTTAGAAGATTTAGAAAGTTTGGAAACTCTATTGACTTAAATGTTCGGAATGAAGAAATATGAAGAGTGCTATACTTTTGTAGAAACAGAGACATTCGTTGGAGCAGTTGGATGGTTCAGAAACGATTACAAATTGCTCCTGAACAGTAGTAAATGGAATTTAAAATTCTAGTTAACAATTTGGCGGTAAGCAATTATTTTGGGGCCAAAAATTAAATATGCTATAGTCTAAATGTCAGCCCACACCACACCACGAACGGTCAGACGACGACAGCGGAGCGCGTGGTGGTTCGTCCTCCCTCGCTAACAAAATTGTTTCGCCCAAAAGGACGTGCACATTGGGTGAAACTTAGAATACATTAAGTGGTCAAACTCTACTCAAACAAATAGCTCACTTAATAATGAATTTGGATGAAATAAAGTTGTAGGATGTTAACCTAGCTCTAAGAAATTCATAACAACTTTCGATTTTGTGAATCGTTAAGTCGACTTAACAAAATTAACCTCCAGAGTCGTGTCGAAAATCGAGTGTTTTCAACAAACAACTCACTCAATAATCTATTCTATAATCAATCTCATCCAAACGTAGTCATGGTGTTCAGTTCGACTTGCTAAACACTATTATTTGATTGGCTTTCTCAACTGTAGTTCACATCTAAAGACAGGGTCACTAGACGCGGATTGGTGCCTCACCTAATATGGTATGTCAAGTGTCAACATGTGAATACACAATCTATTGTTAAACTCATGCTTTTAAAATAAAAGTCCGACAAGATGTTGTGTTGATTCCAAAACTTGGATCTAACTTTGAACAAGCATGCTCTTTTCTAATTCTTACCAAAAAGGAGAAATTAGAATGCTGATACCAACAAAGAGATGAGGCAAATACCATCACAGCAAACTTAAGAGGCAAACTCAGTTCGTCGGTTTGCAATTTGCTTAAACAGTTCTCTTTCACATGCAAGCCTATTTTTTTTTATTGCATCGGAAAAAAAATGCAAGCCTATAACTTCAACTTGGCACGCACATGAACATATTGGATTTATCCTTCGGGGTATAGTTGAGCTAGTCGGGTTAATGTTCGTTAAACATTTGGGCAACACAAGAGTTGACTATAGACCTCCTCAGTTACGAGTCTGTCAATTCAGATTTTCTCAAACTAGTTTACCTCTTCTTTTCCAAGCTACTTCCTCTGTTTCTTATCTTTTTTCCAGTTTTGAGTTTTACCACTATTCATCACGCCGCTTTGACCCGATGAATTGATTGGCAATACGATGTAATTTTTTGGTAAATTTTCATGGTATTGTACACTAAACTTTACTTTACAACACCATGAAAAATTGCCGAAAAATTGCATCCTTTTGCTATCCAAATCACCGGGTCAAAGTGACAAACCTACGGATGAAAAAGTCGAAACTGAATGAAAGAGAAGAAACAGACCAAGTATTGCACTAGAGCGCGAGGTTACCCGTGTACACCTGAAGAGTAGTGGCGAGCGGGGGTTTACCCTCTGTCAGCCGGGTTTTCATATACTGATTTACTTATTGGTTTGCAAGTTATTGCACTAAAGTCGGAGTTTACCCAGTGCGCACTTGAGAGAGTAGTGGCGAGCCGATGTTCACCCAGCGCACACCGAAGTGGCTGCGGATTCCCGCGTTATTAAAAATATGGATAGCCCAACTTTAATTTCTAAGGGTGAGTTTGGGAATGCTTCTGCTGCCAGCACAGCTGCTTTTCGACAGCAGAAACAGTTTTAGTGTGTTTGGTAAAAATAAAATTTCTGCTTTTTTCGATAGTTTCTGCTGTCCCACAACAGTTTTTAGGAAGCAAGGGAGAAGATGCTTCTCCAGAAAGTGCTTTTGATTAATTTATCTACAACCAATTTTGACCTTACAATTTTTTAAAATAACAATAGTTATCTTTCCGGAAATGACAAGTGTCATATATTTTTGTCATTTTACACTCTCACAGCAACTTCACAGTTGATTTTACCAAACACAAAATTTCTATATCAATAGTTCACAGCAGCTTCTACGTAATATTTACCAAACAACATTTTATCAAAAATGCACAGCAGCTTTTTACAGTGTTTTCACACAGCAGCTTTCTACCACCGCCACAGCATTCCCAAACTAGCCCTAAAGCTACCAGATATTGAGTATGATGAAGTACAAGAAGTACCAGTCCGTCTCTGCTCTTTGTTCACATTTGATTTTTTTGACTCGTATTTAGGTCACTTTGACCGGGTGATTTACATTTTTTTGATAATTTTTTCACCGTATTATAGAATAACTTTTACTCTACAACACCATGAAAAAATTATTAAAAAATTACATCGGTTTGCTATTCTAATCACCGGGTCAAAGTGACCCAGTGAATAATAACAAAAGTCAAACTGGGAACAAAGAGGAGAAACAGACAGGTACTACTACTATCTCTGTTTCTTCTCTTCCAGCTTACTTCACTTTTTGTCACTATTCACTGGGTCACTTTGATTCGGTAATTTGATTAACAAAACGATATAAGAATTTTGATAATCTTTCTATGGTTTTGTAGAGTACACTCTACTTTACAACACCATGGAAAAAATGCTAAAAAATTACATCGTTTTGATATTTAAATCACCGAGTCCAAAGTGATTCAATTACGGATTGAAAAGTCAAAATAGGACAATCCAGAAGAAACGGAGGTAGTACTATGTTGTAAAGAACCGAACCGTGTAGCAGGTCTCCATGTGGTGTTCCGAGTTGTGATGGCACGTAGGTACCTGAAGATGCTCTAATAATGGGCACCCTCTCATTACTGAAACGCATGCTGTATTCCAGTAAAAGGCTACATTTAATGATCATGTGCCATGAAATGTCCCTAGAACAGAACACAGCCCACGATACAAGAACATCACCTGATGATGATCAGAAAAGCTTACAGTACCACTCCGTCTCTGCTCTTTCTACCCAAATTGACTTTTTGACTCGTATCTGGGTCACTTTGACCGGGTGATTTGGATAGCAAAATAATACGATTTTCTGATAATTTTTTCACCGTATTATAGAGAAACTGTTACTCTACGACATCGTGAAAAAATTATCGAAAAATTACATCGGTTTGTTATTCAAATCAACGGGTCAAAATGACCAAGTGAATAGTGACAAAAGTCAAAATGGGTAGAAAGAGCAGAGACAGAGTGGTAGTTCTATTTCATTGTCTCCCACTCACTGACTTGTGAGAATCTATTCAACGTAAATGGTACCGTACTTTATTTGTTTAGCCTAAAATTTTGAACTTGACTTTTTTCACATATAATTTTAATTCGGTTATTTGGATAGTTAAATAATGAAAACTATCGCTAATCAAATCACCGGATCAAAGTGACCCGGTGAATAATAATAAAAAAGTTAACTGAAAAATTTCGGGCAATACAGATGTACCAAAGGCAGCCCAGTAGGCCAGTACACGAAACTCTCATTATGTGCAGTGTTAGAGAGAAGGGTCAGATGACTCGGATCCACTTTGGGGTCTGTACTCTATCGTACTGCAGCTGATATACTTGCAAGTTGCAACATAGTATATAAGTAACATATACAGAGGGAAATGAGATCATTTGAGCCAAAGAGACAGCATGCTAAACAACAAATTTGAAGAATGCTAAAGAGAAATGATTTGTCAAAGAACTGCAGGAAGAGGCGTGTATTTACAAGACAAGCGAAAGTTCGCTGATCGCATCTCAAACGATTACATGACATAAAAGGTGTGTTCAATTACATGGAATCAGCAACGATGCGCTTCCTATTAGTAGAGAGATGAAAGTAAGAAAGAAAAATATACAACTAGTACACACACACTACAAAAATATTTTACCTTCCCTTGAACCATTTACTCAAGCAGAACATAAGTTATACTATGTGGCTTCATCTTTGAGCATCGCCGCTAGCTTTGTTCGTCGGAGCCTGTGGAACTCTGTTAAAAGCTGTCATGTTGGGACGTGGCGGAGCTGTATCTTTGGTCGGGCGGGGTTCCTACAAGTCACCAAGTATTAAGAAGGAATCGTGATCATGAATGAATTTACTCTCTAATTGATCAGATCACATAAATGGAACTCGCTTTAAAACGAAGTGGGAGGAAAATGCAAAATCAACAACTTGGGCTCTCTCCCCTATTCGAACTTTCCAAACATACAAAGTTACAAATCAGTTTTCTTGCTGACTGAACCGTCCGGGAAAAATAAGGTCCCGTGAATCCAATATACTATGAAACAACTATGCTGACATTTGGGCTCTGTTTGGTTGAGAGTAAAATGTTTTAAAAAGGAAAATATTCTACATGTAAAAAAATTTGTGAAACAGGTTGCTCTACAATCATTTTCTTGTGTTTGGTTGACACTTGAAAAATAAATCGCTTGTGCATTATACTTTTTGTAGTTGGTGGCAGCAGAGGTGGTGGTGGAGCAGTGGGGACAGTGAGGGTGGTGGTTGTGGTGCTGGCAGTGGGGTGGAGCCGTGGAGGTGGGTGGCGACAATGATGTTTCTTGGCGGTGGAGGTGCTAGTATGTGTTGTTGTCACTTTCCTTTCCTCTCTGGAAAATGGCTTACGGATTTTATATGTGAAAGTCATTTTACATCATTTAATGGAAAACATTTAACTTGGAAAAAAGCTTTTACGAGACAAAGTGCAAACCAAACACCAAACAAGGGAAGACATTATACAGGAAGATATTTTACCACCAACCAAACGGAGCCTTGGTGTAAAAGATCATGAATCAAGGACCAGGAAGTTATCTGAAAAGAGGTCGTAGTGGTTTATATTCAACGAAAGTTCTCGTCTGTACATTGCAATGTTAATTATTTCATGATTCAAAGATAAGAGGATTTTTCCAGTTATATGTAAGCATAAATACAATAACTTTCTTTTAATAGAGGGACTCTGGTGGAAACTGATGGCAGATTCTCAAATTACCAGGGTTGATGATCAGCTAGTTCTAGAACTAAAGACTGAAGCAGTAAAAAGAAGCTGAGGAAAAGGCTTACAGCTCGATAAGGGAACTCATCTGCCTCCAGCATATGTACTATTTGCCCCATCTTTGGCCGCTTATTTGCATTCGAATCTATGCAGCGAAGGCAAACCAACAATGCTCTCTTCAAAGCTCTAGGAGCCGGTTCTTCTTTAATCCGGGGATCTAAAACCTCTTCCCCGCGCCGGCTTGCCACCATTCCTTTAAACCAATCAACCAAGTTCATCTACAATTGTTCAAACCAAACACAGATCATAAATATGTTCCCACTATTCGCCAATAACGGCCAGTGCCTGAGCAGAGGAACAAAAGGAACTGAAACAATGGGGTCGTTTGGATGGGCTGAAATAAGTGAGAGGTTGAGCTTAAAATCTCATTTAATCTGTAGTGTTTCAATTCGGTAGATTATTGTAGATTATTGGTGAAGAACAAATTGGAATTTCACATTTTGTTACAATCCAGAATTTCCCACAAAAAACCCGGAAATCATCCCAAAAAATCCGGAATTTCCAAAAAAAAAAAAAAAAAAAAAAAAAAAAAAACAGAATTCTGAAAATCTGGATTTTTTTGGCGGAATTCCGGATATTGGGTTTGGAGAGGTTTGATCGAAAAATCTCGGATTATCGACCTTCCTCTACCTCTCGATTTAATCCCATCCAAACAGGCCCAATACTCATCTTATTTACCTCTCCGGGTGCTCTTGAATAATCGACTGGGCTCCTCCCAGTGACGATCTCCATGAGTAGAACTCCAAAACTATACACATCACTCCCTTCATTCAGCATGCCTGTACTAGCATACTCTGGAGAGACGTATCTGCAGCAGCAAATTGTGAATAGTCAGTAAGTCAGAGAGCTCGTCTTACTTAACCAATACTTTTGTGGATTGACAAATATTGAAATTCTTGAAGAAACGAACCCGAAAGTTCCCATCACCCTAGTAGTCACATGGCTTATCTCGGATCCCAATAGCTTGGCGAGGCCAAAATCTGATACTTTAGCGTTCCATTTTCTGTCTAGTAGAATGTTACTAGATTTTACGTCACGGTGCACGACTTTCGGTTCTAATCCTTCATGCAAGTAAGCTAATCTGTGACAATAACAAGAGAATACAGTTTAGACAAGTCATAGTAGAAAACAAGAAAAACACTGTTCTTAAAGTCGCAGAAGACGTCTTGTATTTTTGCAATCAATGCTTCTATCTGCATGTGAACTTGCTTTAATCAAAACAAGCTAAAAGATGTCCTCATATATCTTATCCTATCAGTAATACCTGCTAAGACCACAAATTGGAAGCTAGCTAAAGTTTATATCTAGTTTCTACGATTAAGAGTAGAACATAATGCAGTCAGACGTCCGAGGGAAACATAAATTCAATTCCACCGTCAGAAAGCCCTTCGAGTTTTGAAGATATTCATATGATCAATGACCTCCCAGAAATAAATAAAACTAAAAAATAGAATAAGTTCAAGTATCTTTTAGCTGAAAGATTAAGCTAGGATATCTCACCCTTTTGCGGTCCCAATAGCAATCTTCATCCGTATATCCCAGGTTAGAGGACTAACAGGCCCCACATCACCATGTAACCATTGCTCCAGATTGCCATTGTCGACATACTCATACACAAGGGACCTGAATCAACAGCAAAAGTCAGATAATGTAAGGGGTTATTTTAATGCATAGCTGGAAAGCACATGGTGGCAAGCTGAAGAAAATCACCTTTTGTCACCTTCTGCGCAATATCCAATTAGACCAACTAGGTTTTTATGCCTAACTTTACCAATTGCTTCTACTTCAACCTTGAACTCCTTCTCTGCCTGACCCCTTTTACACAAGACAAGTAACATATGTGAATAAACTGCAAAAATGGTTTAGACCGAAGATAACAAAGAAAAGAGAAGAAGATTGCTATCTAGCAATCTTGAATGTTAATTTCATAGTTATTGAAGCTCAACGTTGGACATGACAAAAGCAGTCTCTCTAACTCAGAATGGCTATCCAATCCAATGAGCCATAAAACGCTGCTGCTGTACGCCGATTTAGTTTCTCAAATGGGAAGAAAATACGGCAACTACCACAATGGAATTATATTTCCTATCAGGATTGCCTATGAGCATGGGCGTAGCTAGCAAGAGACAGGTGAGGGCTATAGCCCCCACTCAGTTTTTTTTTTTTTTTGAAATTTCACCATATTTATCTCACTTTTGTTCATTATAGCTCCCACTCAGTTTTTTTTTTTTTTTTTCAAAATTCACCTTATATTTCTCACTTTCGTTCATTTTAAGGATCTGAACATTTTTCAATTTAGCCCTCACTGGTCCGAAATCCTAGCCCCGCCCCGCCCCTCCCTATGAGAGAAGACTCAAGAGTGTCCACGGTGGCTTAATCGAAAGGTTTTACTATAGACTACCATTTCTAGCTGGTAATCGCAGATATGCTCTTCCTATACAAGTTCCGACAATTCAAGTCTCCACGGCACAATGAATCAGAAAGTCATACACAAATGGAAATGAGCTTTACGTGACAGCCTAATATGATTCAGATTGAATAGCAATGCTATCTCTCTCACCATCTATTATTTCCCTTCCAGGAAATATCTGTTAGTTGAGATTTCATTTTCGCACTTTCGTGTACAAATGTTTTTCCCCAAAATAACAGAAACCCACTCGTGATTCACTCCACAAAAAGATGGCAAGAGGGTGCAAAATACTACCAGTACTACTAGTACTACTAAACAAACAAATTCACTGGAAAAAGCAGAACAGTGAAGTACTACCTCTGTTTCGCATGTTTCAGCCTACTCACTTTTTGTCACTTTCACTGGGTTACTTTCACACGGTGATTTGATTAGCAAAACGATACAAGAATTTGGTAATCTTTGCATGGTGTTAAAAGAGGAAAGTTTATTCTAAAGTACCATGAAAAAATTGTTAAAAAATTACATCGTTTTGGTACCCAAATCACCAAGTCAAAGTGACTCAGTTACGGGTTAAAAAGTCAAACACAGACGAAACGGAGGTAGTAGTAGTTTAATTGGTACTACCTGTATGTGATAGAAATAAACAAAAAGGGTCAATCACAGCAATTTACCAGTGAACAAGACAAAAGGTGTTTTTAGAAACTGTCTACGATGTGTTCCAGATCTAAGAAGCATAAACAATCTCACCATCACCGTAGCTTTTTCGCAGATAACAAAAAATAATTCAACGGCAAGTGAAAAAGTGAAAAAAACAGTAACTCACTTGTTATTGAGAAGATTTTTCACAGCGACCACAGACCCATCCTGCAAAACTCCTCTATAAACGACGCCGTAGCCTCCTTCTCCGATCACATTCTCGTCGGAGAATCCGCCCGTCGCCGCGTCCAGCTCGTGCAAGCTAAACCACCGCCCCCACCCGATGTTCGGCACCTCAACCGACATCACCGACGACGACGTTTCGCTCTGACTGCCGATCGACACGTTGCTACCGGAGAAACTCTCCTTCTTCCGTACAAATCCTCCGATCTGTTTCTCCACTACCGCAATCGAAACCGCTTTTTCCTCCTTCGGTTTCAGATAATCGCCGAATTTCATCTCCGCCGTTCGATCTGAATCCTTCACGGCCACGATCTCTTCGCTTACGAGAGGTAACGAGCCGGAGCTGTGCTTCACGCGCATTACTCGGTTTTTCGAGTTCTTCTTCGAGCGGAGACAGAGATACAGCAGAATAAGTGACACAATAAGGCCGGCGAGGCAAATTAAGATGAGTGTGTAGAGTTTGAGCCCTAGGAGAGGCGTTTTGGAGGTGAATCTGTCGGCGAGAGATCTGTCGGTGGAGTTCGGCATCGTTTTCCGGCGAGTTGAGCGACGGTGTGGTGGTCGGAGACTAGGAGAGGTTTACCATTGTTAGGGTTTGGTGAGATGATTTGGTGAGGGTTTTTCTGGAGGGAAAATTCAGTGGGAATGAGAGAGAGGCTTGGGATTTGGAAAAAAGTGAAGCTGTGGAGCTTGATAGAGTGGGCGTTCAACGGAGTGATGAAAGGAGTGAGCAAAAGAAGGGAAAAGAAGAGAAAAGGAAAGGAAAGGAAAGGAAAGGAAAGAAGAGAGAGAGAGAGAGAGAGAGAGATTTGATTTGCTCACTAAGGGCCCCATATTCACGATATATTACAAGAGACCCAACGCTCCACTGTGACCGTTTCACAGTAACATTATAGGAGTTCAAATATTTTAATTGGGGTAAAAGACAGTTTCACCCCATCAAGTTTGATGCAAAGACACTTTCACGCCTTCCTGTTTCCGAAAGGACACTCTAACCTCTTATGTGTGCCAATTCAAGATGGCAGCACGGGTCGACCCGCGTGCCAAATTGGCCCTGCCCGTGCCAAAGAGGGGTCAACCAGGCTCTTGTGACCCGTACTCGGCCCGCTCCAACATGAATATAGCTCGTGCACGCACGAGTCGTGTTCCTCCACGACTGAGCCCGACCCGTACAAAAATGGTCTTTTCCACCCTCAACTTGTGCACGGCCCGCCCCCAGCACACCCAACCCATGGCACCTACGGGTCTATTTTCTCCACCCTCTAGCACGGCCCGTATCTGGCCCGCTCCACCGTCCGACACGGCCTGCCACCAGCCAGCTTTCCTTGAGTCCACCCTTAACCCGGCACGGAACGGCCCGCTCTCATTGTGAGTGCCAATAATTTTTGGGACACCTACGCTCCTTAATTATTGGCGCCTTTACTCTAGGACTGGGCTCCGTCACCAATAGTGTTTTTCCCCTCTTAAGAGTATGAAACGAAATGTCTTGAAATTCGACACACTTAAAAGATAAAAGTGTCATTTCCTTAAATTGAAATGGGTGAAAGTGTCACTACGCCAAAATTAAAGGGTGAAATTTCTTTTTTCCCTATCAACTGACAACAATGGTTTGAGGATAGATGGTGGGATACTAGGTCACCCTAGCTCCCGTTCTCATCCCTCGCTCAGACGCTTTCAGCTCGAATTTTCTTATAGCGCTCACTTTCAAAGGTTTGGAGCGTGTTTTTACCAACGCTATGTGCCTTGGCGATTAACTTTAGTACTTAGTTCTAAGCATATTTGAAACTAAGTCAAAACAAAAATTAACTAAAATGACATAATCATCCCCTCATTGTATGTTAAGTTCTCATTGCTACCATTTAGTCAAGTTAAACTTCCATGCATTCTTCAATATGGAAAGTTCTAGCATCATATGTGTAAGTTTTGTAGTATTTGTCACCAAATCAAGATTGTACAAAAGTGCAACGATAATATGCTTATATATAGGCCCTGTTCGGATATCATGGTTTGGTTAAGCTCCACAAAAAGTTAGCAAAACTTTAACCCAAAATTTATAGGACCCGCATTTCACTCATTTTTCTACTCACACAAAAGTCAAAACCACAAAATAAAACCATCAAATCGATTGAATTTACCTGATTTGGTTAATCAAACAAGTCCAACCATACTATCCAAACAGGGCCATAAACACATGTTAAACGTGTAATCTATATATGCACTCTCGTGACGCTTTTAGTCATTACTTTCTTAGAATTCGTCGTTCTTGCGCATCCGGTCCCGTACCATGTGACTTAGGTTGGACCTTTAGATTTTATATGTCATGTTTTTTAATCGACCTTGAGTGCATATCATGGAATAGAGAAACAGTTTCTCTCTTCACCTCAACTACTCGTTCTAATAATCTCTCTATCTACTCGCTCATATTCGCTCATAGAAACACCACTTCTATCGCTTGTGGTTCGGGGAAAATGAGTTTTAAGCATCTACTCCAGTGACTCCAATAACCTTGTAGTATGATTATCACTTACTAGTATAACATTTTTTTTTTTTTACTTTTGAGGAGAACTTACTTGTATAACATTAACTTAACTACTATTGGTTTGGTGAAATAATTTGACCAATAAGCTAACTTTGGCTACATGAATGAAGACAACAAGCTAACGAATTAACGATGTATGCAAGTTACCACAGCTTTAGAGTACCTCTGAGGAATCACGTAGGACACAATTTACCTCACATGCACAGTTTCTTTGTCTTACAGTCAAATTTTTGTTAGGACCTGCTTGCACGTGAATATGTAACCAATGTGACCTGCTACCTAAAAATGCCTTAAAAAGTACCCCTTCAGCCATCTACTACTTCAACAACTCAAATGTTGACCAATTTTAGTAACTACTACTGCATATTAGAGTGTTTTTTTTTTTTTTTCGAGTAGCTCGTGTGCAAGTGTTGGCGGAATAGATAGATAGATATATTCACAACATAGTCCCAATCAACTGGAACGTGTGAACACTATACACCACGTGGGCGTGAGTGTTTATTTTTTATATCACAATAGTATGCAAATACATACAAATATATTTTATTACGGTTACATGTTTCTGATACAAAGCAAATTAGTGTTTTTATTTTTTGAGGGAAAGCTAAACAAAGAAGTAATTGATATAATTGTTCTAAAATTGTTGATATAACAGTCTAAGACCACCATAATTATACGTCTATCTGCTGTTAACAAAATTCAAATTACAACGAGTTTGTCAAAAATTGACAATGCTGCTTAAGTTGTTAAGCATATAGTTCGTCACACTAAGAAATTTATTGATAAATACTTGCTATTTGGTATTTGCGCTGCTTTAACGTTATAATGGTCCTAGACCACTCTATAGTCAATGTTATCTCCTCAACGTATCAAAGTAGCTCAATTAGTTTTATTGGTTTGAATAAAGAAGTAAGAAAAAATAATATCAATAGAAGTTGGTGAGGGGCCATTGTTCGTGGTGCAAATTTTGTACAATGATTACTAGTAGTCGTCAACATACGAACAAAATAGATGGAAATTATTTCGGCTCTCATTTCTTCTTCATTTTCAATTATATTATTAAATAGAATATCATTATAAGTAAATTATATTATAACTATTGCAGTAGTAGGTTTGTGTTGTACTACTACATGTGACTTCATACATGAGCTAGAGCTCAGTGTTATTCCGCTGAACCTTTCGGGGTGAAGTTGAGTTGGTCGGGGTGAGCATTTTTAAGACTCTGACATTTGTCTTGATGTCTTGAGTTCAAACATTGAGACAATTTAAGGGTTGTCTATTGAACTTTTGAATTTTGAATCTGCCAGATCGAGTTTTCTCAGGTTGGTGGAATTTATCCAGTGCGCACTTTAAGGAGAGTGGTTGCCGGTTCCCACGTCATAAAAAAAAAAGTGTTATTTCACTAAACTATCACTTGTTCGGCACTTTCTAATATTCTTTCGTTTCTTACGCTCCATTGGCTTTAGATTGAGATCAATATATTTTAGCAAGTGTGTGACAAATATCCCCATGATACCATGAGAACTCCAGGCACAATAATAAGCAACGAAGTTTTCTTCAAAACAGACTTTTACCAAATCAATCTCATTTTTTAGGCCCACTAACTTCTATTAGTGAAGTTCACTAAATGACCCCCTGTATGGAAACTTTAAGACGTTCTCTCTTTATACGGCTTTCAGTATAAACATGTGAGTCGTCGACTTGATCAGTCTCGGCGTTTAGTTAAAGGACCCATGCAAAGAAAACGGTGCCAATTTAAGAGCACCAATACCACATTTTACTGAGCGATTGAAGGAAATAACAAATATATAGTCTTGGTGAAAACATGGTAATTCATTAAGGATGCAAATTGTGAAGAAGGTTATTATTGTGCCTACCGTTGACAGTTTGTATGATAGTGCAATGCCATTGCAAGTAGAGCACCACGTGGTACTCTTTTGGCGCACTAAAAAATTACTCATTGTCCAGAGTGAGCCATTATAAAGCATCTGAATTGTGAAGGCTTATGGCATTTAATTTCCACGCAAGGAGAGCCATATGATAGGAGTTAATAGCCATTAAGGTGCTTGTAACATTAACATAGAACAGGTTTTCAAAATTGGGAGACTATTCATTATTGCCCGACACTTATTGATGGAGTTGCAGCTGCAAGGTGGTAGTTTTCTTTATAGTTTTCCTTACTATTACCTCAATTTATTCTCTTTCAGCTTACTTCACTTTTTGACACTATTTACTAGGTCACTTTTGACTTGGTGATTTGGTTAGCAAAAAAGTGCATGAATTTGATAATCTTTGCACGTACTACGATAAAATGTCAAAAAATTATATCGTTTTTGCTATCCAAATCACCGAGTCAAAGTGACCCAATTACGGATAAAAAAGTCAACATAAGTTGAAAGAGAAGAAACGGAGGTAGTACTACCTTAGTTCCATTTGAATCTTCTTGACTTTTATCCCATGATGAGAGCGGGCCAGTCCGTGCCGAGTTAAGGGCAGGTTGAGGGAGAGCGTGCTGGGGGCGGGGCGTGTCGGAGGGTGGAGCGGGCTGAGTACGGCCGGGTCCAGAATGCGTGAAAGTTTGCACGTGTCGGGTCTAATGGGGGCGGGTCGTGCACGGGTCTGATGGGGGCGGGTCGACTTTTGTGTTGGTCGTGCACGGCCCGGGGCCGGGCCGGGTTGTCTTCGGGAGGAACATGATTCGTGCGTGCCACGGGTTGAGCACGCTTTTCAATGTGAACGAGTGAAAGCCCGTTTAGTAATTTCTAGAACACAGTTTTTTAAGTCAATAATAGTTGTTGACGACTTGATGTGTTTGGTAAATTGTAATTTATCTGTAGATGGACGATATCTTCTTCTCATTGTAATTTTTAGAGGAAGGGTGAAGTACTCATTTATCCAAGTTTCTTGACAGTAACTAGGATGAAAGACAAAAAAGCAAAGGAAGTATTACCTCTGCTTCTTCTCTATCACACCAGTTTGACTTTTGACCGGATGATTTTTTTTTGAAAGAACAATCCATTGGATTTTGACCGGATGATTTGGATATAAAAACAAGGCTATTTGATTGTTGGCTAAATTGCACCGGAGGTACCCAAAGTTTGTCAAAACGAGCAAGTAGGTACCCAAATTTTAAAATCGAGCACCATAGGTCTCAAATTTTGAATTTTCGAGCAAGTAGGTACCCATCCGTTAACTTTCCGTTAACTTTGGACGGAAAATTATAGAAAGACTTTTGTACCCCTTATTTTCATCTCACATTTTTTGTTAAAATACAAGTTTTACTAAAAATGTTAAAAAAAATAATAATAATTTGATATATGTAAGATAATGCAATACAATTCATAAAAACTACATATTTTTACATCATTTCAAGATATGAAAAATGTTTTCATTAACATATATCTGTCAATTTTAAAGTCATTAATTTTTTTTAACAGCTTTAAAAAAAATCTCAAAACTTCATAATTTCACATGTTTTTTTTAATAAAACAAAAACATACAAGTATCTTTGTGGATTTTAACAACTTACACAAGAGTTAGATACCAGACATTCTTGAGTAATTTTTTATTGTAATGATTTGTAGTTTTCATGCAAATGTAAAAGAGACTATTGTATAAAATGTACAAAGATACTTTATGTTATTGTTTCTTAAAAAATACATGAAATTATGAAATTTAAGATTCTTTTTAAACACTATAAAAAAATTAAGGACTTTAAGATTGACAGATACGTGTTAATAAAAACGTATTTCATATCTTGAAATGATGTAAAAATATGTAATTTTGATAAAATATACTCCCTCCGTTCCTCCAGTTTCTTCAAACTTTCCTTTTTGGGCGTTCCTCCAGTTTCTTCAATCTTTCTAAAAAAGAACACATTTGAAAGCAAAAATACCACCTTACCCTTAATGATAAAAACACCCATCCATCTCTACAACCCTAACCTATCCAAACACAAACTACAACCCTAACCCACCAAACACATAACACATCTCACAGCCACCCATCTCCCTCTCCCTTATCCATTCGTCCTTCTCTCCTTCTCATCCATCTCCCTCTTTCTCTCCCTATCCAGTTCTTCAATCTCTTCCATTTCTCTTTGCCTCTCCCTATCTCCGAGAGCGAAGAACATATACTGCACGACGCCGCCGCTGAAGGCACCGGAACACCGCCGTCGCCGTCGCCGTCGCCTTGTCGCTACGGAAGAATCAGCAACCGCTCGTCGCCGCTACGGAAGAAGCATAACTGCTCGGATAAGAGAGAGAGAGATTGAGAGAGCCGAAGGATTGTGGCTTCGACAGAAACAGATCGGAGAAGTTGAGATGGCTTCTTGAATAGCCGGAAACCGACGACCCAGTGGCTTCGAACGGTGGAGGCGATGGTGGATTCCGGCAGAAACCGACGAACCATGTCTGGTACGTATTGGCCCCTCGTTCTTCTTTTCAAGTTTCTCTCTCTTCTCTATCAGATCTGTCCTCACCACTCTCAGATCTATCCATCTACTTGCAGGTATTTGCTCCGAACGGTGGCGTGGCGGTGGCGGTCCAGATTTGGTCATTCCCTTGTCCAGATTATTCACCTCTTTTTTTTTTTTCTCCTTCTTCTTCATCTTCTGTAAACTCAATATTCTTGTTGATGTTAGTTGTTTAGACTAGTTGCTGTTTGAATCTTTTATACAGAAAATGTTGAATTTTTTTGGTGATAATGAATGGGTTGTTGATGTTTGAATCTGTTTGAATTGCTATTCTTGATGTTCATATCAGGTGATGTTCATGTGAGTTGGTGGGATTAGTAAAGTTGTTCAGTTGTGGAACTAATTAAAAGGACAAGGGGTAATATGGTCTTTTGGGGGGTTTCTTAATTTCCGTGCCTCCAGTTTTTGTGAAGGAACTGGAGGAACGGAGGGAGTATTGCATTATCTTACATATATCAAATTATTAAGTTAAAATTTTATTTTATTTTACTTTTTTAGATTTTTAGTAAAACTTGTATTTTTTAAAAAATGGAGGTGAAAATAAGGGGTACAAAAGTCTTTTTATAATTTTCCGTCCAAAGTTAACGGAAAGTTAACGGAAGGGTACCTACTTGCTCGAAAATCCAAAGTTTGAGACCTGTGGTGCTCGATTTTGAAATTTAGGTACCTATTTGCTCGTTTTGGCAAACTTTGGGTACCTCCGGTGCAATTTAGCCTTGATTGTTTGATAACTTTGTGAACTATTTAGTTTTTACTCTAAAATAATGGGCTGAGAAGCCTAGAAATGCAGGAATGGGCTTAATTTGGAATACGGCCCAAACAAGTTACAAAGAAACACGTGTCACCTATTTGAGCAATTTCTGCACCAAAGAGACGAGCAGTTCTCATCGCCGGAGAGATCATCTCCAAATCCTCCCCAAAAAAATGAAAATCGGAAGCAACGCCGCCACCGCCACCGCAACGACGCCGCGGAAGCGGCAGCGCGTGTGGAGCAGCAGCCGAGTCTCCTCCACCGCCGCCGTCGTAATGGACTCATCTCCTCCCGACGGAACCCTAATCGAAGTCTCCTACTCCACCTCCGCTAACCGCCGCCCCAATCCTCCTCTCTCCGCCATCCCCGCCGCTTCCTCCGCCGCGTGCGGCAGATTCAACGACGCCGCCACCGCTGACGTCATCCTCCGTCTCTACCTCGAAAACACCTCCGCGTTCGACTCCGACGACTCCTCCGTCGTCGACTCGGCGAACCAGTCGGACCTCCAGGTATACCTCCACTCCGACGTCCTCCGTAGATCTAAATACTTCGCCGCTCTTTTGTCCGATCGGTGGAATACAAACCCTAGCGATGTTCAGAGGATTCGTAGGCTGAGTTTGGGGATTTCACCGAGTTCAGGCTCAATCGACGCTCATTTATCTGTTCTGCAACTTCTCTACACGAATGATTTCTCTGTTTTGATTAATAGCGTTCCGATGGCATTATCTGTAATTCCTGTTGCTCTGGAGTTGTTATTTGAGGATTGTGTTAGTTATTGTGTGCGTTTCCTTGAATCGGTTCCGTGGAGCGAAGAAGAAGAGAGGATTGTTTTGAGTTTGGTTCCTTTTCTTAGAGAAGAGGAGTCTAAAGAGCTTTTAGTTAGGGTTTCGCCGGATAAAACGAATTTATCTGAAGAAATGCTTCATGGATTGATTTTATCGGCGCTTCATAACCAGCCTAACTTGGCTTCGGCGAAGGTCTTCGTCGCGAAGCTCTTGAGGGACTTTGCGTCGAGGGAAGTAGTGGAAAGGGTGTTGGAGAGAGCATTTCAGAGGAGTTTAAAGATTGTGAAGGAGGCGTTGGAGGAGTACTCGAGTCCGAACCTTAGAGGGGATAATAACGAGACGGAGGCAATGCAGAGGCTTAATTTGCAAACTGCGACGACTAATGGGAAGCATTTGCTGTGGTTGATCGAAAGGATGATTGAGTTAAGAGTTGCTGATACGGCCGTGAAGGAATGGAGCGATCAGTCTTCTTTCACGGCGGATTTGCAGAGGGCGTTCCGAGATGGTGCGTTGAGCAATATTGGGCCTGGCCTTCCCGCTGTTGTGCTGAGATGCACTTCCAAGCTCGCTAATGCTCTTGTCTCTGGAACCATTTTGGCTGCTAGACAGGTTTTGTTGCTCAACTTCATATGTTACATATTTTCTTTTGTGATGTCTCATGACCTTCATGCTTATCAGTTGGAACATGATCCTTTTTTAAGTGTTTTCTCCCTTGGTTTGAGAGTGCAATTTACTTGGACGAAGGGTTTTCAAATTCTCTTTTATTTCAGGTTCTGCTTAACTTTTAGCACCGTCATCTTTTTAATCTCCTAACTCGGGAACTTGCAACTCTTTTTCCATAACCTCTCCAGAAAATTATAGCCGCAACTTCGACCCGGCAATCCAGTTCTCATGCGAGGACTGGTTGTTGTATAACTTAGGAAACTAGGAAATGATGCTAAGTCTTCAGATATGGATATTTATTAGCTCTCTTTTTTGGTGAGGATAGCGTAATATACTAATACGGAGTATCTATTAATTTATTCTACGATATAGAGCTGGAAAAATATTTGGATGAATACGATTTTGAAGCTATGCTAATTTGTTTATGATATTAATATAGAGATTTGCGTAATGACCGTGCCTCTCAATCAGTAACTACGTAAGGCGTAAAAGTAAACAGCCCTGCACCCTCTACATAATTAATGTTATTTTCCCGCAATGCACATGCATTTGTGTGTGCTCACATGAGTCACATCTGTAGTAAGTAGAATATGTCACGGCCAAAGCCAAGCTTGATTTGTGAAGTCATAATTCCTATGGGCTGTATTGAAAACATTTCCCTATGTACATCTGGGGGAATCGCTTACTAGATATGAAGTAGGATTTGTAAGTAGACAATTCTGGAGCCATATTGGCTGCCAAACAGGTTTAGTTGCTCAACTTCATATGTGGCATACATATTTTTATGATGTTTTATGACCTTCGTGCTTATCAGTTGAATTTAGGAGGCCGTTTTGATTGCTCTTTTTTCGTTTCTTGAAGAAATAAAAATGTAGGTTTTAGAGTTTCAGAAGACGAGATCCACCCAGTTCGAAGCACTGAAATTAGCTGCAGGCCGGGGTTTCAGGTACCGGCTCCCGGGTACACGTGACCCGCTCACCGGTTCTAATAATTCCTTTATTTTTCTTACCTCACACATCCATGTGTGATGGTAGGAGTGGGTGGTCAACTATCACATGTTCCCCCATTAAACTCATCACAAGTCACGAAAAGAACAATTCCCACCATCAGGGTGCCGGATTGAGATATCCGGTCTCCAAATATTGGTATCAAACATAACCAGGTACCGGTCCCTAAAGAACCTCCCAAAAAAGCGAACCCTATCCAAACACCACCCGAAAACCGGTTTATCAAAAGGGGGCCATCATCCTTTTTCAAGTGCTATTTGCCTTGGTTTGAGAGTGCGTTTGACTTCAACAATGCGTCTCTAGCTCTCTTTTATTTCAGGTGCTGCTTAATTTTTAGCCCCATCATCACTGATTTCCAAACTCTGGGAACTTGCAACTCTTATTCATAATCTCCCCAGAGAACTGTGAGGCCTGTTCGTTGTAACTTCAGAAATTAGGAAAATGATGCTAAACCTTCACATATGGATACATATGAGCTCTCCTTTTAGTTATGGTAGTGTGATATCTTGATATCTACTACTATTTAGAGCTTGAGCAACTTCTGAACAAATTAAATTTCCAAGCCACGAGAATTTATTTTTTGCGGATTTTGTCCGATATAAATATAAAGATTTGCATGATAACCATCCCTCTCAATCAATAACCACAGAAGGAATAAAAGTAAACAGTCGTGCACCCTCTACGTAAGTAAAACTATTTTCCTCTTTTTCCTTCTATTTTTTGATAACTGTGGTGTCCGGGCCAGCTTACGAGCACCTCGATTAAAGCGACGGGGCCCTGCAGAAGCTGGTTAAATCCACAGTGCCCCTAAGGGTTTTTAACTTTGGGGTTTGAAATTGAGACCTCAAGGGAAGCAAACCCTTAGATCAAAGCCTCAACCACCATTGGTAAGTAGAATAGAGTACATAAGTAGCATTATTCTCCTGTGTTGCACATGCATTTGCGTATACATCTGTAGTAAGTAGAAATATGTTTCAACTAAAATTAAGCTTGATTTGTGATGTCATAATTCCTACAGGCTTTATCAAGAAGGTTTGTCCTTATACATCACGGAGAACCGCATATTAGACAAAGTAGACTGTATTAAACTAGGAAGCATGGACACTCCAAAACGGGGCCGTGTCCGTGTCGGACGCTTCGAATACTCAGACACTCGTACGATTCCACAAAATACGTGTCAGGCACTCTGGCTGGCGTGTCCGAGTAATTTAGAGAATTTTATTAGACTGGAAACTTCGGGGGCACTTTAGGGACACTTAATTAGAGACGACAATTGCCCCTTAGGCTCCGTTTGGTTGGTGGTAAAACATTTTTCTGTAAAATGTTTTCCCTTGTTTTGGTGTTTTGGTGCTGTTTAGAAGTAAAATGTTTTCCTGTAAAATGTTTTCCCTCAAATGATGTAAAATGATTTACACATTCCAGATCCCTAAGCCATTTTCCGGAGAGTGAAGGAGCACAACAACTCATACTAACACCTCCACCACCACTAACACCTACCTTCACCGCCACCCACCTTCACCGCCACCCATCACTGCCATTTCCGTCATGGTCCACTGTTTTGACAAAAGTCAACCAAACACGAGAAAATAATTGCGGGGAAAGCTTTTTCACACAAACATTTCACGCGTAAAATCTTGTCCCTTGTAAAACATTTTACCGCGAACCAAACAGAGCCTTAGTGTTTATTAAACTTTCAGAAGGGTTGTTTTATGAGATATTTGAACTTTAAATGGGTTAAAATATAACTAAGCCAAAGTAGATAGGATATATTTGATTTATTGATGGCTTGAAAAGGTTACCCTTTTGAACGGAAAGTTCAAGTGAGGTTTTAAGTTCTCACATGCGACAACTTCAAGAGTATTCCCAGACACAACTCGTCAAACTCGAACCCACCTAAGCTACTCCTCTTTCCCTTCTCGTCCTTATACTTAATATATGTTTTCCGTGATATTTAAGCTATAAATATAAAGAAGCTGGGACCAATATTTTATCATATCTTGTAGTATAAAAATTCAAAAATATATAAAAAGATAATAAGAATGTTGACATATCTGTGTCGTGTCGTATCCACATTTTTTTAGAAAATGACGTATCTCGTGTGCGTTTCCGTATCGTATCCAATACGCGTATCCGTTCCGTGCTTGTTAGGTATGAAAAAATGTTTTGATAGAAAAAGGAAATTTCTTAATTGAAGAAGCGGTTGGAGGTTTATGGATCTGAATTCCAGTCCACATACCTAAAATCCCAAATAGTGAGAAGTACATTACATATGTTTGAAGTTGACGCTTTTGCTTTCGGTTTTGCTGCTAGCCTGTACATTAGGTTTTTTCTGATTTGGCTGAATCGCATGCATTAAACACTGGATAGTATTTCTGTATGACACATTTTGCATTGCAATGCTGTGATTTTGTATTTGCCAATCTTAATCACTCCAAGGCATGCTCCCTTATTTGGCATATTAGTAGGAGCATCCTTTCTAACCACCATTTCTGCTGTCCTAGTTTTTCTGAAGTGTTCTGAGAAGACGATCTAGGTCTGATAAGAAACTTTTGGAGGAATATGAACTTATGGCTGAACAGCTGAACCCTAGTAATTATATAAACATGAATGACGGCATTGTATACTGAGTTATCTGTCCTGAAACCTCAGGGATATTAATTCTTAGGGTCAATTACTTATTAGCCACCTCCAGTCTCCAGTATAGGGTAATGGTCCATGTGCCACTCCCAGTTTCGAAATACACTTATTACCACCTAAAGTTTATAATTGTTTGCAATCAACAATTGAAATTTTTTCCATCCAAAATTTAACAGACACAAGGGGTTTTATTGTCAATTACTATTTTTTACATATTTGTTAATAGGGTAAATTACAGATAGGTGACCTGTGGTTTAGGTTCAGTTCTGTTAGGTGACCTGTGGTTTCAAAAGTTTCACTTAACTAACCTGTGGTTTGCTCCGTGTATCACATAGATTTTCCGTCTATAATTCTGTTAACATTTTAAAAAGTTAATTGCATTTTACCCCCTTTGATTAGAAGTGACAAGTAATTTAACCCAAAAATAAAAAAGGGTAGAAAAAAATACTCTCTTTTATTTGCTCATCTTTCTTCTCACTCCTTGCAAAAAAGAACTTTCTTCTCACTCTCGTATCCATTTTTTTTTTTTTTTTCTCTATCCTCACATGCATCTGAGCATTGCATCGAAATCATGTAGTAATAAAGTTGATTTAAATCATGTAGGACAAGGTAGAAACTGTTTGCTCGACTTGTGTATGCAAAATCAAGAAAATTACAAGAACCAATCAAAACAAAAGAGAAACATCATTCGAGCATGCTTGAGAAAAGAAGAAAAGAATACGGCAGAGCAGTTTTCAATTTACTCACAGTTGCATAGAATTTAGATTATTTTTTTTTTTTTGTTTGAAATAGAATTTGCATTACTTTTTTTTTGAGATGTAGAATTTGTACCATTACTTAATTCTAATAGTAGCATCAAGCAATGGGGATACTTGGAATTTATTTTATTTTCTCACAGCAAATTTGTTTTCTATCCTTCTACGCTGATTTAAAGCATCAGAACGTTGCAACGTACGAGGAAGATAGTTTCATCTTAACCAAATAAAGTAATTACACAGAACTTGGGTGGCATCAATTGAACCTCCACACGAATCCATCTCAACCTTCTCCGGCAAATTAACAAGAAGAAACAGTCGTTCATAACGTCATTGCAAGACCCCGGCCCCGATTTCGAACAAGATTCCTAATTGATTGTAACCCAAATCAGTCAAGACCACTATCACCATCAGTCCATCATCAACCGCCAACACTAGAGCATTAACTTGAAGAACCTCATCTCATACCAAAATCAGATCCAATTAAACCAAAACCCCAATCAAATAACAAAAGCCCAACACCCATACGCGAATCAAGCTTAAATCTCAATCGAATGCACTATCAAGGAGGAAGCACAACCATAATCAATCCCATATACGCTGCTTGTTGCTCTCCTGTTCGTTGTTGGCTCTCTCCCTTCCCAACATAGCTTCAGCAAGACGATTGTCTTTGGTATCCAGTAAATTTTTCCGCTTCAGCAAGTTCCTTCACCAATTGCAGTCAATTGCAAACGATATCCTTGAATTTCCTTCGATTACACGAAAGTTGAAAGTTTTGGCTGTCACGATGGTAGTGAATAACTTCTTCTTGCTCGTTTCATTTGTTCTTCATGTTCTAGGCTGGGTTTTTATTTTCCTTTTTTTCCTTTGGGTTAAATTGCCTCTCACTTTTAATCAAAGGGGTAAATTGCATTTAACTTTTTCATTTGTTAACAGAATTTTAGACGGAAAACCTATGTGATACACGGAGCAAACCACAGGTTAGTTAAGTGAAACTTTTCAAACCACAGGTCACCTAACAGAACCGAGCCTAAACCACAGGTCACCTATCTGTAATTTACCCTTGTTAATATACAAAAAAGAAAGACAATGAAAAACAAATAAAAAGAAGAATATGAGGATGAAGAAAAAGAAGCAGTTGCATGTTGAAGGACGCCGCCGCAATGGTCAATCCCTCTCTCTCGATCTCTGCTCTCACTCTCCTGTTTCTCTTTTTCTTGCCGATTCTCTCTCTCTCTATCTCTCCTCTCTGTCCATCTCAATAGACTGGAAAATCCACTAGATCCGAAATTGCATCTCTCTCTCTCTCTCTCAGCATATCCGGAATTGTATCGCCGGCGCCCATCGATTCTCGATTGGAAAGCAGAGCAGAGCTGGGAAATCAGAGGAAGATAAGGAGGAGAACGAACAGGAAGTCGGAGGATGTCGTCGGAGACTCCGTCGGGGATGACGCGGTCGATTCCATAGTGGGTTGTTGCTGCTATTTCTTCTTCTTTCCTTCTTGTCTCTCTTCTAAGCGAATCAGAAAATTGATTGGGTTTCAATTTAGGATTTCTATTTGGGACTCAGTTTGTGCTAATCTCTTAAGCAAACTGAATTTTGTGATTTGGTGGTGGCTACGAGGAGGTTACGGTGGTGGGTTTCTGGAAACTGGCCGGTTTGTGGGTTGGTCAGTGACTGGATTCTGGGTGTAGCGGTGGTCCTGGTGGTGGTAATGGCAGTGGTTGTGGTGGTATTATTAGTGTTCATATTTTTTTGAGTTGACAATATTGCCCCTCAATAACAGTTAACCTACGGAAAATGTTGGACGATATTTATCCCAGTTGCTGATTGTTAACAATTAATAACTGGAGGTGGCGATAAGAGGGAATTTGAAACTGGGAGTGGTACATGGATTATCACCCTATACTGGAGGTGGCTAATAGGTAATTGACCCTAATTCTTATAGGGTCTGTTTGGTTAACCATGGATTCGGCCCTGAATTTGGATTTGGCATGTAATGGGCCCAAATTTATTGTTTGGGTACATAATATTGAGTATGAATTTGATTTTGGTAAAAGTGGGTCTGGATTTCGCCCTGATTAAAAGGCTATTCCAAATTAGGCTATTCAGCTATTATTTCAACTGCTCAACGCGTCTTTGCGGGGTTTTGCATCGACGCTGACTACTTCTCACCGAGGATAAGTTTCTCTCTCAACAAGCTCACCATACCTATTGTGGCCGATAGAGAATCAGAAAATGGCCATCCCATAGACACCCGCCATTTGGAACGACCCATTATCATTAGTAATTAGTTCTCCTCCGTCGTCGTCATCGGCCTCGCTGGATTTCACTGACTCAGAAATATTTGAAATTTTGTTGTTCTTGAGCCTGTTTGATGTAGTTTCGCCTATAAGGATCTCAAGTTTAGGCTAGTAATTTTAACACGTCCGACATCACAACTACTGGAGTATTGCCATCTCAGTGTCTACCAACCATACTGGTTGCATATCTGATGCGATGTTTCTATTCTGGGCAGTGGGCACAATTCATGAACAAATCACTTAAAAGCAAATGACTTGGCACACTTTGTTTGTGAAGGAGTTTCGTTAGTCTCAGTTCATGAATCCAAGTTAGGGAAGATTCTCTATAATAAGATAGAGCGGTATGGGTCCAACATATTATATAAGAGACATTTTATATTTATATTTTGTTGTAGTATGACCCAAAAATTTTGTACAGTTTATTGTATTACCCATAACCTTCATACTGATACAATATACTATAAATTAAAAAATATCCCGTAAATTTGAGAAAAATGCACTATGACCCATAAACGTTGTGTACACAATATTATGACCCAACAATGTTATATAAAATACTATATGAACAGCAAGATTCTTACATAGTGCCTTTAGGCACGGTCATTACCGTAGTACAATTATAAATGTGATGATTGATAGGTATCTTTTGTCTGTTGTGATATTTGTTTATTGGAGACTTAGAGTTGGGTCGAGTTCTTTTGCTTAACTGAGAGAGTGTCTATATGTTTTGCGCTCATTATCTGACATCATGGCCCTTTCAAATGTCTACCTTTCAAACAAGTTTGGCTCACACTATCTCCTGATGTCCCTTGCAGGTTAGAATGAAACTGGTAAAGGATTGGCTTCCGGTGCTGATTGCTTGCAAAGACCATGTCCCACCACTGCTACCGAGCCACAAAGCCGTGTGCCTGGAACTGGAAGAAACATTCTTGAAAATCATCTCTACGCTACCTATGTCAGATGCTCAGGAATTATTGCAGCAGTGTATCTGTTTCTCAACCCGAAATGTTGAAGATTGTCCTCACTTGGTCTCCGCATTCAATACCTGGTTTCGCCGTGCAAATCACCCTCCTCCTCCAACAGGGAACCTTGGCAGCTAGACCAGTTTGTCCCAGTTGATAAAAACTAATCCTTATGTACATAAACCAGTGTTCTTTATTCCGGATGTTATCGTAGTAATGAAACAGGTATGTGAAAAGTGTCATGAAGCTGCTTCAGGACTTCTGATGCTGTCTGATCTTTTTAGCGCTGCTAGGGAGGCTTTTAGTTGTCGATCTAGACTTGCTTTTGATATTGGATGCTAGTTTGTATGACTTCGGATGTTATCCTTGTACTTGGTTTCATCCAATGAAGTTTAATCCAGGAAAAAAAAAACTTATGAACTTGTATCTTCTCGGCTGAAACGGAATTTACCAGGGCTGCAGATGAGTTGGAGTGAGCGTGCTTGTTTAAATTACAAAAGGCCAGCTTGGAACTAATTGTAGTGTGTTTGGTAAAAATATATTTTTTCAATTTTTCAGACAACTTTTGTTGTCTCACAATAATTTTCAGGAAGCAAGGCGGATACTTTCCCGGAAAGTGATTTGATTAATTTATCTACAACCAATTTTAACATCAAATTTGAAAAATCTCAATAATTATCAAACAGCGGATACATGTAATATATTTTTGTCATTTTATCTTCTCACATCAGGTTCACAATTAATTTTACCAGACACGAAATTAGTATGTCAATATCTCACAGTAGCTTGCACATAATATTTTAACTAAAATTCACAACAGCTTTTCACATTGATTCACAAATAGCAGCTACTAGCACTGCCACAACATTCCCAAACTAGCCCAAAGTAATTGAGTCGAGCTAGTGTTGAGCATGGGATTTCATGAACCAAAGACTGCTTGCAGGAATGCCCACCTTCTTTTGAGATACACCGATGCTCAAACAACCATCTGCGGTCGCGAACAAAATTACAAGTACTAATAGTGAGCTCAAGCTCAGTATCTCAGTTTCTTGAACTTGCTCTCCCATACTATAAGTGAGTTCACCAGGAGCCGTCTCGTTAATAGTGATTGCAGGCAATGAGCCTCAGCATGAGTAGGAAGAAAAACAAGGTGGGACAGGATTAAGCTCTGCATAACTATCTATCATCGGATGTGCTCTTAAAATAATGCACGGCCGACACAGGTTCTGTTCTGACAAAATATATACTCGCAAGATCACCAACAGAAGTTGTGCTTGAACATGGTACAGCCCAAAACCTAGCACACCATAATGAGACGCAGCCTTGCAGATGAATATCAACTACACATTACGAAGATAACCACGCGAGCGTAAAGTAACATCAAACGCAGGTGCTTACAAACTTCACATCATGCAACTTTGCAATTGTACACAGAACTAAGAAGTAACTCCGATGGCATTGCCATCGTAACTAAAGAAGGAGAAAAGCCATGGCTATGTAATTCAGACAAAATCCTATGGCTTCAGTCTGAGCAAACAGAGTTACAAATTATCTGATTCAAGTCAAAAGTTTCGAAACTACTCAGAACCAGTATGGAAGCATGTTGGGGTCGCTTATTGGCCCGCCTGGCTTCTACCTTTGTTACAAGGGTGTTGCAAAACCTGCAGCAACAGTACCAATAACCAGTCAGTCCATCTCCAATCTCCATAAATAAACACAGAAACACCAAATGTAATTGTTTGTTGTTTACAAGAGAGCAAACACTAAAAACTATAAACCATTTATAGCAAAACCTCGATAAATGAATGTTCGATAAACAAACAACCTCGCCAAATGAATAACATTCTCCGGCCCCAAGAGTATTCATTTATCGAGGTTTTACTGTACCTTTCTGGTTTCATTGGCTTATTATTGTTCATTATACCATCATGTCTGAAGCCAACCTATCACTATCAGCTTGTATCGTCATCACACTATGACAAGTTTTGGCCTCTATTTGTCTCCCCTTCAACTAGCTAGCTTATAAGATAACTAACGAATGATACAATTGGTGAAATGAGCAAATTTAAGTATAAATGCATAACCACGGGTTAGTTAAATGATAGAACTTGAACCACAAGTCGGCGAAATGGACAGTTCTCAAGATACAGGTTCGTTGAAAGTCACCCAGAAAGCACATAACAAAGTAGGGTCTAAATCACCTTAACCATAAACAGCATTTTAGGTGTTAGTTAATGAAATTTAGAATATACAAAGTATCTCATACCCCGAACCTCTATATCTGTGCATGTCTCCATATGTACTCGACTTTGTTGTACTTCATGCAATTGCTACGTTTTCTATTTCCTGATAAACATGGGTATCTGAGCAAGTCAGCGCCAGTCTCAAACTCTCAACTAATAATCCTGAAGTTGACAACTGCACGGGGCTATAGCGACCCTGAATGGTAGAACACCCCAGAGACCTAGACCGACGCCATCAAGAGTGTTATCACGTAATTGCTTTAGCTTTTTCAAGCATGGCATACTGCCTCTGGCCTCAACTAATTTGGATATGCCTAGAGATGGCAATTGGGCGGGTTTGGGGTTGTTTCAAAGACACCCGACCCGACCTGGAGGTAAACCCGCGAAACCCGAAACCCGGTTCGACGCTTACGCCCGAAGCCTGACACCCCAAACCCGTCCCATACCCGAAAAACCAGTGCCCGGTTCAACCGGGTACCCGACCCTACCCGAAACCCGACCAGTCCTCGCACTAGCCACGCTTTGATTTCACCAGGAATCCTCCATCTCCATCATCAGTGTTGCAGAGAGGGACTAGAGAAGAAGGAGAGAGAGAGAGAGAGAGAGAGAGAGAGAGAGAGAGAGAGAGAGAGAGAGAGAGAGAGAGAGAGCATAAACACGTTCTGAGGCAACCCAAATCGATTGCTCAGACAAAATCCAAAACCCAGATAAATTTCTTCGTAAATCCAGATTAATCTCTTTAGAAATCGGAGAAACAAACTCAGTTCACAGTGCTCTAGGGGATCGAAAACATTAAAGAAGTCCCACAATTTTTCGAATCGGCTCCTATTTTTGCCCTGGTCCCGTAGAAGGCCTCGAAGCGACTCGTTCTTGGTGGGCTCTGGTCTTGAGTCGGCAACGAGAACACTGTAGGCTTCTGTGATGTCTCATCGGGGCAAATCGCCGGTATAAACTGAGAAGTGAGGTAGAAGTAGAAGTAGGTGAGAGAGAGAGAGAGAGAGACATGGATCGGTGATGATCAGAGAAATTAGATGGGTGTGAAGATGAGAGAAAAGTGAGAAGGGAGGCAGAGATAAGGGAGAGAGACGGGAAAAGTCAAAAGCAAAAAAAAAGTGTTTTACTGTCTTGGTTGGAGCATGTGCAGGTATGACTGGGGTGTTTCGGGGACACCATACCCGATCGGGTTTTTGACATACCCGAACCCACCCGAATCCGCTATCACACACGCCGGGTTCATACCCGAACGGGTTGGGTAAGGGCGAAACCCGATTCTTGCAACCCGAACTGCCATCCCTAGATATGCCACCAATCTATGTCACATTGGCCTAGCCATATAACTCATGTTACAACATCGCCATCTCCGCATTAGGAGACTGCATAGCTCAGATCATTTAAATTCTTTGTTCAGGGGTGAGCAACTGAATGGCGAATGACATTTGGGGGGTAGTGTATACATCTTCTTATACATATACGTATGACATCCGGGGTTTCCTGAGATACTCAGAAGATCAGGGGTAGTTGATGTATATCTTCTTGCTTATAAATCTATTTTGATTGAAGTTTGGACAACCCTAGCCGCACAACACAAACAGAATCTAGGGTTTCATCGGGTGCAATTTTGGTTGAGTCTCTATCTTCTCCTCGTCTTTCGAGTTTCAAAAAACACAAAAGCTACATTTCATTCCAAAATAACCTTCCCCTGCAGTTCACCAAAAAGAGAATATATCCCTAGCAGTACCCTTAAAGTCCCCAATCAGATAAATTGAGGGAACATGTTCCTACTGGTGTCTACATTGTCCTCTGCCTGGAACCTGTTGAGAGACAAAGGCCCTCAGAAACACTGGTACACCCTCTGCTGGCACAAACTCCACATCCCAAGAATTTCTTTTATTTTATGGCTGGCCATACAGGAAAGATTGAGCACCTGTGACCGAATGGCCCGTTAGGGTAGCAATCCTCTCCTGTGTGCTGCCTGTGTAATGCAGTCGATGAGTCTCACCCACATCTCTTCAACCAATGTCATTTCTCGGCACAGATCCTCTCTTTCTTCGGCTTGAATCAGACTAATAGTTTCTTGGACCTGCTGGATTGCTGCTTTGAGTGATGACTGGGGTAGCAACTCGGTCCAGGCCTGGAATACCTGCTTTGCTACCTGTGTCTACTACATATGGATGGAAAGAAACAACAGAAGTTTCAAGCTCAAAAGAGGAACTACTGCCTCTACTATTAGATGTATCACAGGCACTGTTAATGCTAAGCTAGTTGACAAAGGGTTGTTGAATCACCCTTCGTTTGTTCCTTGTGCTAGGATGTGGGGTTTGATCAAACCTGCAGTTTCCTTTGGTGTTGCTCTATGAGCTTGTTACCTGGGCAATGCCCTTGTAAACCTGTACTAATTTGTTTGATCTGCTTTCTATACATTGGACTTGTTTGGATGAGAGGAAGTAGGGATGAAAGGAAAAATAAAAAATATGATATAATCGGTCAAAGTCCTCTATGGGATAGGGAAAATTAACTGTGATGCATCGTTTGCTGATGGAACTATGATTGTCGAATTGCTGGTTAAGGGGATGAGTATGGTTATATTCTGCACAGGACTGCTTGGTCAGTTTCTGCGCGATGAATCTTGCATATAAATTGTTAAATGGGCATTAAAATATATTACAAGACGGTCTCCGATTCACGTGTAACTTGTTGATCTGTAAGAAAGCACTTTGGCGTATGTTACTCTCTGGGTGTTCTCACTTGTCACTTCTCACAACCATACTAGTTTCCTGTACCCTTCCCACATGTACCAAATGATGCTACTCTCAACATCTAATTTAAGCTTGGTTGCGTTCACAATATGGACAATAATTGGGATGGGAGAGAGGCTGGTAAAGATATGGAGTAGCAAAGTCCTCCTTGTATGGCACTGTGGAAAATGTTTCTGCACAACACCGCTTGGGAAGTTCATGCACGATGAGTCTTGCATAGCGACGGTTTAAGGCTCTGTTTGGTTCGCAGTAAAATGCTTTGCAAGGGAAAATATTCTGCGCGTAAAATATTTAGTGTGAAAAAATTCTCTGCAATTATTTTCTCGTGTTCTCCTTCACTCTCCAGAAAATGACTTGCGGATTTGAAATGTGTAAATCATGTTACATCCTTTTGAGGGAAAAACATGTTACAGGAAAATATTTTACCTCCAACCAAACAGCACCAAAACAAGGGAAAACATTTTATAGGAAATGTTTTACCACCAACCAAACGGAGCCTAAGTGGCATTCAAAATCACGCCAATATGGTCCTTGATTCCTGTGTAGGCTGTTGACTCTAAGCAAGCATCTTTGTCGAAAATCCAGATGGTACGCACCTCTCCGGGTGTTCTAACAACCATACTAGTTTCACGTGCACTTCCAAGTTTCGTCAAGGGCGGAGGTATGTAGGGGCACGGGGGGTCACGTGCCGCCCCCCCTCCCCCACAAATTTTACAGAACTACAATTATACCCCTACTAAAGGAAAAATTCAGTAGTGTCCCTATTTTTTCATAGATAAATTCAGTAGTGCGCCCTGTGAGTACAGCTGTTGCCCCAACATTTAAGTCTTTATTCTAAATGGCCCTAAGAATTATACCAAATACCCAAATTATATAAGAGAAAAACACAGTCAGATTACCATTGCTTTCTCGTTTTGTCTCGACTCAAAAGTCAAGCTCTATCAATGGTGAATTTCTCTCTACCAGTCAAGGAATCCATCGAAGTACTCTGTCTTGTACGATTACCTCTACCTTAGACCAATTCATTCATTTTTATCACCCACAATGAGAACCCACTCAATTCAATACAATAACTCCTAAGATTGTCAAACCAACACATTCATCCACATAACATTTTGTTCTAAGAGTGGTGATCTCATGGGGACGCTCTCATGATAATTCCCGTGAGAACCTTATGTGGCACAATATGGGACACTCAATCTATACTATATTTTGATCATGGGTAATGATTCTTACAAAGCAAAATATTATTCTTACAAAGCTACTAACTACAATTGTATAGCTATTGACCAATGAAGTTGCACAAATGAAGTTAGTGGCATTGTAAGAATAACATTTTGCTTTGTAAGAATCATTACCCTTTGATCATATGATTTCAAGTGAGATTTGATTAATGTTTAATGGGAAACAAAATTGAGTATTATTTGTCCCACAGGGTTCTCAAGGGAATTACCATGAGAGCACCCCCATGAGATCACCACTCTTTTTCTAATCAAATGATGGCAAGGCAATACACTGTGTAAAAAAGTGGAAATGAAAATAGAATCTACCAAAGTACCTTCAACATATCATATGCATTCTACAGAAAACATAATGAAGAAAACTGAATGTTGTACCTTCAGAGAGTAAGCTCCAGCAGCTAGAATCAACAGCAATGTTGGATCTGAGACGAGCCACGGCAATGGCGCTGTGAAGTGGCATCATCGACTCGACGCTTCCCAGCACTGAAGCAATCCTGAAATGGATACCGATTCGTATCATCATCAATATAAGCATTACATTAAGTAAATTATTATAGATTCTCAGAGAGATTGAGAGGCGAGAGAGATTTAATAACCTTAGGGCTGAAGAAGGGTTAGGTTTGGTGGAAGAAGAAGAAGAAGATGAGAAGATAGATGGAGGTGACTTGGCTTTTGGGGATGACGATAGTGACTTGGATCCGCCGGTGAAGAGCCTCCCGCCGGCGACGAGGACTGATCGGCGCAACGACGACGCCATCTCTCTCTCTTTCTCTGCAGACTACACGTTCGCAACTTCTAACCGGCGCCGTTAAACCCTACTTGAGAAATGAGAATCACATTTCTCTTCTAAAATTAAACCCCTCTATTATGAAATAAACTAGGTGATTGCCCGTGCCCGAGGGCACTACCCGAAAAACTCGTTTCACGGCCTATTGTAATGTCATAAATAAAATGAGTGTTTTCATTTATAAACATAGACAGAAAACGAAAATAACATGAATAAGAAACAAAGGAAGTCCATTTTTTGTAATTATGATGAAAGTAGTGGGGTTGTTAAATAGTGTGTAGTTAAGTGGGTGGTAGGTGAGATCTAAGGGTTAGGGTTAATCCAATCTAACGATCTAAAAGACATTTTAAAGTCAACCGTCCTAATTTATAATATAGATATAGATGAGGCTGCTATGCTTCACCTTTTTTTCTTCACCTTTCAAGTTCAACTCCTACGTGTCAAGATATGATTATCGTAACTATTTATTTTAAGATATTTTTATAATCACATCACAAATAAAAAATATCCACATAAGAGGTGAACTCGAAGGGTGAAGAAAAAAGGGTGACATTTATCATTTCCAAATATAGATACTCGCATCCACTAGTTAAATACATTTTGCACCCCTACCACTACCAGTGTATGGAGGTTAAACTGTAATTTTCTCCATAAATGAATGTTCGATAAACGAGTAACCTCATCCAAACTGTAAACTTTTCCAGTCCCGACTTAGACTAATGTAACTTTTATCGACCCCAAGAGAAGTGAGTCAACTGTGATATTTTTTTGGTATTAATAAGAGCCAAAAATATTTTGCCCAGTAATATAATTATGTTTCGATCCTAATCTGTAAAATAGGTTTCTATGTCCAAATGGTTAAACCATGAAAACATCATAATGGCTTGAAATTTGAAAATCAATACATGTCAGTGTTTAGCATGATGTTCACGAGGTCGACTTTTTTTTAGGAAAAACGTCAATTTTATTCAACTTGGGTAGTCAAATCCATAATATCCCTTTCAAATACATCTTGGGACGAATATAGAATATAAGCATAGAATAACATATCGTCTCCAGCTACTCATTTTATGGGGAAACAATGTACAAACATGTTTCCTTCGCGCCCAATACACGAACTGTTTACAGACTCGAAATTATTCATCAAGTTCCGACAAGATTCTCAGTATTCCTTCAAATCTGCTAGAGCACTCTGGCCCTTCATTTTTTGCTAAATCCATGCTTGTGTAATTGCACTGCACTCAAGTTGAGACCGGGCTAGGTCGGGTCGGGTTTAGGCCGTGCCGAGGCAAGGCGGGCTGGGGACGGGTCGTGCACAGAGTAGGGTGGGTCAGGCCATGTCGTGCCCGGGTCCAAATGCACGTACCGACTCGGGAGCGGGCCGAGTCGAAGGCAATTTTTTTTTATTAATATGTGTATATATATAATATTATATATAAATATATGTATACGTATGTATAATATACATATAATTTACTTGAACATTTACATTAATTATTATTTCAATAAAGAATCAAACTATTACTAAAAATAACAAACAACTAATAATAAAAAAGTGTAACAATTTATTAATTAATTTTTTGAGGTTACAAATGTTAGAAATAACGCCTCACTATAGTTTGAGTACATCCCAATTAGGTTGGCATCTACCCAACTATCTATTATTTGTATTATTATTTTTTCTAAACTAGAAATGTGGACATTCTTCATCGGCGATGTCTTCGTAAATAATATCATCTACTTCGTTTATTGTTTTTCCCTCGGCGTCGGCTTTGAATATTGCATTAGTGAGTTCGTCCTCTCTTCGAATATGTTGTGTTCTCATCTTGACATCGTCCCAATCTTTGGTAAGAATTAGCACCTCCAACATCGTGGGCGTCAATCTTGAACGCTACTTTGATAAAACTCTTTCACCTGCACTAAAAGTTGACTCGGATGCGCTACTTGAAACGGAGGGGTTAGTACATCGCTTGCTAGTATTGATAATACCGGGTAGCATTCGGTATTTTTTTCCACCATTTTAACACACCTAGTTCATTAACATTATTAATGTCATACGAATGTTTAGTATTTAAGTACATTTCCAATTCGAAAACACTAGGGTCATGAGAACTATAACGGATGCAAACCATGCTTACTTGCGAAGAGGAAAACTTATTCTAATTCTTTGCCTGGCTTTGGGCGACACGAGCGGATGCGAACCATGTTTCCGATTCACTCGGCTTTGTGGTCATTAACAGCTCGGGCAGATTATTTTGTGAAAATCCATTCGATACCTGTCCACTCGGACTATGCAACCCATCAGTTTGTCGCAGAAAATTGTCTGAGGCGAATTGTCTCACAGCCGTTGGACCGACATAATTACAAACCTCACAGAACACCCATTTCTGGCTGGTTTTTTCAACAAGCCAACAGAAGGACGACCATACACCAACAATCCGAAAGACTTTATTCGATTTATCAGGGCCATCCCAGTCCATATACACAAGAAGATGGGAAACTGTTATATGTACCTCATCCGTGCAGGGGATGAAAAGTACGAGAACAAGCAATATGTGGCTTCACAGATTGTGCAACTATTCCCCTATAAAAAAGGGAAACACGCGGCCCGACCCACGCTTGCACGTGCGGGATCTGACCTTCGTGGGTCAGGAGCATAGTGGGTCGGGCTGTGCACGGGTCGGCTAGGGGAGAAAAGTGACACGACCGTGCCACGGGCGGGACACGAAGTTGAGCGGACCGTGCTCGGGTCGCCTACGTAATGAGTCGTGCTCGTGGCCGTGTTATCTGCAGTTCGGTGCGGGTCGTGCCAATTTGGCACGCAAGTCGACCTGTATTGCCACCATGAACTGTCACCAAATAATCCGACTGAATTACGATAAAATGAAGACCCAATCCTTTTACGAGAGTAATGTCTTCCTTCAACGCAACCATCTCCGCAAGCAAATGAGTTCTCAGGAGAGGGAGTCTCCTAAACCTACCGGCTATAAAGAAATAAGTGTTACAGTAACAACGTTGTAGTTTTTATTGCTTTCAGAAATTTAAGCGAATCACATAAAGCCAGTGGCGGAGCTAGGAAATCAAATTAGTCGGACAATAAATAATTTGAAGCGTATATATTTTTTAATTTCAACTATGTCAAGAATATATTTTTATAATATTTTACTGCAAAAATCTGTAAATATAGGGGTATAAGTGATTGGTACGCGTCAGCACGTGCTAATCAATTGCAGTGCAATAACTTTTTGAAGTGCCATATACCATTTCACTTCTTTATTTTGTTCATTTTCCTTAAAAGTAACACCACATTTTTTTTAAATTTTGTGTGTACAATTGCGAAAATAAAGATTACCATGTTGTTCCCTCAAAAATTGTTTACACTGTTGTTATATACTGCTAGACTCCTGATTCGATGTTATTGGGATCTCTTTTTCTCAAAAAATTTCTTTCTTACTTAAGCTGATTGGAGGTTAAGATTCGATATTGAGGGTTTACCGTAGAAGTTAACCTAACACATATTATTGTTGATTATTGATGCCGGTATTAATCAATCGGTTGGTCGTACTGCACATGTCAACCCGCGTTGAGAGCAACCCATATGAACCCTAGGTAACACAGATAGAACTCCTCAAACTTCCAAATCATCTCTTCCTAACATAAATCACCACGGTGCCGCAGTGGGATTCAATCAACGAGTTTCAAATGTTACAAAAATGATAAGCATATACAAAAAGATATGCATGGAGAAAACGAACTTGTCGTCTTATATTTGTCAATCGGTTGGTCGTACTGCCCATGTCAACCGTGTTGAGAGCAACCCATATGAACCCTAGGTCACACAGATAGAACTCCTCAAACATCCAAATCATCTCTTCCTAACATAAATCACCATGGTGCCGCAGTGGGAGATTCAATCAACGAGTTTCAAATGTTACAAAAATGATAAGCATATACAAAAATATAGTCAGGGAGAAAACAAATTTGTCATCTTATATTTGACAATCGGTTGGTCGTACTGCACATGTCAACCGCGTTGAGAGCAACCCATATGAACCCTAGGTAACACAGATAGAACTCCTCAAACTTCCAAATCATCTATTCCTAACATAAATCACCACGGTGCCGCAATGGGAGATTCAATCAACGAGCTTCAAATGTTACAAAAATGATAAGCATATACAAAAAGATAGGCAGGGAGAAAACGAACCTGTCGTCTTATATTTGTCAATCGGTTGGTCGTACTGCACATGTCAACCGCGTTGAGAGCAACCCATATGAACCCTAGGTAACACAGATAGAACTCCTCAAACTTCCAAATCATCTCTTCCTAAGATAAATCACCGCGGTGCCGCAGTGGGAGATTCAATCAACGAGTTTCAAATTTTACAAAAATGATAAACATATACAAAAAGATAGACAAGGAAAAACGAACTTGTCGGCTTATATTTGTCATCGTCGAGATGGCCCAAAACTTGCATGTTCATTCAATGTCCCACATTGATTCTAACATTAAACAAGTGTAGATAGTTTTTTTGGTTTAAGTTGGGCAACCGTTGTCCACGTGGATCATCTGGTAACTCGCGCCAACACAATTGTGCATGTTCAACAATGGACGAACGAACACACGGAAATCTTTCCAAAGCCCACAAATGTAACGATATGAGTATTCATTACGAAATGATATATAATTTGAAATGAACAAAAAATTAAGAGCATTAACATGTAACAATGTAAGACATCATTCAATTTCACGTTTAACTGGTGTCGTAGCTCTACAAAGCTCTATGTACAAATGAGCTAACGATGCAGCTCTCCACGCGTAATGTCCCAGCAACGAAGATCTCGCACACATTTCATCTTGGCGAATGGAGAATGAAGAGTCATCACCCATGACACAATACCCTAACATTTGTCTTTAAACTTCTTGGACCTACTCCTGCACATATCTCAAATATAAGTGAAGCTTGAAACAACACTTGCGGTGCATATTGATGTAGTCTCAATTAAAGTAATAGTTTGTGACAAGTGAGAAACCTGATGTGAATTTTCGTATACAATGAGTGTATAAATTATTGTGAGGGTTAATTTATTTCATTCACATTTTTCTCCTCCTCCTCATGCTTTTTCTTCTTATAAACTAAAGAACCTTTTTATGACCATTACATTTTACGTAATTTTCAGCTCATTGATACTAGATTAACAAGATGGAAGATACACATTTGCGTGTTATGCCCACTACCTTTTCTTTTTTTACCACACAATAAGTCAGTGAAGCGTGAGCAGGCGCATAGAAGGAAAGTCAAAACACTTCGGCCTAACATCTTTTTTAAATCAGAAATTAATTTTATAACAAAAATGATTCGTTGTCTGCGATGGACTCATATTTCTTTCCACTCCGAATGTGAGTGACCGTATTCCTCCATATTTAGAAACCAAAGATCGAATATTTTGGTTTTCCAAAATTTAGAGTCAGAGTTCCTGTCATGGTTCAACAACCTACCACGTCTAAAGATGCATCTCTTGCAAAAGACATGCTAGCATGATATGGTGATTATCTTTCTTTCATACATTTACTGTATTAATTAGTATTGATATCAAGATATGGTACAATAGTACAACGCATTTTTTTATGCCAGTTGTTGAGTTTAACCAACACAATATTAGGCGAAGAAGTATTTTGTCGAATGGAGAATACTAATTCATCATCCATGGCACTCGTTTGAAGAAAATCATCTGAGTTCTCTCTATAACACTTTCAGATCTTGTTTGGATTTCCTCCCCTTCAATGTTCTTCGATTGAATCTTGTTGGGAGGGGGAGGGGGGCTCTTTGTTTGATCCCTCTGTGATCTTTTTATGTTTTATTCTTTGCGAATAACGTCTACTGTTGGATTTAGACTCCTCTTTGGGAAATCTATCTCTCGTTTGTTCGGGTTGATCATCTAAACCTTGAACATTTGTTTCACCAATGCCTTTCTTTGGTTCTGGATTATTTTGGGTGTGGTTTTCTTGCCACACCACTTCTCGTGTGAGATCTGCAGTGCATCCATAGTAAGGTTTTGATTTCGTTGCGGCGACGATAAACCGACCTCTTTTCCTCTGTCCAATTCGGGTGCTGTATTTTTCGTGGGGCTAGACCGATGGGTGGTCGGAGCTTAAGGACGTCGTTGAACCCTGAAGTGAACATATTAGAGCTTGAGGTGGAGAGTCTAGCGGTGTTCGGAGTCAAAGCCCAAAACAGGAGCTTGTGTTTTCTCACTATCGAGCCAGTTCTTAACCTGTTGATGGTGTTGGTTTCAGACCAGGACCTCCACCAACTGGGTTTCGGCTCAACCGATGTTTGACAGCCAGATCTGCCTTCTTAGCCCACTGATGCTATTTCTTTTATTGCTTGGGGCACCTGCGCGTCAACGTCGGTGACCCAGAGGGTTTGAGTGGTTTGTGACGGTGGTGTACCTTGGTTGAATCGATTGCTCCAGGTGAGATGTTGGTCTTTGCCGCTGCAGGTATGTGAACTGGCTGGAGCGCCACCACAGAGTTTCCCAACGGAACTCGTCGGTGGAGGTCCACTCACACCCTCCTCCTTGGCGCTCTATTTCACAGCGATTCCAATCTTTCACAGGCCATACCAGCTGGGCAGCGATGGTTCGTATGGGGAATCAAGCGATGCAGATGATATTGACTGAGTGAAGCAGATGACCTTTCCCTGGCTGAGATGGTGTCGTGTTCCTCCCAAACGGTGGTGCTCCGACGGGCGATGGTTGTTGAATCCTACGGTCCTGAGCCTACAAATTCGCACTGCCACCTACCGTTAGATGTTGCAGTGGTTGTTGGGTGCTACGGTCGAGATGCAACCACGTGGAGTGCTTGCTACCACCTGGTTCTGCTTAGTTTGACCTGTATGGAGGGGTTTTATTAATTGATAAATTTGAATTACGACGTCCCCCCTGCAGTGGCGGAGCGAGGATTCAAGCAAAGTGGGGGGGGGGGTACAAATTAGAAAAAATAAATTCACGTAGAAACGTTAAAATATACGGTGCAACAACATATAATATATATATATATATATATTTGCTTTAGAAAAAGCCTAATATTTTAGTACAAGCAAATGTCGCTCTTGGGTATCTTTTAAAAAAACTTCAACATTACTCTGGACAAAAAAAATTCACTGTCAAAGCATTAAATAAAACTCTCCAATTCACAATTTATATGAAATTGATTGTTAATTTGATGAACTGTGATAGAGGGACATAAGTACACTAACAGAAAATTGGTCGGAATATGTGTTGCAATTAATTCGTACAGTGGCGACACTACTCTTGCTACTATATGGTCGTAAGTTAAAATAATGCAACACAAGATGTGAAAACTAAAACTCAAAACCAGTACCTTTGGTCTGAGAACATAAATGTTGAACATGAATTGAACCCACAAATCTGATTAATGTGTACATTTTGTTTGATCAACAATTAGCCAGATTGAGGATTCTAATTGGTTTAAAAGTTTATGTCCAGTTTTATGTTCATGTTATAGGAAGAGGGGAGGAAGGAAGAGGCGAGCTAGGGTTTATCTTACCTGCGAAATCGTCGAAGCCCTGGAATTGGAGTAACGCCGGAATGGAGCGGGGAGGGTTGAGCCGACAGAGGGGCGGACGCGAAAAAGGGAGTGGTGGAAGGGCGGAGTGGCATATTGAAGATGTAACATTCATCAATCTCCTACCTTTATTGATTAAGAACCAGGCACCAGAAAAAATAAAAAAAGGTGCATATTAAATTTGAAATTTTTTCTCTGCTTCATGCGGCAGTACATGACGACATATGATTATCATTGGATTTTTTTCTCTCTTCTGACCAACATCAATAACAGCTGCCCACAACAAAGCTTCATCCTCTTTATCTTCATTTCTATACTTTTTCTTCTCCTCTAGACAACTTACTTTGGTGAAAGAAAGTGAGAGAGAAGAGTAATGGCTCAGCAGTCTAGCTCTTCTTCTTCTTCATATTTTTTGCTGCTAGATTACTCAAAAAGAGGGCATGACTTCTTCATTGCCATATTTATAGCTCAGATAGAGAGAGATAGAGGGGGGGGGGGGGAGTTCGTGATTAGAAGGTGTGTTCTGTTTTACATCTTGAAATCGATACAAGCACAACCATCATTACAAATTGAAATCGAGAACCCCCAAATCAAAAGCCATAAATTCGAATATGGGTTTGGAGAGTCCTCTATACCAAGTCGGAGTGCATCACCGACAAACATAGAGAGATAGAGAGAGAGAGAAAGAGACAAATGATAACTAGAAGAGAAAGGGATGAGGGATAGAGGAGAGATACGATAAAGATGGACTGGAGAGAGAATTTATTATTGTAATTGTGTGGGTGGGTGTGGACCTGTGGAATAATGTTGCATGAAAAGAAATCAATTTTTGTTGTTGTTGGAAGTGAGTCATTTCAATACTAATGTACTTATTTTACTATGCAACAACTAATTTACATGTGGGCTTGTTACTATGTGTAGATAGTGCTTTCTGGACAGGCAGATCTTAGCCACGTGGCGATCATCCAGCACACCTAGCTGTGCTCCACACACACTGGATCACCACCCGCGCTGATCCACGTGGGGACTGCGAGACAGGGCCCTCGCATACCACCACACGGGACTTGTAGGGACTTAGTGGTTTGGAGGCTAGAGTAAGTCCTGTCGCGTGCGAGCGACAACCAAGCCCGCGCGCGACCCCTAGTAACTGCTTTGAGAGATTTATGGCATGAGCTCCATAAACCCGGTCAACCTCATAACAGTTCCGATATACGCGGTTAACGTGCGTAACGGTCCCTATATACGCGGACGAACGTACCGTTGTGGTTAAGCTAATTAAGCCCCCATTAATGGGCGCATTAATCCACTAAAACGGTCACACTCTCCATTATATATAGGATCGTTAACCCTTCCATACAGGGGCGAATCACCTGAGATACGCGGAAGCTCTGCCAAAATTCTGTCTCTCTCTCATACAGTGCTATTGTCTTACTCTACACACAACCCTATTCTTCCTGTGCTCTTATCCTCTGCTCTTGGTGTATATTGAATTCTCCCTGCAGGATTCTCTTGTACACATTAGGTGAACCTGACGTGAAACTTACCATTGCAAGCAACCATGTCTCATGAATATGACGTCAGTAACAGATCGCCCTCCACGAAGACCACCTCGGGAGAGGAGACCCGTCACACTTCTGCGGCCGAAAATGAGACTCCGACGTTGGAGGCTCTAAACGCCACCATCCAGAATCAGGGAAAGGCCCTTCAGGCTCAATCCGCGCAGATGGAACGGATAATGGCCATCCTGGGAACCCTTGCTCCGAATCCCACATCGGGCACTGCTGTCTCCCAGGGAGGGCGAACCTCTACCACCCAGGGGACCGGAGTGATTCCGACACCACCTAACCCTAATCCGCAAACTCCACCAGCAATGGACCCCGAAGATGCACGAAAAACCGCGTTCATCACGCTAGTGGGAGTCTTTAATTACACGGTGATGCCGTTTGGGCTCAAGAACGCGGGAGCGACTTACCAGCGAGCAATGATGGCTCTATTTCACGACATGATGCACAAAGAAGTGGAGTTCTACTACAAAGGTCCGGGAGGAATACTCATGCGATGCGTCTCGCAGCAGGAGGGGCAAGCACTATTGGAAAAGATTCACCAGCACACTTGTGGAGAAAGTGAGGTGTCAATCTATCGAAAAGCCCAAAGATATGGAATTCATTGGCCGGATATGTCAACAGCTGCCGCGGTAATTCAAGGGAACTGTGAAAGCTGCGCATTGATCAAGGATTCTCTAACAATCACTTTGGTCGATGATGACACAGACTGGAGAAAGCCACTCTTCGATTTTCTCACAGAAGGAATCGAGCCTGAGTCACGAAAGGAAGCCGAGAAACTGAAAAGAAAGGCGGCTCGGTACGTAGTACAAGAAAACATACTCTGGCGAAGGGGTCACGAGGGTAATCTACTTCGATGCCTAGATAGCAAGGAAGCTCAAGAGGTGATGGATCTCTCTAACCAAGTAGAGCATCAGGGAGGTGCGAAACTATGCAGACAGCTCCTCACAGTCGGCTATTTTTGGCCCACAATGGAGGCAGATTGCCGCACCAAAGTAAGGAGATGCCAAGAATGCCAATTAAAGGGCAACCTCGTACATGCTCCTGTCGTATACCTGCACGCACTAGGGACGCCATGGCCATTCCATACTTGGGCTCTAGATTTCGTTGGCCCTATTCGACCGGCCTCACATGGGAACCAGTTCATCCTGACTGCGACTGAGTTGTTTACTGAGTGGGTGGAGGAAATACCGCTCAAGACAGCTAAGGCGCTCGCAGTGGTGAATTTCGTTCAAGAAAACATTATATACAAGTTCGGAATCCCCAATACAATCCTTTCGGATAATGGCACTTCATTCGTAAATCGACAAGTAGCCGCGAAACTAGCAGCGTACAACATAAGGCAAGTCTGTTCCACTCCTTATTATCCGAAAGGGAATGGTCAAGCAGAAGCAACCAACAAGACACTACTAAGAATTCTGAGCAAGATGGTCGCAGACGATCACAAGAAATGGGCTGATTCTTTGAACATAGCATTGTGGGCATATCGAACTTCGCCGAGGACTCCCACAGGAGTCTCCCCGTTCCTTTTATGCTATGGAGCTGAAGCTGTTGTACCGGCGGAGTTGAAAATCAACTCTGCGAGATTGGCCTTTCATGCATTATATGACAATCAACGCGACCATGACCTGATCTTATTGGAGGAAAAGCGAGAGCAAGCCAAGCGGGCTAACAAGCGGTACGAGGAGAGGATCGCTCGCGCATACAACAAAACAGTCCAACATCGAGACTTCGCGGTTGGGAGCCTGGTTTTGCGCGCTTCAAATCATTGCATGAGTGAGGTAGCCCATCCAAAGTTCGCAACTAACTGGGAAGGACCATTTGAAGTTAAAGAAGTCTTTGACAGTGGTTACTGCAAAATACAGAGACTTCATGGGACTTCCACAACCCCAAGCTTAGTCAATATGCGCTGGATTAAAAAGTATTATCCTTAACCTCTCTCTTTACATACATCAGATTCCAATGTCTATTACGTCTAGTATTCTGATAGACTCATGCGTTGTTCCTCCCATATGAAGGATTTGTAATCTTGCCTCTCCCATATGAGGGACTTGTAATCTTGCCTCTGCCATATGAGGGTGCTCATAATAAAAGAATTCTTCCAAATGAGAAGAATTTTATTAGTTTAGTTGTCTTTTATCGTTTTATTTACTTCTCTGCTTATTTACAATAAAAGCCTATTTGCTGAGATAGCAGCAATATTCGAACGCGATCTTAAGTGATCTAAAAGCCTATCTGCCGAGATAGCAGCAATATTCGAATGCGATCTTAAGTGATCTAAAAGCCTATCTGCCGAGATAGCAGCAATATTCGAATGCGATCTTAAGTGATCTAAAAGCCTATCTGCCGAGATAGCAACAATATTCGAATGCGATCTTAAGTGATCCAAAGTGCAACAACCCGCGGTTTCCCAAGCTTCCCGTTCCGGACCGGAAAGCCCAGGAGGGCGCTGCTAAAAGTGACGGTGGAAATCAAAAGCATAACATCCTGAATTATTTATAATATTAAACATTACAAAAGTCTTAAGCATTACACAAGTCTCAAAACATGCGTCTCAAAATTATTACACTAGGCTTAGCTAACAAACTAGATCAAAACGTGATGATATCCATCTAGGTGAGTCTCGTACCCTGCTACACCAAGTCTCCTGCTTCTAAACCTGCGGTGGGAAGAAAAACAGGAACCGCAGTTTTGAAAGTCAGCAACAAATACTGAGTGAGCAACACCCAAGCATGTCAAACACAGAGGAGATGATAATTTAAGTAAAACAATAAATAATAACATTTGTAAAGCGGAAGTAAAGAATAATTGAGTAATAAAATATTCTCATGTTCCAAACACAATTCCAGAGATTTCCAGAATCCAGCATTTAACTCATATCCACATCCTTATATGAAAAAAACCAAATTCAATTTCAATAATCCAACTCTGATATCCTCATTTAATAATAAACATCCAATTTCTCATCAATAAAACGCCAATCCAGAAATAACCATATTAAATCTTGAGTTGAACGGGGAAAATCCAATCGCATCATCAATATATCCCATCACAAGCTACCGAGACCTTAAGTGCCGGCACCCCCCTAAGACTTCTTGCGGCCAGAGAGGTGAGTACATGGAGCGAACCCGGGGCAATGGCAACCGGGCTAAATAATAAGGGGTCGAGTGGACGACCAAACCAAATCAATAATAATCCAAATGGCGTTCCCCGCACAACTCTTTTCACTTTACGTTATTATGGATTAATAATTATCGTGTGAGATTTTCAAGAAATAAATAAATAAAACCGACAAGTATCAAATAAACAAAACAATTTTGAGACATAACATGAAAATCCACGTTTGACACGAAGGAAGCTTGGCACGCAAGGCTTGGCATGTATACTCACCTTATTCCTCAACAAATAGCACGTAATGATCCTTTAGAAAGACACGTAGCCCTCGTCGATAAATTCGTCACCTACAAATTGAATTTCTTTATTCAATTTACAAATCAACTACGCAAGTATACAACATGCATTGCTCTAAGCCTAGCGAGTCTCATTGGGAGTCACCTAATTTTCTCCAATATTTATTTGTTTTCCCAATAAAATTATTATTTAAGAGTCTATAACCCAAGTCTTGCAAATTCACTAAAGTCAAAATTACCAACCAACACTTTATTATTTTAAATAGCTAACATTATTTGCATACAACCAAGTATAGTCCAAGATGGCTATTTATTAGATTTTATGAAGAATTAAGAAATAATACTTTAGACATTATTAAATATTAGAAACATTAAATTCTAGAATGCTACTAAATAGTCGTTTAATTCCTAGCAAATACTTAATCAACAAATAGGGGAAAATAACTAGTTACAAGTTATATTTCTAACTTGACGCTTTATTTTATTTTTATTTTTCCCAAGAAAACAATTCTATAATACTAATTATTTTTATTTATTTAGAAAATAGTTTAAGCTCTATTTTACTTTATTTTCAAAACAAATTCAGGTTTGCAAGAATAACCCCCAAGTTATGGATAAGGAAACAAAACACCCCCTAACAAGGCCAAAAACAGTTTGTTAAGCTACATCTTCACCCCTAAGTTTTCCAAAAATTACATTTCCCCCCCTATCAAGAACAACCCAATTTCATCAAACGAGACATGAATCAGAGGATGTAAATGGGATTTTGAGTTCAGAAATCAAACTAAGGAGGGACTTAGTGTGCACCTGATCGAAGAAACAGAAGAAACGGCGAAGATTTGAGCCGGGTCGACGACTTGACGGAGCTCGCGGTGGTGAGGCCGACGGTGGCTCTCCGGCCGGAGCTGGAAGCTGCTGGGACCTCCGGGAAGTTGGTCGGACCCTAGGGGGTCGATCTGGGTCGGAGAAATAGGCTGGGTGGCCTCGGATTTGCTGGGCTTCAATTCTCGCCGGTTTTAATGGCTTCCGCCGGCGGCGATGGTGGCTCTGCTTCGACCGGAGGCTGTTGTGCCTTTCACCTTCTTCTTTCCTCTTTATGGGTCGCAACAGAGAGTGGAATGAGATGGAGCCGAGGGGGAAACAGATGGGGTGGCGGTTTCTCTCTCGGTGGTTCCCGTCGAGAGTGGCGGCGGTGGCTGGTGGCTGTTTGCTGCCAGCTGCAGCTGCTGCCTCTGCTTTCCACACAAAACAGAGAGAAGTGGAGAGTGAGAGAGAGAGGGAAGAGAGGCAGAGTGAGATGCGAAGTGGTGATGGTGGCGACGTTGCCGACGATGGTGGTGCACGGTGGTGGAGATGGTGAACTGGTGGTGGAGGTGGTGAACTGCTGCTGCTGCTGGGTACTGAAACAGAGAGGGAGAAAGAGAACGAAGGTAGTGGAGGTGGGTTGTTTCTGGCTGAAGCTTGAGGTGATGGTGGTGGCGTTTCTGGTGGTGGGTGTGTGAGGGTGGGCTGCTGGGGAAGGCAGCGGGGGTTCGGGGGTTTAAATAGATGGCTGAGGGCGGTGATGGAAGGCTGTAGAAGGTGGTGGAGGCGGTGAAGTTGGGGCGGCTAAGGTTCCTTTGTCGTGAAGACAAAGCAAGAGGGGGGAGGGGATTTGACGGGTGACAGCAGAGAGGGTGTGAGAATATAATAAATTAATAATAATAATAATAATAATAATAATAATAATAATAATAATAATAATAATAATAATAATAATAATAATAATAATAATAATAATAATAATAATAATAATAATAGTAGTAGTAGTAGTAGTAGTGGTGTTATAATGTGGTTGTTGCGTCATCTAACGCGGTGGTCACCTACGCGATAACACACGAAAAATTACCATTCCACATTCTAGAATTCGCACAAAATTATAGATAACTTTCCCGAATAATTTAAAGTTCACATTTCGCCTCCAAAGTTACCAATTTACCCCTGGCCAAATTACGGGGTATTACAGTCTTCCCCCCTTAAAGAGAGCTTCGTCCCCGAAGCTTCAGTTATTCAAATATTTAACCACTCGAACCTTCCACATACCCATATAATAGATGAATAATTCATCAACACAGATAATTCATGCAAGCAAACAAGTAGTCTCAACACAAATAATTCATGCAAGCAAACAAGTAGTCATCATGTTATGCACAAGAAATACCAAGAAAATTTTATTTTTAGTGCTAAGCACGTAATAAGGGGCTAGGGTTCTAAGACGGTGACAAACGAAAGATTACACCCTCTCCCCCTTAGAGAGTGACGTCCCCGGAACTCAATGTACCTCATTAAACAGGTGCGGGTATTTCTTTTTCATTTCTTCCTCTGCTTCCCAGGTAGCCTCTTCTGTTTGCTGATTCGTCCATAACACCTTGACTAGTTTGACGCTTTTGGTACGCGTGTCTCTTGTCTTGGTGTCCAAGATTTTGACGGGGTGCTCCTCGTATGATAAGGATGGGTCCAGCTCTACTGGTTCAGGGTCCAACACGTGTGACGGATCTGGCACATATTTCTTCAGTTGGGACACGTGGAAGACGTTGTGTACGCGCCCCAAACTCGATGGCAAATCCAGTCGATACGCGACATCTCCAATCCTTTCTAGGACGTCGTATGGCCCAATGAACTTAGGGCTCAGCTTCCCCTTCTGGTTAAATCTGGTTACCCCTTTAGTGGGTGAAACCCTAAGGAAAGCTTTTTCTCCCACTTGAAATTCTAATGGCCTCCGCTTCTGATCTGCATAAGACTTCTGTCTGTCTTGAGCTGCTTTCATCCTTTGCTGAATCAGTCGTACTTGGTTGGTCATATCCTCAATAACCTGTGGTCCAAGTACTACCGTTTCGCTGATGTCATTCCAACAAAGTGGCGATCGACACTTCCTTCCATACAAAGCTTCGTACGGAGCCATGCCAATGCTCGTGTGGTAACTGTTGTTGTAAGAGAACTCGATTAATGGCAGTTTATCGACCCATGAGCTTTGGAAGTCCATAACGCAAGCTCTCAACATGTCTTCCAAAGTCTGGATGGTCCTTTCTGTCTGCCCGTCTGTAGCCGGGTGGAACGCCGTACTGAACTTCATTTGTGTCCCGAGTGCCTCCTGAAGAGCTCTCCAAAAGTGCGAGAGGAAATTCGGGTCTCTGTCTGAGATTATTGAGCTTGGGACTCCATGATATCGCACTATGTTCTTAATATAAGCGTCTGCCCGTTGCTCCATGTTCCAAGTGTCTTTCATCGGTATGAATCTCGCTGTCTTGGTTAGTCTGTCTACGACAACCCAGATCTGGTTGAGTCCATTCTTCGATGTCGGCAAGGCTGTCACAAAGTCCATCGAAATAGAGTCCCACTTCCATACTGGAACATCTAGTGGTTGGAGTAAACCTCCCATCCTCTTGTGTTCGAACTTGACCTTCTGGCAGGTTAGGCATCTTGCCACAAATTCTGCCGCTTCTTTTCTTCATGTTGGGCCACCAGAATGTCTTCTTCAAATCCTTGTAAAGCTTGTCACCCCCAGGGTGGACTGAGTAGGGCGTGTTGTGTGCTTCCCGCATCAGCTTCTCCTTGATTGCCGCGCATTTCTGTGGTACGCACCATCTTCCTTTGTAACGAATGCTCCCATCTTCGTGAATCTGGAACTCTTTGGCTTCCCCTGCTGCAATCTTCTTTTTTATCCTTTCAAGCTTCACGTCTCCGTTTTGGCTGCTCCTTATTTCTTCGAAGAAATCTGGCACCACTGTCATGCTTCCTAGCAGATTCTGCACTGTTCCTTGCTCCACGACTTCAATTTTGAGCTTCTTGAACTCCTGGCATAGCCAGTCTGGCTGGGCTAGCATAGCGTTCATTGCATGGCTTGACTTCCGACTTAACGCATCTGCGACGACGTTCGCCTTCCCTTCGTGGTACTGGATGCAACGACCCCCTTATCCGTCTCGGACGAGACGGGGAGGCCGAAGCTAAAAGTAATGGCGGAGAATCAAAAGCACAACATCCAACATATATATTACATACTTTTAAACATTACAAAACGTCCTCGAGTCTGTCATACTTTTCAATTATACATTATGCTAACGTTATTCATACTATTTTACAACGTGTGACGGAACCTCCTTAGTGAGTCTCGTACCCGGTCATGCCGTAGTCCTCTTCATCTAAACCTGCGGGGGAAGGAAAACAAAGACCGCAGTTTTCTAAAATCAGCATAAAGTACTGAGTAAGCAACACCCAAGCTCGTAAAACGGAAGACGAGGCATGTTTACTTTTCATGTAATAACAAGGAGGAATGAATTATAAAACAGTAAGCTTGAAGAGTAAAGTAGGACTCAAATGTAATCTTCTCTTTCTTTTAATCTCCTTTCTCAACTTGTAAACGGGGAATACGATTCCCAATCTCTTCTTCTTTTCTTTATAACTGTCCAAATCTCATAGAAAACTGTATTATTAACTTTGTTGACACGGGGATAATCTACTAACTCTACGCATCCAAGACCTTAAGTGCCGGCACCCCTCAAAGACTCCTCGCGGCCAGAGAGGTGAGTACATGGAGCGACCCGGCAGGTAGCGACCGGGCTAAATAAACGGGTCGAGTGACAGAAGTGAACACGACCAATCTAATCAAAGGCAAATATAACGATCCCCGGACAACTCTTTCCACTTTACGTTAATTACGGATTATTATTATTAATCGTGTGACAAAATCAAAGCATAGCAACACAATTTCTTTAAAATGTAAGAAGCTTCAAATAAAACATGTAATTAAATAATGAAAACATTTTGAGACTAGTATTAAAATCAAATTAAGACACGAAAGGAACTAGGCACGCTAGACTTGGCATGTATACTTACCTCGCTTCTCAATGACTAGCACGTAGCGTTCCCCTAGAAAGACACGTAGTCTTCGTCAACTGATTCGTCACCTACGCGTTTATCGATACACGTGTTAAAGTATGAATTTCTATAAACTTGACGAGTTTCATTTAACTTTCCTATACTATACTTATATTTTCTTTTCTTAATAACATTTTTATATTATATTATTATTATATGGGAATCTATAAATTAATATTTACTAACTGTTATTTTAACCAATTTATTTATTTTCTAAGTAGCTAAAATTCTTTAAAGAGTATGCCATTAAAATAAATATTTATTTATCAAATTTTATAGAAACTAAATATAGGAACTATTAAAAATATATAATAAACAAAATTGATTTTTAAGTTAGGAGGAATTATTCTTCTTACAAATAATTGCTTCTATATTACTTGAGAAAATCGTTAACTTTAAATTCTAATATATTAAATAACTAAGACTTATATTTCTAGTTCAATTATTTTTAAGAGAACAACTTCTATTTAACTAGCAATTATTTTTGCATAGTTTATCTATATGTTTAAATCACTCTTACTTAATTAAACTAATAATTGTATTTTGTAAAAATGGATTTAAACATAAAAGCATGTTTTATTTTCAAAATAAATCTTATTTAACTAGACACCATTTTTATCTTAACTAAATTATTACTATTATTGTTTCTATTATAACTACTATTATTATTATTGCTATTATTATTATCACTATCATTATTATTATTATTACTATTTATTAAAATTACTACTATTACTATTATTACTACTATCATTATCATTATTATTATTATCATTATTATTATTATTATGAAAAAGTGAAGAAATAAATTTTAAACTTTAAAATCCTATTTTTATTTTATTTTTATATTTTCAGATTGCTAAATAACAAACGAACCCCCACAGTTTACTAAAATAGCAAAAATGCCCCCTCTTATAGCTAAAACAGTTTCTGAAAATGACAACTACCTCCCCCCTTAGCATGAATTTTCAATTTGATCAATCTAAACGTGAATCTATGCATCTGAACATGATTTTGATTATGTATATCAACTCAAGGTGAAGATTAGAGCGTACCGGTACCAAAGATCGCAAGAAACGATCGAGTAACGGTCCGGGTCGAGTTTCCCGTCGATAGCCACGGTGGTGGTCCTCGCGAGTAGAGCATTTCTGGGTTAGATTGGGCCTTCTACTGGATTATTCGATTCCCTAGGAGTGGATTAGTGTCAATTTCAGAGGGTGGGTGCTCTGTTTAGCTTGGCGGAGCTCCTCGCCGGCGATAATGGTGGACCGGCGGCGGTGGTGGTCGTGCTCTGCTTTTGGGTTGCTCTGCTGCTGTTATTTCTTCTCTTAATCTACTCAGATCGTGGTAGAGAGGGCGTGGGAGGAGCAGAGAGGTAGATTGGGAAAAACAGAGGTGGCGGTGCTTGGTGATCTTTTGGTGGCTCTCGCCAGAAGTTGCAGCGGCGGTGGAGGTGGTTTCTAGCCACCGCTGCTGCTGTTTGGTGGCTCTGTTCGTGACAGAGAGAAAGGGAGAGGGACAAACAGAGGGTAGTAAGAAGGAGGAGGTGTGGCCTGTGGTGTGCTCTTGGTGGTTTCTCCTCGGTGGTGGCAGCGGCGGTGTGGTGGTGGCTGTTTCTTGGTGCTAACCGCTGCTGCTGCTGTTGTTGGTTCTCTGCTTCTGGGCAGAGGAGAAGGCGAGGGAGAGAGAGAGCAGTGGTGAGAGGGAGGGTGATGGAGGTGGTTACGGTGGTGGAGTTGGTGATGTTCTCGCCGGAGGTGGAGAAGACGAAGGTGAAGATGGTGGTGATGAAGGCAGTGGTTGTTGTTGTTGTGGTCTACTGAAGAAGAGAAGATAAATGGGTTTTATAAGAGAGGAGAAAGTGATGGGAGTGGCGGTGGGCGGTGATGTTGTCGGGGGTTAGCTGCCGCAAGAAGAAAAGTAGGAGAACAAGAAGAAAATTTGAAGATGGAGAGGAAGAAGAAAACAAATGAGAAAAAGACAAAGAAGGAGGAGAAAAAATCTGGTGAAAGAGAAAAATCTCTAATAAAATAAGGGTTTTTGGAAGTTATTGGGTGTAGCTCGTGCGCTAATTGCTAGGGTGATCGGGTGTGGCTCGCGCACAACTTCTCGCGGTGGTTACATGCGCGTTAGTGATGTTAATAAATAAGACACTCACGAATTTACTTAGAATATTGATCTTGCAAAACTTTCTTAAAATAAAAACACGATAACTTTACCCAATTTCCTTTTTTTTTTTTTTTTTTTAATTTCTATTTGTCTTTCTAAATTACTATTTTACCCTTATAAATTAGACGGGGTATTACACTCTTCCCCCCTTAAAGATAGCTTCGTCCTCGAAGCTAAAATCCAACGAATAAACACGAAACTAAGATCATGTGACAAGAAATTGATTTCGAAGTAACCTCCCCCATGCAAGAAATATTTAACTGACAAATCTTTATTTAATGCTGACTATGCAATATGGAATGCAGTTGTAATATCAAGTAATGTCACAAACGCATTTCAGTTACTAAATGTTCATGCTATGCCTGACATAATGATACTGATGGTCTAAATACGTAACGGGTTTGGACAATAGTTGACATCCTCTCCCCCTTAGAGAGTGACGTCCTCGGAACTCCTTTTGAATTTATCATCTAACTTTACTCTGATCATCCAGTCGGAAGTTGACTCATCCAAATACAAAGTAAGATATGACTTTTACTAGTCTCTTATCTCACAATCCATAGAATATGCCGCGGAATATGAGAAACATCTAGTACGAATGAATTAAAACGTAGGGTAGCTCTAAACTTGTACAACCTCTAGAATCAATTGATAAGAGAACTAGCATCCCATGACATCAAAAAAAATTATTTAATAAAGGACTCCGATTTGCTGTCATGCACTGACAAATGATACCAACTATTTGAGGCCCCATTTTATACCATAATCCCATAGACGAAGCCTAAACGCTCCAAATGATAAAACTATTGCAGTAAAATTTTCCAAAGCCTTGATAAACAACAAAAGCCACCTTTATTTCTGATTTTATATTAATAGTAATCCCAGACATAAACCAACAAAGAAACTATAATATATTCCCATCATACATAATTATACGGGTTCCGTGACTCCAAAGGTAATTCTATACTAACATTTATGCTCCTCTAGTAATAATTAAGTAACAAAACTCCAAGTAATACTGCCCCCAAACAAGTATTAACCTTTCATCCACACAAAGTGCTCTATTCATCACAACAGAGGATCGAAGGAAATAGGTAACAAAACCTTATAATACTATGGATTGTAATCATTGATCCAATAACTGAGTTATCATCTCCCAAAATTCCCGAGACTTTATAATAATTTGTGATGACCAGGCTCCCAAATAATTTATTTATGTTCAATTTCGGGAACCCAATATGAACTAAGTTTTGGTGAGAGAGAGCCTTAAATGCAAGAATGACTTCAAATAGAACTTATTTGAAGAATGTATACTGCAATAAGACGTTAACAACAAGACTCCAAATAGAATTTATGTGAACAATATGTACCACCAGGAAAGGAATCTTATATCACCGAGATATATTATTGTATCAGATAATCCCCAAAAGAGAACTCCAGACAATATCATTAACCAAATCCTTGGAGTAGTTTCTATAATGACAATATAGCTCCAAATGGGAACTCCAAATTGTCACAACACCTTAAACCGGTCTAGTAGAAAGCATCTAAAATTTAGTGGGTGAATCCTACGACTTTTGGTCAATTCCCAATGTCTCCTCAATTTACCCTTATTACAAATTTATTTATTTATTTATTATTATTATTATTTTATTTATTTTTTTATTTTTGCCGGATATCCAAATCTCACTCATATCTGGTTGATCTCTTGTAAATTGCACTTCCCTTGCTTAGTTGGTAACGAATTGTCTAAAAGTCTATCCTTGAATCCCACTGATCCAGACATTACACGTGTCCACTTGTCATACTGATGTGCTCTGACCTCAATTAAAACTTTCTCGAAGTATATTTGCTATCTTGTCCCTTTTGCATATCTAACAACTTTGATTGATTTAGTGAGGAGGACACATAACAAGAATGAGCACACATGCATGCAATATAACTCATGGTTCATAATCACAATTATTGCTAAAATATAATTAGCTATGAAATTTCCACGTAAGCTTGCTAAGCTATGCAACTTTCCTTTTTCTTGAAAACTAACTTTGGCCCAATCGGGCGATCAGATTCTTGATGCCATGTCCTCGGATTGATCTTGTCAATTAAGACTGATAGGTTATCACAATATTATGATTTCAATACTACGTCAATGAATCATAGAGCATACATTTTCATGCTACCATACACCACATTACACATCACATACTGCTACCACATGATGAGAAGTCAAATATTCAAGCTGATAGAAGTTTTATATTTTATAGTTGGTCAATTGTGCAGATCTATTACTGAGCTAACTATTCCTTGAGGTTTTTAGCTGCTTCTCTTGTTCGTATCTGGAGTTGAATGTCTCACGGTAAGTTATGGGCAAACTTAGGGTTGTACTTCAATAACTGTTTGTTGCACACAACGATAATTAACGTCTCGTTGTTTCACCCAAGTGACAACATTCATACTTTTCACCTTAGTATTTTAATCTGACCTCGAACAACTATTTAAGTTCATCATTCCTCGTAGTCCAAATTTGATACATCAGAGTTCAATCAAATAAATTAGAATGCTCTTTAACCTCATGTTTAAACAAGTCTCCATATTTAAATCTAGAATACACCTCCAGTTTCCAACATTGAACACAAACTCCAAATTCATCTTAACCTCTTGTCTTGTATAATTTCAATAAACCTCGTACCGCAAAACGTAAGCTAGTCGACATAACTCCCAAGTGACATACGCGAACACATCTAGGAATAATTCGTAATTGAGTATATCCCTACTGTAAACAAAGACTTTGTAACAGTACTCTAAGTATCCCTCAATAGCTCAGATAGTTACCCACTATAAGAAGCTGCTAATATTTTCCACAGCGGAATAGTAGCTCCCAAATCAGTGCAATGAAATAAGAAACTCTAAATGTAAACTTAATACATTCCAAACAATACTTCCAAAATTTTATGTTACCACTCCAAAAAATTTGAGATACTCGTCATGCAGTTTTAAAGTAAACCTGACTAAACATGTCATTTGATACATCTAAATCTTATAGGCGAACATTGGTATTTCACAGTTTAAACATCAACCTTCTCAAGTTAGTCCCACAACTCCAAAAGTAATATATAACCGAACCGACACCCCAACCTTCAAGTAGCACAAGGATAACAAGACTCCAAATAACAACTCAGTTACTTAAATATTAGAGCGCACAAACTGTTTACGATAACCCAAGCTAGCATAGTCCCTGATTACAAATTGTGAAGAAGTAAACTCTAATCCACAATTAACACATCAAAACCCTTTAATAACTAAGACCGTAAAATTATAGTTGAAACAGGTTGAAAATTCTGCTGGTTGACCTCGTTGATCCTTAGGTGAGGGTGGGTGGGACCTTCCTTGTCTACTTCCAAAATAAACTATTTGATCTCCTGAAAAGACTCTCAAGATTAATTCATTATTGACTCCAAATTTCAAATTACAATCCCAATCAGTGTCAAGAGTACGTCACCAAATTTATGTACAAATATTGTAAGTGAAACTAGGATTCGCCAGTCAAGTACCTCAATATTCTTATCACATCTCTATCCTCAGATTTCTCATGAAGTCACATACCCTTTCAACATCACTATCTACTGGAGGTTTGCCCCAAGTGATTACTTTTCTAGGCAGTCTGTACACGCTGGACCTTGCTAGTGTGGTATTATATTGGTATGCTAATCACTTTCTATAATGTCATTGGTTATGCTATCATTTTCTCAGTGATTGAGATGTTTCATCTTTTAAATGCGCAATTACAAGTATATACCACACAACCATCATCACATAGCAACTTTACATTAAAGCACATATAAAGTGTGTCTGCAAATGAAATGATGCATCTAGTACGGATCAAATACTGTTCTTATCTTTATTTCAATCGTGTAAATGAAGATCATTCACAATTAATAAAACTGATTCACATAATAGTGTAACACACCGCGCTTCTTGAGGCAGGTTGCGGGTGGGCGGGAAAATACCAAGACCTATGCCTAAGCTACCCATACCCCAAACGGCTTTTCCAATTTTAATTATCTTGCCCTATGTTCATTTTAAGTTGCCCTACAGGTTTTAATTCCCATTTAATGGATAGCCGGCTCTGATACCACCTGCAACGACCCCCTTATCCGTCTCGGACGAGACGGGGAGGCCGAAGCTAAAAGTAATGGCGGAGAATCAAAAGCACAACATCCAACATATATATTACATACTTTTAAACATTACAAAACGTCCTCGAGTCTGTCATACTTTTCAATTATACATTATGCTAACGTTATTCATACTATTTTACAACGTGTGACGGAACCTCCTTAGTGAGTCTCGTACCCGGTCATGCCGTAGTCCTCTTCATCTAAACCTGCGGGGGAAGGAAAACAAAGACCGCAGTTTTCTAAAATCAGCATAAAGTACTGAGTAAGCAACACCCAAGCTCGTAAAACGGAAGACGAGGCATGTTTACTTTTCATGTAATAACAAGGAGGAATGAATTATAAAACAGTAAGCTTGAAGAGTAAAGTAGGACTCAAATGTAATCTTCTCTTTCTTTTAATCTCCTTTCTCAACTTGTAAACGGGGAATACGATTCCCAATCTCTTCTTCTTTTCTTTATAACTGTCCAAATCTCATAGAAAACTGTATTATTAACTTTGTTGACACGGGGATAATCTACTAACTCTACGCATCCAAGACCTTAAGTGCCGGCACCCCTCAAAGACTCCTCGCGGCCAGAGAGGTGAGTACATGGAGCGACCCGGCAGGTAGCGACCGGGCTAAATAAACGGGTCGAGTGACAGAAGCCAACACGACCAATCTAATCAAAGGCAAATATAACGATCCCCGGACAACTCTTTCCACTTTACGTTAATTACGGATTATTATTATTAATCGTGTGACAAAATCAAAGCATAGCAACACAATTTCTTTAAAATGTAAGAAGCTTCAAATAAAACATGTAATTAAATAATGAAAACATTTTGAGACTAGTATTAAAATCAAATTAAGACACGAAAGGAACTAGGCACGCTAGACTTGGCATGTATACTTACCTCGCTTCTCAATGACTAGCACGTAGCGTTCCCCTAGAAAGACACGTAGTCTTCGTCAACTGATTCGTCACCTACGCGTTTATCGATACACGTGTTAAAGTATGAATTTCTATAAACTTGACGAGTTTCATTTAACTTTCCTATACTATACTTATATTTTCTTTTCTTAATAACATTTTTATATTATATTATTATTATATGGGAATCTATAAATTAATATTTACTAACTGTTATTTTAACCAATTTATTTATTTTCTAAGTAGCTAAAATTCTTTAAAGAGTATGACATTAAAATAAATATTTATTTATCAAATTTTATAGAAACTAAATATAGGAACTATTAAAAATATATAATAAACAAAATTGATTTTTAAGTTAGGAGGAATTATTCTTCTTACAAATAATTGCTTCTATATTACTTGAGAAAATCGTTAACTTTAAATTCTAATATATTAAATAACTAAGACTTATATTTCTAGTTCAATTATTTTTAAGAGAACAACTTCTATTTAACTAGCAATTATTTTTGCATAGTTTATCTATATGTTTAAATCACTCTTACTTAATTAAACTAATAATTGTATTTTGTAAAAATGGATTTAAACATAAAAGCATGTTTTATTTTCAAAATAAATCTTATTTAACTAGACACCATTTTTATCTTAACTAAATTATTACTATTATTGTTTCTATTATAACTACTATTATTATTATTGCTATTATTATTATCACTATCATTATTATTATTATTACTATTTATTAAAATTACTACTATTACTATTATTACTACTATCATTATCATTATTATTATTATCATTATTATTATTATTATGAAAAAGTGAAGAAATAAATTTTAAACTTTAAAATCCTATTTTTATTTTATTTTTATATTTTCAGATTGCTAAATAACAAACGAACCCCCACAGTTTACTAAAATAGCAAAAATGCCCCCTCTTATAGCTAAAACAGTTTCTGAAAATGACAACTACCTCCCCCCTTAGCATGAATTTTCAATTTGATCAATCTAAACGTGAATCTATGCATCTGAACATGATTTTGATTATGTATATCAACTCAAGGTGAAGATTAGAGCGTACCGGTACCAAAGATCGCAAGAAACGATCGAGTAACGGTCCGGGTCGAGTTTCCCGTCGATAGCCACGGTGGTGGTCCTCGCGAGTAGAGCATTTCTGGGTTAGATTGGGCCTTCTACTGGATTATTCGATTCCCTAGGAGTGGATTAGTGTCAATTTCAGAGGGTGGGTGCTCTGTTTAGCTTGGCGGAGCTCCTCGCCGGCGATAATGGTGGACCGGCGGCGGTGGTGGTCGTGCTCTGCTTTTGGGTTGCTCTGCTGCTGTTATTTCTTCTCTTAATCTACTCAGATCGTGGTAGAGAGGGCGTGGGAGGAGCAGAGAGGTAGATTGGGAAAAACAGAGGTGGCGGTGCTTGGTGATCTTTTGGTGGCTCTCGCCAGAAGTTGCAGCGGCGGTGGAGGTGGTTTCTAGCCACCGCTGCTGCTGTTTGGTGGCTCTGTTCGTGACAGAGAGAAAGGGAGAGGGACAAACAGAGGGTAGTAAGAAGGAGGAGGTGTGGCCTGTGGTGTGCTCTTGGTGGTTTCTCCTCGGTGGTGGCAGCGGCGGTGTGGTGGTGGCTGTTTCTTGGTGCTAACCGCTGCTGCTGCTGTTGTTGGTTCTCTGCTTCTGGGCAGAGGAGAAGGCGAGGGAGAGAGAGAGCAGTGGTGAGAGGGAGGGTGATGGAGGTGGTTACGGTGGTGGAGTTGGTGATGTTCTCGCCGGAGGTGGAGAAGACGAAGGTGAAGATGGTGGTGATGAAGGCAGTGGTTGTTGTTGTTGTGGTCTACTGAAGAAGAGAAGATAAATGGGTTTTATAAGAGAGGAGAAAGTGATGGGAGTGGCGGTGGGCGGTGATGTTGTCGGGGGTTAGCTGCCGCAAGAAGAAAAGTAGGAGAACAAGAAGAAAATTTGAAGATGGAGAGGAAGAAGAAAACAAATGAGAAAAAGACAAAGAAGGAGGAGAAAAAATCTGGTGAAAGAGAAAAATCTCTAATAAAATAAGGGTTTTTGGAAGTTATTGGGTGTAGCTCGTGCGCTAATTGCTAGGGTGATCGGGTGTGGCTCGCGCACAACTTCTCGCGGTGGTTACATGCGCGTTAGTGATGTTAATAAATAAGACACTCACGAATTTACTTAGAATATTGATCTTGCAAAACTTTCTTAAAATAAAAACACGATAACTTTACCCAATTTCCTTTTTTTTTTTTTTTTTTAATTTCTATTTGTCTTTCTAAATTACTATTTTACCCTTATAAATTAGACGGGGTATTACACTGGATGTGTAAATCGTAGTCCTTGATGACCTCTAGCCATCTTCATTGCCGGTTGTTCAGCTCCTTCTGCGTGAAGATGTACTTCAGGCTTCGGTGATCCGTGTAGAGCTTGCAGACGGCTCCATATAGATAATGCCTCCATATCCTCAGTGCGAAGACGATTGCTGCTAACTCCAGGTCATGCGTGGCATAATTCTCCTCGTGGGGCTTCAGTTGCCTTGAGGCGTAAGCAATCACCCTCCTATCCTGCATAAGGACACATCCCAGTCCCTTCTTTGACGCATCGCTATATACTTCGAACTCGCCAGAGTCGTTTGGCAGGGCCAACACTGGTGCTGTAGCCAGTTTCTCCTTCAGAGTCTGGAATGCCTTCTCGCAGCTCTCGTCCCAGTGATACTTCACCGCCTTCTTTGTCAGAGTTGTCAACGGCCTCGCAATCTTGGAGAAGTCCTTCACGAACCGTCTGTAGTATCCAGCTAAGCCAAGGAAACTCCTTACTTCTGACACATTCTTCGGGGTTGGCCAGTCTTTGACTGCTGAGATCTTTCCTGGGTCGACTGCTATTCCCTCCTTCGAGATGATGTGACCCAGGAACGGAACACGATCCAGCCAGAACTCACACTTTGACAGCTTGGCATATAGTTGCTCCTGCCTCAATGTCTGCAACACCTCTCTGAGATGTTCCTCGTGTTCCTTCTCGCTCTTCGAATACACCAGAATGTCGTCTATGAAGACAACTACAAACCGGTCTAGGAATGGCCTCATTACCCGGTTCATCAAATCCATAAAGACTGCAGGCGCGTTGGTTAGGCCAAACGGCATCACCGTGAATTCGTAATGGCCATACCTGGTCCTAAAGGCAGTCTTCGGTATATCCTTCTCTGCTACCCGTAGCTGATGGTAACCCGACCGCAAATCAATCTTCGAGAAGACGCTGGCTCCTTGCAACTGATCGAACAGGTCATCGATCCGAGGTAGCGGATACTTGTTCTTGATGGTGGCACTGTTCAACTCGCGGTAATCAATACATAGCCGTAGGCTACCGTCTTTCTTCTTCACGAAGAGTACTGGTGCTCCCCAGGGTGATACACTTGGTCTGATGTACCCTTTCGTTAGGAGTTCTTGCAACTGGTCCTTCAGCTCCTTCAGCTCCGCGGGTGCCATCCGGTACGGTGCCTTTGAGATTGGCGCGGTCCCTGGTGCTAAGTCTAGAGTAAATTCCACTTCTCTCTTAGGTGGCATACCTGGGATCTCCTCCGGGAATACGTCAGGAAAATCCCTCACAACAGGGATCTCTTCCAACACAGCCTCCTTCTTGGAAACATCTTGGATGTAACACAAGTAGGCCGTATTTCCCTTCTTTACTTGATTGACTATGGTTAGGGCTAACACGAGCTTGATGCGAGGTTCCCTAATAATTCCACGGTAGGTGATTTTCTCCCCTTTGGGTCCCCTTAAACGAACCTTCTGGTCATAACAGTCAATGACTGCTCGATATACCCCAAGCCAGTCCATTCCTAGGATTATGTCTATACCTCCAAGGTCAAATTTTATTAGGTTGGCGGGTAGGACACTGGTGAGGATTTTTAATTCTACTCCTTCGAATAAGGTGTCACAAACAGTTATTCGGCCCGTAGGGGTCGCTACAGGAATGGATATCCTAGATGACTTATGCAGACCCAATTTCTCAATAAGGGACGATGATATAAATGAGTAGGATGCACCGGAATCAAATAATACGAAAACTGGGTGCTCATAGATGAGAAAAGTACCCGTGACTACTCCGTGGTCAGCCTCAGCTTCAGTCTTTGTCATCACGACTATCCTTCCCACGTTGCCATTTTGTGGTCCAACTCCTCCGTTTCCAGCTCCATTGTTAGTTGCCATCACAGCATTGCGGTTTTGGGCTCCGTTGTGTCCTGCATTCCCCTGGTTGAAATTTTGCTGTCGTCCGTAACCATTGCCTCCGTTATTCTGATAGTTACGGTTGCCATTGGTCCTGTTGCCGTATCCCAGTTGCTGATTTCCAGCTGGTTGGTCCCCGTACTGCTGGCGGCTTCCATGGTGGTTATTCTGGGGTGGCCTCTGGTAGTTTCCCCCCTGGTACACTTGCTGATTTTTGGCTGGTGGAGATCGACACTCGAATGCTCGATGTCCCCTCCTGCCACAGTTATTGCAGATAACTGGGATACCCATGCAGTCAACTCCGGGATGGTTTCGTTGGCATCTCTTACAGAAGTATCGACGAACTGGTTGAATTTCAGTGTTCGGCTGATGGCCCCGGTTTTGATAGTTTCCCCCATTGCTAGGTTTAAACTTCTTGTTCTGGTTGCTGCTTCCTGCCTCAGCTGCCTTGCGTTTCCCGCGAAACTCGTCCTGAACCTCCTGGACTTGCCACATGTCAGCAGCTCGATCATAGGCCTCGTGCAAAGTGTCATAAGTTCTGCTACGCATGATCTTTTGCAGCTGGAAGTTTAGTCCCGAAATAAACTTGTTGACCTTATCGTCTTCACCGGGTACTGTGTGGCCAGCAAACTTTAGTAGCTCCACGAACTTCTTGAAGTAGTCTGTCACTGAGCCATTCCCCTGTGTCAAATTGTTAAATTCATTGCACTTCCTTCTCTTAACGTGTGCTGGATAGAACCGCGTCCTAATGGCAGTCTTGAAGGCTTCCCAGTTGAAGTTGGGCCGGGCCAGCAGGACTTCCTGGTTAGTAGTCCACCAGTCATCTGCGTCATCTAGCAGGTGCAACACGGCGCAGTTAACCTTCTCATCCTCGGGGCAATGCACGACCTTTAGGAGCTTCTCAAAGTTCCGAATCCAGTTCTCCAGTTCGATTGGATCTTCCTTCCCAGTGTATTGGCGAGGGTTTAGCTCAGCTATTTGCTTGGCATAGCTTGGCCTTCCTTGCTCTTCGCGACCGACTACTCTATCCATGACTTGTGTCATTCGTTCCATCTGGGCGGCCAGTTGCTCCAATTGTGGTTGGTTTGTGCTTTCAGCAGCCATTGTCCTACGCAATTACTCGTATTCTTACCACTTAATACTATCGTCTCAGGGTCAGATCCACACACACCAATTAAACAAGAAACACTATCCATTGTATAGCATGCAAGTCGTATAATCTCATCAATTATTAAAAGAAAAGCACACCATTAAATATTTTACCACATTTCACAATCCATACACATCACTTTCCTGGAGTAGCATTACTCATCTCAAAATATCTCACATCCATCCAAATAATCCGGGCATAACCAAATAACCTCAACACAACAAGGAAGTAATCAGAGTGGACATGTCCAACAAATAAACTACCCATAACCCAATCGGCTTTTCCAGCTTTATCTTGCCCTAGATTCATTTTAAGTTGCCCTACAGGTTATTAATTCCCTTTAACGGATGACCCGCTCTGATACCACCTGCAACAACCCGCGGTTTCCCAAGCTTCCCGTTCCGGACCGGAAAGCCCAGGAGGGCGCTGCTAAAAGTGACGGTGGAAATCAAAAGCATAACATCCTGAATTATTTATAATATTAAACATTACAAAAGTCTTAAGCATTACACAAGTCTCAAAACATGCGTCTCAAAATTATTACACTAGGCTTAGCTAACAAACTAGATCAAAACGTGATGATATCCATCTAGGTGAGTCTCGTACCCTGCTACACCAAGTCTCCTGCTTCTAAACCTGCGGTGGGAAGAAAAACAGGAACCGCAGTTTTGAAAGTCAGCAACAAATACTGAGTGAGCAACACCCAAGCATGTCAAACACAGAGGAGATGATAATTTAAGTAAAACAGTAAATAATAACATTTGTAAAGCGGAAGTAAAGAATAATTGAGTAATAAAATATTCTCATGTTCCAAACACAATTCCAGAGATTTCCAGAATCCAGCATTTAACTCATATCCACATCCTTATATGAAAAAAACCAAATTCAATTTCAATAATCCAACTCTGATATCCTCATTTAATAATAAACATCCAATTTCTCATCAATAAAACGCCAATCCAGAAATAACCATATTAAATCTTGAGTTGAACGGGGAAAATCCAATCGCATCATCAATATATCCCATCACAAGCTACCAAGACCTTAAGTGCCGGCACCCCCCTAAGACTTCTTGCGGCCAGAGAGGTGAGTACATGGAGCGAACCCGGGGCTATGGCAACCGGGCTAAATAATAAGGGGTCGAGTGGACGACCAAACCAAATCAATAATAATCCAAATGGCGTTCCCCGCACAACTCTTTTCACTTTACGTTATTATGGATTAATAATTATCGTGTGAGATTTTCAAGAAATAAATAAATAAAACCGACAAGTATCAAATAAACAAAACAATTTTGAGACATAACATGAAAATCCACGTTGACACGAAGGAAGCTTGGCACGCAAGGCTTGGCATGTATACTCACCTTATTCCTCAACAAATAGCACGTAATGATCCTTTAGAAAGACACGTAGCCCTCGTCGATAAATTCGTCACCTACAAATTGAATTTCTTTATTCAATTTACAAATCAACTACGCAAGTATACAACATGCATTGCTCTAAGCCTAGCGAGTCTCATTGGGAGTCACCTAATTTTCTCCAATATTTATTTGTTTTCCCAATAAAATTATTATTTAAGAGTCTATAACCCAAGTCTTGCAAATTCACTAAAGTCAAAATTACCAACCAACACTTTATTATTTTAAATAGCTAACATTATTTGCATACAACCAAGTATAGTCCAAGATGGCTATTTATTAGATTTTATGAAGAATTAAGAAATAATACTTTAGACATTATTAAATATTAGAAACATTAAATTCTAAAATGCTACTAAATAGTCGTTTAATTCCTAGCAAATACTTAATCAACAAATAGGGGAAAATAACTAGTTACAAGTTATATTTCTAACTTGACGCTTTATTTTATTTTTATTTTTCCCAAGAAAACAATTCTATAATACTAATTATTTTTATTTATTTAGAAAATAGTTTAAGCTCTATTTTACTTTATTTTCAAAACAAATTCAGGTTTGCAAGAATAACCCCCAAGTTATGGATAAGGAAACAAAACACCCCCCAACAAGGCCAAAAACAGTTTGTTAAGCTACATCTTCACCCCTAAGTTTTCCAAAAATTACATTTCCCCCCCCCTATCAAGAACAACCCAATTTCATCAACCGAGACATGAATCAGAGGATGTAAATGGGATTTTGAGTTCAGAAATCAAACTAAGGAGGGACTTAGTGTGCACCTGATCGAAGAAACAGAAGAAACGGCGAAGATTTGAGCCGGGTCGACGACTTGACGGAGCTCGCGGTGGTGAGGCCGACGGTGGCTCTCCGGCCGGAGCTGGAAGCTGCTGGGACCTCCGGGAAGTTGGTCGGACCCTAGGGGGTCGATCTGGGTCGGAGAAATAGGCTGGGTGGCCTCGGATTTGCTGGGCTTCAATTCTCGCCGGTTTTAATGGCTTCCGCCGGCGGCGATGGTGGCTCTGCTTCGACCGGAGGCTGTTGTGCCTTTCACCTTCTTCTTTCCTCTTTATGGGTCGCAACAGAGAGTGGAATGAGATGGAGCCGAGGGGGAAACAGATGGGGTGGCGGTTTCTCTCTCGGTGGTTCCCGTCGAGAGTGGCGGCGGTGGCTGGTGGCTGTTTGCTGCCAGCTGCAGCTGCTGCCTCTGCTTTCCACACAAAACAGAGAGAAGTGGAGAGTGAGAGAGAGAGGGAAGAGAGGCAGAGTGAGATGCGAAGTGGTGATGGTGGCGACGTTGCCGACGATGGTGGTGCACGGTGGTGGAGATGGTGAACTGGTGGTGGAGGTGGTGAACTGCTGCTGCTGCTGGGTACTGAAACAGAGAGGGAGAAAGAGAACGAAGGTAGTGGAGGTGGGTTGTTTCTGGCTGAAGCTTGAGGTGATGGTGGTGGCGTTTCTGGTGGTGGGTGTGTGAGGGTGGGCTGCTGGGGAAGGCAGCGGGGGTTCGGGGGTTTAAATAGATGGCTGAGGGCGGTGATGGAAGGCTGTAGAAGGTGGTGGAGGCGGTGATGTTGGGGCGGCTAAGGTTCCTTTGTCGTGAAGACAAAGCAAGAGGGGGGAGGGGATTTGACGGGTGACAGCAGAGAGGGTGTGAGAATATAATAAATTAATAATAATAATAATAATAATAATAATAATAATAATAATAATAATAATAATAATAATAATAATAATAATAATAATAATAATAATAATAATAATAATAGTAGTACTAGTAGTAGTAGTAGTAGTAGTAGTAGTGGTGTTATAATGTGGTTGTTGCGTCATCTAACGCGGTGGTCACCTACGCGATAACACACGAAAAATTACCATTCCACATTCTAGAATTCGCACAAAATTATAGATAACTTTCCCGAATAATTTAAAGTTCACATTTCGCCTCCAAAGTTACCAATTTACCCCTGGCCAAATTACGGGGTATTACACAAAGCCTATCTGCCGAGATAGCAGCAAAGTTCAAATGCGATCTTAAGTGATCTAAAAGCCTATCTGCCTAGATAGCAGCCATGATATATGATCTTAACTGATCCAAAAGCCTATCTGCCTAGATAGCAGCCATAATATACGATCCCATGCGATCCAAAACCCATCTGCCGAGATGACAGAAGTGATCTTAACTGATCTGTAAGCCTATCTGCTTAGATAGCAAGCTATAGCAACAACGCCATGTGCGAATGCAAAATTTATCAAGCTTGAAATAAAGAAATATTGAGGCGCACATTCAAATGCAAAAGGCGAAAGAAACATAACTTGTTTTATAGCCAACACACATGCGATGTTACAGTTTGTTGTATCAAACAAGAACAACAAATACTAAAGCGCATTTCATTAACAGTCAAAATGACTTACAATTTATCTGTCTAGATAGCAGCTTACAAGCGAAATTTCATACTGAGCTAAAGCGCATTTCATTAGCAGTCAAAATGACTTACAATATATCTGTCTAGATAGCAGCTTACAAGCTAAAGATCATAGTAAGAAAATTCTTACTATAAAACGATCGACCTACTGGCCCTAACAAAAGCTATGCGACATAGCAGCTTACAAGCAAAAGTTTATAGTAAGAAAATTCTTACTATAAAATGAACGGCCTACAAATGCTAACAAAGGCTATGCGACGCTATTGTCGAGGCCCTAGATCTGAACAAGGCTCTTGACTGGTCTTCTGCCCAAGAGATGCGCCGGATGAACCCCATGTCCAGACGGATGCGGCGGTGAAGAACAAATGGAGAACAACTCCTGGGGCAGAAAGCTTATTGTCCACGGAGACGAGCGCCATGGCTCGTCACCCCTAGTTCAAGAACGTGGAGGCAAATAGTTCTCCTCTAGGAAAGCTAGAGGAGAAACACTCCATTCATTACGAGTCGGTAAAAAGGTCAGTATGGAACTGCACCTCGCCGGAAGGCAGCCGGAGATACGACCTGCAAACATAATAGACGAAGAAGAATCTTCGTACAAACACGAGGTATTATGTATATCTTCTTCACAGTAGTCATGAAGATCAGTAAGCTTCATAAAGAAGATCTTGGTAGCTATTTCTATAGAACAAGGCACGAACTCTGATTTCACAACTTGAAGTTGCCATGAATCAACAAAAGACAAGCATTGAAGCCAGCAGTCGTGAGGACTCATGGCAAGCCACATTTTGGGATGAAGAACCCAAGCAGCAAAAGGCAAGGTTTATACAGACTCTACGGGGACTCTTCAGTTCCCTAGCTGAGTCAGCAAAGCTTGGAAAACGGGTAAGAATCAATTACTTACGTTTCAAAAGAGGTAAAATTCAATTACCCTACTAAGGCTATGACGATTCGGTGGCACGCTCTAATTAATGACAGAATGTCGTAATAAGGATGGGCTTCCCAAGGAAATCGTGCTTATCTAATAAATCATTAGCGCGAAAATCAAGGCAGATTCATCGCCATGTGACGTCATAATTGATACGTACCAAGATATTTGAGCAAATCCCCAAAAGGGCACAATGGGACATGCAAGTTCCAGATAAAAAAAAGGAGGAGAAACCCTAACAGCATTACAATAATATTTTGGTTTCAAACAAATATTTTTGTTTCTTTCTCAAAATAAATCCTTGATCAAAGGGTCTTTGGGAGAAAAAGAGAGTGATGTATCTCTTACTTGGTCCACTTCTCGCTTCAGTTGTTCGTACTTGGCATTCATCGCATGAAAGAGATTGACAGCTTCTTCAGCCTTCTGCCTTTGTTCCTCTACCTTCCGTCTCTCATATGCGAGGTTGTGGAAGCCGCATTTCAAATTCACAGCTGCGCGAATTTGGGTGATCCTGTTGAGAAGGTACCCGAAGCCCAACTTGCCTTGAACTTTAGCTTGAAGCCCTTGGCATGTGCTAAAAAGCAGCTGTGCACTGTGAGGAGAAATGGTCGCAGGAGTAGCCACATATAGTTGCTCCAGAATCCAGATGGCTTCGGTCAAGAAAAGCCTCCTGTCATACGGCTCTATCTCTAGAGATCTCGCGAATGACCAGGGGTATGAGAGGCGCATCTGAACCAGCCAGTCTACATCAGCTTGCTTCAGTCCTGATAAAGTTGATTCAAGATTAGAGCATGAAAGCTTTTAAACAAGGGTGTAGAATGCGAAAAATGGTAACATACCAGTTCCTTCGAGGATTTCACGCAAGGAGGGAATGCGCATTGCTGGAAAAGCTGAAGTCTGCCCTCGCTCCATTGCTCGTCTGTCAGCCGCGAGCTCGAGCTCATCATAGTTGGCAGGGAGAGTATAGGCCGCAACAGGTGCGACAGCAGCTCCAACTTGCGAGCTCCAAAAACTCCATGCTTGGGGAACCTCTGGAAGCTCTACCTCTGTGGAAGGAATGGCAGCAGTAGGAGCGTCCGCCCGACCAGGAACTTCTTAGGCTGCGAGGGGCTCTTGTGGCTCGGGAGCATTCATCTGGACATCAACATTTGCACGCGATGTTGTGTCTTCCATGACTTGTTCATTTTCATGAACTTCATCCCCGGCACCATCTGGGTCCATTTCCTCAACTGCAAAATCGGCATCTTCCTCTCTTAGCACGGTGTCAGCTTCGATATCATCGGACACCTCAATGATGTCCTCCAAAGGCTCGCCTGTGTACTCAGTAGCTGCGACAGGCTTCTCAACGAAAGGGCTTCGCTCTGGAGCATAAGATGCAGGGGGCTGACCTCTTTGTTCCGGCACGACTCTAGGGATTCTAGGTCATAATGGCACGCACGGGGGCTGATTTTGCGTGTATTTGAATTGCTGCGTGGCAGCGACGCGTGCATTGGTTCCTGCGCATCGAAGTCTATCCGGCTATGTGCCTTCACGCGCAGAAAGGGGGCTAATGTAGATAGTGCTTTCTGGACAGGCAGATCTTAGCCACGTGGCGATCATCCAGCACACCTAGCTGTGCTCCACACACACTGGATCACCACCCGCGCTGATCCACGTGGGGGCTGCGAGACAGGGCCCTCGCATACCACCACACGGGACTTGTAGGGACTTCGTGGTTTGGAGGCTAGAGTAAGTCCTGTCGCGTGCGAGCGACAACCAAGCCCGCGCGCGACCCCTAGTAACTGCTTTGAGAGATTTATGGCACGAGCTCCATAAAGCCGGTCAACCTCATAACGGTTCCGATATACGCGGTTAACGTGCGTAACAGTCCCTATATACGCGGACGAACGTACCGTTGTGGTTAAGCTAATTAAGCAGCCATTAATGGGCGCATTAACCCACTAAAACGGTCACATTCTCCGTTATATATAGGATCGTTAACCCTTCCATATAGGGGCGAATCACCTGAGATACGCGGAAGCTCTGCCAAAATTCTGTCTATCTCTCATACAGTGCTATTGTCTTACTCTCTCCCTACACACAACCCTATTCTTCCTGTGCTCTTATCATTTGCTCTTGGTGTATATTGAATTTTCCCAGCAGGATTCTCTCGTACACACTATGTCACGAAACCGGCGTCACCCAGGTGTATAAGTTGCTTCTTTTTTTGTCGTTTTGTAGGTATTTTCATAAATACTTACTAAACTTGCTGGATTATGGTCCAAATCGGAACAAAAATGCTGGGGCCCGGGAAAACCCTTATTCTTTTCCTGCATAGAAGCCTTGTCCCAAACTTTTAATCTTACCCATGCTATACGTCAAAAGTTTAAAAACTAGTAAAGAAAAATATGTTGGAAAATGAAAGAATTGACCTGAAAATGTTAATGTTTGGCTTAAAAAAAGGTAAAAGACATTTTCCACCCTCACACTATCGATTAAATAAATTTTGCCCCCTGATCTATTAGTAAATACTTTTTGCACCCCTGTCAATGGATGAAGGGTGAAGATACCACCCTTCTGTTAGAAGCCGTTAATGGAGGGGTGCCAACTGACTTATTTGTGACCATTTCACCCTTACAAATTGTGGACAAATAACACCATTTTTTGTTTATTATTGAATTCATTATGTTCTTGATGTTCTTGGTGTTCTTGAGCACCACCACCACTACCACAACTCCCCACCACCAACTCCACCACCAAATTCCCACCACAACCACCAACACTGAATCCCCACCCCCGAACACAACAACACAAACAAATAGGAAATAGAATATTACACAAACTTAACAAAGAAAGATGAAGAAAAATAATAAAAAAAAGCAAGAAGAAATTGGAAACCTATGTGTGTGTGAAAATCGAATCGATTTTGAAGACTGATAAATCTGCACCCTCATCTGCACCACCACTCTAATATGCACACTCTAAATTGAATGATAAAAACCCTAAGTTACAAAGAGAGAAGGTAAAAAGAACAAGAGATATATAAGAGGAAGGAAGATCTGGTTCGATCTGCCTCCGTCGGTGCTCCACCAGTCCCAGCCCTTCCTCCTCTGCCACTGCACTGGCCTCCGGTGCGTCCTCCCCCTCTGCCTCCGACGCCTTTGTTCTTGGGTTCTGCAACCTCTATTCCGCCGCCTTCGTTCTTGGATTTGAGAAGAAGAAGAAGATAATTGGGCAGAATCAATATCCACTTTCCACAACGGTGTAAATCGATGTGTTTGGTTTTTAAGACCATCACAGTGTCTTCTTCCTCTATCCAGTTACTAGCATATCTGAGCCTCCTCCTCTCATTTCAAGCCTTCATGGGTCGAGGCTCCGGTAAGGCTGCATCGTCGTGTGATGAAGGTGTGGGGGTTCCCTATTCTTATCCTCCCTTCCATGGACTCCGATTGACCTCTGACCAACAAACCACCATCATCCACCCATTTGTAACCCAGAGAGAGGGACATAGAAGGATGATGGAGACGAAGAAGAGGGGGTGGGGGAGAAGAAGCAGGTGGCTATAGTCGCAATCATGGCAGCTGCCTCTAAGAACGCCATTACCGACATCATCTCTGTTCCCCAAACCCATACCAAATCTGGTTCGAGGATCGAAGGTGCCTGGGTTTGTTCGGGTCTGGGTTTGTCCGAGGATCGGAGATGGAGGGAGAGAGAGTTTTGTGTAGAGAAGGAGAGTGAGAGAGGGGTCGGTGGTGATTTTGATGGGTTGGTGGTGGTGAGAGACGGAGCAGAGAAAAGAGGCGGGAAAGAGGAGAAGAAGAAGAAGAAGCAGAAGACAAAAGAGGGAGTTATGGTTTATTATACATATATAGGGATAACTTTTCAACATTTCAAGGGTATTTTTATTTTTCACCCCTCTACTAGTCCACCGCTAGTTTTTAACACTGTCAGGGATACAAAAAGTATTTATCAATAGATCAGGGGACAAAATTCATTTAATCGGTAGTGTGAGAGCGGAAAATGTCTTTTACCCTAAACAAAACTAGAGTATTACCCGTGCCCGAGGGCACTATCCCTAAATTGGACAGTTTTTTTAATTTAGAGGTGTTTTTTTAAAATGAATTTAAATGTGTTATCCAAAAATAATATTTACAAATGTGGTGAAAAAATAAATAAAAAAAACAACTTCCAAGTTAGTGATGTAATTGAGAAAAATCTATTTCTTATTAGTTATGGATGTCCAAGGAGAGTGAGTAGTTAATGATGTCCAAAGAGAGTGGGTAGTTAGAGCTGTAATAAGTAGGTGAGATCTAATGGTGGGGATGTAGTTGATTTAATCTAATGGCTAAAAATTCAAAAGTTTGTTAAACCATGCTATTTTATAATATAGATATAGATGCTTGGCCCGTGAAAAAAGAAACGGATAAACCCGGGTTGCACATTGAACTACGGGTATGACCCGTGATCTGACCGACTGATAGTTCTTCTTCATCATATAGCCTTCTCTCCACACACAGAGGCGGTCTCATAGCATCTTCCGGTGAATCAAATCTCCTCCGTCGTCGCACCACCGCGATCCAACCGGCGATGGCCGCTATCTTAGCTCGCAAGTCCCTCTCCGCCCTCCGCTCTCGCCAGCTCGTAAGATCTCCTCCATCGTCTTCTCCCAATCTCTCTACTTCATTCATATCTGTGCGCTTGTTTATTCTCTCTATATCGCTCGAAATCGTAATCAATTGGAGATTGTAAACGGATTAGAGCTTATACAGTGCATGAAATGGTACTACATCTGGCTTGAAAACCTATCGAATCAGGCAATTTCGATGTATCGGAAATTAGGGCTTTTGAATTCATATGTGTGCTTGTTTATTGTCGCTATATTGCTCGAAATTCGTAATCAATGGGAGATTGTAAACGGATTAGAGCTTATACAGTGTCTGAAATGGTACTACATCTGACTTGAAACCTATCGAATCAGGCAATTTCGATGTATCGGAAATTAGGGCTTTGAATTTGGGCGTTTGTTTGAAGCCGGAAAAGGTGGATAATAGGGTTGATATCTGATTGTATGTGTCCAACTAACTCGAAAGAACCCTAATTTGTTGTCATTCCTAACTGTGGAAATGCTCATGTATGTATATGGCTTTCGATTTGGGGAAATGTTGCCATACACGATTGCGGCATAATGGCATCTGTTCTTGTTCAAATTCATTCACGAAATGGAATATCCAGGCAGCATTGAAGCGTTGCAAGTGTTACATATGATGAGCTCTATTACAAACTAGTGCATATCACCACGAAGAATATATGATAGTTTTCTTAGTTTGAAACTTTGAATGACTGAGATTGTCTTGTTATGAATTATTTGGTTTTTTGGGATATAGTGGGGATAATCTATTCCATATGTCACATTTTAGGGATGACTTATTCTCCTGAACATCTTATTATGTAGATGGGGATAAGCTATTCGACATGTCACATTTTGGGGATAGCTTATTCCCCATAGCACTTATTATGTAGATGTAAATGGACAAAAAAATAATGCGACCATCTCAAATTGTTCCTTCCAACTTATCTCCTTTCACTACCTACCAGTAGTTAGTCGATTGACAGATAAAAGACATGAGAAAGAGCTTAAGGAAGTTCCACAAGTGACTCAGGTTATCAGGCGCCTAAGCATCCATTCACCCCCCTTCATGAAATTATTGCGTGAACTTTACCCATACTATCCGTAGTTCAAGTCATTGTGGTTATTCTAACTCGGTTGTGTTAAACAGCAACCGGCATCCAAATAAGAGTAATTATACATGGCCAAGTTTTTCTTTAAACTTCATGTCTTGGTTTTCCAATGTTTTACTTTTATCAGGAACTGCACCTTACTAATACTTATTTCTCGTTAAATATAATTTTTTAACATTTGGCATACTCTTTTTGAGTATATAATTAGATTGACATTCTTAACTGTTTAGTAGCACAATCTCTGAAGGAAGAAAGCATTAATCTGTAACATAAAATGACTTGAAAATGATGATACATAATATTGTATGTATGCACTAAAATTTCTAATGGCCAGCATAACAGGGATTTATCAGTTTCAAAATTAGCGCGAGTCATAGTTGTCAAAGTTTGATAGGTTTTCACGTATTGTGCATCGATAAAGAGATATACTGACCGCATAATAAAGCTTTTACTCTCATATGTTGGTCAGGTTGCTAACAGCAGGTAAAAAATGTAACGCATATTGTCTTACACTCATCATTTTCTTTTTGTAGCTTAAGTTTTTACTGGGATATGGATTGTAACTAAAATTTACTCCCATACTCTCATATGCTGGTTAGGTAGCTAACGGCAAGTAATAACATGTTATGTATTACAATTACTATAAAATTGGAATACTACTAACATTAGCAATTTGTAAAGAATCCCACTCCCCACGACTAACACGACAGTATTCGACCCACTACTACACGATAGTAATCCGGTTATGTATTGTAAACAGAACAATTAGTCTTTTATCGGTATCTTGTTCAGTCTTTTTTTCTCTTGAAGACCAATCAACTACAAAGAATTCAAACAAGTGAGGTTTGAGGACCTGGACAAGAGGACAATCTAGCAAAATCTTCATATAGTCCACATATTTTGAAGTTCGCTATGGATATGGTTGCCGAACTCGACTCCATTCAGGTCCCAAACGTATCGTGCGATACAGGATATGTATCGTATCGGACACGTATCGCTCAATACAGTTCAATATATATTCATTAGCCATACAACCATTGATACATAACACTTATCGATTGTGTTGTACAATATCGTCGATACGTATCTAGTGTCGATCGACACTGACAACAGAGAGTGCGACACCATAAACATCAATGTCCTAAATATGAACACTAAAACTATAAATTAATGTGGGTGCCATAAGAGTGAGAATCTGAGTTTCTCAAACTATTTATCCAGATTGTGTAAACAACTCTCATTTTAGCATAACTGGCCCAGCCACCTCAAATATACCCATGGACCCCGAGACTTAAGACGGTAAACCCTTACCAGCTATAAGCTAGCAATCTCTGGTGGCAAACCAATGTCTGAACAAGTGAGACAACCATCAGGGAAAATGTTAAGAACCTTTAAAATATTACGTTATTTTTACCTGTGATTACGGGCTGACATTAGATTTTTTACATTCTTAATAGAAATTGAGGGTGAAAAGGTGTACGATGAGTTGTTTGCATTAGTGTCAAACTACAGAAACGTTTGTCTGCCAATCGTTGCTGCATATTATCTCGCGATCATGATAATCACAAGGTCGACTGTGACAGTACTTTGGAGATGATGCAAATTGAAATCCTTCACACTCTGAAATTGTTTTAACCGTGTCGTGACCGTCCCCAACAACGGTTAATTTCTTTTCATCAAACCCAATATGCTAAGGTCTAATCTTTCAACATTTGAATTCAAATGCATATAAATAGTAAATGAATGTTGATTGCAATGCACTCCCAGGGTATGTAATAGCAGACGTGTGAGAAACGGATGTCAAAAGTGTGGTGTTGCATCTGCAGTGAACGCAGTGGAGATGAAAACGTGACCCACTCTTATCCGATTAGTTGTAATCAAACAAAGAATGCAGGTCGAATGTGTCGTGAGACAAACTCCTCTCTCAGCTTTATTATCCCTCACATTGCCATTGAAGTGTAACATTGGTAGTGTATCTCTGTTGTCAGAGCCGTGAGGTAGTGATAAGTTTGAGAAATTCTTTATAATGTTCCCAAACATTTGCGTCATGTGGAGTGGGCCTTGTCTACGGATGTGAGTAGATTTGTGAATCATATTAAAATCATGTTTCTTGTCTTGTGTTGATTGTGCATACTGAAGAATTGTGCGGTCACATTACTTTATGGGGTTGTGGTAACTTTATTACATCACCTTCTGGAGGCATGTAATTTGGGTTTCCGTTTCTGCTTTATAAAAATAGAACAGGGAAAGGAGCTGTATGTTGTGGCACTTACAGTTAGACATTAACCATTGACTACAGTTAAAAATGTTATAGGTTCTTGTTGACGTGTAATGCCTGGTTGTTTCTTTAATACCAGTATTGTCCAAGATGAGATATGGTGGTTTTCCCTTGTGTAACCTGTTAGTTGTCATCCTTCATATAGACACATTCCATTATAATAGCTTAGAAGGCAATACAAGTCCGATGAGAGACACTATATTTGTTTCTATATAGCACTGCCTAGTGCCTACCTATTCCTGTTTCATGATTGGATTTGTTGGTAATATGTGTAATGTGAAAAATACTCAAACCTGCACATTTTGTCATGACAATGGAGTCCGAGTTTACATGATCTCCACCATTTGATGATTTAGAATCACTGAGAGAGTGAAAAGTATGCTTCTGTTTAACTATTCTTAGATTAAAAGAGTTGGGTTTAGCATAATCACTATTATTCTGATTAATTTGTACTTCTGTTTCTTGATAAACATGTAGGCCTTGGCAGGACAACCGTTGCTGAGCAGGAGCCAATATGAGACTGCACTTGGCTCTCGCTCATTTGCAACCAAGCAATCTTTTTCCACCGATAAAGGTACACTGTTAGCTTACTATTTTTTTTAGCTTTCAGATCCTTAAATATGCTGTTAGTTATCTCATGAATCCCTTATATTTTGGGAAATGTAGAACATGGATGGTCAGTACTGGAAGATTCATTGTAAGATGTTTTTGATGTGGTAACTTACAGCAGTTATCGTTTGTAACTTAGGTGGTTCCCCTGGTTGATCACCGTTTTCTTCAAAAACATCACAGAAAGAACCCGAGTCAGTTTGAAGTTGTAAGCCTGTCAATCATTGTGACCCTTCTTTTATATTAGGGCCTGAGCTACATAAAATTCTCTAGGTTTTCGTGCAGTGCAATTCCCTAATTCTTAAAATAACCTTAGGGTGGTTTAGTAAAGATTTCCACTCACTATTTCTGGTGATCACAGTCTCACATGTTCACATTATTATGTTGTGTAACGAACATCTGCTTAGCTAGATGTTTATGCCAGTAAAATTGCGTGAACGCCCAAAATAGTGAAAATTACTGTAAAACGATGTGTTACCGCTTCTTTGTATCAGGAAAATAGAGTTAAGTTCTTCTAGTGGAGACTACTGCACAAAGATGTGCTCTGCTTCTTTGTGTCAGGGGAACGGAGCTAAGTTCTTATTTGGATGTTTGGTTCTTTCTGTACAAAGAATCATATAAATCTATTTACTACGACCTTTCATGCCACTTTTGAATAATGTCTCGAGGGATAAAGTTGGATTACTTAAATAGAGTGTATCTCTTATTTGGGAAGAGGGACTGGCCATTTTCTCCATCTTAGAATGAGACGGACATGCATCTGGGAGTGATGAGGCGGTGATGCATAAGTACTGGTTTACTATTATTCAATGTAACTAGTCAGTGAACGGTGATATACTGAAGTCATTACTGATAGTAAATTCAAGTGCAAAAGGCTCACTTCTCTTACAAGGATGGAGATTTAGTGGCTTTTGTTAGGGCCTACCTAGGTAGCCTAGCGTTAAGGTTCTAGAGAGTCTGATCTATTGTAGCTCCACAAATCAGTGCTGCTCTTGTTGTTATCCTTTTATTCTGAAAATTGATATTTTTCTTTTTGTAGTCTGGCTTGTACTGCAGCTTTGGTTTTACTTCTGTAAAGTTGTTGAGAACATACCTATGTCTTTGTGATGTGGCTGAATGTCTACACATTCCTGACCTAAGTTGATGCCTTTGAAACTCATTTTGAATGGCTTATGTATTTCTTTTCGTTTCCATTCTTTGTGCTTGAAACTGCAGATGATATAGAAAGAGAGAAGCTAGCAAAGGAAATTTCTCAGGATTGGAGTGCTGGTAATCTCAACATTTCACTTGAACTTAGCTCTTGTATGATTAATGTTGTGAATGGTGCCTGATTTGCGGTTTCTTTTTGCAGTTTTTGACCGTAGTATAAACACATTGTTTCTCACTGAAATGGTCCGCGGTCTGATGTTGACGTTGAAGTACTTCTTTGAGCCAAAAGTGACTGTAGGTTTTCTGTGACTTGTTCGCCTATTGCAATTTGCCGGGAATGGAACTTTTTACATATTTTCCTTCTTCACACAGATCAATTATCCATTTGAGAAGGGCCCTCTGAGTCCACGTTTCCGTGGTGAGCATGCTCTTCGACGGTATCCAACTGGAGAGGAGCGGTGCATTGCCTGCAAACTCTGCGAAGCTGTAAGTGCACACATTAATATTTATGTTAAGAAAATGACATGGTGTTTGGTTTGAAAATGTGTCCATGTGGTCCACACAAAGTAAATTGAAAAGTCTTTGTCTACTCTTAACTAGTGGCATTCCCTGTGCTCCGGGCATGGACTTGACTGAATGAGACAACAATAAGCTAATATTGAAATGGAAGTGTCATTCTCACTAATAAAATGTAGTTCATGACATTCAATTTCACATACTAGTTTTTTTGTAGCAAATACAAGGTCAGACTCTCACTTAATATACTAGTTTTTGTATACCAAATATCTCCTCCCACACTGGCTCTTGGATTCCAGTGAGAGAAGAAAGATAAGTTTGTTATTATACAGTTGATTGTTGTAGGTACAACTTGAAACAACCATCCATCTTCAAGCTCCATACTTCCATTCCATCTCTAAGACACTCCAAACCTGCAAACTATAATAAAAGTAACCAGACCCTGCATTGAATATTGTTATGATCCGATGAGCTTTTATTACGAACAAGGACCAAATAGTCTTAGTTAGACTCGAACAGCGTGTCACTTCTCAGTGTCTAAAATATATAGTTCGAATATGTCGTTCCTTGGTGCCAGAAATCTTCTCTGGAGGTACACCTTCATTGCTGCTCTTGACAGCAACAATTGACAATGCCAGTGAAACCTACAAAGCAGGCTACTGTGACCGTGTCATGTAAATGTCTCTAAGTTGTCTTGACTCATGGCCCTTGGACATACTTGTAACTTAATTCATTCAGGTAAACATACTCTGAAATGTGAATTCATTATTAGCAAAATTCAAATCCACTTCCAGGGCATAGAATGGAACCTTTTACAACCATTGGCTCTATTATTAACACAAAGGAATCAATATTAGCAGCAGGTGAATGGGATCTATCCTGCAATTTCCAGCATTATTGACACAAAGGAACCAAGAAGAAATAATTTATAATAGATTATGTGGCTTTATCATAAGTTGGCTTTAAAAATATGCTCTCTCGATTACATATCTGATTAGTTTCCTCGAACTGGCAATTTCTTGTGTTGTGCTAATGGCTGCTGGGTTACTAAGTAGAAATCCTTACGATCATTTAGAACTATATAAGGAATGAGGTATATAATTAAGGAAAACCGTATTGAATGATTGGCATAAAAGTAAGAAGCTGTTACCAAAAATGATAAATAAATGACAAAGTAAGAAGGATAACAGAAAATTCCAATCCTCAGTACCCCAACTCTTAAGTAACAATGCAGATTTCATAAACTCTGACAGGAAAGCAGGAATCAGGAGAGCAAAGCTAAATCTCTAATATCTTTCCATAACATTAGTAAAATGCCCGCACTGAATGTCATTATCATCATCAATCTGGAAACTTGGCCATTGATTGCAAAATTTATCTAACCGTCATTCTCGTGTGATTGAAAACATAGGTTGGCTTTGTAGCTGAAACCAACCATATTTTTCAAATAGGATTATGCTCAAACATCTTCAAAGTTAACTTATTTTGTGCTTATAGGACTCATGAATTGTACCTTTTGAAACCGTAGAAATTGCATCTAAATAAAGCAGCAGGTAGCTTGGGCTAAAGAGTGTCTCATCTGGGCTGATGAGAACTGGGCATGCAAAGCAACCCACTAATATCCAGCTTAAACAATAGTAGTACTATTCTCTATTAACTTCCTAATCAACCACTACAAGTGTCCGATTTATCCATGCAAGACCTAAAATACCTTGTAGTGTCTGGAAACTGAAGAACTAGGACAAAGGCACGACACGAATCGGTCCTTGTTGCACTTTTAATTTCTTGGCCATTTTGGCCCTTTGGTCCTTGTTGCCCGATTTAAGAATCAATTTTAGGCTACCCATCGGAATATTGCATTAATTAGTATACACCAGTAAAGTATTGTTCAATTTGTTTTACACAATTCTAGAAAAGTTTTTCAGAATTTCATCCAGTCCAAACTCTAATTTGATAAACTGCAACCTTACACCGAAAAGATCAAATAAAGAAGAAAGCCACACCTTCGATGACGCATGAGCTTGCTGATGATGACGAAGGAAACACTCGAACATGATAAGAAAGAGATTCCTCTTTTCAGAACCTGCTTCACTGAAATCTCCCATGGATTTGGTTGGGTTCTGAGTATACTCACAAAGTCAAACTACGTGGAGGTCTTGAATAGCTAGTATGTCATTCCATGGAAAGGATTTGCCCTCCTGTATGTGGGTTATGGCCGTGGTTCCACCGTTCCAAGAGAATCAATAGAGGCTAGGGCATAGGGTAAGGCGGTGGATAGTTGTAATAAATTGATTAACCAAGGGCATAATTGTAATCTTGTGTGTGACTCAGTTTAGTCATACAGTCTTCATATAGTAGGTAGACATGCCTGAATCATCGATATTGTATTAGGGTGTTTCAAATTTGTGCATACGAATTCAGTACTCTATTGTACCTGCCCTTGGCTTGCATCAAGTGTAGTTTAAAGTACATCTGTTAGTGGACTTTTATCTCAAACATGGTTCTGTTACAGATCTGTCCAGCTCAAGCCATCACTATTGAGGCCGAGGAGCGTGAAGATGGAAGCCGTAGAACAACCAGGTAATTTATACTCTTTTTATATGTACTACTCCATTTGTAAAGTTTGAGTGTCGCATATAGCTTCTAACTGATTGAGGGAAGGCACAGAGACGAAGTTGCTTGTAGGCCTTTGAATCCACACCTAACTAGAACTTGGTTCTTATTGTGCTTTGATTTGTCAGGTACGATATAGACATGACAAAGTGCATCTACTGTGGATTCTGCCAGGAGGCCTGCCCTGTCGACGCCATTGTGGAAGGACCCAATTTTGAATTTGCAACAGAAACCCATGAGGTTTGTCGATACTTGTATGAATACATTCATATCCTTCAGGCTGGGTTCTTATTACAATTCTAAACCAACTCATTACAATGATGTACAGGAGCTTCTGTATGATAAGGAGAAGCTGCTTGAGAATGGTGATCGATGGGAGACTGAAATTGCTGAGAACCTCAGATCTGAGAGCCTCTATCGTTAAAAACAACTATTGCAATTTCATCAAGCCCCTCATCCACATGCCCTAGCCGATGCTGAGGCTGTAGCTGCATTTCCTTGAGCATTATGAAATGTAATGAATAAATAGTCCTCACATTTTGAAGATTGTTTCGTGGTGTTATTATCCATATTCTTGTTGTTAGGGAGGCAAGGGAATAATTGAAAGCCTTTGCAGCCTGTGTTTTGGAGTAAAGGACCTAGCAGCAGAGAATTGATATTCTTGGTTGTGCTTTGTTTGGCATAAACTCCTACGTTTTCTATTTACTTTCTCATTCTCTGGGACAGAAATATTCTATTCCTATACCTAATTGAGTTGGTATATGGTGCATTGTCGTTCTCTATGCGCACATAATACATGTGTAGTTTTTGAAAATCTATGTTGTATTTGTCTATTTGATAGGATGGGTGAACCCGAGTTTCGGTAGGGCAGAGGTGAAATGATCCAGTGACTTCACCAAGCGTTAGTGATTCTCAATATGCCTTGTTCCTCACAATATTTATTGGTTGGTTGGTTTTATACACTTTTTCAGACGATGTTGAGGTTTACAGGAAATATAAGTTGAAGTCAGATGCGGTCTTTCACACTCTGGTGTGCTTTTGCTGTCGAAGCGCTTGAAATCAGGTCTAGCTCTTCAAAATCGGCATGTTTGCGATCAGCAAAGGTTTATGACGGCGGCGTAGTGAAATACCATCGGTAATACTAATCGTAAGGATACTAATCCCAAGGCAAATCCAGTGTGGAAATACTATGAGACCAAACTTAACGGCTTTATACAGATGAGATAAATTATAAAACAAACTACTATTTAATATTTTATGTAATAGTCTCATAATTTGCGTATGTAAAAATTCGGAACACAAATTGAAATATGATTATGGACTTTAACAGTGACTATTCTTAAACGTAACTTTTGAATTCGCGGCCACAAATCCTGATTTTGAACCTTTTTGGGCCTCTAATTGAAATATGATTATGATAATAATTGGACCTCTAATGCTCCCATAACAAACTAAGCCTTTGCTCACATTGGAGCTTCGGGTTTTCAACCTCATGGATTGAGTTCTGAATAGTCGTCAGTCTTTCGACAATGATATCCATTAAGTTTTACTGATATCTTTCTTTTCGACTTCTACATCTCTCTTTAAAAATATAGTCTGATTTTGAAAGATGCTTTTATATATAGTGTTGAAAGTTTGACTTGCAATCACATGGCAAAAGGAAACAAATAAAAGTCGGCTAGCATTATTTGGGGCGGTGGGGTGTTTTGCTTTGACAGCAAGCCACACAAAACCACCGCCATATGTAGTATATTTAAAGGGGGCTTTTGTTTTGGTTTACAAGCACACACGTGCAGAATTGATAGCTCTTAGAGCTTTGGTAGAGTGTGTGCGCGGGTGGGTGTAATCGGGTGGCCGTCGTGGCTACGACCACGGCGTGCATTGTAATCGTGTTCTCTTCTCAATAAAATATTTGGTTCTGGCCGTGGATTAGCTAGCGGGTTCGTTACGAATTCGTTAGTGAACCACGTTAAATATCTGTCTCGTTCTTGTTCTGCTTTTGTCGTTCTTGCTCGAATACCCACAAGTTACAACAAACTGGTAACAGAGCTCTGAAACAGGAGTTCTGTTACAACATATAGGTCTTGGAGTTGGAGGCGCTTAGCTGTTATTATTAGTACGAATTGTTGTCTTACTTTCATAACATTTTTTGCCCCCACTTTTCATAAATATGGAATCAGATCCATAATATTTTAATGTGCTGAATTATTCTCTTCCTACAGATCGGAGTACGAAAGGCACCCATGTTTTTCGCGGGTATCGCCACACGGCTTAAGCCCGATCACTCTCCCACGAATAGGAGGCAATAATAGAGCGAATCTGTCAGAGACTACTCCACTATAACAAAGCACGCTCAGTTATTCGTCACTCAATAACTCAATAGCAGATCAGTACAAAAACATGTGAAGATAGTTCTGATTTTGAACAATCTCAAATTAAAATACCATTTATATCTAAACACTTCAAATCAAACGAGATAGTAATCCTTTTAATCTGCAGTAATTTACCTCGTCCATACAGCCTCAATGTTGTTGGTAGTTGGTACTACTATAACATAAGGGGGTAACTGTAAGGTTTTCAAAACATAGGTGTCTATCACGTAACATACTCTAACTGTAGGGGTACTTATATAAATACCAGAGACTCTCCTCTTTCCTCTTATTTCCGTTTTTCTCTCTCGATTGGAACGCAGACGACAAAAACCTTCGCATCGAATCGCCGTCGCCGACGCCGGAGTTAAAAACAACAAAAGCGATCCAGATTCCGGTCACCGGAATCGTTCCGTCTCACAGGTAACGGAATACAACCTTCCTTAGTCTATCAATTCTCTATTCTCCATTAGTCTATTTGTAAACAGTTCGTGTTCATCACTTGAGCATATTTTTTCCAGTTCTATCATCCATTAGGCAGAAAGTTTGTTAGATTTGAGAACTATTAGCTTTCGGTAATTCGGATTCGTATGTTTAGGGTTTTGGAATATCCCCAAATGAGGGTTTTTGACTGTTTTGGTACTACTTGTTTGGTTGTTGCTTCTTTACCTGGATGGCATTTTGGTAAAATCTTTAACATTTTTCCGTGATTTAACTGGTTTTGATGGGTTCTGAGTAGTTTTTGATAGGTTTAAGGACAGACGCTGTTACAATGATTTCGCCAATAGTCCATGCGCTGTTCAGCATCACCTCATCTGTGAAAGAACTTCAAAGAAATCACAAAACAAATTAGATAGTTGGATAACCTTAGAAACAATAGAATCAGAATAAATGAATCAACAAAACATTATTTACAAAATAATGAAAAAAATAAAAGAAAAATTAGGTTACAATTTATAGCAAGAGTTTCTATTGACATAGCTCTTGGAATAGAGCTTATGTACTGATATCTCTGGTTTATAATTGTAGCTAAGGCTCTTGGAGTTTCCGTCTCTCCACTACACCACTCTGCAAAGAACTGTTTAGTTTTTCTAGGAAGCTTCCAAGTAGCTTTATCAAACCAATATAATCTAAAGCGTGGGAAGCCCATCACTATAATGAGGAAATCTACTGTTTTGTAAACGACCCCACTGCTAGCCATATTGATTCTGCCTATTCCAACCTCTCCAAACACCTAGCTCAGAAGGGAAGGGAAGAAGCACACTGGGTCTAGTATGGCATAATATGTCTCCACTTGTGTCTGCATTGTGGTTCAAATGACAACAAAATTAAGAAGAGGGTAGTCACGGTCTCACGGAGAAGCACTGATTAAACAATTGAAAACTAAGACTTAAATGAGAGACTCCCACTAAATCGCTGTAACACACAGAAGCAATTTGGAAACATAGTTAAGACCGAAAGTTAAAGTTAAAAGCAAAAAGTACTTTTCGCAAATTGAACCACAAATTACCTCACAATGTCACTGCCATTAAGATATGTGGTCAAGCATATGGCGTGCAAATTTTCTGCCTTCCCAGCATTGAACACATCAGTCTCGCATCTGTCAAGATCACTACGGCAAACTGCAATCAGACTGTTAGGGGCATAAGGTGCTTGCTGGATAGAGGTTTGGTAGAGGTCTAAAATAAATTATGTCTTCAACTCAACTTCCTCGATTTGGGAAGAGTGTTGATGTGAAGGTATGGATGTAGAGATCTTTCGAGTTCGGATATGGTAATTTACAACAGGGGAATTGGGGAAATCACATATTTCCCGATTGAAACGAACTTTTGATGATTTATAAACAACTCAAAACAGTTTAACAAATGTCTATGAGATACTCATGATTTAGGCCGACTTAACCAAATGGAGATATGAATTAGGTTAAGAGTTGAGAACAAAGTAATGAAACTTAATTACACACTCATGATTTTGGTTCACAGGTAAGGCCATCAAAGCCAAGTGGGGATATGATTTACACTAGGAGTTGAGAACATCTTTCAATATCCATTAACAGTTAGTCAGTTACTTTGAAGCAGTGATGATGTATTAAAATTAGGATCCCTAAATCATGATGGGTCACCATATAAGCACTACATGAACAAATAACCTACTTGCAGAACTCCTACACCCAAAATTAAATCAGACACTAAATCCCTGAATCTTAAAAAAAAAAATCCAAAATCGACTCTAGAAAAAAAATATAAGTAGAGAAAAAAAGATGGCCCTCATCTTGATTCTTACAGAGAAGAAAAGCTCGAGGAACCTTGGCAACTGGAAAGTAAAAGAAAAGCAACAGTAGAGAGAGTAAGAATTAATTACCTGCTTGACGGAGTTTGGTGACGTCTGAAACTGGAGATTTCCTCTTTCCGTAGCCAACACTTGTGCCTTTTGGATTTGCTTCAGAGAGAGAATGTGTGAGAGAGAGAGGAGTTGGAAGTTGTTGACACGGAGAGAATGTGAGAGAGGAGTTGGACGTTGTTGACAGAGAGAGAATGTGAGAGAGGAGTTGGACATTGTTGACAGAGAGAGAATGTGAGAGAGGCCGTGTGAAGAAATGGGGGTTTGGAATTAAAAAATTCAGAAGTTGAACCCTCTAATTGCACCGTTTGTACATCCCTATGGCGAGACCCAAAGGCTCAGGAATTGTTGCAGGTTTTCACTTTCTCTCCACCAAGACGACCCAAAGGCTCAGGAATCTTCAATCTGGATATTTTAGAGTCAACCCAGTACTCATTTGTTATAACTTATGTAGATGTTGAATGAGGCTTCGGATTGATTAATGAGAACCATCCCACCTTTCAGTGTCAATTTTGATTTTCTGTACTGATACTCCGTGATGGTATCAGCTGTGCTCATATACTTATATGAGATATTTGTAAGTTCAGGTAATGGCGGCATGGAAAAGGGTGGTTCAATTAGGACTGACTTCATTGCAGAACTTTGCTGCTCCAAAAGTGTCTGCTATCTCTTCCATGAAGTCTGGCAGCCAATCCGTGTTTTCAGTAAACAGATTTGATTATAGGCATATGTCCGAGTTTACCAACACTTCCAGTGCAAAACAGCTGGTAATTACTTTCTTTCTCTTGTTTGATGAAAGCTCGGATTTCCTTTTTTTGCTTTCTGGCACATACTACTCTATGACTAATTTTACTGTGCTTCTTTCTATCTCATTTTTGCAAAAAGTCGAGCGGAAAAGTCAATTGTAACCTATTCGAAAAGCGAAATATACGAGATCACAAACGTAGACTGCTTGCTGAGAAGTATGAAGTCCAAAGAAGGCTTCACAAAGCAATGTGTTATGATCCCACTCTTCCACTTGCTGTGCGCGAGACACACCGTCACAAGTTGTCCAAGTTACCAAGGAATAGTGCCTTTTCGCGATTAAGAAACCGGTGTATCTTCACTGGTCGTCCTCGTGCCGTGTACTCATTCTTCCGAGCTTCTCGTATTGTCTTCCGTAAACTAGCACGTGAAGGTAGTTTGGTGGGTGTAAAGAAATCATCTTGGTAGAAGGCACTTGTCTACCTATCTGCAGCGCATTTGCTAGCAAGGTAACATATTTTCATCACCATTCAATGCTATGCAATCTCTTCACTGGAACTGTAAATTTCAATTTAGCCCTTTTCTTTCTCATTGCGTGCGAGCTATGTGTGGGTATATATTATATATAGGATTTTGGTGATTGTAACACCAAATTATGAACTTCGAACAAGGATTTCATGCATGCAGATTATTTTGTTAAAGAAAACTATTGCGGCACAGAAGATGAAAAAAAAACCACATACTTCCCCTGCATAACTTCCCCTGCATAACGAACTTGAATCTCATTTAGATGTTTTTCTAGGATAAACTGGAGTCGAAGTGAAATGACGAGTGATTAAATATTCATGGTAGGGAGAAACACTTAACTCTTGGAAACCTTTTGAGATAGACACATTTTTTATTAGAAATGCCCTTCAACTGTTGGACAATGTCGTTAAAAGAGGCTCATGGTAGAGGCTACAACAACTGTCCACTCATGGGTGGTAATAGGGCCGGCCCTCTACCACCAGTAGGCCCCAGCCCGGCCCCGAAACCGGTCCAGGTCGCATTTAGCCCCCAGTGACCCTGCCCCTCCAGGAAAAAGCGCTCTCCGGATTAGCCCGGTTCCCTGTCCCCCAAAAAAACAACCTCCACTGGCCATTTTAATCCGGCGCGGCCCACCCCCTACCGGCCCTGTATCCAAGGGCTTTTAGCCCCTAACCGGTCCGGATCACTTTCCTCGCTTCAACAAGCCTGGCCCCTCCCCTCCTAGCTATTCCCCGATAACCTGGCCCCATGCTTTCCCGGCCTAACCGAGCCCTCCCCCGATAGCCCGCCCCCCATGCCAGCCCGTACCGACCAGCTCCGGCCCTTTGATACCTTTACTGTCCACGAACAAGCTGTCTTGTGTAATTATGGTACTTCATTTATTTTTTTTCTTCCCCTAGCGCTCTTGAAGAAAGGACTCATTCCGTTTTTGTCTTTCGCTTTACTCAAGCACTCAATTTATAACGGTGAAGTATGCTCATTGTTGTCTTTGGTTTCCACATTTACCATGAAAAGTGACTTGGTTTGTGAACTCCTATGGTTTCTACCTGCTCGTGTAACCATCAAAGTGTTCATTTTGAGTTTAGCCCTCTATATTGTAGCTTCCTAGTGTCTCAGCCAATGTAGGAATGTTCAGGTTTTACGGGCTGAATGTTTCATGCAATATTATCAATTGAAAGTTGGGTGCAATATGGATTCTCATTGTTGCCACATGAAACTAAAAGCTGCTAGATGACCTAGATAAAACACACATTGAAGTTACGTATGATTTCTAGTATTTTGATGTTTCTTTCGTTTTTGCAATACTGTATCCATTTTTATTTTCTTCTTACTGGTCTGTGTTAAAAAACTATGGTGGCAGTGGCAATGCTGGATGTAGGAGGTGGTTAGCAGCAAAGTATGCTGGTGTTCTGAATGCTCCGTAGTACTCCTGTGTGCGTGGTGTGGTTCTTAGTGTTCCGTAACACAAATAACAGACATTGTGGTGGCATTTATCAAGGCATGTTTACCTTGAAACATGTAACAGCAGCAATATCTACATTAGCATTTTGTATTTGTCGGTGACGACCATTGGAAGTCATTTTTGTTAAGACTGGATAATGGTAGCTTCTCTTTACATTAAATTGCATAGAGAACTGATATGGGAAGTACTCTTACCATGTCTTGTGAGAACTCACCATGTTTTTCTTTTCCTTGTTTATTTTATTGAATTTATGTGGCTTGAACGAGATCTCTCAAGAGTTATGAAGAGAGAAATGCTAGAGAACTCACTATTTATCTCCCACACATGTGCAATCATGCTATAAGTGAGTAATGATGTTGCCAATTTTGTAGTGTTTAGGTGGGAGATAACGGTGGGTTCTCTAGCATCTCTCTAGAGCCTACCAGGTATCTTATGTGATAATTCGTTAATTAGATCGGAATTCCTCCTCCTGCTTCAGTTAGTTAATTAGTTGAGGTGCTGGACACACCATGACAGCTTCTCTTTTGCTTCTGTGGTTGTCTGGCTTTGAATATCTTCAAGTGTTCATTGTTATGGCTCTTCCGCGCTGCTAGCTCGCATAATAGATGTGGATTACCGCTCTTAGCGTTGGTTGAATGTTGTTCGTAGATCAAGTTGAACGCTGCCGTTGGATGCTGGCACTTATTTTGGTTTAAATCGTGTCGCACGGCGTGAGGATGTCAAATTAGTGAAAGATGAACCCCTAATTGGGTTTTGGTTTGAGTAAACTCTTCAATTAGTACAAGGTCCCCACAGTGTTGTGTTTGGCTGTGTATTATTGCTTTTTACATTTTTTTTACTGACCAAGAAAAGGGCGTGTTTGGAGATATACGTAGTATTATTAAGATATTGAAAATCTTTATATAAGATTGACTGAACAACAAGGTCCCATGGTCTAGCGGTTAGGACATCAGACTCTGAATCTGGTAACCCGAGTTCAATTCTCGGTGGGACCTAATGTTTTTTGTTTTATTTTTCCCCAAATGTCTTATTCCTAAATGTTTGAAGTACTTTTTTTTGAAGCAAGTACTTTTTTTTTTCTTAGTTCGACAAAGATATCATATGTACAAAAATTTGATTGCTCAAATAATAATAATAAGATTCCCCAAAATTGATTGCTCCAGCATGAGTTAAACACGACGTTTAGAGATCACAAACCGTTGCTCTTGCTTGGAAGCAAAAGTAAAACCATTTTCAGGAACTTCAAAGGGACAAGTCATGGTGTCAATTCGGGCCGACCCGCGTGCCATTTTGGCACGGCCCGGCACGACCCGCCCTCGACACGCCCCTAGCACGGCCCCCTCCCCCGCCCGGCACGGCACGACCCGCTCAAGGGCGTGCCTAGCCCGTGGCACGAGCGGGTCGTGTTCCTCCCCTAGCCAACACGGCCCGGCCCGGCCCGCCCCCCTCGGGTCGTGCACGACCCGCACGAACAACCCATTTCCGACCCCCTCCGACACGGCCCGTGCACGACACGCCCTACCCTCGACCCGGCACGTGCCGAGATTCATAAAAATTCGAGCACGGCCAGCCCTACCCCTCGACACGGCCCGAGCACGGCACGCCTCGCCAAGGCACGGCCGGGTTTAGGCCCGGCCCGGCGCGGCCCGGCCCGTTGCCACCATGAGGGACAAGAAGCTAAAAGTCACTCCTTTCGATTTCGTAATAAACATAAGGAAACCTAAATAAATTGCTTTGATGCTTTCTTGTCACATTTCTTGAGCTGCAGCTTTTCTCCTATACTTCTTTGGGTGGCAGAAGATGTATTTTACTGATGAAGATGGATGATTTGGTTTTGGTAGCTCATTGGTCTGAATAGTCTCCAAAAGGCTTCAAACAAAGACTGAGGTTTCAGCTTCTTTTATGTTTGCTCTACCCAGAAGCACTATATCATCTTCAAACATCTAATGTTCTACATGGTCACAATCTTTTATTAATTTGAGTCCTTGAATCATGAGCTAAATCCAGTTCTATACTCTAACACACGAAATGAACAGAGTTGGTGACAAGGGATCCCCTGTCTAATACCACACAACCACACATAGATATGATCAACCAATCACAATTGTTTGTTGTACCCCATCACTAGTCTCTCTGTGGTAGTGTTCCTCGACAAGACAACAATTGATAAGGAGTAAAGAGAAGTATTTGTAATTGATTAGGCATGTTTGTGAATCTGTTGTGATATGTGTTAGACAAGTTAGACAAATAATTTTTAATTCATATTGTTGCTGCTTTTTTATTAGTTAGAAACTCCCTCGCCTAAAGCATTGTAGACTATTTACTCCAAAGGGCTTACAAATTAAGCTAGTAAATATCTATCTAACTTTCTCTCAGGTTACTCCTCCGGTCTGGTTCATTCTTAGTTCAACAATTTTCTCAAGTCACAAGTCGCTTATCTATTATTCTGTATACTTTAACTAGAGAAAACAAAACGCACGAACACACGGAAATAGGTTGCAGGAATTAGGTTGACTGAATGCTTGGTAGTAGCGACTCTTTGATAAATTTCTGTTACCACCAAAGCACACAACAAGGTCCCATGGTCTAGCGGTTAGGACATCAGACTCTGAATCTGGTAACCCGAGTTCAATTCTCGGTGGGACCTTCTCTTTTATCATTTTTTGATGAATTCTTCATCTTTTGTGTATAGTGTCACGGACTCAGCATTGGTGCTCCATTTTTATACGGGGCAGGGTTGAACTGGTAGATCACTAGATTGTGTGCCCTTCATACCGTACATGTACATAGTGTCAAGGACACAGTGTTCCTGCTCCATTCCTATGCGCGGCGGGTTAACATGTGTGGCATTCGTACCTTTGATTGGTAATGATCGTGGAGGTGTATTTTGCGGTATGCTCGTGATGACATATCAGAAGCTTGTGACGGCTGACCTCATGCCTCACGTGGGGTGTACTTACGAGCTTCTCAAGGTGCCGGACGACTAGGCCGTCACAACAGGCGTTAGTTAGGACTGGATACACATCACCGCCTTTGTTTCACAGCTGGTAGGGTTCACCAATTCTAGTTCGATGTAGCTTTTCGAAAGATAACTGTTGTATTTAAATAGCCAAAATTAAGCGGTGACATATAGCATCCCTCCCGACCAGTCCAATATTTCATGCTTGAGGTAGCCACCCAATCGGGCGGGCCGGGGCCGGCCGTGCTCCAAGAACCCCTCCCCAGGGTTAAAGGTCTTTCCCAGGGTGGTTGTTTCATGAGTTGCCAGTGTGCATTCTCAATAGCAGAAAAATAAGTTCAAAGACCATATAAAGATTGCCTTCCTCAAAGACATATTTCTTAGAATTTGCATTCTATGGAAAGAATACCTACACAGTACACACAGAGCTATTAATCACAAGCAACTGGAAAAATTTCCATCCATAAGAAACAAAGGCCAAAAACCCAAACTAACCACAGCATTTTTCTCACCAACTTTTTCCCCTAGCTATATATATCCATAACATTCTCTAAAAAAGAAAAAACGGACATCAATCTCCTGATGAATGTTGTTCAGAGATCAAACACCCTTCAAACCCAAAACGGCTCGCGAGCCTCAAAAACCCAGTTTTAGAGGAGAGAATTTACATCCAACAAGCAAAGGAGGGCATATGAATGGCATAGCCCCTGTGCTGTATTATTGACAAAGAATCATAGAATCTATTCATCATCATCATTTGGCCTCTATATCTTGCATACCGCCGGTGGTGGTGGTCCGTTCAGGAAATATCTCCTTGGAGTGACGCCTGCTTGATGAGGAACGATCACCTACACCACCATATTGACCGCTCCCACGTGAACCTGAGAGCCCTGACTGCTGCTTATACATGCCTCCTCCTCCTCCGCCGCCGCCGCCTGCTGTTAAGGTCGCCGGAAAAGCCATTACGTCCGATGAGCTATTACGCCAGCTACCAAAAGCAGCAGCATTCCAAGAACTTTTCGAGGAAGAAGTAGTCCTCAGTCTTCCTGAGCTATTATAGTTGTCATCCCTTACTACCTTGAGGGGGTTTTCCAAAGCCTTTAGGACATATCTCATTAGCGGCCGTCTTGAAGGTTTGGGATTTAGGCAAGACTTGGCGACGATAGCCATGGCCCACACTTCTTCTAGTAAGTCCTCGTCTATGATTAGGGATGGGTCCACGATTTTCGTCACGTGTTCTTTCTCGTATACGCTGATATGAGACAATGTCTCTTCCAACCAATCCTTCATTTTGTTATCGTCTGGTGAGCTGATGCCCAGCCTGCCAGTTACCAGTTCAAGCAACACCTTTCCAAAGCAGTAAACATCATAGGTACAAGAAGCTGCTGGCACACCTGGCATCCATAGAAGAAAAGCTTGTTAGAAACATTTCATTATCTAATACAGACTCAAAGATGAACCCACACATGCTTTGAATTCCTCCGTTTATCTTGGGCAAGAAACACCTTTACGCTACCAGAAAGGAAAGATTCGGGCTACAATGTAATCTCAATGAGCGCATTTCTACAGGCAGCGAAGAAATCTAGTTAAGAAACAGAGAGAGTTTGCAGTTATCTTTGGTTCTTCATAAACAAAATTGAGAAGTGGTAACAAGAGATTCTGGATGATAACCTTCAATTTTTCTCTGTATGAAGTAACTATGATGTTACTTTGACCAGAGGGGTTTGTACAAATTCATGGAAAGGGTGTTCTAAATTAGGGTTCCAAAAGATTGAGTTGACTCTGTGATGATTTCCTGGAAGCATTGCTATTTACTCAAAACGCTATTAGCAAATGGCAGGGATAACCTGAATGCATTTTCACTAGGGAACGAGTTTGTCAATTCGTCAATGAGAGTAGTTCATAAGACGCCAGCAGATTCTTTGGTGTGCTGTAAAATGCCCAAGTCAGGCTGCATATACCACATGTTATACTGGGTTTGTTTGGTGCCGATTGGAGGACAGCCTAGCATGTTAGAATAGGGAGTCTCTGGGTAAGATTGAGTTCCTAACCTTGTAGTTTAAGGGTCTAATGATTGTACTGGCTTCAGTATAACTACCTTCAGCTTGTGTAGCAACCCTGTTTAGCAAGTTTTTTATCTATCGATTATTTACCATAACCATACGGTTTGAAAGAGGTAAGGGTCAAAGCAAAATTTTAGGCATTCAATTGAATTTCAGATCTTTCACAGAATCGAGAAACATAAACCACCTAGAAAGGAAGAAAATCTACCCTTACTCAACTACTAAAATGCTATAAGCCCTGATATTCAGGTATTATTTTCAGAAAAGTGACAATGATTGTATAGCGTCATATGCAGGAAGGCAACCACTAAAAGGCCTGATAAGTGCATTCCTAAATCATCTATTAAATGCAGACACGGAGAAACAAAACAATAACTAATGCGTCAAAGTTTAAGGTTATAGATCCAACGTACCAGAAGTTCTTTGTTCCGATACCCTGCATAGTAAAAGAGAGAATAAGATTAGTTAACATTTCAGTACCAAAACTTCGAACTGCATACACTTAAGTCTTTACTGTGTATATCGAGATGAAAATCCACTTAGTCTTTATGCTGTCATAGTATGTAATTTCATTTCAGTCATTAAACAACCCAATTTTGTTCTTCACTAGATCACCTCTAACAAACATCAGAATTTCAAGGATTAGGTTCTAGTCTACATAAACTACCCAAAATCTGGTACTACTTCTTTCAGTTGTTCCACGACATATTCGGGGGAAGACTATCCCAAAATTGACATCTCCGAATTGGGAATAAATGATACTAAATAGTATCACTTCTTTGTCAAATCACACCATAATTATGTAGTGAAGAATATCAAAGGAGATGGTGAGAAACAGGCTTCTCCAAAACTCATCTACCCATTTTTCATTTGTTATTAAGCAGACATGATGTTCAATATGGATTACTTAACTCTGTAGCAAGAACTTCTGACCAATGTATATCCAAGCCATGGTTCCAGCATTTTCATGTCAAATTTTTTCTAATATTAATCATGTCTTTGCATCTAACCCTGTCAATTGGGCCCCTAGAGAGTAACAATGCAGTCTAACTGCAACTACTAGAACCAGACAACTAACAATCAGTAAACGGTTTCAATGAAGCAACAATGAGAAGCAGTTGCTGCCACAGGCTCTACTAGAGGGATAAAAATAGAGGCTTCAATTTATTCCAGATGAAAGACTAAAGAGGCATGCTCATTTTGTAAGAGAGGTCAAAACTTTCCTATTTCTTCTTCCCGAGAACATCTTACTAGGCTTCTTTGCTTTACCACTTCTCAATTTTAGTAAAAGCAAAGAAGCCCAAAGAAAATGACAGCAGTCAGCAAGAGTGCAGTTTTACACACACCGGTCACGTTGTCAGTCTTAATCAAATATTACTAATTTAAAAACGCTAATTAGACCAAAAATCTTTCCACACTGAATTCTGAAATTATTAAGCAAAATCACAATGAAAGTGACCACGCTCTGGAAATGGCACGTTGAAGATATGACGGTCGAGAGAATAAGATGTTAATCTTTTTAGGGCAATGAGAAAAATTGCAGAATACAAGAGCATGCATATGGAGTAGTTTTTAACTGGAGAAGTTCCAAATATACAAATACACTCACGTTTGCATCCTAAGCAGCCTGGTAATCATGCGTTGATTTGTATCATCTTGAGCACAGACGTCGCCCAAGCTGCCTAGCCGTACCTCAAATTTGTCATCGAGAAGTATACTGCTTGCTTGAACATCTCTATAACGGGGAAAAAAAAGAAAGAACACATCATTACTCACACTAAAAGGCATAGCATGTTAGCACAGTGGTAAATAACATTCAAATTTCTTAAGCATAGATAATGAGTTGCATTAACCAGCTGGACAATGATATACTTCCAATACCCTCTGCTCAACTGAGCAACGCTTTTTACAGCTTAAACCTCCTCATATGTATAAAAAGGTGACTGATACAAATCGGAGAAGATTTATGAACCATGCTGACCAGATTATAGTAGAAATCAACTACCAGTCACATGAAAAAATCAATGAACTGGTACAACCATCTTCAAAGTTCTTTTAGTGCCCTAAGTGATCTGATTGAATGCCAAAGGATATTCTGAACTGGGAACTATAAATAAATATCAAAACAAGACAAGGCAGGGATATAACATAAATAGTAAGCATTTAATTTCCTTTATGTCTGTTTTACTTTATAGTTACATACTTGACGTCATGAGTGAATGGTCTGCTCAAACTTTGATGAGAAATGGCGGAAAGACACGGAGGATCCTAATTTGTAACGACTTTAAAGAAGCAATTTCGTAATCTTGGTTGCCAGGCTAGCCCAAATGGTTATGTAAGAACCAAAATTATTACAAGATTAAATGAAAACCCAATATCAGAACATTTTCCTTGCAAAAATGCAATAACTACATCTGTAGTGGGTTTTTTCACCCACATGAGCCTATTTGGGTTGGCAAATACGAGATTGGTCCTCTCTTGGTGCAAAACACCAAAATTAACGTTTTGAAGCTGAGGGAACAAAAGCCGTTTCAAAACATGAAACTGAGTGGCCAATTCTCGGTTTAATATTTACATGCATAGGAGAAAACCGAGAGTCCATTACTCGGTTTCACCACTTAGAAAAGAAGCCGAGAGATCTTGGTACTTTCGGAGTGATGAAACCGTGTGATCATCTCTTGGTTCCTTTAACATCATGTTTCTCTCCTTCATCTCCATAAATTTTGTAGTATATTAAATTTCCCTCATTGCTAATTTCTTTCTCCTTCTCTCCCACATTTTCCTTAAAAATCTGAATCCCTTCATATTCTCTCCACTAATTTTTTTCCTTTCATCTGCTCTCTCTCTCTCCCCCCGTTAGTCTTCTCTCTCTATTCCATCCTTAGATCCTCTCTTTATTAAGCACATCTCTCTCTCTCTCTTGAATCTGGTCATCAAGTAGTAGAGAAACCTTTATTGAATAACGTGATTAAAAAAACTGCTCCATGTTTTATCACCAAGTGCTAAAGATACCGAGTCTTCAACTCTCGGTTTCTTCACCAAATGCTAAAACCAAGAAATGAATCGTCGGCTCCTTTCCACTCATGCAGACATTGAAGTCCACAAAAGGTATCTCATATCTAAGTTGATCTCTCGGTTTTAAAACAGACCTGTTGTGGTGTTTTGCATCTACAGAGGACCGACTTGTATTTGCGAACCCAAATGCGCTTATATGGATGGATATGACGTTATTAGTGAATTTTCAGAGGAACTAAGAACTTATCCATTTGGCGTGCCCATGCAATGGTTCATTTAATATGACCTCCTCTTAAAAGAAAAATGAAAAATGATAAGCCTATAAATGCATGACTGATAAAGAGACACATGCTCCCCAAGCGTAGTTTCTAACAAGTATATGGTAATTAATCTAGATATTAATAATAACAGTAATTCTTAATGGGAGTGTTGTTATTCCTAGTTACTTTTTCAAATAGGTTAGAAAATAGTTAATGCTTCTAACAACACACACACACACACACACACACACACACACACACACACACACACACACACACACACACACACACATAGGTCTAGACTAAGGAGCAACTGCAGCATGGTAGCCTTTACAAATGATGTTGAAGCAAGGTGGGTAACCCATCACGCCCTTTCAGATCTCGACTCGTAAAGATCTGAAAGATCAAGCTTTACCATTGGACTACTGCAGTAATAAAGAAAAAGATGTGACCTTCCTTACAGATATGTATTCCCTACTAATTGTATTCTAGCTTCCTTACAGATATGTATTCCCAAATCTTGCAGGTGAAATAAGTGGTAACATTATAATCGGAAAGTACTTACTTGGTTGAACTGTTATTTAGGACCCTCATTTTAAGACTCTTGCATTAAGATGTTACTTGCCCATTCACAAGCAAGATTTTAGCCAACTCACGTCTTTAAAGCATGATTGCAATAATGAAATCTGGGCATCTTGGAAGTGAATTAGCCTCTACTCCTTTTTGTACTAACAAGAACGGCCACAACCCTTATTAACTTCCTCATGATAATAATACAACATTTACAGCACCAAACCTACGTGAAGTTATCTAAGCTCAGAATGACCTCGTTTTTACGCCCAAAGCAATGCATTGGAAACACAAGTTGACACTTTGACATATGCGTACTTACGCATGTCGGACATAATGACAAGTTTCAGACATCTGAAATATCACATCGAACATGTGCGTCCAACTTGAATCTGTAACAACACCTGTTTACTAGATTCAATTCAAGGATGGTGTGGTGTTCCAAGAAGATTAGACAGTTTCTTCTTTACATGGTATCAAAAACTCAAGTAGACCTGTGCTGACCTTCTTTCAAGGTGGCCGAGTCTATCCGTATCAATGTCTTCTAAGTGAGTGACACCAAAATTAATGTCCACGTCATTCGTTCTAGAACCTAACAAACATGCATGAAATCATTGGGCACCCTATAAACGCGACATACACAGCATTTATGATCCGAGTCATGAGGTTCTAGAGTTAGAAACCAATCGGAGCTGAAATAGATTGCGTGATGGGTCAGCAGTATGGATGAGTATATGAATAATTGCGTCAGTGTAATTTAAATGCAAAGATGCGCCACGACACTAGAATCAGGTAGTCGGTTACAACAAATAGGAAGCTAGTTAATGGCAGTATTATAAGCATAATAATCCAAGTGTTTGCAAGCCCTGTAATTACCTGTGGACAAGGGGAGGAGTACATTCATGATGAAGATACGACAAACCCTCTGCTGCTCCAATAGCAATTTTCAACCTTGTTATCCAATCCAATGATTGCAAACTGTCGTCGTCTGAATTCTTCTTCTTGTACAGAGCAGTTGACAAGTCCCCATTAGGCAGATATTTGTACACCAGAAACTTCTCATTCTCATTCGCCAAGCAATGACCCAGGAAGGGAACAAATCGGGTATGAGGAATCTTACTGAAAAAGTTCAACTCTGACATGTATGTTTCTTTCTTTACGGATAACAAATGTATTCTTTTAATGACTGCAGGTCTCCCACCTTCCAACAACGCTTGATAGAGATCCCCTGATGAACCATTCTTTATGAGGTTGGTATGACTGAAGTTATCTGTTGCCTGGAGAACCTGCTCATATGTGAATGCTTCTCCATGGTTTGGATGCTCCAAGGACAATTCAGGATTCGGGGACCCTCCATCTCCAGCAACAGGTCCTACAGCCAAATCTCTTTGATGCACTACACCTCTCTTGCGGATACGTAAAATCACCAGAACCAGTACAATTGCCAGAAGGCCAAGGAACAGCACACCACCCAATGCTGCAGCTAATATGATCCACACCCTTTTGCTCTTTCGTGCAGGAGCAGGAGTAGGAGAAGGTGGAGTTGCATTTGGAAGTCCGAAATCATCAAACTGGAGGCCCTTCTCAGCATAAAATGACCTACATTCTTCAAGGCTTCTCTGAGTTGTCAAACTCTGGAGACAATTCTTGTCAAGAGACGCGTAGCTAAGAGCGTAGTCAGAAACAGGTCCTTCTAAATAACTCCCACTCAGATCAACAAATCTGAACCTCGTAATTACATTTGTCAGGCCTCCATGAAACATATTACTAGACAGGTTCAACAGTGCAGCGGTGGCATTACCACTCACGCTAACGCTAGGCAGAGTTCCAGTGAAGTTATTGACAGAGGCATCAAGCAAACTCAGTTCAGGCAAAAACCACAACGCGTTCGGAAGATCACCCACGAAACCATTACGATTCAAAAACACAAACTGCAGCTTATTGAGAGGAGGAAACAAGTCATCCGGTAGCGAACCGGCAAGCAAGTTATTCCCAAGCACGAGCTTCCGCAAATTCCTCAGTCCTCTCAAATCCGCCGGCACTAACCCCGACAGAGAATTAAATCCGAGATCAAGCTCAACTAAACTAGACAAATCACCAAGCTGGGCAGGTATCGAAGACGAAAGACTATTATTCGAAAGATTCAGAACTCGTAGTTTCGACAAAACACCAATAGCCGGATGAATACTCCCAAACAACAAATTCGACGACAAATCAAGCACGGTGAGATTCATATTCAACGCAAACGACGGAATAACGCCGCTAAGCTCATTCTTCGCCAAATCAAGCACAGATAAATTCCCCAATTGACCGAAACTCGAAGGAATTATCCCAGTAATTGCATTGTGAGATAAATACAAAGCATTGAGACTCTTCATATCACCAAGAGTAATTGGAATAGTGCCATTAACAGAACAAGACCTAAGATCAAGCAATTTTAGGTTAACCAAGCGTTGACCAAACCAATTAGGGATTTGACCTGGAAGTGAAAACCTAGAGGCATTGAAATACTCCAAACTTGACAAATTCGCCATCGAGTCAACTCCAAATTGGGGCTTCTCTTGACCTTTTCGAGTTCGTTTAAGCCCTGAGATGTTGATTCCGGTGACCCGGCCGGTCCGGCAAGTAACGCCGGTCCAATTGCAGTGGTCGGTCTTGATCGGCCAGTCTCTCGACCGTAACCCTAGCGTCGACCGGAGGTGAATCATCGAGAGCCGCTCGGAAAACGTCGCCGTTTGCTGGAATGTTGACTGAAACTGCAACAGCAGAGAAAAGAGTAGACCTAGAGCGAAGATACGATTCGCCATAGCTACGAAGAATCGAAAATCTCTCGAGTTCTTCTTCACATTCTAGTGAATGATGATGAGTTTATACAGAGGAGGTGTTGATAAAGCGACAAAGGAGTAATTGAATGCGGCGCATTCAAGTCATAGAGAGGTGTTCTTGAAGAGTAAATGCAGTTCTATCTCTCTGTTTCGCTATCTGTTTGAGTGATTGAAGAGGTTGTTACCTTCGCGGCGAGCTTGAATTTGAAGCTTCAATGGCGATTTTCTTCAGTTCTGGGCTCAAGAATGGAGAATCATGCCCTTTTTTTGCTGTTTCTCTGTGTGTAGTTGTTGTTTCATTCAGTTGACGGAGGAGAGAATTGAGGAATTTTTATTTGCTCCGAGTGTACCACGTCAGCATGCTATATGGTGGTCTACAGCATTTATTAACAGATACTCATGCCCACTATAGAGTTCACAACTACCCATGTAGGCATGTAGTCATGTACCACTCCGTATCTTCTCTTTAGTCTCATTTTCTATTTTGGGACGTCTCTTTTCTTTCATCTCATTTTCAAATCGAGTGACCTTAAAGACTTAAACAACAAAAAAGACCAGATTACCCTCCGTTAAGTTGGGTCACTTTCTCTAAAAAGTGATAAGATTGTTGGTATTGATGTAGTTTAAAATAAAATATATGGGCATTATTGTCATTTCGCCTCCTCTCTTATATACCCCACCTTGCCGCCATGAAGCTAAAGAGAGGAGACAGAGTAGTACTACATCTGTTTCTTCTCTTTCACCTTACTTCACTTTTTGACACTATTCTTATGTCGCTTTGACTCAGTGATTTGATTAGCAAAAAGATACACGAATTTGGTAATCTTTGCATGACATTGTAGAGTAAAATTTTACTCTAAAATACTATGAAAAAATTGACCAAAAATTACATCGTTTTGATATCCAAATCACCGAGTCAAAGTGACCCAACTATGGGTAAAAAAGTCAATCGAAAGGGAAATAGAAGAAACCGAGGTAGTATGTTATAGTGAAAAATCATAATCTTATTTGTATTTTTTCTTTTTCTCACACACCCCATTTTCAGTATACATGTCAAAACGTAAATGGTGCGAAGCATTAAGTGTGATTTGCTATGTGAGCACCTTAGAATTGCTCAGAAGAGAGAGGTGTGAATAAAAATAATAATTAAATATTTATATGACAGAGAGAGAAAGAGGTGGGGCTGGTCAAGAGAACAGAGGTGTGAAGGATTAAATGCAATAAATTATTGGTAATTCTGTCTCTTCTGTCTCTACATTCCATTTAATGATGGGGTGACAAAAGTTACTTAATTCGCCGATCATCGCGATAAGCGCTTTTTGGGGTCTCCGACCACTCTAACCGGTGTCTGAGCCTCCCGACGACGGTCTGAACCGGTGTTGACCCGGTTTGATTTCTGGTCTCCACATATACAAATCGTTTGAATTATGGTAAAAGACACTTCCACCCCCCTCAAGTTTTGATGTATAGACACTTTCATCCATGAAAATAACACTTTTCACCCTTTAATGTGCCCAATGATAGGACAACTGGACAAATAGACCATTTTAGAGTATAGAATGACACGGTCATAGGATGTAAATGTCATGAAACACGGCACAATTGTAATTTCTCAGACTGTAAAGGGTGAAAGTGTCTTTTACTATTTTAATTACTACTGACATTTACCTCTATTGAACCCTTGCAATTTAAAGCAAATCATTTTATTAATGATGCTTCGTTTGATAATTAAATAGTACAATGTAACAGTAAATTATATTGATTTGTTTAGCATTTGTGCTCGACTTATTATCACTAGGATGCAAATATTTCGATCGTTCTATGTATTGTTCTTCAGTCTCAATCAGAGATATGTTTAATATCACCGTCTTGGTAATGTAATCTGAAATCAAAGTAGTAACATTCCATAATCCCATCATTCCTCGTATAAACTTGTCACTTATAATTTTAGTTTTTTTTAAATATCACATTATTTGATAGAATTAATGGTAGTTGCACTTATAAATTTAAGGAAACATTAATTAACTTTTTTTTGAAGAAATTAACTTTTTTTTAGAATAACATTAATTAACTAATAGTAGCGCGTAAATAATTTGACAATTAAACTATTAACTAGTAATTCAATTTGTTGTGGTGATCACGGGGCCGAGTCTTGTCTAGTCTTCAATAGCGTACTCATCTCATTTAGTGTTAGGCGAAGTCTTAATAGATTGTGTCGCTATTTTGTAAAGTTCAACAGTTTGTTAGTATTATGTGATGTAATAATTAGATCGTCGACAGTGTTAGACACGGTTTTACAATTTCCGTTGATAATATTTGAAACTGCATTTGAAACAAAGGTTTTCATACGAGACTATGGTGAATCTTGTCATGATAAACATCTTTTAAATGCAGTTTCGAAAATATATTGATTTTTTAAACATCAACCAATTACTTTACAGAAATTTATATATATGAAAGGCATATGGAAGAAATAAGTTAATAGATGACATTTCTAGAGAGGCATGTCGTTGAACAATAACTTGGAGACGAGTCAATAAACTCTTCGTTCATATGATTGTTTTAGGAATTTTGAACTAATGCTAAACATTTTGGAAGTGATTATCAATTAATAATGTCATTATGAGTTGATTAATTAGTTGGTTCCACGACAAATACAAGTGCTCAATTCACTCTAAAACAAACCCAAAGAAACAAGATTGAGAGACCGGTTCAAAGAATTTGGTCGCTTGCATATACTGAGTTAATTTCACACAGAGAAGTTACATCAGCATTTGAACAAGTCAACTATGTGCAATTGCGGCAAATCTCTTAAACTTTTCTAATTATAAAATGCCGTCACATGACTCATCCTCGTTCACACATCGTTGACTAAAATCAAATATATACCGCCGCAGGAAAGATTTCTTTAGGGAAAAAGGGCTGTAGCCTTGTAGGTTTCATTTTTAAAAGGGAGAGAAATTGAAAGAAGTGAGGAAATGGAGTATCATGGACAGCTCAGAGTTATAATTAGCACTCACTGTTAGATTAAAATTATCTCATCATCATTCTTCTCTCATGTCTTCGTCGTCTGATGATCGAGATTCTTCTATGATTGAGTGAATAATTATAATCCAAAGATTCAAAGATAAATGTTATCCATATCACACTCAGCATTTCCCTCGAAAGAGTTTTTGCATATGGACTAGGGTTTCAAAATTGACCAATACAGTTACTTAACTGTATCTTAGACCTACAGTCAATACCGATACTTCTGTTCTTACGTAATGGTACCTTCGGCATACAGTCAATACCGATACAGTTATATTCCGTTGATAGATAACGATAATTTAAAACTACAATCAATACTGATACAGTTCTTAGCCCTACCAATGCAGATACACTTATCTTTTTGTTGTTGCGTACTGGTATCTTAGGCTTGCAGCCAATACCGAATTATCGATACAATTATGTATCTTAGGCTTGCAGCCAATACTAAATTATCGATACAAAATTATGTTTCGCTGTTACGTAAGGGTATCTTAGGCCTACAACCAATACCTATACCTATTGTATATCAAATGGTCATACTCTTCTGTTACGGGCAATTCTCTACTATTACATTATGTTTCATCTGATACTTTACCTTTACACTTCCATACCGATCCCTCTACAGATACTCCCGGACAGCGTGAGCAGCCGGTGCCATTATCTAGAGCCGTGATATGCAGAAAGCCATACAACTGGAGAATTTTATGAACATTATATTCCTCGACACGCGCGCGCGCGCGCACACACACACACACAAACTCCAGAACAGGTCTGGACCAATCGATGAACATCATAATATTTCAACTCAGTGTAGGTGTAACTATGCATCTAATATATCACCCTTCAAGCATTCAAAACTCTACGTTAGCTGATCTACATTATAGAAATATCATGTCCTGGAACGTGGAACACATTACAACATACGATAAAACAAAAAAAAAATGACAAATCTACCAACACACTTACCTAGATTCAACACCACAAGTCTCGGATCCTCTTTGAAACGACCGCCGCCACCAGATCTGGAACGCCTTGCTCAAGTTAGGGCATTCGGCGCCGTTCTTGGAGAAACGCCTGAACCATTCCATAAACATAACATGTTGCTGCCTCAGTGGAAGGGTGAGGAGTGCTTGTCCCATAGCTTCCTCCAATGCTTTCATGTCTAACCCTTTTTTACATCTTTGCAACCATCCAAAATCCAACAGCATTGGGTTCAGCCAACACTGAAACAAACCTAACCTTGCCTCTGACCTGCAATGCATCTTCCTGGTCCCTAACGCGATGAACACCATTGCTGAAACACGGCTTAACTCATACCTAACCATTGGAGATGCAACTTCATGCATTCTGAGCAAATCCATTTGATTTCCCCACAAAACTACGAAATCTTCGGCTATTTGCCGATCAAGAAGGATCTCTAGAACCCAGTTGAGATTATCTACTTGCTTTGAGATACGTTCAACCAAAGGCTTACCTTTCTTTTCATTTTCCCCTATTCTGGTTGGGCTACTGAACCCAGATGCTTCCTCGAAGAGGGTGACCAGTGAACTTATGCAAGAGCGGCAAACACTGTATAGATCCTCTTTGTTGATATCTGGGAAGTTTTTCTCGTAGACTGAGCTTTTGCTGAGAAGACCCTTTACCAATGACTTCATCTCATTCCTTGCATTGGTATCAGTAGAGGCGGCGATAGACCAGACTAATTGGGTGGCCAGATTTTGAGAAGGGTCTGCTACTGAGTCGACCGGGTTTAGTCGTGACAGGATGTCTCTACTTGTTGCTTCGTCAAACTTAAACCTATCGAACAAGCTTCTGAGTTTCTCCTCTTCTTCCTCGTTCCAAGGGACCGCCTCGAGATACTTTAGACACGACGAAACACCTCTGTCGAACTTTATGCCTGCCGATACCTAAAAATTGGCAACCAAAACACCAAAGATTCTTCTGATTACTCATGCTGAAAAGTGAAAACCTCGCAAATGAAAAATACCCTCTTTGCTACTACTATTTACCACTTAGTCAACAACCTCAGAAAGTAAAAAAGAAGGAAACAGCATTTATGAATAGCTTCGCAAAGGTGACTTGAAGGACACGTATACCTTTCTTTTGCTGTTCTTCTACACTTCGCTAAAATTTTGCCAAATGCCGTACATTAGCATAGCATAAAATATCATGTAAGGAAACTCAATGATGATCACAACAGGATTATTATGTGTTTTGCATGATGGTTTTTATAACAACAATTAAGCTACTAGCATTTATAATTCGGGATATCAGTCTCTCTTTCAACTAAATATACCTTACTAGAGGTATGAAAGATTAAATAATGTGATTTTTATAGGAGACATTTTGCATTAACAGTCAAAGCTGAAGGAAAAGTCTCTTCAGAAATCCGGCTATGTTTGGAACATGGAATTTGTCAAGGAAAGAGAAATAGAAAAACAATCATTGTAGTTTTCATTTTGTGGTAGGTTATGGAAAACTGAAGGAAAATGTAATGAATATCTTTTTATATATTATATCAATATACTTATAGTTAAAAAAACAAAAACAAAATCTGGGACTACTATTAACATAGAAGAGTAATGAAGTTAATAAGTAATAACATTAGTGTAATGGTGGTATAACCGAAAAAAACACTTTCTGAGAACCCAATCATGTTGCCCGTCAATCCTTCCTATCCGTTGGCTCGGTTATTGATCTAACTGCTATCATCCTACCACCCACACCCAAGTGAATAGTAAAACCCCTGCCTCTATTAGTATATAGATAATCACAATTACTGCCACACATGTTACAAATTTACAACATGACCACTCGGACTCATCTAAATTTCCCACCATAAGTCCTTCACTCGCGTCACAGACCCAGCCCACCACTGCTCCGGAGCCCCGTTAACTCAACGCCGCTACCACCAACAACAACAACGAACCCAAACTCCAGAACTTTCACCACCATGAGCATCAAGATCCACGTTAACGTCCTTAAAATCAACCCAGCCAACCTAGACCTACTACCAACCCAACCAACCTAGACCCACCACCAGACCCAAAACCGCCACCCTCACCAGCACCGTCCAAACCTCTCAAAGATCAAGCAAACTAATCAATCAATCCAATTAGTTCAGCGAGTGAAACTGAACAATGATGGATCTAGATTTCGTGATGAGCCGAGACTTTATCAACATATTCCTTGGTGACGGCAACATAATTGCAATGATCTGAGAGAGAGAGAGAGAGCGACATTTCCATTTTTTTCCACCAGTTTTGGATGGAATAACTTTCCTTTTTCCCTTTAATTTTTACATGAGTTTGCCTCTAGAATCCCTTTCCTTTCAGTTTCTTTCAACTTCCAAACACACAAATCATCTCATCTCAACTCAACTCAACTCAGCAAGCCTTTTCCCAGTTTAATGGGGGTCAGCTACATTGATCAAGCATCTCCATTGGGATCTGTCCAAACTCATTTCCTCTCTCAGGTTTACTTTGACTAAGTTGCGTCTTATTGTCTCTACCCAGTTCGTTTTGGTCTCCCTCTGACTTGTCCACCACCCTCGATCTGACCATATCATTTCTCCTGACCAGGGCATCAAATGATCAAACACACAATCAATTTTCAGGAAATCATTTTCTTTTCCATCCAATTTTCTGAGCTTCAAACAGACCTATACTTTCTTTACTTTCAGCAACATTTATAAATTCACCTTCGCACATTTAACACATCATCAGAACTCACGAGGTGTAAATGCAATTATGGGGATGTACACAAGGCACATGACCAACCTGGTTGGTCCTCTGTAGCTCCATATCCGATGCAAGCGCAAAACTAAATGGAAAGAGAATGTGAAGTAAACAATTTTCTTTCCATATAGGCCTTCTAACACTGAAGCAGAGCTTTAATCTTCTTCCAACAGAGAAGATATTATAAGATAAATTAGCTGATTTTGTTTTGACTGTCTCTTTCTTTACTCCATCTGTTTCTAGGTGGCAGATTCGTCTACTTGTACCTTACATATGATGACAGACAGGCTGACTTCCAATTAAAATGTGTCTACTTTGAGGTTTTATACCATTTAGCATTTATGCATGATTGCACGGATTAACTGGAAAGGAGTGGTTTAAGGTACAATACCCCCTTCAAACAATTTAAATTGTTGTTCTCCGAAAGGTACTCAGATAATACTATTCCATATATTGCAACAAACAGACAAGCTCCGTTGTTTTGATGTAAAATCCTTACAAGTCAACACGGAGTGTTCCCCTTTTTTCCTTGCGAGTTACAGAAAATAGGATATTCAACAAGACTCTTATTCAAGAACAACACTAGATAGGATTTCAGCTCATTAAACAGCATTAGAATGTTAATTGTCCTGATATAAATGATTACTCGCATGTTAAGATTCCCATTTGCCTGTTAGCTCTGTTTCAAATATTCTCCTGGTTTGTGTCTACTTGGGTGTTATGCCTCCACTTTCCAGGTATTATTTTTTTTTTTACAACTCAGCGCACAAGAGCTGACCATTGCTGCCGAGGTAGGTATATCTATTCTTTACCTGCCAATAGTGTAAACCGTGAAGTGTGAACATAGACATGTTCAATTAAGTCGTAGGAAGTTGAACAAACTCCAAGAATCATTCCATGTTCCTTTTGATTTAATGATCCAACACCTAACCCAACCAAGCAACATTTTGTTTATCATCCAATGAATCTCATGACTCAAGACTGTAAGTTTGAGAAAGTCCTGGAAAATGTTATCGGGTCGGCCCGAATCCTCGAAGAAACCGGGTCGACAAAACCGAACCCAGCACCACCGTCGGGAACTAAAGCGGAGAAATCGGAGAAGTCTTCCGACAACACTTCCGGTTGCGGCTGACTCTGCGACGACGACGCTTCGTCGTTGAGCTAAGGCCGGAACAGTAGGACCGACGTCAGAGACGGAATGTTGTTGGACTCTTCACCAGAGTTGTAGCTTTCCGGTACTATGTGGCTGCAACACGTCGAATTCGGCTTCTCCTCCGGTTCAATTGACTCGGAAGACGTGCACTCAGGCTCCTTCAACCGGAGCCGACAGGAAATTGACTAGCGCGTCGGGCCCACGCAACTTAACAACCGCGTTGTCGTAAACCATGGCAGCCTCCTCTGCCGTATCATAAGTCCCAAACCACAGCTGTACACGTCGCAGCGGATCTCTAATCTTGGCCGCCCATTTCCCCCACGGTCGTTGTCGTACGCCGCGAAACTTCTTCGCCGACTTAACACTAACCACGGCCTTCGAAACCGCCTTAAACTGCAGACTTCCCGGTACCCTTCTTCCGGCGGTTAACCAACTTACCCTTTGAAACCCCGTCGCCATTCCCGCTCTCCGGCGAACAAGGCTCCATTGTAACCTCCGTGATAAAATTCTTCACCCTATGCCTCTTAAACAACGTCTCTTCAACTTACCCTTTGAAACCCCGTCGCCATTCCCGCTCTCTGGCGAACACGGCTCGACTGTAACCTCCGTGATAAACTTCTTCACCCTATGCCTCTTAAACAACGTCTCTTCCTCGGCGCTGGAAGAGTCGGTGGAGTCCCCGTCGGTGACTGAAATCCGTACAACCCTCATCATAATGGGGGTCGCCGTTTCCTGCAGCTTCCTCCTCCGGGGGACAGGTCTGGACCTGAACATAATGGTTTGTTTGCGGTGCTTGCCTTCTTCTTCTATCTCTTTCTTAGAAATTTCTAATCCTTTCACCCCTTCTTTTGCTACAATTTCTTCATTTAGCTGTGGATTTTGTCTCCGAAATCGTAAAAACAGAGACGGGAATGGAGCACACGCTCACTCTCTGTGTTTTCCTTTACGACTCTATTCCACCTTTATTCTCTTGATTCTCTTCTCAACGAATCTCCCTCTTTCTTCTCGGGCATTATTTCACTCCCCCTTTCTTCTTCATCAATGCGAATATGAGAAATTTTCCCAATTTATCTTTCCCAGAGATAAAAATGGATACTTCTATGCTGTGTCCAGTCAAGTAAAGTGAGACTGTAAACAAACCACTATGTTCAGGTCTGGAGTTGTCCTCGGTAGGAGGAAGCTGCCGGAAACAGCCACCCTCATTACGAGGGTTGTATGGATTTCAGTGACCGACGGGGACGCCACCGACTCTTCCAACTAGTTTAATATCCCTATATGTTGAAGTATTCTCCCATGTTTTCAGCTCTTCAGGTTGATTTTGCCTATTTTCACAATTTCATTATTTGCTCATCACTGTCGATTCATGTTTTGATTTGTGGTTGTTGCTTGTTCCGCGGCAATGGATTTGGCAACAACAAGATAACTCCAATTCTGAGAAGTACATTTCCGCGTTGGAGTAGTAAAACAAAACCTCCCACGTCCCACCTCTTCTTGCCCCATATTAAGCTGTCCCTCGGAGCTAGAAGGTTTAGTCTTTGTTGGTCACTTCACTTGAGTGTGGTGTCTCTTTTTGTATGCTGCGGTGACGACACTGGACTCATGCTGTGTCCAGATGGTAATATTGGGGAATCTGATAGTGGTGAAGGTGGTACTTGGGTCAATTTTCTGATTACTCCACATCATATCCTATACTCTACCAAACACCAATCTTATATCCCACTCAGTACTATCAATCCCATCACAATCAATCCTGTCACTATTAAACCCAGCACTATATATCCCTATCATCCAAGCTGAAAAACAAACAAGGCCTAAAAGTCACAACACATTATATGCCTTCCCCCAGAAACATAACAAATGCACGATGGATTACTTATATTTAAAACGCACATGACTTCCAATGCACCATATTTAGCGGAAAAAATTTAATGAACCTTGCAGACAATTTTCTTTTGGTAGTATGTACTTCCGTACCATTTTCATATTTCATCGAGCTCAAGCTCAACTTCAGCGACTCAGGATCCTCTGTATCCTTTGAGAATATCCTTCTCTGTATCCTTAACGTGATTGGTCCACGCCATAATTTTTGTATTCAATTTAGGTATTTCTATATTCTATCAAAAATGATGTAATATAGATTTTTAAGAAATGGTAATATAGTGCATGTTTGGTATCCCAGATTTTAATCCAATTGGATTAAAATCGGCCTCTTTTCAACAATCTCGTTTGTTATGCTTGCAGATTTTAATCTGATAATCTGCAGATTAAAATAATCTGTGTGCAATTGTAGAATCTCCAAAATTGGGGATTATGCAGCTTAAAATCTCTAAAAAAATAATTTTGATTTCCTTTTTACATTAGCATGATCACATTTCGGTTACAAATATGTGTATTCAATTACTTGACTTTAGAACTCTTTAAATTTTGTTAAATGTATCAAGTTAGTGATCTATAATTTCAGCTCATACCAAACAGATTGTGATTCTCGGTTAAGTTGGATTTTCTTTTCAGATTATTTTCAGCTGATTATTGAGATTTTAAGTTGGTACCAAACAAGCTCATAGTCCTACTTGATAAAGACAATCTAAAAGATAATAATAATTACTAATTAGAAAATATCTTGCAAAATTTTCTAATTCAACGCTCTCTTAACTTCTCGACTGGATTTTCTCTATATCCCAGACGAACGCTAATTGATTCAATCAGTTTCTAATTCAACCTTCCATTAGTTTCGCGTAAATGGTTGGCAGCAAAGGCAGCTGAATTTTAAGTAACTTGTATCCAGTAATAGTCATGAAATAAAGACTCACTATGAAGTACGTGATATAGTTGAACCTAGTACCTTCGAACTTGAAGCAGTTTCTTTTCTCTTATCTTTCTCCAAAAGCTAATTCGATGGGCAGATTGATTTTGTTTAGACATCTGATTCACTCATTTCAGCTTATTAGCTTTCATTGTGCTTCTTCATGTGCTTGGGAAAATCATTAACACGACTCCTTTTTCCAAGAAGATGGGTGCAAATTCAGAAACAATAACTGGTTTATAAAGAGCTGGAGACATCAGGCTTACATGTTTTGTGAATCTCTCAAGAAACAAACGGTTAGGCGTTCGTCTCGGATGAGGGGATAATCCAGTCGAGAAGCTATGGGAACGTTGAATTAGAAAAAAAAATCAAGATATTGTGATTGTTGTTAGAAATAATAGAAATAATTGCAACTAGTAATTATTATTATCTATTAGATTGTCGTTACTAAGTGGGACTGTATTACTTTTTCTAAAATTCATTTTACATCACTTTTGATAGAATTTAGTAATAACTAAATTTAATAGTATAAAATTATGACGTGGACCAATCAAACTAAGGATACACAGAAGAATGCACACAAAGGATACAGAGGATCCCGACTCAACTTCAGTCCGACATTTTAATGAATTCCCACTTGTTTTTTCCAATCCTATTAGGAAATCACGACCAATCACTCAAATATGATTAAGAAGTAATAACAGGGAAGGCTTCGGATTGCCAAACTCACCATTTCTGAAGACAATGTTTCATTGCAATCTCGTGATCGTGGTTGTAATTCGCTGCACGCTCCCTCAGTCTCGTGACAGTGACAAACTCACCATTTCTGAAGACAATGTTACATATTTCCAGTCTCGTAATCGTGGTGGCAACTCACTGCTCACACACTCAGTCTCGAGACAGTGACTCCTAAGCTAGGCCAGTTTGTGTTTCCAAATCATCTCTACGAACTAACCTAACTACCAATTCCATCACTTCCATATATAGTAAAGTCAGTTATCACCAAAAGTTTAAAAGATCAGTGAAGTTGAAGTGAGTGCACATACCCATCTAACATACCCAAATATACACAAGATAAACACATAACAACAACATGGAAATGAAAACCAGATAGCTACATTTTGAAGGCCATTACCTCAAGGATGTCGATACACCGATACACTCCAATCTTCATAAGCCGCTTAGTAATATCTCCTTCCTCAAACATCAATTCAACCGTCTGCCGGAACAAATTCAAATTCTCCACCTCCGGCACCTCAATCCGGCACAAATTCACCGCCGAGCTCCCTCTCGAAACCCTCCGGTGATTCGCAATCAATTCGGCGAAAACCGAGCTGTTTTTACTCAGCACCTCCGAATTCATCTCCAGCACCAAACAACCCCCATTCTTACCCCTCAAGCTCAACCTCACATCAAACCTACCCAAATTACCATCCTCTCCCTCCGCCGCCGGCGCCGTCACCGGCGCCGGCGACTTGTCCGTACGGTCCGATCTGGGTTGAGAACTCACAACAACGACATGCGCCGGCGACGGCGACGTCACCGGAACCCTAATGGCTTCCGGCGGCGGATCGGCGGCGGGATCTGGATCGGAGTCGATCGGAGAGACTCGTCCCGGCGACAAGATCCGGCGAGGGTCCATACGGCCGACCAGCCCTAACCGGTTACTCTGAGGCGAATTTGGGTACGACCCAGTTGACTTCGCCGGATTTGGAATGTGGGTTTCAAATTTCTCCGGCGGCGGTGGAGGTTTGACGGCGGGGTACTCGGGGCTGTGGGGAGGGACGGTGAAGGAGCAGCACCAGCGGCGTGACGGCGGGTCGCGGCGGTTGCGGCGGCCGGAACCGTCCATTGCGGTGGTTGAGGGTTTCAGATCAGGGGAAGGGTATAAATGGGAATTGTAGTTGGGAGGAGAGTGAAGAAGGTGAAGATGTAACCATGTGAGAGAGTGGTGTTTTATTGGAATTTGAGAGGGGTGTTTTGGATTTGTTGTTTGGGTGTCTTGGTTTGGTGAAAGGGATGTGAGGTGAAGGAAACTATGAAGAGACTGAGAGAGAGAGAGATGGAGAGATTCGAGTCCTCCAAGTGAAGGTATGTGACCAGGGAAAAGGTAGAAGACGAAGTGGGGGGAGTGAGCTGGAGGGGTAGATTATTTTTTAGTTTAATTAGCTAAATGTGTCACTGATACTTGCACGGTCTGCTCAGTTCAACCACTTATTCTAATAATCTATTATTCCAATTCTAAGCAAAATATGAGTTGTTTGGATTTAGCGATTTTGGGGTTAAGTTGAACCGTAATTTGTTGTCGTTTGAATTTAATGGTTAAAGGGTTTTAGGTTTAGTGGGTGGGGTAGAATTTTTCCGGTGATCGGTTATTTTTTTAATATTTTTATTTTTGTTGCCAAAACTACAATTTTCATCACATCATCATCCCCACACCCGGTCACCGGCCTACTTACCGGTTACCGGTTAAATTTAGCCAGCCACCGGTAATCACGTCCGGTGACCGGGTCTTTGTCATGGTTGGGGTTAGGTTGGGTTGGGGTTAGGTTGGGTTCAACCTAACCCCGAAATCCAAACAGCCCATAGTCTACTATCCCACAATTTGTTATTCAGTCATCCAAACACTGACAAATTAGAGATCTTACTAGCCAAAGGCGCCCGAAACTCATACCGAATAGTTGTTGGATAATTATTTTCATTCATTGCAACTTTGATTGTCGTAGTTATCTCGTTTGCAAGAGTTTAAATGAATTTTAATTACTTTTCTGCATATAGGGAGCTTAGTTAACGGAGAAAACCATTATTATGGCTAATGTTCTCATTACAACGTAAGAAGTAAAAAAATGAAACAAAATAGTTACAAATCATATACATGCGACGATGTAATGTCACATTAGATTGACCGCCATTCAAAAGTTTAGTTTTCATAACCAATAAATTATCATCGTCTTCTAAAGTGAGGAAAAAAAAAAAAAAAAAGAAACACCTCTGAGAATCAAACAATGTTAGGTCATTCGTAAAATAAGTTATTGCCGGAGTCGTGAAGCACGATTGGTATGATTGGGCTGCCCAACAGAGGATTCAAAGTGGGTCGATAATTCAAATATCCTGATCAAGCTTCACAACGAAACAACCGAGCACGTTGTCGAGCCCCGCATGCTCGATGGTGGAGATTGATTTCCCATTTTAATGACAAACATTCTTTCTCTCTATCTATCTATCTCGGGTAATTGAGAAGTTTTAACAGATTAGGGCTCCCTCGGGTAATTGAGAAGACTTCAAAAATAAAAGGACAATGATTTTGGTGTAATTAGCAATCAATGATACATTTTAGTGTTTAGTTTTTAGATAGACAACTTTTTAAAATATGGGTGTTGGCAGTATAAGAGTTAGTTTGGGAAAGTTGTCGCGTTTTGAAAAGTTGTAATGTATGGAGTACGACCAGAGCATCCACATTGGTATTCTTAAATTAGTAAGAAAGTTTGACAAAAAGACATAAAGTTGAAACCTTTCTCTCTCCAAAAAAACAAGAGCAGCAAAAACCTAGTTGTTGCCTCCCGTAACTGGCGATGGCTCACCCCTTAGAACTGTCGTCGAGCCCTCATCACTCTCCCTAATATTCAAACGTCTCTCAACCCACTAGATTCGCCGTTCTACCCAATCGAAACCCTAGTCGGACAGATCATAGCTCGGATGCCTTGGAAGTCGTAGCTCATCAAGTCGGAAGGTCGCGCACACCTACCCTCCCTCGGATCATCCTTCTTTGTCTTCCATCGACACACTGAAGTTGCTATTGTCTACGAAAATGATGAAAATATTGTTTTTATTTTGACAAAAGTATATGACATTATCTTACATAAATTTAATTATTAAATTAGAATTTTAAACTTTTAATTCTTTTGAGTTTTGTATGAAAAATGTCATTAAAAAATTAAGGGTGAGACAGAGGGGTACAAAAGTCTTTTTACATTATTCCGTCTAAGATAGATGAAAAGTTACTTTATTGATTTCTGAAATGTTGAGACATATGGTGCACGTTTTAAACTTTTGAGTACCCAAACTGTGAAAAATAAATAAATAAATAAAATAGGGGTTGGGCTTTAGAGAGAGAAAATTCTCTCTCCACTCTCTAGGATAACCCTACTTTTTGTTTCCTCTTGGCTCTCTCTGAGGTCTTCACTGCCTCCGCCAAGATTATCTCAGTCATTCCCTTTCAAGCAATCGATCAATTCCTTTTTGATCTTGTATCCATCGTTAGTTTCTCTCACTGCAGGTCTCAGAAATCGCTGTAGCCGGGATCGTTTATCAAACTCTTCTTCCAGTTTTCTTGTTGGGTTCTGTTCGTTCTCAGATCCCTCAATTGCATGTTCTCTTCTTCGCTTGGTGTTCCTATTTCTTATTCAAAGTGCGTTGTTCATCCCCAGATCCTAATTCTCAGTTCTTTTCTAGCCTTTGTGTTCTTTGATCTTGTAACACCCCCAAATGGCCCAAGCCGGAGACCCGGGGATGTCACTCCGTACCCGAGAGGAGCCCGGATACAAGGAGATTTTATAACATGGTTCACAAGCACACACACATCCACAATAATAAATTAAATCCAATTAAAATAATGTATTATCATAAACCTTCGTCCTAGCCACAAACCGGCAAAAACAACTAAAGCGTTTAAACTACTAAAGAGTTCAAATTGAAATGTAATACTACTATTAATAATCCATGTGGTGCGCGTCCCCTTCTATGCCCGAGAACCTTCTTCTAAACCTGTGGTGCGGAATGAAAAAGAAACACCACAGTACAAAATCAGCATTGAAATACTGGTAAGCAAACATCCAAACATGTAAAACGATGATGGATAGTTATAAAACAAGACTCATTTGTAAGTAAGAGTTTTTCGCAAACACAGCGGTAATAAAGTGACTCTTGTTTCAAAACATAAGAGTTCCCAATTCCATAATATATTTCCAAATCAATTTCCATATTATTAGGAAAAACCAAATCCAGTGTTAACTTCGTTCCGTTAACAAAAACCAAAAATCCATTATTAATTCGTTGTGACGGGGAAACCAAACCATCTCGCAAGCATCCAAGACCTTAAGTGTCGACACCCCCCAAAGAATCTAGCGTCCAGAGGAGTGAGTACAGGGAGCTATCCGGGGACTTGCAACCGGATTAAAATAAAAATAAATTGAAACGGAAGACCGAGATCCAACCGTCCAATGCCAATGGTAACCATACCACAATAATAATAAATGTCCCCGCACAACTATTCCACTTTACGTATTAATGCATTATCATTATCATGATGATATTTCCAAGAAAAACATTTATCAAGTAGAAATCACATATTGCATGTCACGTCACATAAACACATTTTGAGACGTAAAGAAATACAAGAATTCGTTTTGACACGAAAGAGATAAGCACACTAGGCTTGGCACATTTACTTACCTCAAAGCAAATTCCAACAATAGCAATCAATCAACGTACTCTACGTACTCGTCGTCGACGAACTCGTTACCTACACATAACAATATGCTAATCAAACCAATATTCTAGCAATATACTTGCTATACTAATTACATGCATATGATAGTCCATGGTTTAGGGTTCTAACACTTCCCCAACATCCCATTCAATTCATGCTCCAAAATAAGCTTAAAGCTTTGCTTCAAAATCCCTTATCCTAAAGTATACATAATCCATCATAACTCCACCAATTCTATTACTCCAGTTTCCCAAACAGATCATGGTCTAGAAACAGTTCCATTGGATTCAAAACGTTCGAAATAATAAGTTTAGCCTCAAACGGATCTTAATTTCGATTCCTGAATCAACAGTTACACTAGTTTCAAGTTTCCAACTTCATTCAAAATATCCATACGGGAATTGTCAATCTTCATGAAACTTTTCCCCCAAGCATCTAATTCATCCTATAATCATACTAAACCTAATATAACATGATTCCCACATTCAAATCAGATTGTTATCCACCTAATATGATCATTCAAACTCCCAAATCATTCAATCAAACTTCTCTTTCAAACTAGGGTTTCTTCCCAACACTCACGAACATGATAAACCCTAAAACTTGATAATAAATCTTACGAATCCATGAACAATGATCCTAACAATAACAAACTGAAATTTAGAGATTGCATGCAACATACATGAATCATGAACAAGTGATCACAAGATCAAGAGATCAACAAGAGAAAAGAGAAAAAGAAACGAAACAACCCAACCCGCTCAACCCGCCGCCCATGGAGGCGGACGGAGAGAGAGACGGACGGGGATAGGGAGAAAGAAAGAGAGAAAAGAAGGAAGAAAGAAAGAAAAGAGAAAAAGAGAGAGAGAGAGAGAGTTACCTTGCCGGAAAAGAGAGAGAGAGCGGCGGCGGCGGTGGGGTGGCTGCCGTCGGTCACAAGGGAGAGAGAGAGTGAGAGAGGGACGGGTAGAGTAGGGAGAGTGAGAGAGATTAGGAAAAATAGGAGGATGAGGGTTTTTATGAGAGTTAGAATTAAAATTAACCTCATAAGTAGGAAACCCTCTTGGATTAGGAAACTTTTATTGTAGGAAGAAATTTAGGTCAAAAGACACTTATTTCCCCTTAGTTTTGCCAAAAGACAAACACCTCCCCCAACTCAAGTAAAAGACACTAAAACCTTTGATTAAAGTCACAAAGTTCCCCCCAAACTCTCAAAGCATTATAATTAACTCTCTATAATTACTTTAACTTCCCAATACTTGTAATAATATCACAAAATACCCGTAGTCACAAAACGGGGTATTTCATCCTTCCCTCCTTAAAGAGAACTTCGTCCTCGAAGTTTAAACAAAAACCTCCCTCCTTAAAGAGAAACTATCCTTGAAGTTTAAACCAAAACTTTAACCACACAAAGGTATACACTTTCCCTCACTAGTACGACTACTAAATGCAACCTAAGGTCATGAATGATATGCAGTATACTATAAGTAGTATTGTATTAAAGAAAAATGAAGGATTACATCCTCTCCCCCTTAGAGGAGTGACGTCCTCGTAACTCAAGGTACCTCGTCAAACAAGTGAGGGTACTTCTTCCTCATATCATCTTCCGCTTCCCAAGTTGCCTCTTCAGTGAGGTGGTTAGTCCATAAGACTTTTACAATCTTGACACTCTTGTTACGGGTGTTCCTTGTCTTAGTGTCTAAAATCTTGACAGGTTGTTCTTCATAACTCAAAGACGGGTCCAGTTCTACTGGTTCGGGATCTAATACGTGAGATGCATCAGGCATATACTTCTTCAGCTGTGATACGTGAAATACGTTATGAACACGACCTAAATTCGATGGTAAATCCAATCGATAAGCCACTTCTCCAATCTTTTCTATAACATCATATGGTCCTATGAATTTCGGGCTCAACTTCCCTTTTTGATTGAACCTCATGACTCCTTTAGTTGGTGATACTTTAAGAAATGCTTTTTCTCCAACTTGAAATTCCAACGGTCTTCTTTTCTGATCAGCGTAAGATTTCTGTCTATCCTGCGCTGCCTTCATTCGCTGCTGTATAAGTCTCACTTGATCTGTCATCTCTTCAATAAGTTGTGGACCAATTACTATCGTTTCACTTATGTCGTTCCAACACAACGGTGTTCTACACTTCCTTCCATACAACGCTTCATGTGGTGCCATTCCAATACTGGCATGATAACTGTTATTGTAGGAGAACTCTATCAAAGGTAATCTATCAACCCATGAACCTTGAAAATCCATAACACACGATCTTATCATATCTTCCAACGTTTGTATTGTTCTTTCGGTTTGTCCATCTGTAGCCGGGTGAAATGCCGTGCCAAACTTCAACTGAGTTCCTAGTGCCTCCTGAAGTGCTTTCCAGAAGTGAGAAAGAAAATTGGGATCTCTGTCGGAAACTATAGAGCTTGGTACTCCATGATACCTTACAATGTTCTTCATATACGCATCAGCTCTTTGTTCCATATTCCATGTGTCTTTCATCGGAATAAACCTTGCTGTCTTGGTCAATCTGTCAACTACGACCCATATCTGATTCAGTCCATTCTTTGATGTCGGTAACGCAGTCACGAAATCCATCGAAATAGAATCCCACTTCCAAACTGGGACATCTAATGGTTGTACTAATCCTCCCGTTCTTTTATGTTCAAACTTCACCTTTTGACAAGTTAGACATTTTGCCACAAATTCTGCCACTTCTTTCTTCATATTAGGCCACCAAAACACCTTCTTCATGTCCTTATAAAGTTTGTCACCTCCTGGATGTACTGAGTAGGGTGTGTTGTGCGCTTCTCGCATCAACTTCTCCTTAGTTTCCGTACACTTATGTGGTACACACCATCTTCCTTTGTAACGGATACTTCCATCTTCATAGATCTTGAAATCTTTTGCTTGGCCTTCTGCAATCTTCTTCTTTATCCTTTCCAGCTTCACATCTCCTGGCTGGTTACTCCTTATCTCTTCTAAGACATCTGGCACAACTGTCATATTCCCAAGAATATTCTTTACTTCTCCTTGTTTCACTACTTCAACTCCAAGTTTTCGGAACTCTCGGCATAGCCGATCTGGTAAAACTAGCATAGTATCCAAAGTATGGCTCGACTTTCGGCTTAATGCATCAGCTACTACGTTTGCCTTCCCTTCATGGTATTGGATACGCAAATCATAATCCTTTATGACTTCTAACCAACGTCTTTGCCTGTTGTTTAGTTCTTTCTGCGTGAAAATGTATTTGAGACTGCTATGATCCGTATACAATCTACACACAGATCCATACAAGTGATGTCTCCATATCTTCAATGCAAATACTATAGCTGCAAGCTCTAAGTCATGCGTAGCATAGTTCTCTTCATGAGTTTTCAGCTGTCTTGAAGCATAAGCAATAACTCTTCTTTCTTGCATGAGCACGCATCCTAAGCCCTTCTTCGATGCATCACTGTAAACATCAAATTCGCCAGAATCATTGGGTAAAGCTAAGACAGGTGCGGTCGTTAACTTTTCCTTCAATGTCTGGAATGCTTCTTCACAATCTTCGCTCCACTTATACCTTACCGTCTTCTTGGTTAGTGTAGTAAGCGGTCTAGCGATCTTCGAGAAATCTTTCACGAAACGCCTGTAATATCCTGCTAATCCGAGAAAACTTCTTACTTCGGACACATTCTTCGGAGTAGGCCAATCTTTAACTGCTGATATCTTTCCTGGATCCACGGATATTCCTTCCTTGGAAATTATGTGACCCAAAAATGGAACATGCTTTAGCCAAAATTCACACTTCGAGAGTTTAGCATATAACTTCTCATGTCTCAAAGTTTCTAACACTTCTTTGAGGTGTTCTTCGTGTTCTTCCTCGCTCTTTGAATAAACAAGGATGTCATCAATAAAGACGACCACGAAACGATCTAGAAACGTTCTCATAACACGATTCATTAGATCCATAAATACTGCTGGAGCATTGGTTAGACCAAAAAGGCATAACGGTAAACTCGTAGTGTCCATACCTCGTCCTAAAGGCTGTCTTCGGTATGTCCTTCTCGGCTACTCGAAGCTGGTGATACCCTGATCTCAAGTCTATCTTTGAGAAAACACTCGCCCCTTGTAATTGATCAAACAAATCGTCAATTCGGGGTAAAGGGTATTTGTTCTTGATTGTTGCGCTATTCAACTCCCTATAGTCAATGCACAATCTCAAGCTTCCGTCCTTCTTCTTCACAAACAGTACCGGTGCGCCCCAAGGGGAAACACTCGGCCTTATATAACCCTTTTGGAGTAACTCTTGCAGCTGATCCTTAAGTTCTTTCAACTCTACTGGCGCCATTCTGTACGGTGCCTTTGAAATTGGAGCTGTTCCAGGTGCTAAATCCATAGTGAATTCGATCTCTCTTCTAGGTGGCATTCCTGGAATTTCGTCCGGGAACACATCGGGAAAATCTCTAACGATTGGTATTTCTTCTAGCACATTCTCCTTCTTAGATGTGTCTTGAATATAACACAAATAAGCACTATTCCCCTTCTTCACTTGGTTGACTATGGTCAAAGCTGACACTAGTCGGATACATGGTTCCTTCGTGATACCACGGTAAGAAACTTTTTCTCCTTTTGGACCTTTAAGCCTTATCTTCTGATCGTGGCAGTCTATTACTGCACGATATTTTCCCAGCCAATCCATTCCCAATATAACATCTATCCCTCCGAGATCAAACTGTATCAGGTTCGCTGGTAGGGTACTAGCCGAAATCTTAACTTCTACTCCTTCAAAAATGGCGTCACATACTGTTACATGACCGGTTGGGGTAGCTACGGGGATGGATATTCTAGACGGCTTATTGAGACTCAATTTTTCCACAAACGATGATGAAATAAACGAATACGAAGCTCCGGAATCAAATAAAGTAAAAGCTGGTTGATCATGAACAAGAAATGTACCAGTGACTACTCCGTTTGCTGCTTCCGCTTCAGTCCTGCTCATGACAGCGATCCTTGCAATATTCCCATTCTGTGCGGTAGTTCCTGCCGTACCAGTCCCATTGTTGTTAGCGTTAGTTGGAGTGTTGTTGTTCCTATTCCCGTTCTGAACTCCGTTGTTCCTTCCATTGCCTTGGTTGTTCACTTGTTGTCTACCATAATTGTTGCCTCCATTATTGTTGTTGTAGTTCCCATAGTTCCGGTTTCCGCCCTGATTGTTGTTGTTGAACTGTCGGTTTCCTTGGTAATTGCCTCCTTGGTTCCCTAGTTGGTTTCCATTTGGTTTCAATCGGCACTCAAAAGCACGATGACCTTTCCTGCCGCAGTTGTGGCAGTTCACAAGGTTTCCTTGGCAGTCCTTTCCTGGATGATTCTGTTGGCACTTCTTGCAGATATAACGGCGAGATTGCTCATCTCCATTATTCTGCTTGTTACCACGATACTGTCCTTGGTTACTTCCTCCGTGGTTAGGCTTAAACCTTTTGTCCTGACTACCTTGGTTAGTCCTACTCTGATTGTTTCCATAGCCCACGGCGTTCTCAACCTTGCGTTTCCCACGCTTCTCATCTTGTGCCTCTTGAATACGCCAAACGGCTGCCGCCCTATCGTAAGCTTCCTGGAGAGTATCGTACGTCCTGCACATCAAGTCTTTCTGCAGATGAAGTTCGAGACCAGACATGAACTTCCTGACTTTAGTCGCTTCATCAGGCATCAGCTGACCTGCGAATCGGGATAATTCCATGAATTTCTTGAAGTACTCGGTCACGGAACCGTTTCCTTGTGTCAGATTCACGAAGTCTAAGTACTTTTGATCCTGGACATGGTCCGGGTAAAAGCGAGTGCGAAGTGCGGTTTGAAGAGCCTCCCAATTGAAATTGGGTTGCGCCAAAAAGTTCTGGCGCGTACTCCTCCACCATGTATTAGCTTCGTTCTTCAAGTAAAATGCCGCGCAAACCACCTTGCGGTCTTCGGGACACTCAACTAGCTCAAGGATCTTATCCATCTCATCGATCCAATTCTCGAGCTCAACAGGGTTCTCATTGCCTATGAAGTTCCCTGGCTTCATATCTGCCACTTTCTTTGCCCAGTTTGCGTTATTCTGCTCTCCCTGGTTTGCGTTCTGCGCCATCTGAGCAAACTGTGCGAAGAACTGCTCCATGTTGTTGTTGTTGTTGTTGTTGGGTGCGGCCATTGGTACTTGGCGATTTCTCCTGGTGTAGTATTGATGTGGTCTATCAGTCATAATCCCTACACTATAGCCTATTGTATTACTTATAAAGTACCAAGAAGTACAAACAATCACGCATATACGGCATGTAGTGCACAATTAAGCAAGTAATGTCACACATTGACCATCATTTAACTCAATTACTCATGTATTTCCACATAGACTGATCACGTCTCAACTTTTCATCTACTTCCAAAATTGGAAAAAGGATCAATCGATCAAGCAAAAATTGCAAATTTTGGTGTGCAACACCCTCTCTGAGTCTACTTTCATAGTCAAGAAGAATCAACTCAAAATCAATCGTGGAACTCAAGATATAAAGGAAACTCTACAGCTGCTGTCACAGCCCACCAGAACAGAAACATCGACTTTGAAAAGACTTAAATTGACCTTAAAATTCTCAAAATGAGCTAGGCTTTCTCTGGGAGTTAGCCAAACGTGTCTAGTAGTCGCCATAAAAATTTGGGGTCGAAACAAGATCTGGAAGATAGGTATCAATCAAAGATGCTACAGCTAGTCACTTTGCAATTATGCTACTGAACCGTCAACTTTGGAAATTCGTAGCAAATTCTCCAGAACTCGTATGGGGTTGAAATTTTTATGGGAGATACCTGGGTATGTCTACTTTCTGGGAAAAATTCAGGGAAAAATAATTCCAAAGTTAAATACGTCTGCTACATCGAAAACTCACTGCCGCGCAGATTCAACAGCACCAAAAATCAAAGCTTTTGCGTTCTAACTCCATGAACACTTTCTAAGCCCATAATTAATGATTGCAAGCATAACACAACCTTAATTCATCCAATCATACTCCAAAATTCAGAAAACTAAGTTTATAAAACTTCCCAAATCGGGTCTTCAAAACAAAACATTATTCATCCCAAAGCAAGACGCTAAGAATTTAACTCTAGCCCAAAAGTGACTATTCAAGAATCGTTCTAAAACTTCAAATATTGCTTGGCTATGGAGCCTTATTCAAACCAATAAATAAAACTTAAAGCATCTAGTCTAAGATATCTAAAGAACTCTAACGAGCTTAATCGTCGTCCTCATCGCTTTCGTCCATCTCTTCCTCTTCATCGGAATCATACTCGTGCTCTTCATCTTCACTAGGGTCTTCTTCACTTTCTTCATATTCCATGGGATCTTCTTCAATCTCGGGGTATTCATCGACGTCTTCCATTGGATCTTCTTCAACTTCTTCATCGTCACTAGAATCTATAATAATCACTTCTTTCTCATCACTAGAGCTTATGTAGATCACGTCTTCTTCATCACTGGACTTTATCTCAATAACTGTATAACTTTGCCACTTAAGGTAAGTCTCCATCAATAACTTGCATATAAAATCTGCACTTACCGTCCATTCACCTTGGCAACGATAATCCCTATCATTCAAACGATTCATCCTGCCCATGATGTTGCTATATTTTGTAATAATATCCCCAAACATCGGTTTCATAGGTAATGCCTTCACCATACAGTAAGCCTGAAAAGCTGGATTTCTATGTCGAGGGAATTCTAAGGCTCGGAATCTATCTTCACAATATTGAACCACGCGGTCACGAAAATCAGGAAAATCTTCACCTTCGACCCAACGTGTCACAACAGGGTGCTTCTCTACTGGCAACACACGCTTCCTTGTTGTATGCTTAGTTCTAGCCATCTACAAGAGGAAACAACTTAATAAATCTCTAATTTAAAGGCATAAACCGTAATCCAAATAACTACTCTTCGCAGACCAATAATTATTTCGAAGACTCCAAATCGATGGTTCCAAGACTTTTGACGAAATTTCCCAACATAGTCTCTTAAAGTAGGCTAACTTAGAATCCAATTGGAATACTCCAAAAATTCGAATGGGTGGATGGGACACTTGCTTTCTATCCTATTTTCTAAACACTTATGCATAACAATCCTATCCATACTACCCAAATTCCCACGGCTTGTCAAATTTTTAAGTTATTTTTCTCCTATATTCATTTTAGTTGCCCTAACAAGTTTCAAATTTCTTTTTAGAATGCCGGCTCTGATACCACCTGTAACACCCCCAAATGGCCCAAGCCGGAGACCCGGGGATGTCACTCCGTACCCGAGAGGAGCCCGGATACAAGGAGATTTTATAACATGGTTCACAAGCACACACACATCCACAATAATAAATTAAATCCAATTAAAATAATGTATTATCATAAACCTTCGTCCTAGCCACAAACCGGCAAAAACAACTAAAGCGTTTAAACTACTAAAGAGTTCAAATTGAAATGTAATACTACTATTAATAATCCATGTGGTGCGCGTCCCCTTCTATGCCCGAGAACCTTCTTCTAAACCTGTGGTGCGGAATGAAAAAGAAACACCACAGTACAAAATCAGCATTGAAATACTGGTAAGCAAACATCCAAACATGTAAAACGATGATGGATAGTTATAAAACAAGACTCATTTGTAAGTAAGAGTTTTTCGCAAACACAGCGGTAATAAAGTGACTCTTGTTTCAAAACATAAGAGTTCCCAATTCCATAATATATTTCCAAATCAATTTCCATATTATTAGGAAAAACCAAATCCAGTGTTAACTTCGTTCCGTTAACAAAAACCAAAAATCCATTATTAATTCGTTGTGACGGGGAAACCAAACCATCTCGCAAGCATCCAAGACCTTAAGTGTCGACACCCCCCAAAGAATCTAGCGTCCAGAGGAGTGAGTACAGGGAGCTATCCGGGGACTTGCAACCGGATTAAAATAAAAATAAATTGAAACGGAAGACCGAGATCCAACCGTCCAATGCCAATGGTAACCATACCACAATAATAATAAATGTCCCCGCACAACTATTCCACTTTACGTATTAATGCATTATCATTATCATGATGATATTTCCAAGAAAAACATTTATCAAGTAGAAATCACATATTGCATGTCACGTCACATAAACACATTTTGAGACGTAAAGAAATACAAGAATTCGTTTTGACACGAAAGAGATAAGCACACTAGGCTTGGCACATTTACTTACCTCAAAGCAAATTCCAACAATAGCAATCAATCAACGTACTCTACGTACCCGTCGTCGACGAACTCGTTACCTACACATAACAATATGCTAATCAAACCAATATTCTAGCAATATACTTGCTATACTAATTACATGCATATGATAGTCCATGGTTTAGGGTTCTAACACTTCCCCAACATCCCATTCAATTCATGCTCCAAAATAAGCTTAAAGCTTTGCTTCAAAATCCCTTATCCTAAAGTATACATAATCCATCATAACTCCACCAATTCTATTACTCCAGTTTCCCAAACAGATCATGGTCTAGAAACAGTTCCATTGGATTCAAAACGTTCGAAATAATAAGTTTAGCCTCAAACGGATCTTAATTTCGATTCCTGAATCAACAGTTACACTAGTTTCAAGTTTCCAACTTCATTCAAAATATCCATACGGGAATTGTCAATCTTCATGAAACTTTTCCCCCAAGCATCTAATTCATCCTATAATCATACTAAACCTAATATAACATGATTCCCACATTCAAATCAGATTGTTATCCACCTAATATGATCATTCAAACTCCCAAATCATTCAATCAAACTTCTCTTTCAAACTAGGGTTTCTTCCCAACACTCACGAACATGATAAACCCTAAAACTTGATAATAAATCTTACGAATCCATGAACAATGATCCTAACAATAACAAACTGAAATTTAGAGATTGCATGCAACATACATGAATCATGAACAAGTGATCACAAGATCAAGAGATCAACAAGAGAAAAGAGAAAAAGAAACGAAACAACCCAACCCGCTCAACCCGCCGCCCATGGAGGCGGACGGAGAGAGAGACGGACGGGGATAGGGAGAAAGAAAGAGAGAAAAGAAGGAAGAAAGAAAGAAAAGAGAAAAAGAGAGAGAGAGAGAGAGAGTTACCTTGCCGGAAAAGAGAGAGAGAGCGGCGGCGGCGGTGGGGTGGCTGCCGTCGGTCACAAGGGAGAGAGAGAGTGAGAGAGGGACGGGTAGAGTAGGGAGAGTGAGAGAGATTAGGAAAAATAGGAGGATGAGGGTTTTTATGAGAGTTAGAATTAAAATTAACCTCATAAGTAGGAAACCCTCTTGGATTAGGAAACTTTTATTGTATGAAGAAATTTAGGTCAAAAGACACTTATTTCCCCTTAGTTTTGTCAAAAGACAAACACCTCCCCCAACTCAAGTAAAAGACACTAAAACCTTTGATTAAAGTCACAAAGTTCCCCCAAACTCTCAAAGCATTATAATTAACTCTCTATAATTACTTTAACTTCCCAATACTTGTAATAATATCACAAAATACCCGTAGTCACAAAACGGGGTATTTCATCCTTCCCTCCTTAAAGAGAACTTCGTCCTCGAAGTTTAAACAAAAACCTCCCTCCTTAAAGAGAAACTATCCTTGAAGTTTAAACCAAAACTTTAACCACACAAAGGTATACACTTTCCCTCACTAGTACGACTACTAAATGCAACCTAAGGTCATGAATGATATGCAGTATACTATAAGTAGTATTGTATTAAAGAAAAACGAAGGATTACAGATCTTGTTTTCCGGTTCTTCGAGAGCGTTCTTCCTACCTTTGTTGGCCTAAAGGAGAGGGTCAAATAGTGGGTTAGGTGTTGAGTCTCTTTCTTTCACTCATTTCGCTAGCTGTTCAGAAGATTTTTGGTGTTTTAATTTTCGTTTCTTTTCTTTTGCTCATCTTTAGAACTTTTTCCAGTGGGTTTTCTCCTCTGCTTCTCATTAATTTATTTTCCTTGGGTTCGTTTGGTGTTCTTATTTCTTTATGTTTGTTTCTTCTTGAGTGTTGGGTTATTCATATTTATCTTGTCAGCTCCTCTCTGTTTGGGTTTGATTTCTTCTTTTAGTGTTTGTTTTCTTGTCTGGTCTCTGTGCAATCGAGTTCTATTTTATCATGAAGAGGATAAGATCGACAGCCTTAACAAAAGTGTGGGCCTTGAGCTATCAGGAACAACCGCGTTATCTCGCAAACTTGTTCCGCACAGATCTACATGAACCCATAAAGGAAGAAAGTGCGTTTTTGCTCCAAAAGATTTAGAATATGGGCTGAAGCATTCTCTCAGTGCAAGCGGATTCGGAAACAAGGGTAGTTTCATCAGAATCTTCATGAGGTTAAGATGTTAAAGTTTATGTATAGTCGGGCTGAACTTTTACATCTTCGCTTCTCTTCGCATAAGTTTTTAGTGCCTGATTATACATGCAAGGAATTTGCAAGCATCTTGTCCAGTCCCAATTCAAATACCCATAAAGTCAAGTTCAGATTTGTCAATCCAAGGACCAAACAGGAGATTCTTGTTGATGAAGACTGGTATTGGAAGGCTGCGAAGCGATCACCTCATCAGGCTAGTAAGGGAAGAGGAGCAGTTCATATTCCTTACCGCTTGTTCCGTAAGCGTTTTCTCAATCAGCCCAAGCCTCGCAACTCAAGGACCAGAGCAGAGCCGTGCAAAACAGAGGATACCCAATCCTCGAAAAATTTGTCAAGCTCTTTTTCGACAGGCACAAATGTGGAAATTCTCAAGGAGGGATCTAGTCCATCGGGGTCAACTGACTCTGGATCGTTTCAGCAAGGAGCTAATTGTAGTAGACCACCCTCCCCCTCTCCAACGCACCATCTGGATAAGAAATTGAGGCTGAGCTTTAAGTTTCGGGAGCCACCAGATTTGAGGATTCATCCTTCTTTTCATCCTATCATATGATTTTCAGTCCCGCTATGTTATATGTCTACTGCTTTTTAGCCTCTTTTGAATTTTTTTCTTGTCTTTTCTCCAGGTGATGGGTCCTCAGATCTCCCGTTCTCAGCATGAAATGTCTAGTATGTGATGTTGCTATGTGTTTGATCTGGTCTAGGTCTTGTATCTTTGTTTGTTCTCGCTAGATCTATGTAGTAGGTTTCTTTGGTAGCTTGTTAGTTTATTAGTTGCTTGGGAAACTTGTAATAGTATGTAGGTGATGTGTAACTTATCTTATTATTAATTGATGTTCTTCTTCTCCCGCAAAAAAAACTGTGAAAAAATAAAACTTTAGGTATCTACGATGCAATTTTTCCAATTTCCTTATTAGATACGTACATTCACGTGGCATTGACAATGCATCTAGAAGAAAAAAGAAGACAATGCATCTAGAACACCATTTTGGGAAAAAGTTTCAAAACAACACTATAGAACGAGAAAAAAAAAAACTCAATGAAAATCATTATTATTATTATTTTGTAAAGTAGAATCATTATCCGATGTGACCTCTTGGAAATGAAGGGGAGCACGTACATTCAATAGTCCAAGACCAGAGTGTGACTTTGGCAATATAAGTTGGGATAATTTACAGTTTACATCCTCGGGTTTATGTAAATAGGCAATATATACCCCTATTGTTCATCAATTGACAAAAGACACCCCTATTTTGTGCAATAATAATTACAAATTATACCCCTCAGTGCACTTCCGTTTGGGAGGGGTGAAGTGAGAGTTGGGCTCACTTTCTGGTGTATTTTTCATTCCCCTTTCCCCCTGAATTTTGGTAATTTACATTTATTACCCCCAGGTTTAAGTAAATATGCAATCTATACCCTTATTATTTGTCAATTGACATACAACACCACTATTTTGTGAGTTGGCAGTGAGGTACTGTAATAACCACATTTCTTAAGCTTATATTACTTCAGTTTATTTCACGTTTAATTGTTTAGTAGTTAATAGATAAGCCCATAACTGAAAAACTATTAATGTTAAGGTCGTCGAGAAATACACCGAAAGTCGTAAAATATTATTTTATTGCTAAATTAAGGATAAATTATTTAGGAATAATTAGTGATAATTACTAGCTTAAGTGCTAATTAAGTACATATGTATGCATATTTTGATATGTGGCATGTTATATGCTTGACGTGACTAAATTACATGTTTATTTGACGTGGTGGTTGAGGATAAGCATTTAGATTTGGCCAAATAAATGTGTGACACGCAGAGGGACACGCGTCACAACATATGCGACTTTCCCTGCATGCGCGACACGTAGGGGGTTACGTGTCATGCTCTAAGGCCATCATTATCCATGTGTGACACACAGGCGACATGTGTCGTCGTGTGGCACAACTTTCGTTGCATGCGCGACACGTGTCCTTGTGACTCAGCGCTCTCTGATTGGTCGCTGAATTCTATAAATAGGGCCCAGTGCTTTAGTTATTTCTCATTCCAGATTCGATTCAACTACTGATAAGTGAGATAGAGAGATATTGTGAATATTTCGAGATAAAAGATTTGGAGCTACTCGTATCATTTCGAAGTTGTTATCATGAAGCTACTATGAGGTAGGGGAAATATAGTTTTCACGTCTACTGTAATTACGGTCTATACGTGATTATAGGCGTATATGTTGATTGTTAAGTTATTGTTTGTTATTCGCATGATGTATAAAGCATGATAATTACGTGATTCGTAATCGATGTTACAGTTTAATTGATTATTATATTTCTACGCCAGTGGTTAGGCGGTACCTACTGGGCTTTTTGCTCACCTTAAAATAATTACAGGTACCGGACCGGATCGATCGAAGACTATAGACGGGCTAGATTTATAGCGTTTCCGAATTAATTGTATTATTTGTTAGGATTGTTTATTTGAGATTTGTAAACAATATTGTTTAAATGAATAGGAAAATGAAAAGAGTTGTCTATATATTTCTAAGCTTCCGCTATTTTTTATCGAAAAGCGAAAATGTTCGTCTTTTCGTCGCGGCCGAAAATGACGCGTTTACTCTGATAAATTCGTATTCAACTTAAAGGGAAAAAGTCGGGTCGTGACAGGTACACCTTTGGGTGTTTGGTTCATGCCTATTATGCCTCTAGTAGTCTAGTGATATATAATGCATTTTTTTATTACCTTTATAAGCTTAGATATTACTACTTATACCATTAAATTGTATGACTATTTTACCTCTCCATGGGTTATAAATCAATATAGAATATATTTTGTTTTTGTCAAAAGGTAAGTTTGTCGAGAATGAAAATCAACACCGAGTGAATATATTTTGTTGTTGTCAAGAGGTAAATTTGTCGAGGATGAAAATCAACACTGAGTGAATTTAAAATTTTTATTTAACAAAATTAATTCTGATAGAGTACTTATAAAATATCAACATCAATGTGTGGTTTGTTTACTAGTACTTTGCCCATTCGTAACAATTGCTAGTATACGTATTTTTATCTTGCATGGTAGAATAGAAGAATCATGTGTGTCGAAACAGAAAATTTAACAAAAAGGTCCTAATTATGGTTAGGGAACGACGGAGTACCGTGATAATTTTTTTTAGAAATTATATCATATAGCTGGGTTCGAACCCGGGACCTCAGGTTCGAGCCCGAGCCTATTTGTAAAAACATGAGGGTAATTTGCGTAAATAACTATAATTTTTGACTTTTTTTAGGTTATGAATTTTTTTTAGAAAGAGCCAATCCATCAAAATGTAAACTACATTGATTATGGATGTTACAGCTTGTCACTTAAAATTGTAATTTCGACTTTTTATTGAAGGTATTTCAATTTTTTTGAGAAATAGGTATTTCGATAATTGGTTGAACTGCTCACTGCTCATATTGTGCTTGAGAGAAGGTGGTAGTAATTAATGTGGAGAGTCAGGTACGGATGAGATCGATCGACTTTATGGGTGAATTTGGTGTGGCTTTTTGGATTTTAAGTTGTCTAAACGATGGTGAGAAAAAATATGTGACACAAAAGTTCGAGAAAAATGATGCACGTGTTTTGTATAAAAAGTTGTGCTCTTAAAAAGTCGGTGGTGTTACAGTTTTGTTGTTTAGTACTAAAAGTTATCGTTTTTACCCTTTTGTCTATTCATTGAAAGTCAGTGAAGTGACATTTTTGTTTTTTAGTGAGAACATTATGGTTATTTTCACGATTTAAAAGAACATAAAAAAATTACTTTAACCTAACGTTTTTTTCCAATAATTCTACACTTACATTTTGAAAAGCCAAAATTCAAAATTTACTCACTAAAATTCATGTCAGACACTTGAACAAAATGTCCAAAAAAAAAAAGATTTCGAATTAAAATCCGCAAGAAATTCACGCTAGACCCACCCTGTGAGAGAGTGTATGATCGTTTCCAAACTAGCCCTTAGAAAACTTATGTACGATTGTCTTCATCTCTAAAACTCACATTTACACTCTCCTATTGCGCCTGTTTGGATTCCCCAGTTCGGTTAACCCTTACCAGAACTAAACTTTTTTTGGATTGAGGAATCACCGGTGACCAGTAAATCCCTTAGCGGTGTCCGGGTTATGGACAAAGCCGGTGGACAGCATTAGATAGCCAGTGCCCATGTTGGAGTCTTGTTTTGAACTTTTTTTGTTTTGTACTTTTTTTAGTAACCGGCGAGAGAAAGTGTGTGGTTCAGAATTTTTTAATATAACTTTTTGTTGAAATTTTGTTGACTTTTGTTCTACTTGTGGCAACTACTTTGTTGAAAACTGAAAATTCTGTTGGTCCCATATAATTTGTAGAATGGAAAAGCAAAGAAAATAATACCGGTGACCTGCTAAAAAGTTACCGGTCACCGAATATTTTTCAACCAAAACCTTTAAACCCAAACACCACTAGATTTTGGTTGACCATAACTATAAAACCATAAAATCCAAACAGGTCCATTACTGGTGTGTCATTACTTAAATCATGATGATGCAATAGTACGTATCACATGGTAAAAATAAATTCCCCAACTTTGACTCGTAGTACTGTACAACCGAGGAAGCCATTACTTAAATCATGATGATGTAATAGTACGTAGCACATGGTAAAAATAAATTCCCAACTACTGTTACTAACTGAAAGCACCGTACAACAGTCCATTAAACAATGTAGTACCAGTATGTGGCACGGGCTTTTTACAAACACAATAAAGACTTCTGACAATCTGTCCATTGAATAATAAGATCAACAAGCTATCACTACAACTACACAAGTACGGTAGTTTTATTTCTTCTCTTTTGTACGTATGCTATTCAATGACTCTATATAAGATCAACAAGCTATCACTACATTTGCTACTTACCCTTCACATCTTTTTTCTTCTTGTTGTTGTCCACATAACTTCTTTGTTATTCTTCACAATTGAAGTCATCCTCTATCCGAGCAAATACTTCACTTAAGTTATTCTTTCAATCGAATTCAATATCTTATGAATACGACTTCGAGCTTTTGGATAATGTGGGAGAACAACTAGCTATAGGAAAGCGCTATAGGGTAGAGGGAAATGTAAGAGGTGAGGCGATGTACGACATGGTGTGTGCTACATTCGCATCTGCCGAAGATAAGAGAAATGCAGTTCTTGTTTTGGAAAGTGTATGATCGTTTCCAAACTAGCTCTTAGAAAACTTATGTACGATTGTCTTCATCTCTAAAACTCACATTTACACTCTACTATTGGGCCTGTTTGGATTTCTCAGTTCGGTTAACCCTTACCAGAACTAAACTTTTTTTGGATTGAGAAATCACCGGTGACCAGTAAATCCCATAGCGGTGCCCGGGTTACGGACAAAGCCGGTGGACAGCAATAGTTAGCCAGTGCCCAGGTTGGAGTCTTGTTTTGTACTTCTTTTTTGTTTTTTACTTTTTTTAGTAACCGGCGAGAGAAAGTGTGTGGTTCAGAATTATTTACTATAACTTTTTGTTGAAATTTTGTTGACTTTTGTTCTACTTGTGGCAACTACTTTGTTGAAAATTGAAGATTCTGTTGGTCGCATATGATTTGTAGTATGGAAAAGCAAAGAAAATAATATCGGTGACCTGCTAAAAAGTTACCGGTCACCGGATATTTTTCAACCAAAACCTTTAAATCCAAACACTACTAGAATTTGGTTGACCATAACCATAAAACCATAAAATCTAAGCAGGTCCATTACTGGTGTGTCATTACTTAAATCATGATGATGCAATAGTACGTGGCACATGGTAAAAATAGATTCCCCAACTACTGACTCGTAGTACCGTACAACCGAGGAAGCCATTACTTAAATCATGATGATGTGATAGTACGTAGCACATGGTAAAAATAAATTCCCAACTACAGGTACTAACTGGAAGCACCGTACAACAGTCCATAAAAAAATGTAGTACCAGTATGTGGCACGTGTGTTTTACAAACACAATACAGACTTCTGACAATCTGTCCATTGAATAAAAAGATCAACAAGCTATCACTACAACTACACAAGTACGGTAGTTTTATTTCTTCTCTCTTGTACGTATGCTATTCAATGACTCTATATAAGATCAACAAGCTATCACTACATTTGCTACTTACCCTTCACATCTTTTTTCTTCTTGTTGTCCACATAACTTTTTTGTTATTCTTCACAATTGAAGTCATCCTCTATCCAAGCAAATACTTCACTTAAGTTATTCTTTCAATCTAATCCAATATCTTATGAAGACGACTTCGAGCTTTTGAATAATGTGGGAGAACAACTAGCTAGAGGAAAGCGCTATAGGGTAGAGGGAAATGTAAGAGGTGAGGCGATGTACGACATGGTGTGTGCTACATTCGCATCTGCCGAAGATAAGAGAAATGCAATTCTTTTTTTGGAAAATTTAAATTTTATTTTTTTTCCAACACCCAAACCTCGAGTTCGTCCTTCACAAAGCTATCATGATAAACACATACTACGTTTCAAATGTTCCGGACGATAGATGTCTTCTTGGTTTGAGGATCTGAACAGAGCTTCCATTTATCCTTCCGGAGAGCGTCGCGATATGATTCGGTATAGGTTCTTTCTATTCTATTTTGTAGTTTAAGTTGTTTAACTTAATTGTTTAAATGTCTATTTTTTAAATTTTTTTGAGCAGAAATCTTATGTTTGCCAAGGCTTAGTGCGCTTCCACTCAAATAATCAACTTGTGTTTAAACCCGACCTCGACGCAATGTACATTACTCGTGATGATTTCCCGAGAATGATCTTACTACAATTTGAAGAGTATGTGGATGATGCATTTGACAAATTTTCTACCTTTCTGGGAACTGTACGTGGGTCGATAAAACTTCAGCCGTCTAATTGCAACCACTTTTGTCATTCTCTGTAATATTTCTGGAATAACATGTAAGCATTTATGTTGTGCTAGTTGTTAGTATTAAAATGTGTTCAAGTTATTATGCAAAAACTATGCTTTACTTAGTACTTACGATCTTTAAATTTGTTGTTCGCTTATATTTTACTGTCCCCTTTACAGTGGATGTCATGATACCTTCTTTCGTGTGTACTACCACCCATTCTCATGTTCACAAGAAGATACAGTCTCATTTTAGCAAACATGGGTGATGAGAACTCGCGTCATTATGATTATTATCTAGCAGCACTCATAAACAATTGCGAGTGGAAATATCCATTTGAGCATTGTCGAATTGACATGAGAAGGGTGTACAAGCAAAGAGAATTCCGGTTTGAGAGGTTTGCTAATACTCTATGGGAGTTTTTTTTCTTTATATGAGAGCACTGTTCAACCACATACATAACTGCCACTACCCCCCAAAAATAAAAAATAAGGTACTTTATGACATCAGGTTACATCTTTCGAATATTCTTAGTGATGCGAATGACGCGTTTCTTCATCATGGTGCTTTCTAGTATAATTCCATCATTCTTAACTAGTAATTTATTACTAGTAGTATAAATTTTCAGTTATATTTTGTTTTAGGTCTTTGTACTAATACTAATTTTTCCCCTTCACACGTGCATCTTGCTGACTCAGGTTTTAGAAGCATAAGAAAGAAGAATATGAAATCAACTTAGCTGCAATTGTGAGTGGTTGGTTGAGCAAGTGATGGAAAATATGTAGTGTGAGAGGAAGGTCCTGTTTCCCAGGGTAAATGTATGAAATTACATCTAGACTTTTATGGGGAGAGAGCGTTTAGATAATTGTTGTGGATGAGGCATGTTGTACTATTAGTTGCCGTTAGGGTTATCTATGCCCGTGTACCATGTGTGTGGACTTTTTATCCTGTTATGTACTATGTTTTGATGTTCTCGGTTGCATGTTAAACAATTTGCTTGTTGCACTTGTGAGTATATCTTCAATTGTTGCTTTTCTTAATGAGATTTCAGTCTGTTTGGTTATAAATAAACTAAAAAGAAATTAAAAGTAATGCACATAGGATATGAAATAAAGTTCACCTGATAGATTACGGGTGCTCTATTTCCCTAATATTACTTGAGAAATGCTAAAGAAACCTACCTTATACACTCTCCTTAAATACTCTCCACTAGGTTATGCCATGTGGTTAATTGTATCTCAACAAAACAATTGTTCCTTAATTATAGGAGAGATGATGCTAATTAATAGGAGTTAGGGTATGAGTCTATGAGATAATTCGCAAGTCAACTTCAACGTTAATCATATATTTAGAGGTTATCAACTTTTTTATTTGACCACATTTTTACAACGTAATTTACTTTTGATGCCATTATATCCAATAAATTGAGCTGTCATCCCCAAATCGCTAGTCTCCAGAATTCTCCAAAATAAAAGATAACCCCTCTCTCACTTGGTGCGAAATTATCACTGGCCGGGAAAAGAAAATTAAAGAAATAGTTTTTGTGAAACAAAAATCTGCTTGGAAGCAAACAAAATTCATCATTTCAGGTGGAACACTCCTTATTTGGCACACAATTTTTTGATGAAATTCTCATAAGATAATTAAACGTTCTCCACGAAAATTACTTAAGTCTAATTTAGAAAGAGACTACATCGGACATAGTGTGTGAAGTATTTAAATCCTATGAAGCTTAATTTGCATGAGTTTATACAAAATCATTATTTCTTCTACCAACCAAAAAATTATCACAAATTTTAGTACTTTTTTTTTATCTACTTATAAAAAAACAAATTTTATACTATTATGAAGAAAACAATGTATTTTCCTAAAAACTAATGTTTCTTTAAGATAGCTATTCCGAACAGAAATATTGTATAATTTCCTAACATGAACTTGGTGCGCCGAATTCTTTAATGATAAGTAATGGTAATTTTTTTAGAGTAAAATAATGCTCAAGTAAATATACACGTCGTACTACAACAATAATAATAACATCAATTTTAGAAGCTTACCAATCACAACAAGTATACCCAAAAAGAAAACAACAACGTATGGTCAAACAAAAATGTTAGCCAAAGTGATGAAGCAGTTTTCACTTGCACCATTTTCATTTGCACATTGCATTTCCTTCATTTTCTTTAATTATCTTTTCCAAAGTGATAGATATTAGCTAAGGGTAAAATTGTCAGCCGAAAATTTTGATTGTTTGGCTCAAAAATTGTTTAATCGGCCCACTTTTGTGCTAGGTCCACTTTGGATGGTTGATTTGATTTCTCTGCTTTGCCATGATAGCCTCTTGTGCTGGCTTTCTTCCCTTGTCTTTTAGCTAGTTTTACACCCGCGCACTGCGCGCACGGTGTAGCTTTGATTTCGATCGGGTTATTTTTTCTAGATTTTTGCGTTGTGGTAGTGTTTAAACGGAGTGTTGTGATGTGTGCGATACTTGATTGCAAGCAGTTGTAAAAAGAGATAAGGAAATATTGATTACGACAATGGAAAAAAGACCAAACCAACACTATGGCGTATGGCATGAGCTATCAGGCCAAATAACAACGGAAGTACCTGGTAAATATGTTAGTCGAAGGCTCGTATCAAGTAATGCATCATTGTATGACAATCGACATGTGAACTCGCGAGGTTACCATAAGTCGATAACAAAAACAGCAGTTCAGAACATAATTCTAAATGATCAATCTACTTGAAGCTGGCAAAGAAGCTACCTTCGATATCAACCTGCTAAACGCTTCGATATCAACCACATTCCAATTTATTTACCATTCTAACTGGACAAAAAAAATTAGAACTCTTGCAATAAGAAAAAAAATAGTGGACGACAATCAAGATGCAAGCATAAGAGAATGCAACTATGTTGTGCTCTCGCCTTTTCGTATGCAATAATAATCGTTAGCGAATTCTACAGTTGATTAAATCTACGGTTTGGGCTGTGTCAATCGAGATACAGGAAGAGACACCTTTCTAAGCATCCAGGATGTATTTTCAGATTTCAAGAGATTTCAAGGGATGAGGATACTTATAACTAAAATTTCTTCTATGAGAGGACAAAGACAACTTTGCAGTCTCATCTAAGCGCGGCAATTAATTGAGGCAACCATGAATGGTCAACACAATGAACAAATAAATAATATGTAATTCTTATTTGATGATGGCCTGATCAAGTAGTCAATACATTCAGATTACCAAGCTGCATTAGTCCAACTCCAAAAAATGCATAGAATGTGGCTATATGACCGAGACTGGCACCATTTGCCTAAAACATAACATTATAAAGTCATCGGTCATACAAACACAACAATACGTTGGCTATATGATAGAGACTCTCACCGTTTGCCAAAAACACAACATTATAAAGCTCAAATGCATCAACACAAAACTAACATCTTAATCAAATCCAAAAACAACATTCAGTAGCATCACACATGTTGTTGCTCAGTATGTCACACTTTTAAGTTTGGAAGTGGGATCTTGACCATTCTATGGGGGTTCTTATCTTTGCAGACCCGCTTGTAAGCCTCCAATGACATCACTGTCAATGCGTCCATATACATTTCCATCATCCACAGTACTTGCCTGAACTGCATTCCTTAATTTGTCTTTCAGTGACTTACCCCTATGGACCTTCTAAAGTTTCATGCAAGTCTTTGATAAAAAATCTATGTCCTGCACGCGGTACTAGTGAGGATAGATCATTCCTTAGTCCGTGTGTGATATAACTCAAATTAAAACATAAGCATATCATGTGAAATAAAATAGAAATCACATAAGGACATATAAAGAACTCAGTTTTACCTGTTGCTTGTCATAAATGAAGTCCAACAAGCATCATTTTCCTGTGTCTGTATCCTTTTTTATATGGTCCACGAATCACTTCCATGAGTGTTTACACTCTGACTCGACAATAGCAAATGAAATTGGGTATTGACAATTTTTGGCATCAACTCCAACACATATCATCAATTGCATGCTAGTACCTCCTTTCATGTGGCATGAATCAAGGCCAAGTACTTTTCTACACACAGACACCCTCATAAACTTCCTTAAATGACGATTAAGAATTACTTCAGTCAAGAAACTACACCTTGTATCCTCGTAACTCTGATAAGCTCAGTTCAATAGTCATAAAGACACCCATATTTCTCCACTACAGTTCCTTCATAAAATATTTCAGCAATCTTCTTAGCTATGTAAAGCTTGTCCTTACTAAAGAAAAAAAATTTAAGTTCTTTCTTCACTTGATTATGAAAAGTAGTAAGTGGACACTATGGATTAAACCTAACTTGATACGATACACATATGGTGAGAGAAACTTGGCACAAGTTTTAATAAACGTGTGCCTTTTACAGTTTACCCTTTGAAATACTAAATCCTAGTATTAATACATTTGAAATTTCCACTAGATAAATACTTTTGGAGGGTCCAATTAGTGAAAGGGTTCATTACATTTTACCCCGTTTGGTTGGGTGTTTGTGCGAAAGACCCCCCCTCCCGGTTTCGAAATTATTAAAACACTCCCCTGTACTTTTTTTTTGTGCAGTTCCGTTAAAAGTAACGAAATCCGTCAAAAATCTGATTTTAGTGCCCATCATACCCCTGGTCAAACTTGCAAAAGAAGAAGAAGAAGAAGAAGAAGAAGAAGAAGAAGAAAGAGAGAGAGAGAGAGAGAAAACGAATTTGGAGGAGGAAAGAGAAGGTGAAAGAGAAGGGGAGGAGGATGAGGGGTGGAGTTGGAGCTGGACAAGAACGCCAGTGCCAACGGAAGGAGGAGAACGGCGACGACGAAGTGGGTGGAGGACGCCGCCGCCGGAAGACGTACTGGACGACGACGACAACGGCGCACCAACCGGCGGAACGACTCCCACCACGGTCTTCGTCGCTTCCGCGTGCTGTTCTGCTCTTCTCTCCCTCTCTTGATGTCACTTCTCTCTCCCTCTTGATGTCCCCAAATCTGGAAACCCAGAACAACCCACCAAGAACACCAACAGAGCCTCTCCTCCCACCCCCTTTTTCTCTCTTCGTAATTCTTAGTTTCTTACCTACTTCACTACAGGTCTAAACTAATGGCAAATTCGGTATGCCTCATAGTAGAGGAACAAGCCAAAATTGGAGAACAAGTATGAGCAGTTACACAAACCAAACAATAAATTAAGTAGGTAATCAACAATGTTTTTTTTTTAGAAATACCAGTAAACAATGAATTAATCAATTTAAGAAAGGGTTTGCAAACCCAGTCAAACTAATAAAGTTTTACTTGCAATTACAACAATGGCTTATGGAACTCAAATTTGTGTATTTTGTTTGATCTTTGGTGAGGTATGGAACTCGACCTCCTTGGTTTGGGTTTTTTCTTGATTTTATTTGTTCAGTTTTAGTACAGCTTTGCATTCTTATATCAGAACACTAGGTTGGAGAAGATGGAAAAAGAAAGAAGATTGAGGAAGGAGAAGAAGTTGATGTAGAGAGAAAAGAAATACACAAGAACTAGAGAGAGAAAGTGAGATAAGAAAATGAGTGCATTATTCTACATATGAAAGGGTATTTTAGTCATTTGAACCTCATTAACGGAAAATTAACCCCTTACAACACAAAAAATAAACCACAGGGGGGCGTTTTGCATAATTTCGAACCCCAGGGAGGTCTTTCGCACAAACACTTAACCACAAGTGGATAAAATGCCATTAACCCTTAGTGAAAATTTGGATTCCCTCCAAAACTTTAACACCAAAAGCATAACGCAAAATTAAAATGGAGCCAAAATAGGGGTCTTTTCAATCCCCCTTATATAATACATGTTACAAACACCAAAGAGCAGACGTACACATCTATTCTTCACAACAACTGATGAAGAACAACTGAAACAACAAAATCCAAACATTTATAACAGCAAAACATAGTGTGGCAGATGTAGCTGCTGAAGCATCACCATCATCATCAACATCTGTAACATCAGCAACCAACAATAGTAGCTAATGCATCTTCATCAATGCCCTTTAAGAACCAACATAAGAAGAACTAAAGTTGAAGTAATGTCAATTGTAGGTAAGAAACAGTTAACTGTTGATGAGATGAGAACAAATTCTGCAATTTTTGCTATTGAACTGTACAAACATGGTTGTATACCATGGCAAAGTAGCCGAATTACTGACGAAATTTAGAATTCACCCAAGAACAGTTACTGCCATAATGTCAAGGGCACGTAGATGCAGACAACTTGGTGTACCCAAAAAATTTGGCATCCTATCCACTATTTCCTACATTGTCTCATATGCGCCCTAAGACAATCTCAAATGCGATTCTTCTAAAATTAAACAATTTCCCGTTCCCGCTCCATATTGACTTTGGACGAGACTACTATTAGATACATTTGGATCCATTAGGAACAGAAAGGGTTGCATATGTGGAAAAAGAGCTAGGAGTCGTGCATAATAGGTAAAGCCCAAAATATTGTGAAAGGCCCAATACCCATAAGCCTATACCCGCATGAATTAACGACAACACAGCCTTGTGGCCGAGTATTGAAAAAACTTCCATGTTTATATGGAGCACGCAAGGATATTATGGTAAATCACGTTCAAGATATTTCTTCACCATCTCTCTTTATGTCTCCGCTCTCAACAACGACTTGGAGCAGAAAAAATATATTTCCGGAGCCTATCCTTTGTAAAATGCGTGACGTGAAAGTGTGGGACCACGAGAAGATAATAATCGGGGGTTTCGTAGCACCTTGTTTGGTCACACCCTTTTCACTTCCCAACGTTCAGATTTTGTGCAAAGTTTCATCTAATTACAAGTCAATCCCCTTACATGTACTAATTTTCACTCGCCTTACATGTACTAATTTTCACTCGCCTCCCGCGCCAGTGCCTTTCGTTGTCCTACCATTTGCAATGGTCTGTGATATTATACTGAAACTTACATTTAACTATTTTGTTATCCAAAGCCTCTGTTATCATCTTTGCAAATGCAAATCACTCTCTCAGCAGCACCCACCAAGAGTGTTGTTGCATGAAAACATTGCCAATTTTGAATTGTATTCCTATAATTGTATTATGAATTTACAGTACTTGCTGTATATGTAGTAGTTATCAAAAAGAAAAAAAAAATCACTCTCTTTGCACGTTTGATGGTAAGCGACCCTTTTTAAAATGTCTTTTTATTTATTTATTGTCGTGTCTCAGATTTAGTCAGATAACATTATACAGCCAATTTTAATTTATGTTATTAAAATACATGATAGGAAGTAAACATAAACATATGCTTAATATGCTATACATTTTAAGTTAACATTAACGAATATTAAAAGTTAGTAAAATACGACCAATTTGCCCAACTTTTGATACATTTGCATTGTTCTTTGTTTTAATTGACGTAAAATTAATGCACTATTATCAATTAATGTTTATCGTTTTTTGTGAGAGCATCTAGTTATTTGAATAACTTACTTTTTTTAGGGAATTTGAATAACTTACTCACTAAATGAAAATCGGCTATATTATTTATCATCACAAATATCCAAGTAAGCTTTCCTTGCAAAGTTCTCATAGAAGTCAATAATGTCTAACTTTACAGTTGCAACTGCACTCTCATGTATATTTTATGAGGAAGCAATGCTCTTCTAGATGCATTGGCCGATAAAAGAATGATCAAGAAGAAAATGCTCTTCTAGATGCATTGGCCGATAAATTCATTATGAAGATGATGAATTTCAATATGCAGTGTTTTAGGTTTTAGGCTATGTTGGTTTCTCTTGTTATTTTCGTGAATGAGACAATGCACCTAATTCATTTTTTGTTCATATGAAATAACCAAGACGGTAAAACAACACATAATTTATAACTTTGAAGAGGTAAAACTAAAAGCACAATGAGATGGTGAATTATACCCTTATTTATTTATATTCTTATAACAAATCTTATTTATTTTCTATAACACCATGAATTGTAATTTGACTAAAGTCCATAATAAAAGAAAGATCTTTTGATGATTATCAAAATTGGTCATCCAAACAAACCACGTCATACCCGACTCACGATTCGTCGACAGAAGCGGAGAGATAACTACGCTGCTTTACAACCGCCACGTCACTACCAACCCCGGTTAGAATTTAACCAAACCCTAGTCAATGTAAACCCCAAGCCAAGCATATATAACTAATCAATCGTTCATCGTCTTCACCGTAGTACTCTCTCTAGGGTTTCGTTTCAGATCTTTCTCATTAGTTTCTCTCTCTATCTCTTGTTTAGCTATGGCAGAGTATAGGTGTTTCGTCGGAGGTCTGGCATGGGCCACCGACGACCGTGCACTCGAGAACGCCTTTTCTCAGTTCGGTGAAGTGATTGATTCGAAGGTCGGTTACAGATCCACAAGTCGCTGAGATCGATCGGATCTTGTGATTTCTCTCTGGTTTTACTGTTACTAGTCTCGTTACTATACTGTTACTACTTTTATTGATCTGATCTCTGAACGGTACGTTCATCATCTGGAAAGAGATCGAACCGATTTTCGCTTAATTCGTTTCGTTTTTTTGTAGATCTGATTTGTTCTGTTGTTTCTGATATGAATTGTGTTTTTTTGTGTTCGTTTTGGTTCAGATCATCAACGATCGCGAGACAGGAAGATCCAGAGGATTCGGATTCGTGACTTTTAGGGACGAGAAGTCGATGAGGGACGCGATTGAGGCGATGAACGGTCAGGATCTCGACGGCCGTAACATCACCGTCAACGAGGCGCAGTCTCGCGGAAGCGGCGGTGGAGGCGGTGGTGGTGGCTACCGTGGAGGCGGCGGAGGTGGATATGGAGGCGGTGGCGGATCGTATGGTGGTGGAGGCGGTTATGATAGTGGTAGCCGTGGAGGTGGAGGAGGATATAGCCGTGGAGGTGGTGGTGGAGGTTATGGAGGTTCTGGCGGTGGCGGTTATGGAGGATCTGGTGGCGGTGGATATGGTGGAGGTCGTGACCGTGGCTATGGAGGTGGCGGTGAACGGTACTCGACCGGAGGTGGTGGTTCAGACGGAAACTGGAGGAATTAAGATATTTAGTTTGAAAGCTTTTTTTACTGTTTAGATTTGCGATATCTGGTTTGAGTAGTATGTGTGATCTCGTTCAAAGTTTTTTGTTTCTGGCATGACGTTTCTATAAGAACTGGTTTTGGTTTTATTTAAACTGCGTTTATTCTTATATCTGTCCATTGAAATTTTACACAAGTTAAGATTTGTTGAATGCTGCTGGTGTTGGAAGAGTTGCAGATTACTATGCTGCTGCTTTGTAGACGTATCGAAAGTATCCCTTGCACTGTAATTTCAATTCTGCCGGGCTTCAACTTGCCAGAGCATGAGCTAGTATAGCAAGAGCAAGAGCTAGTATAGCAACAAATCAAAGCAATACCAAAATGCAATCGCCATAGCGAACTGACTGACACCAAGCTGATAAAAACTCATCACCAGCTCGATATAGCAGGAATTCAGCTATGTGAATTGCAAAATAGCCAACATGACCAATGTTGCGAGCTGGTGCTATGCCGACTTGTATAAGCTTTCTAGCTTATACCAAGTGCTAGCGAGCACTATAGATAACTGACTGTGTTCGCTGTTTGAGTTGTTCGTAGGTTGAACCAAGTCGTAGCTCGAAACAGTATATAGTGACTTTGCTGTCTAAGTTGTTTGTGGCTCGTAAAAGTGCTAGCGCTCAGCTAATACCAGGCGCATTTGATATATGAGTTGTTCCTAGCTCATACCAAGTGCCACCAGAGCTCAGCTATGATACTAAGGGTGTTTGTTGTTGTCTGAGTTGTAGCTCGTACCAAGTGCTAGCACAAGCGCTCAGCTATTATACCAAGTGCATTTGCTGTTTGAATTGTTCCTAATTTGTACTTGTTTCTGGGCTTAGTTAAACCATATGAGAATGCCGTATGAGTTGTTCCTAGCTTGTACTGGCGCGAGCAACGTTGCTAGCTAAACCATGCCGTACCACTTGAATTTTGCTTCTTCATAGTTGCTCCTAGCTCGTACAAGTACTGGCACGAGCAATGTTGCTAGTGCAACCATGCCGTACCAAGTGCATTTGCCCTCTCCATAGGAATAATGATGTTGCCGTACCAAGTGCATTTGCCCTCTTCCTAGGAATAATGAATAACGACCTTCCCCTCACAGGGCGGTGTTCTCAACGATCCACTACCTGTATTCTCCTCGACTAGAAGCGAGCAACAAACACCAGCATTTTTTTTGAGTAAAACTAAGAAATATTCCATTGCTTAGCTATATGCTACTAAGATATGTCAGTGGGCGGATAAGAAAAGCTTAATGAACCAAAAAGCCTGATTAACTTATTCACACGGCCGACCAACAACAGTTACAGAAGTGATTTTCTTCGTGAACTACTATAATCAGGGCCCCAGTCCCATAGTTGCGAATACCGTTCAGGTCCCCGTTCCGTTTTGCTCTTGGGAACGGAACGATCTCGGATCCGGACGGAACGGAGATCCGTTCCGGATTTACCGCACTTTTTTATTTTATTAATATATATAACATAAAATATGTATCTTAATAAAATATCTTATAAATATAATTAAATTAGAACATAAAGTCTAGATGTGACTAATTTATACATCAAATAACCAATCATAACATCACATTTGCCATGAAAAAAAATTATTACTACTAAATTTAGTGATCGGATTGTGGTGAGAAAAATAGGACAAGAAGAGAATAAATAATGTGTACTTAATATGAACTTTTAAGTATCAAAATCACTTAACTTTGTACATTTATACAATAATTGATTCTATCATTATTAGTATATTTATCTTAAATGAAAAAGGGAAAGAAGTAACTTTGTACATTTATACAATAATTGATTCTATCATTATTAGTATATTAAATGCGGACTGCATAACAATAGCATGTGTTGGTCCAGTGGTAAACAAGTGGACGTTATTTCCCAAGTGCACGGGTTCGAATCTTGCAACCGGCATTTAAATTTTAATTTGGCTCCGAAACGGGCCAACGAGATCTTCCGGATCCGACTGGATCCGCCCGAAATTTCCGGAACATGGCGGATCGGGGCGGAACCGACCGGATTTCTGACCGGTACGGATCAGTTTGTACTCCGTTTCGTTTTGTCCGTGAAACGGAACGGGGCGGAACCGACCGGATTTCTGACCGGTACGGATCGAGATACAACTAACTGCTACTAGTACTCTTCTACACGAGTCTAGTTTCAGCGAGGAGCCTTTTAACAATGACAGGAAGCCAAAACTTCTTCCCAATTCCACCGAGGCAAGCTGCCCATGAGACAGCTTCATCAAAATCACCATATACGGGCATGCTTCAGTGATTAGGGCCTGTTTGATACTAACTGAAAATCTAAACAATCAGCAGAAAAAGCTTGGTAAGTTTGGAGATACCAAGCCGGCTGAAAATTTGAAGTAGTTAAAAATTCTAACCATGTTTGGTATGGGCTCCAAAACAGATTTTAGTCGGAATTGCAGAGCAACATAACAAACGAAATTAAATTAGACCGATTTTAATAAATAAAAAAACTGATTAAAATTTGGATTCCCAAACATGCACTATGCATGTCGGGGTAGAACTTCACTACATCATAGAAACATGTACACATTCCATCAAAGGAGGACCATAGCTGGTATATTGATACAAACTCCATTCGCTTAAACATACTCTTCTTGGAACCACGGAAATGAAAGGAACAAAAAAAAATCATCAGAATTTCAATTTTTCTGTAGGACAAAATAGTAAAGAGGAAACTTGGGATGTTGCCAATATATGTGATCGTTGACGGTACGATACATGCACGATTAGAATTGCAAGATAACCTCGGCAGAGTATTGTATTGAATATACTGACATCACCCCCCCCCCCCCCCCCCCCAAAAAAAAAAAAAAAAAAAAAAAGTAGACATCATTATCAAAGCAGTTGGTGCGCAACGTTAGTGAAAGCAAAATTATTAGTGGGCGACGTCACTAAAATCGACGTGGCACAAGGAGGGGGTGTCTGCCAATTCTATCATAGTGCATAGATATATCGCGCTATCAACAAACATACTCTCATACAAAGAAGTAGACAATTTCTTCAGACAATATGAGCAAGTTCACTAGGATAAATTTCGCCAATTGGTTGGGTGAACACTTCAAAACCCAATTCAGACAACCCTGCCTTCTTATTCTGAAACGCGAGCTTAGTACTATTATAAATATTATAACATAGCATAACTTGAAAATTCACATACTCGGTAAAAAGTTAACTGATTCATCATCGCACACCAGTTTTCTCTTCTAAAAACAGACGCCTCCAAGTTAACCGATATTAGTTATTATGTCTATTGCATTTCATATTCAGGCTACAAGATCCGTAATAAAACATCATTAATCATCTAGGTAAATGTATTGTGGAAGGAAAAGGAAAATAGCACCTCATTACCTACCAGATTCAGTTGAGGTATCAAATTAGCCAATAGACTGGGCTGATACATATGAATTCGAATCTGACAAACATATTTTTGTATCCTGAAAAGCAGCTCAGGAGTATTAGAAATACAATATAGCATATCGGAATATAATATAGCAAAGTTCATTGATTCTCAACACTCACCAAGTTTCCTTCTTAAAATATAAAGAGAGGGGTACACCAGAATTCAGCTCAGTGGGGTAGATATTTCTCAGTGAAAATATGAAGTCAGGGATCGTCCGAGGAGAGCTTTCCTTCAGTTTAAGAGGATACCATGCAAAGTGGTAGAGGATACCAATCATTCCCAAGTGTTTAAAAGCAGCAGATCAGATGGTATATTAGGGAGAAACCAAAAGGACAACCACCAAATGGAAAGACAGAAACCGCGTAAAAGATGGAAAACTCAGAATGGTGGTAACCGTCTCACTGTTAATTCGGATACATACCAAACTTGCATGAATTGAATTCTACAAATTGATACATCAATCGTCCGTGTTCTCAATGCCGCCATAGTGTTAAAGTTGACTCTAGAAACTTAAACATCTTTTTCTCCAAACACACCTAAATTTTTTGTTCATCTTTTTTGTCGTAGACTTTTTTGACATAAACTTATAAGTCAACTTTAGTTGCAAATAAGTTAATACCAAACTCACCCAACTCTTTACGAATTCTGTAACCGGGACCCAAAGTGGAGTCTTTTTGCGCACGAAAAGTCATCAGAAATATATCTTCTTAATTATGTCGAAGCTACGTGGGCTTTGGCATGTGACACTATACGCCTACTGGGCACTTCACAACAACGTAGACACGCGTTCCAAACCGAAGACGTAGCAGAAACCATGATACTAATGCTTTTTAATTTCTTCAAATCTGATAAACAATACAGATAACGCTATCTAAATCCACACCGTCCCAGTGGAGACACTCCGTTACAGGAAACTCCATTATCATCTTAAGGTAGAGAAAGCTGGTATATTAACCTGTCTTCAGGATACAAGTTTGGTTAACCATATGCTACAGAGGGCCTATGGCCAACCTTCAGTTTTAACACAAGGATCCTCCTAGCTTATGCAGGGCTACAAAATCCTTACACAAAATATCGTGTAATATATTAATATATTATACTAAACAAGAATATTTTGAATGGAAAAGACTACCTCATCACTTACAGAACAATGGAGATATCAAACTATCCAGCCAATTAAATGGGGGGAAAACTTCGGAATTCAAATCCGACATCCTGAAAATTCCAGCTAGTATTATAAATATAAAATCTCCATAATTCAAAAATTCATTTATTCAAAAGTTCATTGATTCTCCAGGGGGTATACATACTTTTAAGTTAAAATGTGAGTTGCTGATCATCTGAGGATAGCTTTCCTTCAATTTAAGAGCATCCATTCATCCCCTCTTTGACTTCCAGAAAGCTCTATTTCTGAACCTTCACCTATATAACCAGCTGAAAATATGTTGCGAGGATGTGGTATACTAGAGGCAGCCGCGGTGGCGGTGATAGGGAACCTTGCCATAGAGGAGGACGACGTAGCATGAGAGAATAGGAGTGTAGATTGTGTAGTAGTTCTCGATAGCATGACAGCAAAAACTTGTGCAAAAGATACAGTGTAGCATGATGGTGATGGTGATGGTGGGAATACAGAAATCTGGCAGAGCAACTAAGGATGTAGTTTTCTCCTCTTGACTTCTGTATGGGAGCCTTGTGGTGAGGGAAGATGAGAGTGCAGTGGCAGGGAGCCTTGAGGTGGCGGTGGTGGCCTTCTGCTATCGCGATTTAGCCTTGCGATATCGCGCTTTAGCTGATACATGGAGGGTGCTACACTATCGCATGTCAAACCATTTTTCAGATAAAACTGGTTGCTGCGGCATGCTACGTGGAGCTTCTTATAGTGGCTATCTTGCAAGAGACATTCAGCCTTTTTCGTGCGCAAGTCATATTGGAAAAATTGTTTTTCATACTCAAAGATGAATAGGCCGCCCAAATCATCATCATCATCATCATCATCATCATCAAATGTTGATGTTTTGTTTCTTGGCTGAGGAGGAAAGTGGACGAGTTGTCCAACACAGCCACCAATGATAGGTGGTCTAAAAGAGATGGTATATCCCTTAATCCAAGCACTGCCACAATGTTGTAGCAGCCACAGTTCAATAGTTGAGGGGGTGGTGTTGTGGGGGAAGCACAGGTGGTCTTTCACTTGAGACAATTTGTTAGTTATGAAGAACTTCCTGGGCTTGATGCTGCCGCCGCCCTCGTCACAACAAGGGGGAAGGCTGAATATGTTGAACTTGTTCTTACCCTCCTGCCTAAGATCAAGAGAGACAACTCTGTTCACACAGGCAATTTCAGATGGTTGGTGTGGCAGATGTTGCATAAAGCCGATAATGGCGTAAACAGCACCATTGACACCAATTAGATTCCCGAAATTTCCTGAAACCAATGAAGGCAGAGCATGCTCACCAACCAACTCCCACGACGGTTGGTCCTCGACATCATCATCCTCCTCCTCTCGGGCAACAGTAAGAGCTGTGAATCTAAGAGAATTTGTTTCGGTGCCATGAACACGAGCACTAGGACCAGGAAGGACCTCCAACATGACAGCTTTGTACGCCCTTATAGAAGCAATATAAACAATGCCGACCCTAAACCTGTTTGGTCCGACATCAGTGTGACAGTCGAAACGGAGGTATTGGGCGGTGGTGGGGCTGTAAACATATACTTGACGAGCGGTGTAGAAACACACCAAATCACGGCAAGATGCAAAATAGTCGACGAGGTACTCTTCTAAGTAACGACCGCCAATGTTTAGAACCAGTTTGCGGGCAGAGAAATCTTTGGCTACTTCCTGGCACAGAGGAGTGGGAAGAGCAGGAGTTGTGTAATTAACATGATCGGTATACAAGCCTCGACTCAGCCATTCGAAATTCTTGTTGCAAATAGCATCAGTAAGCACCAAGAAAGGAGATCGAACCGTCTTCATCTTCTTCTGGGCCTGAAGAGCAATGAAGCTCTCTGTGATTCGCGGTCTGGACTCTGGAAGATAATCACCTATCACCTATTATATTACTTAACCCGTTTCAACAGGAACAAAGATGTGGATTTAACGATCAAGTTAGCTACCTCCACGGTAAGAAAACCAGAATTTTACTATGGAGAAACCTAGAATTACAGCTGGAATACACCACTCTTAGAATCCTTGTAGAGCCGCTTATTTATAGACTAAGCCAACTTGCTGTCCAAGTAATCCTACTAGCACAAAAATTAGGAAACAATACCAATGAGGTATACTAGTAAATTCCTATTCATGTTTGATACTGTAACCGATAAAAATTGACAAGGAACAAGTTGAGGAAAAATGGATCAACATTGCCACAATTATGAAATCATAAACCAAGCATCCTATAATTGAGCAGAATACTAGATATTTACCCTCACATATAGCAACTGAATATGCAACAGCAACAGGAACTAGGGTTTCATTGTGAACTAACCTGCAATATTTTAAGAGATGAGCTCTTCTCAGGAGGAAGGCAGCCTCAACCACCAGTGGGAGAACGAATGGCCGGCGGCGGCGGCGTTGATCTGTGGAGGGGCGTCCGGTCGTTCCTCTCGACTCTTCAGTCGGAGCACAATTTCGCGAGGCAAAATCGGTGCGCGTTTTTATTTAATTTTGGTTTTGAAGTAGAGAATCGGTATATGTAGGGTTTGGTTTTGAAACAAAACATGTCCCTGTCATTATTCTTGCTCCATCCCAAATACTACCTCTGTTTCGTGCGTTTCTTCCTAGGTTGACTTTGTTCACTATACAAAGTGACCCGGTGATTTGATTAGCAAAACGATGAAAGAATTTGGTAATCTTTTCATGGTGTGGTAGAGTAAACTTTACTCTGCAACACTATGAAAAAGATTCTAAAAATTGTATCGTTTTGCTATCCAAATTCTTGCATCGTTTTGCTATCCAAATCACCGAGTCAAAGTCACATGGTTATCCCGTGACGATTTCTACCCATTTCGACGCCAATAAGTGACACCCATATGTTTCTTTCCCCACGTTTAATACCGTGCGAAACACTTAAAGGGAATTTGAAAACACGCGATATATAACTTTATGCTGCAAAAATATTCAAATTCATTAAAAGCTCGAACCAATGATCGAGTACAAACCATACTATACCAAACAATGCAAGCATCCGTAATTTGCAAACAAATCAACCCTTCATACGGTTAACATTTACCAAATTCCAAACATTACAACTAGGGATGGCAATCGGGCAGGGTAGGGCCATCATACATAGGACCCGACCTGACCTGACCCGACCCGATCATGTACATGGGCTGACACGCGCTAACAGAAAAGCCCATTCGGGTAACTACCAAACCCGCACGTACCCATTAATCTCCAGCCCGATTCAGCCCTAAACCGAACCCGCACTATCACAGACCCGCTTCTACTCGTTCTTTTCGATGTTCCTGGATCACAGCTCCAAGTAAGGACACCAATGGATGGTTGTTGAGCTCGCGCCCCCGACTTCAATCGAGCATTTAGTGTTCCAAATAGCCTCGAATCAGAAGTTGAGCAATTGCATTATTAAAAATTCAACTGTCACCATTTATTTCAGAAAAAGTTTGATATAGTAGCACGGAGCTTTAGATAGATTGAAGCCAAAATTCAACACAAACCTCAAGACTGCCCCTCTGGTCTGTAGTTGTGGGATTATCTGAAACTGCCATCGACCATATAGACTAAAAATACTTTATACTAAGTAAATAAAGAAACCATATATATGCAATCCCTGCAGATAGAAGAAACATGATCATTACTTTACCAGAATTCAGTAAATAAAACCTCGTCGAATTAGAATATGGAGTTTGTTCACATGCATCGAACATAGACTAAAGATACTCAGTGTAGTTAATTTCCGGAATCTATGAACAAAGTTATACCTTTTTGCTTATGTCCAATAGCTGAATTGTCCCGATCCTACCGCATCTATTACTTCTTTGAGCTCACAATGATGCGAGAAGATGTAATTCATTAATCTCAATTGTAGAGTTCATGAGGTGGTCTCAAAGATGGTTGCACACAGTCAAATTCAGGAGTCATATTTTTCCAACAAGGCGAGAATGATGCAGGACATGAGAAGGTCAAGAAGTAGTGAATTAGTTTATAGGTTAGGGCTGGGTTATTACTCTGGTCTACATAACTTAGTTTATAGGCCCATAGCCCGCGAGATTGCTTGGAAGTTAGGAGTTACTACTATTAGGTCAGACGTAGGCTATATAAAGCATTGTGATGTTTCAGTTGGAGATGCAGATTTATTCAACAAAATCTGAGAGCATTCAGTTTCAGTGGATTGTATGATGCATTCTAAACTATAGGTGGGATGCCTCCAGGAATCCTAGGCAAGGTTACCAGAAGAGACCGCCATAATCAACAATCTGGATCGCAAATTACACCCTGTTGAGCTATTTCTGGCAACTCTGATCCTAGGTGCAATGCCCTATCGATATGTAGGTGTGATGCCTAGCCTATCATCTATCTTTTCCTTCATCACCTAATTCTTCTTAATCTTCTTTATTCTTTCTAGTTCTCACTCAGGGTTCTCCCCCAAACCCTAAATAATGTTCACGTGCAGTTTGATGTCTTACAAGCTCTCTTTCTACATCGACCTATACAAAGATTTTGATGTCATGTGCCTTGGCCTAGGAAACGGATAACTTCTACCCTACTATCCATTATTCTCAGTTGTACGAGTGAAGATACCATAACATGGGACACGATTCGGCGCTACATTAGAATTGATGAAATTCGGCAAGCTATAAAGCTACTATTCACAGGCAAGCGTCTAGGACCCAAAAAGTTAATACTTTTAGATGACTGTTGCGAAATTGTTCCTGCCTTTTCAACAGACAAACTGAACCTACTTTTAGTGTAAACTAACTAATTACTACCTCTGTTCTCTCTGAATCTTCACCTCTTGACTTTTTCTGCCGTAATCGGGTCACTTTGACCCGGTGATTTGGATAGTCAAACGATGCAATTTTTTGATAATTTTTTGATGGTGTTGTAGAGTCAAGTTTACTCTACAAAAAGTGATTCAATGAATAGTGGTAAAATGAAAACGGTGAAGATTCAGAGAGAACAGAGGAAGTACATAATACTGAATGGGCGAGGTTGAAGAGAATTACCATCAATTTATCAGAAAAGGATGGAAGAAGTAACGAGCTTTAACTTGGGGTTTCTAAAAAGGCTTTTCATATGTAGCCTTATCAAACAACAACACGTTGCTCGCCTTCTCTTATTGATTTGCCTTGCTCCACTTCTGCATTTTATAACCAGTACAAAAACATGTTGTGGAAAATCCACTAAAGCAAACAATTTCAGAAATATGTTAGTACAAAAAAGATGAAACAAAAACACAAAAACAAATTAGAGAAGACTAGTAAAAGAGATAGAAAAACTTATCGAATTGTTGGAGATGAGAAGATTGATTGCGTAGGCTAAGGCGGTCTAGGACCTATCTTCAAGATAGTGATTTCCCCCACTAGGTGGTGCAAAATGGGATACACGGAAATTCTACCCACCGATACAATGCCTACCACGGTGGAGAAGAAGCAAGATTGCACTTCTTGTCTTCTCCTAAATTAGAACCCAACCCGGACATGTAAAGAGAGACACAAATCTGAAACTTATTATGACAACAAAGATACACTTGTATTTATAGGAACCAAATGGTGCTTGAAGCACCTCTTCGGAAAAGACACTAGTAAAAAGACACAATTGTTTGTTTATTTGGAACAACACAACTTTTTTTTAAAAGACACTAGTAAAAAGACACAATTGTTTGTTTATTTGGAACAACACAACTTTAGAAAAGTCACAATTTAAATTTAAACACATAAATAATATTTTAGAAACTTTTATACAACAATCCCCCACTAAAAGTTCTCAAAATATTAGACTCGAAAATAAGTCGACACGAACGTAAATAAGGTTGGGTATAGTACCACGTATCGCCAACGGTGGACTGGGCCTTGAACCGTGGTTTGAATAGAGACTTATATCCGTGAGGATAGTAAGAAACTGTTCACGTAGGTACCGGGTTCTAATTCTTCAAGAGGCAGCGCTTTATTTAATGGGCCTTGCGCTGAATCGGTCTTAGCAAGTACTCTCAGGGTCTTACCGAGTAACCCCTAGAAAGCGGCCTCTCACTTCCTTACTTGCAAAGGCAGACTCATCGAGAGCGTCCACAACCGCTAAATCGCTCCACCATAAAGGCTATGAGTTCTGTTAAGGACATTACGTCCAACCTACTAATATTGTTGTGGATAAACAGTGCATTAGTCAGATACGGGACTTTGAAGGAATAGCATTCATTTCTTAGTAAGAAGCTTATACCCCCACTATTCCTTAGATAATGTAATGCACTGGGAATGTAGTCTCACACTAGCATTCCTCGGGTAGTCTTTTAATTGAATTGCCCTTGAACCTCGATGCATGTGATTTTCGGTAATGACCGACATCATCATGATGAGGTAGGTTTCAATTTAGACACCTCTATAGATCGGTAATAGCCCCATATCTCCCATGACTTTAAATTTTCCAACCACATAATACTTGATTGGTACACCACTAATTTTCTCAATTGTCATGACAATTTGTCGCTAATTATACATCCCATGGTATGGGGAATTCTCACACATTCGCAAATTCTACAGCATGCTCAATGACTTTTCTTGTGGTCCACGCTGACAATTACTCAAGTCTTACTCTTATATCTCTCAACTTCACAAACACATGTTAGCAACCCAATATAATTACAAAATAATAACCAAAGCTATATATTAGAAAATGAAAGCTCTCGTCCTCCTTTGGCTTGATGCACTCTCTTTTCCTACTGTTGCAAGAAAGCTCCATCATTCGTCTTTCCCACCATATCATGGTGGACATAATTCTTTGTTGAAACAATACAACCACTAATCGGTGTCATAGTGATCCACGAGGTTTGACAAAATGCACTTCATAATGGAAAGGATGTAAACTCGTAGATTATATGAGTTATTCACATGTTCAAAAAACTGTGAGTACACTTAATTAAGAAAAATCAAAAAACAAATAAACTTACCGAACTGTTATGAGATAAACAATATGGAGAACCAGTCGTCCCTTTAGTAAACTCGCTGAATTTCTCAAATTCTGCACATTGTTCATGATGGGTCCTCCTCATTTGCGCCGTTTTGGGCAAGGGAGCCCTGTGAATCCAAACTCTTTCTCTGCTAATGTCGGATCTGTAAATTCTGACTTTTTCCCATCCATGCTCTATTACTTCACTGATAATACCATTTGTCTCTTACCTTCCCCCCTTTTTTTTTTTGGCATCATCCAACATAGTTACTCCTTTGATAATGATGATAGACATTTCAAAAATGTCCGACCCCTGTTAGCACAATTCATATATCACAAATGTTGTCAGCCAAGACATAATATAATAAACTCTTTATCAAACTCTTTATCACCATGTGAAAATAAATAATTCACTATCATATGTTTGGTTGCACAACGCTTATTGTCATCCCATACTGTTGAAAGGAATTTTGGCGCCATCATCCTCATCCAACCTCCAGATTGTGGTCCTGATTCTTCTTCGATCATGCACCTTATTTGCTAGGTCCGCTGGGTGTTCTCTTCCCGTGTAACAAAAGCGAAATATGAGTACCAGGACATATCACAATACTGTTAATTGCTCTCTTTCAACCTGTGGAAAAGAAGCTGATTATTGTGATGCGGAGCATATCAAGGTCTCCTTTTCCTCCATTCTCTGTCGGAATAATTTTTTATTGTACTGGTGAAAGCCGCCGCGTTAGACCATTCACAATGAAACATTATTTATGGCATTTGTCCATGTACAAAGACTCCTTGATCGAAAACACATCGAAATGCATTTCCGTACTCAGAAGAAGTTTCATGTGCCATGCTCCATTCCGTTAAAACTGTATTGCTTTGGTTCATCATGTTTGCGGGTATGCGAATGATACTTCGATGTTCCCTGAATTCGCATGGCTTGCAGTGCATTTCAAAAAACAATGAAGAGAAACATTTAGTTGTTCCCGAAATGGCACCAAGGCAAAAACATCAAGAAAATAATTTGCAATTGATTGTAACCGTCAAAACAACAGAAATAAAGAAAGAAATCACTCCCTTAAAAGATTTTAAAAATGAGCAGTTGTCTTCTTTCAATCATTTGACTCAATCAAGGAGGCTTCGGCCGAAACTGGAACGGTAACTTCCTTGTCCAACTACCACTTATTATCCTCAATAAATGAGTGATATGCTTCGCCAGCATCTCAATTTCTCCATATTCATGAGAAAGTTCGATGCAACTTGTGCATGGACCTTTGGTTATAGTATTTGACCAGTTCTAACCATCGACTCCAACTGTTTGTGACTCAACCATTGAATTTACAAACAGGTTGTTGTGTGCTTCCTTGCTTGAAACCACCGCCATGACATAAACCCAACATCTCTGCCTCAACCCATGGTTCATACTACCAAAATTTTATAGGTTTGTATCAATCTGTGAGAATCACTTTCCAAAAGACACATCTCCTCCACTGAAACACCGAGAGACATCTCCCAGATAAAGGAAATTAAGAAATCTGTTTGTGCCCATGAACTCTTGTCCTCGACAATCCATATTCTGAAGTAGGATCTGTCATCCAACATCACCATTTCTGAAATTGAGATATACACCTGAGAGAGACATATTACTATCCTAAAATTGTTGTGGAAAATCCACTAAAGCAAACAATTTCAGAAATATGTTAGTACAAAAAAGATGAAACAAAAACACAAAAACAAATTAGAGAAGACTAGTAAAAGAGATAGAAAAACTTATCGAATTGTTGGAGATGAGAAGATTGATTGCGTAGGCTAAGGCGGTCTAGGACCTATCTTCAAGATAGTGATTTCCCCCACTAGGTGGTGCAAAATGGGATACACGGAAATTCTACCCACCGATACAATGCCTACCACGGTGGAGAAGAAGCAAGATTGCACTTCTTGTCTTCTCCTAAATTAGAACCCAACCCGGACATGTAAAGAGAGACACAAATCTGAAACTTATTATGACAACAAAGATACACTTGTATTTATAGGAACCAAATGGTGCTTGAAGCACCTCTTCGGAAAAGACACTAGTAAAAAGACACAATTGTTTGTTTATTTGGAACAACACAACTTTTTTTAAAAGACACTAGTAAAAAGACACAATTGTTTGTTTATTTGGAACAACACAACTTTAGAAAAGTCACAATTTAAATTTAAACACATAAATAATATTTTAGAAACTTTTATACAACAAAACAACAGAGCATATAGTATTCATAAGAATAAAAACTCAGGTCATATATACATGTTTATACATAGATAAAGAGGACAAAAGAACCTTCTTCTGTTTGCCTCCTTCTCCGGCCCTACAAAAACACAGCCAATACCTAAAGCGAGAAGGCTGTGCTATGATCATCGGATCCAAAACAAAGAGTGGCAAAGCTTGAGAAGCACAGAGATGCAAAAACTCACCTGGAGCTGCAGACCGAAGTAGCTAAATGGATTAAAAAAAAGATATGCGACGTCGTGTTCATGTTTTACCATTCATCATTTTCAAGCCAAGTTCAGTTCACTCAAAAGCAGTTTCAATTCAGACCATTCTCCCTCAAAAGTAGTATCGAATTAAGAACAAGTTTTTGAAGGTTGGCAATTTTTCCTTTTGAACTTCATATTGACTACAAGGTTCCCTACTCAAAATCAGGTGAAAAGACTAAATATTTAGACAATTAGGAAAAATGAGTAACTAACAGTATATAGATTGAGGTACAAAAAAGGTTATTTCCAACTCTATTTGGTCTATTTGGTTAACCTAAAAAAAATTGCCATCCGACTAGATCAGAATGTTGTGGATGGATGACACTACTAAAGGATGATAGCTTGAGGAATGAAATGCGGTGCTTTTTGGTTAACCCCCACAAAGTTCCAGTCCAGAAATTTCTAACACAAGCAAGCAAATATAAAATACCATGGTGGTTGCGCGGGGTACCAAATCTGTCAGCAACTACGGATGTAGTTTTCTCTTCTTGACTTCTTGATGGGAGCCTTGTGGTGAGGGAGGATGAGAGTGCAGTTGTAGGGAACCTTGAGGTGGCGGCATTGTGTTATCGAGCTTTGGGAGATACATAGGCGTTAAACTAGTGCATCTCAAACCATTTTTCAGTGGAAACGAGCGGCTTCTGCAGGACACTACGTGGAGCTTCTTATTGTAGCCATCTTGCAAGAGACATCCAGCCTTTTTAGTGCGTAAGTCATATTGGAAAATTTGTTGGTCATACTCAAAGATCAATAAACCGCCCAAATCATCATCATCATCATCATCATCCATTGTTGATATTTTTGTTCTTGGATGAGGAGGAGGAAAGTGGACCAGTTGTCCGACACAGTCACCAATGATTGGTGGATTGAAAGGGATAGTATATCCCTTAAACCAAGAGTCGCGACGACGTTGTAGGAGCCACAATTCAATGGTTGAGGCAGCGGTGGCGTGGGGGAAGCAGAGGAAGTCTTTCACTTCAGACAAAATGTTGGTTACGAAAATCTTCCTAGGCTTGGTGGTGCCGCCGCCATCATCACAACAAGGGGGGAGGCCGAATATCTTGAACTTGTTGTTACCCTGCATAAGATCCAGAGAGACAACTCTGTTCACAAAGACAATTTCAGATGGTTGGTGTGGCAAATGTTCTCGAATGCCGATAATGGCGTAAACAGCACCATTGACAGCAATGAGATTCCCTAAATTTCTTGAAACCAATGAAGGGAGAGCATGCTCACCAACCAACTCCCACGAAGGTTGGTGCTCGACATCATCATCAACATCATCCTCTTGGACAACAGTAAGGGCTGTGAATCTGAGAGAATTTCTTCTAGTGCCATGAACAGAATCACGAAAACCAGGAAGGACCTCCAACATGACAGCTTTGTACGCCTTTATAGAAGCAATATAAACAATTGCGACCCTAAACTTGTTTGGTCCGACATCAGTGTGACAGTCGAAACGGAGGTATTGGGCGGTGGTGGGGCTGTAAACATATACTTGCCGAGCGGTGTAGAAACACACCAAATCACGGCAAGATGCAAAATAGTCGACTAGGTACTCTTCTAAGTAACGTCCACCAATGTTTAGAACCAGTTTGCGGGCAGAGAAATCTTTGGCTACTTCCGGGCACAGAGGGGAGGGTAGAGCAGGAGTTGTGTAATTAACACAATCAGTATACAAGCCTCGACTCAGCCATTCGAAATTCTTGTTGCAAATAGCATCCGTAAGCACCAAGAAAGGGGATTGAACCGACTTCATCTTCTGGGTGAATCTTCTGGGTGAAGAACTCAATTGGCTAAAATTGCCAAGAACAACAACGCGGACGGACAATGAAGCTCTCGGTGATTCGCAGTCTGGAAGATAATTACCTATCACCTAACATACGATGAACAAACAATCAAGAAGCTGCCTCGACAGCCAGAAAACCAGAAATTTATTATGGAGAAACCGAGAATTTCAACCAGAATACACCACACTATTAGAATCCTTGTAGAGCCGCTTATTTATAGACTAAGCCAACTTGCTGTCCAAGTAATCCTACTAGTACAAAAATTAGGAAACAATACCATGAGGAATACTAGTAAATTCCTATAATTCTACTAGTTTCCCAAACGAGCAACAATTACTTTTTTTTTTGAGGTAACAATTACTAATATTTTCAAAACGCGTAATTTGCTGATCTGATTCAAGGCATTGTAACACAACCTGTTCATGTTTGATACTGTAATTGATAAAAAACCCAAATAGAAACAAGTTGAGGAACATAGAAAAGGATCAACATTGCCACAATTATCAAATCATAAACCAAGCATCCTGAAAATTGAGCAGAATACTAGAAATTTAACCTCACATACAGTTTATAGCAACTGAAATTGATTTTTTTTTTTTTTTTTTTTTTTTGAGGAATAACTGAAAGTGAATTCTAAAGCAACAGCAACAGGAACTAGAGTTCTCTCCGGAGGAAGACAGCTTCAACCACCAGTGGGAGAAAGAATGGCCGGCGCCGGTGGCGTTGATCTGTGGGCTGTGGCGACGCGTCCGGTCGTTCCTCTTCACTCTTCAGACGCACAATTTCGCGAGGCAAAATCGGTGCGTTTTTTTTTTTTTTTTTTCTAGAGAAGGATCAAACTTTTATTAAGGGTAGTGATTCTTACACCAGTCGTTTTGATGGTTACACCAGCTTTTTATTGTAATGACAAATATACCCTTTATACTTACCAATTTATATTTGTAGGACAAATCAATCTAATATTTTCTACATTTATTATATTATAATTATATAGTCAGGATTCTCCTATCCATTTATTTTAGTTTGTTTTTAGAAACTAATAAATTTTAATTTTCTTTAACTTTTAACGAAATATCTACACATTCAACTATCATCTACTACCCCCACTACCTAAGGCCATGAATTTAATTTTAAATACTTTTCTGACTTCAAAAATGGAACTACAAAAGAAAGAAAAATCATCCTGCACTTGCACTCACCTCTTAACCTCTGTTTTTCAAAACATTTTATTTTCTTTAGAAGAACAAAAATTCACTATTGACTATTAGTAAAATAGGTGTTTTTTTTTTCTTTTTGCGAAAATAATAAGTGTTTTCTTTATAAAGGGATATGTGTTCCTCTTTCAACAATATTTTTGTCGGAATTTTTATAAAGAAAATTAAAATCATAGTTACAATTATACTTATGAAATGTCAGTACTCAGAATTATTGTATTTCACTAATCCGAAATGATTCTTTAACTAGGTGAATTGAACTACTTGAAAAAGTGACTTTTACCCAAAAAAAATACTTTCTGCAATGATTTTTGAATTTTTCAACAATAAATAAACAAATGACAACTTGTGCCACACCTTTTAGTTTTTTAATCTTTCATATAATTTTTGTTTTGCTGAAAAGTTTAAATTTGTAGAACAAACATGCAAACATCCTTTCAACTCTGTAACTTTCTTCCTTATTTTTCTCAAAAAAATAAAATAAAAATACCTTCTTCCTTATTTTCTTCATTATACTTAGACGCGTCTAGTCAATCAAAATTTGTGGAATTAATTGAGTTAATTGGAGGGAAGTTATGGAAATTGGAGTCGTAGAAATAAATGATTCTAGAAATTATTGGAGGCAAATCGCACAAACAAGAACTTCCAAAAATAGATGACTGTAAATTAAGTATGGGTAAATCATCATACATTAATTCATGAGGGTAGTATAGTCACGATCTCAAAACTCTGGTGTAACAATCAAATTCACTGGTGTAAGAATCATTACCCTTTATTAATAGAGTTGGGTAACAGATACAATATCTGAGTCCACTAATTGTTGGACCCAATTCAGACATTCTTCCACCCAAGCTTCAAAATCATCAATAGTAGACCCATACTTTCTCAGCCCATGAGCCACTGAGTTTATTTCACTCTCACTTAGTCACTTGTCTAAAGCATCCCATTCCGTTCCACCTCTTTTGGACCATTTAGATTTTTTCACTATTCACTTGGTCACTTTAAACTGGTGATTTGGATAGTAAAAGTTTGTAAGAGTATCTCCCATAGTGCACCAAATCCTATATTTGATAGTAAAATTTGGTGTTTCGGCCTCCCACAACAAATTACCAAATCACCAAATCACCAATAAAATGGTGATTTTTTTGTAGGCCTCCCACAGTTGTTGACCAAAAAAACACCAAATCACCAAATCCTATATTTGGTGTAGCTTTTGTGAAATGGTGAAGTGGATCTCCCACAGTACCCTCAAATCCAATCCTATATCACCAAATCCTATTACCATCAAATTTGATGGCAAAAATAGGATTTGGTGTAATCTACACCAAATTTTTAATTAGTGTTTAGGGCATGTTTTCACATTACTTTAATGGTAATAATATGCTCTAATGTAATAGCGTAGCATTTCGTCTTTACAGTATATACGCCATCCGTTTTCCTTCTCTCACTTTGTATAATATGCTTTTGAGCCATAACGTGTTACATAATATTTTCAGCATCATGCTGCGGGATGATAAAATGCAATAACTAAAATGTAGTTGCAACAGGTTTGACCGAACATAATACACTGATGTTAAACTTCAAGAACTTCAGTAACCTTCTTGTACATATTTCCATTTAGTATGGCATGCAAATATATAAAATTAGAAAGAAAATTTGAACCTACCCCCCCTCCCCCCCCCCCCCCTAAATAAGATTGTAGTGGGTCAAATTCAGAGAAAGACTTATCTGAACTATTAAGTGTGTGCAGACAATTGATTAGTGTTAAAAAATATTTTTAACGACTAATATATTTAATCTAGTGATAAAAAATAAAATATAAACAAAATGACGACAAGAATAATGCATTATTATAAACTCAAAAAAATGAAAATATATCACATCATTAACAGGAAAATAAAACACATAGTCAAACTAAGAAAATGAAGAAAGCAGAATGTTCCATGTCTGCGTGACAATCTAGTTGAAATCCTCGTTTTGGTAGCTGAAATTGGGATACTTGCAAGGAAAATATTTCACACAAAAACATGAAGCTTATTGCAAGGACGTTGAGCGGGCATTTGGAGTTCTCCAAGCTCGATTTGCAATTGTTAGAGGTGCCGCTCGATTTTGGAAGAAAAATGACATTCACGAGATCATGTTAGCCTGCATTATCATGCACAATATGATAGTCGAAGAGGAACGAAGGAGTATCTCAACACCTACACTTTTGATGCTTCTCACATTCCCATAAATCTTAATTATGAAAGTTCACCATCCGTACCGCATGCTGAGGTTGCAAGGGATGTCACTAATTCAACATTTTTTCAATTTCTAGGTCGACATCGAGACCTGATAAACCAAGAAGCTCATAACGAACTAAGAAGAAGACTCATTGCACACTTATGGGATAATCATGGTCAAATAGATTAGACTGATTAATTTTAGAAGTGTTATTTAAACATTATATAATTTCGTGTAATATTGTTTTGGTAATATTTTTTTTTATTTTGATAGTTATGAAATTCATGATTTGGTGATAAATTTGATGATTTGTTGTGGGAGGCTAAAAATATCATTCTCTAAATTTGATGAAATGGTGAAATGGCTATTTGATGTAAAATTTGTTGAAAACTATAGGAGACCAAAAGTGCTATTTTTCCACCAAAAATGGTGAAATGGTATTTTTGAGGGTTAACTGTGGGAGGTCAAACCATTTTTCTCCACCAAATATAAGATTTGGTGTAGAATTTTATATCAACTGTGGGAGATGCTCTAAAAAAATATCGAACAATTGTATCGTTTTGCGATCCAAATCATTAAGTTAAAATGACACAGTTACAGATGAAAAAGTCAAAATGGTGCAAAAGATGTGATATGGAGTGGTATGGAGAGTTATTTACCCTTCTCAAGATACACCCCTCCTAGGGAGTACTCTGAGTCATCTTCTCGGGGCCATCTACAGAGGGCTCTTGAATCCCCTTCAAATATGACAGAGAAACACACAGTTTTGAAGGAGAATTTCGCCCCTTCAATGATGGTGTTTATACGGTGAAGACGGGATATTTAGTTGCTATGCATAGCAACAAATCGAAAGTAATGCGCATGAGTCATCCTCGGCAAACTCAAAAACTTTCTAAAGGCAATGGGGATCAAGGTCCCCAACAAAGACAAATCATATGATAATTCTCTCCCAACACAATGGAGCTTGCGAAGGCGAGGAATCAAGGTATAAACTCGGTTCCGGTGTGTGGGATGGGAAATGGAACTATTACACACGTTTTCATGCAATGTCTAAAAAGACTCTGGCATTGCGAAACATTGTGTTGGATATTTTTCAGCTAGATCGAACATCAAATTCATACCCGCTCTGATAAGGATCTTCGGGTGGTTTTCACTTTTATGTACTCAATTTGGCTAGCAAGGGAGAAAAAAGAATCAACAACGTTGAAATGAATTTGTGTTCATGTTCCTTAAGAACATGGGAAAGGGTCAACGAGTCAAACACACTGCAGAGAAGCGTGGTTGGGTCACAGTAAAGAACAGTGGCTAAAACCACCCCATGAATGTTTGAAGGTGAACTTTGATGGATCGTGAAAGGCCAACTCAGGTGCAGCGGGAGCATGGGCTATAATCGAATATTCATAGGGAAAGTTTTTGGAAGCATCGTCCACGAATGTGTGGTTTTGCACTGACACGATTCTAACCACAAGTGTATGGTCGTCGTGTGTAGTAATATCCGGAAATCCGGGTTTATCGAACCCAAAGGACTTGTCGTGAACTAATTAGTATGATTAACTTTATGTGTGCTAAGCGCGTTGTTTGTTTTCCTAAATTCTACTAAAATTGAAAAAGGACAATTATCCCAATTAATTCGATGAATTAATTAACGATTAATAAAGATTGATTTTTAGGAGTTTTTCAATAAGTTGACAAAATCAGGATATCTCTACGGGTCACTTGGTATTTCTCGCGAATTCGGATTTATGTTTTGTTAACACGATGATTTATTATTCTAGCTACACGAGCATGAATGTGATGAAGATGTCTCAACGAACACCAATACTTAAACTAGAAAAGCCGATGTCTCTAGCCTAAACAAGTTCAAGTATGCATTAAGATCATTAATCTACTCTTTGTTCTTAGCTAACTAGCAAGATTTCTCAACCCTAGATACGGCTAGTGTGTATTTCAATTTTCCGGGCAATGAATATCGATGTCTCTAACATTCATAACCTAGCTCTATCCTATCAATATGTCTATTGATAACAACGATGAATTAAACACATAAAATACACATAGCTAGATAAAAAGTTCATCAAATAAGCCTAATAGCATGAAATCAAATCCATAAATCACAAATATCGTGATCAAACCTTAGCTCCCTACGAGATACCCTGAGAAAAGTGTTTAGCTACTCAAAAACATGATTCACGTACAAAGTTTCGTGATCAAATAACTAAACTAGAGAAGAAACGGAGTTTTAGAGGTCAAACGAATGATTCCAAGCTCCCTTGATCGTCTCCTAAGCTCCAAGCTCTCTTCAACGTGATAGAGTACGTGATAATCCCCAAAAACATGCCCTAACCAAGTCTAATACGTTCTTTCAATGTTTAGAACAAGTTAGGAGTAATTACAAAGCAACCCCAAAAAGTTACAAAAAAAAATTTGCCCGAACTAGGTCGTGTGACCTAGTTAAGTAGGTCGTGCGACCTACTGTGCTGCCCAGAACAGGTCGTGCGACCTGTATAGTAGGTCGTGCGACCTACTTAAACTTGCTGAAATCCCCGACTAGGTCCTGCGACCTACTATTAGGTCGTGCGACCTATTTACTTCACCAAATTTCTCCATCTTCTTCCCACTTGTTCCTCTTGCTTCCAAATCACTTCCCGGGCATCGTTTCTTCATTCAATCCTCCATTTTGAGCTCTCCTCATGCCTCAACATTCGTATCATCTTCTCTTTAGCCTCTCTAGCACTTGATCCATCAGCTCTCGCTTTCCTTCCCAAATCTCGAGCTCGCCTTACTTTCGAATTTCGTTTCCTCTATCCACTTGCTCCTCGCGTGCTCCGGCCCTTAAAATCACAACGCGAACACCCCGCGAAGATCAAATGTGACAAAATAAGATAAATAGCACATAAAATGATGCAAGAAACGCCCGGACTTCACATTTTAGCCTACGAACTCATTTTCTCAAATAAACACATGATTTACTCGAAAAGACGCAACATTCTCCATTATGAGCACACAAAATGTAGCAATATAAGCAATAAAATAACTCCGAAAACGGAGTTATCAACTACCCCCACGCTACATTTTGCTCATCCCGAGAAAATCCCATCTTTCACATCATGTCCAATCCACAAAATCAACTAGCTTTCGATCCACCATATTGCATACATAACCAAATATTAGCCGACTTGACGCAAACAAGACTCAATTCACAACTCGATTAAAGCAACAATATGATGCAATGCAAATTAGACTCGATCCTAATCACATATATTTACACACACACACACAAAACTTAATTTTTTTTTTCTTTTTGGCGAGATCGGGCAATCTCAAGTCCTTAAATCGGTTCTCATGGAGTGATGATCAATTTAGGTACAAGGCGCGAATTGAAACTAAACTTGACAACAAGAATTTCCCTTAGATCGTATAAAGAACCTAACCTTACTAAGTACAAGATTATCCTACCTCTTCGCGTGTGCCGATAAATAAGAGGCTACGCTAGGCTAAGCCACATCCAAGGTACGAGCTCCTAATCCGCTAACGATTTTAGAATGTTGAGGCTTTGGTTGGGACATAAGGATAATCATGATGAAACACGTCCTAAAGCGTCACATTCTCACATTATAAACCACATCTCACACACCCTCACCACGATGATAGAACCCGCAACCCGAAACTCACCGTCTCCGGCCCTCAATTCCCTCAAACCCCGGTACAATTACGATCCCGTGGCCACCGTCTTGAGTCGTGTACGAAATTCAAACCGCCGTTACCGAAATAGTTGCTTCCTCCACTCGATTTCCGTTAAGCTCAATTTCCTTCCTTTATTCCATCTCTCCTTTTTTTCTCTCTATTTTTTTTTCTTTTCTTTTTTTCTTCTGATTTTTTTTTTCTCATTTTTTTTCAAATAAAATTCCACAATCAACATAATCCTTTCAAATGTACGAGTGGTCTTCCAAGAGTAGTCAAACCAATATGTTAGGGGAAGAAAACAAACAATCCAATGAATGAGTATCACATATAAAATTCATATTCCCCTAACTCTATGAAGTACATGGTGCCACCAAACAAAGCCGCAAACAAATGAAAGCACATGTGTGGGGATGGAGTCGTCGCAAGCTCAATCTCGATATCCGTGGTCAAAAGTCGACACCCCCACACTCGAATGTTGTCACGTCCCCTCTCAAGTAGTCAAAACAGTGTAAGTCTCGTGCCTAATCCAACCAAACCTCCTACACCACGATGAATGAGATTCGATACCTAGCACGATCCACCAACTAAATCACCCAACCCAATTTGTGCGTATTAGATGTCACGCACTCACGGCTCTCCACAACTGTTTCCATGGTGCAATGACATGGAACACCGCCACACCTAAGTGTGCAAGCCTACTCACTCACCCTCGCATCCCCTCGCAAATATCAAATGAAGTACAAGCGATCATGTAGGACTCACATAAGTATATCATGAAGTACTCCCTCATCGAACCCCCCTCAACTACGACTCCCTCGTGACGCACTAAAATTGTGATTCTAAACAATCTGTGATGAAAGTCAAGAATCGTCACCCTAGGTCAAAAGGTTATCAAAGAATCCAAGGTTCAAAGTCGAGTTTTCTAATGGTCCGACAAGGTGAGATCTAAAAGCAGTGAGTGCTCTAATACACATCCTCGCACAGCTGTTTCGTGTGCCACTACGAGGTGGGTTGGCGACTACCTAAGACGCACACATGAATGTTCGGCTCGTTTAGCTCACACCTAGCTCAACTCTTGTAAGAAAACTAGGCACACACTTTTGGATTTGAAAATCAAGTAAGTGTATAAAAATAGGTAGGCACTCCCGTAAAGAAAGTTTCTCTATACATACTAAGGGGAGCTCACATTGTCTATCTCGGTCGCAAGTCACGCCCTATGCCTAAATTTCTCACACTCATCGATTCTACCAATACTAAGATCTTTTTGATTGCCCTTTCTCAAATATTTATTTTTTTTTAATTTTTTTTTCATGCACGGCCACTCGAAAGAAGACTCGATACTACTCGATGGTAGGGAGACTCAAAGTAAGAAAACGTGCAATCATATAATACGAACACATATATATATATATCACAAGACACTAATACACAAACACACTCTACGACAAAAGACTACGAAACACACTACGACACAAACATCCTATATGCAATTGGTTCATGCAGACACGGACTTGGCTAATATATATTCAGAAAAATCACCCCCACACTGAATGCTTCGTTCTCCTCAACAAATTTAGAGAGTATGCAAGAAGACTCATCAATCAATGTGTAGGCCAGTAGATGAGATGGAGCATGACATATACTAAATAAAAGAAAACATAATTCAGCAAAAGAAAAAGATACTCACAACCACCTCAAAGGGTGGGGACGAAATCGCGCCAAGCAGTCCCCAAGCACAGTAGTGGTGCCACCATGCTCTTAACGGTCAGTGTGTTCTCGCACACCGGGGTAGACTGCCCTCCTCTGCTAAAATCTGTGTCTTGGAGAATCCCCAACTCGCATACACGAGTCCCCATAAAGGTCGTGTGTGCCATGGCACACCGGGGTAGATTCTACCATAACCTGCTCAAGTATGTCACTAGGAAACATCATTAGTCCCTCTCTCTCATCTCTCCATAAATAATATAAATAAAACACAACACAACTGTATTAAAAGCGCACTCCCTAAGTTAAGAAAATAAATAGGTTGGGTTGCCTCCCAACAAGCGCCTTGTAATTTAAGGTCGACGACCCGACCCAGTTACAAATATGATTAAGTCGGTTTTTCTCTCCACTTTTTATTCTTCCACCATCGCTTCTCCCTTTGTCTCTTCTCAAGTAAGCGTGCATGAGATGCGTATGGCGCAACAAAATTGTAGAAGACGGCCTGAAAAAAATTCTTTTTTCTGTGCTTCCACTCCTTGATCACCGGTCTTCTCGAGAATTCATTCACCACATCATGATCCCTTGTACCTCTCCTCTTCTTCTTATTCTTCTTCCAATTTTTCACAATCAACGTCATTGAGGACTGGTCATGTGGAAATAGAATCTCAGTTGGAACGGTAATGGCAAGGAGTGCCGTCTTGACTGCTTCATGTCCTAGTGTTTGTCTTGGTATCACAGGTGGCAAATTATGTATTGCATAAAACTGGGGTCTTTGGTCCTCTTCGTGTGATTCACCCCTTTTGATGATCTCCAAAAGATATGGATTTGACGGAGGAACTTCATGATACATGTCCTTGCAAACATCTCCCTGCGGTAATTCCTTAGCTTCATGAATTTCTTCAAAGCAAATATCTTCAGTGGGCCATAAGCTCGCAATGTCCACACTCTCCCATTCATGCCATGCCTCCGGAATTATGCGAGGCACAAGTTGTATAGGCTTCACAATATCATCCCAATCTGAGTCCGAATCCGAGTCTGAAGCAGCCCGATGATCTATTACTTCATGATGAACAGCATTGTAAACATAGACCTCTGGGAGTTTTTCGTCTTCCTCTTCGCACTCCTCAACTAATTCAGGAATGATGCTACTTGGCCCATCGTCATTATCTGCATATTCCAATGCACTCGAAAGTTTTGCCAGGTGTTGTCCCTTCATCTGGAGAGTTTCATCCATCCTATTAATCCCTTCCTCCATTCTGTCCATTTGAGCTATCATGAGCTTCAATATTTCTTTCATCTCCTCATATTCTTGATTGCAAGGAGGAGGGGTGTACATATCTCCATAGGCGTAGTACGGCTGGTAGACTGGAGATTGCCCATAGTAATTCTGCCCCCACATGATCACCAAGATACCTGCACAATAATTCGCTAGGAAGCAGGTGAAATCAACAAATAAATAAACAAAAGCAAAAATAAAATTCCCTAAAGTTAATAATTCTAACTAATTCAACCGAAATCCCCGGCAACGGCGCCAAAAACTTGACACGATTCTAACCACAAGTGTATGGCCGTCGTGTGTAGTAATATCCGGAAATCCGGGTTTATCGAACCCAAAGGACTTGTCGTGAACTAATTAGTATGATTAACTTTATGTGGGCTAAGCGCGTTGTTTGTTTTCCTAAATTCTACTAAAATTGAAAAATGACAATTATCCCAATTAATTCGATGAATTAATTCACGATTAATAAAGATTGATTTTTAGGAGTTTTTCAATAAGTTGACAAAATCAGGATATCTCTACGGGTCACTAGGTATTTCTCGCGAATTCGGATTTATGTTTTGTTAACACGATGATTTATTATTCTAGCTAAACGAGCATGAATGTGTTGAAGATGTCTCAACCAACACCAATACTTAAACTGGCAAAGCCGATGTCTCTAGCCTAAACAAGTTCAAGTATGCATTAAGATCATTAATCTACTCTTTGTTCGTAGCTAACTAGCAAGGTTTTTTCAACCCTAGATATGGCTAGTGTGTATTTCAATTTTTCGAGCAATGAATATCGATGTCTCTAACATTCATAACCTAGCTCTATCCTATCAATACGTCTATTGATAACAAAGATGAATTAAACACATAAAATACACATATCTAGATAAAAAGTTCATCAATTAAGCCTAATAGCATGAAATCAAATCCATAAATCACAAATATCGTGATCAAACCCTAGATCCCTACGAGATACCCTGAGAAAAGTGTTTAGCTACTCAAAAACATGATTCATGTACAAAGTTTCGTGATCAAATAACAAAACTAGAGAAGAAACGGAGTTTTAGAGGTCAAACGAATGATTCCAAGCTCCCTTGATCGTCTCCTAAGCTCCAAGCTCTCTTCAACGTGATAGAGTACGCGATAATCCCCAAAAACATGCCCTAACCAAATCTAATACGTTCTCCCAATGTTTAGAACAAGTTAGGAGTAATTACAAAGCAACCCCAAAAAGTTACAAAAAAATTCTGCCCTAACTAGGTCGTGTGACCTAGTTAAGTAGGTCGTGCGACCTACTGTGCTGCCCAGAACAGGTCGTGCGACCTGTATAGTAGGTCGTGCGACCTACTTAAACTTGCTGAAATCCCCGACTAGGTCCTGCGACCTACTATTAGGTCGTGCGACCTAGTTACTTCACCAAATTTCTCCATCTTCTTCCCACTTGTTCCTCTTTCTTCCGAATCACTTCCCGGACATCGTTTCTTCATTCAATCCTTCATTTTGAGCTCTCCTCATGCCTCAACACTCATATTATCTTCTCTTTAGCCTCTCTAGCACTTGATCCATCAACTCTCGCTTTCCTTCCCAAATCTCGAGCTCGCCTTACTTTCGAATTTTGTTTCCTCTATCCACTTGCTCCTCGCGTGCTCCGGCCCTGAAAATCACAACACGAACACCCCGTGAAGATCAAATGTGACAAAATAAGATAAATAGCACATAAAATGATGCAAGAAACGCCCGAACTTCACATTTTAGCCTACGAACTCATTTTCTCAAATAAACACATGATTTACTCGAAAAGACGGAACATTCTCCATTATGAGCACACAAAATGTAGCAAAATAAGCAATAAAATAACTCCGAAAACGGAGTTATCATGCACCTCGGTAAAACTTGCTGAATCTCAGGCGGCCTTAGTGGGTGTGGAACTAACAGTTAAAATTTAATTAATTCCAAGTTGTATTTGAAGGAGATGCGAAAACCCTCATTTACGAAATTCAATGAAAAAGGAATGGCAAGGATCCCCTTGACATAACCGAAGTCCAAGAAGATATCGGCGCTCTCTAACTGAAGTTAAGTTTGGTACAGGCTTAGGAAGTCTCGTACACAAGATGAGAAGGAAACAAAGCATCATACCACCTAGCACACCTACAGAAGACAAAAAACATGGACCAAGAGTGGCACGAGGATCCTCCAAACTGGCTCTTGCAATTTGTGACGAACGATATAATTGGATTTTCTACCCGTCTTGAGGTTTCAGTATATCTTCGTTTCTAAAAAACTAGTGGCTTTAACGAAAAAATTGTCATTCACAAAGAATAAACAACTAATTGCATGAGTAATGAGTAAAAGTTAAGAGGTTTGTAATCATGTCTATTGATAGTCTGATGAATCTTTTCGAAGAGATTATTTAATCAAAAAATAAAGAAAGATGGAGATAACGGATCTCTCTCGCACCTCACAGATTGCATGAAATACAATAGTATGGTCGACGTTCCGAATAATGTGGAAATATGCAGAAGTATCACAAGCATGCATAATCAGAATAAAATTCAAATGCAACTTTAACTGCATTTTTTGGGCGACTTTAGCTTAAAGAGAGTAGACATAATAAAATTTTAAGAATTTCATCGTAAGGCTCAACTCCATTGCAAAAAGACCCTTCACTCAATTTGAACATATTCTGGATTTCTCTGTGATATGAAACCCTTCACCTAAGAACAAATCTGGGGATAATCTATTGATCAATAGACGATCGTAGACAATTAACTATGATTTTAGCAAGAATTAAACTTAAAAACTATTGTACAAAGTCAAGGGTTTATTTTAGCAGAAAACATCTAAATTTTGGACCACAAAGTAGGCCAAGATATACTTGAAGTATCTAAGAGCAATATATAGGCCGTCTTGTAGGGAAGGGGATGTCATTCGACTCAGTCATTCGACTCACCAATATATAGGGGTTGTATAATTAACATAATCAGTATACAAGCCTCGACTCAGCCATTCGAAATTCGTGTTGCAAATAGCATCAGTAAGCATTAAGAAAGGAGATTGAACCGACTTCATGAAGTACTCAATTGGCTAAAATTGCCAAGAACAACTTCGCGGACGGATGAAGCTCTTGGTGAATCGCAGTCTGGAAGATATGACTATTGGTTCATCACTTCCATTAGAAAGTAGTACTAGTACTGACTTTGTATAATAAAATCAATACTCATAGTACGTCGTTATAGAAAAGTAGTAAATAATGATAGTACTATTATTAGCTTGGAAGTATGGAAAATGTTGATCTTTTACAATAATTATGGAGTACGAAAGGTGGACTTGTTTTTTTGTTCCGTGGGTTTAAACAAAGAATATTGGTTACTGACTTCCATTAAAAACTGGTATTGACATTGCATAGTACTGATAGTATGCCTTCATTGAACACTAGTACTGATGTTAGTAAATAATGGATGTCCTTGTATTATTGGCTTGGGAGTAAATAATGGGTGTCCTTGTATTATTGGCTTGGGAGTAAATAATGGATGTCCTCGTACTAGGTGCTAAGGTGATTGATTGATATATGACGCCCCAAACCACCCCAATAATGTTTTACACATACACTTTCACCCCTTTCAATTATGGCCATGATACATGAAATTGTGCACAATTATTATGTGGTGGGAATTTATTACCACTCCGTCACACCTCTTTTGCACTATTTGAACTTTTACCATTATTCACTGGGTCACTTTGACCCGATGATTTGGATAGCAAAACTTTACAATTGTAAGAAATTTTTTTCGGAGAGTTGTAAAGTAACTCTCATTCTACAAGACCGTAAAAACTTATCGAAAAATTGCATCTTTTTGCGAACCGACTTCATGAAGTACTCAATCGGCTAAAATTGCCAAGAACAACTTCGCGGACGGATGAAGCTCTTGGTGAATCGCAGTCTGGAAGATATGACCATTGGTTCATCACTTCCATTATAAAGTAGTACTAGTACTGACTTTGTATAGTAAAATAAATACTCATAGTACGTCGTTATAGAAAAGTAGTAAATAATGATGGTACTATTATTAGCTTTAAAGTATGGAAAAGGTTGATCTTTTACAATAATTATGGAGTACGAAAGGTGGACTTGTATTTTTTGTTCTGTGGGTTTAAACTTAGAATATTGGTTCCTGACTTCCATTAAAAACTGGTACTGACTTTGCATAGTACTGATAGTATGCCTTTATTGAACACTAGTACTGATGGTAGTAAATAATGGATGTCCTCGTATTATTGGCTTGGGAGTAAATAATGGACGTCCTTGTTTATTGGCTTGAGAGTATATAATGGTTGTCCTTGTATTATTGGCTTGGGAGTAAATAATGGGTGTGCTTGTACTGGTTGCTAAGGTGATTGATTGATATATGACGCCCCCCACCCACCCCAATAATGTGTTACACAGACACTTTCACCCCTTTCAATTATGGCCATGATACAATAAATTGTGCACAATTATTATGTGGTGGGAATTTATTACCACTCTGTCACACCTGTTTTGCACAATTTGGACTTTTACCATTATTCACTGGGTCACTTTAACCCGATGATTTAGATAGCAAAACTTTACAATTGTTAGAAATTTTTTTCGCAGAGTTGTAAAGTAACTCTCATTCTACAAGACCGTAAAAAATTATCAAAAATTGCATCTTTTTGCGAACCGACTTCATGAAGTACTCAATTGGCTAAAATTTCCAAGAACAACTTCGCGGACGAATGAAGCTCTTGGTGAATCGCAGTCTGGAAGATATGACCATTGGTTCATCACTTCCATTATAAAGTAGTACTAGTACTGACTTTGTATAGTAAAATCAATACTCGTAGTACGTCGTTATAGAAAAGTAGTAAATAATTATAGTACTATTATTAGTTTGGAAGTATGGAAAAAGTTGATCTTTTACAATAATTATGGAGTACGAAAGGTGGACTTGTTTTTTTTTGTTCCGTGGGTTTAAACTTAGAATATTGGTTCTTGACTTCCATTAAAAACTAGTATTGAAATTGCATAGTACTGATAGTATGCTTTTATTGAACACTAGTACTGATGTTAGTAAATAATGGATGTCCTCGTATTATTGGCCTGGGAGTAAATAATGTATGTCCTTGTATTATTGGTTTGGGAGTAAATAATGGGTGTCCTTGTATTATTGGCTTGTGAGTAAATAATGGGTGTCCTTGTATTATTGGCTTGGGAGTAAATAATGGATGTCCTTGTACTAGGTGCTAAGGTGATTGATTGATATATGACGCCCCAAACCACGCCAATAATGTTTTACACAGACACTTTCACCCCTTTCAATTATGGCCATGATACATGAAATTGTGCACAATTATTATGTGGTGGGAATTTATTACCACTCCGTCACACCTCTTTTGCACTATTTGGACTTTTACCATTATTCGCTGGGTCACTTTGACCCGATGATTTGGATAGCAAAACTTTACAATTGTTAGAAATTTTTTTCGCAGAGTTGTAAAGTAACTCTCATTCTACAAGACCGTAAAAAATTATCGAAAAATTGCATCTTTTTGCGAACCGACTTCATGAAGTACTCAATTGGCTAAAATTGCCAAGAACAACTTCGCGGACGGATGAAGCTCTTGGTGAATCGCAGTCTGGAAGATATGACCATTGATTCATCACTTCCATTAAAAGTAGTACTAGTACTGACTTTGTATAGTAAAATCAATACTCATAGTACGTCGTTATAGAAAAGTAGTAAATAATTATAGTACTATTATTAGCTTGGAAGTATGGAAAAGGTTGATCTTTTACAATAATTATGGAGTACGAAAGGTGGACTTGTTTTTTTGTTCCGTGGGTTTAAACTTAGAATATTGGTTCATGACTTCCATTAAAAACTGGTACTGACTTTGCATAGTACTGATAGTATGTCTTTATTGAACACTAGTACTGATGGTAGTAAATAATGGATGTCCTCGTATTATTGGCTTGGGAGTAAATAATGGACGTCCTTGTATTATTGGCTTGGGAGTAAATAATGGGTGTCCTTGTACTGGTTGCTAAGGTGATTGATTGATATATTACGCCCCCACCCACCCCAATAATGTGTTACACAGACACTTTCACCCCTTTCAATTATAGCCATGATACATGAAATTGTGCACAATTATTATGTGGTGGGAATTTATTACCACTCTGTCACACCTGTTTTGCACAATTTGGACTTTTACCATTATTCACTGGGTCACTTTGACCCGATGATTTGGATAGCAAAACTTTACAATTGTTAGAAATTTTTTTCGCAGAGTTGTAAAGTAACTCTCATTCTACAAGACCGTAAAAAATTATCGAAAAATTGCATCTTTTTGCGAACCGACTTCATGAAGTACTCAATTGGCTAAAATTGCCAAGAACAACTTCGCGGACGGATGAAGCTCTTGGTGAATCGCAGTCTGGAAGATATGACCATTGGTTCATCACTTCCATTATAAAGTAGTACTAGTACTAACTTTGTATAGTAAAATCAATACTCATAGTACGTCGTTATTGAAAAGTAGTAAATAATTATAGCATAGTTTTAAAAACCGGACCGGCCGGACCGGTAAACCGGCTGGTGACCGGTTCGGTTCGCTGATCGGACCGTATATGCACGAACCGGTCAAAACCGGTCAAGAACCGGCCGGTTTTGCGGTCCAACCGGTGAACCGGTCGGCTTAAAAACCGGTCCGGTTTTTGAAACATCAATTTTCCGGCATCTTTGCGTCTCCGGCGGCCACACAAGTGGAAGATACGACGATTTCTCACGCCGCTAGACTAGTGGCAAGTCCGACGGGTCTGCGACGGGGTTTCGACGGGTCTGCGACGATTTCTCAATTTTCCGGTGAGACTGTGTGACGCATCAGAACAAGAGAGAAAGAGAGAACACGATCGAGAAAGAAGCACATAAGTGTGATAGAAAGATAGAGAAAGAGGCATGTTGTAGAGAGAGAGAGAAAGGTGGAGATAAATATGGCGAATTGAAGACACAGGGGAACAAATTGATAAGGATATGGGAGTGATTTTAGGATAAGTTGGGAAGAATTGAGATAATGGAGAGAGAGATTGAAAGAGATACTTATTACCATAATTTAAGAGATTTTGAACGGTTATACTTTGACTACTTCAAAAAAAAAAAAAAAAACACGAATTCAAAAATTTATTTTTGGTAGTGTTATTTTTTACATGAAATTTGAAGTTGTTATGGTTACATATTTGAGCTTACATTAGGTAATTAGGTATTCATGCTATATATTTTAATTAAATTTATTTATTATATATTACTAAATATTATAAAAAAACGTGCGGTTAAACCGGTCCGACCACTGGTTCGACCGGTCTGACCGTGAACCAGTGTCTCACCGGTTCGATGGCAGGTCCGGTTCTGAAAACTTTGAATTATAGTACTATTATTAGCTTGGAAGTATGGAAAAGGTTGATCTTTTACATTAATTATGGAGTACGAAAGGTGGACTTGTTTTTTTGTTCCGTGGGTTTAAACTTAGAATATTGGTTCATGACTTCCATTAAAAACTGGTACTGACTTTGCATAGTACTGATAGTATGCCTTTATTGAACACTAGTACTGATGTTAGTAAATAATGGATGTCATCGTATTATTGGCCTGGGAGTAAATAATGTATGTCCTTGTACTATTGGCTTGAAAGTAAATAATGGGTGTCCTTGTATTATTGGCTTGGGAGTAAATAATGGGTGTCCTTGTATTATTGGCTTGGGAGTAAATAATGGATGTCCTTGTACTGGGTGCTAAGGTGATTGATTGAAATATGACGCCCCAAACCACCCCAATAATGTTTTACACAAACACTTTCACCCCTTTCAATTATGGCCATGATACATGAAATTGTGCACAATTATTATGTGGTGGGAATTTATTACCACTCCGTCACACCTCTTTTACACTATTTGGACTTTTATCATTATTCACTGGGTCACTTTGACCCGATGATTTGGATAGCATAACTTTACAATTGTTAGAAATTTTTTTCGCAGAGTTGTAAAGTAACTCTCATTCTACAAGACCGTAAAAAATTATCGAAAAATTGCATCTTTTTGCGAACCGACTTCATGAAGTACTCAATTGGCTAAAATTGCCAAGAACAACTTCGCGGACGGATGAAGCTCTTGGTGAATCGCAGTCTGGAAGATATGACCATTGGTTCATCACTTCCATTATAAAGTAGTACTAGAACTGACTCTGTATAGTAAAATCAATACTAATAGTACGTCGTTATAGAAAAGTAGTAAATAATTATAGTACTATTATTAGCTTGGAAGTATGGAAAAGGTTGATCTTTTACAATAATTATGGAGTACGAAAGGTGGACTTGTATTTTTTGTTCCGTGGGTTTAAACTTAGAATATTGGTTCATGACTTCCATTAAAAACTGGTATGACTTTGCATAGTACTGATAGTATGCCTTCATTGAACACTAGTACTGATGGTAGTAAATAATGGATGTCCTCGTATTATTATCTTGGGAGTAAATAATGGACGTCCTTGTATTATTAGCTTGGGAGTAAATAATGGGTGTCCTTGTATTATTGGCTTGGGAGTAAATAATGGGTGTCCTTGTACTGGTTGCTAAGGTGATTGATTGATATATTACGCCCCCACCCACCCCAATAATGTGTTACACAGACACTTTCACCCCTTTCAATTATGGCCATGATACATGAAATTGTGCACAATTATTATGTGGTGGGAATTTATTACCACTCTGTCACACCTGTTTTGCATAATTTGGACTTTTACCATTATTCACTGGGTCACTTTGACCCGATGATTTGGATAGCAAAACTTTACAGTTGTTAGAAATTTTTTTCGCAGAGTTGTAAAGTAACTCTCATTCTACAAGACCGTAAAAAATTATCGAAAAATTGCATCTTTTTGCGAATCGACTTCATGAAGTACTCAATTGGCTAAAATTGCCAAGAACAACTTCGCGGACGGATGAAGCTCTTGGTGAATCGCAGTCTGGAAGATATGACCATTGGTTCATCACTTCCATTATAAAGTAGTACTAGTACTGACTTTGTATAGTAAAATCAATACTCATAGTACGTCGTTATAGAAAAGTAGTAAATAATTATAGTACTATTATTAGCTTGGAAGTATGGAAAATGTTGATCTTTTACAATAATTATGGAGTACGAAAGGTGGAATTGTATTTTTTGTTCGGTGGGTTTAAACTTAGAATATTGGTTCCTGACTTCCATTAAAAACTTGTACTGACTTTGCATAGTATTGATAGTATGCCTTTATTGAACACTAGTACTGATGGTAGTAAATAATGGATGTCCTCGTATTATTGGCTTGGGAGTAAATAATGGGTGTCCTTGTATTATTGGCTTGGGAGTAAATAATGGGTGTCCTTGTACTGAGTGCTAAGGTGATTGATTGATATATGACGCCCCCACCCACCCAATAATGTTTTACACAGACACTTTCACCTCTTTCAATTATGGCCATGATACATGAAATTGTGCACAATTATTATGTGGTGGGAATTTATTACCACACCGTCCCACCTCTTTTGCACCATTTGGATTTTTACCATTATTCACTGGGTCAATTTGACCCGATGATTTGGATAGCAAAACTTAACAATTGTTAGAATTTTTTTTTCGCAGAGTTGTAAAGTAACTCTCATTCTACAAGACTGTAAGAAAATATCGAAAAATTGCATCATTTTGCGATCCAAATTACCGGGTCAAAGTGACCCAATTACGGGTGAAAAAGTCCAAATGGTAAAAATGAGGTGGGACGGAGTGGTACAAACAATAGTCTTTAGTACAAATTTACAATCTTGAATCGGATGCAAATGTCTTAATGTTTCACACTATGAAGGAGTGAATGTGTCAATTACTAGACTACAAGGAATGAAAGTATCTATGGGCTCTGATTTCAACTTGGACCAACAATACAGATGGTTTAGTGAATTTATGTATTCCTTGTTTAGCAAGAAATCAAAAATGGAAAGTTTTTGTGGTCTATTATGATTTGGGCTCTGTGGAGCTCCAGAAACAACCTCCATTTCAACAACAAAAAGGCGACAAGTGAAGAATTTTCAGAAAAGGTACTTGTAACACCCCAATCTCGGAGTGCTGGAGAAACTACACTTAGAAATTCCTGTTGCAAATAGCAACAAGAATTTTAGTTACCTATCACCTATCTTACGATGAACAAATAATCAAGAACGAAAACGGATTTAACGCGTATCACGTTAGTTACCTCCACGACCAGAAAACCAGAATTTTAGTATGAAGAAATCGAAAACTAACAATCAAATGAGAGAGGCGGGATGTAATTCAAGGATCTCGAGACTTCAATTTGGCGTTCCTATAGAAATAGGGTTGGATACTCCTAAAACACGGTAATTCCTTTTGTAGTTGAGTTTTGAAAGTAAAAAAAATCTCAGTAAGAATTTCATGAAAGCGAATTTGGGCTATTCCCCTTCTTTCTTGTGGCCAGGAATCATTGTCGGAAGAGAAATTCTTAGCAGAGGCCTTGGATGGAACTTAGGAGACGGGCATAGCATAAACATTCGAGATAGATGGATCATGATCACAGAGAGCGACAGAATCATCACTGTGCTAACGGAAGACATTAACTTTGCGGGTATGTGATCTAATCAAAGAAGACGAGCATAGTTGGGATGAGCAAAAGCTACGCAGAATCTATGGGAGGTTAACGTCAAAACAATTTTTGCGCCTTCCCTTACCAACCATAAGGAAAATGGACTGTCAAGTATGGAACGCAATAGATGATGGTGTTTATACAGAAAAGTCGGAAGTAATGCGTAGGAGTCATCCTCGGCAAAATTTAGAACTTTCAAAAGGCAATGGGATATCAAGGTTCCCAAGACGACAAATCACATGATATGGAGATGTACTACTAATGCTCTCTTAACACAATTGAGCTTGCAAAGGCGAGGAATCAAGGTAGGAACTCGTTTCCCTAAGTGTGGCATGGGAGATGAAACTATTACACATGTTTTCATGCAATATCTGATTCAAAAAGCCTCTGGCATTCCGAAACATTGGGGGAATTCTTCCAGCTGGATTGAACATCAAATTCATACCCGCTCTGATAAGGATCTTTGGGTGATTTTTACGTCTATCTACTCAACTTGGCTAGGAAGGAACAACAAGAAATTCAACAACGTCGACATGAGTATGTGTTTAGCTTCCTTAGCAACGCGAGAACTGGTCTACGAGTTAAACACACTGCATAGAAGGGCGTTCAGGTTGGAACACAGTAAAGGCCGATGGATAAAACCACCCAATGAATGTTTCAAGGTGAACTTTGATGGATCATGAATGACCACCTCAGGTGTAGCAGAAGCACAAGCTATAATCAAAGATGCATAGCGAATTTTTTTGGCAACATCGTCCAAGAATGTAGGGTTTTCTACCTCGACAAAACAAGCTGAATCTTGGGCGACCTTTGTGGGTGTGAAACTAACAGTTAAAATTGAAGTAACTCAAGTTCTTTGATTGAAGGAGATGGAAGACCCTCATTGACGAAATTCAACAATAGGATGACAAGGATGCCCTTGACATAACCGAACTCTAAGAAGATATCGACGCTCTTACCGAATTTAAGTTTTGTACAGGCTTAGAAAGTCACATACACAAGAAGAGAAGGAAACAAAGCAGCACACCACCGAGCACACCTACAAAAGACAAAAAAACATGGACCAAGAGTGGCTCGAGGATCCTCCATACAGGCTCTCGCAATTTGCGATGAATGATGTACCTGAATTTTCTATCCTTCTTGAGGTTTCAATATATAGTCGTTTCTAACAAAATAGTGCTTTAACGAGAAAAATGTCATTAACAAAAAATAAATAACTAATTGCAAGAGTAATGGGTAAAAGTTAAGAGGTTTTTAATCTCGTCTATTAATAGTCTGATGAATCTTTTCGAACAAATTATTTAATAAAACAAATAAAGAAGAATGGAGATAACAAATATCTCTGGCACCTCACAAATTGCATGAAATGCACTAGTATGGTCGACGTTCCGAATAATGTGGCAATAGGTAGAAGTATCACAAGCATGAGAGTAAACTTTAACTGCATTTTTAAGGACGACTTTAGCTTAAAGAAAGAGAGTACACATAATAAAATTTCAAAAAAGTTCCATCGTACGCTTGATTAAGGCTCAATTTTATTGCAAAAGACCCTTCACTCAATTTGAACATACATTAATTTCCTTCACGATAACTCTGTGATATGAGTTATGAAGCCCTTCACCTATGAACAAAACTAGGGATAATCTGATCCATATACCATCGTAGACTGTTAACTATAGTTTTAACAAAAAATCTTATAAACTATTGTACAATTGGTCTAATATTAGAGAAACAAGTCTGACAAGGGTTTATTTCAGCAGAAAACATATCTAAATTTTGGACCACAAAGTAGGCCAATATATACTTGAAGACTCTATGAGCAATATAAAGAGCGTCTTGTAGGGAAGTACATGTTATTTCATGAACAAAGGGTCATTACATGCAATTACACGCCTCACGAAAAATATCTTCGGATGGGAGAGAAACCAAATAAAGGCTGTGCACCCAGTAGGGCCCACAAAACGGCAAGAGGGGCGCAGTGCGCACACCGGGTCAACTTAACTAAACCCTAGTTAACTCCTCCTATAAATTCATCGTTTAGGCCACCCATCTTCTTCGTGCTCCATTACAGAGGTGGATTACATATCCCCTCTCTCACTCTCTCTCTCCTCCTAAATTTCCGTTCCGTGTTCCGTTCCGTGTTCCATCAATGGCTGAGGTTGAATACCGGTGCTTCGTCGGAGGTCTCGCCTGGGCCACCGACGACAGAGCTCTCGAGACCGCCTTCTCTCAGTTCGGAGAGATCACTGACTCGAAGGTCCGTTTCGTCGCAGAGATCGGATCGGAGCCGATCCGGTTTTGCTGATTCGCTGTTCCTTTGTGTTACTTCTACTGTTACTCTCTGGTTTTGCTATGTGTTGTGATCTGTTTCTGTCTCTATACTGTTACTTTTACTGATCTCTATAACGGTACGTTCATCTTCCTGATTTGTCGTAAGACTGGGACAGATCGATCGATTTTCAGCTTATTTGTGAAATTTTAGCCCTAATTTGATGAATCTGGAGCTTTTTTGTGATAGATCTGGCGTTTTTGTGATGTTTTGCAGATCATCAATGACCGTGAGACAGGTAGATCCAGAGGATTCGGATTCGTGACCTTCAAGGATGAGAAGTCGATGAGAGATGCGATTGAGGCGATGAACGGTCAGGATCTCGACGGCCGTAACATCACCGTCAACGAGGCTCAGTCTCGCGGTAGCGGCGGCGGAGGAGGCGGCGGAGGTTACCGTGGAGGTAGCGGCGGCGGCGGAGGTTACCGTGGTGGTGGCGGAGGTGGCTACGGAGGCGGCGGCGGTGGTTACGGAGGCGGAGGCGGTGGTTACGGTGGTGGACGCCGTGAAGGCGGTGGCGGAGGCTATGGTGGTGGCGGCGGTGGTTACTCTAGGGGAGGTGGAGATTCTGATGGAAACTGGAGGAACTAGAGTCGGTGTTCTGAAGAAATATCAAGAGTGTGATGGTTATGATGATGTCATTTCGTGTTTAGTAATTTGGTTTTTGACCTTTAGAGTTAGAGATATGGTTTCTGGCTTGAAATGGTTACTGTTTCGTTGGGTTTATGAATGGAAATGAAGTTCTTGATGAATAATAATGCAGTTTGGACTTCAGAATTTTTTGATCTCTATTCAATGGTTTTGTTGTTGATTTTTGGCGTTAGATACCATCAGATGAACACTTTCATTGGTTACTATCTCTGTCCCAGCTCTTGCCCATCATTGAGAATATTTCACTCCTACTAGTATATGTGTCACTTTGACCGGGTGTTACGAGCAATTTATACTCTACAATACCATGAAAAAATTATCAAAAAATTAAATTAGTTTGCTATCCAAATCAGAGTCAAAGTGACCCAGTGAATAGTGCTAAAAGTTAAAATGGTGGGAAAGAGCTAAAAGTTAAAATGGTGGGGAAGAGCTGGGACAGAGGTACCACTCTGTTTCTTCTCTTTCTCCCCCTTTTGACTTTTACCACTATTCATTTAGATATCAAAACGAAACAATTTTTTGACAATTCTTTCATGGTGTTGTAGAATAAGGGTTACTCTATAATGCCATGGAAAATTTATCAAAAAGTTATATCGTTTTGCCATTCAAATTGCCGGGTCAAAGTGACCCAACTACGAGTGAAAAAAGTCAATAGGGGGAGAAAGAGAAGAAACGGAGTGGTAGTAGTGTAGGGAAAGCTCACACATCGCAAGGTGAATACGATTTGTTATCAATTAGTGTGTCTACTAGTTGACAATTGACAGTGATAGAGATACTGTAGGTTAAATAAGTCCATCAGACCAACTTTGGTATGCTTTTCAGATGGGTAGGAAGACACTGGCTATAGCAAATTCACTGCATAGCAACCCCCCAAATAGAGCCCAAGCAATTGACTACGAATTGACTATTTCTGATTCAAACCTGCTATAAGCTTCACCCTCTAGGTGCATAGAAATCATAAACAACTTTGTTCATTCAGGTGAAAAAGTGTTTCACCATTTCCCTAAACTGATAATCAAACCCTAAACCGGTTCCAAATCAGACTTCTTATATTTAAAAAAAAAGTTAGGAGTTCATACCTCCCTCTAGGGTCATGGACGACTTGAAATCGTCGAGAGTGTTATCCAGATCAGTGGTCAATCATTTTTCGAATAAATCCAGTCGAGATTTCGGGTTCATGTTGTCTGCGATCTCGTTTTAGTATTGGTCATTTGAACCGGATGGAGTTTGAAACCGAGCTTTGATACCACTTGAAAATAGCCCCAGCGTCGAAATGAGCAAACGATAACCGCATTCCGGCCAATTATCGGAATAGAGGATGGAATTCGAGAACTAGAAGAGGAACATGGAGTGAGAAAAACACAAAAGAGAGAAGATGGAGGGTCGTTTGTATTATTTCTCAATAGTTTGAGTTACATTCCGTTGCAGGTAAGAATGATACGATTGAGTGTGTATGTGTGTATAGTCATACAATGTCATTTTTCTTATTCACGGGCTAACTGAATTACTAATTTTTTTGGTGGCCAACAATGAAAAATTGGTAAATCGGCCGAATCCTAGAATTAGTCTTGTCGGAATCAGGGAATGAGCTGCGGATCATGACATCGTCCCACCATCCGGTGGCGCCGATCGTCGAGTCTCTCTCCTTCTATCCATGCACATCAGAAGAAGCCCGTGCATGATGCATCTACCTAAAGTAAACTGTAAACCCCATAACCCTAGAACAAGACGGTAATTACACGACCCTTCTTCGAGGTGCAGGCGAGTTGGTTGGATTACCATTCTCAACACTTTAGACATTTGCATTGAGGTCTTGAGTTCAAATCTTGGAGCAACTCAAGGGCTATTTACTGACCTTCTCAACTACAAGCATGTCAGCCTGCTGTTTACTTATCTAGTGTCGTTTGCAGGTTGTTGCACTAGTACGGATATTTATCCAATTATCTCTCAAATTAATTTACTTCTCTAATGTGGTCTGCAGAATTTTGCACTAGAACAGTGGATATTTACCCGGTACGCACCCGAATGATAATAACTGTAGGTCCCACGTGTTTAGAAGAAGGAAGTGATTAATTGCAACCACAAGGGCATGCTCGTAATCAGGTCGATTAGATTAGAGAATCGAATCACCAATTCTTCCCCAATCTCTCCCTCTTTCCAGAGACGACGGCGACGATTCCAAATCGCCACCATGTTCCGTCACGCCGCCGCCCGCATTCTCTCCCGATCCACCGTCTCCGCCGCCGCTAGGCCGTTCTCCACCGATCTTCAGGCTGGTACCGTTCCGGACCAGAGCTTCGTGGATGCGTGGAAGAAAGTTGCCCCAGCCATCGATCCCCCGAAGACTCCTCTGGCTTTCATGAAACCCCGACCTCCGACTCCTTCCTCCATCCCTACCAAGCTCACCGTCAACTTCGTCCTCCCCTACAACTCCGAGCTCGCCGCCAAACAGGTTCGCCTTTTAAACTTTTCATTAGAATCGTATTCGTATTCGTTTTCCTGCTAAACCGTAGTCGGACTTACTTTTCTATCTATCTTCTCTGTGTGTTGATGAAATGAAACTGTTATTGCAATTGATTCATTGTTGTTGAGGTAGTAGTAGTAAAGTGATTTAATGACTGAAACAGAAAACAATTTGTTGTTTGATGATAAAAGTTAAAATTCAAACACAAACAGTGTGTTTCAAGTACTAGTATGAACATTCAACACCCAGCTAACCTTATTTTGAGATTAAATGAGCATAATCTGCCTGATTATATAAGTAGTAATTTTATTATTCAGTAGAAATGAGCATATAAACGACTAATATGTATAAGGTGTAGTCCATATCTGTACGCTTAATTCTTCAAATAAAAACAAACAATTTTCATTATCGCTCCGTTGGATTCTTGGAGCATGGATTTGGATTGGAATCAAGCCATTTTTCAATACAAAATCAAGTTAAAAATTTTTCTTTTTTGTGGAAGCTTGTATTTTAGCCCCGACTAATCATTCAGAACCTAAGGGATTTCAAATGACTACTGAACACATGTCATGTCAAATCTTACCTATTGGAGCTATTGAGACTCTCACTCCATACATCATATTAATCTTTCACTACCAATCCCCCATAACTTAGTTCAATTGTGTACATACAACCTCTACTTTGAAGCCAGATCCTAAGTCAAATCCAAATCCTCTATCCAAACGCAACCTATGTGTGTGTATTCATCAGTCGTGTCATTTTGGGAGCTTTTCATTCGATCCTAGTTCTGTACCCCCCATTTTTCAGTGATCTCGCAACCCTTCTTCCATGGACATGAGTGCTTGAAGTTGCCAACATGCAAAATGTGATTAAATCTGTATATATGTTCCTGCACGATGTAAGCAATAAACTTCCAAGATAATGGAGTTAATTACAACTTTTCAGTTCATAGAACTTCAACAAAAACTCATTCAATCCTCGGTGAAAGATCTTACTTCGCCAAATTGTATAGTGGCATGGAACAGTGTTGTGCTTTGTATAGCCAAGAAATAGTATAAGTTTTGCTTAGAATAGAAAACATGTTTGCATCTTACTCATCGGCACCTTAACAAAAGATTCAATTTAAGTATGAGAATCAAATTCAAATTACAGAGAGTATAGTTTGCATTCATACACTGAATCATGGAATGGAGTATTTCCTCTTTGCGCAATGCTTAGACATGCTGTTTCTTAGTTCTTGTAATTCATCTGGGTCCTTTGCTAGAGTTCTTGGAACTTTTGTTTCCTATATTCAGGTTAGAGCTCATATGCAAAAAAATGTAAGCATACATGTCATTAGCATTTGGGAAATCAACTTGCCCACTGAAGCTGGTGCAATCCACAAAATAAGAATGTGTGACATGAATAAGCAAAGTTTGTATAATCTGGTTGTAGATACTGCTTTCTGAGCTGACAGATCTTGGCCACGTGGCAGCCATCCAGCACACCATATTGTGCTCCACACACACTGGATCACCAGCCGAGCTGATCCATGTGGGGGCTGCGAGACAGAGCCCTCGCATACCATTGCACGGGACTTGTAGGGATCTTGTGGTTTGGAGGCTAGAGTAAGCCCTGTCGCGTGCGAGCCAAGCCCGCACGCGACCTTTAGTAACTGTTTTGAGAGATTTATGGCACGAGCTCCATAAACCCGGTCAATCCGGTCAAACCCGGTCAACCTCGTAACGGTTCCGGTATTCGCGCACCACGTGCTGTAACGGTCCCTATATACTCGGACGAACGTGCCGTTATGGTTAAGCTAATTAAGCCGCCATTAATGGGCGCATTAACCACACTACAACGGTCATGTTCTCCAGTATATATAGATCGTCAACCTTTCCATACAAAGGAGAACACACTGCCATACGCGGAAGCTCTGCCAAACCTCTGTCTCTCTCTCAGACATTGCTACTGCCTTACTCTCTCCCTACACACAACCCCACTCTTCCTGTGCGATCCTTGATCCACTACACACGGTGCACACGGAGGTCTCCCCGCCGGAATCTCTTGTGCACATTTTGGTGAACCCGACGTGAACTTACCAACAAAAGCAACCATGTCTCAGGAGGATGATGTCAGCAACCGATCGCCCTCCACCGAAACTCCCTCGGGAGACGAGACCCGCCGTACTCCAACGACTCCCGGCGAGGCACCGACGTTAGAGTCTTTGGACGCCACTGTCCAAAGTCAGGCGAAAGCTCTCAAGGCTCAATCTGCGCAATTAGAACAAATCTTGGCCGTTCTGGGTACCCTTGCGCCAAACCCTTCATCAGCCGCCGCTGTCTCTCAGGGAGGAGGAACCCCTACCGCTCCAGGATTGGGAGTGTCAACCGCACCTCCCAACCCTCATCTGCAGACTCCACCGTCGGCTACGCAGCTGCATTCGGTTCAGGGATCGACGGCACAGATGCTGCCTCCTGCCGCTCACGCTCCTCAGCCCTCGGCTTTGGCGTCCAACCCAACTCTGCAGTACCCTTTACCTCCCCCAACGATGATCTGGGGAAATGCGGGTAGTCAGTATGCTCCCAATCCTCCGGCGGCGTATGTGTCGCCACCGCCTGCGGCAACCCCTCCGTCAGCTACCGAGGGGAGCATTCCAGAATGCATGACGTCTTTGCAGAAGCGCGTGGACACTATTCTGGCTCATCAGTCATTCGCGGATACCATTATCCCAAAGCTAGACAACGATCCACCCATTCCACGGGAAATCTATCTCATGCCTAACCCGGCGGGGTACAAGGCTCCTAAATGGGATAAGTTCGAGGATGTCAACGGAAACGCTCATGAGCATGTCATGCGTTTCATTGATGTCATGGGTCCGTACGGAGCTGACCCCAAGCTGCTGATGCGAGAGTTCCCAAAATCTCTTGGGAACGTAGCATACAAATGGTACCGAACATTGGAGGCCGGATCCGTGAAGACTTGGGACGACATGGTCCAGAAGTTCTACACCAAGTTCTTCCAGATGGAAGAAAAGGTGACGATGATCCATCTCTCGCGGATGTACCAGAAGCGCGAAGAGGACGGAATCACTTTCATCAAGAAATTCAGGGCGAAATCCTTGGAGTGCAAAGATCCAATGCCTGAAAGCCGGCTCGTAGAGATATGCCTTCAGTGCATGCGAGATGAATACAAAGGTATGCTAATCAATTTGCAAACACCTACATTTTCAAATCTAATCGAATGCACGAAGAATATCGAGCCTATAGTCGAGAGACAGAAAAAGAAGAGCGCTCCAGAGCGACCTGTGAGCGGCACTACTTACAAGATCGGGAGGTTTAGCTACAAGCGGGGACGCGAAGCTGAGGTCAATACAGTTTCGCCCCAGAAACAAGCGAAGGTTGCGAACTTCGATGTACCGCCTCTGCCATGCTCGGTAGAGGAAGCAAGTGACCTCTGCAGACAGTGGCGCAAGGACGGCGTCCTGCCACCGCTCGAGAAAACACCCTCCAAGGAGATGGTGAGGGACCCTAAATGGTGCGAGTACCACAGCAAGGTCATGCATCCCACCGCCGAGTGCAAGAAACTCAGGTTCGCGTTCGATCAAAAGATGAAGAACGGCGAGCTCATCGTCAGCGATCACCGGAAGGACGTGCGCAACAACCCGCTTCCCGAGCATGCGGAACTGGGCTCGAAGGGCAAAGAGGTCGCCATGATCTCGATCGTCGACTTGGAAGAAGTCGCAGAGGATGGCCTGCCCATCGTCGCCGAGGTCCATGAAGACGAAGACTATAGCATGGACACAGAGGATGAACGTGCCGACCGCATGAAAGGGTCGCATGGCTTCAACAAATTCTTCGACGAGATGAATTTCTCCGAGAAGTGCCGGACTGATATGACGAAAGCGATCTTGAGGATAGCAGAGGACTACGAGGAGGACCTTGTAGTCTCTAACGGGAAAGTCATCAGGGCATCCCGCTCTACGGAAAAGATTATGACCTTTTCTGCCAGCGACAAGAAGACGGATGCGAGCCACCAGAGACCTCTGTACGTGACCGCCATCATCAATGGCGTCGAGTTCAAACGAGCATTCGTCGATGGAGGAGCAGCGGTCAACGTTGTTCCGCTCCACACACTGAGGCTAGCAGGGATCCCCGAACATAAGGTAGTCAGGCGTCCATCTCCGCTGGTGGGATTCGGAAGCGACTCTAGAATGACAATCGGATGGATCCGCCTGGGCGTTCAGATTGGCAAAATCAAGTGCTCAGCAAAGTTCTATGTCATAGACGCGAACACCACATACCACATGATTATAGGTCGAGCCTGGATTCATCGCTTCGACGCAGTCCCTTCGACGGCTCATCAGGTTATGAAAGCTATCTGGAACGACAGAATAGTCGAGATACCGGCTTCGACAAACCCGTTCAACTTGGACGAAGCACATCTCAGCGAGGCGGTGTGGTTCACTGAGATGGCAGATGAGCAAACACCCGGACCATTCAACCCTACTCCTTTGCCTCTCTGGGAGGACATCAAGGACCAGTCGCCTGCAGGGGTAATGGTGACGAGGGAAGATGCCAAGGAAAAGCCGCCTACACGCGAAGAGGCGCCGCGTATCGCATATCATCGAAAGAACGTGTACACCCTGAAGAGGAGCGTAAAGCATGACCCCGAGGGCAAGGAGATAGAGAGCTTCTACGCCAATGGGAAGAAATGCTACCGCATATGAAGGTGCGCGGGGATGTCCTCACGCGGGCATGGGGATATCCCTGGGCAAATCAATCAAATCGAGCAAATTGCGCTGACGGAAGAGCCAACACAGGGCACTCCAGACGAGAAACTTAAAGAAGCTCCTGAATGCATGGAAGACAGGCCAAGACCGCAAAAGCAAGAGCTAAAGGAAGTGTTCCTCAGCCCGAACGAGGAAAAGAAAAAGCCAGTCTTCCTGAGCGCAGATCTCACAAGCGAAGAAGAACAAGGGCTGCTACAGCTCCTAACTGAATACAAGGATGTGTTCGCATGGGAGTATGATGAGATGCCAGGTCTGGATACAAGCATCACCATGCACCGTTTAGACATAATCCCCGGGTCTAAACCGGTCAAGCAGAGCACGAGAAGCTTCAGGCCGGAGCTTAACGTGAAGATCAAGCAGGAGATTGTCAAACTCCTAGAGGCCAAGTTCATAGAGCCGAATCATCATCCCACATGGCTGGCCAACATCGTGCCAGTGGTGAAGAAGAACGGACAGCTCCGCATCTGCGTGGACTTCCGAGATCTCAATCGCTTCTGCCCTAAGGACGATTTCCCACTGCCCAACATCGATTTGCTTATCGATTCAACAGCGGGTCATCGCATGTTCAGTTTCATGGACGGCTTCAGCGGATACAACCAAATCAAGATGGATCCCGAAGATGCGCGGAAAACAGCATTCATCACTCCTGTAGGGGTATTCAACTACACGGTGATGCCGTTCGGTCTTAAGAACGCGGGCGCGACCTATCAGCGGGCCATGATGGCTCTATTCCACGACATGATGCACAAAGAGGTGGAATTCTATGTGGATGACCTGGTGGTTAAATCCAAGCACGAAGCAGACCACCTCGCAGATCTGCGAAAGGTGTTCAATAGATGCAGGCACTTTCAACTGAAGATGAATCCCATGAAATGCGCGTTCGGGGTGACATCAGGGAAATTCTTGGGATGCGTGGTTCATCGCCAAGGGATCGAGCCCGACCCCGCGAAAGTATCAGCTATCACTGGCATGACGCCACCCCAAAATCAGAGTGCATTAAAGACATTTTTAGGAAAGCTATCCTATCTGCGGAGATTCATCCCGGCAATTGCCGAAATCACATGCTGTTTCAGCACTCTTCTCAAGAAGGACGCCGCGTACAACTGGGCTCCGGAGCACGAAGCCGCATTCGGAAAGCTGAAGGATTTACTCGCGTCCTCAAAGATAATGATCGCGCCTCAACTGGGATCACCGCTTCTGCTATATCTGACATCTACAAGGAGATCTATAGGAGCGCTCTTGGCTCAGGAGTATGAAGGCCAGGAGAGGCCTATCTACTACATCTCTCGCATCGTGCAGCCTGCTGAATCAAGGTACACAGACATCGAACGTCATTGCCTTGCCTTATTCTTCGTGATAGAAAAGTTGAAACACTATTTTGCATCACACAAAGTAGTAGTGGTCACCAAGAGCGACCCCATAAGATACTTGCTAACTCACACTACTCCGGGAGGGAGACTGGCGAAATGGTACATGACCATTTCCCAATACGATATCACATGCGTGCGACCACGAGCGATCAAGTCGCAGGCGGTAGCGGATCTGTTGGCACAGTTCCCCGACGACAACCACGAACCCGTGATCGAAGAAGAGCTCGAAGGCCCTGAAATCTACGCAATCGACGTGCCCTATTGGACTCTCCACTTCGACGGTTCGTCAACCCGGAAAGGCGGAGGCATTGGGATAGTCTTGACAAAGCCAGATGGGGAAGTCATACAGATGTCCGCAAAGCTCAACTTCGCAGTCACAAACAACGAAGCGGAATACGAGGCTCTCATTGTGGGGCTCCGTGCGGCGAGAGCTTTGGAAGTGAGCAACTTAACAGTCATGGGAGATTCCAAGCTGATTGTTAAGCAAGCCTCGGGCGAATATGGTTTGAAGGAGATCAACCTCCTGTCTTATCGCACCCTAGTACAAAAGCTGATGCAGCAATTCTGCGATGTGAAGTACGAGCACAAGCACCGAGCAGACAACAGGCACGCAGACGCCTTAGCAACCTTGGGGTCTAAGGTCAGCATAGACAAATGCCCCGCAAGGATTTTCATCGAAGTGCGAACATCGTCGGCATTGACAGAAGATGCGCGCGACGACGAACACATGGATGACGCAGACTGGCGAAAACCAATCCTGCAAGCTATTCCGAAGGGCACCAGCAACGAAAGCTGGGCACTCACAAAAGGATACTGCATCCACGACAACACCCTTTACTACAAGGGTCCTGGGGGAATACTCATGCGATGCGTCTCCGAGCAAGAGGGACAGCAGCTGTTAGAAAAGATTCACCAACACGCCTGCGGGGAAAGCGAGGTGTCAATCTACAGAAAGGCTCAGAGATATGGTATTCATTGGCCAGACATGTCAACAGCCGCAGCCCTTATACAAGGGAAATGCGAAAGTTGCGCATTAATCAAAGATTCTCTACTCATCGCCCTAACCGATGACGACACGGACTGGAGGAAGCCACTATTTGATTTCCTCACCCAGGGCACCGTACCCGAGTCAAGAAAAGAGGCCGAAAAATTGAAAAGGAAAGCGTCTCGATACGTGGTACAGGAAAACCTGCTTTGGCGAAGAGGTCACGAGGGCAACTTGCTGCGATGTCTAGACGGCAGAGAAGCACAAGAAGTCATGGACCTTTCTCATCAGGTGGAACACCAAGGAGGTGCGAAATTATGCAGACAACTCCTCTCAATCGGGTATTTCTGGCCCACGATGGAGGTCGATTGCCGCACCAAAGTACGACGCTGCCAGGAATGCCAATTCAAAGGGAACCTAGTGCACGCTCCCGCTGTGGATCTACATGCGCTAGGGACGCCATGGCCATTTCACACATGGGCTCTGGACTTCATCGGTCCCATCCGACCGACGTCGCACGGGAATCATTTCATTCTCACCGCAACTGAGCTGTTCACCAAGTGGGTGGAAGCAATACAGCTAAAGACGGCAAATGCGCTGGCTGTGGTCAATTTCATCCAGGAAAGCATCATATGCAGGTTCGGAATCCCAAACACCATTCTTTCAGATAACGGTACTCCTTTTGTTAATCGCCAGGTAGCTGCGAAATTAGCGGAGTACAATATCAGGCAGATATGTTCTACCCCTTATTACCCAAAGGGAAACGGACAAGCTGAAGCGACTAACAAAACGCTGTTGAGAATTTTGAGCAAGATGGTCGCAGATGACCACAAGAAGTGGGCCGACTCTCTAAGCATAGCTCTGTGGGCTTACCGAACTTCTCCAAGGACACCCACAGGGGCCTCGCCATTTCTACTATGTTATGGAGCCGAAGCTGTAGTACCTGCGGAGGTTAGAGTCAACTCGGCAAGGCTGGCCTTCCATGCACTCTATGAAAATCAACGCGATCACGACTTAGTCTTGCTGGAGGAAAAGCGAGAACAAGCCAAGAGAACCAATAAGCGATACCAGGAAAGAATCGCTCGCGCCTACAATAAGACGGTCCAGCGAAGAGATTTCGCAGTCGGAGACTTGGTCTTGCGCGCATCTGATCACTGCATGCGAGAAGCGACTCACCCGAAGTTCGCAGCCAACTGGGAAGGACCCTTTGAAGTCACAGAAGTCTTTGACAGTGGCTACTGCAGCATACGAAGGTTGCACGGCACAACCTCTACTCCGAGTTCAGTCAACATGCGCTGGATTAAGAAGTACTATCCCTGACTTCTCTCATTTCATGCGTTTTATTATAACGTTGCTTGATATCTTGTATGGCTACGATTTACACAATCTCCTCCCCCATATGAGAGGATTGTAATCCCATCTCTCCCATATGAGAGCGTTATAATAAAAGAATTCTCCCAAATGAGAAGTTCACATTTCTAGCTGTTTATGTTGCTCTATTCAGTTTGTTATTACTGTTAATCATGGTTTATTCGCCGCAATAGCAATCTGTACAACTGCGATCTTAAGTGATCATCTAAGCCGATCTCTTACGATAGCAGCCTGCCTAAATGCGATCTTAAGTGATCATCTAAGTCTATCTCTCGCGATAGCAGCCTATGCGATCTTAAGTGATCATCTAAGCCTATCTCTTACGATAGCAGCCTATGCAAATGCGATCTTAAGTGATCATCTAAGCCTATCTCTCGCGATAGCAGCCTATGCGATCTTAAGTGATCAACTAAGCCTATCTCTTACGATAGCAGCCTATGCAAACGCGATCTTAAGTGATCATCTAAGCCTATCTCTCGCGATAGCAGCCTATGCGATCTTAAGTGATCATATAAGCCTATCTGTCACGATAGCAGCCTATGCAAATGCGATCTTAATTGATCATAAAAGCCTATCTGTTACGATAGCAGCCTATACAAATGCGATCTTAATTGATCATAAAAGCCTATCTGTCACGATAGCAACACATACAAATGCGATCTTAGTTGATCTTCTAAAGCCTATCTGTCACGATAGCAACACATACAAATGCGATCTTAATTGATCTTTAAAACCTATCTGTTGCGATAACAGCCTACGCAAAAATGATCTTAGTCGATCTTCTAGTAAAGCCTATCTGCAACGATAGCAACTCGCACAATTTAACGATCTCAATTGATCTACTAAAGACTATCTGCCACGATAGCAACTTGCAACATTGTGAAGATGATCTTAAACGATCCACAAAGGCCAATCATAAGCCCATCTGTCAGGATGGCACAGCTGCGAAAATATGATCTCGAACGATCTAGCGAAGCATCAGCGAATTAATATATCGCAAATGCGAAACCATTACATAGCATTATGCAAAGCCAAATATGCCGAAACGCATGCGAAATTGTATTTTGTTGTAAAGAGACAGCAGATAATACAAAAGGCTATTTATCATTACGAGTCAAATGACTTACAATTTATCTGTCTAGATAGCAGCTTACAAGCGAAAAGCTCGAATCTAACTACGCAACCAACATGGCTTACAATACATTCGAAAAGCAACTCACAAGCATGAAGTTACACATCGCGGGAATCCCGACTAAGAAAAGGATGAACCCACCGGTTTCAACACCGGCTACGCAACACGCAGATCTGCGGCCAAAGATCTGTAGCAAAAGGGATGCTGCCGCGAAGAGATCAGCTTGTCATTCGCCACATCCCTAGCAGCGAAACCTGGGAAACGATACGCCCAAGACCCCAAGGGGTGACAAAAGCCTCTGTCTGATCAAGGTAGGCGCCGGAGGAGCTTCCTGTTTCGACATATGCTGCTCTGCAAAACAGGCGAAGCAGTAATTCCTCTGGTGATGGACTCCTTGTCATGTTGGACAAGGGCATTGACAAGCACCCTGAGTTCAAGAACGAAGAGGCAAGAAATCCTCCTCCAGGGATGCTGGAGGAGAATTTCGCCGTTCATTACGAGACGGTAGCACGGTCACTTCGGCGCTGCACCTCACCACGAGGCGGCCGGAAACATGACCTGCACACATAATACACGAAGAAATTTCTTCGAACACACATGAGATATTATCTGCATCTTCTTTATGATGGTTATAAAGAGCAATAAGCCTCATAAAGTGGATCTTGGAAACTATTTCTACAGCACAAAGCGCAAACTCAGGATTCACAACTTGAAGTTGCCATGAATCAACGAAAAATAAGCGTTGAAGCCAACAGTCATAAGGACTCACGGCAAAGCACATTTTTGGGATGAAGAACCCAGATAGCAAGGACAGGGTTTATATAGACCCTGTACAGACTCTTCGGTTGCCAAAGATGAGTCAGCAGAATTCAAAAAGAGGGTAAGTTCAATCACTTACGCCTTGAAAAGCGGTAACAATCAATTACCCTACTAAAGACTACGACGATTCAGTTGCGTATCCTAATAAATGACGGATGGTCATGATTCGAATGGACTTCCCAACGAAAGCGTGCTTATCTGCCGAGAAATTAGCGCGAAAATCAAGCAGAGTATCAATTGCTGATGTCATAATTGGATATGCACAGAAATATCCAATCAAATCCCGGAAAAGGGCAAAACGGGAAAAATTCATTGTTGTTGTTAAAAAAAAAGGGGGAGAAACCCTAGCAACATTACATTAATGTTTCAAGACATTACATTAATGTTTCAGCTATTTTCCTTGCTATTTTTGCGAAATTCGAAAAGTCAAAGCAAATTCTTGATTAAGGAATCTTGGGGCTCGAACTGCTCGCTCAGCTTCTCCACTTGTTCCACTTCTTGCTTCAATAGCTCGCACCTGGCATTCATCTCATGATAGAGCTTCAGAGCTTCATCGACTTTTAGCTTTTGCTGCTCCACCTTCTGCTTCTCAGCTGCGAGATTCTAGTGGCCGAGCTTCAAAGTTACAGCCGCGCGAATCAGCGTGACTCTGTTCATAAGAAACTTGAAGCCCATTCTGCCTTGGACTTTGGTCACGAGATTTTGGCACATGCCACATAGCAATTCAGCACTCTGGACCGAAATGGTCGCAGGCGTAGCCGCAGATAGCTGCTCCAAAATCCAGATGGCTTCAGTGAGAAACAGCCTCCTGTCGAAGGGCCCTATCTCCAGAGATCTCACAAACGACTGCGGGTAGGTCAGACGCATTCGAACCACCCAGTTTACATCGGTTTGCTTCAAACCTGAGGAGGCGTCAAAAATAAGTTATGATGTCAAAACTCGCAAGCGAATAATGCGACGTGCGAACAGTAAAGCTCTACTTACCAGTTCCTTCCAGAATCTCATGAAGAGAAGGAATGCGGGCTGCCGGGTTGTTCGAAGATTGCCCTCGCTCCATAGCTCTCCTATCGGCTGCGAGCTCCAATCTCTCATAGTCAAGAGGAAGAGTGTAGGCCGCACCAGCTGCGACTGCGTTCCCAACCTGCGAGCCCCAAATGCTCCACGCAGGAATAGGTGCCTCTGGCTCAGTCATCGCCGGAGGTGAAGGGACAGCCGAAGTCGCTTGGCGAAGGATGCTCTCAGATGCGAGAACATTAGCAGCACTTGTCCTTACTTCCTCAGCACTAGCATGGGCATCTTCATCCATCAGAACAGTATCAGCTCCAGCATCGTCGGAAAGTTCGATGATGTCCTCGAGAGGCTCACCCGCGTGTTCAGCAGCTGCGACGGGCTTCTTGGTATGGGAGCTCGGAATTGGAACATAGGACGCAGAAGGCTGACTTCTCTGCTCCAGCTCAGGTTCCTCAGCATGACCTGCGATATTAAATGCGATAATGTGAGGTAACTCGTGTTATAAGTTATTTCGCTATCTTTACTAAAGCTAAGAGTAAGCACCTCCACGCGAAGGTGGGATTGAGGTATCTTCATCATACACTAAGGACGTGGAACCATGCCCTATCAGTGTGTCCTCACTAAGCAAGTCTTTAAGAGAAGCGTGACCTGGGATGCGAATAAACCAGTCATGATTCTGCCTCAAGTTGATAAAGCCTAGTACGTGCGTATCACTCAAATAGTTACCCGAGGGCTCTCCACATTTGCCTACTAACCAACGGCGAATGTCAGCCTTTGACACACCATGCTTTAACGCACCCACAATAACATCTCTATAAGTTACTGCGAGATTGAAGATCTCACCTTTATCGCCACCTGCGATCTCTTCGAAGTCTGCTTGGACTTGCTCCAAGGCCGCTGCATCCTCTCCGGGAACCTCATCTTCCTCCTCCGTATGAGGAACCACTTCTTCGGGAAGCTCGTCTTCCTCGTCGACTGGACGCACTAAGTCGTCAACATGCTGCTCTTCGAGGCTCCGCTGTTTCACACGCTCGAGCTCCTCTTCCTCTCGCCGCCTCCTTCTTTCAGCAGCCTCCGCGGCTGTCTTCCGGGACTCAGCAAGAACGTCCTCGCTTATGGGATCGTCTGGAATGCCAGAATGGGCATCTCTCTTTTGTCTCTTGGCCACAAGGCCACCAATGGTTTCATCATCATCATCTGCGCATACACGAATGGTTTAAAGAAAAGAAGTGCAAAGAAGTTACGATAACGGGAAAGGAAATGCGACGGAGGTACCTCCTGATTCTTCCTCATGCATCACAACTGTTACTTCTTCTTCTTCATCACTTGCTTGGGGCTCCTGCCTCTCTTCCTCTTCCTCTTGATTGAATGGAACGAAAGTCTCAACTGCGAGATCTTTCCGCACTTTGCTGGGCATGCGACCTTTGCCTTTGTCCTTGATAGAAAGGGACCTCACTGGAGGAGAAGCTGGGGCATTCCTAGGGGAAGAAATCGTAATTCCCTTTTGCCTAGGTCTCTTCACTCTTGGCGCCGCAGTCGCTGGAGGAGACGGGTCATCTCCAGAAGGAGACGGAGCCGGAGGATTGTCTATCAGCGAGTCAGCAAAAGCATTCATGACTGCGCGAATCTTTGTTTCGAGCTCAGGTTCCATCCTCCACGCTAACCGGAACGACTGCCTTTGTCTTCTGGTGGCAACAATGGCGTTAACCAATGACTTGGAACGATCACCAGATGCGAATCGCCGCACATGACACTACAACCGTACAGAATAAAGATGTCAGCATAAGGAAATCAAGAAGCTTAATGCACGCGGAGAAATCGCTTACCTCAGCAAATGCCTTGCTATATCTGACGACATGCGTATCGCCCTTCTTAATTGCGGCGACTTGCTCCTTCAGAATGACATCAGGGCACAAATGGTTCTCACGATCCCACAGTGAGTAGCAACCATACTCAGACTCGCTCAGACTGCAAGTGGGGCGAAACGGAAAAGAGTTCCTTTTGATCAAGGGAGATCTACTTGGCTGCGCGGCCGACTCCGTCTCAATCCTCGTTTGCTGGGCAACCCAGTATGCGAGCCAGTTCTGGGAACAACCACCCTCGCGGGTTCCCGCAGGCTGCTCAAAAGGAAGATTGTTCATGAAAACCGTCTTGCACTCCTTTGTTAGCAAGCGCTTGTAGCATCCTCTGACAATGGACTGGGGCCAGATTGATGGGGCCACCGCATCAAAACCAAACTGAGGAGAAACTCGAGTGGGGTCAACGTCCACGGTAAGCTTTTCATACCTCGGCGCGAGCTCACGAATATGCTCTGCAAGGGCAGGAAGGGAACCTCGCAGACACCAGCAAAAGAACTCGCGGTAGCGCTCATGGAAATGAGGTCCCCCTTCAAAGAGAAGCTCTTCTGAAAAGACCATGCCTTTAGAGGGGTACAGCTTTGGAAACCATCGCACATTCTCAATGCGCGTGGCATAGGGCCTGGCAGTAAACTCCTTCCGTTTGTCGCATATCAAACTCCAAACGCACTTGGTGTTGCCTGTTCCGAACCATCTCGCAGCTCTTCCGCTGTTGCGCGCTTCTGTCTCGCCTGGGGGACACCACTTGTCAAGTTGGAGAGCAGTTGGAGCATAAGACGGCCAGCGCTCGAAAACCCACATTGTCAAAAAGGAAATATTGACAAAAGTCAGTACATCGAGGCGGCCACGCGACTCCCTCATAGCCAGAACCAGCTGATCAAGCCTGTAGTACAGCGTGCCCAAGACCAAGGGTCCAAGTGCGACTCTCTGGCCAAGAGCGAGCCTCACAGCAAGTGGCAACACATGGTAGAAGACTCCATCATGGGGGTGACCATCAATCAGATACCTCGACAGCCAGGCGCAGAGAAAAGCACAAAGGGTCAAATGGTAGCCCTTGCCCTCTACGTAATTCTCGGCCTCCGGATCTTCACTCAGAAGTTTCTTAGTAATGCTGCTGTTCGCATAGTCTCGAAAGAAGTACTGCAACCATTTGTTCCAGGTATTCTTCGCGGATGTATCAACCAGCTGCCAATTCGGAAGAGGCTTCGTAGTGGTCCACCGAGTGGAGATTTTCTTCACCTCTGCTAGGCATTCCTCCATCTGCGTGTATAAAGGAATCTCCGCAGATGTCCTCAAGGGACTCAAAGGGTCCACTTCGCCCATGGGGGAAAGCTCATACAGCATTTGAACGTCCTCGAGTGTGGGGGCAGCCTCGAACTCAGCAAAATGGAACGTATGAGTCGCAGGCGAGTAACGGGACAGAAGGTCTAGAAGCATGGACTGATCCAGCTTCACTGCAGCACCCTTCATAGCACGGATAGCAAAGTATACGCCGGCTTCATTAAGAGTCACGGCGTGATGGTCCAACACGTGGTCAATCCACTCATCCATATAGTCCAACTTTTGGACGAACGCCTGAGTAGAAATCGCAGTATATGGAAGTGCCCGTTCTCGATCCCCAATCGAACTACATCCTCGGAACCAACCAACTCGAGCAAGGCTGAGTTAACTGGGCGAGTCAGCGTCAGCAATCGCTCAACTGGAACAGGATCAGGCATCCTCTTCGCCTTTACCCTCGCATGGTAGAAATCTTTGCCGCCTAAAAAGGGGGCTTTTCGCCACAAGGCCTGCGGAAGGTCGGGTATCTCTTCATCTTCCTTGACGGGTCTGGTTACTCTTGTCTTGGCCATTCCTGCGGAAGAGCAAGAAAAAGGGGGGAGAAATACCACACTTCAGTTTGAATTTTGAAATTCAAAGATCTATGCAAAGGAAGACGAACAGTTCCGGTATCGATTTCAGAAATTGGGGAGTTGCAAGATCTCGTATTGTTGAAGGATTAAAGCAAAGCGGGTTCAAAGATCAAAGCCTCTTCACAAATTTCATGGGTTTACAGATTCAACGCAGTTCAAGGCAAACACTGGTATCTTAAATCAAAAGTAAACGAGGCCAACCTTGTTTTCTTGAAGCCTGCTTGGATATGCACAATTGAAGAATACGATTTGCAGTTCTGAACTGGTGATTGATTATCTGGATCTGCTCTCGAAGATCTCCGGGTACCATTCACTTTAAGAGAAAGAAGTGATGCTTTGCAATAATGGGGGATACAAGGTATTTATCCAAAACAATGAAGGGTTGCGTCCTTTCGATAGTCGAATCGCAACCGTCACCGTCGAATCGCGCAATCACAGGACAAGCTGACGTCACGCCTAAAACCCTAAAGGTCAGACGGCACGACTCTAGGGGTTTTAGGTCATAATGACACGCACGGGGGCTGAACTTACCCGTATTTGAATTGGTGCGTGGCGGCGACGCGTATGTTGGTTTCCGCGCATGGAAGCCTATACGGCTATGAGTCTTCACGCGCAGAAAGGGGGCTAATGTAGATACTGCTTCTGAGCTGACAGATCTTGGCCACGTGGCAGCCATCCAGCACACCATATTGTGCTCCACACACACTGGATCACCAGCCGAGCTGATCCATGTGGGGGCTGCGAGACAGAGCCCTCGCATACCATTGCACGGGACTTGTAGGGATCTTGTGGTTTGGAGGCTAGAGTAAGCCCTGTCGCGTGCGAGCCAAGCCCGCACGCGACCTTTAGTAACTGTTTTGAGAGATTTATGGCACGAGCTCCATAAACCCGGTCAATCCGGTCAAACCCGGTCAACCTCGTAACGGTTCCGGTATTCGCGCACCACGTGCTGTAACGGTCCCTATATACTCGGACGAACGTGCCGTTATGGTTAAGCTAATTAAGCCGCCATTAATGGGCGCATTAACCACACTACAACGGTCATGTTCTCCAGTATATATAGATCGTCAACCTTTCCATACAAAGGAGAACACACTGCCATACGCGGAAGCTCTGCCAAACCTCTGTCTCTCTCTCAGACATTGCTACTGCCTTACTCTCTCCCTACACACAACCCCACTCTTCCTGTGCGATCCTTGATCCACTACACACGGTGCACACGGAGGTCTCCCCGCCGGAATCTCTTGTGCACACTGGTCTCCTATAGTTCTCTGACGAAGAAAGTACCAAAATATTGAACTTAATGGCAGAGACTTATATTTCCAATTTGTCAGTCAATTCTCAATAGCAGCATTTTACATAAGTGCATTCTACGAACATGCTAACTAAATTGGTTTTCAAACAAATAACTTTCCCTTTTTTTTTATATAAAAACTTCCCATTTATGTATTCTGCCTGTCTTCACAATGAAGATTCCTTCAATAGGCAGTAGATCAAATAGTGACCTCTTAAAATGCACTACGACATGGTTGAAAACACCCTGCACAACTGAAAATGGTGTTAAGGATAAAGCTCATCATTTATATGGTTGTTTCTACCATAGAAATTAAATTCCATTTATACAACAACAGCAGGGCTTGCATCAGTCACCAGTGGTGTCTCTGTAAGCCATGAGATTTAATTAGTTCCTTGCATGGACGGCGTGGCAAACAGAAACCCTGGTAGTTTGAATGAAACTGATTTCATAACAGTACCATGTTAGCACCCATTTACGTATCCAGAGATCTGAAAATTAAAGCATTTCATACAGACCAATTCCAAAAGGCACAACATTGGTTGCTAGAAAGAAATTAGATGAACCGGTGCATATGAAAATACACAATGAGACAATTTATTAGAGTTGCGTTCATCAGCAAAAAAGAGATTTCATATGAGATATCTAACATATCATCGTCATCAGGAAGACTTGACTAAAAAGTCAACTTAAAACTCGAAAAAGGCTTACCAAATTGACCCAAGAACACCAATAATTCCGAACACATTACGAGTATACAATAGTTTGGAAAGATTTTGGTTAGATGCTTGCTGTCAACAGGTTGGTAACACAGGTAGCTAGCAGTGGTTTTTCATAGATCTGAACTGAAATCTAAAGAAAATTATGAAACCTTGAAACCAAAGTGAAGCCCAGATGTAATCCCCAAATTTCAAAAAACTGTTAAACCAAAAAAGATCCGAACTGATACACCAACATCAACACTGTCATATTTGGACTCCGAAATGGGTAAAATATGAGAAATTACATGCGGGGGAAAGGCAAAAGCATTGATTTCCTCTTCGTCCCGGTCCACGGAGGAACCCTAGAAAAGGTGAAGGAGGAGCAAAAGAAATTCGGGAGTTAAGAAAGAGGATGAGCAATTACCTACTTGAGACTTTGAGAGGGAGAGCACGGTCCAAGATCAATACGCGAGAGCATTGTGATTAACTGCAACAATTGAAAGAGAAATTTCTTTCTCAAATGGAGGCATAATCTTCGACATGAGTGATTCCAAAACATTAATGAGAATTGTGAACCCTGGCTAGTGAGAAGCGAAAGACTACTTCAAACAACCCTGGTAGGCCGCTGGATATCAGCTTCAACGAACATCCCATGTTTCTCTTTTCGCCGACATTCTGCTAAAAAACAACCAAAACTTAAAATTATGGACCCGATAACAATTGTGGCTCTACAGAGTTAACTAAGTCGTAACATTACACCATCAGGGTTCAGTGATAGTCACATACCCAGTAACATATACCTACATCAAGAGTCTGTTAAGCTAAAATTTTTTAGCATAATCGCGGGTTTCTGTGAAGAACTTGCAGAAACAAAGGTTGAATAGTAAGCACAAAGCTTGATATTGAGAGTGTAAAACTGATAAGTCACCTGCAGACAAGTTTAATAAATTCCTTCAAAGCTAGTAACTTAGATCACTAGAAATCTCATGTTAGAGGCCAATGCTCATGAAAATTAAGATTTGATGGCAATACTGCCTTTGCAGGGCTCCTTAAAAATTGTAACCAAGTAAAGAAATTCAGTTTTGCATCACTGAGAATCGATCTAGTAAATTGAGGTTTCGAACCACCACCCAATAGATAAGTGAGTTTTAAGACAATTGTATGAAGTCAATAACAGAAATTACATAATGATGAGAAGAAAATTCAATCATACCTGATGAGTTATGGTTACCATAATCCCTGATGAGTTATGGCGGAGCACAATCTGACTACAAATTGCTTCAAAGAAAATATGCAATGCCAAAAATATTCAAACCCAGTGCAATAGCTAATTTTCTTAAATTAGAGTTTAGAGAAACCAAATAAAACCCCCTATAACCAAATTATATATATCGAAACCCGTATCGACCTGAAAGAAAAAAGAACAAGTAGTGCCTGGGGTTTATAAGTGGATATACTATCCTATACTTGATTTGAGCAAGTAGTAGTCCATTTGAGAGAATTGGCCGTTTGGTGTACAGCGCTTTGTTTGGTTAATTACTTAGATTTTGGGTTGTAAGAGGGAATTACTGTGTGGTAGTACTTTGTATACACTTGGGATATGCTTTTCCTCAAGCTAAGATTGTTACACAGATAGCGGAGAGGGTTAGAGTAACCACTTCTAATTAATTTCCCTGTTATTGTGACCAAACTTGCATCTCCTAGAATTCTAGTTAGTTTGCTGTTTAAAGTAGCAATTCTTTCTTTGATCTCATACCCGTATGTATGTCTTGGTGGTTTTTGCAGGTTGACATGGTCATAATTCCAGCAACGACTGGGCAAATGGGTGTTCTTCCGGGGCACGTTGCAACAATTGCCGAGTTGAAACCTGGGCTCATGACAGTCCATGAAGGGACTGAGGTGAAGAAGTATTTTGTCAGCAGCGGATTTGCTTTCATCCACTCCAATTCTGTTGCAGATATAGTAGCCATTGAGGCTACTCCGATTGAAAATATCGATGCAAGCCTAGTTCAGAAGGGACTCGCTGACTTCACCCAGAAACTGAGCTCAGCCTCGACTGATCTGGAGAAAGCAGAAGCCCAAATCGGAGTGGACGTGCACAGTGCTCTCAACGCAGCCCTCACGGCCTAGTTTGTGTTGTTGAATCTGGGTATGGTATAGTCTCAATAAACTTGGTGGAGTCTCCTGAAAATTTGGCTTTCGAGGGTAAGTTTGCCACTTGGTTGAGTCCTTTTCCATTGAATTTGCCATTTTAGGCATTGATTGACGAAAGCCATTGTTCTTGGAAACCCACTAGCAAATGAAGCTCGTTTGGCCTAGTCCAAGTGAAGATATTCAGAACATGGTTTTTACCTGGTTGGTTCTATCTTGAACAAATGTAAAGATGATGTTAATGTAGATGTCTCTTTTTTCTATTGGTGTCCATTATTTGGACTTATGAGGGCATGTTTGGACAAGCTAGATTAAAGGACGATGTATTAACGTTTTAGCCGGTTTTGAAATTTTCATAATCTGAGAGTTAATGTTTTTCTTCATGTAGAAACCCCTCTTCTTGTTAATTTTTCATCGGATATGACCAGGCGATGTGTGAGGTTTTTGTGGAAGTGGTTCTGCTCTTCTTCGCAGACACGAGAGGGAAATAGTAGATTTGTAAGGCTGTTGCTGTGATGATGGGTGTGTTGCTGATTCTGCTGATGGTTAACTGGGTTTTGGCTAGTAAGATGCTTGTAGGTAAAAATAAAATTGACTCTCCTGGAGGAAGAGACAATTGATGAAGCTTATGTAATTGATGAAGGTTGTGTGATGAATGAACAGTAAAGGACACTTTCACCCCCTCTAGTTTAACTGAAGGACTCTTTCACTCTTTCAGTGTCGAAATTTCAAGTACACTTCCTGATTATCCATTAGCCTGGGTGAGGGGTACATCACTGGAAATAGTTCTGGAGAACAATGTCCCAAGCACTGTGATCAGAAGTTCAAACCTTTTTTTTTTATAATGTTCTATATACATGCAAAGGAAAAAAAAAAGTCCGTCTTCGAGAGCGGCTCTCTGTCGGCTCGTTTTCCCTCGACCTATACTGGCTCCTCTTGTCGATTCATATTTTCAATTGGAAAGGATTTCGTTCGGGGCTTTGTATTTTTGTAGAAAAATTGGATTTTAAGGTGGCGGGTTCCTCTTTTCGAGTAATTCTCTGGTACATTTGTTCGTAGGCAGTGGCTATTGCTTGCCCTCGCGCCTAAGCCTTTTTAGGCTATATATCGATCAGGAGGTTTATGTTTTGCTCTGTTTACCGCCTCTCTAGCGGAAAGCTCTCACTTGCAAAATCAATTTGGAGGTGGTTGATTCCTTCTGTTCGTTGTTCACAGCGACCGGTCACGGTGTTTGCCCCCGTCTGCCCCTCAAACATCCAGCCTCATGGAGGCCACATAAAATAGGGGATCTTGATGTTTTTTTCTTTGGTGTTGTTGCTAGCTTCCTATGGCTCGGTCCCTCGCATGTTTCACAGCCAACTTCTGCCACTCTGTCGCTCAGCTCAGTGTGGTTCTTGAGCATTCTGCTATGGCCATATCATATCGGTGTTTCTGGAGCTCTCATTTGGGCTCGAATTATGTCTCTCCAGGAGACTGGGGTTGGGCCATTTACATAGAACATCATTACAAGAAATAATAACTAACCTACAATAGTGGCAACAACTAGTAGGTTTGAACCCATGACCTCATGTAGAGGCTACAAATGCTCTTCAATTGAACTCGCACCAATTTGCAGAGGTATAAAGGCTTACAAGTACTACAATTTTACCTTGTTAGAGAAGTTCTATGATCTGGCAAGGTTAGATGCTTTGAAGATGTACTAAACTTTGAAGCAATGAAAGACCCTTTCAGTATCATCACGAAAACTATTTTTTCAAAAGAACATAGCACCGGAAGCACACTGACTCCTATTCTCAACGTGGCGCATGCAAGCTTGCCCACATCTTAAGCAGTTAACCCCAAATGATTGAAGCCTTCGGTAGCTCTTTTCCCAGTCTAATTTCATTTCATCTTGAGATCCCTACTGATCTGGATAAACGGGCTTATCAAGGGGGTCTAGCTTTGTGACATGAAGAATCGGCAAACTCCAGTGAGCAAATGATCTGCATTCACATAGAACCAAAGTCATAGCCAGAGATGCCTTCAAACGATTTCAGTAGTCTTATATACTTCCTCCATAACGCCTCTTTCTGATCGCTTTGACTTTTACCACTATTCACTGGGTCACTTTGACCCAGTGATTTGGATAGCAAAACGATCATATTTTTTGATAACTTTTTCATGGTGTCGTGGAGTACAAGTTAATCTACAACACCTTGAAAAAAATATCAAAACATTATATCGCTTCGCTATCCAAATCACCCGGTCAAAGTGACGCAATTACGAGTCAAAAAGTCAAAGCGATGAGAAAGAGGCGTTACGGAGGAAGTACATGTTTCTGTCACTAGCCCCATGAAATTTGAGGAAAGCAGTTATAGTAAAATTATTCAAATATCAAGTAGACACCTTGGTTCTCCTGAAATCCTACGTTATGAAGTCTAAGTTGATTCCCAATCACTTCTCCAGTTCAAGATTATTCCAATTTTTTCAAGAATGAAATGTTAGAATAACATGATCCTAAATTGGATGGCTCATTAAGCCCATTTTCAGGTTGATCGGTCTTTCTGGAGCAATGCCATATGCCCTAGATTAAGGTTTTAAAAAGCTACTATTATCTATGCCAATTATAGCCCCACCCCGTCCTAAGATGCTGGCAGACAAGGACTTATCATGTGCCAGCCATATAATTCTTGTCTTGAATTGCAAACACCTTCTAATATTAGCTTCAAGAAATGTCCGTGGAAGTTAAAGCAAACTTACCTGCAGTTAGGAAGAGAAATGTAGCCCAGCCCCTGGGCAATCAGAACTATTACACATTCTCATCCTCCCTAGCAACTTCAACTGAAAAAGTGTCTGGGATGCTAACTTCACCTGAAACACGTAAAAGAATATGCAGGAAAGAGTAACCAATTAGAGTTCAGAACACAAACCAGAAGTAAAAGAGTAACTTTTGAAACAAACACCATCAGTCTACATATTTTCAGGATTTTATCATGCCTCTGTCAGACTACAAAGACTTTGTTATGTCGGGTTGGTATAGTGAGTCAACAGAAAATTTAACACAGATCTTAATACATAATCCACGGTTGTGTCTTGATCATCAGGCACGGCAAGAGTTGGTTAATACAAAATGATCACACAGTAGCAACCTCTTCCTCTACACCAACACAAAATGTTACTGAACTTGGCAGTAAATAAATGAATCATGGTCCACTGCAGGGTTAACTTAAAACATTGGGGGAGATATCAGTTCACATGCTTTCAAATTTTAACATTCATGCTCTTTAATCAGATATACTAAGGGCACGTTTGACGCAAGGATTGAAAGTTGGGGGTACAGGGGCCCCTACAATATTATATGGTGTATTGATATTAAGGGAGTATTAATTATATAGGTAGGACTATGTAACATGTTTATTTGCACAATTACAAAAAAGAGTATTAAGACTTAGTATTCAATCCCACCTACATGGTGGGATTAGATTTTAGGTATAGAAGGGGTATAAACAATAAGGGTGGATTCCAAACACCAGTTATTACCCCATGCTGGTATTATTATTACTGCACCCCTTCTTTATCCCTGCATCAAACGCACCCTCAGTAAATGAGGTAAGCTCGTCACTCCAAAGAAATGAATAAGAGAAATTTTGAGCTACGGAGGAGATTAGCACTTCGAAGTAGCTGGTATCCCACACCATGGTTCGCTGTTCTAATTTCCAACTAGTGAAAACACTCAAAGGCACTATCGAGATGTAAGGAGAACCTTTGCCCCCACAATATCTTTGTTTTTGACGACTGAATATTTTGAATGGTCGAATCTGAGTACGACGTGAAAGGATTGTTTTATCTTTTATGCCAGGCATAGATTACTTACTCAAAAAGTCTTTTATTCTACATGGCGTCAGAACTTTTTCTAGTAGTAGTAACAAGTTAGATTCAAAAAATACACAAAAGTAGTACTAAGCAAGTAGAAAGTCAATACAATTCTAATTAACACAAAATATATAGCCCTCACTTTAAAGATTACAACAAAATTTTCATTCTAATAGCACGCATACCTGCAATACCACAGGCTTCTGGCGTCAAGTGTTTGACTAAGCTTCTAATTTACTATGAAACACAGAGCTCACATATTAACCACAAGGTCTGCTAATAAATAAATCGTATGTAGCAAGTAGCATTACTAAGTATAGGCACTGGACCAGTAAGAATCTACAGTACCCGGCTTCTCTAAATTTGAAGATGAAGCACCAGGCCAAGACCTGAAAAGTAGGGACAGATTAGAATCCATAGACGTTAATTCATGCACAAGAGGGGCTCAATGATAAGGATTCGGCGTCTCAAAGTTCCACAACTTTTCTTGCTTTCTTTCTTCCCCTTAAGATTCCAAAGAAAGCAGTGCAAGTAGCTTTCAACTAATCATCGCCACACGACATTTATCTTCATTGACATTACTGGTGAAATTTCACATCTTGGAAGTAGTTTTTATCACCATGGTGAAATAGCTTGACAGTGACTAGAATATAAGTCACCATCCATTATAAAGGATAAGACCCTTATTTTCTACTCTGATAAGGGGATCGAACTAGTCTAAATGCTCAAACGCTAAGAATATCAATCTATTTACCCAAATTGACAAGAAAATGTTATGCTAAACCTAACACAGACTACCACATTGGAGCAGCTCATGTTTCTTATTTCTCGAGGTTTTCTATTGAACACAAAACATTCATAAGAGTGGAATCTACTTGCTAAGATTTTTGTAATAAAGCCTATAGGGGGGACTACTTTGTCCCTAGTCCACTTGCATCTTAAAGCTATATGGTATCACACCTCCAAGCCAGTTAGATCTGATACTTACAGGAGATTTGAATACCATTCCAAACGGATATTGAAATGCTCTCGAATAATTGTGACCTTTCCTCCAATAAGTTTTTCCTGCCTTAAGCATCTTCTGATAAATGAATCGAGGCTGCGCTAAATCAGGAATAAGTTGAGCAGACATGCTTCTGATAATTGTAAGCTTATGATATATAACCGCTACTCAAAAAAAAAAAAAAAAATTAACAAGCATTAATCCACACAGAGAAGAAAATTTCACTGCATAAAAGTAGTTGAGTAATCCTTGTGAAGTTAACAAATGTGGGTCGTCATTCGGCAGTCTGTGATGGCATCTTCCCATGCCATAAAAGATATACAGTATATAGATAAATGGGAGAGAATGGGAGGGACAGGAAACGGCTTTTGGGTGGAACTATGTGTTAGGGTTATAAATCAAGAACACACGAAAGGTAAGATTAAAAAAAAAAAGAATCGGCCCAAAGACACAAAACCACTACAGTTTTTGAGGTAGCAAGAAAATGAGGTTTTTGGTAAAGATTCTGAGGTACGAACCATAAGGATAGAGGAGAAACATCAACCTAGTGGACACCAACTTGACTTCTCCATCTGGGCCAAAAGATATTCTTTCAGGTAATCACATTTTAGCTATTTATTCTTACCTGGTATCATCAACTCTTTTGTTCTTTATTTGTGGGTAGCACACCCTCTATTCAAATCTGATCCAAGATAAATGATAAATGGAATATATTTTTACATAAAAACTTACCAGATGAAGTATGAAAGCTACAGCTTTTATCCTGCTATGACTAAATATGTGGATTTTAAGACTAGTCAGATAATGTTACAGGACAATGCTTGCAGGTGCGCCACTCCATAGTCCAAATCTCTTTTTGAAAACATAGGCTAGCACATATTAGTTTTCTTGAAATATGCTTTAAGCTGTACAACACGCACATACCATACAACCAAGTTTTCTCTGCTACTTTTAGCTGTAATTTTCTCCCGTCCTTACATAAATGCAGTATTTAAGACTGATACATCATACTATATGACAATCAAAGACAAAATTTATCGAACACACATGCCAAAATTGATGTCAAATTGCTTTAAATATTTGTACTCTATTTTAATAAACTACGAACTTGCCTAGACTAAAGTACATCTATTCTGGTTCAATCTGGGGAAACTTAATTTCTAATGAATGCAAAAAAAAATTGAAACTATAAATTATTTTCTAGTAGAGTAGGACAAAGGCAACCCAGATAAAAAAAAAAATTAAATCTGTTTGGTCAGTAACTTTCTAGTTTCTTTTTCTCTAGCCTAACAGCTACAATATTTCCCAGAAACCAGCTATCTGTGATGCCTTTCGCAATCACAGAACTCCCCAGATCTTAAGAAATTTGACTTCCGCCCCAATATTATAATCAGATAATGACAGTTTTCACTCATTTAAGAAAACTCCTTGGCTGTTCCGGAAAATTTTACAAGATATTTTTTCGTGTGTTTCTTATATGGAAAAGACGGAAGTCTAAACATCTGGGTTTAAGACCCCCCATGGAGAAACCGACAAGAGATACACTGATAGTTCTAGACATCAGGATAATATTAGATAAGAAGTATTCACATGATGAATGTACGAAACTGAACTGTCAGAAGAAAATTTGGAACCTTGTGTAGCACAATATACACATATGAGATTGCCCCTGATTCTTCACAAGAGAAAACTTGTGGCTTCAAATTGATAAAAGACTGAAATGTGGGGCTATAAAACTTGAAGGAAAAGTAATAATAGCTGCCTCTGATGAAATCTCAATGTGCGTAAACATTTTATGTACTGGTGAGCTTTTTTAGTATTATGATTATTCGCTGAACTCAAACTGAACGGAATTCTTAATCTGCAGGAGTCAGACAATTCAAACTAAATCTAACTCCTAAAACACATGCACGAATCGAGCTATAACAGTTAACAATTTAATGTTAACTGATACTGGGCTTTTCTAGCGTTAAAAATCACATTTTTTTTATATCTTAACAGAGTGTAACCGATATGACAAGTAAAACGAAAGAAAGGACAAGACTTAATGTTTACAACAAAATATGTTCTTGAGAAGAGAATGGTTAAAGTTTGTGGGTATGCTTATTCTTCCACCTTGTTGCTCCTCTTGGTCCAGCTTCATTTTGTGGTTCCTAAGAAGCCAAATCATTAAAATTCTACAAACACAGCAAGTTTTCGAAACCAACTGGCACGACCCCACCTATTCCCCTCTACTCCTGGAGCTTATATAAAGCCGGCTTTGCCACCTCTTTATACATATCAACCCTTGACTCGAGTATCCTTGCTCACTCTTCCTTCCGATCCTTCTCACTGTTTTTCATATTTTCCAATCCTTTTGACCTTCAGTACTATTTCTTCTTGTACCTTAAATCAACTTCTCCAAACACCATTGACCAGAACTTATATGGCATCAATGTCCTCTCGTGGAACCGGCTCGTGGACTGCTAAGCAGAACAAGGCCTTCGAAAAGGCTCTGGCTGTGTATGACAAAGAAACCCCTGACCGCTGGTACAATGTTGCCAAGGCGGTCGGTGGGAAAACTGCCGAGGAAGTGAAGAGGCATTATGAAATACTCGTGGCGGATGTGAAGTTTATCGAGGACGGACAAGTACCGTATCCGAACTACAGGAAAGGAAGCTAAGCATCAAGGTACTGTACTAAAAAACTTTATAACATCTGTATACTAAGCTAGGTAAGGGTTTTACTGCACTGGTGGTAAAAATCGGAACAATAGTAGAAACCTTACATGGGACTATGGGAGTGTCGGATTTGGTAGTGGCCGGGGGCCACGGGGTCATGTCCTAGTATCCCTAATAAGGAAGTGACCCATGAAAATATAGTTGTCAACTTCTGCATTGATTTCATGTTTCATAAGTACATAACATAAAACTTTGTAAAGTCGTGTTCACGTGGACGGCATATATCCACGGACGCGGTACAGATTTTTCTATAGCCAACACCTGCATGTCCCTCCCTTCAAAATACCCATTCAACAAATAGGAAATCCGAAATCTATTTTAGATCAAAAGAATTGGGTAGTAAGAGAATGAATCAGCTAACTTCTATATACCATGCTATAACAGATAGTTTTCTGCACCGGTTTTTGCGCACGGCTTGTTCATTTGTGAACAACCAAAACCTCATATATCTCATACCAATCCCTATCACTAGTTTGGTGGGTGTTGAAGTGCATGCAAACACATCAGTCTTCCCTTAGTTGGAGGAGGGGCGGAAGTACATTAAGAAATGAAACTTTAACATCATGCATTATAAGCGACGAAGCACTTTTCATATATTTCTTGAAATAAGACCCATTTGACCTACTCGGACTTTACTTATGAACATTAACCATGTTCTCCAGAAGTATAAAAACAGAAATTTATAGAAATTAGTACTAATAACACCAAAGTAAAACAGCTACAATTCCTTGATCCATTTCACGCCAATCATTTTCAAGCTATTTTTACTACTTATAGCCAAAAAAAAGAAAATTGCATATCTTTTAATTACTTTCTAGAGAAATGCCCTTTACAGTTCTTACTCGAAAACAAACCATAGTATGACAGTATGACACTATTAATAGAATTCACAACACATGATAGTTTATGACTAATGTTTATCGTTCATCTAATCTGCAGGAACAAAAATCAAAAGCTCCGGAGAGTTACAGCTTCAAAGGAGCCATAAATAAAGAGGCAATTTCCCTTTTGATGCACGAATTGGAAGTTTAACCAATTTAATTTCTAAGTATCCCAGTACCGTTTTTACGACCTAGTAGTCGTCAATTTTTGCTTCCCTATAGTGGAAATGTGTTCCAGGAAGTAGATTTAATTTATGTTTTTTTTTTTTTTTTTTTTTTTTTTTTTAATATGTTGCTACTATGTTGCCCAGTAATGGATTCTATGAAATGAATGCATCAATGTTTCTATTCAATCAAACGTTTTCGTGACTTCTGTAGCTGCGCAATTCAAAAATCCGAAGACTCAGTTTTTTATTCCTCGCGATCGATTGAAATATGAAATTGAACACTAGGGTTTAACACAGAGATCAAACTGAAACGGATCTAAAAGCGCACTGACCTTGAGAATCGATTACACAATCGTTGATTCCTCAGGTGACCGGAATAACAGATGAGCTTGTGAGACGCCGCTCCGATCGCCGGAAAAGCGTTTCAGGCGAAGCGAACTGAAGAACGCGGGAAAATTGATTGGGCACATTAACAATAAGACAAGTTGTATTGGGTTCATTTACTAATAAACTGCAAAAATCACTGTATTGCTTTAATTTTAGGGGAAACGACATTTTAACCCCTTCAGTTTGACACAAAGACACTTTTATCCATTCTAGTTTGGAAAAAGGCACTTTCAACCTTGCAGTGTACTAAGTACTAACCTTCTGTACAATTACACGCTCTGATTGTGTCATTCCATCTCTAAGAAGCTAAATGTGTCCCAACAGTTACTTTCGGTCACTGAAACCCACACCCAGAGTTACGATTGGGAGTGTAGATTTCCTGAAATTCGGTACACTGAAAGGGTGAAGTGAAAGTGCGTAATATCGTGAAGGGAAGAAATTGATACACAAGGTGAAGAATTGAGAGAGGGATAGACGAAAAGGGGGAGACAGTTCTTATTTTATTGCTTGAATAATAAAGACGGACGTGCAATGCTTAAATAGATAAATAAACTAACTCTAACCCTCACCCTAATCCCAGACCTAACGGGCAAAACCTGACTTATTAATTAAATAAATAACTTCTAAATAATTGATGATATTGATATGGCTACCCATATCACTGCGTCATTTTTCAAACTGAGAGGAGCATTTTTTTTTCATGTAGTCAGTGAAATGTCACTTGCACAATTTTAATTGGGACGGGTCACAGGCTGAGAAACCCTCCTCAAGGTAATGTTTCACTTCAGCACAAGACACAAACCATGATCTCCGATAGGGTGAAGAGCCTCTTATATTTTTTGATCCATAGTGAAATTTCATCGTTGTTGATAGTAGGGAGGAAAACAATAGCATTTTGGTATTTGCTTGTGTTTTATTGTGAATCGATCACGTACTTGTGTGTGTGAAGCCACCCAAGGACTGGGTGGCATTAGTACTATTGTCATCAATTTTACATTGAATTTTGTCTCGCCTGTTCCTAATTCCTGGCTCCAACTGATACTAAACCTAGTCACGTATCTGAGTAGTTTAGTAGTCCGCTATGTTTGCAGTATCTCATATAAGGATGTTGAGGGGAGTATTATTTAACTTGTGATTGCTTATGGATAATACAGACTTCAGACATTTACGTGCTTATCGCCTTTTTGGTTTCTTAGGGAATATGAATGTTTTTAGCTCCCTTGTATAACCAAATAGAGTTCATTATTCATAGAGTAGAAGCACCACCATCCTTAAAAAGCACCGTAAACACAAAATGCAGTGAATCATAGTATTGCCACTGATCAAAATCAAACAAAATAAGACCTCAAACTACTCAAATAGTATCTCAAACTACTACTACAGCTACTTATTCAGCTAAAAAGCCGTGACAGATGCGATAATCCCAGATTTCATCAGCCTTTCACCAAAGTAGTCGAAGTCGTTCCAAGGGGCAAAGAACTGCTCCCTCCCTTCCCTTTAGAATCCCCTTGATCAGCAACAGCTTCAGACCTTTTGAACACCTAATCATCATACAGACAAATAACAACAATTCATTATCGTCTTCAAGCTTTTTCATAAGAACTCGACGAATAATAAAAAAAATTATTTAGTTTGAAAAACGGCTCCCAAAAGTTGAGTTCTGCATTGTGAAATTCCAAGAGAATACTGACCTTCTGGTATTTGCTCTTGAAGCACTTTTTGTGATCATCCCATGAAGCATGACAGAAGCCATTGACATGTTCTTTGAAGCCATCCCAGTAACCATCATCATCAAAGGACTTCTTCTTGTAGCAAGAAGTGGCGGCAGGCTTTGCCGCCGCCGCAGCAGGTGGTGGTGGTAATGGTTGTTGGACTACCACAGCCTGATTATTGTTAGGATTTGGCTCTCCAATCGTCGCCGTTGATGCGCCGATACCCATTGCAACCTAGTCAACAAATGTGGTATCATCAAATAAACAACAACAATGTTGCAACAGCAAGAAAAGAGGATATCAAGAAAACAAGATGGTGCAATCAACAACAGTGGGGTGGTAGCCTAATTTTGACAATTATGCACTCATTCCATAAAGATACACAATGATTTTAGATAGCGCGATGAGAATCGCCAAACATGAACGACTTGAAACAAAGTCCGGATCGTCCGTATCATTTATGTGTATCCTTCCGTGTATCCTAAATTTGATTGGTCCATGTCATAACTGTTTTTTCAAAATTATAACATCCATACATTTTGAAATAACATAATTGGAAAACAATTGTGACACGGACCAATCTGATTTTACGATACACAGAAGGATACACATAAATGATACCGACGATACGGACCTTGAAACAATGGAGTTAAGTGAATTTAGAGTGAAATAAAGCACAACAGAGCAAAAACCCATCACAAGTCACTAGCGCATAACAACTGTTCGACGAAATTCCCAACAGAGAATACAGTGAAAATCAACAAAACAACCATAAGTTCATGTTCTTTCAAGTAAAAAACACTAACAGTGTTGATTCATCGACATAACAGATCAAAATACATCACTATCAAATGTTGCATATCAACTGTTTGAAAAAATGCCCGAGAGAAAACGACAGTGAAAATCAACAATACAAAACGGTGAATAAAGCAACAGAATATGAAACATTGAAGTCTATTAACTAGAAGACGATATGATGAATCTATTCTTCACAATTTCAAAGAAACTCATCAATCACAGCCAAATTACTGCATAAGGAGAGCTTAAAAGCAAATTTGTAGAGGAATTGTACCTGAGTTTAGTGCTGAAAACGACGACGGATTGATGAAGAAGACGAAAAAGAGATTTGATTGGTCTGTGTATGATCATATGGCGATATATAGGGGAAAACACCCTCATTGGCACTGGCTTGGGGTGTAAGACAAGCCAGAGAGAGGCTCAGAGAAGAGAGAACCCTAACCTTTTTTTCTTTTCTTTTTCGTCACAATATTTTAGAATAACTACAAATAGAACCGTAAATGTTTTACATTGTTTCAGTTTAGTCCATTATGCTCGGGACACTTTTCTAGTTCTCTTATATGAAAGTCACAAGACCGCAACAAACTACTTTGACTTTTCTAAGCGTAAATATTGGTAAAAGTCAAAGTAGGAAGAAGTCAACAAAACGAAGGTAGTACCACTTCGTCCCACATCTTTTGCACCATTTAGACTTTTACCACTATATTCACTTGGTCACTTTGACCCGATGATTTGGATATAAAAACTTTACAACTTTTAGATAATTTTTTCGTAGTGTTGTAGAGTAGCTCTTATTCCAGACGACCGTAAAAAAATGTCAAAAAATAACATTATTTTGCAATCCAAATCATCGGGTCAAGGTGACCCAATTACGGGTGAAAAAAGTTTAAATGATGCGTTAGAGATGTGACGGATTGGTACTTGTGTAAGAAGAGGAGGCCACTTTACTTACTATAAGTTTAGCCGAGAATCATCCGTTCTACAAAAATCTAAAGGCTGAAATTTAGCAACAATTTCCGTCATGACCAGTAAAACTCTACGCTACTTTAGTACATCCAACAACTAGACTGTCAAAAGCAAGCCAGAACTAGCTAAGGCTTTAGCAGTTAAGTCATCCGCCTCATGACCTCGGTTATGCCGAGTTTGATCAGTAAACAAAATATAAAGTTCAACAACCATGTCCCGGATCATCTCTACTACAGTGTACGGAGGGGCGGATTAAAAAAAAATCTTAAGCGGGAGCTAAGTTTTAATAACACGAAAATGTTAATGAATAAACATAAATAATAAGGGCATTGCAGCTTTTTCATATGACCCAATCTTTGAAATTGATACATTGAAGTTGCTCTTGTTGCTATGTCCATTCTCTAAAAGTTGGGCTTGGGCTTTGAATTAAGGGCTAGACCCATTGGGGCCAGAGTGTTTTTTTTTTTCGGAGAAGAAAGGCCAGAGTTTTATTGCAAGGGAAGATTTGCGGCAGACCCATATAAAAATATTCACTAAGTTGTGGCAAAATATGTTAAAAAAATATATAATTTGAAGGGGGGAGGGGGGTTACAGGGTAATGTCTTAGTGTGAATGTGATTGATTTTCTTTCTATTTTTGGAGTGCTATGATTGAACAACGTAAATGGTAAATTCAACCTTAATTTTAGTTCAGTCCAAATTTAAAATTTAAGATAATGCATCTGGATAAGAACAACAGAAATGCATAAAAAGCCATTTGATTCAAGAACTATATCTTGTAACTTATCAAATTGATCCCAATGGCCGATCCGGTAATATACTAACTATTTCCTCCTTTTGATTTAGTTCAACAACATTTGATTTACTCCTCTCTGTATGTTTTGTTTGATCTCTTTTGTTGTAGATTTGTGTATTGAGGGTGATGAATATGCATAATTGCAAAGCATGTGCGGTGGAAATGAAGAAATTGCTTTTCAAAATCAAGGGTAAAATTCCGTATCGTTTCGTTACGTTACACACATCTCAACCAGTTCTTCAAATTTTGTCTGATCGATTTCTAACTAATTGCTAACAATATATTTTTTTTTTTAATTTTTAGGAGTGCGTTCGGTCGATGTGGATGCCGAAAAAGAGCTAGTGACAGTATCAGGCAACGTAGATCCTAATGTATTAGCGAAGCGGATAGCGAAAGAAAAGAAGAAAGTGGTGTTCATTGAGTTCTATGATAAAAACCCATCAATGAACACCAAAAACAAGAGACCTCAAGAAAAATGTCACTATTGTGGTGGTGATGGAAATGATAAGGGCAAAAATGTCCACAAATGTGAACCTTATTCACCACCAAGAATCGATGAGAGGGTGTGTAGGGATCCTTTCTGCAAAGTTCACCCCAGAAAGCTTAGAATTCCGGAGGTTATTTTCAGTATGCGGAATGTTCTTCTTCCTCGGTGGCCTCTGCTTCCAATGACCCGGAAGGATCCTTATTGTTGCAACTCGCAGGGGCCGATACGACCACCGCCGCCGCGATATCATGGTTATTTTTAGGAAATGGTTGTGTGCAACCAAAGTTACACACTTGGGTTTTAAATTTTAATGATGTTCTTCTGATGCTTGGAATGTTTTTAGTAACTTGTAATTCTATGCTTTCAAATAAAGTGAGCTGTTACTCCAGATTATAGAGCTGTCAATGGGTTTAAAACAGCCTGGAACCCGACCGGCTGAGTGATGACCACCGATCCTGGTTCGGTTCGGTCCTGGACTCAGCCCGTCCGGTCCTGTCCTGTCCGATTCAGGAATTCAATATACTGTAACCGACCCGGCGCATTGTACCGGACCTCTATAGTCGTGCCAGTCTGATCCGGTTCAGAAATTCAATGTACTGTAACCGTCCCAGCCCATCGGACCGGACCTCTATTATTGGACCGGTCCTGGAAAAAAAAAAGGCTTTTAAGAATTGATTGATAATTTATTTCCTTTCACCTCTTTCACCAACTTGTAAAAACTTCCGAATCTTGAAACATTTGTGTATATACATATACAATGTGGGTCGGTTCTAGGCCGGTCATGGTTCTCATTTGGTCCTGTTCCGTTTAGGGGTCGATGCCGGGCTTTACACGGGCCAGTTTGGCCCGGCCCTGTGGTCTATAGAATCTCTAACCAGCCGGACCACTGCAAACTCTGTCCTGTGCCAGTTTTGAACCACACTCCTGGTTCGGTCCGGTTCATTTTTCATACGTGCCAGTTCATTCTAGTTTGGCGGTCCACCGACCCACTTCACAGCTCAACTCCATAGCATGAAATTGACAATGCAACATTCGCCAAACGCCCAAACCATAACAGTAAAAAAAGTAGAAGAAAATCATAGCCACATAAAAACCATATTCACTAGGATCAAAGTTTTCATCATTCATTAAGCATCAGGTCAGAAAGATCCATCATACTCTGAACAAACTTTTTAGACAAATCTGCAAATTCTGAAGCTACTTTTCGGTAATCGACTCAAACTAAGAACATGACAGAAAATTGCCACAGAGAAACTGCAATCTCATTATCCGTGACTAAGGCTATTTTGCAGATGTAGCTCCAACTGGCAGAGAACCTCCCTCATTCTTGCTTCCCGAGTTCTTTTCAGCAACATCTCCTGTCTTTCCAAACACCTGATAAAGCACACAATTCACAAAAATTGGGATTTAATCAGGTAAGAGAACAAAGAACAAGTTACATATAAAATGTATACTCAGATATGGAAGCAAACCTTGTGGTATGAGTTGTTAAAGCTTGTTTTGAAGCATTCTTTGTGCTGAACCAGGGGAGTCTGATAAAAGTCTCTGAAGTGATTCTTCAAGCCCTCAAAGAAACCAGCATCTTCATAAGAATTCTTCTTCCAGCATGAAGTGGTGGCTGGTTTCGCCGCCACAGGAGATTGTTGTTGGACTTCAGTCTGAGTGCTTGCAGCTGCCATTTTTGTGGTACCTGCAGATCCACAGAGACGAATGCTGAGAATATAAGGTATCATTCTTATGGAAACATGTCTCATTATGCGTGGTCTAATCTACAGACAATGGCATGCGATTGGGGCTGATTCATTAGCCGTAATCTAACAAATAATGTGAATCAAATAGCACTGGATCTTCATTCATAGCAAGTTCTTGTGGAAATGCAGAAACATGAAGATCAAACAAGAATAAATTGTATCACAACACAATTCATACAACACCATTTTTGTGGTACCTGCATGTTCATAGAGATGAATGCTGAGAATATAAGGTGTGATTCTAATGGGAAACATGGCACATACACATATCATGGTCTAATCTACAGATAATGGCACGCGACTGTGGCTAACAAATAATATGGGCTCCAATAGCACTGATCTTCATTCATAGCAAGTTTTTGTGGAAATGCAGAAACATGAAGATCAAACAATGAATAAACTGTGTCATAGTAGTAACAAGCAAGAGAATGCAGTGAAAATCAACGAAACAACCTTAGGTTTCATGTTCTTTCAAGTAACAAGCACACAAACATTGTTCATTAAACAACATAATAGAGCAAAAATCATCATTATCCACTGATGCATAACAACTGTTCGACAAAATTCCCAAGAGAATGTCAGTGAAAATCAACAATACCAAAGTAAGCAATAGCAACATGAAAACTACTTGAGAAAGTCTTCAACAATTCACATAAAAATGTTAGTGAAGCACATATTCATGAAGAAACTACTTGAGAAAACCTTATAGCCTTATACTCATAGTCTCATACACGTTATCTAATCTAAAGACAATGGCACGCGATTGTGGGTACTCCGTTAGCCGTAATATAACGAAGTATGTACTACTCCAATAGCATTGGATCTTCATTTATAGCAAGTTCTTGTAGAAATGCAGAAACATGAAGATCAAACAAGAAAAAATTGTGCCATAGTAGTAACAAGCAAGAGTATGCAGTGAAAATCAAGGAAACAACCACATGTTCATGTTCTTTCAAGTAAAAAGCACACAAACATTGTTCTTAAACAGCATAATAGAGCAAAAATCATCACTATCCACTGATGCATAGCACCTGTTTGACAAAACTCCCAAGAGAATGTCAGTGAAACTCCCAAGACAATACCAAACTGGAAGAAAGCAATAGCAACATAAAACTACTTGAGAAAGTCTTCAACAATTCACACAACACCATGTTAGTGAAGCACATATTCATGAAGAAACTACTTGAGAAAATCTTCAACAGCGAATAAATATATTTTATGGAAATGCAGAAACACATATTCAAAGAGTGACTTGAACTCCATATCAACCTGTGAAACACAGTTTTCTCCAACAATTCACAGTTTCACAACACAATTTCCTCATACTTTGAAACATACTCAGTCATTTCCTATATTGAGACTTGAAACCTAATCAATTTCATCTTAAATCAACAAAAACACACTTCAATTACTGTACATAGCAATAGCAAATCACGATTATATTTCGAAGTTGAAATTAACAACGCTCAAAGCAGAGAAACACAGTTTTCATCACAAATCGCTGAACAGCATCACAACATACTGTTTCACAACAAGTGTTCGACGAAATTTCTCAAAGAGAACCACAGCAAAACCGTTCAAAACCTTACTCAACCAACAACAAAAAGCAATAACATGAATATCGACGGAAACAGTAGGAAACAGAGATCAAATGCCTCATACAACGAACTCAATCACTCGATTTTTCGAAAGAGCTAGACGATTTCATACATAGAGAACAAGCAATTTCAGCGAAATCCACATAATCGAACTCGTTACTGTACCAAATTGCTGTAAAACAGATCACGAAATGAGACTTTGGGATGAGAATCGTACCTCTGTTTCGTGCGAAGGACGACAACGGAGAAGAAAAATCTGGAAGGGTTTTGTGCGTCTCTGTGTGTGTGGTGTGAGTGATTTCGTACTATTCTCTGATAAATAAGGAATGCTCTTGGCTTTGGGTGCAAGACAAGCCAGAGACACCCCACAATTTCTGTTGTTATATTGGGTAAAAGACACTTTCACCCCCTCTAGTTTGATTGAAGGACACTTTACCCCTTTCAAAAAAAGATACTTTACAGTTACACCCCTTCCGTGACCGAACTTAAACTTACACCACATAGTGTTACCCCGTTAGTTTGCAATTGCGATGTGTCACTAAATACAGTTTCAGGGATAACTTTACGTCTTTACTCCTATATAATGCAAAATATATGGGTAGTATAGTAGACTTTTTGTATGATATATGGGGAAAATTTGTCTCCATAACTATTTTCAATGGTGTATCTCACGTCTAGATTAGTCGCCTCACAATCAGATGGTGTAAGTTACTTGAAATTCGGCACACTGAATGGGTGAAAATGCGTTTTTTTAATATTTCAAGGGGTGCAAGTGTCCTTCAATCAGACTAGAGGGGATGAATGTGTCTTTTACTCTTTAAGATTTTGTTATTATCTTCGCGTTATTTTCTGCTCAGGTTTTCGGTGGGACAATCTTATCATTGTCGACCCAATATTTTCATATAATTTGACATGTTTTGAAAAAACTTTAATAATGTGTCAGATTGGCCCCTAATGAAAAATATTCCTCTATGGCAAAAAAAATAAATGAAATAATCCTATGTAAATGTTATCTCTCACCCATTGCAATGTGTTTCATAAGGTTACTAGAGATGTCAATGATACGTTACTAGAAATTTTATCCATGTAGGGTGGAAGTGTGTATTCTTACAAACCAATAATTAAATTTAGGAAAATTATTTTTACAAACATTGAGAATTTCATTAATAAAATTAGTACACGGATTATGAAACACCCAGCCTGCAAGATTTTGCACCTGATGAGAGTTGGTTTGAAAAAATGAGACAGCCATCCGTGCAAGAAAGATGGAAGATTGGGGGAGAGTGTCGTTCCAAGTTACTGACAACTTTGGAGGTAATCTAAAACACTTGACATGGCCTGAAGATAAATGATGGCCTGCAACTGCTTTGAAAATGGAGGATGGTTGGCCATTAATCAAGACATAATAGAAAACAATTCGAAAACACTGTGAAAGTAACTGCAAGTAGTGAGATGGAAAATCGTTCGTCTGAGCCTCTTCGAGCAAATCCCAGATTACCCTATCAAAAACTCGAGGCATTTTCTTTTCTAATGGAACATCAATTTTGATAGAATTGATCGCCGAGGAGAACTAAGAAATAGTCCAAGGAACATAAAGCAAACGACAACGAAGAACAAAAACAATATTGACAAAAGCGGTCAAGCCACCGATACTCAGGGCCGGCCCATCCACTAGTCGGATTAGGTGTTCGCCTAGGGCCCCCAATTTCAAGGGGCTCCGTAGTATTTTTTCAGGAGTAGTGGGTAAGGTTTTATGTCCCCCACATTTTGTTTACGGGTTAAAAACTCAAACTATTAATAAAACGTGGGGTACATGCCGCCCTACAGCTAAGTAGATTTTTTATTCACTAGTTATACTTGTGGTAAAAGGGGTCTCACTTTCAACTACCGCCTAGAGCCCATGAAACTTTAGGGCCGGCCCTGCCGATACTACCATAGGGTATAGGGTAGTTATCAAAAGAAGCATTCCCCGCAGCATTATGAGCTAGATCAACCATGGAGCAAGGGACTTAAAGACGCGACTATAACATAAACGACTGATGGCGCCCTGGATTCTTGCAAAAACGGGCGCATCCTGAAAAGTTGACCTACTTCGGTCATCCTGCTTCTAGACCTGGTGAGACCTCCATGCTTGAATGAGACGCAACAACATATGATCCAAAGCTACGTAAACTTACTGACACAACTACGGAGCTAGCACCCAAGGCTTCCAAGAGCTTGTTTGCTTATGGGTTGTCAACAGCACTTTGGGACATTAGAATACGTAGTTCTTTACAATCGTTTGGTAGAAATTGGAGTTCGTCTGTTTTTTGGACAACAATTCATGTCGCACCAACATTTGAGAAGGAGGTAGGAGTTGTTTTCTCAAACATGTTTTTAAAATATGTTTTCTAACCGTTTTTACCTGGCAACAGTTTCTAAACGTAGTGAAATCATATAATTTGGTCATTTTACTCCGGCGTTGCAGGTTAACTGCAGTAAATTTTAGCAAAATCAAATCATATTCACCACAACTTTCAATTAAGATCTACTAAACAACATTTTATCTATAATTATCGACAATTTTTCCACAATGATTCTTATAGAGCAGCTTCTTGCACCTCAACAGCTCCTCCACGATAATTCTTAAATGGCAACTTCTAGCGCCGTTACAGTATTTCCACAATAGCCCTAAACACATGGGAAGTTGAGGATTTTTTTTTTATCATAAGGAAGTTGAGGATAAATATTAGGCATGTTTCCTAATCGAACATCAGCTATGCCTTACCACTAGCCCAAACTCAAGCCCAAGTCGAAGCCCAATAATGGAAACAAACAAGGCCCATATGTACCCAATTGTCTTTACCTGCTGTAAATATGTGCTATCTAGTAGGGCAAAATAGTCATTTGTCGTCTGCATCGTCCACTATTGATTCAGTCTATATAATAGACACTGATGTAAACCCTAATTCACCCATTGCTTAGTCTCTATCGGCGAATCTCTCTGCCTTCTCTCCCTCTCTGTTTCTTGACCGATTATTTTCCAATTCGTTTCATTCTCGCCGATATTTATCTCCGGTGATTGATTTATTCCGATTGAAACTAAATCTATTCACTACTTCGATGCATTCATCGATTACATACGCTTGTTTGGTAGATTTAGCTCTAGATTGATGTATGTTTTTTGTGTTTGAGAATGAAGGCGCAGTGATGATTTTTGTTTATATCTCGTTAATCTGATGATTGATTCAATGAGGAGAATTTCAAATCCATTCTTTTAATCTGAGCGCCTCCTTTTCTCTCTTGTGTTCTTCTGTTTGTTTTTACCCGTAACTTGGTCACTTTGACTCGATGATTTGGATAACCAAACGTTGTAGTTTTCTGGTAATTTTTTCATAGTATTGTAGAGTTATCTTTATTCTACGAGATCATGTAAAGATTACCAAATTCGTGTATTGTTTTGCTATCAAAATATAGTGAATAGTATCTAAAAGTAAAGTAAGTTGAAAGAGAAGAAACAAAGGTAGTATCAGTCTGCCCTAGCTCTTTTTTTTTCAATTTGACTTTTGTCACTATTCACTTGGTCAGTTTGACCGGATGATTTGAATAGAAATCCGTTGTAATTTTTTAATAATTTTTTCATGGTGTTGTAGAGAAAAAGTTGCTCTATAATAGGGTCAAAAAATTATCAATAAATTGTATTATTTTGTTATCAAAATCATCCGGTCAAAGTGACCCAGATATGGAACTCAAATACGAGTCAAAAAAGTCAAATGAGAAGAAAAAGCTGAAATCCAAGTCCCCAAATGTAGATTCTATTTTATTTTTTTGGGACCCAAGTCCCCAAATGGAGATTCTATTTTATCTTTTTGGAACTTGACCGGTTTAAGAATATGATTGATGGATGAATTCAAATTAATTGGTTGAAGAAGATGAAACAACCATTTCTCATAACCTCGGAGACCCTATTAGGTCAGTTGTTGGGCCTAGTAAAACATATGTTGGGCTGGTTTGGAAATTTGATAATGTAAACCCAAGTCCAGCCCACGGAAAAAAGCGGACTATTGTTTTCGGCAAATATGTCAACAACAATCAAGTAGTCAATGGATAGGCTAATTGGTTATATCCGAACCACAATCGAGTACTTCGTTTCAAATTTGAGCTAAGTTTAGGTAGATTTCGCAAATGCGCGGTCACTTTTGGCTGTTAGAACCATTTTTAACACACCGCTAGAGAACACAAAATGCTATACTTGTAGCATTAGAATAACTTCTAGCATTCCACTGTAGATTCTCTAAGAACTTCAATAATAGACTCTCTTTTCAGCCTAAAAAATGAGTGTCAAATCGAAGACTCCATTAAACAATGTCTGCACTCATACTGTTAAACAACACAAACCCGCAAACCCAACGCAACATTAAACCGAATCAATCCAATCCAACATATATTTAGATACATAAAGCTCTATCACCTATAATATTTACAAATTAATATCGGAGTTTACTTAAAAACATCTTTTACACTTTGGATTATTTTCAATTTAACATTGCGTGAATACTTACCAAGAAAAAAATAAACAAATTTTGTGGTCGCTGGTTTCTGTTCGTTAATACGACCTCATTCTTCTGTACTTGGCTAATTAATAACTACCAACTTGGGATGTCGATGCTGTTTGATCCGATCCGAAATTCAAGTGATTCGATCCAAATGGATCAAGTCTGAATCGGATCTATTTTAAAATTGATCGAATATGAATATTAAACATCAAAATCCAATCTGTATCTGGATTCGATCCGAACCCGAAATGATGCGAACACAAGTTTTGCGAAAATATTCTTAGAGTAATAAAAAATTGGGTAAAAGACAAAAACCACCCCTCGAATATGGGGTATATACAAAAACACCCCTCGTGTTCGGGGATATACAAAAACCACCCCCGTCGAGACAAAAACCACCCCAGTCACTGGATGGACGTTAGACGAAAAACACCCTCCTGTTACAATCAAGTAGTATAGGGGAGCAATCTGTCTTTTTTGTGACAATTTTGCCCCTACTTACATTTTTTTTCATGTTCTTGGTGTTCTTGACCACCACCACCACCGATTCACCACCAACAACACCACCACCACTACCACCACAAACAACAACAATAATGGGGGCAAATTCACCTAAGCCAAGTCCAAAACCAACAGACCAATACACCAGAATCATCTTCCCATAAACCACCACAATTCACCCACCTACTTTTAGCAAACTAAAATTTGACAAATTTGCAACACCACCTAAAACTTACAAGAATTTTGGTCCAAACAAGTTTTTTAACCAATGATCCGCAAAGAGATTAAAGAGCACCAAATAGGTATCATTAATGCCAGACCAAAAAACACGACTGATGCAGTAAGAAATACCAATTCAAAACACACCGCACCCAGTACAATATAGCAGATAGCATCATCTTTGACCAATTAAGAACATACTTCAAATCCTGAGAGCTGTAGAGGAAAAAAAAATGCCTCGCCAAGACAACAATGTAGACACGGCAACCAGAGAGTCAATTGCAAGAGAGAAGGAGAGAGAGAGAGCAGATCGGAGCCTTCACATCCAGATCGGAGCCTCGCATCCAGGGGAGTTCGCGTGTCGTCTTCCACGGCCAGATCGGACATCTCCGGCGCCCGGTGACGGTTGAAGAGGTTCAGGCGGGGGCCGACGAGGGCGGAGGTGGTGTAGGAAGCCTCGAGCATTCGATCGGGCGGCGGGTGAGGGATATCGTGAAGGAGAGGGGCTCAGCTGCGGCTTCCAGTGCCGGCGCTCGGCTGCAGCTTCCTCGGCAGAAGAGACCCACTCCTTAGGCTCGCTTGCAGCTTCCGGCGCCGGCGGTCGACTGCAGCTTCCGGTGCTCGTGTTCGTTAATCGGTGAAGGAGTGGGGCTGAGAGAGGGACGGGGATGGAGGATAAGTTTGGTGGAGATGGTTGATGGAGGTTACAGATGTGAGAGCAGAGAGAGATGAAGAGATAATATTTGTTTAGGGTTAGGAAGGAGAAGGGAAGGAAAAACTATATATAGTTGGATAATTTCTTCATATTTCAGGGGTATTTTTGACTTTCTCACCCTCCGTTACTCACTGTTAGTTGTCGTCCCCTGACAGGGGAGGTTTTTGTATATCCCCGAACACGATGGGTGTGTTTGTATATAACCCATACTCGAGGGGTGGTTTTTGTCTTTTACCCTAAAAAATTATGTTTTCACCTACATATATATAAACACAATACATATATCACTACACATTATGTTTTCAGGCCTGAAGAAAAAATATTCAACTATGGTAATGGACAATTTAGTGTTGTTTTGATTGAATTTGTAGACAATTTTAGACATTATTGGCGTCTTAAGCCTTTGAAGGGCTTGCTTATATTTTTTTGGTAGATTTAAGTTTGTCATACAGGTAAAATATTTTTAGTATATTTTTACTTTTTTAGGAAGATTTTTTTGTGTGTGGTGGCTCTTTTTATGTATTTTTTTCTGAATTTGTTGCGAATTTTTATGAGAAGAAAAAAATTGCTCAGTATCCGAATCTGGATCCCAATCAGATCCGTTTATAGAGATTTGAATTGTCTGATCGAATACGGATATTAAAAATTAAATTCGGTCCGGATTCGATCCGAATTCATTTAGGATCCGTCGAATTTCAATCGAATATGAATCCACTTAGTTTGATTGGATTCGAATATTGATATAGGTGGATCCAATCCGAATCCCATCCATTGCCATCCCTACTACCAACCATTAACCACTAATAACTCCTCATCCGCAATCAAATGAATCAATACGATGGGAAAATGATGTTATAAGGGTAACATTGCAATTCACCATCCAAGGGTCTCTTTTGTTTTGATAATTACATCTTACAGCCGGGTACTTTTGGTAATTCATGAACCAAATATTCCAAAGCATTTTTAATTTTCTAGATTAAGCACATTTGATTGAACTACTAAATTAGTTGGATCACATTGGATTGAACTGAAAATTCCAATAGCAGTTAATATCGGGATTTTTTGCAGTTTTAACATGAAACTGCAATATTCTGAATTATAAATATTTAAATTTTTGCTATTTGGTACTATCTATGTTTAAGCTAAATCTTTTCAGTTGACTTTTAATACAATTTACCATAGTGGTCTGGCAATTTAATTAGCAAAACGATGCAAGAATTCGGTTCTCTTTTCATTGTGTTGTAAATTACAAAAAAATTACAAAAAAATTACATCAATAAAACTATCCAAATTACTGGATCAAATTGACATGGATACGGGTGAAGATGTCATACTAAGAAGATCTTGCTAAAACTGATGACATATATGTTAAGAAATAGTCTTGCTCTTACTTGACTAAACACAATATATTACTAACTGATAACTAGATTGTAATTAGTCAAATCTCAACTAATACGATTCTATGAAGACTCTAAATGTGCCAATAGCTTGTAGCACGTCAGCACAAAATGGGCAGTTGCACCCCTAGAAAATTATATACATAACCAATGTACTTTCCATACATAGCCAACGCCAATGCGTTGATGTTGGTTAAACGTTTCTTTTTAGTAGTACATATTTTTTCAACTTTGCTTACGTTATTTGTTAAAAACTGGCCACCAAATTTCATTGACTTGTTTGCTATAGATTGACGTCAAAACAACAATTCTCTACTTTGAGTGCTTCCATTCTTCTTTTCCCTTCATTTGCACATCAAACTATTACTTTACCAATTCTTTAATCTCAAGCCGCAATCCTAGCAAAACAATCACATGGGTGATCCGAAACTATCATTGTTTTTGAAGATTCATTCAACTTGTTATTGTCTTGTAGTATTAATGATGATGCATTGTGCTCTCCTCTCCTCATTAACCATGGCTTCTTCTTCTTCTTCTTCTTCTTCTTCTTCTTCTTCTTCTTCTTCTTCTTCTTCTGCTGGTGCGAGACCTAAGGATATGTCCACTGCAATTCTCATAAGGGTTGATCAGTCGGGGCACGGAGATTACAAGAAGATTCAAGATGCGATCGACGCTGTTCCTTCGAATAATTCAGAGCTTTTCTTCATCAAAGTCAAGCCAGGAACATACAGGTCTCTCTAAATATCCATCTACTACCAACATTTTCTAGTATTTTAAGATTGAATTGAGGCGATATCTTATATGTACAACTTAAAGCCTAAGAGCGTGCGATGAACTTGTGGTTCTGATACTAATCTTTGTTTGCATGTTGCTATGCTTTCTGATTGCAAACTCAGCATTGGCACATTAAGTGCATGTTTGGCAATCCGGTTTTTAAATTTAGTTTTTACTCAAAACACGTTTGAAAATAGTTTCTTAAAAAAAAAAATTTAGACCGTTCTTTTACATTGAAAGCAGCTGTTATAAAAAAACACGTTATCGGTATGCTAACTGATTTTTTTTTTGAATATGTACCAAACAATTTTAAAGTTTGATGAGGGATGTTAGAGATATCTATCAATATTTCTGCTAATAATTAGTTTCATATACTCTTCTATATTCATCAGTTGTCACAACTATTTGCAAAATATGGCAGAGAGAAGATAGTCGTGCCCGCCGATAAGCCTTTTATTACGCTAAGTGGCACATCGCCCTCAAACACCATAATCACATGGAACCGCAGTGGAGACATATACGAATCTTCTTGCCTCTCAATCCTGGCTCCGGATTTTGTGGGTAGGTATCTCACTATCCAGGTAAGAGCATTCATTTTCTCATAACAGAAATGTCCAAGTTATTATGCATCAGATTTCGAGTTATAGACTCCTCCTTATGAAGTTAGAAACATAAATATTTCTCATATTTTGTGCGACGGATGTAGAATACATTTGGGGCAAGTTTAAAAGCCGTGGCATTGAGGGTCGTGGGAGATAGAGCGGCTTTCTATAACTGCAGGATCTTGTCTTATCAAGACACGCTGTGGGATGACGTGGGAAGACATTACTACAATAACTGCTACATCGAAGGCGCCACTGATTTCATATGTGGAAATGCTGCTTCTCTTTTCGAAGTGAGTTATTATAGAACATACATTCTCATCAAAAAGTTCATCAAAAAAAATACATTCTCATGTGGGTTATTTTTGTATGAAAAATGCTAGAGAACTCAATGTTATCTCCCACATAGCCTAACTGGCAATATCAGATTATTAGTACCCATTTGGCATGAGTGGATTTTTTCAATTACAAGATTACTATCATATCTTGTACAATTTTGATTTGGTTAAGGAAATGACAGAAGAGAAAAATTTATGTGATTTCATTTCAGAGGTGTCACTTACATTCACTTTCGAAACAAAATGGCCCGATCACGGCTCAAAAGAGGGAGTCTTCAGAGGAGAACACTGGATTCGTATTCTTGGGTGGGAAGATAACTGGTGTAGGCACAGCTTTCCTTGGAAGGCCATGGGGTGCTTACTCTAGGGTTGTGTTTGCCCTAACTTACATGTCTAGTGTGGTTCTACCACAGGGTTGGAATGACTGGGAAGACCCTGCCAAACAGAGGTACGATGTCTACAGAATATTTTATTAATCTGTAAGGCGTCTTAATAAGATCTGTAATGATTGAAATACTCTCTTATTTCTCCAGAACGGCATTCTATGGAGAATACAAGTGTTATGGTCCAGGGGCGAATACATCAAAGAGAGTTGAATGGTCTAAACGCTTGTCGAGAGATGAAGCAAGGCCATTTTTGTCTAAGGACTTGATTGGAGGAAGAAGTTGGCTTAGACCTTTACCGACTCACTTTAAAAGACCCTCCCATTCTTTTAGTCGTATGTAATAAAGCTTAATTTGATTAGTTGACCTTGATTGTCTGATAATTCTAATGTTGTTATTTAATTGTTTCTTCATACTTGGGCGTTACATTGTAATCGAGACATTTTACATGACATAATTTTGGCATTTCTGTTATTTGACCCCGAGTATGTGTGATTTATGTCGTAGGTACTTGAAGATATATTTTCTCAAAAAAAAATATTGATGATATTCATAATACATAATTTAAAAAGCAGGTTCATCAATGGCTTAGTTTGAGAGAGCTGAATTAAAAGATAGATAGATTAATTTTTGAATATTGATTTGGGCCGTTTGGATAAGCTAGATTTTTCATGGATCAACCGGATCCAGGTTCGATTTGAGCCATACTCTGGTAATTTAAAAATGCAATTCTCTCCTTTTTTGTTTTTAAAAATGCCTAAAAATGATTATTCGGATCCGGTTCACCAAGAACCGGTCCCGGTTTAAAAGTCTAACCACCATTCCCACAATGCCACATGTCATTTTGCCTTACAAATAGATGTTTTCCTTTTCACCCGGATCCTTGATTCCCTCTCCTGTTCACTCTCACCCGGATCCTGATCACCTTCACGTGAATCCTGGGATCCTAATCCACTTCTCACAAAATCTACATTTCATACTCAGGTTTTTGATAATCTATCTATCTTAAAATTTATTTTTCTAAAAGAAAGCCAACAATTTGTACGAATTTGAGTTCGGACGGGCTGACGCTGCTCTTAGTTTAAGCTGGACTGGGCAGTGACGAATGTACATTGTGAATTGTGGGGGTTATAGTCCCCACTCACTTTTCCGAAATTGAAATTTTGTCCTTATAGTTCTTAATTTTTCCGGTTTATCTCTACATAAATCACACTTTAGCCCCCACTCAACTTTTATAAATTCAAATATTATGTATATTTTGTTTAAATTTTTCATTTTAGCCCCTACCCCCAAACGAATTCCTGGATCCGTTCCTGGGACTGGGGTTGGGCATATTCGACAAAACTCAGGTTTAGTCTTGGGCAGGGTGCCAACTCGTCCAACCCGTCCGAGTTGCAGTCATAATTTCAACTCGGTTATCAGAGAGAGTCATCGGAGAAGTTTTCAGGCGATGGAGAAGGAGAAGGAGAAGAAGAGCAGTATACTGATAATAGGAGCCACCGGAAACATGGGCTTCGAGCTCGCCAAAGCCAGCCTCCAAGCTTCTCATCCCACCTTAACCCTCATCAGAGACTCCGCCTTCTCCGATCCCTTGAAATCTCACAAGATTCACTCCCTCTCTTCCTCCGGCGCTTCTATTATCAAGGTCTCTCTCTCTCTGTCCATTTTCTGGGTAATTTCCCAATTGGGTTTCAGTTTCTGGGTAATTTCCCAATTGGGTTTCAGTTTCTGGGTAATTTCCCAATTGGGTTTGTCTCTTCTCTTTCTTATCTCTAATGGGTTTTCAATTTTTTTTGAAATTTCAGGGCTCACTTGAAGATGAGGAGATTTTGATTGAAGCTTTGAAGCAGGTGGAGGTTGTGATTTGTTGTGTTGCAGCCAAGCAGGTGCTTCAACAGAAGCTTCTCATTTCAGCTATTCAGAAAGCTGGGTGCATCAAGGTCTGTCATTATTATTCCTCATTTTTTGAACTCAATTGCTTGGCCTAACATGAAATGAGGAAATAGGAAATGGGTTTGTGAAAAGATGAACTATGGGAGAAAACCCCTTTTTGGGATGAATCATGATTCATGACTTGAGATAAGAAAATATGAAATGGGTTATTGAAAATCTATATAGCCATTGACAATATGGAATAAGCTATCCCAAATGTGACATGTGGAATAGCTTATCCTTACCATATCCTGAAAAACAAACACTTAAATACAAAAATAAAAAGTAAACTCTAAATATTTTGAAGATAAATCTTCTTCTTTGGGGTCGTGCCCTCGGCACGGGTTATGCACTAGTCTACATAATAAGGGCATATGAGGAATAGCTTATCCGAAAAATATGACGTGGAATAGCTTAACCCACATGTCATAATTTGGGGATAGTCACTTCCTCATCGCCCCCTTACTATATAGATGTGGGATAGCTTATCCCACCGTACATAGTTGAGCACTGCCGATGGCAACGAACATGATTTTTCGGGGTAATGCCCCCGGGCACGGGGATATGCACTAGTTCAGCAATGAAACTGAACTGGGAGAAAAACCCTTTGTTGAGATAAACCCTTTGCTCACTGCTTTTGAGTTGAGAAATAGTTGTCTAAATGGTGCTAGATGCATACATTTCTAGTACCATCATGGCGGAATAAATGGTGCTAACATTGTAGTCCACTGCTTTTGAGTTGAGAAATAGCGGTTCTGATGCTAGACTCTGAGCGGCTTAATTTGTTTTGAAATCCCTCATCTTTATTGTGCTTGGGTACTAACTATAGCAGTGGCTGCAATGCCCCTTACTCAATTCGATATATGAGCTCAATTGACTTTGATGCTGTAAAATACTTCCTCCATTCCACCCGATTCTTCATGTTTTAACGTTTACCACTATTAATCGGGTCACTTTGACCTAGTGATTTGATTAGAAAAATTATGCAATTTTTTTGGTATCGTTTTACCATCCAAATCACCGGGTCAAAGTGACATGGTTACTGGTGGAAAAGTCAAAACAGGAAAACCCTGGTGGAACGCAGGAAGTCGGTAGTATTGGGCAATAGCTGCTTACCCCGAGCAATAGCCTTGAATTTCTTTTCCTATCAGGGTTTGAACATCCATATGATTATCTGTCCAATGTGGCATCGCTGAATTAATCCTTTTTAAATAAGGATCCTTGTGGAGGTCTCAGGTTTTCAAAAGGAAATCCCTTCCTCATATCCTCCCTAAAACTGGATTAAGTATGCTTTAGTGTACGAGTCAGAACTGGTTTTTATAAGATTTGGTTTTGTTAACTGAGTTCTAAGTAAGTGAATTGCTGCAGAAATTTATACCATCAGAGTTCGGGATAGATCCTGATAAAACTCGAATATCGTCACTGGACAACAACTTCTACGCAAACAAGGTGGAAATCCGGCGTCTTGTAGAAAGAGTCGGCATTCCCTACACCTACATCTGCTGTAATTTCTATATGAGTTACTTGCTACCTTCACTAGTTCAGCCAGGTTTAACGACCCCGCCCAGGGACAAAGTAACAATATATGGAGATGGAAATACTAAAGGTTAGTTAAGCAGAAATTAAATCTATACCTTTTTCAGTTTCTTTGAAAGATGTTGGCTCTTCGATGCTGGGTTTTGTTGTGGATTTGATGAAGTGAAAGGAAAGAGAACAGCAAATCTGTCTCATGGGTTTACTATTAATTTTTTTCTGAAGGGGGCAAGAAAGAAGTATCTATATAATTAGCGATAAGTGTTTTTGACTAAGGTCATTTCTGTTTTATTTTGCAACTTTACTATTATTTGTGTATATTTCTCAATCTACTGCCTTCTTGTATGATAACCTTTCCTCTTTTCTTCTTAACTTTCCTTCTTGGTTTGCTTTCCCTCACAGCAATCCACGTTCATACTTCATAGTCCAACATTAACATTAAAACTTGGTCAGTCTATAATAATGTTGCTCCATCGTACATTTTATGCAGGTGTTTTCATGAAAGAACGTGACGTTGCTGCCTTTACTATCAGTACAGTGGATGATCCACGCACCTTAAATAAGGTGCTCCACCTGAGGCCACCTGGAAATGTTTACTCCATGAATGAGCTGGTTGAGCTTTGGGAGAGTAAGATTGAAAAACAGCTGGAGAAGATGTATGTGTCGGAAGAAGAACTTCTGAAGAAAATTAAAGGTACGGAAACTAGTTTTGATAACGAATACTCATTGTATTGATCGCAATTTTGTTAAAGTTAATAAAAATGAAATGTGAATTATAATATAACAGCGACTGCAATGGAGTATTTGCAAGAAATTTGTTATTTTATTACCAGCCACTTAATTTAGCAGATGAAGAAAACCCTGCAAGGCTGAATACTTCTGTGGTTACCATCATCTAATGCTAGCGTTAAGTGATCACCACATAGGTTTGATTGTTCTGTTTATGATTTACATTGGTTTAGCACTACTGCAGCTGTCTGAATAAGATTCTATAAGCACTTTATAATTCCCAAAAGCCCTTAAGACCAACAGTTCCCTACCAGATCTCTTAGTTAGGTTAATACTAATGGATTTGACCCGTGGCTGAAGCCACTCTCCACAATTTTTTGAATTTCAGCCCAAAAGAAAAGGATACTTCATGAATTCTCGGTCCTCGATCTCACTCAGATCTAAGGACTATTATGAAGCCAACATTACTAAGATGAATATTACATAAATCAGTATTTTTCGGGTGTTAAGAATTGTTATTTCTGTTTGTCTCAGTTTTAAGGTTATTCAATCATACCCAATGGCCACCGCAAGTTTGCTGCCCGGATAATTTATGGGCATTTAGTTGCAGTCTTGCAGACTCTTGATGTTGTTAGATAATGGAAATTAATATTAGCTTGGAACATGCTGGTTGTTTAAACTAGAGCTGTGAAACGGGCCAGTTAACCACGGTTAACCAGTGAACCGGCCCGGTGTTGAACCGATTCTGCAGTAACCGAGCCCGAGCCCGAAAGGACTGAACCAGGACTGAAACCGATTTTTAGCGGGCTACGGCCGGTTAGACCTTTTGTCGAACTGTGAACTGCCCCAAAACCGGCCCGGTATTATCCGATCGGGACCGATAATCGAACCAGGCCATAACCGAACCAAGCCCGCTGGTTAACCGACCCGAAACGACCCCAAAGACTGGAGTTCCCACCATTTTGAGTTGTCACCATAGGTTTTAACCGAACCCTGGCCGAAACCGAAACGAACCGGTATACCAGGTTACGGTAAATACGGTCCGCGCCGGTTAGAGGTTTTGAGAATTTGGCCGGGCCGGTTAACCGTAACCAAACAGCCGTAACTCAAGCCGAACCTAACCGAGCCCAGACGGTTCAAGCTATTCCGGGCCGGTTATGGTTCTGGTTAACCTAATGTACTGCTCGAGTTTAAACCATGCCAGTTACAAATATTTGCCTTGCAATCCAAACATTGCCCTTCATTTAACTTAGGAGAAAGAAGCAAACTTTTCTGTTTTTCAGTTTGTCTCAGCTAGTTCTTCACAGCCTAAATTTTGAAAGCCGGGCCAATTTCGCAACGGCTATATTCCTATTCCTGGCTGGTTGTTTTTATATCTTTGTTCAGTTCAGCCACAACAATGTCACCGGCATGTAGAATGGTTTTGTGTTTCATGTTTATGGTGGCAAGTTTGATTCATTGGCTATTTTTAGACATTTAACGCTTCATATGTTGCATTTTCAGAAACTCCTTATCCAGACAACATGCAGATGGTCTTTGTATATTGCGCCTTCGTAAGGGGAGATCAGACGTACTTCGATATGGAGTCATCTGGTGGAGTGGATGGTGCAAAGTTGTATCCTCACCTGAGATATACAACAATAAGCGAGTTTCTGGACACACTTGTGTGAGACCTTCACTATTGAGTTTGTTTTGGGCGTAGAATGTGGTGCCCTATACTGGTGCAGGTACTTAGCGCAACCATTACCTGCTCAAAGAGCTGAAGGAGTCACTGAAATCTCCGGAGCATCCAACGAGGTGAAGGAGCACTGTTTTCTGATGGTGACGAGGAGTGAAACGAGTTGTGTTGATGAAATGCTGTTTTGTGATGATGGTGACGAGGAGTGAAACGAGTTGTGTTGATGAAATGCTGTTTTGTGATGCTGTTTAACTTTGCGGTAGTTTGTTGACATTTTGTACAACACTTCACTATTTGAAAATTGAATAATACAAAGTTATGGTTGAGAAAGAAATAATAATACGAAGTTATGCTGAAAGATATACCATCTCATTCGATAGCTAGTACTTGTGTTTTTCAACAGCTTTGAGTAGAAGAATAGGGAAATGGATGTTCTCAGTTGAGGGTATCTTCAAAAGTTCTTGAATCAGTTGCCAGGAACTGTTGCTTTACGAGGATGAATCACGAATGGCAGTTCAAGTTACGCCACAGAAGACCTATGCGCCACAAATGACCAACCATGATGAGACTCCTGGTGAACTCTATCCAGGCATCACCGAAAAGGCGAAAACTCACCCACCTGAATGGCTACAAAGAGGAGCTCCTACACATCTATTGATATTTGCTCGGCACTTGACTGAAAGCATAACAGATCAGAATCACAAGGTCAAGCACAGAGCAGAACCTAGAAACTGAACCAAGAAGACAAAGAACAGCCTCGGGGAACAAAAGAATCAGTTTCTTCAATTCATAACACTGTCACCCTACATATTACATTGCCAGTCACTGGAAAATACAGAAAGGAAACTTCATAACATCTGAAAATGAGTATAAAGCGAAGAATCCGTTCTGCAACATCATCAACACCGCGTCTTAGCATCGTCAATTGACAACTTAACTACCTGTTTGTAACATCATGGGTCTCAAATTTATAGTAATAAGTTTTTCATACACATTACACTTCAAACGAAATCTGCGACACCAAATTCTTCTTTCCACTCTGTGTCACTTGCCGCATGAAACTTCTTGCTAATAAAACGAAGCTCTAATCCGCACGGGAACCACCACTGCTACTTCCTGAAGATTTCTTGCCACCATATTTCTGTGGAAAGACAAATAAGATAGTTCAGTGGCAAACTTCATATAAAACAAACAAAAAGAAACTCGAGCAAATAAGCAGTTAACTCTGCTTATTGTGAGCTTTCAAACCAGAAGTTGAAAGGATCGCCATAACCACCATGGTAATGACTTTGGGAGGTGGTTCTGGAAACTCAAACTCACCTGCTTTCCGAGATTGAGCGGGATGTACTTGTATTTGATCATGTGCATGATTTGGCGCTTCATTGTGAGGACAAACAGTACAATCCAGTAACATAGTAATATGGGCCAAAAGACAGGGACGTCAAACATGGAAAAGAAGGTCATGACAAATGCTATGCAGAAAGCCTTTGTGATAGCATACCTGTGAACCACAAAAGAGCATGAACGAATTATATTATGTGCTTCAAAGCAAAACTGACTTGGCTAACTCTAACATGAAATTGCATTAATGCAAAGTAAAACCACGACAGAATATAAGAGAAATGCACTCTTTCATATTAAGTTGGTGAATCCATATTAAGTTAGCACAAAACAAAATCAGAAGTGAAACATGCTTTCCAATGAATAGATGCACCTCTACTGCCCATAATCACAAATATGGGCATAAAAGAAGGGGAAAGCAAATCATGAAAGAGATAAGATAATAGTCAAGAAAAGCATAAACTCTATCCTTCTCATGAACTACTACGTAGTTAGTAAACAATATCATGAAGATCATCCTTGTATTAGGGGTGAGTTGAGGGATCACAAGAAGCATGCAGATTTAACTTTTTTTGTTGTTAACAAACTGTTGACACAACAAATGTACACAGTGCTTCAAGGAAATGCTTTGCTACAGTAAATACAGAGTTTGTGTGTGGGTCTCATTTACAAACGCACATAAATTCACGCTCAAATGTGAAAGCAAGTACCAAACTCGTTTTCACTTCATTTCTACTACAAATCTCGTTTTCACAAGCATAAAAGACAGGCAAATGGATCACCCATACACCACAATTAATAGATAGGCAAGCCAATTTAACAGACTTCGCAACTCAAACTAGGGTGCTTTTTTACCGATCCCATCATTCCAACTAGCTAGGAGTACATATTACCTTAGAAGGTCTCCTTGGGAGTTTTAACTTCAGTTTTTAATGCTCAACTAAAGGCTATGTTACATGGACCTGGGCGCGGGTGTCATATAGTCGGGTGTGTATTCAAGAATCGGGTTTTCCCCCTTCTGGAAATTTAGGATTCGAGGATTCGCCTAAAGATTGTTCAAATTCTGGACAGGAAACCGTGTCATTGCAATTATTTTACACAGAAGGTATTTATGTTCAGATGTAAGTCTAAAACTGAATAATTATCTTGGCCAACAATGGACTTGAGTCTCCGACTAATTAATTGATATAAAAAAAGGAACATGTCAGTGATGTTAGAGGATGGTATTGGAGGTTAGATGAACACGACTCTGACAACAACTTTGATCAAGTTGAAGACAACAACATGAAGGAGCTGATGCAAGGGGAAGAAGAATCCAGAGAACCAATTTGCTATATCACCACGATTAAAAACCTATGAGGGTCGGATAGATGGATGCCAGATTTACCACAAATCCCATACCCTTATCCACAAGGATCATGTTCCACACGGTTATGGTGTTGAGATTGAGGAGTCCGGGTAAGTTAGATTAAAGGAAGTGGCAACAGTAACAATATAGAGAATTCTAGCGATAAAGACTGCTATAACGGAAAAAACGGCATGGAGCTAATTACCAGTAACGAAACACGTCACTTTTTTTTTTTTTTTTTTTTTTTGGGGGGGGGGGGGGGGGGGGAAGGAAACATCACTCTTTATTATGAATACATAGTGACTTGAGATATGCCTAAACCTCCAATTTTAACACGGAAATGTATTAAATGAGGTATCAAATTCCCGCGTCGGCTACCACTGACGATGACCAGATTGCAACTTTCAATTCCATAATTAAATTTCAACAATAAATACCAAGTTACCAACATTCCTTAAAAATAAAAGACGGCTGACAAGAAGCTGCCATAGTTTATCATATGATGATCATACTCCCTGGTTCATTTTGAATACAACAGAATTTTCTCAAGGCCTTCATAGAATAATGAACTCAGGATCAGAGCTTTTAACTTTAAACAATCATAGCAGTAGGGGGCTATGGCACAAAGGAAACGAGCCGGATATCCAAACAACCAATTGTACACCATAGAAGGCAGTAGAATAGCACATAATCTGAATTCCGGGCCATGCCAGAATCTTGGAAAATCAATGCGCGATTCACTAAAAACTGATAACAAGTGAATGGAAAAACGAGAGAATTTTACAATTACCAGAACTTAAACTCAGGGAGCCGGCGAATGAAAGGCTTGAACTCATCAGAACCCTTTGTAGGCAGCATTGGTCCATCGGAAGGCTCCAGCTCAGGATCAACAAGAGGAGACAGAAACCCAATCAACAAGTTCAATACATAGATGCCCAAGCCATAGGTAATGATGTAAAACCCTTGAATGTAAAAGACCCTCAGAGCATAGATGCAAGCCAAAACAAATGTCCCAACCCATCTGTAAACTGAATGAGGAGTAGTCCTATCCAAATAGTACTGGAAATGCTTCCATGCTTCATGCCTCCATTGATTTATAGGCTCCACAGCTGAAGAACCACCACCGTTACCTCCAACACTCTCCATTACTAAAATAGAACTTCACAGCCCTACAGATCTAACGAATTCATCAGAAATCACCAATAAAGTCAAACAACTTCAGAAAATCATCCTTTCTCTGATGAAACCACAATCCAGTTCATATCAATTTCTTTCTTTCACACTCCAGATACAAAAAAGCATCAAACAGAGCTACCGAATTAGGTTATCGGAGTTCGTCTACGATTAGCGAAGAACACAAACAAGTTCAGAAATCATCCTGTGTTCTGATGAAATCACAATCAAGTTCATATCAATTTCTTTCTTTCACACTCCAGATACAAAAAAAAAAAAAAAAAAAAAAAAAATCAAACAGAGCTACCAAATTAGGTTATCAGAGTTCGTTACTACGATTAGCGAAGAACACAAACAAGTTCACAAATCATCCTGTGTTCTGATGAAATCACAATCAAGTTCATATCAATTTCTTTCTTTCACACTCCAGATACATAAAATCATCAAACAGAGCTACAAATTTAGGTTATCAGAGTTCGTTTACTACGATTACCGAAGAACACAAAACAAAGTCGTCTGAGAGCGTTTTTTTGCAGATTTCATTGCGAATTAGTGGAAGCAAAGTGCAGGAACAGATCTATTGTGACCAGATCGTGAATCGAAACCCTAGTTTTTGGATGATTTCATGCGTACAAGGAGATGAATCTAGAAGTTGTGATCTCAGATCAGTAGAGTGATGAAACTAGGGCAAAAAAGTGACTGGAGACTTACCGGCGAGGACTGGTCGGTGACCGGAGTGAGAGAGACGACGGAGAGAGATATCTTGTTGGATAGAGAGAGAGAGATCTGTTGAGGTGAGATGAGTTGTAGAGACGGTGAAAGATACAGTTATTGCTCTACAAACACCATATACTAACTGCGGTGTTGTTCTCAACGCGGTGGGAATATACCTTTTTGCTGTGGGCAATTTGGTCATTTGGTTTCCAACATACTTTATTAATTTAATTTTTCTTATCTACCTAATTTTTCTATTGTTTAAATGACATCATCAGAGCATATTTTTTTTAAGTGAACCCAAGGAACAGTCAAAGATTAATCTAAGTAATTGTACACAAAAGATGGCAAGCCGGGTCGACCAGTGTGCCAAAATGGCCCGGCCCGTGCCCAAGAAGGGTCAACCCGCCCCACGCACGACCCCACTGGCCTGCTCAAAATGGAATCATGCAGGCATGGGTCATGTTTCTCCCGAAGACAACTCGGCTTGCCCCGGGCCATGCACGACCAGCACCAAAACGGCGCGTCTTCCCTCAACCCGTGCACGAACCGCCCCCATCACACCCGGCACGTGCAGAGTTTCGCGCATTATGGACCCGGCCCGCCCTAATCTCTTGCACAGCCCGCGCCCAACACACTATCTCTCAGTCCGGCCTAAACACGACCAGACCAGGCTCCACTCGGCCCGCTCGCACCTTGAACTACACGTGATGAGCTACATATTTCAATGAGAAATGCCTATTTTTTTGCACTCGATTGAAGTTATTGTGTTTTCTTTTTCCAGAAGATATGTGCAATAAATTTGTTGCATGAGTAACGTGATTGATTTTGGATGGGGCTACGCAATGGTCTAGAGAACACCAGTGGTCTTAACCGGCCCTGTCCCGTACTCGCCTTGGTTCGGGTTGATTCATGAATGCTTGAAAAGTTCATGACGTGTGCTTAGTTTAAATGAGACAGATTATTGAATAAATGGTTGAGATGATATGTATTGTTCTTTTTCTTTTCACATGAAACATGCAATAATTTGTATTTTCCGTCAATGAGAGTTAATCGGGTTGGTAAGACTCGTCTCGTCGCTAGACCGAGGCTTGGGTTCGAGTCGATGGGTGATATGTAATTTCATTTGCAAGTCCTCAAAAGAGGCCTAAGGAGTCAGGTTTGGTACGACCCATTGATGGGGCAGCCTCCCCTTCCCCTAAACTTTCATGTGCGAATAAAAAATCGGAGTACAATAAAATGTTGGACAAAAAAAATCTATATTTTTCAAACTATGCTATAAATGTTGGCCTATTACAGTAAGCCACTATGTGGTTTGGATAAAATCACAAACTGCCCTCTCGTGTAATCAGTTTAAGATGTCAATAGTGTGAGCCGGTTTGAGGGGAATAAGGGACCGGGCCGGGTTGAGGAGTTGGGAAAAATGACCCCCACTGGTCCCGGGCCCTAAACTCATGGGGTTAGGAGTTGAGGAGGTCGGGTTGGCTTGGCCAATATGTAGTATTAATAGGGGGCTGAGCCGGTTTGGGTGTTGGATGGGACGTTTTAGTGCAGGTCGTGCCCGATTCAAGCCTGGGCCGACTCCCTGACACCCTCTGTAACGGTAGGTATCATGTATGATTAATATCAGTTACATCAAAAATGCCAACATGCCAAACAAAGCTCATATTAAAAAACTAGACGCCTAAAATAAATTATAATGCTCAAAGTCTCGAGACCATCAGTTCCAAAATCACGCTTTGCAAGTCAATTAACTTTCACATTTTCGTCCATTGGGATGTACTATTAATTCATAGGTAACATTGCTTTGAAGACTTCAAATTTTTTCATCAACTTTCTAACGATTAATCTCTGATTTTTAAGGTTTTGTTCCTCTTGATCAAAACTCGAGCGTCTCCTTAAATGTGAGTTTACGGTCATGCTTCTCGGTTGTCATCTTTAACCCTAGAAAGGCATGAGCTTCAACGTTCATAACTCCATGACCCCAAGTTAGTTGTATTGCCCTGACATCTAAAAGATCCGGTGATGATTCCGAAGCATGACACGGGCGCCAAATTTCTTTGACTTGTAAGACCATGTTCCATCGAATTACAGGGTCACCTCTTCATTTTTTTGGTCTCGATCCTCATATTCAATCAGTGCTGACTGCGAATCTAAGTGTTTATGCAGGTCAATGTTGACAGATTTGTAGAATTTGCGGGTTAATGTTAATATTTAGTTGTTGCGACAGGTCAATTTCCTCAACGACAATAAAGTAAAAACTATATTCTTGATTATGTCTGCTTAGAAAATGACTAACATGCTTTGCATTATTGGAGATAACTTTAAAAGATCATACTCACCCTTACCTAAAATAATAGTCTTCACGAACTTTTCGCATAGTTTAAAAAGATGTTTTCATTTGTTATTTGTCGTACACTACTTTCGTTATGCCAGCTTCTTCCTAATTTGACTTTCCCGGTCTGAAAATGTCTAAAGAACGCACTCTGGCGCTTTTAGGAGGAAAAAGCCTAAAGAACTTAATCCAAACAAAGCTAGAGCACTAATTATCGATTTAAATGCAGAGCTGTTTACTATGAGAAAAAAAATAACACAAAAAAAAATGTCTTAGTTGCAAAGTAATACAACCTTGCTGACCATTTGCAGCTTGTAAGTTGCAAGCCCACCAAAAGGTCAGGCCCACAAGCTGCTTCTTGAACTGCTACTCTAGCCCAATGCAAACGGCTTCTCTTCTTCACAGCGACATGGGACGAAAACCCTTCAAAAACTTAGATGTGCAGTTTCAAGCTAATTTGTAAACAATTGAGAAAGTAAACCATCTATCCATAGACGATATGGGATAGTCTCACACTCTCAATCTTAAATTTATGGACATTATTTATTTCTAAACTCACTAAATTATCAACTTCATTCAATTAAGTTAATCTACAGGAGAATAATTGTTTATTTAATTGTAGACAAATCAAGTTAATCTACACAAGAATAATTTTTTACTTAATTGTAGACAAATCATTAGACATTGAATAATGGTGCTCGTGAAATGAATTATCTGATGATATTCCACGTGGAATTGGGTTTAGGAGCAGTTTTACTTCCATTAGTATCACCATGTCTTAGACAAAGTACTAGATATGAGTGCATATATGATTTTAACACCTCAAACCAAGAAAAATTAAGTTCCATTCCTGATTTCTAAATGTTCATACGTGCGTTATTATATATGTATATATACACACACATACACGCACAAACATTTATATAATCGCTCTGATAGCGCTCTCAAAATTCATTATTTTAAGATTTGCCACTTTTTGGCTCCCGCTTCAGGTGACTTAAGTTCAGATTCATATAAAAGCAAAGGAATCAAAAGAATAAATTTACTTAGTCCGTTAGCCACTGTCAGCCACATGAGTGGTTTTGGCTTTTCAAACAATAGGGTACCATTCTGATAAATAGCAAGTAATAGGGTACCATTCTGATAAATAGCAAGACATCAGGGGTGGTATGTGTTATTCACCCATTATACTATTCCATTTGTGTAGCTTGACGTGAGCCGTTTGATAAAAATAAAAAACATGCGACAGGAATAGAGCCACGTAATCCTCGTTCGTTGATTGGCTGCGTTTGATCGGCCCATGCGATTTCTTCAGCGGCTGAGCTGTTCCAAGTCCCAACTCCACCATTTAGATATTTTGCCTAGTCCAAGTGTCAACTACTCTTGAGCTATTATTCGGTGTTCTATTTTATCAACTTGCCACTTTTCGGAGCAATTTTTTAGTGCTCCAAAAAGCACCACGTGGTGCTCTACGATCAATGAGTGTCTGATAATTACTCGCAGTTTATTTAAGTGTCATATTATCATTGGTTGTAGAGCATCACGTGATGCCCTTTTAGAGCACTAAAAAAATGCTTGTGTGTGAGTGTGCGTGTTTTTTTTTCAACCTCCCTTGTAATGTTAAACTGGTACGGTACTTTACTTGTTTTACAGAAAATTTAAAATAAAATAATTAAAAAGATATTAAAGTATTTCTAATGTGTGGTATCATTATTTTGAAGGCTTATATTATAGATTAGATTTCATGAAATATTAGGCCTGGCTCTTCCAAATTTTATCTCTTGCAAAAAGAATAATCAAGCATAACCTCATTCACAGATCGTCTACCGTTAACCAGTTACTAACACAGTTTTAAAATGTCATTCGTCGCTTAAACTCTAAGTGTTTTTTAAGATGTAACACCGGGAGACAAGTAACAACCAAAATGTAAATTTTTAGTTTTTTTCTTAGGTAGTGTCGATGTATAAAGAGAAACTAAAGGAGAAGTTGTCCTAGCCCAAGCCCTAATCCTGTATTTTTGGGAAAGTCAACATCTCAATCTATCAATTACATTGTGCAAGGGATCAAAGAAGTTCTTCAAGGTTGGAAGAAAAATATTATCTCTTTTACATGTAGAGAAGTTATTCATAAACATATAGCTCTACAAATTCCTTGCGATGCTATGCGTAGAGTTCCTCTGTCTGTTTGTAAGAAGATTGTTCAGATGATAAGAAATTTCTAGTGGGACTCTAACCCTGATGAAAAGAATATAAATTGGGTGAAATGGGAAAAAGTAGCTCTTCACAAGCATTTGGGAGGAATGGGAGTTTAGAGATGTACCAGTCCGTCCCAACTTTTTCTTCCCGTTTGACTTTTTTGACTCGTATCTGGGTCATTTTCACCGGGTGATTTGGATAGCAAAATAATACGATTTTTTGATAATTTTTTCACCATATTATAGAGTACCTTTTACTCTACAACACCATGAAAAAATTATCAAAAAATTACATCGGTTAGCTATTCAAATCACCGGGTCAAAGTGACCCAGTGAATAGTGACAAAAGTAAAATTGGGAAGAAAGAGCTGGGACAGAGTGGTAAGAGACTTCAATCTTACTCTATTAGCAAAATAATTGTGGAGAGTGTTGAAATCCCCATACTCTTAAATGACAAGAGTTCTTAAAGTAAAACACTTCCCTTAAAGTGATTTTTAATGTTGGCCTCATTTTATTTCGAAAGCTTAAAGTTATACTTCTTTTACATTCCATGAAATATTAGGCTAGACTCCGTGGAGTTTTATCTCTTGCAAAAAGAATAATCAAACACAACCTCATCGATGAGATCATAGATCTTTTACTATCTAATCCGATCATTTTGAGTTAACAACACATGTATACAATCACACAATTTCAAAAAAAAGAAATACTATTTATCATCTAAAAAGTACAGAATGCTATTCTAGACAAAGCACTGCGAACCGAATAATAAATTCATTCAGTTAGACACTTTCTTTTGTATTAAGGTACAAAAAAGATACTGGTACAAAAAAGATATTAAAATAAATGATTACGGAAAGCAACGCTAAAAAATGAAGCATATATAGATACTTTCTTTTGTATTAAGGTCTTGTTCAGTATCAACTGAAAATCTGAATTATGGACTGAAAATAATTTTGGGGGAAAATTCAACTTTATTGAAAATCAAAATATGTTTGTTATAAACTAAATTTGTACCAGTAGACTACTAGTTTGATCAACAAAAATAAAATAAAATTAAAGAGCTTTATAGTGAACTTATTGAAGTCGTCTACTTATAAATATATTCTAATCATGGAAAATGTCAAAAGCTTCTCAAAACTATTTTCTTAGAAATTTCCAGCTACTAAATTCTCAATATTAAAGATACAACTATTTTTCTCTTCAAAATAAAAAATATATACAACTATTTTATATGCAGCTTTTTATCTTACAGTTTTATGTCATTACAAAAAAGAAACGATTTTTTCCTCAAATAAAAACAACAAAATTGTTTAGAAAAATAGCAGTTAGGACGATGTCTAAGTTCAAACCCCGTTGACGAGATATGCTAGCGGAGCACACAAAAGATACTCCATTCTGACCCGAAAATATCTTCCTTGGGAACTGGAAAGTTTGATGACGGCTCAGCCGGCTAAGCTCAGCTCGGCTTCAAAAAGAGGTTCTCTTTCTCTCTTCGTCTTCTTCAACCCTCACCACCACCATACACACACAGCATCAACTTTTACTCAGTAGAAGCAGTACATGCATTTTTATCCATACAAAAACGCATAAGCATCTTTCTCTCTCGTTGTACCACAACCTTCTAAACCTCTAATTCTCGCCTTCGTCTTCTTCTTCTTCTTCTTCTCCTTCTCCGATTCAAGCCTCTGGAACCGTCGATTCCGCATTCAATCATAGTTCAATTTTGCTCCGATTATTCAGATTCCGTAGATCTAAGGTAAGCTTCGTCGAATTCGGTTACGTATTGTCATCTGATTCGATTCTGGTTTTGCGTTAGCGTAATTGTTACTACCTCCTTGTTCTTCGTAGTATAGGCTTTATTAGCAGTTTTCATAGCTAATTGCTTGACAATTTCATCGGCTAGAGATGCGAATGCTGTGTTTACTCTTTTGAATTTGATGAATTTGAAGAAATTTTCTGAACTTGTGGTAATAGTTACTATCTCTGTATTCTTCTTAGTAGGCTTTATGTCAGTTTCCGTAGCTAATTGCTTGACAATTTCGTCGGCTAGAGATGCGAATGTTGTGTTTACTCTGTTGAATTTGATAAATTTGAAGAACATTTCTGAAATTGCGCTCTACTAGTTTGAGGAATCTGTTCATTTCTGTGTTCAGTAGCTTCTCTTCGTTTCATCGCGATTATGATTAGATACTTCTGGTGCTCTTTGTTGAGATTTGAAAGCTCTTCAATGTTTCCGTAGCTAATTGCTTCACATTTTGATCGGCTAGAGATGCGAATTCTGTGTTTACTCTTTTGAATTTGATGAATTCGAAGAAAATTTTCTGAAAACTTGGACTACCAGTTTGAGGAATCTGTTCATTTCTGTGTTCAGTAGCTTCTCTTCATTTCCTCCCAATTATGATTAGATTCTCTCTGGTGCTCTTTGTTGAGATTTGAAAACTCTTCAATGTTTCCGTAGCTAATTGCTTGACAATTTCATCGTCTAGAGATGCGAATGTTGTGTTTATGCTATTGAATTTGATGAATTTTGAAGAAAGTTTCTGAAATTGTGCTACTCGTTTGAGGAATCTGCTGATTTCTGTGTTTATTATCCTGTCTTCATTTCCTCCAAATTATGATTAAATACTTCTGGTGCTATTTGTTGAGAATTGAAAACTCTTCAATGTTTCCGTAGCTTATTGCTTGACAATTTCATCGGCTAGAGATGCGAATGTTGTGTTTACTCTTTTGAATTTGATGAACTTGAAGAAAATTTCCGAAAACTTGGACTACTAGTTTGAGGAATCTGTTCATTTCTGTGTTCAGTAGCTTCCCTTCATTTCATCGCGATTATGATTAGATCTTTCTGGTGCTATTTATTGAGATTTGAAAAGTCTTCTTCATTTCTAGGTTAAAAAAGATCAAATCCCCAAAGCTGGCTAAGAGACCTACTTGTGATGTCTGATCTTGTTGGAAAACTTAGTGATGATTTCAATTCGGGAGCTATTCGACCTGTAGAGCCTTTTGAATCTGTTTGGACCGTGCATCAGAGACTAAAAAGTCGAATGGAAGCAACACGTGTAGGTAATGGCCATTCATCACACATTGAGAGCCAAGCGCAGGACTACATTGCTAACAAGCACAGGTCAACAGTAAGATTAGAGAATGATGTCAGTGGTTCTGAATGCTCCGATTTTGCTGAAGTGACCGAAGCCAGAACTGTTAGGATCAAGAAAAACGGCGTGGTGGCTAGTTCAGAAACCTTGATTCGTGAAAGAATTGGTGGCAAGCGGCATTCTTTTTTTAATATCTCCCAGAGTTTTAAGACTGATGATAGAAAGAATGAGCTGAACCTTTCTAGTCTCAGGCACGTGGCTAGGTCTCCAATCGACTCTAGTAGTGAGTACAATGCTCATGGTGCTCCGGATATTCCGCTGCTCACAGTGCCAAAGGTGTCTCATCCTCCTCAGGAATGGTCTGGAAACAACAAAAATGAAGCTTTTTTGTATGACAGCTTACCTTTTGGTGAGCCTTCAGGGGACAAATATTCTGTATCCAATCAGAAGGCAATCAACATGGGGAAGCTTCCAGCATTATCGTCTGTTGGTAAACGCAAAATGTATACCCAATTTAGCCGTGGCGTAGAATCCAAAGAAGACAAACCAAGTACTAGTTTCACTGTTTTAGGACATGAACACCACAGTTATCGGAGTTCTACGCTTTTGGTTTCTCGTGAGAAGGAAGTAGATCACCAATCAGCCTCGAGAATTTATGAAGGTTCATTTTCGAAGCGGTGTAACTCACCTTTTCCGCTGCAGGATCCCTTTTCTGGTAAAAATCATTCACTAGAAGATGGTGGACTTCAGTACCACAAGGTTCATGGATTTGCTGGTAATGAAAATTTTCCTAGCCAGAATTATCAAGCGGGTCCAATCATACGAGAGAAGTTGCATTCCAGTTCTAATTCGTCAAGAAAAACGCCACACTCTGTGCATGATAAGGAGACTATGATAAGCTGTGGCCCGAATTTTCTGGACGGATCAGCTGGAGGTACTTCCTCATATCCTCAAAGAACTAATAACTTGTCGTCATTGGAAGAGACACATTGTAACCCGTCCAAGAAGAAGCATCCATTCTGGGAATCAGCTAATCCTGCCAATGTAAAGAGAAATACATCAACCAAATTTCTCACTTTCCCTTCCTCCGGAATGGGTCAGAGAGGAGTAGAGTTTCACCCTGCAGGTATCGTTACTGAAAGTGTGGAAAAGGACAGACACAATAACAAATCTCCTGAAATCCATCTGAAGAGCGAATCATCTGCTGATACTGACACCATGGTTATAGGTGATCAGAAGGAGCAGACTGAATTTTCTGGTATGTATAAATCCTGCTGATTATGTTTGGAACCTACTAGTTTAGCATTTTCATGATGTAGAGACCTCAAAGAGACAGATGGGCTAATTTCTTGTCTTGGAGTTCTGTTTGTCATTGCTTGTTGCTTGCTTAATTGACAATTATTTATATTTGACTGCTGCAGGTATAAATTCTTCTCCATTGAATCAGGTGAGCGTATTTCTTTACACTGTTCTGAGTGTTTTTCTTTTGAGCCGGTTAATATTTTTCATTTATCTAAGACCAGTGTTCATTGATTTGTTGCTTATGCATGTTTATTTCGTACTAGTATTTAACAGTATGCCCAGTGGCCACTCCCTGTCTGTCTATCTGAGTTATCTTAATCATTTGCTGAATCTTGATTGTTGTGCTGTAAAATGCATTTGGAAATTGCAAAGATGATTCTGATATTGCAATGTGATCCTCCATTACTCTGGATAAAATTTCTAAAATATTGAAGACAGCACAAAGATTAACATATTTATCAGACTTGATATATTATTTTTTGAGTCCAATAGCTTCTCAAAGTTCAACAAGATAATTATTTGGCCAGGAAATATTTCCTTTCGGAGCTCATAAGCAAATCTTTGTTCACATGTTACGAACCTTCAACTTGCATTTCTTACTTTTTGTAATCCCAAACGAAACATGAGCGAAGGTTCTTAGGATACTATCTTTTCATGAATCCGAGAGCAGGTAATTTTGATTACTCGTTCAGGTTGCAAATAAAAGTACCAGTTCCGTCCTAGTTGTCTTTGATGAATTCAGTTGGTGCCATAGTCCATTGATGTTTCAATTTCGTATAAAAACTTGTCTCCCCTTTGGGCTTAACTTGCCTTTTCATCTTCAGCCACACCGTTCATAACTACAAGTACGAAAGGAAATTTGACGACGAGAATCGGGTTAAGATTTGAGGGAAATGAAAATGAACAACCCCTCCTAGTGTATTCCTCGTGATTATAACAAGAAGAATCAATAAACTTATTCTAGCTTCTGAGATTTTGTAATAGGGGTAAAGGATTCACCATATCACACTTATGACAAGCTATTGATTTGCAGATGGCCCTGAACCCACCATCTCAGGCGGAGAAAGCCTCAGTTGCAGAAACACCTATTCGTCAAGCTGCATTTAACTTAGTGAACGATACAACACTTAGTACTTCTAAAACTCTGAGTCTGGAAGCGGATCATCTCACTTTCCCTCACCAGGCGACGAAACGTAAGTCAATTAATTCTTCGAGTACTCCAGAAGCAACAGATTCAAGCAGCAGATGGCTTAAGCGACTCAGATCAAGCACTCCAGATTCCTTTGCTCTTGGTCTTGGTAATGGTTACCCAAATGTGGAAGAAACCTCACCTCATACTAAAGTGGGTGGCACATCCATTACACTCGCGAAAGGCAAATACGGAGGTAGCTTGGGAAACCGTGCCGCGTTGCTTTCAGAAACTTGGATAAAGAGGTGGTGCTGTAATAGAGCGACTCCTGAAGCAGTTGCCCCGTTTGAGCCACAATGTGGAAAGGAGGAGGAGTCTGATAAGTTCCAAAACAAGCAATTCCCTAGCATTGCTGCTATGGCTCTGATGGGGAGAGCAATGAGTGGGTTTCGGCCGTGTGAGTTCCAGTGCAGAGGTACTTTTGTTGTTTGGAATACTAATGACTCGATCCTGAACTGACACACATTAGCAAATGGGAAGCATATGACAAAGCCGTTCGGGTTCAAAGTTGGCATTTTGCTCTTAGCTTGTCCGATCGCCCCATTGTTATCACCATATAGTGCTATGGGATCCGCAATACTAGGGACAACACTTAGTTGGCTAGTTCAGCAATGAACTTTTTGATCCAAACAGCTTCTTTTGATGCTTCTGATGCAACAATATACCAATAAAGGCTGCTTTTGTATTTTCGGTGGAATTAGTTTTTTCTGAGCCAACTGCTGCCGTTTTGTTTTGTCACCTTTCATTCAGGGTAGTACTTCAATCTTCAGTTCAGATGATTGTATCATGTATGAAACAAGAGTAACTTATTGCCGGTAGTTAATGTAGTTCAACCTGTAAATCAGGTAGAAATGAAGCTACTTTATATCTTGGAGATTTCAACCTGATTACGGGTCCCGATTTCATCTTATGGACATAGTTGAAGACCAGAAGTTGCTGCAGTCAGCAGTGCGCACTGCACACATAGAAAATATGCATATTAAAATGATGTCAGTTTAATTATAGAATTTCCAAAATTGAGGGTTATACGGACAAAATCTTAGAAAAAAAAATTTGATGCGTTTTTTACACCAGCATGATCATAATTAATTATTTGTGATTGTATTCAAGTAATTGACTATGTATCTTTTTAAATTTTGTCAAATAGATCAAATTAATAATCCAGAACTTCAACTTATACTAAACGAATTTTGATTTTCATTTTAGTTGGACTTTTCACTCAAATGTTGTTCGATGATTTTTCCGATTTTCGGCTGATATCAAATAGGGCCATTTCAACCCGAATAGTTTGATGAATACTAGGACAAATGGAAGCAAAACCTCCAAGTCATACCAAGGTTTTGGGTCACACTCACAAGTTAGACTCCACCCCATTTAGTAGTTGTATGTAGGACGCAGATTCAGACCGATCTATCCCGAGCTAAGCCAAACCGTACAAAACACAAACTAAACTTATCTGACCTGTTAAATAAATGGAAACAGTTCAAACCAATCTCTACTATATAAGGCCTCGTTTGGGTAGCCGATAAGAAGGGAGGATATGGTATGATATCCTCTCCATATCATATCCTGTGTTTGGGTAGCGGATATGGGGAGCATATCATATCCTCCCTTATCCCTTCCCTCATTTTTTGCCTTCAAAATCTAAAATCTTCTACCACCTCCCCTCAAGTATACACTGTATAAGATAAGAACACAATTTTTTTTGACCAATTTACCCTCATCAAATACATAAAATTACACACTATAAACATAAAATTGGATATCTTTACCATGCTCAAACATAATGTTGAAAATTGAAAGGTCGGTATAGTAACAATATAAAGTCTTGTCATTTAACATGCCTCAGTGACCGGAGTCCATGCCATCAAATTTAATTCAATTTAAAATTTTAATCTATTTTTCATAATATAGTAATAGTATAAAGTCTATGATTGAACTGTAATGAAATAATATGGATGTAATTCTCAAAAATAAAATAATATGCACTCCCTCTCTCCCAGCGGGTTCTTCAAAATTGTATTTTCAAAGTCATTTTGACCCGGTAATTTGGTTACCAGAATGATGCTAGAATTTTGTAATCTTTTCATGGCGATGTAGAGTTAAGTTACCTCAACAACACTATGCATAAAAAATTTACACAAATTCTTGCATCGTTTTACTAACTAAATCATCATATCAAAGTGATCGGTGAATAGTATTCTTGAAGAACCTGCTGGGACGGAGGGAGTATGTACTAAAGCTGTAATATTATTCTTGTATGGGATTGAAATAAAAAGAGTACATTACAAACTTTTCTAAGCTACTATTATTGCCGCATGCTAAGATAATTCTTGGAATGCATCTTTATTCACTTGTTAATGGATTTTTGCAATTTAAGACCTAACCTCATAAAGAGTTATTAACGTCCTAGACGTGCTTTAGATAAATGAACTCTTTGGAGAAGAAAATTTTAATCTAATCTCTGTAGGTAATAAAATTTACTAATGATAATAGTTGCACACTATAAGATCTCATATTCTTCAAAAGAAAACTTATGTAAAAGAGAAAATTGGGTCAAGGGCTCCTTTGAGTGGACTTCGCCCTCTCGAACTTCGGAATTATTTGGGACAAGGTCATCTCCATTGAACCTATCATCGGGTAAGATTATTGCATTGAGGATATTATGGTCATTTGGACACATATCCTGTCTTGCCTCATATCCTGCAGCACTCAAACACAATAAGCCAGCATATCATATCAGACCTTATCCGACAACATACAAATATACCTCATATCCCAGCATAGGTCATAGCAGCTGTATCTTATCCGTTACCCAAACGAGGCCTAAACAAAATGTGTGGTAGCAATTGAAAAGTGTGAGATAGTGGTGGGGTTGGGTCGGGTTAGCGGGGTTGGGTAGGGTTAGTGGAGTATTTTTTGTGAGGATAAATATGTAACTGGCCATCATTAAACATGCCAAAAAAAGCTAAAAAATGGAGAGAAAGAAAGGGAGCGTACTAAAATAGAAAGAGGGAGAAAGAGAAGGACGGAGAGGTAGTTGAAGAAGGATAAAGTGAAGAAGAGACGACCAAGAAGCAATAATGAAGAATGATTGAGCTGGTTCAACATTAAATATATGCCAAGATTGTTTGCAAATTGTAAACATATGCCATGATTATTTGCAAATGCCAATTACATGGGCTCTGGATATTAGTATGGCATGGTTCGGATAGTCTAAGTTATCTCATTGTTCTTATGAATGCTGATAACCAATCATTGCAATGAGAGTCAATTTCTTATTTCTGTAAACAAAGATCAGATTCATAAAGGCTCGTTTTGGTGTGCTCAAATTTCCCCTAAACCTCCAACAATATTTTCTTTAGGTTTTCCTCGTATATAGTCCTACCAGAATGATGCTAGAATTTTGTAATCTTTTCATGGCGATGTAGAGTTAAGTTACCTCAACAGCACCACGCATAAAAAATTTACAAAAATTCTTGCATCGCTTTACTAACTAAATCATCATATCAAAGTGATCGGTGAATAGTATTCTTAAAGAACCTGCTGGGACGGAGGGAGTATGTACTAAAGCTGTAATATTATTCTTGTATGGGATTGAAATAAAAAGAGTACATTACAAACTTTTCTAAGCTACTATTATTGCCGCATGCTAAGATAATTCTTGAAATGCATCTTTATTCACTTGTTAATGGATTTTTGCAATTTAAGACCTAACCTCATATAGAGTTATTAACGTCCTAGACGTGCTTTAGATAAATGAACTCTTTGGAGAAGAAAATTTTAATCTAATCTCTGTAGGTAATAAAATTTACTAATGATAATAGTTGCACACTGTAAGATCTCATATTCTTCAAAAGAAAACTTATGTAAAAGAGAAAATTGGGTTAAGGGCTCCTTTGAGTGGACTTCGCCCTCTCGAACTTCGGAATTATTTGGGACAAGGTCATCTCCATTGAACCTATCATCGGGTAAGATTATTGCATTGAGGATATTATGGTCATTTGGACACATATCCTGTCTTGCCTCATATCCTGCAGCACTCAAACACAATAAGTCAGCATATCATATCAGACCTTATCCGACAACATAAAATCCTACCTCATATCCCAGCATAGGTCATGTCAGTTGTATCTTATCCGTCACCCAAACGAGGCCTAAACAAAATGTGTGGTAGCAATTGAAAAGTGTGAGATAGTGGTGGGGTTGGGTCGGGTTAGTGGGGTTGGGTCGGGTTAGTGGAGTATTTTTTGTGAGGATAAATATGTAACTGGCCATCATTAAACATGCTAAAAAAAGCTAAAAAATGGAGAGAAAGAAAGGGAGCGTACTATAATAGAAAGAGGGAGAAAGAGAAGGACGGAGAGGTAGTTGAAGAAGGATAAAGTGAAGAAGAGACGACCAAGAAGCAATAATGAAGATTAAATTTAGACAAATTTCATGATTGAGCTGGTTCAACATTAAATATATGCCAAGATTGTTTGCAAATTGTAAATATATGCCATGATTATTTGCAAATGCCAATTACATGGGCTCTGGTTATTAGTATGGCATGGTTCGGATAGTCTAAGTTATCTCATTGTTCTTATGAATGCTGATAACCAATCATTGCAATGAGAGTCAATTTCTTATTTCTGTAAACAAAGATCAGATTCATAAAGGCTCGTTTTGGTGTGCTGAAATTTCCCCTAAACCTCCAACAATATTTTCTTTAGGTTTTCCTCCTATATAGTCCTACCAGTATTTAGCAATGTGTGGGAACTTGGTACAATTTAAGAGGAAAAAACTCATTACATAAAATGCTTGTGTGTTGGAAAAAAAAAAATGAATAAAATAAAATTAGAAAAAATAAAACAGGAGAGTAGTGTGACTACTTAGTTCTAACTTCCATTTAATATATCCTCCTTATATTTTCAGCAATAGGGATATTATGGGAAGTACCAATGTTTTCACCAAAAATTGTGGCGTTTTCATATACTATGTTGTCCTATGAGCTCATCCAGCACTCAACAATAAGAAGTTGGATATCCTTGACAAAAACATGTACAGAATGTAGACTTGCAGAATAACTGGTTCTCAGAAAATCTATGTTCATTAGAACGGTATCACAGTTCTCACATAGGACAACCAATTCTAGCATTTCATGTAGATAGTGGATACCATCTAAAAGGTCAATATCGAGATCAAAGTGAGGACAAATGCTCTGGGTGACATAACCTACTTGGTGTAATTGAGAAGACCTTTACTGATAGGAAAGTCCGACATCTAATGTTACTAGTTGATATAACAATCTTTAGCAATGGAGTGCATCGAACATAGAGAAAGGAATGAGAGACCAAGAAGAATGTAGACAAAACAAATTGCAACATAATGTAATGAAGAAACTTCTTAAATGGTTTTGTCGTCGAATCGTAAGATGCCAAATTTTCTTCAACACCTTTCCGATCAAACTTATTATTTCATAGTCTTGAATTTTTCTTTACAAGAAGTGCAGTAATCATCTTCAAAAGCTAGTACAACTTTATTCACCATTGGCACGGTACTTAGAGATTGAACATAACCTTGATGGCGTTACCACCCCTGGCACTAGTTTCAAAAGCTTCCTGAATCTGCTCTTGAGTGAACTTGAACCTGTGGGTTATGAGTGGCTTCACATCAATCTTGCCTGATCGTAGAAACTCAAGGCATAGTGGCCAAGTATTCCTATAGCGGAATATGCCAACTACGTCAACCTCCCTTCATGAAAGACAACATTCATCGATTTAGAGTTACAAAAATCTCAAGTTTGTGACATTACGTAGCAACAAAAGGCATGGATGATGAGCCTCTTACCTGGCTGCAGCAGAGGTAAGTGGGATCGTCATCTTTGTTGATCCCAAACCCACTAGGCAAACTTTACCTCCAGCACGAGTAGAACTTAGTGCAGCTGACATTGTTTTGTCGAAGCCAACACAATCGAAGCTCACATCCACATCCGCGCCCATGGCTTGCTGTATCTTTACAACTTCCTCATCCAAATCCTGCTCATTAAGAAACATAGCAGGGCATCATCACAGAGATCGAGATGTATATCTAGCGAGTTCTTCAACTTTACTTTAATGGCAAAACTTTTTTTTCCCAATTTCCCTAGCCTATTGCAATTAGGAGTTTGAATGTTTAAACAGTAGGGCAATGTGCATGCTGTAATCTGAGCTATGGTTTATAAAATTGATATAAAAAGGTAACATTGATCGACTGTTGAAAATTTTTCACGAGTTTTATTTTTTTGGTTATGTACCACACCAACACCGGGATAACCTTTCTTACCATGGGAGAACATCAAGAAACTTGTTGATGCTGATAGCTATTGACTACTAAGTAAGGCTGAATGAATAAATTCGTCTCAAAATGCCACTCTTCTGTGTAGGATTTGTAAAGTTGACGAAACGAACCTGAAGATTAGTTGAAACTTGAATGATCTCATCAGCACCAAGACCTTTGGCAAACATCAAACGACTTTCATCTATGTCAGCCATAATGACTTTTGGAGCTCCAAAAGCTCTGGCAGCGAGCATTGTCACAAGGCCAATTGGTCCTGCTCCAACAATCAAAACTTTTGTTTCGGGATTCACTCCAGCACGGCGACAAGCATGAATGCCCACACTTAGGGGCTCGCACATTGCACCTTCTTCTAAGCTGACATTGTCATCTAGCTTAAAACAAAGACTTGAAGGATGAACCACCTACAGGTCAAGTGAGAAAGATTTTAATTAGCCTGTAAAAAAGAATCTTGTGATAAAGAGTAGGAGAGGCGCGGTTGACAAACCATATTGGCGAGAGCGCCATTGGTTGGTGGAGAACCAAAAAACTTCATTTGACGACACAAGTTGTACCGTCCTTCCTTGCAGAATCTACATTGCTGACAGCTTATGCCAGGTTCCAGCGCTACCCGGTCGCCTAACTGCAGATTTTTGACTTCACTGCCAACTTCTTCAATGATACCAGCACACTCATGGCCAATTACCATAGGCTTCTTAACAACAAAACTTGCACATCTCATATGCTTCAAGTAGAGAGGGGAAGAGTGAAGTTAGTCCCATTTTTTCATAATTTGATGAATAGAGATATATTAATACTTGTAGGGATGCATATGATATGAATGATTTACCTTGTAGTGATGAACATCACTACCACATATTCCTAGAGCTTTAATCCTGACTTTAACGTCATGAGGTCCTACAATAACCAAAAATCGATCAGAGGCAAGTATAGACATTGCTCAAAGCTACAATTGTTGCCAAACCCTTTATGTACTTTTTGTTCCTATATTCCTTTTCTGTCTTCGAAACCGTAGAACCTGACGAATTTTAATTTCTCTCTCTCTCCCTCTCTTAAATTCCTTCTATTTTGCTAAGATTTTAGATTTGTTCACCAGATGTATGCATGGATTACGGATTTTAAATAAAGTGAAACAGACTCTTTAAAAAGGTCGTTTCTTATCTACTCTACTAGATAATGTTATGTCCCTTTTGGGACTACTAGCTACCACTCTGTCCCACCTCTTCCTCCCCAATTTGACTTTTACCACTATTCACTGAATCACTTTGACTCGGTGATTTGCATAGCAAAATGATACAATTTTTGCACAATTTTTTCATGGTGTTGTAGAGTAAAAGTTGCTCTATAACACGGTGAAAAAATTATCAAAAAATTGCATCATTTTGCTATCAAAATCACCCGGTCAAAGTGACCCACATACAAGTCAAAAAGTCAGGATGGAGAGAAAGATATAGGACGGAGTGGTACCAATTACCAAAAGAATAAGTGTCCAAAATGTTAAAATAATCATTTTGATGATGAAGGTTGAATAATTTCTAATTGTTGATATCTTTCTATTGTAAATTTGTAATGGCTATTATTGGGTAAAACACCCCCTTCCCCTCTCTCTCTCTCTTGAAGGTAACTCTTTTTTTATACAGGTCAATAAAACTGAAGTCTTAAGACAAAGTCATATCAATTGCTTAAAACTTGCCGAAAATAAGTTATTTCGGCATAAACAATCTAATGACTGATTCTTAATTTTCTTTCCCATTACAAATGGAATTGCAAACATAGCATCATCATCATCTTCAAAACTCACAAACTAATTGTTTGAAGAGTACAATGTTGAGAAAACTACAACAGTCAACAAGAATAATAGTGATTATTGACTCTAATTTAAATTGGAAATGAGATGAGAAATTTACCCAATGAACGAAGTGTGTATGGTTCGATGGAGAGGTTCTTGACTCCAACAAGCCAAGCTGCCTTGTTTTCTTCTTCTCCGCCATTCGAAATCTCTCCTCTGTCCATGCCTCTCTCTCTATCTCTCTGTGTGGTTTGGGATGGTTGGTCACAAGATGACTCATAATTAGAGATTATATAGGGAATATATTATCATAAATGATGATCACCAATAATTGTTACCACTCTGTCCCAGCTCCTCCTTTTCAATTTTATTTTTGTCACTGTTCACTAGGTCACTTTGACCCGGTGATTTGAATAGCAAACCGATGTAATTTTTTAATAATTTTTTCATGGTGTTGTAGAGTAAAAGGTGCTCTATAATATGGTGAAAAAATTATCAAAAAATCGTATTATTTTGCTATCCAAATCACCCGGTCAAAATGATCCAGATACGAGTCAAAAAAGTCAAATGGGAAGAAAGAACTGAGACAGACTGGTACAAGGAAAGGATAATATAATCCAACTTGGTATTGACACCGTATTTGGATTTTTTTAAAGAAAGTATTTGGATTGACGATTCAGTAAGAGAACAAAAACTTCCTTCCTCATAATGAATATCGACTCAAAAGATTTGTAGCATCACCCAAGTCAAAAAAGAAAAAAGAAAAATAAAAGTAGCTTGAGTTGGCATTGAGTAGATAGACATGAAAAAGAAATGATTTTGGAGATGGTCCAATTCGTTAGCACCGCTGACAATTTCGTCGTGTGCGAAAAATATGAAATTTCCTTTAGATTTATTGCGTGTATATTCCTTTTTTTTTTTTTTTTTTTGAGGAATAAATACTGCTTTATCATTAATGAATGGGAATAGGAATAGCTGTTACATCTTTAATGAACGCGTTTTCCAGCCATAATGGTAGTGGTGGGACCCATTCACCTCGACTGTCGGTGTGTTTGCTTCGGGTTGCTAACAAATGTGCCAGTTCATTTGACCGTCTCCTCACAAACCCCATTTCCCATTCCTGAACCAGTTTCAATCTCTCTCTAGCTTCTTCTACAATTTCTTGAACCTCAGTTATGTCCGGCGGTTCTCTTCCTCTTCTCTGGCTCTGTAGCTCTTGAATCAGGGCATAAGCATCTCCTTCTAGCTGTAATCTCGTTACTCCATTTCTGATGGCGAGGTTAATTGCTTCGAGGGCTGCTAGAGCTTCGGATTCTTTCGCCGAACTACACCTGCCGGTGTCTTTTGATATGGCCGCCAACACTTTCCCTTCCTCATCCCTCAAAACTGCACCTGCTCCGGCCGATCTGGACTCTGGTGACCATGCTCCGTCAAAATTTGCCTTAACCCACCCCCTTCTGGGTTTCTCCCACGAGCTTTGAGCCGGAGCCGCCGCTACGATAAGTCTTCCTTCCTTCTCTATAGATCTGAATTCCTCAACTCTGTCTAGAATTTCTTGTGTGGCATGCAATGGGTTCTTCACCTTGTTTTGGAAAATTTTCTCATTTCTGTAGATCCAGAGTGAGTAGATGGTTGTGAAAATGACCTCAAGCTGCTCTCTGGGGCTGTTGTGGATCTTGTGAGTAACCCAACTGTTGAAATCTCCATTTGTGGTTTGTAAGTGGTCGGAGCCAAGAACATTTCCCCAGATAGTCCTTGCGAATTGGCATCGTAGGAAAACATGGGTTGTAGATTCACCTCTCTTCCCACAGATACTACACTTGTTTTCCAGATCTATGCCTCTTCGAAGGAGATTGTCCACTGTTGGTAGGGAGTGGTTTAAACCTCTCCAGACCAGATGGTGTACTTTCTTTGGGACTTTGATGGACCACAAAATCTGGTAGGCAGTGTCTCTTGGCTGTGATGATCCCACCCGGTGAGGAGATCCTTCCTTCATCTGTTGGGCTAGCTCGTAGCCCGTTTTGACTGTGTATTTTCCGTTGTTACTATGCTTCCATATCAGTCTGTCTTCTGATTGAACGTTGGGTAGTCTGATCTTCTTTCTGCCTTTTCTGCCCAACAAATCTCCACCACTAAAATAAAAAATACACTCTCCTCCACTACCCACCCCACCTCCATGCAGTCGGTTTTAACAGTGGCGTTATTACTGTTTCTTTACGAAACATATAGACATATGATTTAACAATTATGCCTTGTCTTGATAAGGTTTATAGTGAGGGATTTAAGGACTCGTTTGAGTAGCAGATAAGGAAGCCAGATAAGATATTTTTTTTGAGGAACTCAAATATTATTAAAACAGGCCTGCAAGGCCCAACCCGTCATACAAAAAGAGAGTGTGAGCCCAATCCGGCTCATCTAAATACCACTGATCCCTTCTCCGGTTTTTTAGAGCTTTCTTGGCAAAATCGTGTGTTGCTTTATTGCACTACCGAGGCACCCACTTTATTGAAAGCTCTGTGTCACTTCCCAACAGCTGCGCGCATTCATCCACTATTTCCGCTGCTTCTGAACGGTCACTAGCTTTTCCTCTTCTTGATATGATATTATCTTATTATATTATTTTTTGTTTGGGTAAAGGTATAAGGAGAGAAATTATATCATCTCTCATCCTTCTCACTTTTTTTTGTTCATTTGTATACCACCATATACATCAGATAAGGGACGAAGATGATATGAGGGAGTCTCAGACTCGCGGTGTTGACTAAAACACGCTTAACCAATCTTATTTATTCTCAAATTGTCCCTAATATAATATTTAAATTACTGCAGTAAGATGTCTGAGATGAACGGGAGTGTTGGGATACTTTTGGATATAGTAATATACTGAAATAGAATGAGGACGACTGTTGGCAAATAAGAAAACATGGACTTCTAGGTATTTTTTTTGTACATGTTATACAAGGATGCGGGCTTGCTATTAGGATTCCGAAGCTTCAAATTTCTTCCTGATGCCGGAATCCTCCATTTGATGTTTTCGGTCAAGATGTCGGCCGATCGAAATCGCAATCGCAAGCCCTATCTCAATCAACACAATAAAACGATAATTTACAACGTCAAATACAACATGTCTCATGGAATTAGTGACCAAAACTCTTTCGGGGGTTGTTGGCGATGACTGGTTTTGAGTTATTTCAAGGACCAGATTAAAATTGTTCATGTTTTGTTAAGTACCTTAACGTTTTTAATCCGTTATTTAGCGTATTTTGTCTGATGCATAAGTGTGTTATCCGTTCCTATGCATATTTATCTCCTGTTATGAAATTTTTCTAATTTATGAATCAGATTGTTATCATTTTATCCGATTTTTACGCTGTTTTATCCACTGGAGGTAAGCTGTGCTTAGTGTCAACTCGCAAGAGTACCCCCACTTGATGATAGGGGATCTTAAGAACATTATTTTGAAGCAAGCAATCATATGAAATCGGTAATTTTTGCATGATACTACCTCCGTTTCTTCTCTATCACACCGGTTTGACTTTTTGACTCGTATCTGGGTCACTTTGACCGGGTGATTTGAATAGCAAAACGATGCAGTTTTTCAATAATTTTTTCACCGTGTTATATAGCAACATTTACTCCATAACGCCATTAAAAAATTATCAAAAAATCGCATCGTTTTTCTATACAAATCACCGGGTCAAAGTGACCCAGTGAATTGTGACAAAAGTCAAAATGGTGTGATAGAGAAGAAACGGAGGTAATATTTCGTATATTTTTTTGTCTTCTAGTGAGGGGATCACTACTTTTTTTTATTTGCACCCCACGCCCCCGGACTTACCATAGACAATCCCTAAGAGCATCTCCAACCATCCTCCATTTCTCCATATTTGGTGATTTTTTTGAAGATTTTAGTCTCCAATCTCAAATCTCCATTTCTCTATTTCTCCAAAAAAATGGAGATTTTTTTTAGGCCTCCAACCATGTTTGACCAAAAAATCTCCATTTCTCCATTCTCCATTTTTTCTCCATTTATTTGGAGGTGGAGATGTTCATCTCCAACCATCCTCCATTTCTCCAAAAAAATCTCCATTCTCCATTTTTTCCTCCATAATTGGAGGAAAAAATGGAGAATGGAGATTCATCTCCATTTCATCGATTAGCGTGTAAAATGAATAATTTAACTCTAATTGTGTATATTAGTGACTTAAAACATATATATTATTGGTAAAAGTATGATATATTGAAAATTGTTAACTATTACGAGTAAAAAATAATAACATAAGTTTATATTCATTCTAGTAACTTATAAATAAAAATTAAAATTAACATTTTTCGACAAAATATTAATATAAAAAAGTGAACACACACAATTATTACTAAATAAAAAAATTACAAAAACAAAAACATAAAGACATTACATGAAAATGAAATACATAGTTAAAAATAAAAACATCGAAAATGATTCTAAGAAAGCACGTGAAATTATAATTTATTTCGGACTTCCTCCACCTAGGAAGTCGCATCTGTAGCTTGAACCATGAGAGAATGCACCATCTTGAATATTAGGAGATTCGGGGACATAGACGTCTTCATGACTTGCTCCACTTCCTCCTGCATCAAAATCTAAGTTCCAAGCTACTCTGGGCATTACTAATTTAGATCATCGTATTGAAATTAAATTGCTAAATATTATGTTGAAACTAGCATTACTAATTTTTTGAAGGAATTTTGGTATTAACCATTGGAGACTGAAATCTCCATTCTCCATAAATGGAGAAATGGAGATGTATATTATTTTATGATTTGGAGTAAAATTTGGTTGTATTGGTTGGAGACTAAAATCTCCATTCTTCCTCCAAAAATGGAGAAATGGAGAAATGGAGGTAGAATGGTTGGAGGCTGCTCCATTTTTCTCCACCAAAAATAGAGAATGGAGGAAAAAATGGAGATAATGGTTGGAGATGCTTTAATTCTTCTGTTTCTTCCATGCTGTAGATTTTGTTGGGCCCAAGTTTTTTGCTAAATACAACTCTACCCCAACTTTTTATAAATTAATAGTACCACCCGGTGTTTCCAAGTAAAATGCAAAAGCACCCCAAACCTATATATATACTACAGTAACCAATTACGATCTTCTTCTCCAAAATCAGAACTCTCTCACGCGATTACGCACCCGACTCCGGAGATCAACGCCGCCGGACATTCCGTCTTCCTCCGGTGGCCGTCGTCGAGCCACTGAAACGGAGCTCGTAGCTGACAATCACAGGTTTAAACCCTAACCCTAGCTTTTGCTTAATTAGTCTTCTCTGATTATGAATCAAGACGATAGTTTAGTGTTTTGTTTGTTTAATTTCTATTCTACTGATTGATTTTTAATGTGAATCATGTCCATATCCATGTTTGCTATAGAACAATCACTCTGTTGCTAGTTTAGGGCTCGCGGTTTGGATAGGGGATGATTTAAATAGGTAGTTGTGGTTTCTTTTTTTGTCAAAGTTTGTCCTTTCACTCCTTTGTCCAATTAAGGGTTGTGTCTCTGATAGGGGGTGTAAACGATTTGCACCAAAATCCGAACCGAACCTAAATTCTCGATTTGGGAAAAACCCGAACCTGAACCAAACCATTTATAAACGGTTTGGTTCAGGTTCGGGTTTTATAAACGGGTTGGTTCATTTATAAACGGTTTGGTTTGGTTCAGTTCGCCTATATACGGTTCGGTTCCTGTTCGAACCGCAGTTAACCTAATAACATTATCTATAATAATTGAAATTTAGTCCTGAAAACTTCAAAAACTAACAAATTTACCTGAAAACATCACAACGAGAAAAGTCAATCCAACAAAATGAATAGAACCCAACAGAAATGTAAGCAGAACGTCACAACACCTGAATTTTAGATCGGGTTGTATGAACTCATCAAGTTAAAGAGAACATATAGTGAGAACATATAGTGTCTGGAAAAGGAGAACTAAGTACATATAATTACATATAATTATCATTTATTATTATAAACGGTTTAGCCGGTTTGTAAAATACTGAAACCTAAACCGAACCATTTAATTTCAGTTTGGAAATTTTACGAACCTGAACCGAACGTTTTAATTTCGGTTTGGAATTTTACGAAGCTTAACCGAATCAATTAGCACAGTTCGGTCCGGTTTGCGGTTTGGACGGTTTAACTTGCAGCCCTAGTCTCTCATGGTATAGAGACGCATAAAAAGGAACACTATCAGTAGTTGAATTCCCTTTAATGTTTGGAAGTGTCGCAGATACAAACCTTCTCTTCATCATCTGAGAGGGGTCTGTTTTGCTTCATTGTGTAATCACCATTCACCAATTGTTGTTCAACAACCAGAGGGATTACAATTTTGCTTCATCTTCATCGACCCTGTCATCCGCCTGGTAGTGGATGATGGTTGTTTGGAAATTGAAGTCGTTGTCTAAATCATGGGTTATTTTTTATCTCATACAATTCAGAAGAAGTCAAGAGATAATTATTTGTAATCGTTTTCTAAGTCGCTCTCTATTTGTTATTATTTGTAAGTTTCTTTTTTTTTTTTTTTGCCAAATTATTATTTGTAAGTGACACTACTATTATTGTTCATCACTCTCCCTGAATTTTGTTATTTGTGGTTGCAGAGAGCTTTTGGCGTTGGTTCATGTGCTGATCGGTTCCCTTGGTTAATTTAGAGGTTAGATCTGTTTCGTCGCTCTCTTGCTGATTGTGTGGATCGACGAGAGAGAGGTAAGCTATCTGTGTTCGTATTGATTTCATGTGTAAAGGTAAGCTGACTGTAGATCGATTTCATGTGATTGCTTGCTTACACTCACACCTCAACTATTATCTGTTTATTCAATTCTGGTTTGTGTCGTCTGTGTTCGTCGTAATTTCTTTTCATCCTCACCATTATTTTTCCTCAAAAAAGAATAAACAGAATGAAAACTTCATAGTTACCTACTCAACCGCACCTTCGGAAAAAAAAAAAAAACGCATCTCATTATTTCTCTTCACCCATTGCAAGAGTTCTAAAACAAGTCTGGGGAGGAGCAAATTGGTGCTAGTTCTAAATTTCTTGACTGAAAAAATAATGTCCAAGGAGTGGAGGTATACGCAGTCGTATTTTTCAGATTCTAATTGACTTGAACCACATTCAGGTAGAGCTGTCAGGAAAACAAAATAAACGGGTCCAACTGAATGCACCAAACGGAATGTTGTCATTTTGGGCGGTTTAATTGTTATTCGGCTTAAGAACTTTTTTTTTTTCGTCCACAAACTTGTCTAGCTACTTCAGCTTCAGTTTGTTCACCGTTCACACCGCGGGTGCAGCAAACCGAATCTGCGTGTTCCAAATAGATAGTTTAGCCTACCATATCTCTCTTTGGAATGTCTGTTGTTTAAGTTCCCTATGTATATTTAACTCATTTTTTTTTTTGAAATTTTCTGGATGTATCATCAATATCATTATGTCCGTACAAATATATTTGAGGAAAAACTAACCGAACCGAATAAAACCGGAGGTGTTGGGTTTGGTTGGGTTCAGTTTGATCTTCCGAAAGGTTTGGTTTGGTTTGGCTGCTAAAATAAGTAAGTTTGTGTATTCAATTGGTACATATATTGAACTTGAACCACACTCCTTGTTCGACACCATGACACGCAATAGTAACACTAAGAATGGAGCAGCCGACAATGTCATATATAATCCTAGCAGTAGGGATAGGAGGAAATGGTAAAGGAGGTATGATGTATACTTGTAGATTGGTGGAGAAGGTCCTGGTCTTGCTTGCTGGATAGGCTATTGGTGTTGTTGGTTTTCTGGTAAGGACTGATTTGCTTGATCGATGTTTGTTTTTACAGTATTAATACCTTGTACTGTTCATTACAGTCGCTGACTTTTGTTCTTTGTGTGGTTGCAGACAGGTGTTGGCTTATTGTTCATGTGTCAATCATCAGGTTAGAGACTAGATTTGGTTCATCGCTTTGCTGCTGGTTGTGTGGTCGCCAATCTGTGGGACTTAACTGGTTTACTTGATCACAGTAGTCTTTTTACCAATTCAGATCAGATTGAACGATGATGGTGCCTCTTTATCCTGATCCGATTGAGATGGATGGTGTGTTGACGCCGGTGCTACCATTCCTGATTGATGTCGTGTCAAGATTGAGTGCCAAGGATGCTTGCAAATTGAAGGTATTGTCCAAAGCATGGCTTTCCTTCATCTCATCCAACCCATATTTCAAGAGATTGCACCGCCTCCAAGCACGGCAGAGGCCATCTTTATTGGTACTTGCAAAGGTTATTAGCAAAAGTTCCGGTGGTCCAGGTTTGTTTATTGAGGAGGAGGAAGAGGACACCCCTCTAGAAGGTTTTGGTGTTCGCAAAGTGGTTTTCAATTACGAGAAAAGCTTGGAATGGACCCAACACGCGGTTGCATCTTGCCGTGATTTGATGTGTTTCCACAATGGCAGAGTGATATATGTTTACAGTCCTTCCACCAACCAATATCTGCGTTTCGACACATCGGTTACTTGCTCGCCACCGAAGCACTACAGGCTTGGACTTGTTTATGTCGCTTCCATGAAGTCGTACAAGATTGTGAAGCTGGAAGTCGATAATTATTCTCATGCTTGCCCAACTCTCAGATTTGAAGCTCTTACCGTACCACCACAAGAGGAGGAGGGTGATCTTCACGGCGATGTTGATGTTGATTGGACTACTTCTTCTTCTTCATGGGAGTTGTTTAGTGAGCATGTCTTGCCTTCGAAGTTATCAGGGTATTTGGGGAATCTGATTGGTGTGAATGGTGCTGTTTACATGACCTTCTGGTTCAGAGGTGCTCAACAACCTAAAGTTCTTTCTCTTGGTTTCGACGACGAGGAACAACAGAAGCTGCACAATTTCTATGTCTTCAGCCTTCCAGAAGCTGCTTGTGATGAGGAGAGGAATTGTCATCCCTGCTGCAGAGTTAGCAATTTATATCAAGTGAAGGACCTTCTGTGCTCTCCTCACATCACCTTGTCGTGTATTGACTTGTGGCTGCTCAAAGATCACAAAACTTGTTCTTGGTTCAAGGGATTTACCATCAGTTACACTTCACCACCTGATCACAGTCTTCGACATTTGGCTTACTTTCCTCATCCAGTAAGAGCAGTTTCTGATGATGCTTGGGACGGCATTTTCCTCTTTGTGTCGGGGAATCAATATTTCAAGTATGACACACACACTAAAGAGGCTACATATCTTTTCGATCGTTTCAAAGATGGGTACAATCCTGAGCTCTATGTATTTTATGACAACTTGTATCCGTTGAAGAATGGTTTGAGGTGCACTCGCGGACCTGTGCACAAGGGGAAGACATTGGTGTCATATCGTCGCCATTGTCCACCACAAGACTCCGGCAGTTGTGATTTGCAGAACGAATCGCTGCCACTACCGCGTTCCTACTCCCGCCGCCTGAATCACACTCCATGTCCGTCAACGTGCACGTTAAAAGAGCCTCATTATTATAATCAGCGTCCTCAATGTTCACAGCTGCCTCAAGGCTCCCTAGCACCACCACCGTACTGTTGTCCACAACCACCTCGAGCCTCCTACCAGAAAGTGGTGCCACTTCCTACCCCGTGCAAGAGTTTTCAACCACCACCACCACCACCACCACCACCGTCATTCAACCCATATGACCTTCAGTACAACACACCAGTAGTCAAGAGGAGAAAAGTTGTACCTTTTTAGCACTGGCTGCATTCCCCTTGGAATGAAGGAAAGTTTTCAACCACCACCACCACCACCACCACCGTCACTCAACCCATATGGCTTTCAGTACAACACACCAGAAGTCAAGAAGAGAAAAGTAGTACCTTTTTAGTACTGGCTGCATTCATCAGATGATTATTACAGAAAGCTTTCATCAGATGATTTCACTAAGAAATGGCTGCATTCTCCTTAGAATGAAGGTAAGCTTTCATCCTCAAAGCCAAAGCTTGCTACCACATCCTCATCTATGGAAAGGTTCCCTCTCAATGTGGACTACAGCATTTTTCAGCTGAATAGGAGAAATCTAGAAACAAAGCTTGGGGCTGAATGAATATGAGAAGATCTAGAAACAAAGGTGTTCGTGTTTTTGTGATAGTACTTGTACTTTTTTTCTTCTTCTGACATATTACAACGTATCAATTAGAGAAATCGTAAGATTTACCCACAGAAAGATGCTTCTTAGCGCTTTCTTAATTATTTGCATATGTTTTTGTCTCTTTGTCCTTCTGTCACTATAAATATAAGAGAGATCAATGAAACTTGCTTCTACTACTTCTGGTGACCTCGGAAGCTGTCCAGAGGAGTTTTGTTGCGTATCTCTTTTACTTTACCAGTGTTATAAGAAATTGCAGATCAGATAGCAGCAAAGAAAGCACACTGCTTGTCATGTATGAATTGAGCTGTAAAATGAGCAGAGCCGGACAGGGCCCGGACTTCATGGAGGAGAACCTCGGGGCTGCAGGCCGGTCCTGAGCCAGTTCGATAGCGTACAGGGGTGGTCCTTTTCGTGGATTGGATTGCAGTTCCAAGATCCATGAATCTGCTTGGACCATGGGTAAGGCGGACAAGGCCCGGTTCAGGACCACTGGGACCAGTGGCGCTGGCAGGAATAACGAACATTGGGGGCAAAATTATATGTAAAGCCAATAGCATAGACACTATTACAATAGTTTTGTAATCAGTCGGGCATTTGTGTAGAGAATAAGAGGGCACCACTATCAAATGTTCTAAATAAGGAGCTTAAAAAGAGTTTTTGATAACCAAGGGGGGGGGGGGGGGGGGGGGGGGGGGGGGGGTAAGTGCCACCCTGGCACTCATGTGTCTCCGTCCCAGACTGGGACTAGCTGGTTCAGCCTTGGAATAGGCCGGTGTTGGGCAATTCTGCAGTCCTCTGGCCTGTCTTAGCCCTATGCATGCATTTTTTGCATACATTTATGGTTTTGTCCAAATTAGGTGACGCTTACCATCGGCAAAATTGTCATTAGTTTATGCATTCTTATATAAAATATTTATAAACTCGAACAATCTCTTAATGAATAGTTTTTTTTAAAAAAAAAAACTTGTACGGTTGTACCACTGGCATAAGTAAAATACGTTGTTGAAAAATAGAGAAAACTCACCCAACCTGTATAGGATAAAGAGCGTTCGCTCTCTTATTTTTCGGCACAAACCTACTATCAGAATCGGTATTTCATATAAAAGAAAAGTTGTCCCAAAAAATTACTATAAGTGACGGATCCTTCCCGAGACTGACAACGTTACAAAATTTTGGCACAATGAAGGGGCGAAAGTATCCTTTCCCAAACTTAAAGGGGTGATAGTGTCTTTGCTTCAAACTTGAGGGGTAAAAGACACTTTTACTCAACCTATAAATTACCAATTCGGCACTTCAAAACCACAGTCGTTCAGTCAAAATAGAGGGGAGTGAAAGAGCTCGTCTCTAAACAAGTAAGTTCACAATCATAAACCCTAATCCTAGCTCTGTTCCTTTTTATTGAATTCAATCTCAGTTGTTATTTTAGTCCTAATCCTAGCTCTTTTCTTTTTTAGAATTCAATTTCAGTTGTTGTTATTTTAGGCTTTTGACTCTGTGTTTTCTATGTTATATACCAAGATCACTAACAACTGTATTTGATGATTTGAAGATTGTGTTCTCTTCTATGAAGTTGGGGATATTTTGCTTCTTAGTCTGCGATCTTTGCTCTTGTTAGTCGTGTAGGGGCACGAGAGAGCGAAAAGATACTTCCTTAGCGTGTTAGAAAGGATGGACATCAATTCAATGCTGCAAATTTTGCCACTACTTGATCCGGAGGATGTTAAGTCATTGAGATCTGTCAACAATGAGCTGCGTCGCCGAATCCAAGTCTGGCCCCAATCACCTCGTCTGATGGTCACTGATGTTATTTGCCACAAGCCTGGTGAAAGGCCTAATACATGTGTGTACAATTCTACCGATAATAATGATACTACTGTTGCTTCTCTGCTTCACCCCGTGGGCGATGATGTTAAAGATTTCAAGGCTAGGAAGCTGGTTTTCAAGTACGGGGGCGTATACTTGGACTACGTGAGTGCCTATGTTTCATCCTGCCGCGATTTGATGTGTTTCTTCACCCCTTGCGACATGTTTGTTTACAGCCCTTCTGCTAACCAATACTTGCGTTTCGACTCGTGTATCGACGATGATCTTGATTTCAACGAGTTCAGGGCTGGACTTGTTTACCTTTCCTCTATTGGGGTTTACAAAGTTGTCATGATGGAGTTCCTTCCCGGTCATCGTACTTATACGGAGAGTTGCGATATGCCTAGCAGTTTTTCTGTCAAATTTTCAGCTATTACTATAGATGATAATGTTGAATCTTCATCTCCATGGTATTTGATTGGTGAGTATGTTCTCCCTAGTCCATGGTGTAGGGGAAGTTTGGGAAATCTCATCGGTGTGGATGGTTTTGTCTATGCCATTGTCAGACTCTTTAAACCAGAGGACAAATCTTGCTCAACCAAACCCGAACCGGTATTGCTCTCTCTGGATCTCGAGACATCATGCAGGCAAACGACACGTCTACAGATTCTCAGCCTTCCCTCCTCTTGCTGTGATGTTGAGCAGTTTGAGACTTGCCATTACGTTTGCCATACCAGCATTTTATCTGTAGTGAAGGATCGTCTGTGCTACGCTCACCGCAACATGACCTCAACCATTGATTTGTGGCTCCTCGGAACTACTACTAGTACTAGTACTCGTACTCGTACTTGGACCAAGGCTTACACCATCGGTTACATCCCACCGTCGTTTCCCTATGGTAAAATTGGACAAGTGGTCTACTTTCCTCATCACCACCCAACAAGAAAAAATTTCCCCCCTTGCAATCGCGATGATGATGATGAACATGATGATGATTGGACCGGCATATTCATCTTTGGATGCCAGCGCAAGTTTTTCCAATATGACTCGCGCACCAAAAAGGCCGGTCCATTACTTGTAGATGGCTTCTTGCCCCGCCTCCATGTAGCTACTGGCCGTTTTTTCCCACTGAAACATGGTTTGAGCTGCACTAGCTTACCACCCCTCAGTAAGACAATGCCGCCACCACGGTGCCGCCCACCACGTTCACCGCCTCAAGCCTCCCATCCTCCACCACCATCTGGGACAATGCCGCCACCACAGCACCGCCTACCACCACGTCCCTCCATGTATTATTGTTCACCGCCTCAAGTCTCCTATCCTCCACCACCACCTGGGACAATGCCACCACCACAATGGCGCTCCCTGCCGCCTCAAGTCTCCCATCCACCACCACCACAACCACCACCACCACCACCTGGGACAATGACACCACACCTGCGCTCCCTGCCGCCGCGCCCACCACTGCACTTCCATGCTTCACCGCCTCAACTCTCCCATCCATCATCACCACCACCACCACCACCTGGGACACCACCACCACACCAGTGCTACCTGCCGCCACGCCCAACATTGCATCCTCATCCTTCACCGCCTCAACTCTCCCATCCACCACCACCATTTCATCCACACCACGACGTATATCCACCAGAATCCAAGATGAGAAAGCTACATCCTTAGTTGCCGCAGTTCAAGTATTTGCATCCTCACAACTTATCCTCTGCTCAAGGGTGAAATTCAGATACAAAGCTTGCTTGCTGGAGTTCTTGGACGGATGAATACAAAGTGTGCTCTTAAACTGAAAGAAAGCTATACTCAGACGTTCCACAAGTACTTTACATTTCTACTAAAAAAAAATCTACCCCTGTATGTTGCAGAGCTTTATTCTGGTACAACGTCTCTTGTTCTTAGGAGAATTAATGAACTTTATGTAATGACTATCTGAATTATCATCTACTATATTTACAGTGCTATGTGCTGGCTTGTTGGATTTGAAATCGGGATTGTTTACCCAGTTAGTTAATTGGCAATATTTATTTATAGATGTGAACTCCCTCATATTTATTGGATGCTTGCTTGTGTTAAGTATATATCTGGAATCAAAAGCGTCTACTTTGTGGGGTTATCCTGAATGGAATCAAAAGCTTCTGTTTTGTGCTATAAAAAGACACCTCTACTCGTCTAAATAAGATTGCATACCTTTTCTTTTACACCGCGGAATAAGCTCTTCCTTAAGATGCACATTTCCCCCCTTTATTAGTAGTACATGTAGTAGGGAGAATTCCATTAATGCGTAGACCCGGCCTATATGATATTCAGACGACAAAAATATCTGTGAATTTTTTTTTTGAGAAATAAAATATCTGTGAATTAGACCGGCCTAAATGCTAGTGGCATTCAAAGTTCTAAATATATCTTTGAATTTGCTCGGTAATTGCTAAATTTGAAAACCCGCACATTAGGTCTAATCTTACCACCTCATATTCCCTTTGGGGATGGATCCAACTAAGCCGAAAGAAGTGTCTAAAGTAATAGCCTTTTACAGCTATCAGAGGCCTCCTCTATTGATGATACTTGCCGATGCTACTGCTATTAGGGACCTTTTCGAGCCCAGGTTTGTTTATTGAGCACAATACTAATCCCCTGGGCGGCCGCAAAGTGGTTTTCAATCTTAAGATTTAAGCTAAAGTCTCAATACTACTTGGGCGACGAATTTGTTGCATCTCGTGGTGATTTGAAAGAGACTAGTTCTGAATAAGAGTTATAAAACACACGCGCCGTGGGGCCGGTCGGGTAATCGGTTGGCCTATATATAATATGGTGTTTATATTTTTATAGCATGTTTTTTATTTTCTTTGGAACAACTATTTGTTCCCTAGGAACGTGAGGAAGAGGCTCTGGTAAGTAGGATTGTGCTCCGTGACAGTTGAAGCGTATGATGTAATTGACCGTCCCACATTGAGATATTTTAAATTATATGTGTGGTATATAGTACACTTTGTGGATTACTACTAGCATATTCAAAACTTAAGCATTTTTATCCGGTAGAACAGATAAAGAATGTGCTGGGGTAATAGTATAGTAATAGTAGTCTGTTCGGGTAAAATAGTAATAGTAATCTGTTCGGATTGTTATACATTATCTCCTTATCCTCCATATATATTTTTTAGGAATTATCCTCCCTATAAATTGAGAATCTCTTCTAAACTTGAAGGTACAAAATATCATGTGCTTTGTTCACTCACAATATCATCTCTTTTGCCGGCAAATTGTTCTCGTTAATCGGTTCGGGCAATCAAGGCCAAGTGCTATGCCGGTTGATTGCATCAACATAAATCCTGTTAAAAACCGATAGCACCTGGGGCAACAACATAGCCGTTCTGTTCGTCCCGCACATTCTGATCGAAACCAAATTCACAACTATGATTGATTCTGATTTTGAGTGGAAATACTCTCAAATTTGACAGCCAAATAAGGGTGAAAGTGTCATTTTCCAACCTAGAATGGGTAAATATGTCTTTACATCAAACCTGAGGGGTGAAAGTATATTTCTTACCTTGATCCTAACGAGTTGGTAAAATGCAAAAAAAACCCCCAAACCTATTTATAGCTTCAAAATCCCAAATTATACCAAAGACTCCATAACAGAGACTCTCTTTCTCTACGGAGAGGTAACCACCGTACGCCGCCGTCAATTAACGCCGGCGATCACTCCGCCTCCTTCACGCGGTCACCGACGTTACCTTCCTGCCTGAAACGGAGCTCATCCCCAACGAAAATCCCAGGTCAGTTCACGATAAACCCTAACCCTAGTTCTCCTTAATTCGCCTTTCTTATTGCGAAATTCAAACGATTGTTTATTCCATTGTATCGTTTCCATGTTGCTTTAGACTCCAATTTCAGTTTTTTCTTTGTGTGGCTGGAGATTGGAGAGATTGCTTTAATTTTCACCAATTCAGATCAGATTAAAAAAAAAAGAGGCCTTTTTATCTAGATCTGTGGAGATGGTTAATGGGTCAATGCCAGTATTACCAGAGGATATCTTAGTTGACATATTCTCAAGACTCAGTGGAAAAATTGTTTGCAAATTCAAGTGCTTGTCTAAATCTTGGCTTTCCTTAATCTCATCAAAGTCCTCAGAATTCAAGACTCTGCACCGCCTCAGGGCAAATCAGAGGCCACCTCTGTTGGTACTTGCCGATGCCGTTAGCGACCGTTCCAGCCCGGGTTTGGTTATCGAGCACGATACTAATCCCCTGGGCCGCAGAGTTGTTTTCAATTTTAAGCTGAGGTCTCGAAACTACTTGGAGGACGAATTTGTTTCGTCTTGCGGTGATTTGATGTGTTTCTACAATGATAGGGTAGTATATGTTTACAGCCCTTCCACCAGCCAGTATCTGCGTTACGACACTAATGTTTCCGACGAGTTTAGGGTTTCACTTGTTTATGTTGCTTCCATGAACTTGTACAAGGTTGTCAAGTTGGATGTCAAGTTGGAGGTCGTTAAAAGATTCCGTTCTTCTCGCTTAACTGTATTTCTCAGATTTGAAGCTCTTACCGTACAAGAAGAGGAGTATGATGATGAACCTCCAGGTGGAGAACAATGTGGTAGCGGTTCTTCTTCATGGGAGTTGATTAGTGAGCATGTCATGCCTTCGGGGTTGTCAGGAAAATTGGGGAATTTCATTGGTGTCAATGGTGTTGTTTATGTTACTATCAAGCTACTAGACTTTCCACAACCTCTAGTGCTTTCTCTGGGTCTCGACGATAACAGCAAGCAGAAGTTCGCCACGGTCTCCCTTCCACATGACGCTTCTTCTTGTCGTGACTGCACCACAACTAACAATTTATGTCAAGTGAAGGACCTTCTGTGCTTCCCTCACACCTACACTTCGTCTATTGATTTGTGGCTTCTTGAAGATCGCTATACTAGTACTTGGTTCAAGGGATACACCATCAGTTGCATTCCACCATCACCCCATGGCATTCTTCGGCATTTGGTCTACTTTCCTCATGATGTTGCTGCTGGTACTGATGCCGATGGTGGCGATGGCCTATTACTCTTTGTCTTCGGTGATGGACTTTTCCACCATGACATACGCAAAGAGGCCACACGCCTTTTGCAAGATTGGTACACCCCGAGAAAGATCCATGTATTTTCTGACAACTTGTATTCACTGAAGAATGGTTTGAGGTTCACTCGCATGCCAGCCAACGCTCATTCACCGGACGGCAAGGGGAAGACAGATCCGTGGATGATTGAGGGGTTGGTCCCGGGAATACCCACAATGGCCTTAACTGAGGTGGTGTCAAGATTGAGTGCCAAGGATGCTTGCAAATTGAAGGTATTGTCCAAGGCATGGCTTTCCTTCATCTCATCCAACCCAGAATTCAAGAGATTGCACCACCTCCAAGCACGGCATAGGCCATCTTTTCTGGTACTTGCAAATGTTATTAACGACTATTCCAGTCCATGCTTGTCCATTGAGGATACCCACCCTCTACCAGATTATGGTGGTCGCAAGGTTGTTTTCAATTTCGACCGAACGTTGGATTTCAGAGAATTCAGTCAAGAACGCGTGTCATCTTGCCGTGATTTGATGTGTTTCGGAAATGATAGAGTGATATGTATATACAGCCCTTCCACCAACCAATATCTCCGTTTTGACACATTGGTTTGTTGCCAGCAAGCCCGCAAATGGAGGCTTGGACTTGTTTACGTTGCTTCTATGAAGTTGTACAAGGTTATCAAGTTGGAGGTTGATGATAGTTTTCCTGCTCACACAACTGTCAGATTTGAAGCTCTTACCGTAGTACCAGAGGAGGAGGATGAACCTCAATTTGGAGGAAGAGGTCGATGTGATGTTGATAAGCACCAGGAGGATACTCCTTCATGGGAGTTCATCAGTGAGCATGCTATGGATCCATGTCTAACAGGAACATTGGGGAATCTCCTCGGCCTCAATGGCGTTGTTTACAGCATCATCACTCATGATGGTTTTGAACAACGTCCAGTGCTTTCTCTGGGTTTCGAGGAGGAGGAAGAGGATAACAGGTTCAAGATTTTCAGCCTTCCCCAAGCTGCTTGTGATGGAGGGAATTGTGATGGCTGCCGAATGCAAGACAATTTATTTCCAGTCAAGGGTCTTGTGTGCTTCCCACATCCCACCACCTCTTCTATTGATTTGTGGCTGCTCAAAGATCGCCGTACCTGTATCTGGTTCAAGGGATACACCATCAGTTACATTCGAAGACCGTGTTGTCATCTTCAACAATTAGCTTACTTTCCTCATCCAACTACAACAATCTCTGATGATGAGGAGGACGGTGATGGCATATTACTCTATCTCGTGGGAGATGACCTTTTCCAATATGACATACGCACTAAGGAACCCACATTTCTTTCACGAGATAAGTGCATGCTGGGGCTCCATGTATTTTCGGACAACTTGTATCCATTGAAGGATGGTTTGAGCTGCCCCCGCACACCTGCCATAATAGATCCACCGGAACGCAAGTGGGGGAAGGTGATTACACATCCTCCACAACCACGCCTCCCCAGGTTTCTGCGGAAACGATCATCACTCAAGTCGATAGAGCCACCACAACCCTACTACTACCTCCGCAACATGCAGCCCCCCGCATATTCTTTAGTGCTCAAGACGAGAGAACCACATCATCCAGCGCCTCAAGGCTCCCTACCCCCACCGCCATACTTATATGAGAAAGTGTACTGGCCAGATCCACTTCCTCCACTGGGTTTACCGCCACCACCGCCACGACCATTCAACCCAGATGACTTTGAGTACATGTCACCAGAAGTCAAGAAGAGAAAGGTACATTTGAGTACATGTCACTAAGAAACATAAATATCTACCCCTCCCGGTTGTGTTACTGGAGCCAAATTTAGGTGTGTTTTTTAGAACTTATGAACTTCTATTTTAATGTAAATTTATAGCATATAGTACTATGGCTTGTTAGATTTGTAACTCTGGATTGTTTACCCAGTCGAATGTGAAGTTATTCATATTTTGTTTATGCTTGTCTTCAATAGATAGTTATTGCACTCTTAGAGAAGTAATGAAAGCCAAGAAAGGATCGGGAAATAGAGAGATTTTTCTCCCAACTTTATATTTTCACTCATATTATCATATCCCCGGAATTTTGCTGATGGTGGCGATAGCCAGCCAATTGTAGTGACGACATACTTGTATGCTGTTGCCCTGTTACTGAATCCTTTTTCAATAATTAGGCTTGTAAACCGTACATATTTGATCGCAGTTTTCATAGGGGATGATTCAAATAGGCGAGTTGTGTGTGTGTGTGTGTGTTTTTTTTTTTAAAAAAAAATCAAAGTTTAGTCCTTTATCCAATAAAGGGTTGTGTCTCTGATGGGTATAGAGACGCATAAAAAGGAACAGTATCAGTAGTTGAATTCCCTATAATGTTTGTAAGTGACACTATTATTGTTCATCACTCTCCCTGAATTTTGTTATTTTTGGTTGCAGAGAGCTTTTGGCGTTGGTTCATGTGCTGATCGGTTCCCTTGGTTAATTTAGAGGTTAGATCTGTTTCGTCGCTCTCTTGCTGATTGTGTGGATCAACGAGAGAGAGAGAGAGAGAGAGAGAGAGAGAGAGGTAAGCTATCTGTGTTCGTATTGATTTCAATATGTAAAGGTAAGCTGAGTGTAGATCGATTTCATATGATTGCTTGCTTACATTCGCATCTCTACTATTATCTGTTTATTCAATTCTGGTTTGCGTCGTCTCTGTTCGTTGTATTATTTTTTTTCTTTTCACCTCACCATTCGTTGGCCTCAAAAAAGAAATAACAGAAAATGAAAACGTTGTAATTACCTACTCAACCTCACCTCATTATTTCTCTACACGGCTACACCTATTGCAAGAGTTCTAAAGGAAGTCTGGGGAGGAGCAAATTGGTGCTAGTTCTAAATTTCTTGACTGGAAAAAAAATGTCCAAGGAGTGGTGGGGTATATATACACCGGTCGTATTTTTCAGATTCTAATCGACTTGAACCACATTCAGGTAGAGCTGTCAGGAAAACATAATAAACGGGTCCAACTGATTGCACCAAACTTAATGGCGAATGTTGTCATTTTGGGCGGTTTAATTGTTATTCGGCTTAAGAACTTTTTTGTTTCCTCCACAAACTTGTCTAGCTACTTCAGGTTCAGTTTGTTCACCGTTCACACCGCTGGTGCAGCGAATCGAATCTGCGTGTTCCAAATAGATAGTTTAGCCCTACCATATCTCTCTATGGACGTCCGTTGTTTAAGTTCCCTATGTATATTTAACTCATTTTTTTTTTCAAAATTTTCTGGATGTATCATCAATATCATTATGTCCGTACATATATGCTTGAGGCAAAACTAACCGAACCAAATAAACCGAAGGTTTTGGGTTTGGTTGGGTTCAGTTTGATCTTCCGAAAGGTTTGGTTTGGTTTGGCTGCTGAATAAGTAAGTTTGTGTATTGAATTGGTACATATATTGAACTTGAACCGCACTCCTTGTTCGACACCATGACACGCAATAGTAATACTAAGAATGGAGTAGAGTAGTTCCAACAATGTCATATATAATCCTAGTATGGATAGGCATAGGTAAAGGTATGATGTATATTGGTGGAGAAGGTCCTGGTTTTGCTTGCTGGATGGGCGATTGGTGGTGTTGGTTCTCTGGTAAGGACTGATTTGCCTAGGTCCATGTTTGTTGCTACATTATTAGTACCTTGTATTAACTGGTTTTTACTCCATCATTGCAGTCTTTTACCAATTCCAGATCAAGATTGGAGGATGATGATGCCTCTTTATCCGCATCCGATTGAGATGGATGGTGTGTTGATGCCGGTGCTACCAGAGGATGTCTTAGTTGACATATTCTCAAGACTTAGTGGAAAGTTTGTTTGCAAGTTGAAGTGCTTGTCTAAATCTTGGCTTTCCTTCATCTCAACCAACTCAGAGTTCAAGAGATTGCACCGCCTCCGATCTCAGCGAAGACCGTCTTTATTGGTACTTGCAAAGGTTATTAGAGAACGTTCCGGTGGTCCAGGTTTGTTTATTGAGGAGGAGGAAGAGGACACCCCTCTAGAAGGTTTTGGTGTTCGCAAAGTGGTTTTCAATTACGAGAAAATCTTGGAATGGACCCAACACGCGGTTGCATCTTGCCGTGATTTGATGTGTTTCCACAATCACAGGGCAATTTATGTTTACAGTCCTTCCACCAATCAATATCTGCGTTTCGACGCATCGGTCACTTGCCCGCCACCCAAGCACTACAGGCTTGGACTTGTTTATGTTGCTTCCATGAACTCGTACAAGATTGTGAAGCTGGAGGTCGATAATTATTCTCATGCTTGCCCAACTCTCAGATTTGAAGCTCTTACCGTACCACCACAAGAGGAGGAGGGTGATCTTCACGGCGATGTTGATGTTGATCGGACTTCTACTTCTTCTTCATGGGAGTTGATTAGTGAGCATGTCTTGCCTTCGAAGTTGTCAGGGTATTTGGGGAATCTGATTGGTGTGAATGGTGCTGTTTACATGACCTTCTGGTTCAGAGGTGCTCAACAACGTAAAGTTCTTTCTCTTGGTTTCGACGACGAGGAACAACAGAAGCGGCACAATTTCAATGTCTTCAGCCTTCCAGAAGCTGCTTGTGATGAGGAGAGGAATTGTCATCCCTGCTGCAGAGTTAGCAATTTATATCAAGTGAAGGACCATCTCTGCTCTCCTCACATCACCTTGTCAAGTATTGATTTGTGGCTGCTCAAAGATCACAAAACTTGTTTTTGGTTTAAGGGATTCACCATCAGTTACGCTTCACCACCTGATCGCATTCTTCGACATTTGGCTTATTTTCCTCATCCAGCAAGAGCAGTTTCTGATGATGATGAAGAAGATGATGCTTGGGACGGCATATTCCTCTTTGTGTCGGGGGATCAATATTTCAAGTATGACATACCCACTAAAGAGGCTACATATCTTTTCGATCTTTTCGAAGATGGGTACAATCCTGAGCTCTATGTATTTTATGACAACTTGTATCCGTTGAAGAATGGTTTGAGGTGCACTCGCGAACCTGTGCACAAGGGGAAGACATTGATGTCATATCGTCGCCATCGTCCACCACAAGACTCCGGCAGTTGTGAGTTGCAGAGCGAACCGCTGCCACTGCCGCTTTCCTACTCCCGCTGCCTGAATCACACTCCATGTCCGTCAGCGCGCACGTTAAAAGAGCTTCATTATTATCAGCGTCCTCAATGTTCACAGCTGCCTCAAGGCTCCCTAGCACCACCACCGTACTGTTGTCCACAACCACCTCGAGCCTCCTACCACAAAGTGGTGCCACTTCCTCCACCGTGCAAGAGTTTTCAACCACCACCACCGCCGCCACCGCCACTGTCACTCAACCCATATGACTTTCAGTACAACATATCACAAGTCAAGAAGAGAAAAGTACCTTTTTAGTACTGGCTGCATTCCCCTTAGAATGAAGGTAAGCTTTCATTAGATGATTTTGCTAAGAAATAGCGTACCCCCTGGATGCGCTCAATTCTGATACCCCTCTATGCATTTAGAGATTCAAATGAACTTTTATGTAATGATTTGAGTATCGTATCTGAATCATGCTCTATTATTATTATGATACCGTGCCTGCTTGTTAGATTTGAATTTGGGATTGTTTACCCAGTCAATTGGTGTTTATGCTTTCGTGTTCAATTGTTAATCATTGCACTCTCGGAAAAGTAATGAACCCCGAGAAAGGATTAGAAAATAAAGATACCTTTTTCTTCCCAACTTCATGTTTTCACTTTGGTCATATGATTATGTTGTCCCTGAATTTTCCTGATGGTGATGATATATATGCTTATCAACAGAGGCTGGTCATGCGGTCTCCTCCCGGACAGTTCATTTTTCTGCATATGAATGGGGAATGGATATCCGAAGTTGGATATTTTTTGTCTGTTGAAGTTGGTATTTTCATATATGGCATAGAAATCATATTTTATTTGCCTCTGTATAAAGGGCCAATATCCTTGTAATTGCTGGTATTTGTGAACTTGGAGGTATTCTCTGCGTTGACCTTGTGAAGTTGTGATAACCGTAGTCTGAAGTCCTACTCTGACCTTAGCTTCCAGAAAAATCCAATTTTCAGTTGTAATTTTCAAGCCTTGTAGTTTTAGACTTTGGGTCATTCAAAAGTTAGGGAATTTCGAGTACTCTGATAGCATGTTTGGTTTTCTGGGATAGCTGGATCGTTTAGCAAGATTTGATTGGACTACATGTATTATATCAATGTGCTGTTTGGTTTCGTGTAGTCTTAATTTAGTATAGTAAATTACACTATAACTAGTCCAATCAGCCATTCCTCTCATGTATGAGCGACTAATTTACACTACAACATAGTGCTAATAGGTCATGCTCGGCTCATGGATAAAGCAGGAATAACTATGTTACCTTTGATGCAGAGACAATTCCATTAACGATTTGCTACTCTCTCATTGTTAACACCTATGTTGCACAAGTTTTTCTAAAAGGTCACGCACCCGCACCGGGTGCTTCTGGGTGCTTCGTGGGTGCTTGGGTGCTTCATGGGTTCTTTGCGGGTGCTTCGTGGATAATGTAGGGTCATTTTAAAAGCTTAAGTTGAGACTTGAGAAGTCATCTAAAATACAAATACAATTTAATCCAAAAAACGTGCATCTATGTGAACACTTCTAACCATTAAATTATTCGTCTATCCAAAGCTAAGAACAACGACAACGACAATAACAGATTATATTGTTGATAACTTGATATAGTAACTATGTTACCTTGAATCAATGTATAAATTTATGTGTGACTATAATTAGGATTACTAATATTGTTTTTTGTTTGTTGTTGTTTTCTTTTAATGTTAGTATAAGGTATTGCAAATAATGAAAAATAAAAATATTAAAAGAAGTCGCCGCCGCACTCCCGCCATACCCGCACCTTTGAATTTTGAAAATTTTCCGCACCCGCACGCAGTTCCCGCACAAGTAACGCACCCGCACTTGTGCAACATAGGTTAACACGCCTTTTATGCCTCAAATTTAATCACACTGTCTACCAAAAAAAAAAAAAAACTTACCGTGGAAGTGCGATTGAATACTAAATGTTAATACATGGCCTTTATAAGTATCTCACCTGGAACCCCATGTGTTTAGGGTTGGACTTGTTTATCTTGCTTCCATGAAGTCATGTTGGAGGTTGATAGAAGTTATCACCCCCCCCCCCCCCCCCCCCCCCCCCCCCCCCACAACTGTTAGATTTGAAGCTTTTACCATACCAAAAGATAATGAATTTCAAGGAAGCGGACGAAGACAACAATGTCATGTTGATGAGCACCAGACTTCTTCTTCAGGGGAGTTTATCAGTGAGCATGAAATGCCTTCAAGGTTGTCAGGAAAACTGGGGAATCTCATTGGTGTCAATGGTGCTGCTGTTTACGCCGCCATCAGGCTCGCAGGCTTTCAACAGCGTCAAGTGCTTTCGCTGGGTTTCGAGCAAGAGGTATAGTTTCTGTATCTTCAGCCTTCCGGAAGCGTCTTGTGATGAAAGGAAATGTCACGTCAGACATGTAATTAGCGAATTATCTCAAGTGAAGGAGCTTCTGTGCTTCCCTCACACGACCGCCTCATCTATTGATTTGTGGCTGCTCAAAGATCGCGACCCTTGCCCAAATTGGTTTAAGGGATATACTCCATCCGTTGCATTCCAATGCCCAATGATACTCTTGTAAGTAGGATTGTGTTTCTTGTCGGTCGAAGCGCATGATCCCCCTTCTCATCTATATAAATCGAGAATTTCTTCTAAACTAGAAAATACACAAGAATAATGTTTACTCCAAGTATTGTTCTCTCTCTCAGTCAAACTGTTCTCATATAGTTGACCTGTTTGGGCAAGGCCAAGTGTTATACCGGTTGATCGCATCCACATAAATCTCGCGAGATGAACCGGTGGCAACAACCAACATAACCGTTATGTTCCGCGTATTCCAGATCAAAACCGAATTCACAACTATGATTGTGATCCCAAGGGTAAAATACACTTTCACCCCCTCAGGTTTGATGCAAAGACACTTTCTTTTTCTTTGAGAAACATGCAAACAAAGACACTTTCACCCCTTCGTGTATGGAAAATGACACTTTCACCCCTTTCATGTTCCAAACTTCAGGACACGCACACCCCTTAAGAATGTCATATCATACTCCAAGAGAGTGAATTACTCGCGAAACTACTATATTGAGGAACGGCCGCCCTAGACTAACAATATCACAATGTTCCAAACTTCAGGACACACACACCCCTTAAGAATGTCATATCATACTCCAAGAGAGTGAATTACTTGCGAAACTACTATATTGAGGAACGGCCGCCCTAGACTAACAATATCACAATTAGGGAGTGTAAATATCCTGATATTTAACATACAAAAGGGGTGAAAGTGTCGTTTTCTAAATTAGAAGAGACAAATGTGAACATCTATCAAAGTTTAGGGGCTGAAAGTGTCTTTTACCTTGACCCTAACGAGTAAAATGCCAAAAAAAATCCCCCCAAACCTATTTATTTTTTTTTTTTGAGGGAAAAGTTGAAACTTTCATTAATGGCCAGAAAGGCCCCGAAGGTCATTCTCAATTACAACTTGAGCCCAATCAGGAACTCTGGTATACAAGCTAAATTGTGAGAAATCCAAGGACCTTTTTGCAAAACAATCTGCAGCCGTGTTCATCTCGCGTGCCACGTGTACGATTGCGATCTCCTCCAGTTGTCCACATAGGGACACGCATTCGCCGAGTACCGATATCAATGCATCTTCAATGTCGCTGTCCCCTAGGTTCATTCGCCATTTCTCTAGGAGCTTCTTTCCTCCCAAAGAATCAGTCTCCACCATTACTCGCCGACAGCCCGCTTGAACTGCCATTTCTAATCCTCTCTTCATTCCAGTTAGCTCCATCTTCAACACTGAGGATGAAAATTCCATCCGTTCGAATCGACCGGCTATGAAAACGCCAGTTGAGTCCCTCATTACACACCCAGATCCGGCGAGACATTGGTTCGATCTGGTTGCTATATCGGTGTTAATCTTAACCCAACCCTCCGGCGGCTTTTACCACGTTTGCCGAGACTCAGATTCGTCGGTTTCTTCCACAAGAGTGCTTCGGTGCAGTTCAGATAAGTGGAATCGTATTTTATTGATTACATCTTCCGTAGTGAACTCTTTATTGTTGAATCGGTGCTCATTCCTCAAGATCCAAAAGCTCCAAGCTGTAACCGCCCATCTAACTCTGATTTCCTCTTTTTTGCAGGTAAACACCTCCTCAATCCACTCCTTTATCGTTTCTTTCCTGGAATTGAAAGCTTCTGGACCCAAGATTTCCATCCATACTCTGGTTGCTGAGTGGCATTGGTTAAAAAAGTGGTCTATGGTCTCTATACCATTATCACATCCACGGCACTGAACAGGTACTTTTATGCCCCTGTCTCTTAATTTGGTTGCAGTTGGTATGGAGTTGTTCCAAAGTCGCCAAACATGAAATAAGATCCTGCGTGGAATTTTTAACTTCCATAAATTTGCAAAAAAACTGTTGCCTTGACCATTCGATGATTCCTCTGATCTTGAATTGATCTGCCTCTGCAGACGATACCCCGAAGCTGTCGTGTAGAGCCCTTTTTGGTCAAAGCTCCACTTGAAAGTGTCCTCACTTTGCTGGTTAATAGGCGTTTTCAACACATCTTCAATATCAGTTTCCCAAAGGTATGTTTGCAATCTTCTTTCGTGCCATCTCCCCTCTCGAATGCAGTGGGCTACCTTTAGGGTTGCAAAATCAGCACTTGGTGTGATTACCTTTGCACAGTGGTCTCGTTGAAGCCATCTGTCCTTGTAAAAATTAATGTCCTTGCCCGACCCTATTCTCCATTCCAGCCCCTGTTTCAATAATTCCCTCCCTGCCAGCACACTGCGAAAACCAAACGATATCTGTGATTTTGGCTTAAAATGTAAGAAATCTCCCCTTCTGAAATACTTATCTTTGAGAACTCTGCTAAGTAGACTCTGAGGGCGCTTCATGATTCGCCATGCCTGCTTGGCTAATAATGCAACATTGAAGCTTTGAAAATCTTTGAAACCTAATCCGCCAATATCCTTTCCCAACTTAAGATTCTCCCAGTTTAAAAGATGCAGCTTTCGTTTGTCAGATGTGTCTCCCCACCAAAATTGACGAATAGCTTTTTCTATGTCTTTACAAATACTCACTGGTAACTGGAAGCAACTCATAGCGTAATTCGGTATTGCCTGGGCAATTGTTTTAATGAGGATTTCTTTACCTGCCAAAGAGAGCGTTTTTTCTTTCCACCCTTTGAGCTTTGCAATAATAGACTCTATAATTTTCTGAAACGTAACTTTCTTGTTCTTTCCAAATGTTGTAGGCAGACCAAGATAATTATCGTGACTGGCTGCTTTTGGGATCCCTGTCAAGCTGCTCAAGTGGTTCTGCAAATCAACTGCCACATTCGCTGAGAACACCATCGAGGATTTCTCCGGATTAATTTTTTGTCCAGAGGCATATTCATAAACCTGTAATAAATGTAGCAAATTTGTTAGCTCATTCACCGTAGCTCTTGTAAATATTAGGCTATCGTCCGCAAAAAATAGGTGGGACACAACTGGTCCACTCCGGGACGCCTTCACACCCGACAGCGATCCTTCCTCTACTGATCTCGCTATGTTGCGTGATAAAGCTTCGCTTACCAACAGAAACAAGTACGGAGATAGAGGGCATCCTTGCCTTAACCCCCTCTCAGGTATGATCATTCCTTCCACTCCGCCATTAATAATAACACTGTAAGTTGCCGTGGTGATACATCGCATAACTACGGAGATCCAACGATTGCCAAAGCCCATTTGTTCCATTATAGTTTTGAGAAAATCCCACTCCACACGGTCATAGGCCTTACTCATATCTAGCTTAATTGCTACCATCCCTTCTTTGCCTTTTTTCGTTTTCATTGAATGAATCACTTCCGTGGCCGTCAATATATTGTCTGAAATTAAACGGCCGGGAACGAACGCACTCTGGTTTTCCGTGATCAAATCATTGAGAATTGATTTGAGACGGTTTGCTAGAGTCTTCGTAATCAACTTGTAAATTGTAGAACAAAGAGATATAGGCCTCAGTTCAGTGACCTTACGTACTTGCTTAACTTTCGGAATCAATGCTATGAGTGTATGGTTATGAGCACTTACATCTCCCCCGTTATTAAGAACGTCTAGACAAACTTTTGTTACTTCACCGCCTATCTCTGGCCACATCTTTTGAAAGAAGAGCGCTGGGAAGCCGTCAGGCCCTGGCGCTTTTTGAGCTGGCATTTCCTTAAGGGCAATATGAACTTCTTCCGCTGTAAACAAACTGTCCATTCGCCTCTTGTGATCCTCAGTTAGCAGTCCCGTAAGGGGTGCCAACAGAGGTTCCATGGTCTCCCTGCTTGGGTTAGTGGACTGAAAAATTTCATTAAAATAATCAATGATTGTACTTTGTACCTCTGCAGGATTCTCCAGCCAGGTACCACTTGAATTCTCGATTCCTCTGATGGTATTCCGTCCCCTTCTGATCGAGGCCTTTCTATGAAAAAATTTGGTGTTGCTGTCACCATGTTTAAGCCATAATTCACGTGACCTTTGTCGCCACATAATTTCCTCCCTTCTCAAAAGATCAGAGATTTTTCCTTTGGTTTCAGACAGAGTCTCTAAATTGTCCTTCGTTTGGGGTAACGATCCCAAATATTGTATCTGCTTTCGGAGCGTCTGTAACTGTTTCCTGACGCTGCCGAACGTTTCTGACTCCCACGTCCGAAGACTCCCCGCCACTGTGCTTAGTTTCCTCCCAATGTCTCCATTCTCCTTCTTCCAAGCATTGCTTATAACCGCAGAACAATCCTTCTGCTCTAGCCACATAGCTTCAAAGAGGAAGCGTTTATGACTCCTGACTCTTTGGCCCCGGGATTTGCCAATTATCACCTCAACAGGCACATGATCGGAGGTGTCTGCTACTAAGTGATTGACTCTGGCCCTTCCAAATTCTTCGATCCAAGAATCCGTAACCAAACATCTATCAATACGCTCCCGAATAGCTCCCCCATCCGGTTGATTATTTGACCACGTGAATTTGTTTCCCGTAAACCCCAGATCGCGGAGCTCGAGTTTCTGGATTACGTTGCGAAAGTTCTCAACTTGTCTAAGGGTGACTGCTCTTCCACCCTCCTTCTCGACGTTTGAAACTATCGCGTTGAAATCTCCTATAATGAGCCAAGGATTATTTTCTGGCTGTAGGCGAGTTAGAAGCTTCCACGAGTGTATCCGTTCCTTGCGGATTGGATCCCCATAAAAACCTGTAAAACACCACTGCTGCTTCGATCCCTCGTGGTTGACAAAACCCTTGATGTAGTGCTGTTGACAGCGGACAAGGGTGAAGTCAATTTCCCGATCCCACAAAAGTGCAAGACCCCCCCTTCTTTCATCACAATTCACAAAAACACCATTTGCATACCCACACCTGATCTTGATTTTCTCCATCTCTGAAGAGTAAAGACGGGTTTCCATGAGGAAAACCATATTGGGCTTCTGCCTCCTCACTAGATCGTGAAGAGAAGTAACGTTACGGGGGTTCCCAAGCCCCCGCACGTTCCAACTTAGGAGATTCATTGTGCTTGGCGGGACTGCCCTGCAGTCGCCGCCAATCTCGCCTTGGGGTTTTGAACGGTACCCTCCTCCGTGTTTGAAGACCTCTCCTCATTAGTCTTGACTTGACTCTGACCTGCACTCATCTCTGCTGTTTGCCCCTCCTTTGTCATATTAGCCAACTTCCTGCTGTCCCGAGGACTAACCACATTCTCTCGTTGTTTTCGTTTCTCGGTGGGGTGCCGCGGGGTGACAGTGGGTCCCCTCGGAGCTGTTGGTTTTTTCCTCCTTTGCTTTGGAGAAGTTTGCTGAGCCCCCGGGGCCTTCTTATCAGCCCCTACTTCCCCTGCTAGTTCCTTGCCCTTTGTACTGGTACGAGTGTTTCCGTCGTTTTGTTTGACTACCCCCAAAGGATTATCATGAATGGATATTCCGGATTTTTCATGGCTTCCGTCCTTTTCTCCATCCAATTCCATCTCCGATTCACTACTCTGGGAGTGATCATCCGTTGATGAATAATCCGATCCTCTGGGCGATAATTCTTTGTCCCCTTCTGTGTTATTGAAACTGTTCGGCACATTGTCGAACAAAAGCTTCTTCCTTGGTGGAGGTTTGAAGGTTAGCCAGTTGCCATACCCCGGAGTCATCTCTGCCTTCTCTTCCGCTGAGACGAAAGAGCAATCCTCCCCATAGTGATTGATCCGGCCGCACCACCTACAAACCTGCGGTATACGTTCAAACTTGAAATCTGCCCATACCTTTTCATCCCCCACCATGATGTGCCTCCCTCTTCGCAAGGGTTTTTGTATATCGAACCGAGCACGAACCCTCATATAGTCTCCATCCCCCGACATGACCCTCTTGTCCGAATCCAATACTTGACCCCATGAGGCCACCACCGATCTTGCATCCTCTTCGTTGAGCATAAACCATGGCAAGTTTCGGATCTGAACCCAAGCGTCAACGGAATCAAAAGTTACCTCCCCTATTGTTGCAGCCGCCGTCCATTGTTTAAGAAGAAGGATATTGCCATCGAAAACCCAAGGACCGCCAGCAACAACCCTATCCCTCGACGTCTGATTTGGGAAACTTAGGAGGAAAAGATTTGGCCTGGCTTCGTTGATCAAAACCTTCTCCCCTTCCAGCCAGATCTTGGAGAACGTTAACTTCATTGCCCATACGTTCATTCGATCGGGTAGCAGGAAGGATCCTACTAAACAGAACTTATGTGCCTCCAACTCCCGTTCACAGCGGTCCCGATCGATGATCAGAACATCTTCTTCCTCTTCTACCGTTAGTAGACTGAAGCGTTTTTCCAGGCCCTTCGTTGGATCATCCATCGTACCTCCCGTATCTCTCCACAGGCCCTCACCGGAGTTTGATCGCCGTAACACAGATCGAAAGACCTGGTTGTCGCCGACTTCTCTCTGTCCGAAGTTTTCGGACTAGGTCAAACTCTATACATGGTAATTGATCTATTTAAGCAAATGAAATAATATTTCTCTAAACTCCCCAAACCTATTTATAGCGCTTCCAAATTCCAAATTTCGCAAGACTCCATGACAGAATCTCTCTCTTACGCTCTACCACTGCTTGATCAACAGAGAGGTAAACCAACATAAACCCTAACCCTAGTTCTGCTTAATTTATCTTCATTCCTTCGCACGAGAGAGCGAAAAGATACTTCCTTAGCTTGTTAAAAAAGAGGGACATCCATTCGATGCTTCCAATTTTGCCACTACCTGATCCAGAGGATGTTAAGGCATTGAGAGGTCCTCACCTGATGGTTGCTGATTTAATTTGCCACAAGCCCGGTGAAAAACCTAATACTTGTGTGTATAATTCTACTGATAATAATGATACTACTGTTGCTTCTCTGCTTCGCCCCGTGGGCGATGATGTTGAAGATTTCAAGGCTAGGAAGCTGATTTTCAAGTATGGGGGCGTGTACTTGGACTACGTGAGTGCCTATGTTTCATCCTGCCGCGATTTGATGTGTTTCTTCACTCCTTGCGACGTGTTTGTTTACAGCCCTTCTGCTAACCAATACTTGCGTTTCGACTCGTGTATCGACGATGATCTTGATTTCAACGAGTTTCGGGCTGGACTTGTTTACCTTTCCTCTGTTGGGGTTTACAAAGTTGTCATGATGGAGTTCCTTCCCGGTCATCGTACTTATACGGAAAGTTGCGATATGCCTAGCAGTTTTTCGGTCAAATTTTCCGCTATTACTATAGATGATGATGTTAAAGGGAGGGCTCATGAAGATTCTTCTTCTTCTCCATGGTACTTGATTGGTGATTATGTTCTCCCTAGTCCATGGTGTAGAGGAAGTTTGGGGAATCTCATCGGTGTGGATGGTTTTGTCTATGCCATTGTCAGACTCTTTAAACCAGAGGACAAACTTTGCTCAACCAAACCCGAACCGGTATTGCTCTCTCTGGATCTCGAGAAATCATGTAGGCAAACGACACGGCTAGAGATTCTCAGCCTTCCCTCCTCTTGCTGTGATGTTGAGAAGTTTGAGACTTGCCGTTACGTTTGCCATACCAGCATCTTATCTGTTGTGAAGGATCGTCTGTGCTACCCTCACCGCAACATGACCTCAACCATTGATTTGTGGCTCCTCGGAACTACTACTACTAGTGGCAAAAACTTCAGTGCGTCCGGAAGTAACCGGCTCAGCCGGTACTTCCCGGTTATTACGAAAATACCCGCTAGCGGACAAAAAATGTGGTCCCAGGAGGGAATCTTTTTTGACCTAGATAACATTTATAAGGCATAAGAAAACAATTTTTCCAGAAAGATAACAATAAGATAATATTAATACAAGAGCAGAAAACAAATGACAAAAACCAGATAACCAGTAGACAAAAGAAGATAACAATCGTTGACAAAAGATCAGTGAAACCAAAAAATCTAAGTTAAACGATCAACGATCAGCAAAAGTTAGCTTAATTTGAAAGTAATACGATACAAATGACTAAATGGCCTAAATAGAATAATTTCACATAGGTATAGTTAAGTTTTCGAAACCTTCTCGGCTTTCTCGAGTCTCTTACGGATTGTAGTTACTATCTCCTGCCGTTTTGGGAGTTCTTGAGCAAAACACGTGTTGAGAAACTCGTCTTCCCAGCAGATATACTTGCGTTGACGACCTATACCTTTGGTTCAAGTTGCGTCCATCGTTTTTTGGCGTATGTGCGGTTTGAATAAGCGGGTTACGGCTACAATAACAAAGCTCAAGCCTACACCATAACTTGCGTGTTATGGTGTAGGCTTGAGCTTTAGTGGGAGTGTTGTGTTGTGTGGTTGTAGAGTTGAAACTATGTTGAGACATTGTTGAGGGAAGGAAGAATAGAAGAGGTAAGGGTGAGAGAAGAAAATAATCTCTGAATGGGAGTGAATGGGTAGGTGTATGTATTTGAAGTGGTTGGTGAGCTAGAAATAAAAGAAGAAACTTGGTGGTTGGGAGTTAGTTGGCAATAAATGCCCAGATAACATTATTAACGGCAGAGGATAACAATTATATAAGTAAGGAAAACATTTGTAAGGTACACAATGTGCATTTATGAATTTAATGTGGGTAGATGGGTTCCTTGGTCTTTCACTAAATGAGAACTGGTAGTTGAGAGTTAGTAGGCTATAAATGCCCAGATAAAACTTGTTACATAACCAGAAGTTCTACAAGATAAAAATCTCTGATAAAAAGATCAACAAAACACAATCCAAATGACATTCAAACCAAACACAACAATCAAAATGATCATAACCTCCCCACCAAACCAGAAAAATACAAATGTTCAAACAAACATAACAAATCAAACATTGTTTCAGACATGACAACAAATAATTAATTAGATTCATACTTTTGCCGTTTTCTTCTTCGCCTTTGCCGCCTTCCTCTTCTGGGCTTTGGGTGATGACCAGGTCACTGAAGGAATTTTCCTATACAAGAATGCCCATTCCCGGAGGTGTTCCTCCTTCTTCTTCAACTCCTTCACCCCGTCAAGGACCTCTTCATTAAGGACGTTGTATATTGAATCCGCCATCTCATTTGCAATCCAGATTCTCACATAGTCCATGTTGATTCTGAGATCTTTGCGAGGATTCGGAACCAACTCCTTGAGGTGCGTCATGAAGAAGCACATGAAGGGACCACAATCACACCTGTGAAGTTTAGTCTGGAAAACATGAGTAAACAGAGAAATAAAAACGTCAAACTATGGGAAAACAATTGTAAGGCCTAAGAAACTTTACCCATTTGGCTGTTGATGCACATCATCATTCATATACCAAATTAACCATTTGGTAATGTCTTCTGTGTACTCAGCGTGACGAGAGAGGACGGTGTGCATGCTTCTGACCTTGGCCTTAATGTGTTGCTCTCTGTAGCCATGCCCGGACAGAGAGTCTAGAATGTAAATCTCCGAATCCACAAAACTGATGACCATCATCAGCCAGTGGGAGTTCTTTACATTCAAAGGCACAGCAATCTAATTTTATGATAAAACAAATTAGAGTGAAAAAAATCAGTGACCTCCTAGATAACAATGTTATACCTCCTAGATAACAATGTTATATTTCTGGAAAGAAATTGTAAAGACAGAGAACACCACTGTAATGAAATCACTTACATAGCCCATTTCCCTCCAGTCGCCAGAAAATGCATCGTGCAACTTCAGCCCAGGTCTTTCTGTATCCATCAACTGAAAGAGAATAACAACTCATTATACCATATGAAAAAAATCAGTGACCTCCTAGATAACAATGTTATACCTCCTAGATAACAATGTTATATTTCTGGAAAGAAATTGTAAAGACAGAGAACACCACTGTAATGAAATCAAAATGAAGAGGGGGGAAACTTACGGAATACTCGCAGCTCAGGTACCAGATCCTCTTTTTATCTTCGTATGGCCGGTTCTTCTCTTTTTCATGAAGATACATGAGGTATCCATCAATGACCTGAGTGATCAAAAAGCCAATTTTATGAATTCACAGTCACAAGAAAACTTTTTCATTGATTTGATAACATTCTTCAATACCGAGAGCAAAATACTTACGTTGTTGTCGAACCATTCACCTTGGCGGAGTCGCCACGAGCTTCCCCTTGACAGAGTAGTCATCTTCCCTATTCTCAACACCTCCTCACTGCATGAAATGTAAATAAGTATCACTAATGTTTTAAAACATTTAAGTTTTACTTGAACGGTAATGTGTCTTAAATAAAACTTACGTAAATAGTTCGCTAGGAATTTCAGATTCCTGCAAGCTGTATTCTTTCTCGTACTTGTACGTGAGGTAGTAGTGAAGAAAACACTCGTCACCGGTGGGCATTTGGGGAAGGTAGGTAAATCCAGCTGACGGCCTCTTCTTCAAGGCCCCACCATGACCCCGAGAAGACCGTCTGATTATGTGAAGAGCCTTTCCCCATTCATTTCCCACTAGATTCCCTCGTAGCTTCGGAGAACCAGACACGAGAAAGGGCTTTGGTGGTAAATTTGAAGCCACCTAAAATGATAACAGCAGAGAAAACATTTGTAAGTGTTTACAGAACACCTTTAATGAAATAGTAAACAAATGTTTGTTTGCGTACCTGTGTGTCTTGGTTTGTTCTCCCACTGGGACTGTTGACCTCCTCTTCCTCCAGTTTTCTCCTCTTTTGAATGGGAGTTTTAAACTTTTCTTCTTTCTCTTCCTCCTCGCTCTCTCCCTCCTCATCCTTACCCATCTCCTTCTCCTTCTCCTTCTCCTTCCCCTTCTCCTTCTCCTTCTCAACATTTCTTTTTTCCTCACCTTCCTTTTCTCCTTCAGACTTGATCAACTTGTGCAACTCCGCCGCCAGCTGCTTCATGGAAATTTTCTCGAAAAGTTTCTCAAAGATTTTTTCAACATCTTTGGTTTGAAGTTCTGGGTTTTGTTGCACAAACTTCTCGTAGATTTTTTCCTCCTTGACAGGCTCCTCGAGTCTCCTCAGCTTCAACTATATAACCAACAAAAGCAGAAACATTCAATTACTTCTAAGTTAACTATTTCAACAGATTGATAACAATTGTAAACTTTCAGTAGATATCTACTTACATCTTGGTTTTGTTGCACAAACTTCCATCTCTCTGCAACAAGTTCAGTGGTCCAAAACTGAAGCCTCGGAATAGCATCCTGGTTTTCACACCCATCAGGATTTTTCAGCAGCTTCGGGCAGAATTTCTCTAAATACAGAAGCTACATAAACATCGAAAACAATTGTAAGGTGAAGGAAGGAAACAGTAAGCTTGTAACCAACATTAATAAGTATCTGAAAACATTTTTAGTAATCTTTACCATTGGGATCAAAATACATCCCCCGCCGCGGATGCTTTTCCCTTTCTGCACCTTGATTTGCTGTTCTTGGAAGTGATGGAGCCATGTTGCAGCCCAGTTCACCTTTTTGAGGTGCTCAAGATCCACCACATAGCGAGCTAGTGTGGACCTAACACCTTGCCGAGTTTGCGGCATTCCAAAACATCCAAGAACAAATGCAACCGCCCGGCGCTTCCACTCATCCGTCAGAATCTCCCTATTCTCATCAGCAGCAAACCACCTCATGTATGATTCAACCGACGTAACTGGTTGCACAAGTCCGATACTTTGGCCGATTAGCTGAGCCTCTTTGTCAGTTGGCTCAGGTTTGAAAATCTCACCTTCCCAACTTATACCTAGCAGCCAACCGACAATCTCATCGGTGATCTTGAGCGACCGGCCATGCGCCGTCAAGTATCCATCTACTTCAAAAGCATTGTAGATGAATTTGTTGAATTCCTCGGGGGTCCCTGTGATTTGCAGATGCTCCAAACCACCAAGACCCACCTCATACATCCAGGCTCGCTGCTCTTTGGTCATTTTTTGATAAAAATCCTTGATTTTCGGAAGTGATAGGTAGCTCTGACACCGGCGGGGGTTTTTTAGTTTTTTCCTCTCATTCACCTTCTTTTTATCCTTAACTTGTTTCCTCTTCCTCTTCTTGTCCTTGGTGGTGCTGGTTTGGTTCTTGGTGAACGCCGTGTTTCTGACTCAGAAATCTTTTCCTTTGGAGAGAAAGAAAGCTTTTTCTTTGGTTTGGTCTTTTTGGCATCCTTCACCTATTCGTGTTCAAAATAAATCTAAGCAGTTGTCTTTCAAAAATAAATCCATAAAGGTAAAATTGTTATCGAAGATACTGACCTTGTTTTCAACTTCGTGAGGATGTTCTACCTGTAAGGGAACCATGGATTGAACGACTTCTTGGATTTTGACAAGAGGAAGAATTTCTTCACGAATTTCTTCAGGAATTTCAGGAATTTCAGGAATTTCTTCGTGAGGATGTTCATCAATGTCTGCATGTTGGAAATCCAGAACTACCTCTAGGGTATTTTCCATCAGATTTGGAAAACCCTCTTCTTGGGTCTCTTCTACTGGGAAACCCTCTTCAAAAACAACTTCTTGTTCCTCTTGTTGGATTTCCTTTCCCCTTTCTTCTTTCTCTTCAGTCTCTTCTACTGCAATTTCGTCTCCCCTTTCTTCTTTCTCTTCAGTCTCTTCTACTGTAATTTCAGCCCCAATTTCTTCTTTCTCTTCAGTCTCTTCTACTGTAATTTCAGCCCCAATTTCTTCTTTCTCTTCAGAAATTTGTTCATCGGTGTCTGCATGTTCTTTCTCTTCCATCTCTTCTTGATTTTCTTGGGTAGAATTGAGATCTAATTCAGTATGGTTGAGAATAGAATCTAAGGACTTACGAATTTCTTCCGTGTCCTTACTGTTGCTTTCTCCGGCAGATTCGTGTTCTCCGGTCGGATTGGCTCCAATCAATGGCGGAAGAACACTCTGTGACTCAACCGTGGACTCCTCTGTAAGATCTGGAAGGCTATTTAAATCGGCGACCACTTGTTGGGTCATCTTTGTGGGTGAAATTGCTTCCGGATCCATGGAGAGAACAGAGAGAAAGGAGAAAACAGAGAGAGAAAGACCAAAACAGAGAGAAAACAGAGAGAAGGGGAGAAGACGGTAATGGCGAGCGAGAGAGAGAAGGGGAAGAGACGGGTGTATTGGAAAGAGAGAGAGAGTGAATGGAAGAGAGTTTGAAATTATTAAACTACCGTCGGTTTCTATCTTGGAAACCGTGGCAGTTATTTTTTTTTTGAAAACTTTGTCACGTGATTTGATGGTACAAGAGGAACATTTTGAATTTCAAAATTTTTCAAACATAACCTACCCAAACTTTATAATTTTTATCAGTTATAAGGTACATTTATTTTTAAACCCTACAACAAATATTGTCTAGCATGTTTACAAAGTTATCTGAAAAATGTTTTTATAATTTTTCTTCATTTCAATCATCGTGTGGGTCAAGGAGGGGACATTTTATTTTCATTCCCGCCTCGTGTGGGTTAATCCTGATTGACTTGAGTTTGGTCAACTCCCTATTACTGACCCCGAAAACTCTGAAAATCGATTCTCCCCCACTAATTGCTCGAGATGTTTTGGTAAATGTGGCTCGTGCATGTTGAGTGACTTTATTTGTGATTACATTAAGCTCCCGAGTCACACACTTGAAGGATACACGAACAATGGCGCTGTCCCCATCACACACTGTTCCATGGCGGAAGGCCTTGTGTTGTAGCACATCACGGTGTGCCTTGAGCTTTTTGGTGGTTGTGTTGAGGAGTCATATTGTGTAATTTTGCAATGAAGCGTAATGACGCGAGGGTTCTCCTTCCGTCCCGCCACGAGTGTTCAACAACACGATGGTATCGTGCCACGGGTGCGTTCATCATTTCATGTAACTGGGTTCTTCTTTACCCAAAAGATTATTGGGCCGTGAAGAAACATCATAACATCCTAACTCTACATTGTGTGAGTCAAATTACACCGAGTAAGGCAACATTCGTTGTGAACTTGCTCAATTCAAATGATAATATCTGGGAACGTGATATTGCTCTCTATATGTCTGAAAATGTTTTCTGCCACTCTGATACTGTTTACGCTCTCTGAGATTCAATATAGGGCACCTTTCATATTACTTGGCTGGAATTTCTTCTTCAGTGTTGAACATAAATCAACAAATAACATATGGGGCTCGAATTAATCCATAAAAACTAAATTTTTGTAACGTGAATGTCTACGTGCTTTTAATTTTTACTCAACCTATTTGAGTCTTAATAATCAAGTAATATATTTGGTTTTCCAAGTCCATTATAGTTTCAAATTACGGCACTGTGATGTTTTCATTCTACAAAACAGGCTCTCTCCCATGCAAAATGCATGTGATCCAACCTTTCTTTGACATTGTTTTCTGACTTCTTGAAGATGTTTTCCAATTTTCTAAACCCTAGAACCATTGTTATCTTCATAGCTTAGAAATGTTGTCTGTGTTTGAGCCATGTTTTTATAATTTTTCTTCATTTCAATCATCGTGTGGGTCAAGGAGGGGACATTTTATTTTCATTCCCGCCTCGTGTGGGTTAATCCTGATTGACTTGAGTTTGGTCAACTCCCTATTACTGACCCCGAAAACTCTGAAAATCGATTCTCCCCCACTAATTGCTCGAGATGTTTTGGTAAATGTGGCTCGTGCATGTTGAGTGACTTTATTTGTGATTACATTAAGCTCCCGAGTCACACACTTGAAGGATACACGAACAATGGCGCTGTCCCCATCACACACTGTTCCATGGCGGAAGGCCTTGTGTTGTAGCACATCACGGTGTGCCTTGAGCTTTTTGGTGGTTGTGTTGAGGAGTCATATTGTGTAATTTTGCAATGAAGCGTAATGACGCGAGGGTTCTCCTTCCGTCCCGCCACGAGTGTTCAACAACACGATGGTATCGTGCCACGGGTGCGTTCATCATTTCATGTAACTGGGTTCTTCTTTACCCAAAAGATTATTGGGCCGTGAAGAAACATCATAACATCCTAACTCTACATTGTGTGAGTCAAATTACACCGAGTAAGGCAACATTCGTTGTGAACTTGCTCAATTCAAATGATAATATCTGGGAACGTGATATTGCTCTCTATATGTCTGAAAATGTTTTCTGCCACTCTGATACTGTTTACGCTCTCTGAGATTCAATATAGGGCACCTTTCATATTACTTGGCTGGAATTTCTTCTTCAGTGTTGAACATAAATCAACAAATAACATATGGGGCTCGAATTAATCCATAAAAACTAAATTTTTGTAACGTGAATGTCTACGTGCTTTTAATTTTTACTCAACCTATTTGAGTCTTAATAATCAAGTAATATATTTGGTTTTCCAAGTCCATTATAGTTTCAAATTACGGCACTGTGATGTTTTCATTCTACAAAACAGGCTCTCTCCCATGCAAAATGCATGTGATCCAACCTTTCTTTGACATTGTTTTCTGACTTCTTGAAGATGTTTTCCAATTTTCTAAACCCTAGAACCATTGTTATCTTCATAGCTTAGAAATGTTGTCTGTGTTTGAGCCATGTTTTTATAATTTTTCTTCATTTCAATCATCGTGTGGGTCAAGGAGGGGACATTTTATTTTCATTCCCGCCTCGTGTGGGTTAATCCTGATTGACTTGAGTTTGGTCAACTCCCTATTACTGACCCCGAAAACTCTGAAAATCGATTCTCCCCCACTAATTGCTCGAGATGTTTTGGTAAATGTGGCTCGTGCATGTTGAGTGACTTTATTTGTGATTACATTAAGCTCCCGAGTCACACACTTGAAGGATACACGAACAATGGCGCTGTCCCCATCACACACTGTTCCATGGCGGAAGGCCTTGTGTTGTAGCACATCACGGTGTGCCTTGAGCTTTTTGGTGGTTGTGTTGAGGAGTCATATTGTGTAATTTTGCAATGAAGCGTAATGACGCGAGGGTTCTCCTTCCGTCCCGCCACGAGTGTTCAACAACACGATGGTATCGTGCCACGGGTGCGTTCATCATTTCATGTAACTGGGTTCTTCTTTACCCAAAAGATTATTGGGCCGTGAAGAAACATCATAACATCCTAACTCTACATTGTGTGAGTCAAATTACACCGAGTAAGGCAACATTCGTTGTGAACTTGCTCAATTCAAATGATAATATCTGGGAACGTGATATTGCTCTCTATATGTCTGAAAATGTTTTCTGCCACTCTGATACTGTTTACGCTCTCTGAGATTCAATATAGGGCACCTTTCATATTACTTGGCTGGAATTTCTTCTTCAGTGTTGAACATAAATCAACAAATAACATATGGGGCTCGAATTAATCCATAAAAACTAAATTTTTGTAACGTGAATGTCTACGTGCTTTTAATTTTTACTCAACCTATTTGAGTCTTAATAATCAAGTAATATATTTGGTTTTCCAAGTCCATTATAGTTTCAAATTACGGCACTGTGATGTTTTCATTCTACAAAACAGGCTCTCTCCCATGCAAAATGCATGTGATCCAACCTTTCTTTGACATTGTTTTCTGACTTCTTGAAGATGTTTTCCAATTTTCTAAACCCTAGAACCATTGTTATCTTCATAGCTTAGAAATGTTGTCTGTGTTTGAGCCATGTTTTTATAATTTTTCTTCATTTCAATCATCGTGTGGGTCAAGGAGGGGACATTTTATTTTCATTCCCGCCTCGTGTGGGTTAATCCTGATTGACTTGAGTTTGGTCAACTCCCTATTACTGACCCCGAAAACTCTGAAAATCGATTCTCCCCCACTAATTGCTCGAGATGTTTTGGTAAATGTGGCTCGTGCATGTTGAGTGACTTTATTTGTGATTACATTAAGCTCCCGAGTCACACACTTGAAGGATACACGAACAATGGCGCTGTCCCCATCACACACTGTTCCATGGCGGAAGGCCTTGTGTTGTAGCACATCACGGTGTGCCTTGAGCTTTTTGGTGGTTGTGTTGAGGAGTCATATTGTGTAATTTTGCAATGAAGCGTAATGACGCGAGGGTTCTCCTTCCGTCCCGCCACGAGTGTTCAACAACACGATGGTATCGTGCCACGGGTGCGTTCATCATTTCATGTAACTGGGTTCTTCTTTACCCAAAAGATTATTGGGCCGTGAAGAAACATCATAACATCCTAACTCTACATTGTGTGAGTCAAATTACACCGAGTAAGGCAACATTCGTTGTGAACTTGCTCAATTCAAATGATAATATCTGGGAACGTGATATTGCTCTCTATATGTCTGAAAATGTTTTCTGCCACTCTGATACTGTTTACGCTCTCTGAGATTCAATATAGGGCACCTTTCATATTACTTGGCTGGAATTTCTTCTTCAGTGTTGAACATAAATCAACAAATAACATATGGGGCTCGAATTAATCCATAAAAACTAAATTTTTGTAACGTGAATGTCTACGTGCTTTTAATTTTTACTCAACCTATTTGAGTCTTAATAATCAAGTAATATATTTGGTTTTCCAAGTCCATTATAGTTTCAAATTACGGCACTGTGATGTTTTCATTCTACAAAACAGGCTCTCTCCCATGCAAAATGCATGTGATCCAACCTTTCTTTGACATTGTTTTCTGACTTCTTGAAGATGTTTTCCAATTTTCTAAACCCTAGAACCATTGTTATCTTCATAGCTTAGAAATGTTGTCTGTGTTTGAGCCATGTTTTTATAATTTTTCTTCATTTCAATCATCGTGTGGGTCAAGGAGGGGACATTTTATTTTCATTCCCGCCTCGTGTGGGTTAATCCTGATTGACTTGAGTTTGGTCAACTCCCTATTACTGACCCCGAAAACTCTGAAAATCGATTCTCCCCCACTAATTGCTCGAGATGTTTTGGTAAATGTGGCTCGTGCATGTTGAGTGACTTTATTTGTGATTACATTAAGCTCCCGAGTCACACACTTGAAGGATACACGAACAATGGCGCTGTCCCCATCACACACTGTTCCATGGCGGAAGGCCTTGTGTTGTAGCACATCACGGTGTGCCTTGAGCTTTTTGGTGGTTGTGTTGAGGAGTCATATTGTGTAATTTTGCAATGAAGCGTAATGACGCGAGGGTTCTCCTTCCGTCCCGCCACGAGTGTTCAACAACACGATGGTATCGTGCCACGGGTGCGTTCATCATTTCATGTAACTGGGTTCTTCTTTACCCAAAAGATTATTGGGCCGTGAAGAAACATCATAACATCCTAACTCTACATTGTGTGAGTCAAATTACACCGAGTAAGGCAACATTCGTTGTGAACTTGCTCAATTCAAATGATAATATCTGGGAACGTGATATTGCTCTCTATATGTCTGAAAATGTTTTCTGCCACTCTGATACTGTTTACGCTCTCTGAGATTCAATATAGGGCACCTTTCATATTACTTGGCTGGAATTTCTTCTTCAGTGTTGAACATAAATCAACAAATAACATATGGGGCTCGAATTAATCCATAAAAACTAAATTTTTGTAACGTGAATGTCTACGTGCTTTTAATTTTTACTCAACCTATTTGAGTCTTAATAATCAAGTAATATATTTGGTTTTCCAAGTCCATTATAGTTTCAAATTACGGCACTGTGATGTTTTCATTCTACAAAACAGGCTCTCTCCCATGCAAAATGCATGTGATCCAACCTTTCTTTGACATTGTTTTCTGACTTCTTGAAGATGTTTTCCAATTTTCTAAACCCTAGAACCATTGTTATCTTCATAGCTTAGAAATGTTGTCTGTGTTTGAGCCATGTTTTTATAATTTTTCTTCATTTCAATCATCGTGTGGGTCAAGGAGGGGACATTTTATTTTCATTCCCGCCTCGTGTGGGTTAATCCTGATTGACTTGAGTTTGGTCAACTCCCTATTACTGACCCCGAAAACTCTGAAAATCGATTCTCCCCCACTAATTGCTCGAGATGTTTTGGTAAATGTGGCTCGTGCATGTTGAGTGACTTTATTTGTGATTACATTAAGCTCCCGAGTCACACACTTGAAGGATACACGAACAATGGCGCTGTCCCCATCACACACTGTTCCATGGCGGAAGGCCTTGTGTTGTAGCACATCACGGTGTGCCTTGAGCTTTTTGGTGGTTGTGTTGAGGAGTCATATTGTGTAATTTTGCAATGAAGCGTAATGACGCGAGGGTTCTCCTTCCGTCCCGCCACGAGTGTTCAACAACACGATGGTATCGTGCCACGGGTGCGTTCATCATTTCATGTAACTGGGTTCTTCTTTACCCAAAAGATTATTGGGCCGTGAAGAAACATCATAACATCCTAACTCTACATTGTGTGAGTCAAATTACACCGAGTAAGGCAACATTCGTTGTGAACTTGCTCAATTCAAATGATAATATCTGGGAACGTGATATTGCTCTCTATATGTCTGAAAATGTTTTCTGCCACTCTGATACTGTTTACGCTCTCTGAGATTCAATATAGGGCACCTTTCATATTACTTGGCTGGAATTTCTTCTTCAGTGTTGAACATAAATCAACAAATAACATATGGGGCTCGAATTAATCCATAAAAACTAAATTTTTGTAACGTGAATGTCTACGTGCTTTTAATTTTTACTCAACCTATTTGAGTCTTAATAATCAAGTAATATATTTGGTTTTCCAAGTCCATTATAGTTTCAAATTACGGCACTGTGATGTTTTCATTCTACAAAACAGGCTCTCTCCCATGCAAAATGCATGTGATCCAACCTTTCTTTGACATTGTTTTCTGACTTCTTGAAGATGTTTTCCAATTTTCTAAACCCTAGAACCATTGTTATCTTCATAGCTTAGAAATGTTGTCTGTGTTTGAGCCATGTTTTTATAATTTTTCTTCATTTCAATCATCGTGTGGGTCAAGGAGGGGACATTTTATTTTCATTCCCGCCTCGTGTGGGTTAATCCTGATTGACTTGAGTTTGGTCAACTCCCTATTACTGACCCCGAAAACTCTGAAAATCGATTCTCCCCCACTAATTGCTCGAGATGTTTTGGTAAATGTGGCTCGTGCATGTTGAGTGACTTTATTTGTGATTACATTAAGCTCCCGAGTCACACACTTGAAGGATACACGAACAATGGCGCTGTCCCCATCACACACTGTTCCATGGCGGAAGGCCTTGTGTTGTAGCACATCACGGTGTGCCTTGAGCTTTTTGGTGGTTGTGTTGAGGAGTCATATTGTGTAATTTTGCAATGAAGCGTAATGACGCGAGGGTTCTCCTTCCGTCCCGCCACGAGTGTTCAACAACACGATGGTATCGTGCCACGGGTGCGTTCATCATTTCATGTAACTGGGTTCTTCTTTACCCAAAAGATTATTGGGCCGTGAAGAAACATCATAACATCCTAACTCTACATTGTGTGAGTCAAATTACACCGAGTAAGGCAACATTCGTTGTGAACTTGCTCAATTCAAATGATAATATCTGGGAACGTGATATTGCTCTCTATATGTCTGAAAATGTTTTCTGCCACTCTGATACTGTTTACGCTCTCTGAGATTCAATATAGGGCACCTTTCATATTACTTGGCTGGAATTTCTTCTTCAGTGTTGAACATAAATCAACAAATAACATATGGGGCTCGAATTAATCCATAAAAACTAAATTTTTGTAACGTGAATGTCTACGTGCTTTTAATTTTTACTCAACCTATTTGAGTCTTAATAATCAAGTAATATATTTGGTTTTCCAAGTCCATTATAGTTTCAAATTACGGCACTGTGATGTTTTCATTCTACAAAACAGGCTCTCTCCCATGCAAAATGCATGTGATCCAACCTTTCTTTGACATTGTTTTCTGACTTCTTGAAGATGTTTTCCAATTTTCTAAACCCTAGAACCATTGTTATCTTCATAGCTTAGAAATGTTGTCTGTGTTTGAGCCATGTTTTTATAATTTTTCTTCATTTCAATCATCGTGTGGGTCAAGGAGGGGACATTTTATTTTCATTCCCGCCTCGTGTGGGTTAATCCTGATTGACTTGAGTTTGGTCAACTCCCTCTTACTGACCCCGAAAACTCTGAAAATCGATTCTCCCCCACTAATTGCTCGAGATGTTTTGGTAAATGTGGCTCGTGCATGTTGAGTGACTTTATTTGTGATTACATTAAGCTCCCGAGTCACACACTTGAAGGATACACGAACAATGGCGCTGTCCCCATCACACACTGTTCCATGGCGGAAGGCCTTGTGTTGTAGCACATCACGGTGTGCCTTGAGCTTTTTGGTGGTTGTGTTGAGGAGTCATATTGTGTAATTTTGCAATGAAGCGTAATGAAGTTTAGAAACTTCTTATATTATTCACATTGTCCATTTGTTGCAAAGAGTAATAACAAATCTTTGGGAAGCTAGGAGAGTTAATAAAACTTTCATTATTAGGGAAAGATAAATTAATGATATGGTTGGGGTAGTTCAATTAATGTGTTCAGAATTTCATCAGGCCCTCTTGGACAACTACCACCTAACTCCATTAAAGTTTCGTATAATCTGAGGATTTGAAATTGTTATCTGCATGTCAACAATTGTAATCTGGTTCTCAGACATTTCTCTCTTGTATAACTAATGGATTGGTAGTTGAAATATTTATTATTTTAGGTACAATAAATGTAAAGGAAGTTGCCTTTACAGATGTTTAGTACTATGTTTAGTAACTTCTTATTTTATTCACATTGTCCATTTGTTGCAAAGAGTAATAACAAATCTTTGGGAAGCTAGGAGAGTTAATAAAACTTTCATTATTAGGGAAAGATAAATTAATGATATGGTTGGGGTAGTTCAATTAATGTGTTCAGAATTTCATCAGGCCCTCTAGGACAACTACCACCTAACTCCATTAAAGTTTCGTATAATCTGAGGATTTGAAATTGTTATCTTCATGTCTACAATTGTAATCTGGTTCTCAGACATTTCTCTCTGGTATAACTAATGGATTGGTAGTTGAAATATTTATTATTTTAGGTACAATAAATGTAAAGGAAGTTGCCTTTACAGATGTTTAGTACTATGTTTAGTAACTTCTTATTTTATTCACATTGTCCATTTGTTGCAAAGAGTAATAACAAATCTTTGGGAAGCTAGGAGAGTTAATAAAACTTTCATTATTAGGGAAAGATAAATTAATGATATGGTTGGGGTAGTTCAATTAATGTGTTCAGAATTTCATCAGGCCCTCTAGGACAACTACCACCTAACTCCATTAAAGTTTCGTATAATCTGAGGATTTGACATTGTTATCTGCATGTCTACAATTGTAATCTGGTTCTCAGACATTTCTCTCTGGTATAACTAATGGATTGGTAGTTGAAATATTTATTATTTTAGGTACAATAAATGTAAAGGAAGTTGCCTTTACAGATGTTTAGTACTATGTTTAGTAACTTCTTATTTTATTCACATTGTCCATTTGTTGCAAAGAGTAATAACAAATCTTTGGGAAGCTAGGAGAGTTAATAAAACTTTCATTATTAGGGAAAGATAAATTAATGATATGGTTGGGGTAGTTCAATTAATGTGTTCAGAATTTCATCAGGCCCTCTAGGACAACTACCACCTAACTCCATTAAAGTTTCGTATAATCTGAGGATTTGACATTGTTATCTGCATGTCTACAATTGAAATCTGGTTCTCAGACATTTCTCTCTGGTATAACTAATGGATTGGTAGTTGAAATATTTATTATTTTAGGTACAATAAATGTAAAGGAAGTTGCCTTTACAGATGTTTAGTACTATGTTTAGTAACTTCTTATTTTATTCACATTGCCATCATTAAAAATATGTTCCAAATGAGGCAATTCTATTTTTTTGTTTGTTGAAGTCTTCTTATTTGAATTGTAATGGTGAGCAGGGAAGGATAGAAACAAACTTCCAGATGAATTCGAGAGAAGTTAGAGAAAGTGGCTATTATGGCAAAGGTAAAGCTTTGTGTTCTTTGCCTCATGATTATGAAGAAGACGAATACGATTTCGAAGCCATGGATGACGATGAAGGATACGATTTCTCTCTTACAGAGCCATATGAGGATGATGACGATGAAACAAGAGCCTCCTTTGTCATTGCTCCAAATGGTGATCTGAAACCCGGTACGTAATAGTAAGCTTGTTGTTAATCTTTTTAACTGCTTGGATAAAAATAACAACTTTCCTGCCTACAGGAGTAATATACACCAAGGAACAGGTGGAGGCAATGACTTTTGCCAGTGAGATTGAGGCTTTTGACTGGTACAACCTTTATGCCTTGATGCTGGGTTTCGGGATAAGAAGGTGTAATAGAAGGTATTTTGATCCGGAAACGAAGGAGCTCACAAAGTCTAGGATCTTTGTATGTGCGCGACAAGGTGTCCGATCTGATAAGTGGAAATACATGGAAAATCGGAAGAGGGAGCATACTAGAAACACTCGGTGCCTCTGCAAAGCTCGAATAAGAATTAAAAGAACTTCACCTACGGAGCCGTTTACAGTGGATTATTTTCAACCAGAACATTCTCACACACTTTCTGATCCACAGTGCAGGAGCATGCACCGGTCTCACAGAAAGGTGACCGAGTCAGATATCGAACACATCAGATCATTGAAGGAGGTGGGCATAAAGTACTGTCAAGGCTTCCTTTTGATGGTAAAACAATCCGGAGGCTATGCCAACGTCCCTTACACACAGAAGGATATGTATAACAAAATGGCTTCTCTGGACAAATTATATTCCAATGAAGGAGATGGCCAACAGACTCTGAAGTTCATTGATAGTCTGGAAAAAAGCCATCATGGTGTTTTCAAAAGGTAAGAGTATTATCTATTACTCAAAAAATGTTTTCTACACTGTTGATATTATGTTCACACATTAGAATTGCTATCTTTTGCTTACAATTGTTATCTTTTGTAAGAATGTTTTCTCACATGCTATCAGATTGTTCTGTTCCTTCATAAAAATTTTCTAAATATTTAATAATGCTCTCTGTATATTATTTTTGTTTTTTAGGTTCATATTGGGGAGCAACCAAGAACTTCAAAGTTTATTTTGGTGTGACAGGAGATCACAGGAAGATTACAAAAGGTTTGGGGATGTACTTATTTTCGATGCAACATACAAAGCAAACATGTATCGAAAACCCTTAGTAATTTTATCTGGGGTGAACAATCACTTTCAAAATACAGTTTTTGCCTTTGCGGTTGTTCATGACGAGAAAAAAGAAACATATGAGTGGGTCTTGAGTTGTTTGATGGAGGCAATGGAGAATAAGATGCCCGTGTCGGTTATTACGGATGGTGATTTAGCCATGAAAAGTGCCATTCAAAAAATTTTCCCACATGCAAAACATCGTTTGTGTTCTTGGCATCTTTGTCGGAATGCTGAAGGAAAGCTGAAGAAGGGTGCCGCATTCATTTCTGATTTTAAGAAATGTATGCATAGTAGGAAACCCGAGAATTTTTGGTTTGAAGATTGGCAGGCCATGGTAGAAAGATGGGACCTCTCTCATAACCATTGGATCCAAGTAACCTACTTGGCTAGGCACATGTGGGCAGAGACATACCTGAAATTCTTCTTCTTTGCCGGACAAACAACAACCTCGAGGTGCGAGAGCGTAAACAGTTTTTTCAAGGATTTTGTGTCCTATATGGATAAGTTGGTCGACCTTTGCAGGGGTTTAATGACTGGGTTAGGAAAGCTACGAAAAAATGAGAGGGAGGAACACTTTAAATCTGACCAATCGGACCCGATATGTACAACGAGGTTCAGGAAGCTAGAGAAGCATGCAGCTGAGGTATTCACAAATAATATCTTCCTCAAGTTCAAGCATCAAGCTGAGATGGCAGAGGATTACAGAGTAACGAAGGTTATTCCCATTGAAGAATCAAAGGTTGATCAATTCTACGTGATGAGAGGTGAAATAAAGCACAGTGTGGTACGCATATTTCTCTCTTCATGTACTAATTGATATTAGTTTGTAGTGTAGTGTACACACGTAGTACTTTTGATGCCTAAATATCAAATAAATATCTGCTTATTTACAAGGGTTTTCTAATCCTTTGAAAATGCTTTCTGTTCTTTTATGGTAATTCTCTGTCTTTTCCTACATAAATTTTGAAATGAATGTTATCTCTCATGTGATTATTGTTCTCCCTCTTTTTAACATTATCTTCTCTACTGCTGCAGCAAATTGTTCAGTGTACACGATCTAATCGCGGTCTTTGCTGCACTTGCTTTAAGTTTGAGACATCGAAGATGATCTGCAAACATATGATTCTTGTTCTGAAAGAGAAGGGTGTTAATAGGATCCCTACAAATTTAATTGCTGATAGGTGGGTAAAAACGGATAAGAAATTCTACGCAACCGAGCCTTCGATGAAGGAGCCTATTCAGAAGTCGTGTGACGACCCAGCCGTCCAAGCTTCTCGTCGGGGTGCCATGAAGAGCCAGGTGACATTGTACACCTCTTTGGGTTGTAGATCTTTTGCAAATTATAAGTATTGGAAGGATCACATGGCCGATGGAATCAGAACTATGACGAGAATGTGTACTCAATCTGAAGAGGGTACGCACGGAGGTGTGAAGAAAGAAGATAATCCCTACAGCCACGTGAAGAATCCGAACCCACCGGACACGAAACACCCAAAAGGACCCAAGCAGGACAAGCGCAGACGGTGCGGTAATTGCAAGGAGCTTGGACACAACAGGACTACATGTCCCAATCCTCCCGTGGACTCCTACGAAGAAGAAATCGATGCGGAAGATGATTAACGAGAGATACCAGTTGAATTTGATGACAAAGGGGACTTCTATTGGTCTCAATCAACGAATATGTCATGGAAAGGCAATTAGGACTTATGTTTGCTGGTTTTAGGATGGAATTACTCGTGAAGATCCATCACTTAGAACGGATGTTATCTACTTTGTATGCTTTTGTTATCTAGTTTATGCTTCTGGTTATCTATAGATCTTGTGCTGTTATCTTTCTGGGCAGTTTCTGCAGCAGAAAGATTACAATTGTTTTCTAGTGCTATCTACTAATCTAACAATGTTATCTACAAACCCTAGTGACCTGCTATACCGGGTAAACTTTTTGTCTCGTAGTGACGGGGCCCGCGCTAGCGGACAAATTAGCTGACGTCCGCCCTATTGGCGGACGCACTGTAGACCAGCCCACTACTAGTACTCGTACTTGGATCAAGGCTTACACCATCAGTTACATCCCACCATCATTTCCCTATGGTAAAATTCGACAAGTGGTCTACTTTCCTCATCATCACCCAACAAGAAGTAATTTCTCAACTTGCAATGATGATGATGATGATGATTATTGGACCGGCATATTCATCTTTGAATGCCAGCGTCAGTTTTTCCAATATGACTCGCGCACCAAAAAGGCCGGTCCATTCCTTGTAGGTGGCTTCTTGCCCCGCCTCCATGTAGCTAGTGGCCGTTTTTTCCCACTGAAACATGGTTTGAGCTGCACTAGCTTACCACCCCTCAGTGAGACAATGCTGCCACCACGGCGCCGCCAACCACGTTCACTGCCGGCTCAAGCCTCCCATCCTCCACCACCATCTGGGACAATGCCGCCACCACATCACTGCCCACCACCACGTCCCTCCATGTATTATTGTTCCCCGCCTCAAGCCTCCTATCCTCCACCACCACCTGGGACAATGCCACCACAATGGCGCTCCCTGCCGCCCCGCCCACCACTGCGCTCTCATGCTTCACCGCCTCAACTCTCCCATCCACCACCCCCTGGGACAATGACACCACACCTGCGCTCCCTGCCGCTGCGCCCACCACTGCACTACCATGCTTCACCGCCTCAACTCTCCCATCCATCATCACCACCACCGCCACCCCCTGGGACAATGACACCACAGCGGCGCTCCCTGCCGCCGCGCCCAATACTGCACCCTCATCCTTCACCGCCTCAACTCTCCCATCCACCACCATTTTATCCACACCACGACGTAAATCCACCAGAATCCAAGATGAGAAAGCTACATCATTAGTTGCTGCCGCCACATTCTGCATCCCCACCACCGCGCTAACCCGTTATTTTTGCATGTTTTTTTTTGTCACACGGTCCACAGCCACTAGAATACTACCCTCAAAGCTTTGCTACTACCACCAAGACCACAACCACTACCACTTCAAGCATTTCAATCCTCACAACTTATGCTCTGCTCAAGGGTGAGACTCAGATACAAAGCTTGCTTGCTGGAGTTCTTGGACAGATGAATACAAAGTGTGCTCTTAAACTGAAGGAAAGCTCTACTCAGACGTTCGACAACTTCACATTTATGCTAGAAAGATATCTACCCTGTACTTGTTGCTGTATTCTGGTACAATCTCTCTTGTTCTTGGGAGAATTAATGAATTTTATGCAATGACTATCTGGACTATCTGAATTAATGAATTTGGATAAAAAAAAAAAGACTATCTGGATTATGGTCTATTATATTTACAGTGCTATGTGCTGGCTTGTTGGATTTGAACTCGGGATTGTTTATCCAGTTAGTTAATTGGCAACATTTATTTATAGCTGTGATGTGAACCTACGTTACCAGAAACGTGAAACGCGATAGGTGCCGGTACTGGGTATGCGGGGTAGGCTTCTCCGGAACAATGTCCGAGACGAAATGCAATTACCAGGAACGAGGAACACTGTTATGAACAATTTCCCCCCCAGTTACATAGAAGTCCAACAATATCAATTAAGTAGTTTCATACTTACATTTTCAAATCCCGTTCTTATGATAACATAATTTTGTGCAAATAAGTGCCACTGAAAACTAGTAATATAAACACGTCAATTATGTACTCACTCTACGAAACGCTTGGGTCGATGCTTTCTGCATTTTGGGTCGAAAACGTACCGCATTTCGGTACGTACGACACGGAACGAGAAACGCAGATACTTTTACGTTTCTGGTAACAAAGCTGTGAACTCCCTCATAGTTATTGTATGCTTGCTTGTGTTAAGTATTCCTTGAATCAAAAGTGTCTACTATGTGTGGTTATCCGGGAATCAAAAGCTTCTGTTTTGAGGTATAAAAATACACTTCTACTCAGCCTAAATAAGATTGCATGTCTTTTCTTCTACACGGCGGAATAAGCTCTTCGTTAAGATGCATTTTTTCCCTTTATTACATGTAGTAGAGATAATTCCATTGATGCGTAGACCCGGCCTATATGATATTCAGAGGACAAAAGTATCTGTGAATTGGGCCCGGCCTATATGCTAGTGACGTTCAAAGTTCTAAATATATCTTTGAATTTGTTCGGTAATTGCTAAATTTGAAAACTCACACATTAGGTCTTATCTTACAACCTCAGATTCCCTTTGGGGATGGATCCAACCAAGCCGGAAGAAGTGTCTGCAGTAATAGCCTTTTACAGCTATATCAGAGATCACCTCTATTGATACTTGCCGATGCTATTAGTGACCTTTCGAGCCCAGGTTTGTTTATTGAGCACAATACCAATCCCCTGGGCGGCCGCAAAGTGGTTTTCAATTTTAAGCTAAGGTCTCAATACAACTTGGACGTCGAATTTGTTGCATCTTGCGGTGATTTGATGTGTTTATACAATGATCATGTCATCTATGTTTACAGTCCTTCCACTAGCCACATCGGTGGATGATGGAGGGGGCTCATTCACCAGAGCTGCTGAATTCTGGTACCCCTTTCCCCTAAGTTTTACTATACTAACTAAAGCTTGTGTGTTTTGGATTCAATGGGCTTGCTTTTATGTAATGATGACGATGATGATGATGATGATACTTATAGATAGTACTATGCGGGCTTCTTGTTAGATTTGAACTTCTGCAGCTAGGGTGGTAGCTCAAGTGGTAGAGCGTTGGAAGCGCCTTCATGCGGTCCCGGGTTCAAACCTGGTAGACGACAAAACAATTTCTCAAAAAAAAAAAAAAAGATTTGAACTTCTAAGTGTCTCTACTAGTATTAAGTCCCGTGGAAAATATTATCCTTGTAGTAAATGTAGTAGTTATAATTTGTTTGTGCATGGGTTCAACTAGTAAGAATCCCCCCGAGTTATTGCCTGCTTTTAGAGTGCTCAGTTTCTTCGAAACCCTCCTCCTTTCTACTTATATATGCCTGGATTAAAAATTATTGTTGTGCGAGTAGCATTGATGGAAATGTCCTGCTTCCAGTAACATTACGATTCACTACTAGGAAAAATAGTGCAGCTACTCATAGTTGTTGTGATTGTAGGATTCCTCTCTTGATTATATAGAGTAGTTGATGTCTCCTTGCATCTGAAAATATATTGAAATGGAAACTCAATGTTGTAGGAGATATGTTGATTCAAATTGAGAAGTCAGCTCCGAGTTGTTGTAAAGAGAAGAACACAGTAGTTGACAAGTGAGACGTATTAGTTACATAAACTAAAGAGATGAACTTTTCCAATATGACATACACACTAACGAGGCCACATATCTTTCACAAGATAAGTTCATCCCGGGGCTCCATATATTTTCTGACAACTTGTATCTTTTGAAGGGTGGTCCACTTGTTCCGCTGTGCAAGGGTTCACCCAGATGGCTTTGAGTACCAGTTACAAGAAGTCAAGAGGAGAAAGGTACATTTGAGATCTATGGATTCGCACTTGGACGGCACAAAGTTAGCTCGAAACTAGTAACTTGTGAATGAGAAAATTGTCTGCTTATTTATCGTGTTGAATGCCGACCTTTAGGCTACAACTTTGAAAGAGACTAGTTCTGAATAAGAGTTATAAAACACGCGCCGTGGGGCCGGTCGGGTAATCGGTTGGCTATATATAATATGGTGTTTATATTTTTATAGCATGTTTTTTATTTTCTTTGGAACAACTATTTGTTCCCTAGGAACGTGAGGAAGAGGCTCTGGTAAGTAGGATTGTGCTCCGTGACAGTTGAAGCGTATTGTTATGTCAAACCACCTCACGAACGAAGAACGAATAAAAGAAGAACACGAGTATTTTACGTGGTTCGCTAGCAAAATATTTGCTAACTAACTCCACGGTGGAAAAGCACTCTTTATTCACTTAAGAGAAACAATACAATGTTTTTGCATACCTAGTAGAGAGACTACTAGCTTCTTTATATAGTACCTTACAGGAAACCCACATGCCAAAGGTTTCCGAAACCAAATTGGAAACAAACTTGCTGCCCATAAGTTTCCATCTTTGATATGGAAACAATTCCTAACAATTTCTACCTCATTATTCCACCGCCTTTGACTAATTCAACACATTCAAGGCACCTCCTCAACACGTATGATGTAATAGACCGTCCCACATCGAAATATTTTAAATTATATGTATAGTTTATAGTACACCTTGTGGATTACTACTAGCACATTCAAATGTTACGCATTTTTATCCAGTAGAACGGATAATAAATGTGCTGGGATAATAGTAATAGTAATCTGTTCGGGTAAAATAGTAATAGTAATCTGTTCGGGTTATTACACATTATCTCCTTATCCTCCATATATATTTTTTAGGAATTATCCTCCCTATAAATTGAGAATCTCTTCTAAACTTGAAGATACACAATATCATGTGCTTTGTTCACTGACAATATCATCTCTTTTTGTTAATCGGTTCGGGCAATCAAGGGCAAGTGCTATGCCGGTTGATTGCATCAAATAAATCCTGTTAAAAACCGATAGCACCTGGGGCAAGTTCTGCTCGTCCCGCACATTCCGATTGGAACCGAATTCAAAACTATGATTGACTGTGATTTTAAGTGTAAATATCCTCAAATTTGAGAGCCAAAAAGGGTGAAAGCGTCATTTTGCAAATTAGAAGGGCTTAAATGTGTCTTTACATCAAACTTGAGGGCTGAAAGTGTCCTTACATTGATCCTAAATTAGTAAAATGCAAAAAAAACCCCAAACCTATTTATAGCTTCCAAATTCCAAAATTATTCCAATACTCCATAACAGAGACTCTCTTTCTCTCTACCACTACATAGATCAATAGAGAGGTAACCACCGTACGCCGCCGTCAATTAACGCCGGCGATCACTCCGCCTCCTTCACACGGTCACCGACGTTACCTTCCTGCCTGAAACGGAGCTCATCCCCAACGAAAATCCCAGGTCAGTTCGCGATAAACCCTAACCCTAGTTCTGTTTAATTCGCCTTTCTTATTGCGAAACCGAACGATTGTATCATTGCCATGTTGCTTTAGACTCCAATTTCAGTTTTTTCTTTGTGTGGCTGGAGATTGGAGAGATTGCTTTAATTTTCACCAATTCAGATCAGATTAAAAAAACAAAAAAGAGGCCTTTTTATCTAGATCTGTGGAGATGGTTGATGGGTCAATGCCAGTATTACCAGAGGATATCTTAGTTGACATATTCTCAAGACTTGGTGGAAAAGTTGTTTGCAAATTTAAGTGCTTGTCTAAATCTTGGCTTTCCTTAATCTCATCCAAGAACTCAGAATTCAACACATTGCACCGCCTCAGGGCAAATCAGAGGCCACCTCTGTTGGTACTCACCGATGCTGTTAGCGACCGTTCCAGCCCGGGTTTGGTTATCGAGCACGATACCAATCCCCTGGGCCGCAAAGTGGTTTTCAATTTTAAGCTGAGGTCTCTATGCTACTTGGAGGACGAATTCGTTTCGTCTTGCGGCGATTTGATGTGTTTCTTTAATGATAGGGTTGTATATGTTTACAGTCCTTCCACTAGACAGTACCTGCGTTACGACACTCATGTTTCCAACGAATTTAGGGTTGCACTTGTCTATGTTGCTTCCTTGAATATGTACAAGGTTGTCAAGTTGGACGTCAAGTTGGAGGTCGTTAAAAGATTCAGTTCTTCTCGCGTAACTGTAGTTCTCAGATTTGAAGCTCTTATCGTACAAGAAGAGGAGCATGACGATGAACCTCCACGTGGAGGACGATGTGGTGGGGGTTCATGGGAGTTGATTAGTGAGCATGTCATGCCTTCGGGGTTGTCAGGAAAATTGGGGAATTTCATTGGTGTCAATGGTGTTGTTTATGTTACCATCAAGCTACTAGACTTTCCACAACCTCTAGTGCTATCTTTGTGTCTCGACGATAACAGCAAGCAGAAGTTCGCTACGGTCGCCCTTCCACACGACGCTTCTTCTTGTCGTGACTGCACCACAACTAACAGTTTATGTCAAGTGAAGGACCGCCTGTGCTTCCCTCACACCTACGACTCGTCTATTGATTTGTGGCTGCTCAAAGATCGCTATACTAGTACTTGGTTCAAGGGATACACCATTAGTTGCATTCCACCACAACCCCATGGTAGTATTCTTCGGCATTTGGTCTACTTTCCTCATGACGGTAGTGCCGATGGTGGCGATGGCCTATTCTTCTTTGTCTTCGGTGATGGACTTTTCCACCATGACATACGCGAAGAGGCTACACGCCTTTTGCAGGATAGGTACACACCGAGAAAGATCCATCTATTTTCTGACAACTTGTATTCACTGAAGAATGGTTTGAGGTTCACTCGCATGCCAGCCAATGCTCATTCACCGGACGGAAAGGGGAAGACGGATCCGTGGATGATTGAGGGGTTGGTCCCGGGGATACCCACAATGGCCTTTATCGAGGTGGTGTCAAGATTAAGTGCCAAGGATGCTTGCAAATTGAAGGTATTGTCCAAGGCATGGCTTTCCTTCATCTCATCCAACCCAGAATTCAAGAGATTGCACCGCCTCCAAGCACGGCAGAGGCCATCTTTTTTGGTACTTGCAAAGGTTATTAGCGCCTGTTCCGGTCCATGCTTGTCCATTGAGGATACCCACCCTCTACCAGATTATGGTGGTCGCAAGGTGGTTTATAATTTCAACCGAATTTGGGAAATCAGCGAAGAACGTGTTGCATCTTGCCGTGATTTGATGTGTTTCAGCAATGATAGTGTGATATACGTATACAGCCCTTCCGCCAACCAATATCTCCGTTTCGACACGTCTGTTAGTCGCCTGCCAATTCGCAACTGGAGGCTTGGACTTGTTTATGTTGCTTCTATGAAGTTGTACAAGGTTGTCAAGTTCGAGGTTGATGATAGTTTCACAACTGTCAGATTTGAAGCTCTTACCGTAGTACAAGAGGAGGAGGATGAACCTCAATTTGGAGGAAGAGGTCGATGTGATGTTGATAAGCACCAGGAGGATACTCCTTCATGGGAGTTCCTCAGTGAGCATGCTATGGATCCATGTCTAACAGGAACATTGGGGAATCTCCTCGGCCTCAATGGCGTTGTTTACAGCATCGTCTGTCTTGATGGTTTTGAACAACGTCAAGTGCTTTCTCTAGGTTTCGAGGAGGAGGAAGAGGATAACCGTTTCAAGATTTTCAGCCTCCCCCAAGCTGCTTGTGATGGAGGGAATTGTGATGGCTGCCGAATGCAAGACAATTTATTTCAAGTCAAGGGTCTTGTGTGCTTCCCTCATCCCACCACCTCGTCTATTGATTTGTGGCTGCTCAAAGATCGCCGTACCTGTATCTGGTTCAAGGGATACAACATCAGTTACATTCGAAGACCGTGTTGTCATCTTCAACAATTAGCTTACTTTCCTCATCCAACTACAACAATCTCTGATGATGAGGAGGACGGTGATGGCATATTACTCTATCTCGTCGGAGATGAACTTTTCCAATATGACATGCGCACTAAAGAATCCACATTTCTTTCACGAGATAAGTGCATGCTGGGGCTCCATGTATTTTCTGACAACTTGTATCCATTGAAGGATGGTTTGGGCTGCCCCCGCACACCTGCCATAATAGATCCACCGGAACGCAAGTGGGCGAAGGTGATTACACATCCTCCAAAACCACGCCTCCCCAAGTTTCTGCGGAAACGATCATCGCTCAAGTCGATAGAGCCACCACAACCCTACTACTACCTCCGCAACATGCAGCCCCCCGCATATTCTTTAGTGCTCAAGACGAGAGAACCACATCATCAAGCGCCTCAAGGCTCCCTACCACCACCGCCATACTTCTATGAGAAAGTGTACTGGCCAGATCCACTTCCTCCACTTTGCAAGGGTTTACCGCCACCACCGCCACCACCACCACGACCATTCAACCCAGATGACTTTGAGTACATGTCACCAGAAGTCAAGAAGAGAAAGGTACATTTGACCTCTATGGATTCCCACTTGAATTGAAGGAAAGTTCTCTTCAGATGGTCCTCAACTCCACAGTTTCACTAAGAAACATAAATATCTACCCCTCCTGGTTGTGTTACAGGAGCCAAATTTAGGTGTATTTTTTTAGAACTTATGAACTTCTATTTTAATGTAAATTGATAGCATACAGTACTATGGGTTGTTAGATTTGTAACTCTGGATTGTTTACCCAGTCGGATGTGAAGTTATTCATATTTTGTTTATCCTTGTCTTCAATAGACAATGATTGCACTCTTAGAGAAGTAATGAACGCCAAGAAAGGATCGGGAAATAGAAAGATTTTTCTCCCAACTTAATATATTCACTCTGGGCATATTATCATATCCCCGTAATTTTGATGATGGTGGCGATAGCCAGCCAATTGTGGTGACGAAATACTTGTATGCTGTTGCCCCGTTACTAAATCTTCTTTCAATAACTAAGGCTTGTAAACCGTACACATTTGATTATTTAAAAAAACCCTTTTCAACAATGAAATACACATATTACGGATACATCATTGCCTTCAGATTATTCAAACAAAGTGTCCATACAGTTCATTCTGCGCATCAATCTAAGTGGATGTCTGAAGTTGAGATTTGTTGGCTTAATTAGTACTAGTCTGAGATTCTTTTTACCTGAAAATTATTTGTCAATTGAAATTGTTAGTTTAGGTTAGGCATAGAATTCATATTTTATTTACCTGTACAAAGAGGCAAAATCATTACCCGATACCCTTGTAACAGCTTGGCATTTGTGAACTTGGAGGTAGTATTGTCTGCACTGACCTTTTAAAGATGTAATAATTCCAATCTGAACTTCTTCTCTGAGGTTACCTTTCGGTGGTAAGAAAACTCTTCAGACACACCTGAAGCAGCTGGTTTCAACTTTCACCTTAGGGTACCTCTTCATCAGCGCCATAGTTTTTTCACAAGTGTTTGTTGACTGCTTGTTAGCCCGATGAAATCATGACAGCATTAGTCTGCTAAACCAGTGATTGGCGCGCCTGGCGGGTATGCTCTACTCTATTTCCATTTATATCTGGACTCAATGTCTCTCAATGTCTCTTTTCCTGAATATTGTCCATGATTGTTCGTCGTTTATTTTTTGTTATGTCTGATCAGGGATGCTTTTCAGTTGCATATCAAGAGGGAAAAGAACGACAATGTATTTATCCAAAAAGAAGGAAAGAACGACAATGTTGTTAAATTTTCTTGGATTTCCTTGTGACGGAATAATTCTAAATTTGGGTTTTGCCCGACTGGGTTTGCCTGTAAGAGCGTAGAAAGTACTAACTGATTATGTTTATCTGCCTACAGTAAAAAACTTACATTTTCAAGGGTCTACTGACACAAGTCTGATGCTGTGAGGTTCTGAGAAGGGCTGAACAGATATCCTTGAAGTGAAGAAATCTTAGCTCTCTTCAGATGACCTTGGACTTCAAATTTCCACAATGAAATACCTACCCCTGGATGTGTTACTGAGCCGAGTTCTGGACTTGAAGGTCCCCAAGTAGATGTGACCACGTGACAGAGAGCTGCAGCTTCCAACAAGCCTAGGGCCTCAGAAAATTGAAATTACAACATGCTTACAAGATACCAACCGTTAGAACGTGTGTGTATTGTTCTAGTGAACTAACAATCACACAGGCCTCAAACATATGACAAGCCTAGTGAACTTACCGTATAATAACAGTAATAATAATAATAGTGATAATAATAATAACTTTTTTTGAGAAATAATAATAATAAATATTATTATTATTATTATTACTATTATTATTATTATTATTATTATTATTATTTTTTAGGTAATTTATTGTTATTATTGTAATTACTATTATTATTGACATTTTGAGAAAATTTGCTTGTGATTTTACTACAAGGAAACAGCAAACCTGTATAAATAGGACTACTACGGGATTATCTACAGCAAAATCAACCTCTCTCCGACGCAATTAAGCTACTAGTACAACTGCAAGGAACCGAGAGGAACGACCCGACAGGTCAACGCCTTCGGTAATACTGTCTGTTTCTGGTGAAACGGAGCTCGTCGCCAGATCAGTGCCAGCCAGGTTAGTCCACAATATGCCATAAACCCTAGCTAGCTCTCTGCATTCTTCTTCTATGATTATTATGATGGAATTCATTTAATTGATTATTCATGTTGATTTATAGAATCCTGTTTCAATAGTTGTTAGTTTAGTCCCTGTGGATTTCACGACTTGGGGGTAGTTAACAAGTTTGGGATTTTCTACTACCACTCCGTCCCACCTCTTTTGTATCACTTGGACTTTTACTACTATTCACTGCGTCACTTTGGCCATGTGATTTGGATAGCAAAACTTTGTAATTTTTAGATGATATTTTTTGTAGTGTTGTAGAGTAACTCTTATTCTATAAGACCATAAAAAAATATCGAAAAATTACATCGTTTTGCGATCCAAATCACCCGGTCAAAGTGACCTGGGTGAAAAAGTCTCAATGGTGCAAAAGAGGTGGAACAGAGTGGTTCTCTATGATAACTCACTAGGTGGAGCTGCTGCATTACTCAATTATTGAAGTAATAGTTTATAATTTGATTATACTGGGTGATTTTTGGATTTTCAAAACCTTAATTTTTGATTCATTGTGTTAATAAAACCTAATTAACGCTTTTTTACTTGATTCGTTTTGACAAGGGAGGAGATGGAGGAGAAGGATCTATTGATGCCAGTGCTACCAGAGGATATCTTAGTTGACATATTCTCAAGACTTAGTGCAAAGCTTGTTTGCAAATTCAAGTGCTTGTCCAAATCTTGGCTTTCCCTCATCTCATCCAACAACTCAGAATTCAATACATTGCACCGCCTCCGAGCACCGCAGAGGCCGTCTCTGTTGGTACTTTCAAAGCTTATCGGCGACTATTCCCTTCCACTATTGCTTATTGAGGATGAGAAGGAGAAGGAGGATGAGGATGATACCACTTTAAAAGATTTTGGGGGTCGCAAAGTGGTTTTCAACCTTTTAGAACATTTTGGGGGTCGCAAAGGGGTTTTCAACTTGAATATAAACCCAATAATAGAACGCATGCCAGAAAATATTTCATCTTGCCGTGATTTGATGTGTTTCCATGATACTATTTGTGGAATATGTGTTTACAGTCCTTCCACCAACCAATATCTGCGTTTCAACGCATCGGTTACTCACCGGAGACCCCAAGACTCCAGGATTGGAGTTGTTTATGTTGCTTCCATGAACTTGTACAAGATTGTCAAGATGGAGGTCGATCGCGATTCTCCTAATTACCTAACTGTCAGATTTGCTTCTCTTACTGTAATAAACGACGAGTATGGACCTCGATTTCGTGGAGGAAGAGGAGAATGTCAAGTTGATAAGCAGCATTCTTCTTCTTCTTCATGGGAGTTTATTAGTGAGCATTTTATGCATTCATCTATGTTGGGAAGACTGGGGAATCTCATTGGTGTCAATGGTGTTGTTTACACCACCATCTGGCTTAAAAATATTCGTCATCTTCAAGTGCTTTCTCTGGGTTTCGAGGATGTGGAGGATACCAACAATCATCATCATCAGCAGCAGCAGAGTATCAAGATTTTCAGCCGTCCCGAGCGTCACAGTTTCAAGATGTTCAGCATTCCTCAAGCTGCTTATGATGACTGCACAATGCAGGACAAATTATTTCAAGTGAAGGGCCTTCTGTGCTTCCCTCACACCACCACCACGTCTATTGATTTGTGGATGCTCAAAGATCGCAATGCTTGCCCTAATTGGTTTAAGGGATACTCCATCTGTTACATCACACCACCCTATCGTAGACTTGAAAGTTTAGCTTACTTTCCTCATCCAACTACAACAATCTCTGTTGATGATGCGGTTCTTGACACTGGCGGCGTATTTTTCTTTATGGTGGGAGATGAACTTTCCCAATATGACATAAGCACCAAAGAGGTTAAATATCTTTCACAAGATGAGTCCATTCTGGGACTCCATGTATTTTCTGACAACTTATATCCACTGAAGAATGGTCTGAGCTGCACTCGCATGCGGGCCAACATACTTTTACCGGAGGGCAAGGAGAAGACAGCGATTCCTCCATCACCACCACGACCACCACCGACACCATACCTTGACACCCTCATTCGCAAGTTCCAGCCGGCTCAATCACTACTCAGCAGGGAGTCACATGGCCCACTGCCTCAATGTAACCTAACTAGTGCACATCAAGATGAAAAGTTGATACAAGATTCCAATAGGAGTCTCCCTCAGCATCCACCACGACGTCAAATCTCCCTTCCACCACCACCTCCATGGTTTCCGGGCTCCCCACCACCACTGCCGCATCTTCGAGAAGGCTTTACCGCCAAGGTTAAAGTGCGGAAGGTTTTACCACCGCCACCACCACCACGACCATTCAACCCACATGACTTTAAGTACGGCATAGACTTGCCAGAAGTCAAGAAGAGAAAAGTGACTTTTCAGTAACTGATGGATTCCCTTGGAACAAAGGAAATTAATTCCTCAGATGATCCTCGACACACATTTTTACCAAGAAATATAATCCCTCCTGGATGTGTTACTGGAGCTGAGTTATGGTACCCCCTTACTTTTCTCTAAATTTAGAAGAAAGCTATATTCTGACAATCAATGAAGTTTTATGTAATGGCGAGTATCTGAATCATGCTCTATTATATATAATCGTTTTACTATGCTGGCTTGCTAAGATTTGAACTCTTTATTGTTTGCCGAGTTAACAGCAATATCAACCATCTGCAGACCCAAATGTCATTTTGCAGCGTCGAAACGGTCTATAAGTAATAGGGTAATATTAGTTTTAATTGGAGGCCAAAATAGGTATAAAGGGCGTTACTCTACTTACTTGCTATGTTCCTTTTATGAAGTAGGTAGATGTGTCGAGGGAGGATGCAAGAGACATGTTTTTTTAATCGAAATACAAGTCAGACTGAAGGTAATTCACAATCCAAATTTCCTTTCACTTTCATAACTCTTTCTGATGTTTCAAGTTTCCCGGTGAGCCTATGAATTTGTAGTGTCTGTGCATTTCCCGCCATCATGTAATATCTCTTTTTCCTTTTTTTTTTCTGTACAACTTAAAAAGTAGAAAACATATGTAGGTGTAGCATGAAGGAGGAGACACAAACAGAGTCCTATTCTGGTTGGAGTCGTTGTTTTAAGCCCAAGCATCAGCTAAATACTTTGGTCTCTCTATTCTGGGTGGATATCTGAAGTTGAGATTTGTTGGCTTATTAGTTTTAGTCTGGGATTCTTTTTACCTGAAAATTATTAGTCTATTGAAATTGTTAGTTTTGTTTAGGCATAGAAATCATATTTCATTTACCCGTATAAAGGGGCAAAACCGTTGTCCGATACCCTTGTAACAGCTTGGCATTTGTGAACTTGGAGGTATTATTGTCTGCACTGACCTTTTGAATTTGTGATTGAACTGAACTTCTTCTCTGAAGTTACCTTTTGGTAAAAAACTCTTCAGACACACCTGAAGCAGCTAGTTTCAACTTTCACCTTCAGGTACTTTTGATCAGCACCATTGTTTTTTCACAAGTGTTTGTTGATTACTGCTTATTAGCCCCGATGAAATCATGATTGCATTAGTCTGCTAAACCCATGATTGGCGCCTGGCGGGTATTTTTTATGCTCTCTATCCATTTCTATCTGGACTTGAAGGTTGTTAAATTTTATTTTTTCCCCTAGGGCTATTTTTGTCATGAATCTGAGCAACTAATTTTGATCCTAATTATTTCGGATGCCAGATATATTTTTTTTTTCTCTGGAAAGTTAAAATAGTATCAGTTACTATTATCGTTTAATTTACTTTGTGCCGTAATCCAGCAATGTATCAGATTTGTATGTAGAAAGGAGCACTGAACTCTTCACTGATTCTTTTTCTAGCTTCTGAATTTGTCTTTAGGTTTGTAATATCAGTAAGGAGCCACTATATCTTTCCAACAACAAGCTTTATTGATTGCAGATGAGCTTCAGATTCCTTCAGGCTTGGGTCCTATTTTGCCGACATGTGGAATAAGCATCATCTGAACACATTGCTTTCCTGATGTCTTGGTGCACCTCCAGAATAGCCGGCATTAGAAGGTGTGTTGGCTTTCCACATGTTTGGCTTCCTCTGACAATCTTCAACGCGGCGGTTACCTTGTACCAGTGAGCGAGTGTCCGAGTTTGAGGTTATAGCTGGATAGCTTCCTCAAGATTGTTGGGACATAGTGAAGATCTAGTGGTGTTGAAGAAGTTGGTAGAAGCCTAGTCAATTTTGAGTAACAATTATCTCATCCACGGTGGTTTATGTAATGTGTACAACCTATAGACCATCCAAAACCTAAGCAACCATAGAAGTGATCAAAGTGTTAATGCCGTTATTGCAGACATTAGACATATGGACACTCATTTTGACACAGTTACTGTCACTCATGTTGGTCGCAAACTTGTAAACAAGGATCACAACATAGCAAAACAATATTTCAGGAATCGTCATTAGTATAATACTTGTTTTCTTTCTGAAAAAATGAAGAACTCAGGACCTCAAGACAACCGACGTCGGCCAACTCAACTTTTTTTTTTTTGTCCAAAGGCCAAACTCAACTTCACCCTCAAAATGTTATGTTATATATAGAACTTTGAAGTCTCGTTATGCTACCTTTCTATTTTAGGAAGCTCATTATGTTATTCTAGGTGAGTTATAATCGGATTCGTACCAATGTTATTGTACTCTGTTTCGTTAACAAAATTCTTTTGGACTCATTTGCTTTTTGTGTGCTATTAAATTAACAATTGAAGCAATTACAATTATTGAAGCTATAACTTGTTCGCGCCTAAGGCGCAACAGTTCTTTCTCTAACCTCTCAACCACTTCGGCATCTCCAACCCTATGGAGGGAGGGGAAGGGGGTGTCATGGGGAGAAATTTTGCCTTTGGTGTGGCATGGTTAGGGGGAATTCCCCCCCGGACATTCCCTCCCCCTACATGGAATGATAAATTAATTCAAAGTGACTGATTTATTGCAAATGAGTAACATTATCAGCAAGTTTTGATATTGGGTAGTGCAATGTGATAGTTTCACCATACTGAAGGTATGCATTAAGTAATTAAGCCTTAAAAATATAACGGATCATGAGGATAGGGGCTTCCAGCCTAAAGTAGTAATAAACATTGACCCATTACATAAAAAAAAAGAATGTCCGACAACGCGGCGACGTTCAGATCTTGTATTGTGATCCGATTGGTGTGACACGTATCTGTGTTCCGGAGCACACCATACCAATGATTGACTAAGTGGGTTATCCGTCCAACCAGTGGGTCGCCCGTCAGACCGACGGGTCAATAAAATAATATTAATTATATACTGATGTGATATTTTACATCTCAAATAAGCATTTGTATTATTATTATTATTATTATTATTATTATTATTATTATTATTATTATTATTATTATTATTATTATTATTATTATTGACTTTTTTTTAGGAGAATTTATTATTGACTTTTTGAGAAAACTTAGTCGTGATTTTTTTTCGACAATAATTTACAAGTGATTTTACTACAAGGAAACAGCAAACCTGTATAAATAGGAGTAGGGATTATGTACATCAAACTCAATCTCTCTCCCACGCAATTATAAGCTACTACAACTGCAAGGACCGAGAGGAACGACCCGGCAGGTCAACGCCGTCTGTTTCTGGTGATTGTGGAACGGAGCTCTTCGCCGATCAGTGCCAGCCAGGTTAGTCCACAATATACCATAAACCCTAGCTAGCTCTCTGCATTCTTCTTCTATGATTATTATGATGAAATTCATTTAATTTATTGTTCATGTTGATTTAGAAGCCTGTTTCAATAATTGTTAGTTTAGTCCCTTTTTTTTGATTGATTCGGAATAATTACGTTTAGTTTAGTCCCTACCACTCCGTCCCACCTCTTTTGCACCCCTTAGACTTTTACCATTACTCATACTACAGCATCTTCTAGTGTCATATATATTTGATGATTGGGTAAAAAATCTTGATTCTCTGTGTTCAACTTTGTTCTCTATGAGTTTGTTCCTCCACGTAGTCAATTTGTATACTGCAAGTTTTACTTCATCTCGGCCGATTGATTAGCCTCGTCTCCAATTAATACCAACCAATTCGCTTAATTTGTGATAGTGTTCTTCTAATTATAATTATATACAGAAGCTGATGATGATGGAGGATTCATTGATGTCGGTGCTACCAAAGGATATCTTACTCAACATCCTGTCAAGACTTGGTGTAATGGATGTTTACAAATTGAACTTCCTTTCTAAATCTTGGCGTTCTCTCATCTCTTCCGATTCTGATTTCAAGAAATTGGCAACTCGCCCACCTTGCGTCGTGGTAGTTTGTGAAGCTATTTCTCGCCGGATTCGTGAGCTACCTTGTGAAACAGGATTGTATGTCGATGATGATTCTTCTATTACTCCGCCTGCTCATGTTCTTCAAGTAAAAGAAGATGACGATGATGGTGGTGCTAATAATAGTAATACCATTAGGTCGCGCAATCTGGTCTTGAAGGCTTCCCATGATAACGATGAGTTTGCTAGACTTGGCTATGTTGCAACTTGCCGTGATTTGATGTGTTTCTACACTCCTTTTGAATTGTTTGTCTACAGTCCTTCCACCGACCAATACCTGCGATACGACAACCCCACTGAATTCAAATATTATCTCTATCGCGCCAAGTTTAATCTTACAATTGTTTATATACCTTCCACAAAAGTGTACAAAGTTGTCCTTTTGGAGGTCCTTGGCGGTGATGACCCCCTTCCTCATTGTCCTCGTACGGATCGTTATTCTATCAGATATAAAGCTATTACTGTACCAGAAGAAGGAAAGAGTTCTTCTTCTTCTTCTTCTTCTTCTTCTTCTTCTTCTTCTTCTTCTTCTTCTTCTTCTTCTTCATGGGAGTTGATAAGTGAGCATGAACTCCCTGGATTGCTTAGAGGACTTATGGGGAATTTCATTGGTGTCAATGGTGTTGCTTACGTAATCGTGAGCCTCACTAAATCTCTCATTACACCTCCTACTTCATATGACCGCCGCCATGACCACACAGTACGACTGCTCTGTCTGGATCTTGAAGAGAAGAATAGCAACAGCAAACACCGACGGTTCACGATATTCGGCCTTCCCGAATTTGATCAAGGTTTTCCTAGACCTAGCATTTTGTCTCAAGTGAAGGATGTTCTGTGCTACCCCCAAGTCACCACCTCAGCTATTCATTTGTGGCTGCTCAAAGGTCCCAATTCAACTACTGGTTGGTATAAGGGGTATACCATATGTTATCCTAAAGTCTCGCGGTTAATCCGACATGTGTTTTACTTGCCTAGAAGAAGAAGAAGAAGATATTCTAGAGATGATGGTGCTAATGCTGCTACTGACGACGACTACGATGGCATATTCCTCCTTCACATCAAGGGTAATTATATCCAATATGACACGCGCACTAAAGAGCCTGTAACTGTCCTGCAACAAACCACCCAATTTATGCGGCTCCATCCATTTTCTTCTGGAAGATCTTTCTCACTTAAAAATGGTTCCAAGTGCCCTACTCTGCCTCCCTTCATCCTTGATCCGAATATACCGCCACCATATGAAGCCCCCCTTCCTCCACCACCACCACCACCACCGGCTCAAGCCCCCCTTCCTCCACCGCCGCCTCAACGCTCCTCCCTTCCACCGCCAGACTCTCATCCTCTACCACCATACTCTCTCCCTCCACAGCCTCAAGGCCACCTCCCACCACCGCCATACTACCATAACCTGCAGCACACCGCACCTTGGACAATGCCACATCCTCCACTGCCTCCAGGACTTACACCACCACCACCACCGCCTCCAGGAATTACACCACCACAGCCGCTTCAAATCTACTCTTGTCATTCACTGCCTCACGGCTCCTCCCTTCCACCACCGGACTCTAATCCTCTACCACCACCACCTCCATGCTCCTTTCCAGTACCTTACTCTCTCCCTCCACCGCCATACCACCACAACTTGCAGCACACCGCGCCTTGGACAATGCCACATCCTCCACTGCCTCCAGGAGTTCCACCACCACCACCGCCTCAAACCTACTCTTGTCCTCCACCACCTCCAGGCTCCCTTCCAGCACCTTACTCTCCCCCTCCACCCCCATACCACCACCACAACTTGCAGCACACAGCACCTTGGACAGTGCCACATTCTCCACTGCCTCAAGGAATCCTACCACCACCACCACCACCACCATTCAACCAACACAACTTTCAGTACCAGAATTGTTCACCAGAAGTCAAGAGGAGAAGACTACTACATTCTTAGCTGTTGCCAGATTCCATACCCACACCACCGTGCTACCCTACATCTTTTGCATATGTTTTCCTTGTCGCACCGCTCACAAGTCACAACCACCAGATTACTATCAAGTGGAAAAGGCTTCATTCTGGTATACAATTCCCACAAGGTGGACTACAACATATATTCTGCTGAATACAAGAAAATTCAGAAACAAAGACTGAACAGATGTTATAAAGCGGAAGAACTCTCTCTTCAGTTATCAGATGATCATCGACCTCATGTTTTCACAAAGAAATATATCTTCCCCTGGATGTGTTACTGGACCTGAGTTCTGGTACCCCGTCTCTATTTTTGTGAAAAAGAAATTTGTTAGTTTTTTGAGAATCAATGGACTCACATGTAATATGATCTACTAATATATTTATGATACGTTACTGGCTTTCCAGGATACAGAAAACACGGCTGGCGGATTTGAATTCTATCATTCTCTGTAAGTTTATCATAATTTGTTTATGCTTGTTTTTAACCTTTCTGTAATAAAATTGCGTACTTTGTGCAGTTAAGTAAAGAGAGCCCGATTTTATACCTCAGTCAAACATGTAGGTGTTTGGTAATGTTTTTTAGCTTGTTACCTGATGTCAAAGTAACCAAATTACGGTTTGATTAAGAAAGGCCTTAATGATTCAAATGCTTGGATGCAAACCCCCATCTTTTGCACTTGATTTTTGAAAAGCATATACGAACCCTGATTCTCGAATCTTGCTCTTTTATTATATTGATTTGAAGCTGTTTTTGTTTTTTGTTTTTATAATTTCATATGCAATACATGGCTGTTGTCGGATTCAAATTGGTATAATTTATCCTTGTAGCGTGTTTATTCCTGTGCTGAATTTTTTCGGAGAAGTGTCTAGTTTCTCTAAACAGACCAAACCTGTATCCCAAGGACTGTTCAAATACCAACTTTTTCTATCTTTGATGATAGAGAGGAGTTGGATTTTGGGAGGCGGTCTTATTTGTATTGTTTTAGTGTTTGATTTGCAAGAAGCAAATTTGTAGCACGATTTCTTCTACCCAGTAGATTTGAAGGACTGGACTTATATGATCCCGCTTTAGTAGTAGTAGTGCTTGTGTGATGTCCCTGTGAAGTTGTACCCGTTGTGCTTCATCTGTCCGGAGCACAACAGAGTATGGGCGTCAGGAGTAGTGTGGATCAAGAAGTTCACATGACCACGTGTGGCTTAGAAAGAATTAAGAAGAAAATATTTCTGATGACTTGTCACTAGCGGCAAAAGACTCGTTTTTGTGACCCGGTAACTGACATAATTTTGTGAGGAATTGTTGTATCTCGTAAGACTTGCCCTGTTTTGCCATTTGAATTAGGGCACATTAGAGTTGTAGTATCTCGGAAGACTTGACATTTTGATCATCCATATCTGCATTGTTACTGGAATAGTAGTAGTAACATTTTACTGATTTCGCGCAATGTATGAAAATTAATATAGTTTGCGTAGAGCTACAGCGTTACTATTCGTTTATGATTGTAAACATCGGGATGGAGCAAGTCATGATACCGTCTCCGTTACTCATATCATATTACAGCTCAAAAGTATACCGAAGATGGGAGAAATTACAGTGACAGGTGATGAGAGTTGAGTGATTCTTTCAATACATTTCATGACCATTGCAGTGGCACTGGCAGAGACTATCCATTTCCAATTCTGGACTTGTTAAGTGAATACTGTAAAATAAATTGTTCATTCGACTTTTTTTACCAATAAATACTATAAGGAAATTGTTTTTGGACCCATAATGATCATACTGCAGCCGCCGCTGTCTGGAAATCCATAGTCAAAAGCAAAGTTGATCGAAGCAGAGGAGTGCTTTGGAAGGTGGGTAATGGAACGTCAATTACAATCGACCGTCATAATTGCGCAGTTGTGACACCAAGCTCTTCCCACGAAAGAAAATCTTTTGTGCAGTGGCAGTGTTACGGACCCAACTGTGTTCTTTGTCCCTCTCACAATGAAACCTCTAATCACCTATTTTTAAAAAATGTAGTTTCATCAATGAAGTCCGTAGCCTTTGTCCTCAAAGCAATAATATTTAAACAAGTTGGGCGAACTGTGAATCTGACAGAATTTTTTCTAATAGGTTCAGGACAAGCGCAAAAACAAGGAAGGACCTCCAACATGACAACTTTATACACCTTTTAATATAAGCAATATAAACAATTCCGACCCCAGGCTCGTTTCGCCCCCGTATAAGTGTAACAGTCCAAGGGCAGTAAACATAAATATTTTACTGTTCGGAAAAAGGATTTTTTGAAATTGTATTCCCACAAAATTTCAAAAATTCCCATTATCCCCAATCTTATTCAGACCTAAATAGCTCTTATACGATGGCCAAACACAGCTGGTTAGCCATGTTTGGACTATGTAAGTCTTCGAGAGGCAAGTCTTCGAGTAAGTCTTCGAGAGACAACTCTTCACAAGATTTATTGTGACAGTGATGAGCCATTTTTTGACAATAATAAGCCATTTTTTTGGTACGTGATCAAAGTACGTTATGCAGATTCATTGGCACGTCAAAGATAAGCATAAACAAAAATAGATATATTGCCAATTGACTCCGTAAACAATCCAGAATTCAAATCTAACAAGCCAAGTTCATAGATTATTAAAAACACACCGTAATTCAGCGCTCCAGTAACACATCCACAAGGGGTAGATGCATCATCTGAGCAGACATCTCCTTCATTCCAAGGGAATCCATCCGTTACTGAAAAGTACTTTTCTCTTCTTCACTTCTGGTAACTCTATGCCGTAACTAAAGTCATGTGGGTTGAATGGTTGTGGTGGCGGTGGTGGTGGTGGAAGGGAGATTTGAAGCTGATGTGCAGGAGTGCTTTGAGGAGGAGGAGGTGGTGGAGGTTGAGGGGTTCTCCTATTAAAATATCGCATTGACATTTCATATTGGTGTGCAGTCTGGGGACATTGAGGCAACGAATGATGTGGTGGTGGTGGGATTCTCCACAGGGTGGATAGTGATGGCGTGAGCTGCAACTTGTGGGTGGCGGGGTATGGTAGTAGTGGTGGCGGTGGATAATGTGGCATCTTTGTCTTCCCCTTGCGCTCCGGTGACTCCATTTTGGCTGTCACACCATTCTTCAGTGGATACAAGTTGTCAGAAAATACATGGAGCCCCGGGTTATACTTGTCTTGCGAAATATATGTAACCTCTTTTGTGCCTATGTCATATCGGAAAAGTTGATATTTGAAGGCAAATAGGAATATGCCAGCCCCAACATCGGCATCATCATCAGAGATTGTTGGAGATGGATGAGGAAAGTATGCGAATCGTTGAAAAACATCATAGGATTTTGGAATGTAACTGATGGAGTATCCCTTGAACCAATTAGGGCAAGGATTGCGATCTTTGAGCATCCACAAATCAATAGATGAGTTGGTGGTGGTGTGAGGGAAGCATAAAAGGTCCTTTACTTGAAATAAATCATGAAAATTGCTCTTATCAGTAGCATATTGGGGAAGGCTGAACATCTTGAAACTGTGCTTCTGCTCGAAACCCAAGGAAAGCACTTGACGTTTTTTATAACGTGCGAGCCTGACAGTAGCATAAACAACACCACTGACACCAATGAGATTTCCCAATGTTTCACATACCAACGTATGCATAGTGTTCTCACTGATATACTCCCATGAAGAAGAAGAATTAAGAGTAGTCTGGTGCTCATCGACATCACATCCTCCAAATTGAGGTTCATCCTCCTCTTGTAGAGAAAGAGCTTCAAATCTGACAGTTGGGGGAGAAGGAAAACGTACACGGACAACCAATTTGACAACCTTGTACAAGTTCATGGAAGCAACATAAACAACTCCAAGCCTGCATTCTTGGGACTGCTCCTGAGTAACCATTAATGTGTTGAAACACAGATATTGGTTGCTGGAAGGACTGTAGACATAAATTTCATAGTTGTTGCTGGAATACAGCAGATCACGGCATGATGCGACAATTTGTTGTGCGTATCCAAGCCTATGCATGAAATTGAAAACCACTTTGCGACCCCCAAAATCTTCTTCTATAGGGTGTGTATCCGCCGCCTCCTCCTCAAGAAAGAAACCTGGTCTGGAACCATCACTAATAACCTTTGAGTTTACCAACAAAGGTGGCCTCTGCAGTGCTCGGAGGCGGTGCAATCTTTTGAATTCTGAATTGGATGAGAGGAAAATAAGCCATGATTTGGACAAGCACTTCAATTTGCAAACAACCTTTCCACTAAGTTTTGACACTATGTCGATTAAGACATCCTCTGGTAGCACTGACATTAATAAATCCTCCTCCATCTTCTTCTTCTTCATCCTGGAAAAATAAAAGAACAAAATTAGGAATCCCTCTTGCTGCAGAGCAATTGGGAACGAGAAAAATCAGTTCCTACCCAACAAAGAAGACACATTGGCGAGGAAGCAACACAACCAGTCTCGATGATTTGCAGTGGGAGTTCCAGTCTCAGAAGAAAGGAATAAATAAATATGTTAGAGCATATCCAACAGAAGGAGAAAAACGTTCCTTGGACTATATTTTTTGTCAAAAAACAAGCTCCAACAACTGGTGGAAAAGCCGGCCTAAATGTTTACCAGACCTATTTTCTCGACAAAACTCAAGACTACAATACATGGTGGAAAACATAAAAAAAAAAAAAAAAAAAAAAAAATCCAAATTTAATCTAGAGTCATTGATTGTTTGATGATGAAAACTAAAATGTAATAAAAATAATGATGTTGACTTATGTTCAGTCCTCTTGTTGGAGCACAAACTCAAAAAGTGTATAATTAAAATTTATAGCAAGAACAAATTTAGTGTAAAGAACGTTTTGTTGTTGCAAATGTTTACGTATTCAGTTATAATAAAAATTTGAATAAAAATTGACGTTCTCTTTCATATACATCAAACATCATTCATAAATCATAAACTAACCTACCTTCGGGTTAGAGGCTTTGAATGCCCTACCACTAACCTAGCACTCCATTTGCATAAGAATTGAATCTTTTATCTCTTCCCATCTCAATTTATCAAATCGACATATATCTGTGGCAAACGTTGAATAAAGGTCAACATTCAATGTCCAAAACCACGAAGTCTACGTGGAGATGATAGAAGAGGTCTGCTAAAATAACAACCGAAATTAACTTACAGTATAAAGCAACAGAACTAGGGTTAGGGTTTGGTATCAACTTACCTGGATGCAGGGTATTGATTACCGACGAGATCCATGTCAGGGAGGAATCGAGAATTGTTAATTTATTTTCTCTGTGGGGTAAAAAGACACGTTTACCTCTCAAGTTTGATGCAAGGACACTTTCACCCCTTTTAGTTTGGGAAATGATACTTTTGCCCTTTCAGTGTTCTAAATTTTTCTAGACGCCTGTACTATGATTGTGACATCATTAGTCTGGGGTCCCTCACTTATAATAGTTTTGGGGACAAATTTCCTTTTAGAGTATGAAATGCAGATAGTAGTTTTGTGCTAAAACCTGAGGGATGAATTGTCTTTCCCTGTATATAGATCGAGTGTGTTTTCTCTGACGTAGATTAGTTATACATGTTTGTACAAGTTTTTTAAAAAAATCTTTACAAGATCGTTCAATTTTATAAATATTTTAAAATAAGATGCGTAAACTGAGCGCAACTTCTCCCATGATAAGCGTCATCTAATTTGGACAAACAACAGATATGTATGCAAATTATAAATGCATACATAGGGCTAAAACGGGCCAGAGGACAGCAAAATTGTCCGACATCGGCCTATGCCAAGGCTAAACCAGCCAGTCCCAGTCAGGTGCGGAGGCACTTGAGTGCCACGGCTGGCACTTGCCCCCTGAGTTTTCAAAAACTCCTTTTACACCCTTTATTTAAAACATTTTAAAAATGGTACCCTCTCATTAACTACACAAATACTTCGGCTGATTCCAACTCTTGCAATAGTATCCCTGCTATTGGTTTTACATAGAATTTTGCCCGGTTGTTCGTAATTCTTGCCTCTGCCACTGGTCCCAGTTATGGGCGGATCCAGGAATTCATTCCAGTGGTAAAGTAGATAAATTAAACAATATTAAGATATATTTTAAATTTTTAAAAATTGAGTGGAGTGAATAGCGCAACTAATGTGAGGGGTAAATTGAAAAAATAAATAAAATAGGGCTAAAAATACTATATCCAAAAGTTGAGTAGGGGCTACGCGCCTTAGGTAGATCCGCCCCTTAGTCCTAGTGGTTCTGAAGCGGGCTTTACCCATGGTCCAAGCAGAATACTAGATCTTCGAACTGCATGACCAATCCACGAAAAGGATCGAAACTAGACTTAGGGGCACTTGAAGCTTCAACAAACAATTTAAGTTTTGGTGGTGGCGGCACATAGTCTGTCATAAACTTAAGTGCAAAAGGACGTGACGACAACGACAAAGACGGTGGTGAGGGAAAATTTGTACTAGACTCTGTGTTTTTCTTTAAATAATAATCGTGTACTAAAAAAACAAATGGGCTGGCTGGGCCAGTCCTGAAGCGGGCATAGGGTTCCAGTAATTAGGAGCGGCCCGGTACGAATGGAACGGGCCCGGAACTGGCCTGCAGCCCGGAGGTCCTCCTCCATGAAGTTCAGGCCCGGGCCAGCTCGACCCATTTGACAGCTCTATTAACACGGAGAGAAAGTAAAAGATATATATGCAAAAGCCGAGCACCATAAGTGGTAGAAGCAAGTTTCATTGATCTCTCTATATATACAAAAAACATTGTAAGACCAGAAATCTCCAAAAAGCACCTTTATGTGGGCAAATTCATAGCATCTCTATTTGAGGTATTCAGGAACATCAGAAAAAGGGTATAGTTAAAAAAGATTTCGGACAAAAGAAATAACATAAACTCCTTTACAAGTCTCGGGACCAAACAAACTATTTAAATGACCAAACACCATGGCTGGTTACAAGAGTAGTAATGTTTGGACCAACTTTTTACCAGATTATCTCACAAAGACGGGCCTTTTGCTAACGAGTAATATATGAGACAATAAATAATGGGCAACTTTCATACTGTGCAATAGGTGAGGTGTCTTCCGACTTGAACCCCACTTAGTGATAACAGTTTTACCCGGAAGGATTATAGTGGACCAAGCCTTGAACTAGACCATTTGAGCTCGATGTCAACTGAAACACACACAGTACCGGTATTGGACATGGTTTGCGGGTTAGTGCGTTAAGGCCATGCTCTCGAATCAAATCATGAGAGCCTCTAGGGAATAGCCCAATCCCATAGCCCCGGCCTCAAGGCGACTCTCACTTAGGTGAATCCTACAAGGGTATGTGTGACCCAAACCTTGCGACAAATTACTCGCCTTGGATCCATTAAGGGTTAAAACCCAACCTTACCGTCACAAATTTTTTTTTTCATCACAGCACAATACCATAGGGATGGGAGGAGAGTCTTAGGCTTCTCCAATAAATAAGTGCTGGAAATCTCAGTCACTCATCGTGGATTGTTTCTACCCATTGAATCTCTTTCATGGGATCTCCAGTCACAGAGATTGGGTTACCTCCAGCGGTGACTATATTTTGGGCTTAGCCCATCCCCCTCGACATATCTAGGAATTCAACTCCTAGTATTTAGACCCTCAATGGTCATTTATTATATTTCAACCATATGCATATTGGTCAACCAATCATTTTCCGTTTACCAACGGTGGAATCCATCAGGAGTTTAGAAACCCCATCCCAAGATTAAGGGACTATGGAACCAATAAAATTTTATTTATATAATTTTTCCTTGTATCAATTTTCTTACATCCTCTTCAAGTTGTCACATCATCTTTTCCTTTTCATATGGTGTACACCAATCATTGAACCTGTCAAATACAACATTTGCACTAAATTCAATATTAGTAATATTAGGGGATATAAAGATGAATCTCATAAAAGAATTATCACATCATCCAAATATCACTATTCAAAATCACGTAACTAAGATAATGATTCACGTGTCTCCTTTGTAACCCCCACATTATCTAACGTTCATTGAGACACGTAATTGTACTTAATGTAAAACAATTAAGTCAAATAGACATGTTTAGCGATACCAATGAATGACTACATAATTTACAAAATAATATAATATAACATCCCCATAACATTACTATTAATTGTCCTCTTCTCCGAGAATATAGAATTCCGCTGATATAAGCATACTATGGAATTTCTCGAAACTTGATTAGAGCCTCACATATAGAAGACCAACAAGTATATTCGTGGGCGCTCCACATAATAGTAGATCACTTATTTTTAATGCTCCGTCTTCAAGAATAATATATTCTCCTTGCCAACAATTAATATGAAGAAATAGAAGAATCGCCCTCCGATATCAATCACTCTTAAAGATAATTAGTGGAAGATGACAAACCGTGGAACCGTTTTCCATCATTAAAACATACCTAGAACGGAAGGCCCAATATATCCATGAGAACTCCAAACTATCTGATTTGATTTTCTTGAGACGAAAGAATACCGAGCGATACATCTTGGAGACAATAATAGGAGTGTCAATAATATTTATGATGTCCTTCAATTAGAATATAAACGTCTCATTGGCTGGAAGCAATACGAATCTCGACATATAATACCATGTGTCATGTATTCTTGGAAGAACAACGAGATATTAGTAAAATAACTATCATATAGTAAACTCAATGTAAAAATGCTTATTATTAAACAATCAAATATAACATTGATGATTAAAATAAGTTGCAAAACTTGCTTAATTTCATTTAAGCATTTAATATAAATAGTATGAAGAGTATAATTGTAACTGACATGCTATTTAGAGCCTCTTATTTTTCATACCATCATAGAAAAAATAATATTTTTTATAGAAATTATAAAATAATAATTAAAATAAAACTGTAAGACAAATGTCCCTATAATCCCATGAAGTTTCAACATACCTTTCCGGCTCTCAACAAGAATGACTTAGTTGGCATGATATTATGAACACAAATATATTTGTTCCATATTATAGAAACAATGGGATATTATATTATTTATTTTGCAAATACAAGCATGATAGGTTCATCGATACGTAGCCCCGAAAGCTACAAAATTAAAACCCAATATTAATAAATTTCCACCCCATAAAAGTTTTATCCATGAAGGATAGAAACGATTGAACTATACGTGAGAATTATTATTTAAAGATAGCATGAACGAATCGATGAGGGAACAAATGTCATCTAAATGAAGTTCAATAAAATTAAAATTTTTCGCATAACATAATATATGAAGAATGAGCATAATGCAAAGAAGAAAGCTCTTAATAGGTTCTTCAAGAATTCACATAAAGAATACGAATGATCTAAATAGTATCTTCTCATATTTTAAGATATCTACGTTGTAGATTGTTAGTCATTTGCGTCAAAATCACATCATCAAAGAAACATTAGCCCCGTTAGAAATACAATAAACGATCAAAATAATAAATAAATCAATATTATGTAAATTGGACGTGCTGGCCTGGGTGTGAGAGGCATGTTATGTAGGACATTGTCTTACAACGTAGATCCTCCCCACGTGAGGGTGCTACTGGTATGCTACGAAGTAGGATTCAACCCACACTCGAGCCAGCTCCTACGTCACGCCGGTTGTAGGACTTGTGAACCGTCACGAACCGTAGTTGCCCAAAATCACGTATGAAAGATACCCAAGTATATATTAGAGTGTATATGGGGATAGAAGTATAAAAACACTCTAACTTTTCTCCTCTTATCATATGACTCTCATCTATCTTTTTCCATATCTCTTCTCCACATATATAGCCATCCAAATAGAAATAGTAACTCCCTAGAAATAATAGTGGTATTAAAGCAATAGTAACCGTCATAGTACTCATTTATACCAAATATTTCATTTTAAATACACAATAATGTGAGAGTTACAAATAGAAAAATAATAACATCTCAATTATGATTATTAAAATAAAAATATAATCATAAATAATAATAAAGTTTTGGAATTTTCCTTAACAAGACCGAAGGTATACACTTCCCCAGTGAAATTTTCTCTTGCAGTGATGACAGAAGCACAAGAATGGAGAGATCATCTTAGGTTAGCTCGCTTGACACGCAAGAAAAAAGTATAGAAGCAAAGTCATTCACGTGGATCCAGTTAGTTTTCTAAAAAGCGTCTAGAATTGTAACTTATGTACCATTTGTTTCTTCATTAGTGGAAATCACTTATTTGTTTTGAGGGTTTGGCTTTGGTCCGGTCGTCATCTATGCGGTAGTTGTGCGGTTTAAATCGAACGGTCCAAATTATGCCACGTAATGCTAGTAAGGATCTGAAAAATATAATAAAGTTCTACCTTCACGCGCACAACTAGCTCCAATGACCAAAATACCCATTATTGGAAAACCTATCCATGAACTACTCCTCTGTTCTTTTACACCACCGTCGGCGAATTCAATTGTGTTCCGACTATTCAAACTGCCGTTTGAAGCTTCTCTGATAAACATTGAAAGATTTCACCAAAGATAATGTTCTCAAATGTGTTTCTTCAGTTCTTTTACTTTGGACCTGAGATCTGCACCGTCTGATCCGGACGGCGCCGAAGAAGAAGAAAGAGAACGCAATCTTTTGTATTATAACTCAAAATAGCTGTTGTGGATTGGTAGAGAGAGATCCAGTTATTTTAAAAATGTATTTGGTTGAGCCAGTTTAAGGCTGCGGCTATGATGGTTGATTAGGCGGTGGCTCTGTTCGATGTCGCGCGGATTTAAAGTATCGTCGACAGAGATGGTAGAGCCGTGGAGGTTTTGTCCATGTCCGCTCCTGAACATTGATTGAAAACCTATTTCTTGAACCTTGTATAATTTGTTTCTTGGTCACCAAATTACAAAAATTCTTTCTAAAGTTGATACCCTGATGAATATCGCAGAGGTGGCGGAAACTACGGTGGCAGAGTTTGTCGATATGGTGAATTGGGGCGGCGATGTAGTCGTTCAGGATTTGAGGCGGCGGATAAATATGAAGAAAGGGTGTGAGGAAGTTTAACAAACTACCTGCGCGCGTGGGAATAAAGTTTACCTTTTTCTTCTTCTCATCTATAATGCTACGTGGCATCATTTACGACCTTTTGATTTAAACCGTACTCAAACCGGATAGATGAAGACCGGACCAATTCCGATCCCTTGTTTTGTATGTTCGTGAACTTCTCTCATTACTTTGATCTTTCATCTGATTTTTAAAAATTAACATTTAATGCACGTGAAGTTCTTAGGGCCAGGCGGAATGTATACACTTCACCATTGAAGCCGTGACGCGGAGTCCTCGTATATGTATATTTTATTACTATAACATAATTTTATGTATTCGATGCATAACATTTTATTACTTCAAACTTGTTTTATATAGGTTTAATATACATGTACTGGACTTTTTATTACTTCAGTTGCTTTATATATATTTTTAATACGTGTGTGTCCGATACAAAACACAGGGTTGTTGTCAATCAGAGAAATGTACCGGAAAATGTCTCTGAGCAAGCTGTAATATCTTATGGAGAAGTAGAAACTGCAAGTGAGTTCTTTTGTGCTGTATGGTAAACCAATCAAGAATCACTTATTGATACAAAATGCGAGGTGGGTATAATGCCGAAATGGTTCAAAATGATTGAATTGTCCGAAAATATAAGAATAAATAAAATTATTTTATTCGTAACTAAAATTGACATGGGTATATAATTGGATGGTTTCATGATAATTGAAATTAGTATATGTATAATTGATTGCATTATCCAAATGTATAAAGTAATTATAATTATAGCATTAATAATTGAAATTGAGAATACTATAAATATAGTTGATCTCTATTTTAGAATTTCAATGAGTTAATTCATTTAAAATATTTATTTTGTCTGTAAACAATAATTGATTGAAGACTAGAATATGAAAAATAGTTAATTGGGATATTAAATTTTAAATGAATTCATTTATTCATAAATTTTGATTTAGACAGTAAAAAATAATTGATTGAATGTCTAGAATCTTAAAAAGGCATAGTGAAAGTAAATTGGCTAAAAAAAGATTAATCTACCCAATAAAAGGAACCCAATAGTAATTTCAAACAATTAAAAGGTAAAATAAGAATCAATCGAACCTGTTTCTCAAGGAGAAAAAAAGAATAAATATTGTAAATTCAATCATTTCTCATTTACACCCCATGGTTCTTCAATTGTTTGCTCTTGGTCATACTTTTTGCACACACCAGCTAAGTTACTGTGTGTGTGTGTGTGTTTTTTTTTTTTTTTTTTTTTTTTTTTTTTTTTGTTTTGGTATAGGGGCAGATGTGCACCACAAGCATGCTTCTATGTTGGGGTACACAATTTAACACAACGGTACAGTATGTAATTTTACGTTTTAATGTTATCTTACGTCTCTTTGTTTTTTCGGGTGTATAATTGTATGGCTTAAGGTGCTGATAAAATGCCACGAGAAATTTCTTATACATATACATCTTTTTTCACTTCTAATAATTTAATTATTTTGAAAATCTTCCATTAGAAAGAATTACTTGATGATCGATGGACTATTTATAATTATTTTCGAGGAGACAATTTATACTTTTCAATATGTACATATGGTAAAATAATAATAATTCAGTATTTAGACTAAAGAATAACAGTAAGAATTAAAATCAAATAATCTATTTAGGTACAGAACACCCACTTAGTTTAAAATTTAATTTTTTTTTTGCAAAAGTATAAATTTATATAATTCAATATAGGGTTGACACACACTTAGTATTTTTTTTAAATAATTTAATGTAGTATTTAGATTGCATAACACATTGATTATTACAGTGGGCTCATTTGGTTTACCGGGTTTGGTTAACCAAAAACCAAACCCAACCTTTTAGAAGTTTGAGTGAGCACCCCGGTGTTTATCGGTACCCCGGTGTTTTAAAGAGAGAGGGAGTGAAAGGGGGGCGGTGACCGGGTGGGTGAGAGAGAGAGGAGAGAGAGATGGAAATGGCCGCATGTGAAGAGCATAAGAGGTGTAAGAAAGAGAGAGAGAGAGAGTGTGTGAGAGAGAAAGAGAATGAGACTTGACTGTGAGAGAGTGAGTGTGAGAGTGAGAAATGAGAAAGATTGTTGCCCGGGTAAGCACCAGGCGGTGCCCTGCTCAAGAGAAGAGAAAGAGAGAGATAGTGAGCGAAAGATGAGTGAACAAAAAGGCTGTGACCGGCTAAAGCAATACCGGCCACTGCTCTTCTCCCAACTAAACCCTTTTATCCAAACATTACACCCGTCCAGTTAACCGAAACACCCCAACTTCTCTATCCAAACAGCCCCAGTAACATCGATTTTATTTTTGGATTTAAAATTTTATCGTGCATCGCACGAGTTAAATGTTAGTTTTTTTTTGAGTAACGAGTTAAATGCTAGTTTTTTTTTTTTTTTTTTCTTTTTTTGGAGAAAAAGTTAAATGCTAGTTATGACTACTTTTAAGGGTGGAATTTAGGAAAATAAAATGAGAATAAAATAACACTATTGGAAAAAGAAAAAAAAGTTTCCGACTTTGGGGAAAAAGAAAATCCGAGTTTGTCAATTTGAATAATTCAAAACCGACCCAATTATTTAGGAAACTCATAATTAGACTCTCAACTCAGGCACGCGACCTTCATCATTATTAAGAAGTACCCCACCAAAGTACCGGGTACATTTCTTTATTACACGTACATAGCTTTTTATTCGAAATGACAAAATTACCCAATCGAAAAAACCTCATTTTTGTTTTTATAACCCACTTCATAAACCTGCTGGGTCACTGAGTAAATCAGATTAGTAGCCCACTAATGTAACTATACCTACCCTAACCTACTACCTCTAAACCTAAAACATGACCCAACCTTGTAAACCCAAAACATAACCCACTACCTAAATCCTCTGATCTCTCCCTCTCCGTTGGTTCTGTCAATACCTACCCACTACCTAAACCCACGCCCAGCCGCAATGGGTAGAAAGAGTAGAGACGGAGTGGTAGGTAATCTACAGTGGGGCTGTTTGGATGAGCTGAAATAAGTGAGAGGTTGAGCTTAAAAGCAAATTTAATCTGTAGTGTTTGGATGTAGTAGATTGTTGTAGATTATTGGTAAAAAATGATTTTTTTTAGATAGCAAGATTCGAACTCAAGACCTCATGCAAAAATATCAAACACTCTACCACTAAGCTAACACACAATTACATAGATATTGTCATAAATCAATGTAAAAAAGGTCCGGAATTCCCAAAAAAAATCCGGATTTCTAGCCAAAAACCCGGAATTCCGGCCGAAAATCCGGAAATCCGGATTTCAAGCCGGAATTCCGGGATTTTGGGCGAAAATCCGGATTTTTTTATTAGTTTGGAGAGGTTTGACCAATTTTTCGGATTTTTGACTTTTTCTTTCCTCTCTACTTCCTCTTATCCAAACAAGCCCAGTAGTACTAAGGGTATCTCCAATAGCTCATGCAAAACCCACTTTTATGCAAAATATAACGAAAATGAAGAAAAAATGAGGTCCAAGAGACAATGCATATCCCCATGCATTTTGCAGAACATGTATCTTCCTCTCTATTAATAGCTAACAAAAATGTAGGGATGCAAAATTTTGTGTCTATCTCTCTCCTCTCATGCATCCCCAATATGTATATTTTAACTTCACATAACTGTAAAATTTATAAATTGCATTTTACTGCTGGAGCAAAACTACAAATGCATGTCATGCAAAATTTAAAACATGCAAAAAATACATTCTACTATTGGAGATGCCCTAAATCAGCATTGGGTTTCACTGTTTCAGAGTGTGGTGTGGCGTGGCATCATTGGAAGCCATTAGATAATTTTAGATCCAAAGGCCTATCTTGAAGTCTTCCAATCAACTTGATGTCCTCCAACTTGAAACTGTCAGATTTTGATAGATTGAGTCCCTTGAAGGACGGGGTATTCCCGGTGTTTTACTGGAAGTATATGTATTCTAATTTTAGCCCTTGGATATACCACTCAGTCCCAGCTCTTGCCCACCATTCTGAATATTAGACTTGATTTCGATAGAAAAATGATGCGATTTTTCGATAATTTTTTCACCGTGTTATAGAGCAACTTATATTCTACAACACCATGAAAAAATTATCAAAAAATTACATTACTTTGCTATTGAAATCACCGAGTCAAAGTGATCCAGTAAATCGTAGTAAAAGTAAAATTAATGAGGAAGAGCTGGGACTGAGTGGTAGATAAGATCAAAAGCTATAAAATTACATAGAGATTCCATATTTTATTTACCCCTCATTTACGCCCTAGCTTTGGGACCACTTACTGGAAAAGCCACGGGCTCATTCACTAGTGGAATCATGATTCAGAACAGAGAAAGGAGAAAAAGAGGAAGGGAGGAGGGCAGCTTTGTGGGTTTAGCCTCCAACAGTTAACCCTCAAAAACACCATTTTATCATTTTTATGGAAAAATAGCCCTTTTGGCCTCCCACAGTTTTATCAATGCTTACATCAGATACTTATTTCGCAATTTTATCAAATTTAGAGAATGGTATATTTGGCCTCCCACAACAAATCATCAAATTGATCACCAAATCATGAATTCCATAACTATCAAATTTTAAAATAATCATTATCAAAACAATGTTAAACGAAATTGCAAAATGATTAAATAACACTTCAAAAAATCTTAGTGACCAGTCTAATCTATTTAATCATGATTATCCCATAGGTGTGCAATAAGTCTCCCACAGTTTTACCAATTCTTTTTGTTATTTTTGTTTATATTTTATTTTCTATCACTAAAAGTAATTATATTTGTCGTCAAAAATAATTTTTAACACTTATAAATTATAAAATATGACATTATGTCTCCAATATATAAAAGTAATGTAAAAACTTGTCCTAAACACTAATTAAAAATTTGGTGTAGATTACACCAAATCTTATTTTCACCATCAAATTTGATGGTAAAAAAGGATTTGGTGATATATCATAGCATTTGAGGGTACTGTCGGAGATGCACTTCACCATTTTACAAAAGCTACACCAAATATAGGATTTGGCGATTTGATATTTTTTTTGGCCAACGACTATGGTAGGCTTACAAATAAATTACCGTTTTTTTGGTGATTTGGTGATTTATTGTGAGAGACAAAAAATATAAAATTTTACCATCAAATATAAGATTTAGTGCACTGTGAAAGATGCTCTTATAATTGATCGAAGTTGTGAAATGAGAGAGACGTGCAACGTGCTTTTGTTAGTTCACCTGTAAAGTCAATCATCAGATTTCACGTATCAATTGAGCAGCTGAGTAACCAACATACAAGTATAAAACATGAACTTTTGTATCTACTGGTCAAAAGAAACCATACCATAACCCCTCCTCCTCCTCACTTTCTCACCAGCCTTTTACAGAAGTCCCTCTCCCTCCCTTTAAAGCTTTCATCCATAACCCCCTCTTCTTCTTCATTCACTTCCAGCCTTCACAGCCCCACCTCACTTTCCACCTCCTCCAACCTCCTTTACACCACCACCACCACCACCACCACCACCACCTCAAGGTTCCGTACCACCACCATCATATTTGTACCACAAGTATCTGGTAGAGTCAAACCAGAAGGCTTTCAATACAACTATCATCAGGAGTGCAGAGGAGAAGAGTACTTCTTAGTACTTGATGGAATTCTCCTGGAAAGAAAGCAAGATCTCCTCAGATGAAGCTGGATGTGTTACTGGAGCTTATTAATTCTGGTACCCCCCCTTCTCTCTACATGTTTTTGAATTTCAATGAACTTTTTGTGGAATGATTTTATAGACTCCATGCTCTATTATGTTTATGGTAGTAGATATGCTGGCTTGTTAGATCTGAACTCTTGGATTGTTTGCCTAGTTAATTGGTAATATTATTATTGTGTACTTGCTCATGATCTGTTTATTCTAGCGTTCAATTGGTAATTATTAGTGTGTTAGGTATTTGAGAAGTAAGGAGAGCAGATTTTTTGACTGTCTGGAATGAATCTTGTTATGGTAACTCCATGCACTTTATACTACAAGATTCATATTAATAGTGTCTTCCAATTCATCCTAGAATAGCATCTGTTGGTTGTTTATGCTCTGTTCTCGAGAACCCTGTTTGAGACTCAACCATGTTCTGTGATGAATAAACATGTTTAAACCTGTTTCAGTTCATCACCAAGCCTGAATCTTGCTAGAACATGTTGTGTAAAAATTCCAAAATAATATTTTTGTGTTTAAATTTAATTTGTGACTTTTCCTGAAAAGTTGTCTTGTTTCAAATAGTTGTGACTTTTTACAAAAGTTGTGTCTTTTGGTAGTGTCTTTTTCGAAGAGGTGCTTCATGCACCATTTCATGTCTATAAATACAAGTATGTCTTTGGTGTCATGTTCTTGACCTTGAAACCTGAAAACAGAGGCTTGTAGCCCAGTTTAAGGGATATTTTGTTGTGAACTTGATGTTCAAATCTTCATAAAGTTGTATATAATCGAATAAGAAAGATGAAGGAAAAATCAACACTCGGTTTGGAGTTATTTTGAGACAGTCTCATGTGAGCTCCGAGTCTTTACTTCTCCAAAGACATATATTAGTAGTAGTACTTGTTTTGAGATGTAAAGACTCAGAGCTTATGATGATTTGATGCATAAGTAATTAATTATATTGGTACTACTACTAATAATTAATTATACCAATTACACCAGGGAGGGATGGTATAATTTAATTATTTCATGTGCCAATATAACTTAGAACCGCAAAAGTAATGTGGAAAGCCTTCCATTTCAAAAAAAAAAAAATGTGGAAAGCCTTCAGACTTATGATGATTTGATGCATCAGTAGAGTAAGTCATTGTTAAACATATACAGATCTCATTTATGAGAAGTTTCATACACGCTAGGGTGCGCTCCAAATTTATATGCAGATTTACAATAAACAAATTCAACAAACCAGAACATCACATAGCCCCAACTCGGAGACTCAACTTCCATCTATTCAGAAAAGTTAAAGGGTATAAAAAGTTCAGGTAGAAATAGAACAATTTGAGAGGCAGAGTAGCGTTTGAGATATACCTTTGGTCGGGGAAAACCAATGAAGCCATCTCACTAACCTTTAGAGCTTTAAAAAATACTGATTGAAATTAAGAACGCATTAGGAGTTAAAAACATTACATTACCTACTATTACTACATCAACACAATAATAATAATGCATCATCATCATAAACTGCATAACTGATATACATAATCAAACACGGAGCATGCATACAGAGGTTATTATACTACAAAGCTCCTAGGACCCGACAAAATACACAACAAAACTGTCCAAAAACACACAAGCCGGCGTGTCACCCCCTGAACAGAGAACTAGAAGGCACAAACAAATATCTCTACTGTTGAAATTGTCCGCCCTTCTACCCACCTCTTGATCCAATGAGTGTACACGAAATAATCAGGGCTTACAACAAATGTATGAGTAATAATATATGATGTTGGTTAAACAACTTGTTTCAAATACCATGAGACGGAAAAAAACTCAAATATGCATCATCTAATAAGTGAGCTCCTATCATTTGGCCATGTGCGAGCATTCTTACTTAAGCTCTTCATTGACTTCTCAAGGAAGTTCAGGCCAAAATGTTTCAAGGTCAGCAAGTACAATGCATGAGATTTTCGGGTTGTCGTTAAAGTGTTCATTGATGTGATTAATAGACCTCTTGTGTATATGAAGAAACCGTGAGAATCATTGTCTATTATGTCCTATTGAAAACGGGGGTGATTCTACATGCCGTGCATCTGTAGATCCTGGTCATTATCAATTTCTCCTTGCTAGTTGTGGGTAGCCTCTGTAGAAAGATATCCTTGATAAAAGTAGGTCGGCCTATCTGCTATGTTTGAATAAGACACTACCACATCTTGCCACTTCCAGGTAAGATGATGGTAGTACACCAACGAAAAGGCTTACTCATTGCTATATAGAGCATCGGATTACCATATGTTACTATAGCAACAACTAATGTTGAAAGTACAAATATTAAAAAGGTAGAGAAAAGAGAATTTTTTGGTCTACATTTTCTAGAATTCTTAGTTTCATAAACAAATAACTCTACCAACGTGAAAAACTCATATATTTATTTTAAAAAAACATCTCAATTATTTAGAAAATTAATAATAGTAATGACATAACTTTAACTAGTACTACTGCCACAGCAAACCCCCGGAACACCATAACATAAGAGTTTATATATTTTTAGATAGAAAGTCAACAACTTCATTCCATAAGCTGAAAATTAACATAATGCACATAACAGTGAGCTAACCAATGAACCTCAACAAAGTTAAGCATTAGGCAAATCATCAAATTTTATTAAGGTGTTGTACATTAAATTAGAATACTTTGATGCACAAAATCTTTGAACAACTTTAACAAAATCATCTATTTTACTCTCAAGAAAATCGGTATTGTATAAGGAACCCCACAAGCTTGGTTGCAGTAGCGTCTGTGTTCCACCTCTTGTAGTCTTGTTATATACGGTTGTTCTTGATTGTTCATATAGATTGAGTCTTCGGACTGCCACACAGTTAGACGTCCGTTCTGTCTCGCTTTGAATTGAGCCCTGAGAAGGTAGCTGTGTGTGACGAATAGTGAAAAAAATTTATTGTAGGAAATACATTAAAGCCAATTTTGGTGTTTTTTTTGTTGTTTTTCTTACTTTTGGTGGTTAAACACATTTATTCTTTTGATAAATGCATAAAATGACAACTATATGTTGTTAATTTGTGTACAAAATGATGTTAGAATAAATTAGCACTTAAATTTAATAATGTTGCAAAATGTGTTTTTGTTTATAAACAGTGTTTTTAAACACATACCAAAGAGTTTATTGATTTTGTTTTTAAACGTGTTTTTTTAACATGTTTTTTTTTCCGCTATTTTTTTGTTTTTAAACGGATATCAAACATGTTCTAAGCCCAATTAAAGTGCTTTGTTTATACAAACTGTCAATGAAACCTATCACTTCTTAAGAGATTCCATTGAATGTAGAGCATGGAACACTAAAAAATTTCTCGTGAATAGAATAAGGGTGCTGATAATTACAGCACAGCAATCACTAATTACAGCACAACATATCTATGTATGACTTTTTTACCCTGATTTCAATATTTATTGTAGATAGGGTTAATGAAAAAAAAAAAAAGTCAGTTGTCTCTCTTCCTCAATCCCCCAGAATGCCAGAAGATATGTTTATCTTCTCTCTCTATCAAGAAGATGAAGAAGGAAGATGTGTTAAACATGATTACTTAAATTTTAATTCTATCAAGAAGATGAAGGAGGAAGATGTGTTAAACATGATTACTTAAATTTTAATTGACCAGTTAAGACTCAATAACAGAGCACGGAGAAATAACCCCAAATCAGCCAAATAAAACAATATAGAGAACAAGAACCCAGATTCACTGAACTCAAATATTTGAGCGCCCTCAATAACCAGGATTCATTTTCAAATTCTCTCCTTCCTTTCTTCATCTTATCCCTCTCTGATCGATATTCCACTCTGTTTCGCCCATTTTTGAGCTCCATTCGAGCAGCAACAATAAAGATGGTTGCCCTTCCCATGTGAAGATCAAAACCCCAAATCATCGTGGCTATACCTCCGTTGAACCCCAGATCAATTCAATGAACCGAAGAATCGCGCAGAGATCAATTATAGAGAACAAGAACCCAGATTCACTGAACTCAAATATTTGAGCGTCCTCTGCACCAAGTCGAAGAAGAGAGGATAACAGATTCACTCAGAATCTGGGTTTTGAGTGTCCCCTGCACCAAATCGAAGAAAGAGAGGTCGGCGGCGGTAGTACTGGGAGTTCGATTGTGTTGGTTTGATCTGTAACATTTGGGTGATATTGAATCAGTTGAGGCATAGAGAAGATGTGTTTGGACGGAATACTTGTGGGCAAGTGGTGGTTGTCGCTGGGTGGTTGTTCTCCACAAGAGATAGAGAGAGAGAACAGAGCAGGTTGCGGTTGTGGTGAAGAGAGGACACAAGTGAGGGGTGCCATGGCGGTAGGAGTTGCAGAAATTATGGTTGATAATTGAAGAACAGTGAACACTATTGGAATTTTAACGAACATCAATTACCGAGAATCGTGATAACATTGATAGCATAAACATTAACATAAATAAACAAGGGGTAATATAGTCTATTTAGAAATTAACTGTGCTGTAATTAGTGATTATTGTGCTGTAATAATAACACATTTTATGAGATTATGGCTGTCAATTTCAGTTATACTTTATTACTCGAAGCACTGTTGCCGTTCTGGTCAGAGAAAGGAGAAAAATAGGAGGGAGTAGGGCAGCTTTATGGGTTTAGAGTGGGAAACAAAAAAAGAGGGAGAAGTCAGAAAAGTAAAGGGTGTGACTTGCAAGGGTCACATGAGTCCAGATGAGCATTAAAGTGAATGACACCGATTTAAATGTTGACAGAGACATGTCAATTTTTGAATTTGAAAGAAGAACCAACAGTTAATAGCTCAAACTCATTACCATTATGATTCTTCTCTTTCTCGTTATACTGACTTTTCTCGTTATTTACAGAACCACTTTAAGACGATGATTTGGAAAGTTAACGCGGTAAAAAAAAGTACCAAAAAATTGTATAATTTAGCAATCTAAATTACCCGATCAAAATTACACAAATACGGTTTAAAAAGTAAAAATGATGGTAAAGAGAAAAATCAGAACCCACTGAACAATGACAACTCTGTTGGGAATTACCCGTCGGAAGGTGGCCTCTCAATAAACTGTGTGCATGCGAATACCTTTTTTGCGTCTCATTCAATACCCTCCTCATTTCCTCACCAGCCTTTCACAGCCCTTCTCCCTCCCTTTAAAGCTTACCAGCCTTCAACAGCCCCTCCTCACTTTCTTCTTCTTCTTTCACTTCTAGCCTTCACAGCCCCCTCCTAACTTTCCTCCTCCTCCTCCAAGCTCATTTACACCACCACCACCACCACCACCACCACCGTTCTCTCTTACTCCACCACCTCAAGGTTCCCTACCACCATCATCATACTTGTACCACAGCACAAAGTGAAGCACCTAGAGTATCCGGTAGAGTCACTTCCTCTCCACTGTCGTATACCACGGCCACGACCAGTCAGACCAGAAGACTTTCAATACAACATTCATCAGGAGTGCATAGGAGAACAGTACTTCTTGATGGAATTCCCTCAGAAAGATGGGAAGATCTCCTTCTGGTACCCCCAGGGCCGGCCCTAGACTTTTTGGGGCCTATGGCTAAAGTCAAATTATGGGCCGTTTATACTAGTAACCCAAGTTACTCTATCAAAAATTTACATATCACTAAGATAAAAATTTATCATGTGAAGAATAGCAACTCGGTCAAAACAATTGTCCATAACTAAAAATACTTTTTTGTACTCTTAGAAGATTATCAAATAATATCTAGCTAGTTATAGTTATAACATACGTATATGTACACATATAAAATGGGGCCCTACCATGTAATGGGCCCGATGCGGACTACCCACTTGCCTTATAGTTGGACCGGCCCTGGGTACCCCCTTCTCTCTACATGTCAGAGTTTCATTGAATTTTTTGTGGAATGATTATATAGATCATAGTAGTAGATATGCTGGCTTGTTAGATTTGATTAATGGTAGTGGGTTCAGTCTCTTTAATGTTGTAGCGTCGGTAGGAAGATAGGAAAAATAATAGAAGTTGTTTGGATTATAGGCAACCTTTCTCTCCAAAACTCTATGATTATAACCAAACTAAATTAACTACTACATATAGAGAGTGAGCACACAATTCATTTCCACAATTTTATCCTCCTCTTCCTGCTCTTCTTTTTCTTCTTCTTCTCTCACTATGGAATACTATGATATATGGGTAAAAGACAATTTCCACCCTCCATTTATGGAGAAAATACATTTTGCCCCCTGATTTATGGACAAAATACATTTTGCACCCTTGTCAAGGTTAAAAACTAACATTACACTAACGGAGGGATGAAAAGACAAAAATACCCCTGCAAGTTATTAAATTTCCCTACTGCTGCCGCAAGAAAGACATCCACCTCAAATTCCACGAGTTCGCCAAGGTATACTGCAACGGAGAATAAGTCCTCACCGCCGACGACGCCATGGATGAGTACGCCGTCGATGTTTGGACCGGCAACCACCCCTTCTACCTCGGTAGCCGTTCAGCCTCGCTCATCGACGCCGACCAGGTGGAGAAATTCGCCGACATCTCACCAAGTCCAAGACTTCACAACCGCTTCCTCATGGTTGTGATGGTGACCTTGGTTACACTGATGATGGTGAACATGACCCGCATCATGCCCATAACCCAATCTTGCGCAAATACCCAGAACGAGAACGACCCACAAAACCCAGGTCTGGGTGCTCCGAGCCGCCATAGCTGAATCCAAGAGGTGGATTTTTCTGGGTTTTCTCTTCTGGGGAAGGAGTGGGTCAGCGGCGTTGTTTGCAGGTGCCTTGAATGGTGATGTAGACAACTGCGGCGAAGAAGATGAAGATGATAGCGACGATGATACCGCAGGTCACTACATCCATATATAGTAGCAATTTTAAAATCAGCGATTTCGTGTTCTGAAGGGAGATTATGACAATTTCTAATCTGCCTCCCAATTCTGGGTTTGGACACAGAAGCCACAATTTGCAATTTTTGGAGTTGTTTTTTAATAGATGGTCTTTTATTGTTTTGTGTTCCAGAGTTCAGTGATGAACAAAAAAACCCAGACCTTTAATCATGTTTTGGGGTTGAATTTATGTTATCTAGTGAAGAATTAAAGTGTTCTTATTCTTGTACTCATCTTATTCTTGATATTCACCATTGTTTTAGTAATTGTTGTGGAGTGAAGAGGTGAGACGGAGGTTGGCTGTGTTGGTGGCTGGGTTTCATCTGAAATTGTTGTTGTTGTTGGTGGTGGTGGTGTTGGGGTTCGGTGGTCGTGGAAGTGGTGCGCAAAAACATCAAGAACATGTTTCAATAAACAAAAAAAAGGGTGTTGGTGTGGGTGTGGGTGTTGGTGGTGGTGGTAGTTGTGGTGGTAGTGGTGATTTGGTGGTAGTCGAGGTGGTGCTCAAGAACACCAAGAACATCAACAATTCAATAATAAACAAGAAAATGATTTATTTGACCACAATTTGTAAGGGTAAAATGGTCACAAAAAGTCAGTTTGCACCCCTCCACTAACGGATTGTAACAGAAGGGTGGTATATGTCCACCCACTGACAGGGGTGCAAAATGTATTTTGTCCATAAATCAGGGGGCAAAATGTATTTTGTCCGTAAATGGAGGGTGGAAAATGTCTTTTACCCATGATATATTTAAATTGTTGCCACACAATGAGGAACAGTAAGTTGTTGGCAAGCGTGCATAATCAGGAATCTTTTGGTACTATAACTTCTTCAAACATCCAAGCTCTGAGCACTATGTCTTCTTATTTTCCCAATCCAGCAGCCCACATTGCTCATTCTAAAAAAACTCGTAAAAAACGCACTAGTCTTTAGCCATAATGGGAACATAAATTCCGAATGGATAGACTCCCTAGAGCCTCTGGACTCACAGAACACTGTGTTTCTTTATCCGTCCGACCTTCGTGCAGAAATGATCTAGTAATTCATTCTCCCATTTTATTTTTCAATTTGATTTGTTTATCTAAATTATTTAGATGGTCTTTTAGTTATCTTTTGTGTAGCCACCTCATTGCTAGTCAACTGGCGTTGAAGCAGTTTTCCAATGGCCAATTGATGATAAATCCAGATGAAAATGCCATATTACTCACCCCTTGCGATAGTCCTCGCATATTGAGATTTCTAGACGCCGAAGTAGGTGCAATTGACGAGATCATCAATTTGTTGGATCGTATTCATTGGGCAGCAGAAGATCATATAGAAAATCATAGCGACTTTGTGGAGGCTGTGCGAGATCTCTTCAGTGACCATCCTCTGTAAATAACGACAAGGAAAACTGTGAGGCTGGGGTTACGGGTGTATCGTCATTTTCTGAAAATTTGGGTACCACCGGAGCCATCTTTTGCCATTTACCACTCCGTTTCTTCTCTTTAGCCCACTTTCTATTTTGGGACGTTTCCTCTCTTGCTCCCTCTTTCTCTTTTTGGCATGTTTAATAATGGACAATGACCATTTTGCCCTTACAATAATTTCCCACAGTTCAATTCAACATACCCTACCCTACCACTTTTCTTCACCCACCTCTCACTCTCACCCACTCATTTGGTAGATAAAATTTTCAGAAAGAGAGAAACAGAGAGAAAGAGGCTGTGTTTGCAACAGAGGGAGAGAGAGAGAGAGGAAGAAGAGGCGGAAGAGAAGACGGGGAAGGAGATGGAAGATCTCGACGGCGGTAGCACACCATCGAGGATCTCAATGGCGATCTGGGCGGATTTCGACGGCATCTCGACGGCGATCTGGCGGTCCACGAGGGCGGAGGTCCCGTAGTTTCCTCTTTCTCCGTCGATCCAGGCGGTAGCTGGGTCATCACCCGCGAGAAGGCATGTCAAGGCGCCGGTGGTAGCGACCGGGTCTCTGCTCTCCGGTTTGTGTTCTCCGGGTTTGTGACCGCATCTGTTCTTCTTCTTCCTCTTCTTCTTCCTCTGATTTTTTCTTCGATTTGTATGTTTATTGTTTGGTCTGTAATTTTAGCAACCAATTGTTACTGGTACAGTCAAAATCATCACAAATCTATTCCTTTCTTCTCCGATCTGTATAATCAGAAACGAATCGAAAGAAGTAATTTTTTTCTTCGATTATGCTCTTGGTTGTGTAAATCTATTGTTGGATCTGTTAGTTTATGTTGTTGTTGTTGGTTGTTGACTGGCGGTGGTAAAGTCTGGTGGTGGTGGTCTGGTGGTTGACTGGAGGTGGTTGAGGACTGGTGGTATGTTGCTGGTGGGTTGTTGTTCTTCACCCATTCAAAGTAGAGAGAGAATGCGGATATGAGAGGAATATAAAAAAAAGGTATGGGCAAAATAGTAAATGGCTCAATTTCCTTAATTACCGTGCCCACCCAAAGTGGGCTAAAGAGAAGAAACGGAGTGGTAGTAACTACTAAACAACTTCATGTTCATTTTTTCTACAGCGAAAGAGATGCAGCATTTCGAGTATACTACCATCCGTACCTGTGGACACGGGAAGAAATGGAATCATTCTATCTGAATATTGGTGATGAGAAAGAGAACTCTTTCGGGGAGTGTTTGAGTGTTCTATAGTTTTGCAGGAAGCACTGTAGTACTCGTTTAACTGCTATTCATGAACGGATTGAATTTTATACCGGTGCCGACTTTCCTTTCAACACGAAGTATCGTAACACTGTGTTTGGCTTCCTCAAATACACTAGAGATGTGCTTAGTCACCTCGAGAGTTATCGAAACCTGGACCCTCTAACCAGAAGTCATGCGATTGCTGACTTCAACGTCTTTGCGCCACATCCTCTTTGTGAAGCTAGCAGACAACTAATAGATCTCGGTGCCGAGTACGATGCTTGTTACTGGGATATGAATGTCTTGCCTGAATGGTAATCGTTGCAAGTTCTTTAAATGACATTTATTTACCTATTTAGCTGCGAGTACTAATTATTTTCAACACTTATATATCTTAGTTACCTGACCAGGTACTGGCTTTGAACCAAAACATAAAGTTGTAGGAAAAATCCTTTATTGGGGGGACTTTGCAGAAGAGCTGAGTTCGTTGAGAAGCTAGTGTTGATGTTGATGTGCTTTTTGTTTGTTTGGATTTGGTTGAGAAGCTGGCGTTGATGTGCTTTTTGTTTGTTCGTACCACTCTGTCCCACCTCTTCCTCCCCAATTTGACTTTTACCACTATTCACTAGGTCACTTTGACTCAGTGAATCTGATTGCAAAATAATGTAATTTTTTGATAATTTTTTAATAGTGTTGTAGAGTAAAAGTTGCTCTATAACACAGTAAAAAAATTATCAAAAGATCGTTTCATTTTGCTATCAAAATCATCCAGTCAAAGTGACCAAAATTCGAGTCAAAAGTTCAGGATGGGGAGGAAGATGTTGGAGGGAGTGGTATGAGTTTGTACTATGTCTCTCCCATGAAGCTGGTGTTGATGTTGGTGTGCTTTTTGTTTGTTTGTACGAGTGGATGAATAAATAAAGTGTGTTTTAGTGTCACGAAAAGATAAAAAAAGAATCAGTGAAAGTAATATTTAGTGTATTTCTTCTAAAAAAAATATATATTTAGTTTATTCTATCAGGTATCAATTCATTCAAGCTGAAAATGATTGATTGGCGCTGGCCGCGGTGTTGTTTCCGTCTGCCTCATAGTCCCTCTTCTCGCCAGTTAATGCACCAGTACCTCTGTAAATGGGACAAACTATGGAGAGAGAGAGAGAGAGGGTGGTTAGGCTTGTGGCTGCTCCACCGTGTGGGATTGCAAAGAGACCAAGAGAAGGGGGGGGGGGGGGGAACTGAGCTCTTCTCAACGAACTGAGCTCAAACAAAATGCACATCAGCATCAACACTAGCTTCTCAACGAACTGAGCTCTTCTGTAAAGTCCCCCCAATAAAGGATTTTTCCTACAACTTTATGTTTTGGTTCAAAGCCAGTACCTGGTCAGGTAATTAAGACATATAAGTGTTGAAAATAATTAGTACTCACAGTTACCACTCCGTTTCTTCTCTTTAGCCCCCTTTGGGTGGGCACGATAATTAAGGAAATTGGGTCAATTACTACTTTGCCCCTTTCTTCTTCTGGTATTCCTCTTCTATCCTCTTTCTCTCTCTACTCTAACAAACACCACCCATCAGACTTCTACCACCGCAAGACCACTGCCACCACCAGTCAAGCAACCAACAACAAAAATAACAGATCCAGAAATATATTTACACAACCAAGAGTGTAATTGTAGAAAAAGTTGCTTCTTTGATTCATATCAAAGAAACAAATTACAAATCTAAGAAACAAAATCACAGATGAAGAAGAGAACATGAAAAGAAGAATAAAAGAAGAGGAAGAAGAAGATAAGATCGGCACCACCACCGCCATGCCGCCTCGCCGGAGAGCACAGCTGCCCTCCACCACTGCTGCCTCTAAGAAAGAACAGATCCGCATCAAAATTGACGGATCTAAAGAGGAGATGCCAGAAAATTGACGGATCTGGTTGGTTCATCTTGAGGAAGAGGCCGTTCACGGAGGAACGCGTCGAGGACTTCCCGGCGGACCATCCCGATGTTCGATTAAAAACATGTCGATTCCGCCTTTCGCTAGCGTCTCCATGGCAGCGCCGCCGGCGGGTCCGCCGCCGACGATGGCGACCGGTACCACCCTATGTACTGCGTTTCTTTCCCCTTCTTCTTCCTCTCTCTCTTTCTCTCTCTTTCTCTACCTTCTGGCTTTCTCTCTCTCTATCCTCTCAACTCTCAAAGGTGTGGTGAAAATGAAAGGCACGGAGCCTTAACAGGGGTAGGGTTAGCTTTTGAGAGAAAAAGTGGGTGGGGTTGGGTAGAAGGTGGGTTATTAATTTCAAGGGCAAATTTGTCATTCTGGATCATTAAATAGGCCAAATGAGGAAAGGGGGAGTGAGAGAGGAAACGTACTAAAATAGAAAGGGGGCTAAAGAGAAGAAACGGAGTTGTAAATAGGTAAATAAATGTCATTTAAAGAACTTGCAACGATTACCATTCAGGCAAGACATTCATATCCCAGTAGCAAGCATCGTACTCGGCACCGTGATCTATTAGTTGTCTGCTAGCTTCACAAAGAGGATGTGGTGCAAAGGCGTTGAAGTCAGCAATCGCATGACTTTTGGTTAGAGGGTCCAGGTTTCGATAACTCTCGAGGTGACTAAGCACATCTCTAGTGTATTTGAGGAAGCCAAACACAGTGTTACGATACTTCGTGTTGAAAGGAAAGTCGACACCGGTATAAAATTCAATCCGTTCCTGAATAGCAGTTAAACGAGTACTACAGTGCTTCTAGCGAAACTGAAGAACACTCAAACACTCCCCGAAAGAGTTCTCTTTCTCATCACCAATATTCTGATAGAATGATTCCATTTCTTCCCGTGTCCACAGGTACGGATGGTAGTATACTCGAAATGCTGCATCTCTTTCGCTGTAGAAAAAAATGAACATGAAGTTGTTTAGTAGTTACTAAATGGCAAAAGATGGCTCCAGTGGTACCCAAATTTTCAGAAAATGATGATACACCCGTAACCCCATCCTCACAGTTTTCCTTGTCGTTATTTACAGAGGATGGTCCCTGAAGAGATCTCGCACAACCTCCACAAAGTCGTTATTATTTTCTACATGATCTTCTACTGCCCAATGAATACGATCCAACAAATTGATGAACTCGTCAATTGCACCTACTTCGGCGTCTAGAAATCTCAATATGCGAGAACTATCGCAAGGGGTGAGTAATATGGCATTTTTATCTGGATTTATCATCATTTGGCCATTGGAAAACTGCTTCAACGCCAGTTGACTAGCAATGAGGTGGCTACACAAAAGATAACAAAAAGACCGTCTTAATAATTTAGATAAACAAATCAAATTGAAAAATAAAATGGGAGAATGAATTACTGAATCATTTCTGCACGAAGGTCGGAAGGATAAAGAAACCCAGTGTTCTGTGAGTCCAGAGGCTCTAGGGAGTCTATCCATTCGGAAAATATGTTCCCATTATGGCTAAAGACTAGGGTGTTTTTTTACGAGTTTTTTTAGAAGGAGCAATGTGGGCTGCTGGATTGGGAAAATAAGAAGACATAGTGCTCAGAGCTTGGATGTTTGAAGAAGTTATAGTACCAAAAGATTCCTGATTATGCACGCTTGCCAACAACTTACTGTTCCTCATTGTGTGGCAACAATTTAAATATATCATAGTATTCCATAGTGAGAGAATAAGAAGAAAAAGAAGAGCAGGAAGAGGAGGATAATATTGTGGAAATGAATTGTGTGCTCACTCTCTATATGTAGTAGTTAATTTAGTTTTGTTATAATCATAGAGTTTTGGAGAGAAATGTTGCCTATAATCCAAACAACTTCCATTATTTTTCATATCCTCCTACCTACCGACGCTACAACATTAAAGAGACTGAACCCACCACCATTAATCAAATCTAACAAGCCAGCATATCTACTACTATGATCTATATAATCATTCCACAAAAAAACCAATGAAACTCTGACATGTAGAGAGAAGGGGGGGGGGGGGGTGTACCAGAATTAAGCTCCAGTAACAGATCCAACTTCATCTGAGGAGATCTTGCTATCTTTCCAGGGGAATTCCATCAAGAAGTACTGTTCTCCTCTGCACTCCTGATGAATGTTGTATTGAAGATGTAAAATTACATAAAGTAAAATGAAGATGTAAACCCACAGTTCTTATAGGAGTCCAACCTAAGGCGCGCGAAATATCAATAATACAACACATGATAGTTAACATGTAACAAAAACACCTACCATATCATACCGAATATGGTAGTACAGTAGAAAATCATTCAAAGTTTTAGTGCTTTAGCAGCTGAGGTGGTAGCTCAAGTGGTAGAGCGTTGGAAGCCCCTGCATGAAGTCCCGGGTTCGAACCCGGTTGATGACAAAACAATTTCTCAAAAAAAAGCTTTAGTGCTTTACAAATTATTTTTATGCATCTCTATACAACGTCTGTCTATAACAATAAATTGACTATCCATCTATCGGCTTCTGCTCTTCAAGCAACAACTTCATCATCAACATGTTCTTGTGCATCACATAAATGAGAGTTGACAGTTTCTCTTCTGCTCTTTCACCCACAGCTTAGTCAATATGATCTTGTGCATCTTTTACCCAATATCCTTCCATATAAGCTTCCTTCTAGATAATTGTCGTTGTGTTCAGAGGCAAACCATTTCACTAATTGAAAAGTATAGTTCATAACTATACCTAAGGGCACTATCTAAAAAATGCAGCTTCGCAAAAGTCCTGTACGTTAAAAAAATAAATAAGTATAGTTCCTGTTTTTTATTGGCTAGATCTCAAGTATCCATTTCTCTTCGTTCTAATTAATAAAATAATAATCAAGCTTTCACAGCATATCTGAAGCTTTTTCAACTTCAGAGAAGTATATTAAGCAACATTAATGTACAATCATCTCAAGGTTTGATCAGAAGGATGGATACTTAACATAGTAATAGCAGTAGTAGTCCCAAACGCCCAAATATCATAGATCATAACCTTACCAATATCTGAGAGAAATTGCTATATATGAGTATTTGACATTAAAGTACTCCAGGGAGGCAAGAGCTTATACATGAGTATACATTAGAGTGAAATTCGACTTATGTAATCTAAATCAAAATTCATTGAGCATACAAATATGTAAACTATAGGAAAGTAGCCTGTATCTTGCGCAACCAAACAAGATTCAGTTGCAGTAACATCAATTATAGTATAGTGTGCATAGTAATGCCGACCAATTATGAATTTGCTCCTGATATCCTCGGATGTTGGTTCCAAGTCACAGTTACATAGAGCAGAGTAAAAAATAAAGCAAAAGGAGAACACCATGCACCTGAGGGGAGATCTTGGGCAAAACTCTCCGTGCAATCCCCCTCCCCCAAAACTAAAATCTCTATTTTAGTATTAAGATAGGTGACCTGCCAAGCCAGCACACCCGACATGGCAAAGGCCTGGTGGCACAGAACAATGGGAGTCTACTAGCCCCCTGAATTTAGGCTGCTACAGCACAATCATCTCCTTTATAGTAGCATCTTCCAGTAGCAATCACTTCGAATTTAACATTTATCATTTGTCCTGCTCGACAATCTTTAGGCTGAATTGCAAAATAGTCAAGTTAGGCCCAAAATGGGTGGCCCTGAAAAATAGCAGGTCTGAATGAACAAACATTGTATTCATGGTTAAAACAAATGAATTCATGAACTTTCAGGCCAACAATAACATGAAAGGTAACAGAAGATATCAAGTCTCTCTTAGTCATGGATACTTGTACTCATATGTTTCTTAACTTGAACTTATCAATCAATTCAACTAAGGTCAGGCCCCTCCATATCATACAATAGTTGGTCCGATATAAACCTAAAAAAGATCCATGTTTTGAAGTAAGTAATAGGCGTATGATTTATCGAAATTATGGCGAAATATTGAACTCAGTACTAGCCAATTTGGTTATTGATACAGGTCGCTATTTCAAAGCACTCAATCACACTTCAATGTGCCATAAAGATTAATAAGATCGTACTTCAGTTGAGTGTTCTGCAATAGCACAATTTGTTATCAGCATTAAAAGTTGTTCGAAAGGGATAAGATGCATGATTTGTGGTACCTGTGGGTATGAGAAGTTGACACAAACATATATGGTACGCCGCAGAGCAAGGTTGATGTATGGAGATTGCAGCAAGCAGTGATGGACCTGTCACATATGTTTTATGCATTTAGTCATTCAAGTACCTCATTTGAGTCTTCTTCATATTGCACATAGCCCATTCAAACAACCTATAAATCAAGCATATAAAAAATACTCGACGATAAAAAATACTCGACGAATGCAGAAAACCAAAGACGAAAGGGAAGAAACCCAGAACGATGAGAGTTAGAGGCGTACCTTCAACATAACTGCACAGACCATTGGCTCTGCTTAATTGATAAAACCAAGAGAAAGCTTTCAAGCTTAGAGTATGACGGAAGCCACGACACATGGCTCTTATGTGGAGTGGCAATCTTGATTTTGTCGATTAAGGTCTCAAAACCTAGAACGATGATATATGGATGTCGATTAGGGTTTCAGGAGGGTGAAAGACAGAGAGAGTAGAGAACAGGGAGAGAAACGGGGGAGCAGAGAATCGAGAGAGAGTGAGAGAGATGGAAAGCGCAGATGTACCACTCTGTCCCAGCTCTTTCTTCCCAATTTAATTTTTACCACTATTCATTGGGTCACTTTGACTCGATGATTTGGATAGCAAAATGATACAATTTTTTGATAATTTTTTCATGGCATTGTAGAGTAAAGGCTGCTCTATAACACGGTTAAAAAATTATCAAAAAATCACATCGTTTTGCTATCGTAATCACCCGGTCAAAGTGACTCAGATACGAGTCAAAAAGTCAGGATGGGAAGAAAGAGCTGGGACGGAGTGGTATGCAGGACTTTTGAAATTCAAAAACCGTGACCGAGATCTGGATGGGATGGGGGGAGGGTAAGCAAGTGGGGAAACACAAATAGTCTATTCCCTTCACATGTTCGGATTAGGAAGAGGGTGTGGATCATTTTATCTATAACTTGTTGTTTGGTTGTCTATCTTGTGTTTGGTAGGGTTTGTATAGATTTGGGATAGCTTATCCAACCAGTCCGGATTTGTTATATAGATGATAATAATGCTTTGACCCCAAGTTGTCCCCTCCTGTCTAACTGTATTTGTAAGTTGGTTGTAGAGCACACCATGTTGTGGTTCATCAATTCATTAGGGACAATTTGTTTTCTCAAAGACAAGCTTCAGCTTTTACAGCCAGCTAAGCTTGAGGGGAGCTGTTGAATAAAGTAATACTACCTCTGTCCCAGCTCTTGCCCATCATTGGGAATATTTGACTCGTATATGGGTCACTTTGATCGGGTGATTTCGATAGCAAAATAATGCGATTTTTCAATAATTTTTTCACGGTGTTATAGAGCAACTTATACTCTACAACACCATGAAAAATTATCAAAAAATTAAATTACTTTGCTATCCAAATCACCGATTCAAAGTGACCCAGTGCATAGTGGTAAAAGTCAAAATGGTGAGGAAGAGCTGGGACAGAGTAGTATGGAAGTAGGTTCTGTAATAAGGCTAAAGTGTTATAACTGCTCAAGTTATAGTTAATTGTAACAGATTATTATTAATTGAACTGAGATTATTTGAATTTCCCTCTTACAAATTCTCTCTATCTATTCTTCCCTCTTTCTCGTTTTCTGTTCAAACCCTAGATCATGATCATCAATTGATGAATCAAGTGTTTGTTAACAGAGAGACTTCAGATCAATTTGTTGGACTTTCCAAATGTTTTCTACTTGAAGCAGTATGCATGTCAGCATGCACTACTTTACTTTTTTTTGGGGGGTGAAATGCTAATGATCAATTTCATGGAATTGTTGATCAGGTGTCCTTTTTTATAGCTTCTTAATTTTATGAAAGTAACATAGGCCCCCATTGTGTTCTTTGCTTTAGGCCTCGATGAGGGCTGGCCCAGCCCTGATTAGTAGTACTTCATAGGAATTTTGTTCAAAGTTCACAGGAGTGAACAAACGGGCAAGTGAATACTCACGTGTTTTGGTAGTACCTTTCAGGCTCCTTATTTTGGTTTCATACACAATAAGCACGAACTGTATCCACTATTGACTATTGATGTTGTATAGAAGAACATACTTGTAAGTGTAATGAATTTGAGTTCGACCTCTATGATGTAAAGACTAAGGAATGAGCAGAATTTGTCTCTACTCATTTGTTTCCTTTACAATTATGTTATGGTGCGTCTTTTACATGTTATTATGTTCTTTTGCAAAATTCTTTTATGATGGTACTAAAGATAAAGTATTTTTAATTCTCTATATCGTGTGTAGTTTTTCGGTGCCTGGTGTGGGATGATAACTCTCTTTTAGGAGTTATTATTATACTTCCATATTACTTTTAATAGGCTTATTTCACATCATTTATATGTTATATTTTCACAAATATGTGAATTTGACGATTTATAAGCCTAAGAGTGAAAAGTTGTGTTTCTAGCCTATTTGTGCATGTTTTCTCTCATATTTGCGATGATAATTGCACGGGTAGTTTAGTGTTGTGTATCTCAGGTAAAATAGGTGCATTGGAGCTTATGAGATGCTTGGAGATGCTTGGAATGAAGCTAGATGAAGAGGAGAAAAGAAGACGCAAAAACGAAGCAAAGTTGGAAAAGACACTCCTGACCAGCCTGCACTATTTTTGATGCTCAGGAAATCTACAAAGAATTTTGGAGCAAGGTCTGCGGCATTGGAAATTAGACATCCGTAGCTTTCCAACGATATATGGTAAGCCCGAAGACAAGTCCGTATGAGGGAGATACAGCCCGCGCAAGATCAGCTTACAATTTAGTCCGAGAATTACAAAGTAGAGGGGCTTAAGTGCAAATTTCGGCCAAATTACATTAAAAAACGAGCCCAGGCAGTAAAGAAAGAATTCTCAGACCTAAGAAGAGACGGAAGGCTGCTGGAGAAGAGGGATGAACGCTAGGGAGCACGAGGGGCATGAACAACAACGCCGGAATCGCCGGAACGCGATTTTCGTCACGAGTTTGACCATCCCTCCTATCTTTTCTATCGTTTCTCAATACTATGAACTTGTTAGCTTATATTTTCATATTATTTGAGTAGTTTTATTTGCTAGGCTCTATGGAGAGCCTAGGGCTTTGTTAGACAAATTTTCCGGATATGTGGATTGATTCGTGCTTATGGATTCATGTGATGGATTGATTTTATCTCGTTTGATGGATTGTTGAACTTGCACTATTGACACGTGCTTGGTAGGATATGAATGATCATATGGGATGTTTCAATACATATCGTGTTATCTTAGCTTAAAGTAACATGAAATTGCATCTTCTAGTAATCTTGTTCTTAATATTATATTAACCTAGCGTCATGAACTAGGGTAACTACTTGGTGAAAGATCGATGGACTGATAGGTGAAGATTAATTAGCTTGTGAATATAGGATTGCTAGCAACCCCGTATCATGATGAACCGAAAGGAGAAATGTTAGGGTTTGGATCAAAACGTAGGATTAATGTTAATGCTTGTTAGGTGATATAGTTTATGGATCGACATATGACGACTATTGAATCTAGCGTAGACTTACATGAGATCGAAAGAATATTGTGAGTACTGAAACGTGATCAAAAGCATATTCGTTGTTACATGTTTCAAAGCAATATCCGGAATTGTCTGCCGCCCTAGGTGATCCATAGATCGCCTAGCTACTCTCCATATTTGATAAAACGTTGTTTAATTCATAAAATACAAAAAAAAATATAGTATTCTAATTAGTTTAATACAATCACTTGATTGGGGGGCGTTGATGAATTAAAATTGCATATTTTAGTATGTTAACGAACTCATCTTAACTTGCTAATATGTGTAATTTATCTATTTTATCTCTCTTTCTAGACTTATGCTTGTTTTCGTAGTTTTGGTTGTTTTCTCTCATTTTGTAGGCAAAGAAGTGAGTTAAAACGCAAGGGGCTAGTTGTGAAAGCTTGAATGAGGAATTTGAAGGCTTAATTTGAAGGAGTCAAGTGATAAAGAGGCTAAAGTTGAAGACAAAGCAACTAATTTGCAAGCTAAAAGTGAAGATTTGAAGACCTATTTGTGAAGACTTAGAAGAAAAGAGGTCAAAATGAGAGTCAAAGGTTGAAGAGGAGGGCAAAATAGAGAAGAAACTAACGGAAGTGGGGCTTAAGTGCAAGTTTTGAAACGTTTTAATGGCTTATTTGAAGGATACTTAACGGATTGGGGGTCAGATTGCTATTTTCAGAAGATTTTAAGTAAGGATCGGGGCCTTTTAAAACATTCCAGCAAGCTAGGGGGAGCAGGGTGCAATTTCCCTAACCCAGCTCACCCCCAGCTCGCCCTCTCTCTCTCTCTCGTCATTCTCTCGCCCCGACGTTAGAAGCTGAAGAACAACGCAGCAGCCATGGATGTTCGTCGAAGCTTCCTCCTAGCTCCACCCCGAACTCATCTCTTCACCAAATCGCACAAGACTGGTCTCAAATTGCTCCCCACCCCAAGAGCTCTCTCCTAAACCCATCAATTCGGCCCAAGAACAAAGCAATCAAAAAGCCCTAATTTCTAGGGTTCATGAAGATAAGATGAAAATCGACGATGGAGGTGGGAATAGGTGAATCAAAGGGTGGATATTGATCCTTGGAGGTTACGAAACCAGCCCTAGCATCTATATAAACCAAAATTGAAGGAACTTCGGGCGCTTCACACACCCGGACGGCTCAGTGCTCTGTTCCGCGACTTTCCTTTGTTCCTCCTCTCTCTCTCTCTCTCCGATTCACCCATTTCTGGGTTTGATTCTTGAGTCCCTGAGCTCTCTCTCGAGCTAACTAAGGGCCAAGGATTGTAGGAAGAGGAATAGAGGGAGAGAGGAGTTGGTTTTTAGGTGATTTGTACTCTGTTCTAGCTGCTGCTGTCTTCTTCGATTACTGTAGCAGTAGCAGCAGCAGCAGCTGCTGTAGTGCTAGTTATCTTCATTTAGTTGAGGTGAAATCATGTATTGGGGCTGTTTTGCTATGCAATTTGTAGTTTGAATCAAGTGTTTGGGATTGAATTAGTGAAAAGTATATTGGTGCTATCAAGTATAAATTCAAGTTTTGATTATTGAAAGTTAAATTTCTCTCAATCTCTCTTGAATTTTCTATTATGTCTAGCTAATTCAATTTGCTTGGGTGATTTGGGACTATCTAGTGTCTAAATCTCCATATTGATTCAAGTTGAACTTCAAGGATGAATGGGTTGAATTGGGTTCACTTGAATGCTTAGTGCAATGTTTGGATTTCTCTTGTTGAAGTATTTGATGCATTGAATAGGTAGATGTGCAAGTACTTTTGACGTGATTGATTTGAAGTTGCATTTGAGTAAGATGAACTCGTCAATCCTAACTTTGAGAAATCGAGTTCTAGTTAGGCGATTTGAGTGAGAGTTTAAAAATCTCATTTGTTGCTTGATCTTTCATGTGGAAACACCTATGTGTGTTTACATATGGTTGATGCTTGAAACACTTGAAATTTGGAGGATCTCATTTGAATAGCCTCTTTAGTGCTTGATTAGCGTGTTGGATTTACACACTTCTCTTGTCGCGAGTTGGATTGTATGAGCAATCACTTCTTGAGATACTTGTCTTGTGGATTGACACATGCGAATTGAGAATCGGGCTTGAATATAATAGGAGGATTGGTCACTAGAGAAACCGATGATCCCTAGCCCTCATTACTTGGTATTTCACTTAGTTTCTTGAATCGTAGCTCTAGTAGTCGTTTACTTTGTTCTTAAACTCAAACCTCAAACTTGCTCCATCAATTGATTTTGGTGGATTTGAATAGCTTGGCAAGCTTTAAAGCCATTGAGAGTTTGTGTTTTATTGTTTTAGTTAGTCATTTATTCTAGTTTTGCAAGTCACTCTCTAATCCTCCTCTCCTTGTGGATTCGACCCCGTTCTTACTCGGGTACTACTTGAGACGATATCCTATACTTGGGATTTTGTCGAACAGGGGGTGACAACTTCTCAAATCAACAACTTTCTTCCTGTTATTTCAATTAAACTCTTTAGATTTAATCTCTAATTAACAATGAACCTACTATCTGTCCTTGTGGGTTCGACAACCTGAGTTTCAATACTCACTCTTTATTACTTCGACTGTGCACTTGCGTATACACGTAAGAAATCGTGTCATGGGACGGTGCATTATTTTTAAATTATATTTTTAAGTGTTTTAGGTCACATTTAGTGAAAAGGCATCATTCATATATGTCAATTGTCAAGTGACCGATCTATGTTAATATTATTGAGAAATAACCACAACATTCATAGTTTATTTTAAATTACATATTAAGCGGCAGGTATTGTTCGCTCGCATGTCTGCTGCTATGGCGGATTTGTGCAGAGTAGGGCAGAGCACGGGTCGGTTCGGCCGGGTATTTTCCCGTTTGGCTGACCGACCCGACATACCGGTTTATGCCGGATCCAAACCCGTCCCCAATCGAACACCCTTCAAACCCGAAGATTTCGGGTTCATCGGGTCCGGGGTGATTTCGGGTGGTTTCGGGTAAACCCGGACATCTTCTCCAAAGGCAAAATCATCTGGATAGAAGAGTAGATCGAAGGTGGAGAAGTATCGGAAATAATGTCGGAATGTTGATCGGAGGTGGAGAAGAGTGATGGGAGTTCCGATCGGTTGGTGAGAGTGAAGAATAGAGAGAAAGAGAGTGACGGATTGAGATATTACCAAACATCTCTGAGTGCAGATCGATTTACCGATGGTAGGCGGACGAGTTTCATCCTCCTTCTTCTTCTCCTCTCTCTCTCTCTCTCTCTCTCTCTCTGTATCACAAAACAGGGGCGGCTGTGAGTAGAAGTAACGTAGTGGCAAGTGGGTTAGTGGGTTAGGTTTTATATATCCGGGTCGGCCCGGGTTTATACGGGTTTAGCAATGGTGTACCCGCGCCCCACCCGATCATTTGCGGGTCTGGTTTAAATATACCCATACCCAATCATTTAAACTATTTTTTTACCCATTTTCGATCGGTTCGGTTCGGACCGGTCGGGTTGTTCGGGTTGTCCGGGTTTCTGCTCACCCCTAGCGCAGAGTGATGATCAGGTGAATGGAAAATACCCTTTCTAATGATCGAGTATAAGCAACATCTTCACAGAAAAATACTTGGACTGAGAATACTTTGAAGAGGTGGGTACTATATTTCTTCAGAGACTACACGCCCAGAGAGGCGCACTCACGCCCTCAGATAGTCAATCGCCCCATCTATGAGGTGTGTGCGAGTCTCAAAGATACTCTATGCGAGTTTCTCTCGGTTTGTTATAGGCGGGGCTCCACTCTTCTTAGGTACTTTGTACGCAAGACTTGATCAGCTAGTAGTGGGTGCTTCGCTGTCGCATGGTTGTGTGACATGCTCTCTTTCTAAACCAATGATTTTTGACTATGTGAGCCTACGAGCGGTGGTCGCGATACGCCCCCATCCCTCCTACTGCTTAAGACTGGGTGTTTGCCCAAGGAAACTTGCGCCCCTCCGAGCCGCGCGCCTGATGATGGTATGGAATCAAGAGCGTGCACCAAGCCTTTGGTCTTGTTTGCGACCTTGTGTCAGAATTCGAGTTCTGTCCTTACGTGGAGTTACCTGGTTTTACTTTTGCAAACTCTTTTATCCCGTTAGTGTCAAGAAGATCGAAGCTGCTCAACTGCTTCCTGACTAACTCAATTATGCCCAGATTTATGTTGTTTGGTTGATAAATTCCCATTTTACGTCGGACTCGCCAATTTAAGCAAAGAGTGATGTGTACTTGTGCTCAAAAGGTTACAATCTCACAAGGAAAATACATAGATAAAAGCATAGAGATCTGAAGGCAAAGGGGTGGGTATAATAAGCCAAGTACGCAATAGAAGAAACAGACAGTGTAGAGTTATTAATCTGCACACTCAAGAATCACAAAAAATTGAAGTACTTGATTTGATCAATCCCACCAAAGTAATAGGCAATGAATCTCAAGCTGCAAGGTACGATACAAAAGAGCCTGCAACTCAAAATCACTACAGTTGTTGATATGGAGTTGGTATCAAACTCCTTCAGTTTTCTATGAAAGAGCACACATTCTGTCACAATGTTTATGTAAGACTCAGCTTGTCAGTTTTCTATCAAACTCCTTCAGATTTCTAACTCCCAATGCCCAGTTGGCATCGAACTTCACAGATCTCAAAAACCACCAAGTCGGCAATTGCACTAACAAAAGTAAGAAAGAGGGCACACCTATGAAAACAGGAATTAAAATCCAAAATTTGAACCCAGATCTTATCTACTCCAGAAGTAGCTATGTTGATGAAACCACAACTCAGAGTTGTTACAAAAAATGGCAGTCCAAAGATATACTAATCCACTAAAAAGGCCTAGAGTAGTACTCTGAATATGAAAGAGTACTCAAACGACATGAATGCAAACAAATCAGGATAGAGAATTCTCTGAAAACTTCCCCGTACAAACAAACTTAACCCCGCATATTGTGTAGTATCGAGACAGATATTGCGTGATACCGGGGACAATCAAAGGGATAAAAGAACAGAGACAACGTTGAAGAAATAGGATGATTACCCATGTGTTATGATGCAGACGGGTCCGACATTGCATCATCTTCTAGCGATGGAGGTTAGGAATTCGTCTTGGTAAGAGTCTCCAAGTTAGATTAGCATACCTGGCCATTCAGCATTGGGGCAAGCTTCGTGGTAGGAACTGGAAAGTGAATCAATTGTGGTGGCAGCCGGTGATGAAGATTCGCGTCAGAAAAGACTGCGTTCTGATCAGAAGTGGAGATTTGGTAATTGAAAGATTTTTCATATCAATCTTTTATCAGATCATGCATCACCCAAACATAGAAAAACAAGGTATCATATCCTAACTTATCCCACTGTAATCATATCCCAGCAAACACTGCATCCCACTGTTTTATACCCCTACCCAAACGAGGCTTAAAATGCAGAGGCTATGTCCTTAAATTGACTTAAGGTTACTTAAAAATTAGAGGAGCCTTTTTTAGAGTTTGGTTGATGGTACAAGAAGTATGTTTTGAGAGAATACAAGTTGCTCCAAGTAGCTTAAAACGGCAGCAATCCTCTCCATAAAAAATAAAGGAACTCCACATGAACGTCTAGCCTAGCCTAATGTTAACCTAACAACTTGTGAGAGTGATTACGGAGAACATATGACTGAATCCAGATGTGTTCTTCCCACAAGTATTCAGTGAAATAATTATGAATGCTGAGGCCGATTCCAGATAATCAAATCTATAGAAACTTGAAGGGTTCCTTGTGATAGGAATAAGAGAGGAGACGTCTTAAGTGTGCATTCAATATTTACTGACACATCGTGTCTTCCTTCTTAATTGATCATACTGCGAATAAAAATATTAAATAGCAGAAAATAGTCTTAACAGATATTTTGGAGAGATTAATGGATGTGCTGGTGGATAGACCGATTATTAAACAGTAAAAAATGTCAGTTATAATTTAAATTCACATTATTTATGCCACTTCATAGAATTTGTAAATGGATTAAAAAAACATGAAACAATGGTACATGCTCAATATTACTAGTAATTTTTTAGCATTTAGCATTGGCATCACCATCGAAGACATTCTAATGCCCCTGTAATCTTCTACAAAGAAGGTTATCTAATAACCATTATTCTCACAGATACGAGTGAAGCTGCCAAAACAAATGACATTACTGGGAGTGTTTCAATAGGATGAGTTATGCGGACAGGATTCCATATTGCTGCCTCTAAGAACCCAAGGCAGACTCTGGAGATTATGATGTGCAGAGGCATCAGGACTCACTGGACATTCCACGTACTTAAAAGACTCGGTTGCAAGCAATCATACTTAAAAGACTCGGTTGCTAGCAAAAACAATAATATCGTAAATGGGGAGACTTATTTCTCAGGATAAAGCGACGGTTTGTCTTCTTCTCGGAAAGAAGTGGTCACAATATGTTTATTAGACGGCTTATACTGTTCGGGGAAATTTGATTACCTATACACAAAGTGACCAGAATAATCCCAAGTTTCTAGCATACGTTTGCAAATTGACAGGGTAAACAAATCACAGAGGTCAGATCCAACAAGCAGGCATATTAAATATGATAGAGCATAATTCAGATAGTCATTACATAGAAGTTGTTCACTGATGATTCCTCCAAAACACACACACACACACACACACCACCAGCTTTCTCGTAAGACGAAAAGAAAGAGTGAGGGAGGGGGTACCAGAACGTAGATATTGAAGACCATCTGTTCCTTCTGTTGTTTAGTTTGGAGCATCCATTCATTCAGTATCTTGTCCGGTACGGCTGAAAACATTTGTTTCTCGTCCACGTTGAGATGATGGTGGATCTAGTTTTCTCCTCTTGAACCGTGGTTCCGGTGGCCGTGGCATTCCTTCTTTGGGCTTTGGCAAACACACGGAGGGGGGCGGTAAACGAAGGCATGTCAAACCATTTTTCAGGGGAAAGGAGCTGCTGGCCGAGGATACTACATGGAGCTTCTTCTTGTAGCCATCTTGCAAGAGACATCCAGCCTTTTTAGTGCGCAAGTCATATTGGAAAAGCTGTTGATTGAACTGAAAGAGGAATAGGCCGCGGGCCCAGTCATCGTCATCATCATGAGGAGCAGGAGGAGGATGGGGAAAGTAGACCAGCTGTCCCATTCTGCCACGGCTGGGTGAATTGAAAGGGATGGTGTATCCCTTGAACCAAGAAGAAGTATTGCGACCGCGTTGTGGCGGAAGCAGCCACAAATCAATAGTCGGGGTGGTGGTGGCCGCGGTGGTGGTGTAGGGGAAGCACAGGTGGTCTTTGACTTGAGACAAAATGCTAGATAGGCCCGGCTTTCTCTTGCCGTCATCATCATAACAACAAGGGGGAAGGCTGAATATCTTCAACTTGTTGTTATCCTTGTGCTCGAGGTCGAGAGAGAGGACTTTGACTTCTGGATTCCGGTAAGGATAACGTGGCAAAGGATGTTGAAAGTGGATAATGGCGTAAACGGCACCATTGAGGCCAATGAGGTTCCCCAAAACTCCTCCAAACAATGAAGGCAGATCAGTCTCGCTAACCAGCTCCCACGAAGCAGTAGCAGCAGCAGTTCCGACGAGGTGGTGGTGGTGCTCATCATCAACAACGTCCTCCTCTTGAACGACAGTAAGAGATGTGATTCTGAGAGAATTTTTTGTAATGGGGCGAGGACGAGGAGGAGGCGGAGGAGGATGATACCCATAAAGACCCTGCACAGCTGTGAAGAATCTGGGAGGATTTTTTGTAGTGGGAGGAGGAGGACCAGAACGAGAAAGGACCTCCAACATGACAGCTTTGTAGGCCCTTAAGGAAGCAATATAGACGAGGCCGACCCTAACCTCGTTTGGTCCCAGAACAGTCTCACAGTCGAAAGGCAGGTATTGGGCAGTGGTAGGACTGTAAACATATGCTTTCTGACGAGTGTAGAAACACATCAAATCACGGCAGGACGAAACATAGTCGATAACATTGTATTCTATGCCATGACAGGCAAAATTTAAAACCAGTTTCCGGGCACTAAAATCTTCAACTGTTTCCCGACACAGAGGGGTGGCAAGAGCAGGAGTCAAGTCAGTATACAAACCTTTACTTACCCCGTCAGAAATCTGGGTCCCAATAACATCAGTAAGCACCACGAAAGGGGATCGGCGGCGTGGGATGCTGTTGCGGAAAACCCTGGACGAGCTCCTCAGTGCGTCAACATCCTCCGGATTGAGTCGCGACACTATCTCGCTATTCAGGCCGACATCCGATAGCACCGACCCCAACAACGGATTCGTCGAATCGTCCATCTACCGAACCGAGCAGAGCCGAGAGAGAACAGCAATCACGATCTGATGATCTACCTCTATGAGCCACCAAGAGCACGAATCGAATCGACGAAACCCTAGCACACCCCCTTTCTCTTTCGACCCTTATCTTCTCTTCTTCTCTGTCTGCGTCAACAAAATAAATAAGACCACTACAATTCATTCAGAGTGTGTGTGCGTCAAAATATATATATATTGAGTACTTTCGCGGGTTATTTGCACTTCAACCCCTCCAGTAGTTCTAAATCCTCCCCCCCCCCATGTGGTTCTAAATGTTGCACTACTTTCCCCTGCGCCACCGGCGTCTCTGTCTCTGTCTCTCGTCTCTTCCCCTCCCCACCCCCTCCCTCTTTTCTCTCATTGGATCTGCACATACAAGATCAATATATGTCAAAGATCAAAGAGTCGGGGTTATAGTTTCTTACCTTCTTCTACTTACCAGGCGACTGCTTAATCTAATTACATGAGTTCCATGTGTATACAAGTTTAATCCGGGCATTTTTTACGCGATTTATTTTATATGTTAGGTGGATATGATCGCAGTTGTGTGTTTTATATTGTTTTGGCAGGAAACCGGAGATTCAAGATCATGACGGACCGTAAAAGTGAACTTCACCCACAAAAGGAAGTAGAGGCAAGAAAAATATAAAACAGGAGTGCAAAACCCGATGTGTTCGTACGAACATGATCTTGGTCGTACAACCAGATTTACTTAGCTAGTTCAGAATGCTCGTATGAATGGTCTCTGCTACTCAGACAGCTGGTTGTACGACCATATAAGGTGGTTGTGCGACCAAGTTTTGTGCTCGCAGGACCATGAAGGCATCAAGCACATATATTTTGGGGTCATAACACAATTTTGAAGATTCTAACGACTTTTTTTGCTATTATTCAACCTAGGGATCAGATAGGAACATATTATGCATAACGAGGAGCAAGGAGGAGCGTAGGAGCGCGAGGATTAGCTTGGAGAACGTCGTTTTGAACAATTTTCGACATGCTTGATCATTCTATATATTTTCTTTATACCCTATCAAATTATGTGTATTCTTCTTAGTACTATGAGTAGCTAAACATCTTAACTATGTTATATGGAGAACGCAAGGTTATGATGTAGACTTAATTTCGGATCTTGATATTGATTCGTGTTTTGGTTTACGTAATCGTATTGTTTTATTTATTTTATTGCATATCCTTAGTTAGAACTATTGACGCTAGGATCAACTATGAGAGTGGAAATCAATCAATTATGTGAACTATAACTTAATGACTATTGAATTAGGTAGTTGAATTTCTTGTTCTGCGCATTAATTTTAGCATGAGTGGACTAGCTACCCAGTAGTGCTGGCGGTCTAGGTGGGTGCTCGACATGTATGGTCTAACGGTCACACGACATGGTCTTGCCCACGATCTTTTCAGAACCTCGCCATGACCTCTTTAATTGCGTTAATGGGAGGGCTTAATTAGCTCTTTTACTGCCACGTAACCCCCATTGTGGCCCTTGGAGCTGGACCTGTATATATAAGGAAGGAAATCCTCTTCTCATGATTGATCCCAAATTTTGTTGGTCAATTACACCTTGCATGAAGTATCTTAAGCTAGAGGGTCCTCCACGCCGACGTCTGTTTCAGAGAAGCGATCGTGTTGCTCCTTCGATCTTTCACTTCTCAAAACCAAAGGTTCATCATCATCATCATTTGACTTATCTATGGTCGTCTGTGAAGGGGCACCCGTTCGACGCACCTCGTTACTCGAGCCTGCAACAGTCGGGAAAGTATAAGAAAAAAACTCACCCCTGCAGTATGGGGATAAATGTTCATAAACCACTTGCATGAGTTAAACCATTTTGTGAGCGAGAATGGAGAATTTGGTGTTTGCCCAAGTGAATTTATGCTTAATCTAATTATACGAGTTCCATGTGTATACAAATTTTATCTGGGCATTTTTACGCGATTTATTTTATATTTTAGGTGAATATGATCGCATGTGTGTGTTTCGTGTTGTTTTGACAGGAAATCCGAGCTTGAAGATCATGACAGAGCGTTAAAGTGAACTTCGAAAGCTCAAGGAACTCACAAAAAGGAAGTAGAGGCAATAGAATATGAAAAAAGGACTGTAAAACCCAGTGTGGTCGTACGGCCAGGATCTTGGTCGTACAACCAGATTCACTTAGCCAGTTATTGAAAAATGCTCATATGCATGGTCTCTGCTACTCGCACAGCTGGTCGTACGACCATAGAAGGTGATTGTGCAACCAGGTCTCGTGCCCGTAGGACCAGGAAGGCAACAAGCACATATTTTTTGGGGGTCATAACACAATTTTCAATATTCTAACATGCAAGTAATAGTTTTTTAGGATGCTTTGGTAACGCGGCAATCAAGTTTGAAAGTCAACTTGCTACCTTAATTTACACTTTAGGTTTTGCGTTAAGTCTATCCTTTATGGCTTATAAATAATTCCCAGGGTCCATTGTTTTAAGTTTGGTGATTATTCATACTTTCCAATTTAGTACAAAATATTTCAATTTGTAGCAGCATAAAAGTCAATAATTGGTTCCCCAAACCATGTTATATTTTTCTTTCAAATCTATCCGAAGTTACGTTTGTTGGTTTCCGCCTGTTTAGCATTGTTCAGTTATTAATAGTCGTGACGCGGACCACAATAACAAATGTGAAATTTCTTACATTATGGAGAAGAAATTGTTTTTGCAAACCAGCCCACTGATCTTTACGTGGACACTTCCATCCAATTGGACTTCAAAATTAACGCCAGAAGAATCCGTCTCATCCAGGTCCGTTATTATATCATCTTCAACGTAAATCCCATTCGGGGATTGGATTAGGGCATTCCGAAATTGGCGATTATCAGAGAGCGACACATCTTCATCAGAAGTACTAGAATGAGCAACAAACGTCCCTTGAAGCTCGATTGATTCAGGTGATAATTAGGTGGAGGGTTGGAGAAGAGGTTTCTCGGCGGCAAGTTAGGCTAACGCCGGAAAAAGGGAACTTCAGAATCCATGCCTAGAGAAAAAAGAGTTTCAATTGCAGTGAGTGTATTTCAAGCGTGCCTACTAGAGCTTCACTTGGTTCGGTTTAACCGGCGATTTCCGGTTAAAACCGAACAGAAAACCGAGAAAAGCATAATCATAGAACCGAACCGACGAGACAAACTGGAACCGGTACCGGACTCGTATCTATACGGTCTCGGTTCGCTCTCTGGAATTTGGTTACCGGAACCGGGACCGGTTTCGAACCGAACTGGAACCGGCCCGAAACCGACCTTTTGAACTATTTTTATGTGTTTTAATTATTCTTTACACCACAAAACAACCCAAACAAAGAAAAACAAAAAAGGGTAAAGGATTGGAATCTGTTAACCGAACCGAACCGAAGTACCGGTTCTGGTTAACCGGTCCCGATTCGGTTTCATGTTTTCAAAAAATTCCGGTTTCGATTAAACCGAACCGACGAACCTACATTACTGGTTATAACCGAATCGGAGCATAAGGAACCGGGAAAACTGATTCGGGTCTGGTTTCGGGTAACCGAATATGAAGCTCTAGTGCCTACCACTGCTACCAATGCTTTGATAGGAGCAGAACGCAAGATGAGCACGAGAGAGAGGACTTTGACTTCTTGATTCCGGTAAGGATAACGTGGCAAAGGATGTTGAAAGTGGATAATGGCGTAAACGGCACCATTGAGGCCAATGAGGTTCCCCAAAACTCCTCCAAACAATGAAGGCAGATCAGTCTCGCTAACCAGCTCCCACGAAGCAGAAGCAGCAGCAGTTCCGACTAGGTGGTGGTGGTGCTCATCATCAACAACGTCCTCCTCTTGAACGACAGTAAGAGATGTGATTCTGAGAGAATTTTTTGTAATGGGGCGAGGACGAGGAGGAGGTGGTGGAGGATGATACCCAGAAAGACCCTCTAGAGCTGTGAATCTGGGAGAATTTTTTGTAATGGGATGAGGAGGACCGGAACCAGGAAGGACCTCCAACATGACAGCTTTGTACGCCCTCATAGAAGCAATATAAACAATGCCGACCCTAACCTCGTTTGGTCCCAGAACAGTTTTGACAGTCGAAAGGCAGGTATTGGGCAGTGGTAGGACTGTAAACATATGCTTTCTGACGAGTGTAGAAACACATCAAATCGCGGCAGGACGAAACATAGTCGATAGCATTGTATTCTATGCCATGACAGCCAAACTTTAAAACCAGTTTCCGGGCACAAAAATCTTCAACTGTTTCTCGGCACAGAGGGGTGGCGAGAGCAGGATTTAAAACATCATCATCATAGTATACAAACCCTTACTCACCCCTTCAGAATTCTTGGTCCCAATAACATCAGTAAGCACCACGAAAGGCGGTTTGCCCGTCATCTTCTTCTTCTTCTGGGAAAAAGAAGACGATAGAATACAATTAATCAAATCATGCATAGACATTGACAAATATTCATAGAGGAGAGAACAGAACACCAATCTACAAATCATCAAATACAGAGCTAGGGTTAAGGTTTAGGGTAAAAGACATTGACCACCCCTGAGTTTAGGGAAAAAGACATCCCGCTACCCTGAGTTTTGGATAAAGACGATTCACACCCAATTAACGGAATATTCTGTGGACAATGACCACCCTTCTGTTAGGTTCCGTTAGAAAACTGGGTGATTGAATTATTCGGACCATATTACCCCCATAACATCACCACCAAAAAAACATCAACACCAACTCTACTATTTCAATCCAAAACATCAATATGAACACTAACAACAACCATAACTTATTTTCACATGGTGCTATTTTTTTTGTTCTTACTCTTCTTTGGGTCATTGTTCAAGAACACCAAGAACACCTTCGAAAAAAAAAAAAAGACAAACTTAAATCAAACCCAAAAATCCCATCTTTTCAATCAATCTCAATCATCTCACTATGCATTGCTCTATCATTTTCCCGAGACTACAATGAAAGAAACTAAAAATTTAACAAACCAACTTCCTAAAACATCATCACTGATAAAATTAGTGGAGAATTTCTTTTTATTGTCATCAGAAAAAGGAAAAGAAAATATATGTAAACAAAGGAACCTAACTTCACTGAAGCAGAGAGCAATATCTCACCATCTATATGATACCCTAGCCAATTACCTTTAAAATCTACAAAAAAAACTGAACCACCATTTCAGTTTGTTTCAACCCACAATCATCTTGAACAAACCACAAAATGCTCTGAATTTGTGGGTATAGTTGAGTCCGTAAAGAATCAAACCCTCTTTCCTCAGAAAAATCTCCGTCCTCCGTACCCTCACCCACATACGAATGAACAAAACCCAGATCTTCTTCCATCGATGGGTTTGTAGAGCAGAGACAGGAAAACCCATATATGGGTTATTGGGGAGTGGAAGAAGACGACGGTGGTCGTTGTGACCTTCTTCGATGATGGCGATCGTCATGGTGGTGATTGCGGCGCGTGAGCCGGCGGAAATTGGAGCAATCGGCGCTGCTGCTGCTGTTTGGATTCTACGGACAGAGAGAACGACGGGAGAGAGAGGGCGATGGGAGTGAGAGAGAGGCGATCGGTTCACGGGACAGATGGGAACTGGGTTCGTCGGATCCTACTCGGGTCGGGTCCGGCACTTCGAGGAGGAACTCGCTGCTGTTGCAGCTTCTTCGGCAATGGCTGGTTCGCCGGAGATAGGCGACAATGGTGGTGGTTCGTTGGGAAGAATGAAGGGTGGGGTGGTGCTTGGTCGGTCGAGGGTTTGGATGTGTTCATCGAACTTGGCGGCTGCGTGTTCTTGGAGGAGAGAAAGAGGGGAAGAGAGAGGGAGACTAGGTTAAGAAATTGAGAAATGAGAGAGGTTGGGTTATATATAGTGGTAATTTTATACAATTTTGGGGTTAAAATAGTCTTTTTGCCAGCTCTGTTAGTCAACCAGTTACCTTCCATCCAAAAAAGGTGCGGAGTGTCTTTATCCAAAACCCAGGGTAGTGGGGTGTCTTTTTCCCTAAACTCAGGGATGGTCAGTGTCTTTTACCCTAAGATTTATTGTTGTGAACTATTGTTGTGAACTTACCTTCCGACGGCGAGGCTCTGTCCCAGGGAGGAGTTGCGACGGAATGAAAACCGGCGTTGATGTGTGGCGACGTTGGGTCCGGCTGTTCCTCTAGTCTTCGTGGAGGAGGGAAAAAAGAATTGGGGAGTGTATATATAGGGTTGTGTAGTAAAGGGTAAAAGACACTTTACCCTCTCTAGTATGACGGAAGGACACTTTCACCCCCTCCAGTTTGGAAAAGGACACATTACCATTAAGTGTGCCTACCTTTAAAGAACTCAAACCCCCTTATTGTAGGACTACAACGGGGGGGGGGGGGGGGGGAGGCTTTACGGGTTGCCACCCCTGTCCTAGCCCGAACCCAAGTTCTATCCAAACTGCCCAAGCCCAGCCCAGCCGAGTTAAGAGCACGACCAACCCGTCCGAGCCCAAATCCGTACAAATCAATTCGGGTTCGAGCTGAATTCATGTTAGTACGTTAAACTTAATATAATTTTAAAATACAAAAGAATAATTAGTTGTTGGTGAAAAACACAAATCAACTAATTCAAGAAAAAACAATGATTACTATCGCTAATAATCAAAAGAAAAGTATCATATTCATGTTAGATATGCTACATAATTCTCTCAAAATATAATATTTATAGGTAGTGGTCATTCAAGTCGGGCAATTCGGGTTAGCCCGTAGTTTAATAGTTGTGCACAAGCCCGACCCTAATTGCATTCGGGCTGAGAATTTGTGTCCAAATCCGTCCAAATTACTAAAACTATGTGCTCGGAGTCTATTTTAGTTCAGGCTGGGCTCGAGTTGGTCGGGTTCAACCCGCCCAAGTTGCACCCCTGCCTTATTGTGACAGATAGTTTAGAGTTGGCTCTGACTCTAAAATTAATTTTTGGGACACGTTTGCTTCCATATAATGCAAAATATATGGGTGTTAATCAAGGGTATACTAAAGTTTCTGCATGATATGTGAGGCAAATTAGTCTCCAAAACTACTTTTAGTGGCTGACTTCACATCTAGTCACAACAAGGTGAAGTTACTTGTTGACACGTTGAAGGGTCATTCTTTTTCCAAACTATAGGAGGTGAAAGCATCCTTCAATCATATATCACAAACATACTAAATCCATTCCAAAGCTGGAACAAATTACAGTAAATAGCCTGGTGAAATAGTGGAGTGTCTATTTCTCAACAAGTCACAGAAAAATTATATGTGAAATGCGACCTCCCGAAGAAATATTCTCTGGTAAAAGATTATGTCCCCTGAGCTACACTCCATTTTTGCCTTTGCTTGTGAGATGAAGTTTCTTCCACCAATAGAGTCTGAAACGCTTAGCTATCCGTTGTTTGGTTCGGGGCCATCTGCAATCAATTAGCTTGCAATGAGCGAGATACAGCGATACCTGATCCATATTACAAATATAAAGATCTATACAGAAGTACCACGAAAAAAAATACTACACAGCTTAAGAGTTGAGTGTTTCTTTCCGTATAAATCACAAGTTTTTGGAATTTCAGCCCAAAAGCAATGGCTTCCTTTATGAATTCTCAGACGTCATCGATCACACTCTGATCTAAGGGCGGCTATTATGAAGCCAACATTACTAGGGCGAATGAATTCATTTTCATTTCTGGACTTATTATTAGGCAACTTTTAACTTTTAATTTCTACTGAGTGAGATAAAAGTACGGCTACAAGTGAAAAAGGTCACTTACTAGCTCAAAGTGGAGACAAGTATACACTTCATATGAAATTGATACCATCAGTGTATTAGGATACCTGAAAATGTAGAGTCTTGGATCCTCATCTGAGGAGAAGTTTCCTTCAGTTCAAGGACATCTATTCGGCCATCCCTGACCAAGAGCAGCTGAGCAAGCTAGCGTTCTCCTCTTCAGCAGATATTTTGCAATGCAAGTTGTGCTTCAGTATAGTGGTGGTTTATGATGTTCTGCAAATTGCGGGGTACCATGGTGGCGGTGCGGAACCTAGCAGTAACTAAGAGTGTAGTTCTCTACTTTAGCTGTGGTGAATAGATGGTGCACTGCAAGTTATTTGGGTAGAATAGTGGTGGTGGAGGATGTGGCATTATCCTCTTGAGCTTTGGTGAACATACGGTATGCTGCAAGTTCTGACAGTGTGGCGGTGATGAAAGGGAGCCTTGAGGCGGTGGAGGATGAGAGTGCGGTGGCAGTGGCGGTGGTGGTAGGGACCCTTTAGGAGATGGAGGATGAGAGTACGATGGTAAAGGCGGTGGTGGTATGGAGCCTTGAGGAGGTGGAGGTTGAGAATAAGGTTGCTGGACTGGTGGTGGAGGTGGAGGTAGCGGTGGAGGTAGGGACCCATTTCAAGGTGGAGGATGAGAGTACGATGGTAGTGGCGGCGGTGGTGGGGAGCCTTGAGGAAGTGGAGGTTGAGAGTACGGTTCCGGTGCTGCCGGTGGAAGAGAGCTTTGGAGTGGTGGAGTGTAGATGGTGCTTTCCAGAAAAACAGATCACAGCCACGTGGCAGCAATCCAGCACACCTAGCTGTGCTCCATGTACATCGGACAACTACCTATGCTTGTCCACACGGGGGTTGCGAGACATGGCCCTCGCGTATTAGCACGTGACTTGTAGGGACTTAGTGGTTTGGAGGCTAGGGTAAGGCCCGTCTCGCGCGTGCGACAACCAAGCTCGCGCGCGACCCTTCTTAACTGCTTTGAGAGACTTAATGGCCACGTCCTATAAACCCGGCTTGACCTCATAACGGTCTCCGGTATGTACGGTCAGGTTCCTAACGATTCCTATATACACGGTCGAACGTGCCGTTACGGGGGCTACCATTAAGCCGCCATTTATGGTGCATTAACCCCCTCACACCTGTCACTTACCCACTACATATAGGATCGTTAGCCCTCCGTTGCGACACGCTGGTTCAACGCTAGTTCTACACGAGATCTTCTGGACTCACCGAAGCTCTGCCATTAAGCTGTCTCTCTCTCTCACACACATTTACCATTGCTTACCCTCTCCCTACACACACCCTACATCTCTTTGTATTCTTATTCCTTACTTGAGGTGCACACTTGGATCTCTCCGAAGGATTTCCTTGCGCACAATTTGGTGAACCCGACGTGAAACACCCACTTTCAGAGCTTCAATTCTGCGAAACCTACAGAAATGTCTTCCGATGGAAATATTCGCGACCGTGATCGGTCCCCTTCCAATTAGGAGACCTCAAGGGAAGAAGGACCACTTAACACCATTGTTAACACCAATGCTCGTGCTCAAACGGCTACTGACAATGGACCCTCTCTGGAGGCACTCCAAGCCACAATCTAGAGTCAAGCCCAGATTATGCAGGCTCAGTCTACCCAGATCGCCCAAATCATGCCGATCCTGGGAAGATTTGCCCAAAACAATGTTCCAGAGGTTTCAGTCCCACCGTCGACAGCTCAGCTACCTCCACCAGGGGCAGCGATTACATCCATAGTACACACGTTCGTCGCCCGATCCTCTCCTTTCAGCGGCCCAGTGCTCCAGACGTCGGGGCTCCCGTTGAGTTCGTCTTTAATGACGGCAGGAAACCCTACTCCATACTCTGCATTGTATTTTCATGCAAATGGAGCCCTAGGGAGCCATGCGCCCCCGCCTCCACCTCCCTATGATCCAAGTATGCTCTACATCCCCCGCTTCGCAGCCTTGGAACAATGGAAAGACAACATCATTGCGAACCAGAGCTGCGCAGATATTGTCATCCCGAAGGTTGACAGCGCGCCTCCCATTCCGCAGGACATTTACTTAATGCCCAACCTTGTCGGGTACAAGGCACCCAAGTGGGAGAAATTTGATGAAGTCAGTGGGAACGCGCACGAACACGTGATGCAATTCGTTGACTTGATGGGCCCACATGGAGTTGACACCAGATTGTTGATGCGCGAATTCCCTAAGTCTCTAGGGATTGTCGCATAAAAATGGTACAGGACCCTAGAAGCAGGATCCGTCAAGACGTGGGAAGACATGGTAAAAAAGTTCTACACCAAATTCTTCCAAGTAGAAGAGAAAGTCACCACTATCCACCTCTCCCGCATGTACCAGAGGCATGACGAAGAAGGAGTCGTCTTCATCAAGAGGTTCAGGGCCAAGTCCTTGGAGTGCGTCGACGATGTCCTGGAAAGCCGACAGGTAAAAATATACCTTCAAGGCATGCGTGATGAGTACAAAGGTATGCTAATCAATTTGAATATGCCTACTTTTTCGAGATTTATTGAAAGCACCAGGAATGTTGAGCCATTGGTGGAAAGGATGAAAAAGAGATACGCCAGTGAGCGTACATAGGCGAATCCCAGCTTCAAGGTGGGAAAGTTCAATTACAAGCGGACGCGAGACGTCAATGTACATGCAGTATCATCCTCCAACAAACAACAGCGGGCCGCACCCCAGGAGGCACTACCCTTGCCTTGTTCGATTGAGGATGCAATAGATCTTTGCAAAAGATGGGGCAAAGATGGGATCCTACCAGCCCTAGAGCACAAACCCACAAGAGACCAACTGCAGGACCCAAGGTGTGGGATGCCATGGGCAGGTGTTGCACCCAACCAAGGAGTGTAAGAAGCTCAGATGGTTGGTAGACAGGAAGATAAAGGAAGGTCAGTTGGTTGTTGATGAGCCAAACAAAGATGTGGGCAACAACCCCCTACCAACTCACACGAGGTAGGAGCCCAAAGGAAAGGAAATAGCTATGATCTCGATTACAGACCTTGAGGAGGTCAAAGATGCAGAGGCCCTGGTGGTCGCAGAAATCCATGAAGATGAGGGTTACGGAGTCGACACAGAAGATTCGCGCGCTGAGCAGATGAAGGACTCTGCCAAGTTCGTTAAATTCTTCGATGAGATGAATTTCTCGAACGGCTGCAGGCACGAGATGATAAAAACGATCTTAAGAGTGGGTAAGGATTATGGGGAAGAATTGGTCATCTCCAATGGAAGTCGTTAGGGCTGCGCGATCAAGCGGTTTAGTCATGGCATTCGACGAATCAGACAAAAAGACTGATGCCAATCATCAGAGGCCACTATACGTGACAGCTGTTATCAACCACGTTGAGTTCAAGAGAGCCTTTGTCGATGGTGGATCCGCGGTGAATGTTATTCCACTTAGCACTCTGGAGCTGGCAGGCATCTCACAAAACAAGGTCGTTAAGAGGCCCTCTCTATTGATGGGCTTTGGAAGTGACTCCAGAATGACTGTAGGATGGATCCGCTTGGGAATCTAGATTGGACAAATTAGTTGTTCCGCCAAGTTCCACGACATTAAGGCCGACACGACTTACCACATGATCATCGATCGAGCGTGGATTCATCGTTTTGACGCTGTACCTTCTATGGCTCACCAAGTAATGAAAGCTATCTGGAAAGACAGGGTGGTCGCAATACCCGCCTCGGTGAACCCCTTCCGAGGGTGTTTGGTTTAAAGAAACGGCAGATGAAGCTACTCCAGCTCCGTTTCGGTCAACTCCCCTACCTAAGTGGGAAGACGTCAAGGGCCAGTCACCAGCCGTAGTAATGGTGATGCAAGAGAAGACCAAGGGGAAGAAATCCGCGTGGGAGGAAATTCCCAGGGTTACCTGCAACAAGAGTGTCTATACCCTGAAGAGGGTCATCGAGCATGACAGCGAGGGCAAGCAGGTAGGAAGTTTCTACTCCAATGGCAAGAAGTGTTACCGCATCTAAAAGATGCCACAGGACTACCACCACTCTAACACCAACCAATAGGTGACGAGCTCTTGTCCATACCCTGGCATGGCAAGATGCCAGATGAACTTCAAGCCGTGAAGGCTGCTTATGTGAAGAACAAGTGGGAAAACAGCTCATGGGGAAGGAAGCTAATTGTACGTAACAGGGAGGCACCTCCACTTGTTACTCCCTGGCTTGAGCAATGGTTCTCCTCCGGAGAACCAACGGAGATGCACACCACTCATTACTTGTTGGTTTAAGAACGGGTGCAAGATTGCTCTTCGCCGGAGGTCCACCGGAGATAATCCCTGCAAACATGATGGGGAAAAAGATGTACTCGTTCCGACGGAAGAGCTTACACCACTGGTCTTCGAAAAGACCAGGCAAATCAAGGGCCTCTTCTGTGAATTCCTTGGGAGCCATTTCTATAGCACAACGCACAAGTTCAAGCTTGGAGGACCAGAGATGATACGGATTGAAAATGGGTAAAATGCAATGACAAGAATGGCGAGGACTCAGGAGAGGTAACATTTTGTCAATTGAAGGAACCCAGATGAAGAACAAAATAGCAGGGACGGGGGTTTATATTGGACTCATAGGAGACTCTTCAGTTTCCCGGCCGAGTCAGCAACACCTCGAAAATGGGCAAGAATCAATGACCCTATTATAGCCTACGACGATACAGTAGCCCTAGGCAATGATGAAGGTTGGTCCCACTGTGTGAGGAGCACACCTTATTTAAATACCGTGACGGCACGACAATTCAGATAATGATGGCGGCTCGTGGGGACTTGAGCCTACAAAGCTTTAAAATATTCAGGACTCACCAAGAGTCTTGAGACAGTCAGTTCTAAACTGCCGCAAAACATGATATATGCGCGTAAGCCTATCTGTCTACGATAGCGGCCAAAATCATTAAGTCAAGTGTAAGCCTACCTGTTTAGGTAGAAACTAGACGCGCGTGAAAGTTTATCTCATAGGATGGCAACCATACGCAGTGACGAGCCTATCTATCCAGATAGCCATAAGATCACAAGCCTCAAAAACCTGAGCCTAATGGCGGAAAGTTCTACTTATCCATAAAAAGCAATCACATAAAAGTCTCGCATTCATGTAAGTAAAACATGAACCAATCAAAAGCATGAAAAAGATATTTCAAAATGCGCAGAACCAGCACACGCAAAAGCAGGACAAATATTCAAGCGATCCAAGGATCGCGGCCACAGAGGGCATAAAAATAAATTACATAAAAAAGGAGTTCGAAAGAGCAATTCTTGCAAATACTAGAAAGTTTAGTCCTCAAAAAAATCCTTCAAGAGAGAATCTCCCGTCGACAACATGATGCTGTTAGCAGTTAGCTTCTCTAAGCGAGCATTGTTATCTGCATGACGTTTGGCGGCTGCCTCAAATTCCTTGGCCATCTGCTCCAGCTCTGCTTTGCGCGCGTCAAGAACAGCCTTCCCCTCCCTATAAGCAGCACACTTAGACCCGATTCGCACAGAATTACGGATTTTCGTCAATCTCTGCACAAGAAAGTCCAGATCTAATCGCCCTGTCGCAACCTGTTGAAGTTCTTCTGTGTTGGAAAGGAGGTCTCGAGCGCTGTCAACCGTAGTGCTCGCAGGTGTAGTTGCATGAACTCTCTCCAAAAGAGCGACCATCTTTCTGAAAAGTTCCCCTCTGTCTTTTGGGGCCAGTTCCAGCACTTTAGCAAATGCAGTTGGAAAGGACACGCGCACCTTCATTAGCCACTCGAGGCAAGCTTGGATACCTGCGCGCACGGCAGCACAAGCAGAACACTTAGCCAAAAACATGGGTTCAGTAAACCAATAATCATGGACAAAAGGGAAATGACCTTACCCGTTCCTTCAACTATCTGTCGAAGAGGGGCAATAGAACCAGCTGCTTCGGCCAACCTCCAATCTACCTGAATCTCCCGCGCGAAGTATAACTCAGGGATCACAAAACTCCTCTCAACCGCAACAGGATTTGCAGTCTGCGAGCCCCATACCTCAAACGGATTCTCAGAGAAATGGGCATCCAAATCTAAATCGAAGCCCCCTACGAAGGCAGCAATTCCCGAAACGCTTGGCGCAGGAGGTGCGTGCGCCCGGATGACTCAGTCCCTACAGTATGCTTATCAGAAGCGGTGTTGTGCTCAACCAAAGCAACTTCAGTGGCGCTTTTCTCAACAGGAGCACCACGCTCACCTAATCCAGCATTCTGTTCAATCTCTATCATAACTCCCTCAGGGGATGCGTCACATTCAGAGCCCGCGATTGCAGGGGACTGCTCAGCACTTGTTCCCCGCCTAGTTTCTTCTTTATCCGAGGAAATGGGTATTGTTTGAGTAATGGGAGCAACATCGTCCTCCTCCTGCTCAGAAATAAACTCCAAACGTTCTGCATCAGCATCACCTTCCACTAATGGAGCTTCCTCCACAGACTTTGCTTTGAAATTCCTGCAACAGAGATTTCGCGCTCAGGGATCACTACGACACTACGGGGGCGACGAGGTCTTAAGGGGCAAGGATCAGGCTCTGCAAAAAACAAGTGTGTTACTCTCAGGACAGAGGATATAAAAAAAAAGTCTCTACCGGTATCGGAAGCGACATCTCCTCACTTAAGTGGGGCGTCCGCATGATAAGCATGAAGCAGATTATCGTCAACACCTCTTAGCCTAGCATGACCTGCTTATGATCAAGACATTAAAAGCCTCGCTCGCGAAATGTAAGATGGGCTAAGCATGATGTGTGCGGCTAAAAGAGTTACCTGAGGATTCCCCACACTAATCCCTTATCCACTTACGGATATCACGTATGGACACACCATGGTACAGTGCACCAATCACAATTTCATGGTTTGATATAGCAAACTTAAAAATTCATCATCGACGAGCTCGTGAAAGGCTAATTGGGCTCGATACAGTTCATTCCCAATTTTCACTGTTGGACAAGGTGGGCGCGAGCGTGTTGATCGCACACGTGGTCTCCGTCAGAATTCTCCTTAGCTACCTCTTCGAGACTTTTCTTTTTAGCCATTTCAATGCGCTCCTCCTCTGATAGCTTCTCTTGCAAAGACCTCTCCTCGGCCATATGTCTCGATTCTTCGATGGCCTCTTCCTCGGTCATGATCACTGGCCCTTTTAAGGGGCTACCATCATTTGCAATGAAGCAACGAATAATGAGCATTGACGTATCTATTTATCTTACTAAACAAGTAAACCACTTTATCCCACCTTCTTCCAGGGCCGACTCTAGGTTTTTCGTTGCCCTAAGCGAACAACGAATAGTGGCCCTAGGTTTTCCGTTGCCCTAAGCGAACAACGAATAGTGGCCCTTTGTATTATGAACCTAAAATGAAAAAAATACATTAAAGATCTATCATGTTTCAGTTTAGAGAAGCTACCAGGACTCCATGACAAGTATTGTTGTGAATTAATTTTCTTTGTTGACAAATTTGTGTGGAGTAATTTTTAGAGAATCAATTAACTATTTTTTTTCTTGGATTTTTTCCTTTTGTACAGTATAAGTGGTGCAACGTAACTAATCCAACGAATAATATGAACTGTCTGTAAAATTTGAATCGCAACTATGAAGGAGAAGCTTAAGTAATATGAATCCTAAATTAAAGTCAAAACTAACAAGATTGAGTCAATCGTTCGTGGAAATTGACATTAATCTTATTTTTAGGGAAATATTAATCTTGAGTTGTGTAAAACTGAAATTTTGATGGAGTAGAAAAATATCTTTGAGTCATCGAGCATATGAACGCTCAAGTTGGGTTACCCAAACAAGAATATTAATGCACTGAGAGGAATGGATGAAGTTTGATTGAACAGAGAGTGGTTTGGTTACACTTTGCCTTCAAATTTTTTGAAATTCTGATGCAATAAGGGAGTGGATGGAATGGAGAGATATTTTTGGAGAGTCCGGAGTTAAGGTATGATTTTATGATTTCATCACGATGTGACAAGGATGGGTGAATTGATAAGGATGCTGAAATTGCATTAGAGCTAAAAGAGGAATTATATTAGCATTAAGTAACTGTTAATGTAAAAAAAAATACAAGAATACCTCCACTTTTGAATAAAATTGTGCCCCATAAGATTATGGTGCCCTAAGCAACGAAATCAATGGCCTAACAGTTGAGCCGGCCCTGCCTTCTTCCTCCTCCCTGGCCACAAAACCTGCCTCTTGCTCTGAGGCTATCTTCTTCTCCGATGGAGCTGTCCTCTTTGCAGAGGAGGATTTCTTTGCTGCTGGCTCACTTCGCGAACGCTTCAATTGTTGCGGCGCCAGATCATCAGTCGAAGAGGGACTCGCGCTTCTTTTCTTTGTCCCTTTTATGTGCGAAGCAAGAAAAGTTTCAAGCTCGTCTGAAATCCCTTTATGGATTTCTTCATCCATACGCATATCTGGAAGAATGACGTCGTTGGGCCTGCTTTTCTTCGAGCGACAGAGATCAGTAAGGCCCCCGCTGCGATCCCCAGAGGCGAAGCGTCTCAAGCAGCACTTTTGAGAAAAAGAAAAAAATATTTTCTAAGTCATAGGAAACAAAAGAAAAGGGGAATGAGGAAGTTCATACAATACCGCTTGGAAGTCCCGCACGTACGGAGCCCTCGCGTCAAGGGTAGCCTGTCGGCGACGGCAGTTTTTTCATCTAGAATTAATTGCGGACAGAGATGGAGATCCTCGGCTAGCAGCGAATAAAAACCGTAGTGGGCTGCGCTTTGGGTGAGAGTGGACTTGAAGGGATAGTCTTTCCACAAAGGCGCAAGGGCCTTGCCTACTTGGAGCTGAGTTGAGGGATTTTTCAGACGGCGAGCTTGTGTATTCCAGAAAGTCACATAGCTTGTTGTAATCCTTCCTTGTCTTCCTCTAGAGGGATGAATGAGAGGGAGTTCTGCAATGAGTAGCTTGTTGCTTTTCCCATAAAGCACCCCATTGTAACAGCCTTTGGTAATAGACTTGGACCACATGGGAGGCGCGATAGCATCATAACCGAGTTGAAGGGTCATACGAAGAGGATCATAGTGGACCGCTATGTGCTCATAGTTGCAAGATTCAACCCCAAGTGCATGTTCAACCAACGCAGGCAGATAGCCTCTTCTGCACCAGTTCACGTACCTTCCGTAACGCCGAGATCCTCTTGTAATATGCCTCTCCAGAAAAGGGGTATCAACCTCAGGATACATGTCCTGAAGAAACGTGATGTTATCCAGTTCCACCACATATGGTCGGGTCACAAAAAGGCTGGCATCGTCACATAACAAGGAGAAGTTACGACGTGTACTCTTAGTGCCGAACCAATGCCACGAGCGACGAGACTGGTGTACGTCAGCAGAGTTTGGAACGTTCCATAGATCGACAGCAGAAGGAATTGGAGCATACTCGGGCCATCGTTCGAAGACCCACATGATTAAGAATCCAACGTTAACAAAGGAAATGACGTCGACCCTTCCTTGCGACTGCTCAACATGTGTCGCGGAAAAATCGAGACGATAGTACAAGGAACCCAGGACAAGGGGACCTAGAGCGATTTTCTGACCAAGCGCGAGCTTCACTGCAAGAGGAAGCACATGGATATAAACTCCGTCACGCGGACTCCCGTCTATGAGGAAACGTGACAACCAAACGCACAAAAAGTCGCATAATGACCATGGGAGCCCTTCTCCATCAGTATAAATTAAGGCGCAAGGGTTATCTTTGATCAACTTTTGGATGATGGCAGGTTTGGCATAGTCTTTAAAGAAAAACATGATCCATTTGGACTACATATTCTTCGTGCTAGAAGAAACAGACATGAAGGTTTCGCATGGTTCAATCGCGTTAGGTGCCCACCTTGTGGCGGCTTTTCTAAGAGTCGCGATACATTCCTGCGCGAAGAGGGTAAGCTCCTCGTCAGACTCTAATTTGTCCAAAGGATCAAAGGCTCCCATGCTCGGAAGCATCAATAGATTCTCCACATCTTCAAGAGTAGGCGCGGCCTCGAAAGATGAAAAATGAAACGAGTGGGTTTTTCTCGAGTACCGCGAGAATAGGACCCTTAGCATGTCCTGGTCGGCTCTTCGGTTGAAACCCTTGGTCGCACGGATGGCATGATAAACTCCAGCTTGTGTTAGCACCTCCTCGTGGTTGTTAAGAATGAACGCAGTCCATTCATCCACCCCATCGAGCTTTTCTAGAAAGGCCTGAAAAAGGACATCATTAAATGGGAATAGGCCATTTTCGATACCGAGCCTCTGTACATCATGCGCGTCGGCTAAATCCCAATCTTCCCTGTTTGGTTCGAGCTTCAACTGAAAAGCAGCACTTGGAGGAGACGCCTGGGGAGCGTCTCCCCGGATCGTAGGCAGGTAGAAATCATCACCACCCAAATATGGGGCCTTATACCAAAGTTCCCTGGGAAGTTCCGGCACCTCGACAACTTCTTTGTTTGATTTCTTGGGAGCCATTGCTGGGAATACAAGAGAAACAGAGTACAACCCGATTGCATGCAAGAGGAAAGAAAATAGGGGGAGAAGAGTATCTGCAAAATTCGACTACAAATTTCAAAATTGACAAACAGCTAATCACTCACCTGGTTGACGATTGAGCGCTTGGATTGCTTGGGAGAATGTGTTGACAATCTGATCAAGAACTTGGTCGAAAGTTTCTTCTTCAATTGGAAGGTTCTCTCTCTGATGCATACAAACTCAAAAGCAACAACAATGAAAAAGTTCTAATTGGAGGAAGCAAAGGGTTTAAATAGCCTTCAGATTGAAGAGTCTCGACTGCTGACGTCTGCTGAGCCAGCAACGCTTCGGTATCCGGCGAGATTGGCGACCCATCAAATCCTTCTGAGTTATTCTTGCCTCGAAAATAGGCGAAAATCCGTGGAGGGCGTCTGATTAACTTCACAGTGGCCACGCTTCGTCAGAAATCAAACGGCTCTTCTAAACCCTAGGCAATCATGGCTATGACCGGGGGCTAGGGATTTGAATCTGAATTCAAAATTCAAAAAATCTGTGTGGAACCCACGCACGGCTGATTTTACGCGACTACACAACGGACGCACGCTTGATATTCGCGTAAAAGGGGGCTAATGTAGATGGTGGTTTCCAGACAGACAGATCACAACCACGTGACAACATTCCAGCACAACTAGCTGTGCTCCATGTACACCGGACAACTACATATGCTTGTCCACACGGGGGTTGCGAGACAGGGCCCTCCCGCGCCAACACGGGACTTGTAGGGACTTAGTGGTTTGGAGGCTAGGGTAAGGCCCGTCTCGCGCGCGCGAACCTTCGTTACTGCTTTGAGAGACTTAATGGCCACGTCCTATAAACCCGGCTTGACCTCATAACGGTCTCCGGTATGTACGGTCAGGTGCCTCACGGTTTCTATATACACGGTCGAACGTGCCGTTACGGGGGCTACCATTAAGCCGCCATTTATGGTGCATTAACCCCCTTACAACGGTCACTTCCCCACTATATATAGGATCGTTAGCCCTCCGTTGCGACACGCTGATTCAACGCTAGTTCTACACGAGATCTTCTGGACTCACCGAAGCTCTGCCATTTAGCTATCTCTCTCTCTCACAGTTACCATTGCTTACCCTCTCCCTACATACGCTACATCTCTCTGTGTTCTTATTCCTTACTTGAGGTGCACACCTTGATCTCTCCGAAGGATTTCCTTGCGCACATGGAAGATGAAAGTACGATGGTGGCGGAATAGTAAACTCCCAAGAAGAAGAAGAACTCTTAATTCTACAGGTTAAAGATGTCTACTCCCACAAATAAAATGTCAACTACCTCGCCTCTCCAACTGGACTAAAGTCCATCTGCCTTCAAATGCTAGAGCCTTTAGCATATTATTTCAATAAAGCTCATTGACTCTCCAACACTGACAAAGCCATGCTTGAGTGGGTATTATATCCAGAAAAGCTACTAGCATTTTAGTGTATATTAATAAGTAAATTGAGAGAATTCATCTTCCGGGTATTACTAAACTTGCTTAATATCTTAAGACCCAATTGTAGCATATTCCTGAATCTGCCTCAACTGTAAGCAGACTTGGAAAGTAGTAAAACATAATTTTTCCTCTTCAAGTCCTCATATGCAACTTAAAAGTACCGTTGGTCAGACAAGAAATAGATGATGAAATTCAAGTTCACGAATAATAATGAAAAGACAGTACAGAAAATAAAGATAAAAGAGAAGAAAGAGTACCTGCTAATCACTGTTTTAGCAGACTAATGCAATCATGATTCCAGCAGGCTATCAACCAGTAATGACCGACAAAACGGTTATGTAAAACAAAGGTGTTGATGAAGAGTCCCGGAAGGTGAAAGTTGAAACCAGCAGTTGCAGGCAAGTCTGTCGAGTTCTATGAAAGGTATGAACAAAGTTAGAAAACAATTATTACCACTTCCTTCTCAATGTTACACATGTAATGAAGTTCCGAATATACTACCCATTCATATTCAGTGCACCTGGTGTTGGAGAATCAAAATTAAGGATAATAGTGGAAATAGCATGTATCAAAAAAGTTGTAGTTTTAAAAATGGATTGCCGTTGCAGGACGGAGGAAGTAATAATAATAATAATATTATTGGGGCATTTAAAAATATGAAATTGGGAAAAGGGTCTCGATTTCCCAATCCAAAATTGGCGCACGTTGCTTCTCAAAGAATACACTAATTACCACCAATTGAAGACAAGTATAAACAAAACATGAGTAAGTTCACAAGGATAATATTTCCACTTAACTGGGTAAACAATCCGGAGTTTAAATCTAACAAGCCAGCATAGTACTATAAATATAATAGAGCATGATCTAGATCCTCATTACACAAAGTTCATTGAATCTCCAACACACACCCTTTCGCCTAAAATGTAGAGAGGAGAGGGTACCAGAATTCAGCTCCAGTAACACATCCAGGAAGATGTGAATCGAGGTTCATCTGAGGGAGATCTTGCTTTCATTCCAAGGTAATCCACCTATTACTAAAAAATACTCTTTCTCCTCTTGACTCCTGATGAATCTATTTTGAGTTGAAAGATGTATTGAAAGTCTTCTGGGTTGAATGGTAGTGGCCGCGGTATACCCTTGCATAGTGGAGGTAGTGACTCTGCCGGATACTCTGTGTGCTGCACTTTGTGGTGCAAGTATGATGATTGTGGTAGGGAACCTTGAGGCGGTAGAGTAAGAGAGTACGGTGGTGATGGTGGTGGAAGGAAGATTTGAGGCGGCTGTGTAAGGGAGCTTAGAGGTGGAGGTGGTGGTGGAGGAGGTGGTGTTAGCGCCATCATCCTCTTGAGACGTTCAAAGTGCATGACACTCATTTCATTGATGAGACCTGGACGAGGAGGGGACGCTTTCCTCTTGAGTGGTGATGGTGGTGGTTTGTGCTGAAACTTCTTGGTGGGGCGTTGTGGTGAAGGTATTTTGGCTGGTACACGGGAGCAGCTCAGACCATTCTTCAGTGAATACAACTGGTCAGAAAATGCGTGGAGCTCCTGGGTGTGCTTATATTTCAGCAGAACCGTGCACTCTTTAGTGCGTGTGTCGTGCTGGAAAATTTCACATCCAAAGGAATAAAGGTATAGGCCTGGGCCAGGATCGACATCATCGTCGTCATCATCAGCAGTAGTTGTTGTAGTTGGACAAGGAGAGAAAACAAAATGTTGAAGAAGACCACCTGGGGGTGAATAACTGATGGAGTATGCCTTAACCCAGTTACAGGCATTGCGATCTTTGAGCAGCCACAAATCAAGAGATGAGATGCCGGTGTGCGGATAGCACAAAAGGTTCTTCACTTGAGATAAAAGGGTATGTTCGCAGTCGTGACAATTCCTCTCGTAACAAGCAGTTTCGGGGAGGCTGATCATCTTAAAGGTGTGCTGCTGCTTGTTATCATCCTCCTCAAAATCCACGTAAAGCACTTGACTTTCATATTCTTCATAGGGATATTTAAGTCTGGCGATGGCGTAAACAGCGCCATTGAGACCGATCATGTTCCCCAATCTCATAAACCCAGAAAAAGGATGCTCACAAATCAACTCCCATGAAGAGGTCCGATGCTCATCAACATCGAACTTGTTACCTTCTCCTCCACCTCGAGGTTCATCCTTCTCCTCTGGTACAGTAATAGCTTCAAATCTGACAGTTGGCAGAGAAAGACTCCTCAAATTCCTCTTGACCTCAAACTTTACAATCTTGTACGAGTTCATGGAAGCAATATAAACAAGTCCAAGCTTGAACTCAAGGGATTGAAGGTTAGTAACCGTGAGGTCGTAACATAGATATTGGTTGGTTGAAGGACTATAAACATATATAGCTCTATTATTGTAGAAACACATCAAATCGCGGCAAGATGCAGGAAATTCTGTAAGATCATCTAAATATCCCTTCCAATTGAAGACAACTTTTCGGCTTGCAAAATCTTCTCCGTCCCCGCTTATGGAGTGAGGGAGAGATGGGAGATCCTCCTCAATGAACACACCTGGGCTGGAACGGTCAATAATAGTGTGCGTAAGTACCAACAGAGATGGCCTCTGGGGTGCTCGGAGGCGGTGTAATCTATTGAATTCTGAGTTGTTGGATGAGATGAGGGAAAGCCAAGATTTGGACAAGCACTTCAACTTGCAAACAAACTTTCCACTAAGTCTTGAGAATATGTCAATTAACACATCCTCTGGTAGCACTGGCATCAATAGATCCTCCTCCTCCTCCATCTCCTCCCTTGTCAAAACGAATCAACGTAAAAAAGCGTTAATTAGGTTTTACTAACACAACGAATCAAAAACTAGGGTTTTGAAAATCCAAAATTCACCAAATATCATCAAATTGTAAACTATTGCAATAATTGAGTAATGCTAGCTCCACCTAGTGAGTTATCATAGAGTAGAAGAAATTCCCAAGATTTGAATTACCCCCCAAATCGTCAAATCCACAGGGACTAAACTAACAACTATTGAAACAGGATTCTTAATGAACATGAGCACGATGATCCAATGGATAGAAGAAGAAGAAACAATGAATTAAATGAGTTACATCATAATAATCAGGGAACAAAAGAAGAGAGCTAGGGTTATGGTTTATTGTGTACTAACCTGGCTGGTTCCACAAATCACCACGGTATGGCCGACGTCGTTGTTCTAGCGGGTCGTTCCTCTCGGTTGCAGTCGTCGCAATTTAATTGAGAGAGATAGTGTCATTGAGCTGTTAAGATTTGTATTATTGTGTCCCGAAACGACCCATTGGGCTAGAATTGTACTGGATCAGGATTTAAAACTCTTTAAATTTCGGTTTAGATTTATATTATTTTGTCCACTAAAACCACTTTAAGTTAATACTTGATAAAAAAAACTCGATAAAATTAATTATTTGTCCAGTCTCAACTTGGGACAAATACATAAATTAGACTTCAATCGATAAAATAATAAGATAATAGTTTCCTCCTCCTCATCTATCTCCCCTTTAAATCTCTTCATTTCACTTAAAATTTTGGCATTTGTCTTCTCGTATTGCAACAAGAAGTTGTGAAGACTTGTTGCCGCTTGCAATGAGTCTTTCCAAGTGATCGGTTCCAAAGCAATTGAATCATCTTCAACATCGTCATTGTCCCAATTTTGAATGGTATCCGTCACAATTCCTCAAATTCTATGAACCTTGTAACATTCATTATTTCCACCAGGATAATTTCTAACCTATATATATATATATATATATATATATATATATATATATATATATATATATATATATATATAGTAACTAGTACATTAGACTTGGAAATTTAGAGGTCATGCGTACACCCTCTTTGAATTTACTGATTTATCGATATAATAATATCTCGCTAAACTGATAAAATATCCCGGTCCTAACATTATTAATTTATAGAGATTTTACTATATAGAGCTTTCTAGCCCAATACCTAAATAAAACGAACCAATTTCACTTGAGAAAAAGAAAAAAATAAAAGAAAACATCCTCTGTTATTGATTTATTTTGTTTATTTAATGTGTTATTGTCTCATTAGTAAAGTAAACCGAGTGTCCGGGGGATAATAATAAAATGGACACAAGGGCGAAGAAGGGGGTATTTATGGCCTTTGGGAGCACTACTAGAGAAATCACTAGAAACGGCGCTTAATAACCGCCCTTAGAAGCTTCAAAACCGCCGTTTACAGCATTAACGACGGTTGTTACGGCGGTTTCTTCAAGTTCCCTAAAACTAAGTGTCGTAAAATCGGCGGTATAAACAGACCTAAAGGTTAACGGCGGCTGTCCAAAGCGTCGTGAGTCTTAACGACGGAAAAGTTAAAGCGCCGTTATTATTCACGGCGGTTCTCTGAAAACCGCCTTTTATTCAATTTTACTAGTTTTTTAAAATTAAAATTACTCATTTCGTTTTTATTTATCTTAAGTTTCAGTTTCTTTTTATTTTTCCATTTTGCCACACAAAAAAAATCAGATTGTTCAACCCATCACAAATGGGACAGAGAAAGAGACGGACGAGATGAAGACAATGAGAAAGAACGACAGAGAAGGGTGCAGATCGACAAATAGGGAGAGAAATCGAGAAAGGGGGAGATTTAAAACTTATCGAGAGTTGGGGGAGGGAGAGAGATCAGATATGGGGACGAGAGGGTAGGGGTGAAACTTGGGCGGATTGAACCTGACCAACCCGAGCACAGTCCGAACTAAAATAGGGCCCGGGCACATAATTTTAGTAATTTGGACGGGCTTGGACACGAATTCTCAGCCTGAATTGCAATTAGGGTCGCGCCTGGGCACAAATATTAAACAACGGGCTAACCAGAATTCGCCCGATTTGTATTACCACTCCCTATAAATATTATATTTTAAGAGAACTATGTAACATATCTAACATGAATATGCTACTTTTCTTTTTTATTTCTAGCAATGGTTTTAATCATTGTTTTGTTCTTGAACTAGTTGATTCGTTTTGTGTTTTTTTTTTTTAAAGTAAATTAGTTCCTTTGTTTTTTTCATAAAAAAATTATTATTCTCTTATGTTTTAAAAAGGGAATTGAGTTTAATGTACTAGCCCGAATTCAGCCCGAACCCGAATTGATTTGTACGAATTTGCGGTCGGACGGACTGACGATGCTCTGAACTCGGGTTGGGCTGGGCTTGGGCAACCTCGACATAACTCGGGCTCGGGCTAGGACAGAGGTGCCAACTCGTCCAACCCGCCCCGAGCTGCAGTTCTACGAGAGGGAGGAGGAAGAATGAAGGAGAGAGGTGAAATACCGGAGAGAGACCAACGACGAAAAGGGCACCACCTGAGAAAGACCGACGACGACGAAGAGGACACCGGAGGAAGACAAATGATGCTTCTGTTGGAGGAGGAGGAACGGAGGCTCTGAGTACAGGTGAAGGACAGAGAGAGAGTCGAGGGAAAGGAGAGAGAGGGAGAGACGAATAGAGAGAGATGGATATGCATTCAGATCGGGAGGAAGGGAGGTAGGGGTGCGGCTGTGTTTGAGAGAAGAAGGGCATGGTTGTATATAAAGATTTATGGTTTCAATCTGACGGTGGAGATTCAATATGTTACAACACATTTCTTTTTAAAAAAAATTTATAGTTACGGCGCTTTCACATCTAGCGATGTCAATGGTTTCGACACTTCCTAACAAAGCGCCGTTAATACTAACAGACGTTTCATTAAAACCGTCGTTTGTATACTAACGACGTTTCATAAAAAATGCCCTTTGTCAATTCCAAAACTGCACTTTTGGTCAAGACACCGTTAATTCTAATGGTGTTATTATTGAAACGGACATTCAAATTTCTAAACACGGCACTTTCTTTCGAACCGCCTTTTCTAGATTCCAAATACGGCGCCCGCAACATACAAAGCGTCGGGAAATGCATTTTTCTAGTAGTGGACGGGTATGAAATGATACAAGATTTAGACTGACAACAAGATTATACGAAGAAGGGGGTATTTATGGCCTTTCGGACGGGTATGGAGGGATACAAGATTTGGACTGACAAGAAGATGATACTTAGCAGAAGTATTGTCTTTGATGAGAGTTCAATGCTGAAGAATTCCGTTGAGATCGAGATTGGAGATGCAGCGAAGAAGGTGGAGGCAGGTTCGGATCCGACTAATCCTAAGGAGCCCGAATTACCTACACCACTGCCGAAAATCGAAGAGATTTCGCACAGTATTAGTTGTATGAGCTCTTGTTGTTATTATGTGACTGAATTGGTTAGTCCACATGGCCAATAAAATTAGAACATATCAATTTGAATCGATACTAACTGAAATTAATCCATTAGTATCAATTCGATAGAAACATTGTTTATTATTACATTTTAAATTAGCATCAATTTAAATAGACAACTTCTAATTTTTTGGCAAGTGAACAATAAATTTCGACCATATTACAAGCAATAAGAAGCTCTAAGAAATTTGTGTCCGTTTCTCAAAAATTTGTGTCCAAATAATAAGGGTAAAAGACATTTCCCACCCCTCTGTTATGGCATAAATACCGATACCCCTAATTTATGGTTAAATACAGATACTCTCCTGTCAGAGCAAAAATAACGATAAATTAATGGAGGGCGAAAAGGAAAAATACCTCTGAAGTTTGACGAAATTGCCCCACTTTAAAGGCATGTCCTTCTCTTTTCCTCATCATTTCCTAAACCTAACCAATGTTATCTCTCTCTCCCGACACAACCCACCACCACCACCACTGCTATCACCATTAGAAATCTCCACCATCAGAAATCTCCACCACCTCCAACCCACCTCAATCCCTCTCTCTGCCCTTCTTCTTCACCGACCAACCACCAACTCGTCCCTCTCTCTACTCCAACAAACCACCTTCGTCCTCGTTCCTCCTTTTGCTCCTCTCCCTCGCTCTTCCTCTACCCATAGTCACAAAATCGATTTAAACACATCAACCGATGTCCAGCATACGTAAATTTCCTTGATCCACCCAAGCCGACTCATCCATGCTAATCCAATCAAAATTTACTGGATTAAAGTGGATTTAGTTGGTTACGGTTCATATTTTAGGCCAAATTGACATATTGGATTGCATCATGGGTTTAGTTAGGCAACCCAAATTTTGAACCGGTTGGGGGAGGGTGAAAATCATATAAAAATACGGTCATTGTCCAAACCTATGGGGGGAGGCGGAGGAGGTGCGATGGGGAGAAATTTTGCCTTTGGTGTGGCATGGTTAGGGGGGATTTCTCCCTGGACATCCCCCCTCTCCCCCCCCCCCCCCCCCTCCCCCTACATGGAGTGATAGATTTATTCAATATTTGACAATATTAATTACACTTATTGATTTTTTATGATTATATCATATACATTTGTTATGATTAATAAATTTAATTTTTTTATTATTGATAAAAAAAAATAATTTACTCACGATTGTTGAAAAGTATATTTACGAAAAGTCATCGTTATCTTATCTTGTTCAAAATTTAATAAATCTTGTCTTTTATGCAGTTAACAATTATAATTACTAAATTTAGAAACACGATTAAAAAAGTGTCAAATTTATTGAATCACAACAATACAAAAATAGTATTCAGATACAAAGCAAATATCGCCACTTATTGCGCATACTTAGTTTTCTTAGTATTAATTAATTATTCCTAATAGTATTAATTAAACCTGAAAGCTAAAAGCCATTGTATCTCAACGGGCCTTGGGCCTAACGTCGGCGAGGTCCATAAATGGGCGAAAGACCACAGAACCGACCCATGAGGAGGCAGGGGTTTCGGTTCGGTTCCGGGACTTGACGCTGGAATAGATGTTTCTAAAAAAGAAAAGAAAAGGGTAAAAAAAAAAAAATAGTAGTAGTAGTAGTGGTGTCTAGTCCCACCACTGTGGCATGCCTGCGTGGTGGGGCGCGCCATTCATCTTCTGACAAATATGCACTAGTCAGATGGAACCTACCAAATTTTGCTTGTTTGTCAAAAGTTTAATGGCGCGCCCCACCACGCAGGCATGCCACAGTGGTGGGGCTAGCCCCAATGAATACTTTCTCGGTGGAATAGATGTTTCCAAAGTCGAATGCTGGGCCAAAAACGTGGGGGCGGCGAGGCCCGGGTGGGGGTATATTTATTTACCCTTATTTTGACATTGGGATTGATTGTTTGGTAGTTGCATAAGGTAGTAGGGTTTGGGTTTTGCTTTGGGGATTTTTGGTGATAGATCATCGTAGAGGGTGGTATTGATTGATCCGATTTGCTATCACATGGCCATGTTGCAACAGCAGCAAGTTAATGATGATGCCTCTGCCGATGAACAAGGAGTTGAATCCCTCCGACGACCTTGCCTGGTATTATGTAATGTCATTCAAGAGTGGTCTTTTTCGTCGATGAATCCACTTTTGTATATTGAGGATGAAGATAATAATCCTCCTGTTGATCCTGATCTTCCTCCTCTAGCCCCGCCTCTGGGTGACGATGTAGACGATTTCAGAGCCCGCAAACTGGTTTTTATGTATCGTGGTGCTTACTTGGAAGATGTTAGAAACTATGTTACATACTGCCGTGATTTGATGTGTTTCTACTGTCCTAGCAAAGTCATTGTTTACAGCCCTTCCACCTCCCAATCCCTGTCTTTCGACTCTCCCACTGATGTCCTCGAACCCCGCGAGTTTAACGTTGGACTTGTTTACATTCCTTTCACTAATGCCTACAAACTTGTCCTGTTGGAGCTGCTTCCTTGCCGTCGTTTTCGTTCCGATGCTTCTATCGACACTAATGCTGTCCGATATAGAGCTATTGCCATACCAGGAGGAGATGATGATGATGATGATGATGGTGATGATGATACTGATGATGAGCAACGGACTACTAGTCCTTCTTCGTTGTCGTGGGAGGTGATTGGTGAGCACTCCCTACCAGGTCTGGTCCGAGGGGGGAATTTGGGGAATCTCATTGGCGTCGATGGTGTTGTTTACGCCACTCTCACTTTTGTATCCCATCGAAAAAGAGTGCTCTCTCTGGATTTTAAGCGGCGGCAGCGGCGGTTCTTGGTATTCGACCTTCCAGAATTTGCTCACCCCTATGGTGCAACTAGCGCTTCTCTGTCTGAAGTGAAGGATTTTCTGTGCTACCCAGAAGCCACCGGCTCTAACATTATTTCTCTGTGGCTGCTCAGAGATCGCCGTACCAGCAGTTGGTCCAACTGGGCTAGAATCAGATACGACTCGCCTCCTCATGAGCCACCGCCGCTTATCTTCAGAGTGGTCTACTTTCCTCCCACCACTACAACAACTACAAGTAGTGGTCGTCGTAGTAGAAGAAGAAGGAGAAGAAATCCTCGAGACGGTGACGCTGACCGCCTTGCTGGCCTTCTCCTCTTCGCGACACACTCTGGTTTCATCCAATATGACCTACGCACTAAACAGTCTGGACCTCTTTTGGAAGACACCACCACGCCTCGCCTCTTTGCATTTTCTGGCCGCCCCTTCTCCCTGAAAAACGGTTCCAGCCTACCAACCTACATGCCGTCGCCTCCTCCACCACCGCCGCCGCCACCACCACTAGCAAAGTTACCTCCTCACCCAAAGCGGCCCTCCTTCCCTTCAGGCACCCTTGTAGCTGGGTGTTTTCAACCCCCACTGCCTCAAGCCACCACCCCTCCTGTACCGTGGTATTGTCAACCACCGCTCCCTCAACTAGCCTCCCTTCCACCCCCGACATACTACCAGCACAGCAGCTTGCAGAATTGGACAACACCGCCTCCTCCACTGCCTCAAGGACCATCACCGCCACCACCATTCAGTCCACAATACTCTCAGGACGAGACATGTTCTCCAGAGAAAGTCAAGAGGAGAAGACTACCAGCTTAGTTACTTCCGTCCTCCACGACCACTAGAGTGCTGTCCTCAAAACTTGCTACAACATTCTCCTCTCAAGTCTCAAGTGGACTATAACATTTTTCTGCTGAATTCTGGTACCCTCCCTCAACTCTTTAATCTTTTGAAGAAAGCTGGTGTGTGTTGGAGAATCAATGAACTTCTCTTTATGTAACGGATATCTGAATTATGCTCTATTTTCTTTATGATATTATTATGCTGACTGGCGTGTTGGATTTGAACTGCAGATATGTTTATCAATGTGAACTTGCTGCGATTTTGTTTATGCCTTTGTTGTCTACTTTGTGGTGTTAACCAAACAGAAAAGGATTTCATACCTCAAGCTGTCCTGTTAGTGGCCAGGTAATATCATCAATCCGTGACCTGAGTTTTCTAGTTTGGTAATTTGATCGCCAAGTTTTCTCTGAATACTTAGTCTATCTCTGTCACGTGATTTTTCAGTAGGAATCTTGTAGCCGGTATGAAGTTCAGAAGGAGGAATTGCCAACCTTCAAGTGTGTTTACTTGGGTAAATTTCTAACTTTTAAACGGAAACACAACCCTCCTTAAGATGATTATCGTTGACTTAGCATTTCGCTATATATATTGCATAGGATTTGAAGAAGGTGCAAGACTGTGTACTTTTATGCCTTCTGTTGGTTATTGATTGAGAGGGACGGTTATCATGCAAGTCTTCATATTTATAACAGACAAAATCCGCAAAAGGAATTTTCATGGCTTCAAAATCTAATTTATTCAGAAGGTGCTCGAGCTCTAAATAGTGGAATAGATTGAGTAGCTATTGGTAATTAAAATATCATCACTAAAAAGAGAGCTACTAAGATATATCCATAGTCCATGTGTGAAGGCTTACCAACATTTTCCTAACTTCAGAAGTTACTACTAACAATCCTTACAGGGAAAACAGGATCGCCTGGATAAAGAAGATGCACTTAACTTTTCTACACAGATCATTGCTTCAGTTAGTTTCTTCCAAAATATTGCATTTCATAAATCGAATGAAGAAGCCTGATGAGTGTGAATAAACAATTGCATCTTTGTTCACAGTGACAACTGGTTTTCCCTATCTTTGCATTCTTATCGATAATGACTAGGCAGAGAGACCAACCAAGGAAGTCAGTTGAATCTTTAAGTAGTATAACAGGAATTCATGGTAACTATGAAGACTTTCGTACCGGGACTTTACCCTCTGACAGTAGCTACGCAATTTTGCATTCTGTTTGGTAATATCTGCCCCCAACATCAATATCCTACAAGATAACAAAAATGTACACGGTCTTTAAATTATATGTTATAAGGATGCACTCTTCATGTATTACTCGGCATCCTAATATAATTTTGAGTAAATGAATCAAGAGAAAGCGATAAAATTCACCTTAAGCTACCAAGGTCCACACTTCAGCGCTCCCATATATGCACCATTCTCTTAAGAAACAGCCATGTGAGTGAGACTATGGAATCCTTGATCTGCAGGAAGTCAGAATGAAACAGATGAAGCAAGGCAACTTCAAAGATGGTCTAAAGAACTCAAAAGTACGACAAGAGTACCTGGCATTTATCAGTTTTTGTGGAAGATAAAGATAAAGATAAAGGGGAAGTGATTGTTGATGTATTTGGCTGGTAAGAAATGAGAAACAAGTAACTCACTCTACACTCTACAGTGTGCTAGTGGAACAAAAGTCAATTTACCAATATCAGGTGGCAAAGTTCATCATTCAGCACTGAATAGACTTGACGTTGTCGTCTTCCTTCAGAGACGGACCTTGGACGTCAGATGTTAGGTCCATGATTATAGAGAAATAGGTTAGTATTGAACTAATAACAAAATAACAGCTGAAAAACCTCAGAACTCAAACTAGACAACTACAATTCTGCATCCAGAAAAAGCCAGCCCAGTATTATAAACATGATAGAAGTAAACATGATTAACATTGGACAGGTTTTTGGAACATTGGTATTGAAGGTACCTGCTGGGAAGCCCTTTCTAGTTAACGACGAGTGGAATACATAGTCCATATTTCCATAAGCTGATGATACACACAGAGACGAGCCAAATAAACGCAACAAACCAACAGAAGAGAGAGTAACTCCAACAGCTATGAAAAGTAGAGCATGGTACTAAACACCCAGCAATTGTCGCAACTTGCGACCACCATCTCAATCTGATTAAGTTCAAACAGGGATCGAAATTATTTTGGACTTACATGGACCAAATTGGAAACAAAACCATCACAGGCTCTGTAGGCCCACCCAGTGTCCAATACTCGGACCGCCCATGGTACTCGTCACCATACACTCAAAAAGTCTATCACAATTATTTTGGAAATGAGGGCTGACGATTAGTGGGTAAAGGATGAACTGGTAATTATTTTAGAGTGATATTAATGATAGTTTGAATGTTAACTAAAAGGAAACTGAAATGAACATAAAACTAGTGTAATTTCCAAGAGATCATGAGTAGATGTACGAGCATTTTCTAAAAGCACGTCCATGAGCACATTTCCATTGATAACTCTAGATTGCCTACATGGCAAATGGTACTTTAAGATCCAAACTCTGAAAGCCAGAGTTCAAAATATTTTCCGCCGGCTGAGCCATAAGTAGTCTTTGGTATGGACTTATAAGCTGAAAAATTGGAGTCCAACTTATAAGTCCATAGTGTCAAAATTGAGTCTAGAAAAAGTTGGGTTTTTGAAGCTTTTTTTGAACTTTTGGACCATCTTTTTCATCAAACACCTCCAACTTTTTTGTTCACCTTTTTTGTCGTAGACTTTTTTGACATAAACTTATAAGTTAGGTTGCAAATAAGTCACACCAAACTCACCCATATAGAGATTCGGAGGCATGAAGGCAAGGTCCAAGGATCCAAGCCAATAAGGCACAATTGCACACTTATGGTAGTGCTTTCTACTCAACCCGTACCGTTCACAACCATTTCCTACATATACAATTATTCAACTCCACCAGTGTCATTGTGTTTGGGGACAATCTTCGGCAATTTAAGAGTGCTACTGAAAATGGGCAAAGGAACAAGCAGGATCTCTATATGAAGAAGTTTGTGTCCTTTAGCCTATGAAATGAATAATTTCTACTCTGCTATCCATTATTCTCAGAGATCTACCACTCTGATTCTTCTCGTCCCCATCATCTTGACTTGTAACTATTCACTGGGTCACTTTGACCCGGTGATTTGGATAGCTAAATGAAGCAATTTTTTGATACTTTTTTTCATGGTGTTGTAGAATAAAAGTTGTCTATAGCACGGTGAAAAAAATATCAAAAAATCGTATTGTTTTGCGATCCAAATCACCCGGTCAAAATTACCCAGATGCGAGTCAAAAAAGTCAGATGATGGAGAAGAGCAGAATGAGACTGGTATATGCTAAGAGCATCTCCAAGAGAAGGAGCATACTCACTTTTTGAGCAAAATTTGCTCCAAAACACTCAAAACATAGCTCCAACAGAAGGAGCATATGGTGGAGCAAACCCAAGGACACCAAAATGGAGGAGCAAACTTGAGACCAACTGTAGAGAGGAGCAAAATTAAAATAATAACTTTATTCAAATCCCTATTCCTTTTGAATGAAAAGTTCTAAATTTGGGGTGATTATTGGTTTATGTAGATTACAATTGTTATTAGTGTATTGTGATGTTATTTATATTCTCAACTATTAATATTTGTATTTAGTTATTATAAATTTGAAACTAATTGAATTGTGTTAGTGACTAATCAGCTATATTTTATTTAAGTAAATGTTTTACGTTGAATCTGTGTTAATTCTTGTGTAGAATTTAGTTTTACAATCATAAATAGTAATTAAAAAATAATAAAATATTCATGATTGAGCTAATTTGCTCCTCGCTGCTGGAGCTCAAGCAACAAAGTAGATGACCAAAAGTTTACTCCAGGACCAAATTTGGTCCAAGGACAAATTTTTTGCTCCTCACTGTTGGAGATGCTCTAAAACACCTTGGTGTTTTACTATTCATTGGGTAGTGTTGACCATCTTAATAGCTACTAGATCAAAGTTAGATCCTATGGCTAAAATTTGAGGAGGGTTGGCAAAAAAAGTGTATATAATTGGTAATTGTTGTCTAATCTTTTCTATAAATCCTCTAAGTTCGTCAATTTTTTTCTATTAATCATAATTTTAGATAACTAAAGAATATTTTGAAGTTTGTAATATTTCCCCGATAAGTTGTAGTAGTCCCAAGTCCCAAGTCCCAACGGGACGAGTAATACTCTAGTACATACCAAAACATGTATGCCAATTAGCGTGTGCTTTGCATTAGAATTGAAGAAATTTGGTGAGTTGTATAGAGGCTATTCACATCGTCACATCAAGGACCAAGATGTGTGCATTGCATTAGATGATCATTGCAGGAATTGTTCTAACACCTTCAACAGATAAACTGGCCCTTAGAGACACTCAGGGTAAGGGTTGGGCAACAACAAACAGACTTCCTAGATTGTAAGTAACTAACATCAGCAACATTGTTAAAAGATAAGTCTCTGATTCAGTACATACGATCTCATTTGCAGGACACAATTAAAATCTTAAAAAACAACCCTGGCAAACAGTGAACTAACAGTGGGCAAAATTACATGACAAGAGCTCGATAACATAATATTTCAGAAAATGGAATGGAAGAAGCTATATATAGAATTACCATCAAACGGTCAGATAGGACGGAAGGAGTGATGAACGTGAACTTGGGAGTTCTGAGAAACTTGTCATAGGTGGTAGCCTTATCAAGACGATGCTGTTCACCTTCCTTTTGCCTCTCCTTGCTCCACTTCTGCAATTTCATAACAAGCAGAAACAGAAAGTTCATAAGAACGAACAGAAATTATCTCCGCACTCATTTCATATATAGATGAGAAGGAAAGAGCCAACTTCTGCTTGCCTGCTGCAGACCATGGCGGGCTTGGAATATGGAGTAACCTTCTTCTGGGTGTGCAATATCACAGTCATAACCTAGAGAGAGAAGGCTGTGCGATGAGCCTCGACCATCAGATTGGCTCAGATCCAGAGCAGAGTGGCAGAGCTTGATAAAACACGGAAGTGTCAAAATTTCACTGGAGCTGAAGACCCTAGAAGGCTAAATGGAATAACCTTCTTCTGCTGCAGACCTACGGTGCCATTAACGTTTTACCATCAGCATGTTCAGCAAAGTTCACTCAAGGATAATCTAAGAAACACTGGTGCGTTCCACGTGGCGCATCACGCTCCTGGTGCTTTCTAAAGCTCGAGATCGGACATGCCTCTATTTGCAATTTAAAAACTTGTGGGGTTAATCTATAAAATCCCTGAAGTGTAAGGATTGAAAGAAACGAAACTTGGGGGTGACTGATCGGCCTTCCCTCTTTCAATCTCTCTGCCTCGCTCCCTCTAATATCTGCCTTCGATACGCTTGGCATCTTGAGTGGGTGTGTGTATCAGGTTCTTAACTGAAAATGTTGTTAGAATTTGATGAGATTCACTCGACTTTTTATTTGTGCCAGTGTGCCTTGTGATAATTGTGATGTCAAATTTAGACCCTTCTTTTATCAGCTTATTTGGATCCACCCCACATAGACCATGTGTGGTTGCAAGAAGATGAGGCGAAGTGCGAGTTCGAATCTTGAAATACGAGCAGATTTACTGAGATTATTTATTATTAGACGAGTCGGGCAATCAAATTACCCAATCATGTGATGGATACCTGATCACTTGTAGGTTCACTTGAGGTTATGAATTCAGTTCAATTTTACTAAACCCTCCCCACAAAGTCGACAATTTATTTCCAGAAATAAATATATTGAACTGCACAAGCATAAAAGAAATATTAGTATGCTGACAAGGATAGATTTTGCCTATTGACAGGTTAAACACACCGGAATTTTGAATGCAACTATCATAATGAATCTCGAAAAGCCAACAACATAGTATTACAAATCAAGTAGAGCATAATACAGGAGTCAATTTACGTTGACAGTTCATTGATTCTCCAACACACGCCAGTTTACTTCTATAATAGAGATAGAGGGGTTCCAGAATTCAGCTCAGTAACACATGCAGGGTTAGTTGTTTCATACTGAAAATGTGAGGCCAAGGATGATCATCTGAGGGGAGAAGTCCTTCAATTTAGAACTTAGAAATTCACCTAAGTCATACACCCGAAGGCTAGCAATATCGTCTTTTGATCTTCGTACCGGCTACAAGATCCCTAGTCGAAATATAAGTGACGGGGTTGTCTACTGTGCGTCCCTAATTAGGGTTCCTGACAACTTTTTTTTTTTTTGTGGTCCCCGCTACTACAGGACAAAAAAGGTTACCCGCTATAGCAGGTAACCTCGGCTGGAGATATAGTTGTTAACAGTTTTTCTCGCTTTAGATAAAGTTCTTAATATGAAGGCAGACTTCATATGAAGGCAAATCGGGCAATCAAATCACCCGACTAGACAATCCGTGACGCGGGTGGATAATGCAGCCTGGAAATTACCAGGAAAGATTGAGGTATGATGTGCTGTTTTCTTTGGAGTAGGTTCACGTGAATGAATATTGCCAATTGATTGGTTAAACAACAGTCCAGAGTTTGAATACAACAAGCCAGCATAATAGTATTATAAATATAATAGAGCCAGATGATTCATTACAAAGAAGTTCATTGATTCTCCAACACAAATCAGCTTTCTTCTAGGATTAAGGAGTGAGGGGTACCAGAATTCAGCTCATCCAGGAGAGGTAGAAACATTTCTCATGGAAATCGTGACGTCGAGGATCACCTGAGGAGGGAGAGCTTTGCTTCAGCTTAACAGCATAAGTTCAGCACTGCGTGACCTACAGCAAGCTTTGTTTCTGTATCTTCTTCTACTCGGCAGAAAATATGACTCAGTTCACCTTTTGAGGATGGAATATATACTAGAATGGAGAACCGCCACTTGAAAGTAATGTAGTGGTTGTGAGCGGTGCGACAAGGAAAACATATGCAAAAGATCTAGGGTAGCAGCACGGTGGTGGGGGTACGGGATCTGGCAACAGCTAAGAATATAGTATTCTTCTCCTCTTGACTTCTGGTGAATAATTCTGGTACTGAAAGTTGTGTTGGTTGAATGGTGGGATTCCTTGAGGCAGTGGAGGATGTGGCATTGTCCAAGGTCCGGTGTGCTGCAAGTTGTGGTAGTATGGCTGTGGAGGGAGAGAGTAAGTTGGGGGAAGGGAGCCTGGAGGTGGGGGTGGTGGAGAATGAGAGTCCAGTAGTGGAAGGGAGGAGCCGTGGGGCAGTGGAGGACAAGAGTAGGTTTGAGGCGGCCGTGGGGGTGGTGGGATTCCTAGAGAAAGTGGAGGATGTGGCATTGTCCAAGGTGCGGCGTGCTGCAAGTTGTGGTGGTATGGCGGTGGAGGGAGAGAGTAAGTTGGTGGAAGGGAGCCTTGAGGAGGCGGTGGTGGAGGAAGGGGGGCTTGAGCCAGTGGTGGTGGTGCAAGGGATGCTTCACATGGTGGCGGATCAATGATGAAGGGAGGCAGACTAGGGCACTTGGAACCATTTTTAAGTGAGAAAGAGCCGCCAGAAGAAACAGGGTGGAGCCGCAGTAATGGGGTAGTACTTTGCAGGACAGGCACAACCTTTTCAGTGCGCGTGTCATACTGGATATAATTAGTCTTGATGTGAAGGAGGAATATGCCATCGTAGTCATCGTCTGTAGCAGCATCAGCACCATCATCATCTCTAGAAATTGTTCTTGTTGTTGTTGTTCTAGGCAAGTAAAACACATGTCGGATTAACCGCGAGGCTTCAGGATAACAGATGGTATACCCCTTAAACCAGCCCGTACTTGAATTGGGACCTCTGAGCATCCACAGATGAATAGCAGAGGTGGTGACTTGAGGGTAGCACAGAACATCCTTGACTTGAGATAAAATGTTAGGCCTAGGCAGACCTTGATCGAATTCGGGAAGGCTGAATATCTTGAACCGTTGGTGTTTGCTGCTACTGTTGCTCCTCTCGTCGTCAAGATCCAGAGAGAGCACTCGTTGATTGCGGAGGTCAGATGGATTAGTAGGTCTAGTGAGAGATTTATTGAGGTTCACAACGACGTAGGCAACACCATTGACAGCAATGAGATTCCCCATAACTCCTCGAAACAATCCAGGGAGTTCATGCTCACTGATCAACTCCCACAAGGAAGATGATGAACTCTGGTGACCTCCTCCATGATCCTCTTCCCTTCCTTCTTCTGGTACTGTGATAGCTTTATATCGGACAGAATAAGGATCCGTACAAGGAAGATGTGGAAGGGGGTCATCACCACCGAGGACCTCCAACAAGACGACTTTGTACACTTTACTGGAAGGTATATAAACAATGGAGAGATTAAACTTGGAGCGATAGAGATAATATTTGAATTCAGTGGGGTTGTCGTATTGCAGGTATTGGTCGGTGGAAGGACTGTAGACAAACAATTCAAAAGGAGTGTAGAAACACATCAAATCTCGGCAAGTCGCAACATAGCCACGTCTAGCAGACTCATAGTTATCACCCCAAGCCTTCAAAACCAGATTGCGGGACCTAATAATAATATTATCATCATGATGAACAAGAGCATGGGGAGTAATAGGTGCAGCAGTATCATCGTGATACAAACCTGTTTTATACTGCCGTTCATGAACCCGGCGAGAAATAGCTCCACAAACTACCACGCCGCAAGGTGGGCGGCTGATATGGCGTTCGATAGTTTTGCTTAGCGAGACCTTGAGATCCTCCACCTTCTCTAGCCCCATGGAAACTGCCTCCATCTTTTCTAAACGTGAGGCTACGGTCAAACGTGAGTCTGGTGGGTCTTTTATAAAGACCAAACCGCCCTCCCCCAACACGTCTGGTGGGTCTTTCTTCACCGAGGCCCAAATCAGCCAGACCTCCTCTTTTTTTTTTTTTTTTTTTTTTTTTTTTTTTTTTTTTTTGAACCGTCAAAATTTCCATAAACAACTATAGAGAAGACCTATTACAATCTAATTCTAGCAACCTCTGGAGGTCAGCTGGGTGACAAACCACCCAGTTCCAAGGTAAGCCAGTTTTCAAAGCATTTTTCACAATCCAGTCAGCAACTCCTCTCAATCCAGCTAACACCAAAACTACCTATGAACTTGTAGTTTTTTACATCTTCAATAATATCAACTAACTCCCAAGGGGTTGAAATCTTCCCAGCAATCATATTTGCAACCAGGAGGCAATCAGTTTCAATTCTAACAGTATTAGGGAAGTCCAGGGAGCCAACACAAGCAGCTCTCACAGCCATGGCTTCAGCAGTAATAGCATTGGGAGTGGAGGTTTTAAACCACTTACCTTCCATTACAGCACCTTGATCATCTCTGATAAACCACCCAATAACTGTTACTTTAGATCTTTCACACCAACTAGCATCACAGTTGGCTTTAGATCTCCCATTAGGGGGTCTTGACCAGAAAGACCCTTTCACTATCTTCTTTGTGGCAGAGTGTACATTATCCACTCTTTGGGGAGAGGGGGGGTTCTGCCAATAGGCATTCTTAATGTTTACACATAAATTGATACATTTCTTTGGGTTAATCATCTCATATTGGAAAACATACTCATTTATCCCCTTCCAAATATACCAGCAGCCCCAAATAAATTCCTGAATCTGAGAAATAATTATGATTTTGTCTTCAAGCTTATCATAAATCTGACCCCACTAGTCTCTGAAAATATTGAATTGGCTCCAATTGGAGTTTCTGATTCCAATATAACCAAACCAAAAGGCCTTCGTCCAGCCACATTGAAACAGCAAATGTGTTATAGTCTCCACCTCCTTGCTGCAGATAGGACATATTTGAGTCTGCACAATGTTTTTTAAAGAGCCTCTCTTTTGTTGCTAGAGCATTATTGCAGCATTTCCATAAAAAGTATCTAATTCTTGGAGGAATGCACTACTAGAAAAGTAGCCTGTTACGACAGTTTTTAATACGGCGGAAGAAAAAACCGTCGTTTAATGAGCTCTGTGACGGTGGTTTTTAGAAAGCGACGTATATTTTATATTTAACGACGGTTTTAAAAAACCGCCGTATAAATGAGCCCACTTACGGCGGAAAATGGGTAGCCGTCCTATATTTACGGCGGTTATTTAATTTGCGCCGTCAAGTAAACGGCGAAGCATGTAACAGCGACGTGCAATTACACGGTGCTTAGCAAAAACCGCCCTCAACTCATTTTTTTATTCATTTATTCATCTAATAAACAATATATATATTAATAACTATAACTAGATATAATATGGGCCCTAGATTAGAATCCTCCCATATTAAATCTCAACCATCCATTGGCAACCCTACCTTTATAACTCCCCAAATCCCTCTCTTCCACTCATTTTCTTCAGCCTCCTCCAAATAGCTCTTCCAGTTCTCTCTCCCTACCTCTCCCTTTGGGTTTCTTCATCGACTTTGCCATCTCTTCACCTTCAATCCATCTTTGACCACAACAATGGAGAAACACCGCCCCACCTACTCTACCTCTGTCTCTGGTAGGTTTCTCCTCCCTCATCTCTCCGGTAGGTTTCTCCTCACTCATCTCTTCATGAACTCGATTGGACAAGGAAGAGCAGCGGCGTCAGAAGCCACTTCACCGTTGCCCCCTCGCTTTTCCGGCGACCCATCATCGGCAGAAAATCTCTCTCTCTCTCTCTCTCTCTCTCTCTCTCTCTCTCTCTCTCTCTCTCTCTCTGTACGATCTGATTTCCAGATCTGGACCATCCATTGTTGCCTCCGGCGATGTATACAACCCATCTCTCTCCTTCCCTTGGCTTGATCGATTCGGAAAATTACAAGAATTGTAATTTGATTTCACTTTTCAGACGACCACTGGGTTCAATTGGCAGTTCTATTGGACATGGGTTGTCAAATTTTCTGGGTTCACTTGACAGTTCTTCATGTTTTGTTTTTTTGAGGAAGTTAGTTCTTCAAGTTAAAAGGTCAAGATCTGGACCTGATGATAAATGGAAGCAATAAACTGAAAATATCAAATAATTAGTAATAAAATGAATTCACTAATTAACTGAATTTTTTTAAAAAATTAAACAAAATAATAGTTAGGTAAGGCGGTTTTAAAAAAAAGACGTTTCAAGAATGTTTTACCTTCTGGTGCAGGGCGGTCTATGAAAAGCGCCAAAATTTTCTTTACGTCGGTTTTATAACCGCCTTTTGCTATTATCGACGGCTTTGTTGGCGTCAGATTACAAACCGCCACAAAAACCGCCGTAAATGGTTATAAGGCGGTTTTTGGTACACTTCTCGGCGGTTTTGAACCGCCGTTTCCAGCGATTTTTCTAGTATTGATGTCAAGTTGCCAACACAGTTTCCAATGTACAGAAGTGAGCTCACTTGAGCTCCCTTCTGCTCTTCTGTTTTGGGAATTTCTAGCTTTGCATAAGATAGCATAACCAGATCTCACTGAGTATGATCCATTTGAGTTTCAAGGCCAATAAAAATTGATCTTCTCTTGGAAAGTGAGGTAGGGGGTTTTGAGAATGGTGTTGGCTGTGTGGGGAAGAAAGGTGTTTCTGATCATCCCAATCTTCCATGACATATTATGGTGATTGATTAAAGAAGCTACCTTTTTGTCTTTCATGTGAGAGGGGATTGACAACGATGTGATCTCTCCTTCTACAGAACCAGCAATCCAATTATCTTGGATCATAACTTTATGACCAGAGCTGACCACCCATCTTCCCTGATCTTTTAACACTTTTCTACCAGCCAAAATACTAGTCCAGGTCCAGCAGCCATTCTGACCTTTCTTTGCAACCAAAAATTCAGATTTAGGGTAATTGACACTCTTTAGAAATCTTGCAATTAGAGAGTTAGGCTGCTTTATAAGTCTCCATCCAAATTTGAAGTCCCTGAAGTTTTTGAAGTCCTTGAAGTTTTTGAATCCAATTCCACCTTGCACTTTTGGGAGAGTGACCATATTCCATGCAACCCAAGCTATAGAGGATTTCTCCACATTGCCAGACTACCAAAAATTTCTGATTACCTGATCTATTTTGTCACAAAAACTCTTAGGAAGCAATACACATTGCATAAGGTAACTAGGTAGAGCTTGTACAATAGATTTGATGAGCACTTCCTTACCTCCTGGAGACAAGAGGAGACACTTCCACCTTTTCATTTTGCATTTGATCCTATTCAACAGCAGATTAGTAGCTTCATTCTTGGTCTTCCCCCACAAAGATGGTATGCCTAGATATCTGGCATTTCCAGCCATTTCAATAAAACCATACCTATTAGATAGATCTTCCTTAAAGCTTGGGAGGGTATTTGGGGAGAACAGCACTGAGGTCTTGTGCATATTTATCTTCATTCCAGAGGTAGCTTCATAAAGGTTTAGGAGTTTAACAAAACCCCCAATATCATCCTTATTAGCTCTAAGAAACACCACTGCATCATCAGCAAACAACAGATGTGAAATAGGCAAAGCTTTTCTGGTGACTTTGATGCCTTTCATGATTCCATCAGATTGTGCCATACTAAGCAGTTTTGAGAAGACATCAGCCACAAGAACAAATGAATAGGGGGAGAGTGGGTCCCCCTGTCTTAATCCCCTTTTTGGAGTGAAAACTTTGTGTGTTTACCATTAATTGAGATAGTAAAAGACACTGTGGATATGCATTGTAGTATAAGAGCAATCCATTTCTCACAAAACCCTAGTTGTTTCATCACAGCTGCCAAAAAATCCCAACACACTCTATCATAGGCCTTTGCAAGGTCTAACTTGATAGCCATAAAACTTTCCTTGCCATTGTGCTTCCTATTGATGAAATGGAACATCTCTTGAGCCATGATGACATTGTCTTGGATAAGTCTCTCCGGAATGAAGGCTCCTTGAAATTCACTAGAGATCTCATGAAAAACAACTTTCAATCTATTTGCTAGGACTTTAGAGGCAACTTTATAACTGAAGTTACACAAGCTTATGGGTCTAAAGTCTGCTGGAGACTGAGGGTGTGAGTTCTTTGGGATCAAAGCTATGATAGTTTTGTTCCAACTTTTGAGGATATAGCCACCTGTCACAAAGTTTTGTACTGCCTTGCATAGATCATCACCCACCACTTCCCAATTTTTCTGGAAAAATTGGCCATTAAATCCATCAATGTCAGGGGCTTTTGTAGCTCCTAGCTGAAAAACAACCATTTTGACTTCATCTAAAGAAGGGGTTGCTGTTAGCATCTCATTCATGGATCTTGAGATTACAGGGTTTAAGATGTGGAGTTCAGCAGATGGATCTTGTCTCTCCTCTTCAGAGAAGAGATCAGTGAAATATTTCAGAAACACCCCTTGAATCTCCTCTTCTTGCTCCACCCAGCACCCCCTTTGATTTTTGATTTTGGTAATTGCATTCCAGCCCCTTCTCTGGATTGTAGATAAATGGAAAAACTTGGTGTTGTGATCTTCAAGTTTGAAATGTTGAAGCCTGGATTTCTGTAGCCAGTAACTCTCTTCTTTGGTCTCCTCTTCTTTGATCGTGGTCTTCAACACAACTTGTTCTCTTTCTAATTCTGGAGTTGAATTCCTATTCTGAATATGCAACAAGGCAGCCTTGAGGTGAGCCAAATTCTTCTGAGAGTTGCCAAACTCCTTCAAACTCCAGTACTTTAACCAATCCCTACACTCATTTAGTTTGTGTTGAAGTCTAAACTGAGCAGAACCAGGAGAAGTAGCTTTCCATCCATGAAAATAATTGTCTCAAAATGGGGACGAGAGAGCCATCTATCCTCAATTTTGAATTTATAGAGAACTTTACCATCGTTTGGAGCTGAATCAATGACAAGGGGGAAACGATCAGATCCTATGATAATCTCAGAAGTTACTTTAGCTCTTGGATGAAGAAGTCTCCATTCAGCACTTGCAAATACTCTGTCAATCTTTTCTCTGACATTTCCAGATTCTCTGTTGTTGGACCAGGAGTACTTCAAGCCTTTTGATTCAATCTCTAATAACCCCCAATTTGATATCATTTTAGCAAATCTTGCTATTCTCCAAAGATTTGGTTGGGAACCACCTTGTTTATCTTCTTCTCTGAATAATTCATTGAAGTCTCCACACAAAACCCAAGGCATCCTCCATTCACACACCACCTGATTCAAATCTTGCCACAGTTTCCTCCTATCAGCTTGCTTAGGGCATCCATAAATAAAGATCCAGTTTTCAGAACTACCATCTCCATTTGTAATTACTGTAGCAATCACATTTGTAGAACAGAATAAGATGTCCAAAACCACATTATCAACCCACCATAAAGCTAGATCACCAGAGAGACCTATAGGATTCACTAACACTGAATTGGGGGACCTCAGTCTCCTTCTTATTGACTCCACCTTTCTTTTTTGGTTGTTTGTTTCACTTGAGACCACACTAGGCCGATGGGTATCACACAACCCTCGCAATCGCTGGACTCTCAGGGGTCGACCTATCCCCTGACAGTTCCAAGCCAAGACTAACATTTAGCGTGTGGCTGTTGAAGGTCAGCCACCACCACCTTGTTGTGTGCAGGGTTGTTTGAGCAGTTCTTCAAAGTTTCAAATTCATCCATATATCTTGCGTAGATACAATCATCCTCGCTATTGGAAAAATGTTTCATATTAACCTGTTGTTCATTTTCCTCCATTAATGAAAATCTGAACCGACTTGCTGCTTGCGCACCGAATTAGCTGAGTCTGTTGGGCTTCACAAACAATGGTAGCATACCTATGTTCATCCTCGCTTAGCTTTGATTGTTCCACTCTATTGGAGTATTTCAGTTGATGATCCTCGCCGCAGAATCGCTTGGAAGATCCCTCTTCTTCTGTAACTTTCCGTTTAAGAGAAACCAGATTGGTGAAGACTTTTGAGAGCTTTATATCTGTTATCCGGTTACCCTTCGGAACTGGGTGACCCGGATCTAGAGCTTCTTTATTGTGGCTCTGGGTTTCCTTTCTTCTGATCCAAAATTTTCTATACGGTTGGGGTTTTGTCGGCCTTTGTGGGGTTTGGGCCGTACCCAGCACTTGGCCCATACAACTAGGGGAAATTAAAGCTCGGGAATTACTGTTTTGACCTTTAGTAGCTTGAAAATTTTCCAAACACACCACTGGCTCCAGTTGTGTTTCTGAAACAAATTCTTCCTCCGAAACTTCGTCCTTATCCTCAACCCAGTAGACAACTGGCTCCACCATCTCCACCCCTACTTGGGATTTTGTGATCGGATCGCTGTTTTCCTTGGGCAATGGAAGCTTCCCTGCACCTTCGTTCTGGTTAAGCAATTCTAAATGTGCCACCTGTCTTTTGATTTCGTCCTCCGGAATACCCAGCTGGGTGTCCTTTACCAAATCTTGCTGTCCTCGTGTCAGATTCTCCTCAGGCATCACCTCCGTACAGACCACATCATGGTTTGTACTTTCCACGCGCTCCACTCGGTTCCGTCCTTGTCTGACCCAACGCGCCACCTCTTGCCGGAAAATAGCTCTCTCACCGGGCGTCTTAGTCGACAGATCTTCCTCCAGCTGCTTCCTTTCTCTATGTTCTTATTTTGACGTAGCACGTAGATCTGGACCATAATCCATTCTGCTATTCTTCATTGTCTTCTCAAATCGACAGTGTCTTCGATCGTGGCCGACTCTTCCACAGTTGTAGCAGACATCTCTGAGTTTCTCATAGCTGAAATGGATCCATATAGGATCTATCTCCTTGTCGTTTAGATTGAAACCTCTAATCAAGGGCTTCTCCAAATTCACAAAAACTCTAATTCGCATATACGGTCGAAAAACTAAATCCTCCGCCTCCTCCATTTCTACTTTCAGTACATCACCGATTAGTCGTCCGACTTTCTTCGCATTGTCAATTGACATTTTCCCCAACGGAAGCCCATGAATCTCTACCCAGAAAGGGCAAGATTGAAAGGATATATCCTCGATTCTCTTCCCTATTTTCCGTTCTTTGCAAACCAGAAGCTGATTGTGAATCGTCCATGGTGGTTGATTGAGAATCCGACTACAATCAGTTATGTATTTGAAATAGAAGACAAAAGTGTTAACTCCATATGAGCTTACCTTAATTTCTTCCGGTTTTAAGTTCCACAATCCCAGCACTATGTTGTGAATCAGGATAGGCTTATACGGTTTGCCTGAAAAAAGTTTTGCGGCCATCGTTATCCCCCGGAGCTTGTCCACCGTGATTCCGTCATCCTCAAGTTCCAAACAGAGCTCGGTGTCTTCCTAAATATCTGGGTTTGACATCTCCATCAGATGAAAAGTTTCACGCCGGTTGAAACCCAGAAACTCTAAGAGTAAAAACCGAGAAAGAAGTAGGAGCAAAGCAGAGAAGGGAAAATGGATAGGAACAGAGTACAAAGACTCTAAAAAACCACCATTAAAGGTGGAAAAAATCTCATCTCCATGAAATTGCTGAGCAAATTCTAGAGAGAGCTCTGCTGGATCAACTTAGATATTACACATGAGTCGTTCCATTTTTTGCGGCTCTGGAGATTTTGGGCCTGCCAGACCTCCTCCACCGCTCTAGCTAGCTAGCTACTCTGTCCACCGGCCCACTTAATAGGGTTTCACAAAAATATTATACTACCTTTGTTCCAGCTCTTGTCCACCATTCTGAATATTTGACTCGTATATGGGTCACAAGGACCGAATGATTTCGATAGCAAAATGATGTGATTTTTTGATAATTTTTTCACCGTGTTATAAAGCAACTTATACTCTACAACACCATGAAAAAATTATCAAAAAAATTACATTACTTTGTTATCCAAATCACCGAGTCAAATTGACCCAGTGAATAGTGGTAAAAGTCAAATTTGTGGGGAAGAGCTGGGACAGAGGTAGTATGTATTTAGCCCATATAGCTAGGTTCGATCGAAGATGGATCCTTATTCTCTCAAAAAAAATATGTCAAACAGAACTTTCATTAGGCCACCAATGCAGAACAGTCATGAGCTAAAGCTCTTACAAAACTTTCATCAACTTACACTTGACTACCAAAACCCATACTACGATGATTTTTTTTTTTAGCTAAAAGATCAGCCACAACATTGGCTTTTCTACTAATCTAACCACACCTGGAGCTTATTGTTTGCATCCAATGTGAAGATATTATTGTCAACATCTTTTGTCTCCCAACTAATCCCCACCTTTCTAGACACCATGTTCACCAAATCCAGTCACTTTCAAAGCAAATCTTATGGAGGTTATGTTGATTTTGGAAGACTGCTTCTCTAAGAGCCACTGCTTCAGCTTCAAGAGCAGAATTTGAAGAACATTTTAGCCAACAACTGTCAACCATAGTGCCACCCTCATTTCTAACAATCCATGCAGAAGTCATAAGTTTAGAAGAACTCTCCCAAGAAGCATCCACATTGCATTTGAGGCTGCCATGATCAGGAGGGTGCCATTTCACATTCACCTTATCAGAAGTTTTTGAAACTTTTTCTGAATTATCTTTGGACAGGATAGATAGATAGAGACCATGAAAGTACCCGACCTATTAAACAACTTTAATGGGATTGGGCTTCTAGTTGTTGAAGACGAAAGCATTCCTACACTTCTAAATTAACCAACAGGAGATCACCAAATTTTCTAAAAAAACCCTCAGAAGTAGAAACAGACTTGTCCACTTCCCACACAGAAAGCTGCCATTTCTGGAAAGAATCTTCAATGATTCACATCCGCCTAATCCCATTCAAGAAAATGTGAAACTCATCTTCAAGTTGGCTAACACACAGATGGCATAAATCTAAAAAATCACATCCTCTTCTTTTCAGATTTTCCTAAGGGCAATAGTTTTGTGACTCAACTTCCACCAAAACAGTTTCAATTTAGGGGGAGTTTAAGAGACCGACACCTGATCCAATATTCCTTTGAAAAGCAGAAGGTAGACGAAGGTTTATCATTACAATAAGCTTTGAAACCAGGCACACCTTGACTAGTTGCACATTCAAACCACCTTTTAGTGACAGCAACCCCTGCTTTTACAGTGTACAACCCCATTCTATTGGCAGTCCACACAAATCTATCTTTTCTTGGGAACCAAGGGACAAGAATAGCCAGAATCTCATGAGTAACTGCAGGAGTGAAGAGATTAGAAATAAAATGACCCCTCCAACATCTAGCATCTATGTTGAGACGATGACTATTGCTAGTAGAGCTCGTCGATTTCATCGAGGAGCGCTAGTTGGAACCCTTTGCGACTGAGATCAAAAATCGCGAACGGGAGATCCATAGTGTCCGGGGGCGAGCGCCGCGAACAAGAAGTCCGACCGACGCTCTCAATGAAAGCACAAATTGTTACCGGTCCGGTAACGATTGGGCGCACACACACGCACACACACGATAGTAAAATAAACTAAACAATAATTGTTCTTGATTGATTAATAAGCAGGGGGTTACAGCTCTTTAAATAGCTGAAGTGACCTAACCTAACCTAACCTAACCTAACCTTAGACCTAACGGGCCAAGCCCGGATTATTGATTAACCTAATAACATAACTAAATAACATTAGTAAATATTAATAATTGAATAACTAATAAATAACTGAATACTCTCTCCGCCCCACCCAGTTCTTGAAAAAATGGGGTGGGTTGCTTTATTAAAAACAGTGCGAAAAGACAATAATGTCCTTCACCTTTTTCAGTATTGACCATCTCAGTACAAGATTAACCTCCTAGATTAACCTCAGTCTCTCTCTCTCATCTATTCCAACAAATTTACAAAAACAGATGAATCTAAACACAAATTGACAAAACAGAACTCAAATTTACAAAGCAGAAGGTAAATCTGAAAATTTCTCGATCTCTCCATCTTCTTCAAATTTCTTCATCTCTCCGTCTCTCTCCATCGGATGAATCTGGACATGTACACTATCAAGAACACATCTTTACACCATCTCCACATAAATATGTGCACTGTCAAGAACACTTTTATTAACTATTAAGAACATTTTCAAAATCAAACCAAAAGGTAGATCCAATATCAGATCTAAATCAGAAACAATAACAGCATGAAGAGATGATGATGAAGAAGAAGAAGAAGAAGAAGAATAGAGGAAGAGAGAAGAAGATGTACCTTCGGTACAGAGAGAGGAGTCGCCTTATCGTTGCTTCCGCCGGTCGCTTCCATCTGGAGAAGGCGAAGAGAGAGAGATGGAGATGGAGGCCGGCTTCTACCGTCCGCCTCTCTCTCCCTCTCTCTCTCTCTCTCTCTCCCTCCTTATGACAAGTCTGCAGAAGAGGAAGACAGACGGAAGAGGAAGAGGAGGCGGCGACGACGTTCGCCATCGATCTGCAGAAGAGACGGCGTTGTTCTTGTCTCACGCGGCGGCGGCGGCAGTGGCGGCGGCAACGGCAACGGAGACGGGAAGGGGTGAAGATCTGCAACGTCTCTATCTCCCTCTCTCTCCCTCTCTTGAAGAGCTGCTGTGAAGAATGAGAGGAAAGGGGGCTGATGTGAATTTTAGGGTTAGGAATTGGGCCAAATGGGTTCCATTAGTGAGTGCTAATATGTTTTGGGCCTAATTAAATTGGATTACTTTGTTAATTCAATTTAATTAGGTCCAATTGGGATGGAATGATGTATTTTTATTAGGGGTAAGAATGTATTTTAGGGTGTAGAAATTTTCCATTTAAAAAAAATTTCAAGAATTGGTTGGGACGTCTTAAAAAGGAAAAATTCAAGAATTGAACTGGACGGAGGAGTAATACTGATACGGGCACCATATCAGAAAATTATTAAAGAAAACAATTAGGGGTAGTGTTTGCAAATAAGTACCAGACAATAGGGGGGTTGCATGTGCTTTTCGGCGTTTCACACCAAAGCCATGAGTTGGAGAGTGAGAAATCACCTACTGATACTATATTCCCAGTGGAGTAGTATGAAAAGGGGTATGGGTAATTCTTAGGTGCTCCATCCACTGACAGGGGTTTAATTCTCTGACAGGAGACATCTGCATTTAACCATAAATCAGGGGGTATTGGTATTTATGCCATAATAAACGGGTAAAATTTGAGTTTTACCCTAATATTAATTGAACCTAAAAGCAAAAAAAAGCCATTGTATCTCACTGGGGCTTGGGCCTAAAGTCGGCGAGGTCCATAAATGGGCGAAAGACCACAGAACCGACCCATGAGGAGGCAGGGGTTTCCAAACTAATTTTGGGCGCGGGGGTATTTATGGGGGATATGTTAAGGCGTTTGACCCTTAACCCTTAAACAATATGGCAGGAACTAAGCTGCCAGTTCATGCCTCTGCCCATGCAGAAGAATTGAGTATTGAATCCCGCCGCGGAAGACCTTGCTTGGTAGTTGCTAATGTTGTTGAAGAGATCTTTACGGTGAATGATTCAGGTGTGTTCATTGAGGATGATAACAATCCTCCTGCTGATCCTGATCTTTCTCCTCTAGCCCCACCTCTGGGTGGCCATGTAGACGATTTCAGAGCCCGCAAACTGGTTTTTAAGTATCACGGTGCTTACTTAGAAGATGTTAGACGCTATGTTACATACTGCCGTGATTTGATGTGTTTCTACTGTCCTAGTAAAGTCATTGTTTACAGCCCTTCCACCTCCCAATCCCTGTCTTTCGACTCTCCCACTGATCTTGAACCCGAAGAGTTTAGGGTTGGACTTGTTTACATTCCTTCCACTAATGTCTACAAACTTGTCATGTTGGAGCTGTTTCCTGGCCGTCGTTCTCGTGCATCTTTTACCCGTTATGCTGTCAGATATAAAGCTATTGCCGTACCAGGTAGTAGTAGTAGTAGTAGTAGTAGTAGTAGTAGTAGTAGTAGTAGTAGTAGTAGTAGTAGTAGTCGTCGCCGCCATTGTTGTGGCGATGGTGATGGTGATGCTGATGCTGATGATGAGCAGCCTCCTCTTTCGTCATGGAAGGTGATTAGTGAGCACTCCCTAATTAGTGAGCACTCCCTCCCAGGTAAAGGGCATGATTTGGGGAATCTCATTGCCGTCAATGGGGTTGTTTACGCCACCATCACGATTCTACCCTCTCAACGAAGAGTGCTTTCTATGGATTTTAAGAAGCCGCAGCGACGAAAACGGTTCAAGATATTCGACTTTCCCAAATATGCTTGCCCAACCAACTCTTGTCTATCCGAAGTGAAGGATTTTCTATGCTTCCCAGAAGTCACAACCTCTAGCTTTTCTCTGTGGCTGCTCAGAGATCGCCAAAACAGCAGTTGGTCCAAGTGGGCTAAAATCAGATACACCTCACCGTCCTCACCTCGTCCACCACGTATCTACGAAATGGTTTACTTTCCTCCCACTACTACTACAATTACAAGAAAAAGAAGAAGAAATCCTCAAGATGGTGATGGTGTTGGTGATGATGCCGGCGCTGCTGGGCTTATTCTCTTTAGGACAGACACTGGTTTCATCCAATATGACATACTAACTAAAGAGTCTGAATATCTTTTGAAACACACCTTCATGCATCGGCTCTTTGTATTTTCTGGCCGCTCCTTCTCCCTGAAAAACGGTTCTAGCCTACCAACCTACATGCCGCCACTGCCGCCGAGACCACCACTACCACCACCACCTTTAGCAAAGTTACCTCCTCCCCCAAAGCGGCCCTCCTTTCCACTATCGCACTTTCTTTTTCGACACCCTCCAGGCACCCTTGTACCAGGGTATTTTCAACCTCCACTGCCTCAGGCCACCCATCATGTACTGGGGTATTGTCAACCACCGCTCCCTCAACTAGCCTCCCTTCCACCACCGACATACTACCACCACAGCAGCTTGAATAATTGGACAACACCGCCCCCTCCACTGCCTCAAGGACCATCACCGCCACCACCATTCAGTCCACAATACTCTCAGGACGAGACATGTTCACCAGAGAAAGTCAAGTGGAGAAGACTACCAGCTTAGTTACTGCCTCCCTCCACGACCACTAGAGTGCTGTCCTCAAAACTTGCTACAACATTCTCCTCTCAAGTCTCAAGTGGACTATAACATTTTTCTGCTGAATTCTGGTACCTTCCCTCAACTCTTTAATCTTTTGAAGAAAGCTGGTGGGTGTTGGAGAATAATAAACTTCTCTTTATGTAACGAATATCTGAATCATGCTCTATTTTCCTTATGATATTATTATGCTGACTGGCTTGTTGGATTTAAACTGCAGATCGTGTTATCAATGTGAACTTGCTGCGATTTTGTTTATGCCTGTGTTGTCTACTTTGCGGTGTTAACCAAACAGAATAGGATTTCATACCTCAAGCTGTCCTGTTAGTGGCCAGGTAATATCATCCATCCGTGACCTGAGTTTTCTAGTTCGGTAATTTGATCGCCATGTTTTCTCTAAATACTTTGTCTATCTCTGTCACGTGATATTTCAGTAGGGATCTTGTAGCCTGTATGAAGTTCAGAAGGAGTAATTGCCAACCTTCAAAGTGTGTTTACTTAGGTAAATTTCTAACCTTTAAACCGAAACACAACCCTCCTTCAGATGAGCATCATTGACTTAGCACTTTCACTATATATGACGATGTATTGCATAAGATTTGAAGAAGAAGGGTCTAACTTAATACTTATTGTCATATAATTTACTAAGCACATTTGTACTCTAGATTGTTTACCCAGTCAATTGGGAATATTTCTCTCCAAAAAAAAATGTCAATTGGGAATATTTGTCCATGGGATGATCTTATAGGATCAGGATACCCATCTATGTATTTACAGTCGTCATTGCCTCTTGGTTATGTACCCCATCGCCTGTAGAAGGACTAATTCTTGTCACTACACTAGGAGCACAAAATGTATTCTATCAGAGATCACAATGAGAGCTAGAACATCTCCCACTGTCGCAGGGTTCTCTGCCACCACTACACCACTACTGTGCCTCACCCTCACAACTTGGAGAGGAGACCACCACCAGCACCACCATAACCCTATGCCGCTGTGAGGTTCCCTACAAGCACCGTTGTGCTAACTAAGAAGTTGGATTTACATATCTAGGAATATACTAGAGTGATGCTGAAAAATGAAAATAAGTCAAACAAATAAACTACTTGAGGCTAAAATGTGTAAGCTATAGAATAAATTATGGACTAATCTATAATAATTTTGGGGCCTAAATTGCAAATCTATAAAATAAATAAGGGTTAATTTGCAGTATAAAAAAAATGAGTGGTAGGTTATCCCTATGTTGAGGGAGCAACAACTAATAAATGAAGTAACATATGGAAGCTAAATAAGTTAACTGTTAATGTGACTAACAAAAAACTAGAAGACACCTCTGCCTCGCACTAAACTTAGGGCTAGTTTGGGAATGTTGTGGCGGTGGTAGAAAGCTGCTGTGTGAAAACACAGTAGAAAGCTGCTGTGAGTTCTTGATAAAATGTTGTTTGGTAAATATTACGTAAAAGCTGCTGTGAAATATTGATATAGTAATTTTGTGTTTAGTAAGATCTACTGTGAAATTGCTGTGAGAGGGTAAAATGACAAAAATATATGACACGTGTCATTTCCGGAGAGATAACTATTGATGTTTTTAAAAAATTGTAAGGTCAAAATCGGTTGTAGATAAATTAATCAAAAGCACTTTCTGGAAAAGCATCTCCCCCCTTGCTTCCTGAAAACTGCTGTGGGACAGCAGAAACTGTCCGGAAAAGCATAAATTTTATTTTTACCAAACACACTAAAACTGCTTCTGCTGCCGGGAAGCAGTTGTGCTGCCAGCAGAAGCATTCCCAAACTCACCCTTAATACAGAAAGTGGTTGGACCAAGTGGTAAACTTCTTACGATAACTTTAAATTATGCTCGTCCCGTTGTTCCGTATTATTATTATAATTTTTATTATTATTATTATTATTATTATTATTATTATTATTATTATTATTATTATTAGGGTTAAAGACACTTTGCTCCCTTCACTTTTGAAGAAATACCAGAATGCTCTCTAATTAATAATTCCACATACCTCCCTGTAACGGAAAAAAGAAAAGACAAGTTACCTCTTATGTGCCATTTTCGTCCAGTAGCGCGCAATTACTATTCTTCTGTGCCATTGTAATTGCGCACTTCCGGATGGAAATGGCACAGAAGGGACAACTTGTATTTTCTTTTTCAGTTACAAGGAGGTATGTGAAATTGTTAATTTGTCAGGAAGCATTATGGTATTTCTTCAAAAGTGAAGGGAGTAAAGTGTCTTTTACCCTTATTATTATTATTATTATTATTATTATTATTATTATTATTATTATTATTATTATTATTATTATTATAGTTTCATGTTCCTAGAACCCCAAAACATTTCTACATAAATATTTTCATCACTTTCTTTTTATATTCTAGTTTATTTATTTTTGGGTTACCTTGTGTCAAAACAAAAAGGAAATACTATGAAGGAGGGAGTTGATTTTTACAAAGCAAATATTGATCCAATTCCCCTACTAGAATTAAAATTCTCAAGTGCACAACCAATTGCTAGATACTTCAACCCATCTCCAAGTGTTGTTATCAACTAACTTGCTAATCATGTGAGGAAAAAATTCTATACAAAGCACAAAAATATAAGGTGAAATAGGATCATCTTGTTTAATTCCCCTACTATAATTAAAATCCTCAAGTGCACAACTATTCTAAAGGATGAAGGTTGACACAAAAGTTATACAATTCGTGATAAGTTGGATTAAAGTAGAAGCGAAAGTGAAATAATGAGTGTTTCATGAATGAAGTTCCACGAAATTCTATCATAAGTTTTTTCCAAATCAGTTTTAAGTATCATGGATCCAAATTCATTTTTTCTTTTCTTGAAAGAGCGAATTACTTCATGGGTTATGATAACATTGTCTTTGGTTGATCTTCTTAGATATATAAGTATTACTGCTTTGAAAAGGTTGAGCAGTATCAGTGAGGCAACTGCTAATCCTACTAACAATAACCTTAGAGACAGTGTTACATAAACGGATGAGTTTGAAATTTTTAAAGGTTTCAGGATTGTCATTTTTGGGAATTAAACAGATAATGGTCTAATTAATGTTAGCATGAAGAGAGCTAAGTAGTCCAACAATTAGAATAAAATTACACATTAGTGCCAACAACGTCCCAATATTTTTTTGACAAAATTACATATATAGTACCCATAGTTTGATTTATTTGTGAATTTAGTACTCATACTTTTAATTTTAACATTTATAATACTCATAGTTTTAATTTGTTGCATTCTAGTACCCTTGACTGACGGACGATTAACTTTTTGTATGGAAAACTTCAAGGGCAGGTATATGTATTTTATAAAAGTCTAGTAAACTTTATAAAATCACCACTATACTCCAACTAATTCTCCCTTCCACTATCCAATCACTGATTCCGATCACCACCTACCCCCATTGACGTCCTCCTCTGCAAACCCCAGCCATCACAGCCCCAGACCACCACAATTTCTGGCGAAAACACAACCCGAATCAAACTCACGACAAGCCCCATCGAGCCGTGAGTCCATCCAACATCGTTGGAAAAAAAACAAACTCTCTCTCTCTCTCTCTCTCTCTCTCTCTCTGTAGACCACCCAAAGAAGTCCCGATCCACCATTAGGGTTTAAGGAACTTCTTCCAGAAGCAATTGATTAGCACATAGAGTGGAACCCCGTTTTCAATCCAATTAACGATTTTCACATGTAGAATCACTATTCATTCGAACCCTGCCCTTAATTGTTTAAATCAAATCAACTCAAACAAGTAATGAAATCAATTGGGCATTATTGAAACCCTTATTTCGGAAATTAGACAGAAGAAAGATGAATAGAGAGAGACATCTGAACTTTGAAAATTTTGTAATTCGAAAGAACAATCGGGCTGGTTGACCGAAAGGTGGTTGCCGACATTTGGTTTGTTGTTTCCCCAAAAATTATAGATGTTCAGGCTCGCGTGGCTGGATTTTGGTGAGGAGGAAGTCGATGAAGGAGGAGGTGACTAGTCGCTATGCTGGATGGTCGAAAGGTGGAAAAGGGAGACGGATGGGGTTTACTGGTTACTTTGTAAAGTTTTCTAAATATTTTAACATTCAGATGCCTCCCCCAAAAAGTTATTCCATCCATAAAAAAGATAAATCGCCGTCAATTGAGGGTACTTGATTGCAACAAATCAAAACTATGGGCACCATGGATGCTGAAATTGAAAATATGGGTACCAAATCGGCACCGAAGCCAAACTATGGGTGCCACGGATGCAGTTTTACCTTTTTTTATAGAAAAAGATGGGAGTCATGTTTTCGGGGGCTTTAAAAAAAATTCATGGTCCAAAATGCGTTTTTCATTTCTCTATTGGTCGCATGGGCAGGAACAATCAAGTTTAATACTTCAAGCTTATCTGCAGAGACTCTATAGAACAACCCCATTTTAGCTTTATTTCTTTGTTACCATAGTAGGTTTCATGGTCCAAAAAAGCTCATCTGGTAGAGTCTAAAACCGAGCCCATTTTCTAGCACAAAGATTGTGATATATAATCTTTAAGTCTTGTGTTACTTTTTCTTGTTAGAAAATAAGGTTTTGACCCGAATTTAGACCCGGTTTTGAGAGAGCTCACTTGAGAGCTCATACTAAACTAAAGAAGTAAGAGATTAGTTCATGATTTCACCCTTCAAAGTCATTGGTTGATGAATGAAAAATGAGATGTTGAAGATTGATGTCTCTCAATTGAGGAATATAAAAATAGTCGCACTTTTGACTTTAATAGGAAGGTTGCGTAGTATATCTTTCCCAAGAGCAAACCCTTCGAGTGTAGTAATTTTGTTAAGGGACGACCTAGCCATGACCTATTAAGATTGAGCTTGGATTGTGGTGTTAATTTTGGTTTATGGGCCTTATTATAATGGTTTTGGGTCCAAACCAACTAAGCCAATTGGTTATGAAAATTTGTAACCTTTCAATTTGAATTGAATATATGCAACCTTCAATTTGAAATGAATAGTTATAACTATTCCTAACAGGTACCTCATCTCTATTAATAGCAGTCTCTCTTCTCTTTCTCATCATTCAATGGTCATCTTCTTATTCTCTCAATATCTCTCAAACATAATTTTAGTTTGTTGTGCCTTAATAAGGATCCACTGACCACCCACTGGTGTTCTTGGAAGTGATTGAGCCTTACTAAGGCTCGAGGTGGGATGTGATGCAGGAGTTTTAAAGCTTTCAATCTAGCATTGTTAGCTAAACAATGCTGGAGAATCCTAGATAATCCTAATTCCTTGGGTGCTCAAACTTAAAGGGTAAGTACTATAGAGATGAAACTTTTTTTATCCCTATCCCGCAATCGATGGAAAAATGCCATCTTTTTTTGTGGAGAAGCCTATTGAAGGGAAGACGATTCATTTATGCAGCGGCAAGACACACTAAATCAAGCATTAAATTGGTATCTGGGAGATATCAACTTATCTGTACAGCTGGAGAGCAAGCAGAAGGTGCCTTTTACATTTTGTTGGGTGGGTAAAGTGTCTTTTATATTTTGTAGACTCTAAAAAAACTTTGTTCTCTGTGTGATTCTTCATTCAAAATTTAGAAACTCAAATGGAAAGAACCCTAGTGTCGTGTTTGTATATGTGTCAATGTTTGTGTGTGTGTTTGATAGCCTCTTTCTATCATTTAGCTCTATCAAATCACGGCAAGATGCTGCAAATTCGTCAAGGTCGTCTAAACTTTTCTTGTAATTGAAGACCACTTTTCGGCTTGCAAAATATTCCTTCCCGCTCATGGGTGAGGTAGAAAGGGGGAATTCTCCTCTATAAACAAACCTAGGCTGGAACGGTCACTAATAGCTTGAGTAAGAATCAACAGATGGCATATGCGGTGCTCGAATGCAGTGCAATCTTTTGAATTCTGAGTTGTTGGATGAGATTAGGGAAAGCCAAGATTTGGACAAGCACTTCAATTTGCAAACAACCTTTTGTCATGGGCCAAAATATTATTACTTGATATTTCTTTGGTTTATGCCATATGGTGTAGCCCATGTCACACCACCCTGCTTGGGTCATTTATTCTTTGGCCTAGGATTAACCTAGCCCACTTAGCCCATTTTGTAGCCTCTTTTTCTAGGAGCTTCCATCAATGTAATTTAGTCAAAGTGTGTAGGAGGTTCTAGATCTTTGTATAAAAAATATCTTATGCTGGAGGATGGGGAAAGGTTCTAGGCCTTCAATCCTAGCCATTGGGTCGTAGATTATCTAGATCCTTCTATGGAGAAGGGACTTGTATGTAAGAGGATGAGCTGATTTGTTTCAAACCATCCAAACATTGTAAGAATTCACCAAGTAATACCAAGCTCACGTGTTCTTTCAATTATTCCAGGCTTACTTGAGTGGTTCAAGTGCCATACGGGATTGTAAGAAGTCAGCCCGAGACACTTTCCACTAAGTTTTGAGAATATATGTCAACTAAGACATCCTCTGGTAGCAATGGCATCAATAAATCATACTCCTCCGCCATCTCACTTGTAAAACTACTCAAGTAAAAAAAGCATCGAACATTTGGATAGGTTGTACGCCTCACTTCATCCGCCTCTTATCCGCCAAGTGGTTATTTTCCTCCCACTACTACTAGGAGAAGAATAAATCCTCTAGATGGTGATGGTGATGCTGATGATGACTGCGATGCTGGTCTTCTCATCTTAAAACTCAACGACTGCTTCATCCAATATCAAATTCGCACTAGAGAGTATGGATATCTTTTGAAAGACACCTTCAGGCATCAGCTCTTTGCATTTTCTGGCCGCTCCTTCTCACTGGAAAAAGGTTATGGCCTACCAACCTACATGTCGCGGCGTTTGACTGAACCCTCGCTTCCACCACCACCACCGTTTAGTCCACAAAATTTTCGGTACGAGATACGTTCACTACAAGAAGTCAAGAGGAGAAGGCTACCTGCCTAGTTGCTGCCACACCCTGTACCTCCACCACCATGCTCCCCCCTCTATCTTCTGCATATGTCTTTTATGTCACCACCACCATGCTTCCCTCTACAGTGACAACTTGCTACAACATTCTTCTCCATGGACAGGTTCCTTTCTAGAAAATATACTGCTCGCAAGGTGGAGTAGGACATATATTTTCTGCTGAATGGGAGAATATTCAGAAGCACCGATCTCACGTGTTACTTGAGCTGAATTATGGTACACTCACCCTCACTCAGTCTTTTAATCATTTGAAGATAGGTGGTGTGTGTTGTATAATCACTGTAACTTCTCTCTATGTAATGACTGGCTTTGTTGTATTTGAACTCCTGATTGTTTGCCCAGTGTCATTTGGAAAAAAAAAAAAATCAATGTGAACCTGCTCCTCCTATTTTGTTTATGCTTGTGTTGTTTACTATGCGGTGCTAAGCAAAGAAACCCCGGTTTCATACCTCAAAATCTATGTCTTGTTACTGGTGAGGAGTATTGTCCATCCGCGACCATAATCGTCTATTTTAGGTAATTTGATCGCAAAACTTGTTTAAATATTTAGTCTATCTATCACATGATTTTTGGGTAGGGATCTTGTAGCCGGTATGATGTTCAGAAGGCAAGATTTCTAACCTTGAAGTGTGTTACTTAGGTGAATTCTCTAACCTTTAAACTGGAGGATAACGCTCTTTAGATGATCAAGATTTTTGCCTTATAGATGTATTGCATGCGATTTGAAGGAGAAGGGTCTAAATTGATGCTCATTGTTCATGTATAGGAAGCATGACATGGGTGGGAAAATTACATTCTTAATTTCCTCTTACTTCTGTAACACCATGATACCCCCATGGCTTGTAGAAGGACAAATAATAACTTGTCACAACCCTCAAGGGGAAGAAACCACAGCTTTTGTTGCCATACCCACCACCTGTAACAGTTAGGACACTCAATCCTTAAAATACTTGGAGCACAGAATGTATGCACCACAGATCACGACGAGAGCTAGCACATCCTCCCCTGTGGAAGGTTCTCTACCACCACAACTGCTTCACCCTCACAAACTTGGAGTACATCACCAGAGTTCAAGAGGAGTCCACCACCACCACCACCACTACCCTATGCTGCTGCTGTGAGGTTCCCTACAGCCACAGCTTTGCTAGCATAAAGTTCTTTTTGCATTGGGAGAGGAGATCTGTCTGCACATCGGATTCTCCGACTCGTTGCTTGCTCAAGGTCAGGGGGCTGAATGGATGTCCTTAAAACTGAAAGAAAGTTGTCATCCGAACCAATGAGCTTTTACTGGATTTTCAGGAGACAAAAACATGGTTGATTGAAATGTAATTCCAATGTATTTGCCGCTATACATAGTCAACTGGCCAAAATGTATCCTTGTGAACTTGCTCATACCTTTGTCTATCTCTATACTCAGAAATAATTTGGAGTAAAATCGTTTACTTTATTGTGGGGTCTGAAAAAAGAAGGAAAATAAAGAAAGATGAATTTCATACATCTATCTGTTGTTAGATCGCGTTGATCTTTAATGTTTTTAAGCCATGGCATTATTGTGTTCTAGATTGACAAAAAAGTTCAGGCGCAACAGTAAAATTTATTTTCGGTTTCTGTAACTTGAGGAAGCTCTTGATCACTTTGAAGTTATTAACTGACTCTGGCCAAACATGTCCATATATCAACCTTCAAACTCCGCCGCTGTTTGCAGTCGCCTATCATCATGCATCGATGGAATCCCATCTCCGTCAAACCCATCAACAGCAGGGACCGTGGTGGAGGCTTTAAGGGCATATGGGGGCAAGTGCCAAATAGAATACATCAAGTTCATCGGGTCCAAATATCCTCGTAACTCCCCTCCTGGAGGTTACAGTGGCCACCTCAAGCTCGTTAAGGGCATCTCCAATAGTCTATGCAAAATGCAAAATATAAAGAATATGATTAAAAATTAACCTCCAATAGACAATGCATAAGCTCATGCATTTTGCAGAACATGCATCCTCCTCTCCATTAATAGCTAGCAAGAAAGTAGGCATGTAAAAATTTGTGTCTATCTCTCTCCTATCATACATCCTCAATATGTAAATTTTAACTTCTCATAACTACAAAATGTATAAATTGCATCTTACTGCGGGAGTAAAACTACAAATGCATGTCATGCAAAATTTAAAACATGCAAAAAAATACCTACTACTATTGGAGATGCCCTAACATGGAGAAGCATCCTACACTGGCTAGATTTCCTCAAACAGCAAAGCAACCACCAACTGAACCAAACCTGAAGTACAAACCAAAGAAACTAGCAAAGCAAAAAAGACCCACAACAAACTAACAAACGGAGCATGCCAAAACCAAAGGAGAAGACTTAGGCGCACTTAACCATTAGAACCAATCTTTGAGCAGAACCACTAACTGGAACCACGGACATCTTCTGCGACAGGAGAGAGCTGCATTTCTGCAGCACAAAAAACTGAATCAAAGCCTGAAAGAAGGAAAAATAAATGAATGTAAAGCGAGATCAAGGCGCATGAGTACTCTTCGCAGGCACGGCGACTGCCAAATTCCACGTAGTAAGAGCCAAAGCCCTTGCGTCATAAGCCATTTGCTCCATCGATCAATCATTGTTTGAGAAAACTTTGATATTCCTGCTTTTCCAAACAGTCCAAAGAATAGCTGCTTTTTCTAAATTCCTTTTCTTTTAGTGCTCCATAATTGAATACATATGTTTGGGAGAGGGGCCAAAAGCAAAACTGCTCCAAAGAAGCATTGTCCTCAAACATTGGATGAACAAATGATTTAGAGATTCGACAGGATGAGAGCAAACACGACAAGGGTCAATGGAAGAAATTCAGAGGTGAATGTTCTGGTGGGATTATAGTTGTGAAATTCGTTCGTATTTCTTTTTCAAATTCTCGCACTTCAACAAATTAATCAATTCTTATTTCTTTTTCAAAATTTAATTAGTTATTAAACATATGTAGTAACATGATTGTTTAATAATGAAAACGATAAAATAATGCCGGTGGCCTATATTTAGACCATTGGCTGGTGTAAAATTTTAGGCAGGTATGAATTTAGTCAAAGGACAACTTTGCTGTTGGAGATGCTCTTATAAAGCTTTCCAGACCCATGCCTAAATAAAACATACCAATTTCACTTGAAAAAAAGGAAAGGGTAAACCACCCCTGACTTTAGGATTAATTTCACCCCGCTATCCTGTGTTTTGGAAAAAGACACTCAACACCTTTTTTTGGATGGAGACTAACAGTTGACTAATAGAACTGGCAAAAAGACCATTTTACTCCTGAAATGTAATAAAATTACCTCCTACATATTATTATAATCTCTCTCTCCCTCATTTCTAACCCTAATTCCTCTCCCTCTTCCCCTCCTCTCTCTTTTCTTCCTCTCCTGCTGTGAAAACAGCCGTCACTTTTCATTTTTTCCTTCATTTCTTCCCCCAAAATTGATCGCCGTTCTTTGCAGAAACCCATCCCACCTGTTTTTTCTCATCTCTCTCGATGTTAACCACTTCGATGTTGTCTCTAAGAACAGCCATGTTCTTGAGTGCAAGCAATTGAAGCATCGACACAGCCTTGTTCGGTGTCTTTACTCAAAAGCAAAACAACCTTTGTTATTGATTTGTTTTGTTTATTTAATGTGCTATTGTTTCATTAGTAAAGTAAACCGAATGTCGAAGGGGGGGGGGGTAAATAATAAAATGTACACAAGGGCGAAGAAGGGGGTACTTATGGTGTTTGGGACGGGTATGCGGGATACAAGATTTGGACAAACAACAACATTATACGAAGAAGGGGTATTTATTGTTTTTGGGACAGGTATGGAGGGATACAAGATTTAAACAGACAACAAGATGATACTTAGCAGAAGTATTGTCTTTGACGAAAGTTGAATGTTGAAGAAATTTGTTGAGATAGAAGTTGGAGATGCAGAGAAGAAGGTGGAGGCAAGTTCGGATCCACTTATCCTAAGGAGCCCGAATTGTCTACACCATCGCCCAAACCAAAGAGATTTCGCATCAGTATTGGTTGTATGAGCTCATGTTGCCTTATTATGTGACTGGATTTGTTAGTCCACGTGTAGAACATATCTATTTGAATCGATACTAACTGAAATTAATTCATTAGTATCAATTTGACACGTTTCAACCACAAGTGTATGGCCGTCGTGTGTAGTAATATCCGAAAATCTGGGTTTATCGAACCCAAAGGACTTGTCATGAACTAATTAGTATGATTAACTTTATGTGGGCTAGCAATTGAGAGAGTTTTTCTAAGTGTAGATACTGCTTTCTGGCATGACAGATCTTGGCCACGTGGCAGCCATCCAGCACACCATATTGTGCTCCATACACACTGGATCACCAGCCGAGCTGATCCATGTGGGGGCTGCGAGACAGAGCCCTCGCATACCACTGCACGGGACTTGTAGGGACTTAGTGGTTTGGAGGCTAGAGTAAGCCCTGTCGCGTGCGAGCCAAGCCCGCACGCGACCTTTAGTAACTGTTTTGAGAGATTTATGGCACGAGCTCCATAAACCCGGTCAATCCGGTCAAACCCGGTCAACCTCGTAACGGTTCCGGTATCGCGCACCACGTGCTCTAACGGTCCCTATATACTCGGACGGACGTGCCGTTATGGTTAAGCTAATTAAGCCGCCATTAATGGGCGCACTAACCACACTACAACGGTCACGTTCTCCAGTATATATAGATCGTCAACCTTTCCATACAAAGAGGAACACACGGCCATACGCGGAAGCTCTGCCAAACCTCTGTCTCTCTCTCAGACATTGCTACTGCCTTACTCTCTCCCTACACACACCCCTATTCTTCCTGTGCGATCCTTGATCCACTGCACACGGTGCACACGGAGGTCTCCCCGCCGGAATCTCTTGTGCACATTTTGGTGAACCCGACGTGAACTTACCAACAAAAGCAACCATGTCTCAGGAGGATGATGTCAGCAACCGATCGCCTTCCACCGAAACTCCCTCCGGAGACGAGACCCGCCGTACTCCAACGACTCCCGGCGAAGCACCAACGTTAGAGTCTTTGGACGCTACTGTCCAAAGTCAGGCGAAAGCTCTCAAGTCTCAATCTGCGCAATTAGAACAAATCTTGGCCGTTCTGGGCACCCTTGCGCCGAATCCTCCACCAGCCACCGCTATCCCTCAGGGAGGAGGAACCCCTACCGCTCCAGGATTGGGAGTGTCAGCCACACCTCCCAACCCTCATCTGCAGACTCCACCGTCGGCTACGCAGCTGCCTTCGGTTCAAGGATCGACGGCACAGATGCTGCCTCCTGCCGCCCACGCTCCTCAGCCCTCGGCTTTGGCGTCCAACCCAACTCTGCAGTACCCTTTGCCTCCCCCGACGATGATCTGGGGAAACGCGGGTACTCAGTATGCTCCCAATCCTCCGGCGGCATATGTGTCGCCACCGCCTACGGCAACCCCTCCAGTGACTACCGAGGGGAGCATTCCAGAATGCATGACGTCTTTGCAAAAGCGCGTGGACACCATCCTGGCTCATCAGTCATTCGCGGATACCATTATCCCGAAATTAGACAATGATCCACCTATTCCACGAGAGATCTATCTCATGCCTAACCCGGCGGGGTACAAGGCTCCCAAATGGGATAAGTTCGAGGACGTCAATGGAAACGCTCATGAACATGTCATGCGTTTCATTGATGTCATGGGTCCGTACGGAGCCGATCCCAAACTGCTGATGCGAGAGTTCCCAAAATCTCTTGGGAACGTAGCATACAAATGGTACCGGACATTGGAGGCCGGATCCGTGAAGACTTGGGACGACATGGTCCAGAAGTTCTATACCAAGTTCTTCCAGATGGAAGAAAAGGTGACGATGATACATCTCTCGCGGATGTACCAGAAGCGCGAAGAGGACGGAATCACCTTCATTAAGAAATTCAGGGCGAAATCCTTGGAGTGCAAAGATCCAATGCCCGAAAGTCGGCTCGTGGAGATATGCCTACAGTGCATGCGAGATGAATACAAAGGTATGCTCATCAATCTGCAAACACCTACGTTTTCAAAGCTAATCGAATGCACGAAGAACATCGAGCCCATAGTCGAGAGACAGAAAAAGAAGAGCGCTCCAGAGCGACCTGCGAGCGGCACCACTTACAAGATCGGGAGGTTTAGCTACAAGCGGGGACGCGAAGCTGAGGTCAATACAGTTTCGCCCCAGAAACAAGCAAAGGTTGTGAACTTCGAGGTACCGCCTCTGCCATGCTCGGTAGAGGAAGCAAGTGACCTCTGCAAATAGTGGCGCAAGGACGGCGTCCTGCCACCGCTCGAGAAAACACCCTCCAAGGAGATGGTGAGGGACCCTAAGTGGTGTGAGTACCACGGCAAGATCATGCATCCCACCGCCGAGTGCAAGAAACTCAGGTTCGCGTTCGATCAGAAGATGAAGGACGGCGAGCTAATCGTCAGCGACAACAGGAAGGACGTGCGCAACAACCCGCTTCCTGCCCATACAGAGTCAGGCTCGAAGGGCAAAGAGGTCGCTATGATCTCAATCGTCGACTTGGAAGAACTCGCAGAGGATGGCCTACCCATCGTCGCCGAGATCCATGAAGACGAAGATTATAGCATGGACACGGAGGATGAACGTGTCGACCGCATGAAAGGGTCGCACGGCTTCAACAAATTCTTCGACGAGATGAATTTCTCCGAGAAGTGCCGGACTGATATGACAAAAGCAATCTTAAGGATAGCGGAGGACTACGAGGAGGACCTCGTAGTCTCCAACGGGAAAGTCATTAGGGCGTCTCGTTCCACAGAAAAGATTATGACCTTTTCTGCCAGCGACAAGAAGACGGATGCGAGTCACCAGAGGCCTCTGTACGTGACCGCCATCATCAACGGCGTCGAATTCAAGCGAGCATTCGTCGATGGAGGAGCAGCGGTTAATGTTGTTCCACTCCACACACTGAAGCTAGCAGGGATCCCCGAGCACAAGGTAGTCAAGCGTCCATCTCCACTGGTGGGATTCGGAAGCGACTCTAGAATGACGATCGGATGGATCCGCCTGGGCGTCCAGATTGGCAAGATCAAGTGCTCGGCGAAGTTCTATCTCATAGACGCGAACACCACATACCACATGATTATAGGTCGAGCCTGGATTCATCGCTTCGACGCAGTCCCTTCGACGGCTCACCAGGTTATGAAAGCTATCTGGAACGACAGAATAGTCGAGATACCGGCTTCGACTAACCCATTTAACTTGTACGAAGCACATCTCAGCGAGGCGGTGTGGTTCACTGAGATGGCGGACGAGCAAACACCCGGGCCATTCAACCCTACTCCTTTGCCTCTCTGGGAGGACATCAAGGACCAGTCACCTGCGGGCGTGATGGTGACAAGGGAAGATGCCAAGGAAAAGCCGCCTACACGCGAAGAGGCGCCACGTATCGCATATCATCGAAAGAATGTGTACACCTTGAAGAGGATCGCAAAGCATGACCCCGAGGGCAAGGAGATAGAGAGCTTCTACGCCAATGGGAAGAAATGCTATCGCATATGAAGGTGCGCGGGGATGTCCTCACACGGGCATGGGGATGTCCCTGGGCAAATCAATCAAATCGAGCAAGTTGCGCTGACGGAAGAGCCAACACAAGGCACTCCAGACGAGAAACTCAAAGAAGCGCCTGAATGCATGGAAGACAGGCCAAGACCACAAAAGCAAGAACTAAAGGAAGTGTTCCTCAGCCCGAACGAGGAAAAGAAAAGGCCAGTCTTCCTGAGTGCGGACCTCACAAGCGAAGAGGAACAAGGACTGCTGCAGCTCCTAACTGAGTACAAGGACGTGTTCGCATGGGAATATGATGAGATGCCAGGTCTGGATACAAGCATCACCATGCACCGTTTAGACATCATCCCAGGGTCTAAACCGGTCAAGCAAAGCACCAGAAGCTTCAGGCCAGAACTCAACGTGAAGATCAAGCAGGAGATTGTCAAACTCCTAGATGCCAAGTTCATAGAACCGAATCATCATCCCACATGGCTGGCTAACATCGTGCCGGTGGTAAAGAAGAACGGACAGCTCCGCATCTGCGTGGACTTCCGAGATCTCAATCGCTTCTGCCCTAAGGACGATTTCCCACTGCCCAACATCGATTTGCTTATTGATTCAACAGCAGGCCATCGCATGTTCAATTTCATGGACGGTTTCAGCGGGTACAATCAAATCAAGATGGATCCCGAAGATGCGCGGAAAACTGCATTCATCACTCCTGTGGGGGTATTCAACTACACGGTAATGCCGTTCGGTCTTAAGAACGCGGGCGCGACCTATCAGCGAGCCATGATGGCTCTATTCCACGACATGATGCACAAAGAGGTGGAATTCTACGTGGATGACCTGGTGGTTAAATCCAAGCACGAAGCGGATCACCTTGCAGACCTGCGAAAGGTGTTCAACAGATGCAGGAACTTTCAACTGAAGATGAACCCCATGAAATGCGCATTCGGCGTGACCTCGGGGAAGTTTTTGGGATGCGTAGTCCATCGCCAAGGGATCGAGCCTGACCCTGCGAAAGTGTCAGCCATCACCAGCATGACGCCACCCCATAACCAAAGTACCTTGAAAACATTCTTGGGAAAACTGTCGTACCTGCGGAGATTCATCCCAGCAATTGCAGAAATCACATGCTGTTTCAGCACTCTTCTCAAGAAGGACGCCGCGTACAACTGGGCTCCAGACCACGAAGCCGCATTCGAAAAGCTGAAAGAGCTGCTCACGTCCTCAAAGATAATGATCGCGCCTCAGCTGGGATCACCGCTTCTGCTATATCTTACATCAACAAGGAGATCTATAGGAGCACTCTTGGCTCAGGAGTATGAAGGCCAAGAGAGGCCCATCTACTATATCTCTCGCATTGTGCAGCCTGCTGAATCAAGGTACACAGACATCGAACGTCATTGCCTTGCTTTATTCTTTGTGATAGAGAATTTGAGACACTATTTTGCATCACACAAAGTAGTGGTGGTTACCAAGAGCGACCCCATAAGATATTTGCTAACCCACACTACTCCGGGCGGGAGATTGGCGAAATGGTACATGACCATCTCTCAATACAATATCACATGCGTGAAACCAAGAGCGATCAAGTCGCAGGCGGTAGCAGACCTGTTGGCACAGTTTCCTGACAACAGCCACGAACCCGTGATCGAAGAAGAGCTCGAAGGCCCTGAAATCTACGCGATCGACGTGCCCTATTGGAGCCTCCACTTCGACGGTTCGTCAACCAGAAAAGGCGGAGGCATTGGGATAGTCTTGACAAAGCCAGACGGGGAAGTCATACAGATGTCCGCAAAGCTCAACTTCGCAGTCACGAACAACGAGGCGGAATACGAGGCCCTCATCGCGGGACTCCGTGCGGCGAAAGCTTTGGAGGTGAGCAACTTAACGGTCATGGGAGATTCCAAACTGATTGTTAAGCAAGCCTCGGGCGAATATGGTTTAAAGGAGATCAACCTCCTGTCATACCGCACCCTAGTACAAAAGCTGATGCAGCAATTCTGCGATGTGAAATACGAGCACAAGCCCCGAGCGGACAATAGGCACGCAGACGCCTTAGCAACCTTGGGATCTAAGGTCAGTATAGACAAGTGCCCCGCAAGGATTTCCATCGAAGTGCGAACATCGTCGGCATTAACAGAGGATGCGTGCGACGACGAACACATGGATGACGCAGACTGGCGGAAAGCAATCCTGCAAGCTATTGCAAAAGGCACCAGCAGCGAAAGCTGGGCGCTCACAAAAGGATAATGCATCCACGACAACACCCTTTACTACAAGGGTCCTGGAGGAATACTCATGCGATGTGTCTCCGAGCAAGAGGGACAACAGCTGTTAGAAAAGATTCACCAACACGCTTGCGGAGAAAGCGAGGTGTCAATCTACAGAAAGGCTCAGAGATATGGCATTCATTGGCCGGGCATGTCAACAGCTGCAGCCCTGATACAAGGGAAGTGCGAAAGTTGCGCACTAATCAAAGACTCTCTACTCGTCGCCCTAACTGATGACGACACGGACTGGAGAAAGCCACTGTTTGATTTCCTCACCCAGGGCATCGTGCCCGAATCGAGAAAAGAAGCCGAAGAATTGAAAAGGAAAGCGTCTCGATACGTGGTACAGGAAAACCTGCTTTGGCGAAGAGGTCACGAGGGCAACTTGCTGCGATGTCTAGACGGCAGAGAAGCACAAGAAGTCATGGACCTTTCTCATCAGGTGGAACATCAAGGAGGTGCGAAATTATGCAGACAGCTCCTCTCAATCGGATACTTCTGGCCCACGATGGAAGTCGATTGCCGCACCAAAGTGCGACGCTGCCAGGAATGCCAATTCAAAGGGAACCTAGTGCACGCTCCCGCCGTGGATCTACATGCACTAGGGACGCCATGGCCATTTCACACATGGGCTCTGGACTTCATCGGACCCATCCGACCGACGTCGCACGGGAATCATTTCATTCTCACCGCAACTGAGCTGTTCACCAAGTGGGTGGAAGCAACACCACTAAAGACGGCAAATGCGCTGGCTGTGGTCAATTTTATCCAAGAAAGCATCGTATGCAGGTTCGGAATCCCAAACACCATTCTTTCAGATAACGGTACTCCTTTTGTTAATCGCCAGGTAGCTGCGAAATTAGCGGAGTACAATATCAGGCAGATATGCTCTACCCCCTATTACCCAAAGGGAAACGGACAAGCCGAAGCGACTAACAAAACGCTGTTGAGAATTCTGAGCAAGATGGTCGCAGACGACCACAAGAAGTGGGCCGACTCTCTAAGCATAGCCCTGTGGGCCTACAGAACTTCTCCAAGGACACCCACAGGGGCCTCGCCATTTCTACTGTGTTATGGGGCCGAAGCTGTAGTACCTGCGGAGGTTAGAGTCAATTCGGCAAGGCTGGCCTTCCATGCACTCTATGAAAATCAACGCGATCATGACTTGGTCTTGCTGGAAGAAAAGCGAGAACAAGCCAAAAAGACTAACAAGCGGTACCAGGAAAGAATCGCTCGCGCCTACAACAAGACAGTCCAGCGAAGGGATTTCGCAGTCGGAGACCTGGTCTTGCGCGCATCTGACCACTGTATGCGAGAAGCAACTCACCCAAAGTTCGCAGCTAATTGGGAAGGACCCTTCGAAGTCACAGAGGTCTTCGATAGTGGCTACTGCAGCATACGAAGGTTGCACGGCACAACCTCGACTCCAAGTTCAGTCAACATGCGCTGGATTAAGAAGTACTATCCCTGACTTCTCTCATTTCATACGTTTTATGATAACGTGCTTAATGTCTCATGTGGCTATGATTTACGCAATCTCCTCTCCCATATGAGAGGATTGTAATCCCATCTCTCCCATATGAGAGCGTTATAATAAAAGAATTCTCCCAAATGAGAAGTTCATATTTCTAGCTGTTTATGTTGCTCTATTTAATTTGTTATTACTGTTAACAATAGTTTATTCGCCGCAATAGCAGCCAATGCAAATGCGATCTTAATTGATCATCTAAAGCCTATCTCTCACGATAGCAGCCAATGCAATGCGATCTTAAGTGATCATCTAAGCCTATCTCTCACGATAGCAGCTAATGCAAATGCGATCTTAAGTGATCATCTAAGCCTATCTCTTACGATAGCAGCCAATGCCATGCGATCTTAAGTGATCATCTAAGCCTATCTCTCACGATAGCAGCCAACGCAAATGCGATCTTAAGTGATCATCTAAGCCTATCTCTTACGATAGCAGCCAATGCAATGCGATCTTAAGTGATCATCTAAGCCTATCTCTCACGATAGCAGCCAACGCAAATGCGATCTTAAGTGATCATTTAAGCCTATCTCTTACGATAGCAGCCAATGCAATGCGATCTTAAGTGATCATCTAAGCCTATCTCTCACGATAGCAGCTAATGCAAATGCGATCTTAAGTGAACATCTAAGCCTATCTCTTACGATAGCAGCCAATGCAATGCGATCTTAAGTGATCATCTAAGCCTATCTCTCACGATAGCAGCTAATGCAAATGCGATCTTGAGTGATCATCTAAGCCTATCTCTCACGATAGCAGCCAATGCAAATGCGACCTTAATCGATCACCCAAGCCTATCTGCTACGATAGCAACTTATATGCAAAGTGATTTTCGTTAATCATATAAGCCTATCTCTTACGATAGCAGCCTGTACAAATACGATCTTAATTGATCATATAAGCCTATCTCTTACGGTAGCAGCCTGTCTAAATGCGATCTTAATTGATCACCCAAGCCTATCGGCTACGATAGCAACTTATATGCAAAGTGATTTTCGTTAATCATCTAAGTCTATCTGTTAAACGATAGCAACTTATATACGAAGCGATTTTAGTCGATCGCCCAAGCCCATCTGTTACGATGGTATCGTGCACGGGAGGAAAGTGACCTAACCGTACCACGGGTTGAGTACACCTTTGAGCGGGCCGTGCCGTGTCGCAGGGTGGAGCGGGCCGTGCTCGGGGCGTATTATGTGCGGGTCGGTGCGGGCCGTGCCAATTTGGCACGCGGGTTGGCCGGTATTGCCACCATGACATATAACAGAAGGGTGGTATATGTCCACTCTCCATCCACTGAGAGAGGGTATTACTCTCAGACAGGGAAAATTTGTATTTAACCATACATCGGGGGGGTGGTATTTGTATTTATGCCATAATCAACTGGTGTAATTTATCTTTTACCCTAATATTAATTGAACCAAAGCAAAAAGCCATTGTAATTTGTTGGCTTTTTATGAAATATGCGTTTGAACAAAAAGAAACTTTGTAATAAGTAGCAGTTCTTACTGTAATCTGTTAGCTAGTGAAGGTAACTTTGCTGTGGGGTAATTTTCTGGGTGTCTAATATAATTCTGTTTGACACACACACACACAAAAAAAAAAAAAAAAAGGAAAAAAAAAAAAAAAAAAAAAAATTGTATCTCACTGGGCCTTGGGCCTAACGTAGGCGAGGTCGGTGAAAGACCACATAACCGAACCATAAGGAGGTGGCGGTTTCCAAATTTAAGGGGGTATTTACTATTTATTTTGACTTAGGATTGATTGTCTGTTTGTTGCTTGCTTTGCAGAAGGGAGGGAGAGAGGAGGGTTTCGCTCCATGGTGATAGATCATCCTTGTGGGTGGTAGAAGAGACGGGAGGGTATTTGATCCGATTTGGCCGGTGCTATTACATCACAGAGAATGTCGCTACAGCAGCAAGTTCATGCCGCCGATGAATCCCGCCCACAACCTTGCTTGGTAGTTGCTGATGTTGTTGAAGAGATCTTTACGGTGAATGATTCAGGTGTGTTCATCGAGGATGATAATAATCCTCCTGCCGATCCGAATCTTTCTCCTCTAGCCCAGCCTCTGGGTGATGATGTAGACGATTTCAGAGCCCGCAAACTGGTCTTTAAGTATCACGCTGCTTACTTAGAAGATGTTAGACGCTATGTCACATACTGCCGTGATTTGATGTGTTTTTACTGTCCTAGTAAAGTCATTGTTTACAGCCCTTCCACCTCCCAATCCCTGTCTTTCGACTCTCCCACTGATCTTGAACCCGACGAGTTTAGGGGTGGACTTGTTTACATTCCTTCCACTAATGTCTACAAACTTGTCATGTTGGAGCTGTTTCCTGGCCGTCGTTCTCGGGAATCTTTTACCCGTTATGCTGTCAGATATAAAGCTATTGCCGTACCAGGAGGTAGTAGTAGTAGTAGTAGTAGTAGTAGCAGCAGCAGCCGCCATTGTTGTGGTGATGGTGATGGTGATGGTGATGATGAGCAGCCTCCTCTTTCGTCATGGGAGGTGATTAGTGAGCACTCCCTGATTAGTAAGAACTCCCTCCCAGGCAAAGGGGGTGATTTGGGGAATCTCATTGCCGTCAATGGGGTTGTTTACGCCACCATCACGATTCTACCTTTTCAACTAAGAGTGCTTTCTATGGATTTTAAGAAGCCGCAGCGACGAAAACGGTTCAAGCTATTCGACTTTCCCAAATATGCTTGCCCAACCAACTCTTGTCTATCCGAAGTGAAGGATTTTCTATGCTTCCCAGAAGTCACAACCTCTAGCTTTTCTCTGTGGCTGCTCAGAGATCGCCATAACAGCAGTTGGTCCAAGTGGGCTAAAATCAGATACACCTCACCGTCGTCACCTCGTCCACCACATATCTACGAAATGGTTTACTTTCCTCCCACTACTACTACAATTACAAGAAAAAGAAGAAGAAATCCTCAAGATGGTGATGGTGTTGCTGATGATGTCGGCGCTGCTGGGCTTATTCTCTTTAGGACAGACACTGGTTTCATCCAATATGACATACGCACTAAAGAGTCTGGATATCTTTTGAAACACACCTTCATGCATCGGCTCTTTGTATGTTCTGGCCGCTCCTTCTCCCTCAAAAACGGTTCTAGCCTACCAACCTACATGCCGCCACTGCCGTCGAGACCACCACTACCACCACCACCTTTAGCAAAGTTACCTCCTCACCCAAAGCGGCCCTCGTTACGTCCAGGCACCCTTGTACCAATGTATTTTCAACCTCCACTGCCTCAAGCCACCCCTGCACCGTGGTATTGTCAACAAAGACTCCCTCAAGCCTTCCTTCCACCACCGACATACTACCACCACAGCAGCTTGCAGAATTGGAGCTCCTCTTCCTCAAGGACCACCACCACCACTACTCAGTCCACACAACTTTCAGTACCAGATATGTTCACAAGAAGAAGTCAAGTGGAGGAGACTACCTCCTTAGTTGTTGCCGCTGTCCATGACCACTAGAGTGCTGTCCTCAAAACTTGCTACAACATTCTCCTCCGCAGCCAGGTTCCTTTCTAGCAATATACCATTCACGCAACGGACTAGAACATATTTTCTGCTGATTCCGGTACCCTCCCTCAACTCTTTAGTCTTTTGAAGAAAGCTTGTGTGTGTTGGAGAATCAATGAATTTCTCTCTAATGTAACGAATATCTGAATCATGCTCTATTTTCTTTATGATATTATTATGCTGACTGGCTTGTTGGATTTAAACTGCAGATGGTGTTATCAATGTGAACTTGCTGCGATTTTGTTTATGCCTGTGTTGTCTACTTTGTGGTGTTAACCAAACAGAATATGATTTCATACCTCAAGCTGTCCTGTTAGTGGTCAGGTAATATCATCCATCCGTGACCTGAGTTTTCTAGTTTGGTAATTTGATCGCCAAGTTTTCTCTGAATGCTAAGTCTATCTCTGTCACATGATTTTTCAGTAGGAATCTTATAGCCGGTATGAAGTTTAGGAGTAACTGCCAACCTTCAAGTGTGTTTACTTAGGTAAATTTCTAACCTTTAAACTGAAACACAACCCTTCAGATGATCATCATTGACATAGCATTTTCGCTATATATGATGATGTATTGCATAAGATTTTGAAGAAGAAGGGTCTAAACTGATACTTATTGGTCATATAATTTACTAAGCACATTTGTACTCTAGATTGTTTACCCAGTCAATCGGGAATATTTGTCCATGTGATGATCTGGCAGGATCATGATACCCATCTATGTATTCACTAGAACTCAAGAGAAGAAAATTACATTCGTCGTTGCCTCTTGGTTATGTACCCCATCGCCTTAGAAGGACTAATACTTGTCACAACACTTTGGAGCACAAAATGTATTCATCAGAGATCACAATGAGAGCTAGCACATCCTCCACTGTGTTTTCTTATATTGGTTTTGTTTTCTTGTTTGGAATAGCCATTGACAGAGCAACTGAATTCTATATCTTCAACTACAACACATCTTACCCCCAATCTCGACAAACCCAGTCACGGGTAAGAGAACTTACCCCAAATCTCGGATAAAAGGATTGAAATAACTTAATAACTGGCTCCTTACAACGATGACCACAAAAGCACAATCGATCTATGGCTGGCTCCTTCCAGTTTGACTCTCCCTTGAGCGCAGCCAACAACCTTCACGCAAGCAAGAACGAAGAAACCTAGGATAGGTTCGATAATGGTGGTTCGCTGATTTTGCGGATCGTGAATCCGTCAGAGTGTGTACCTAAGAAAGGAAAAATCGGCCTGAGGCTAAATCACGATTTGGGGGTAACTAAAATGGGTTGACAACTTCTTGGGTATGGGTACCCGTTTTAGTGCATAAAAGAGATGAATAACCCCCATAAAACTCACGTGCCAGCACGTGTGAATTTTCCGTCTGTTTTTCTAACGTCAGTTATGGGTTGGGTACATGATTGCTCCGATTTCAAAGTTCGGGTACTTGATTGCTCAGATTAGAACTATGGGTACTCAATTCAACCAAAACCCAAACTATAGGTACCACGGATGCAATTTTGCCTTAAATATTATATGGAAATTGATGTATGCTGTCAGCATCAATATCCGCATTGCTACGAAAATAATAACATTCTATTGATGTCGCGCATAGCATGCAAATGTAGTTTTCGTAGAGTTACAATGCTACTATCAAGGGCCAAGCTGCCTAATTGCCTATAGGCCCACTCAACTTTTCAAAAATAAAAGTTTACATCTTTTTCCGATTTAATTCCATAAAAATTGCATTATATCTCCCACTCGACTCTAGGGAATTTGAACTTTATACATATTTCGTCTATTTTTTCCAATTTAGCTCACAATGTCACAAATTCATTGATCTGCCACTGGTTACTACTACTACCTCTGTTTCTTCTCTTTCACCTTCACTTTTTGACACTATTCACGGGGCACTTTGACCCAGTGATTTGGTTAGCAAAAAGATACGCGAATTTAAAATTTTTTGCATGACCTTGTAGAGTAAACTTAACTCTACAATAATATGAAAAAATTGACGAAAAATTACATTGTTTTGATATCCAAATCACCGAGTCAAAGTGACCCAACTACGGGTAAAAAAATCAATCGAAGGGGAAAGAGAAGAAACAGAGGTAGTATTTATTTATGATCTACGAATTTGGCGTTTGGTAAATATCCTCACTATTTTACGGCATTTGTTCGAACTAAGGTTTCTGGACGACGGGCAATGGAAAGCCTGTTGCAGGCATACTAGCCCCTTCCAACGAGAGAGGGTTTGGGGAGGACTTCAGTTGTTCTTTTCTTTTTATTTTTTGATTATTACTACACTTTCATAAGACCCTCGAGCGTTGAAGATAGGTCGAAGCTGGGTCTTGCTATCCTCTAGAGGTGGCACAATACTTCGCTGCCCTGTAAGAAAGAGAACGGTAAACAATAGATGAGGGGACTCGAATACCAAGAGAAGAATACCTTTCGTTTATATAATAATAAGAAATCCTCACTCTAAACTACAAAGACGGAATCCTCCAACTCGGAATTACTCGCAGCAGCGCTCAGGCGCCTTCGCAAAGATCTCACATGTCGGGAGCCTATCCTAGGAGCTCGTCGAACTCATTGGCACTACCCATTGCCAGGAACAACTGATAAATGAAGTAACATATGAAAGTTAAATAAGTTAATTGTTAATGTGACTAGACATCTCTGCCTCACACTAAACTTATTACAGAAGGTGGTTGGACCAAGTGGTAAACCTCTTTCGATAACTTCGAATTATGCTCGTACTGCTCCGTATTATTATTATTATTATTATTATTATTATTATTATTATTATTATTATTATTATTATTATTATTATTATTATTATTATTATTATTATTATAGTTTCAAGTTCCAAGAACCCCAAAACACTCTACATAAATAGTTTAATCACTCTCTTTTAATATTCTAGTATAGTTAGTTATGGGTTAGCTTGTGTCAAAACAAACAGGGAATATTATGAACAAGGAGCTGATTCTTACTGATCCTTACAAATCAAATATTGCTACAACACTCTTTTCTGTATGGCCAGGTCCCTTTCTAGCAGTATACCATCCTTGCAATGTGGATTAGAACATACTTTCTGCTGAATGGGAGAAGAGTCAGAAGCACCGACCTCACATATTTTACTCGAGCTGAATTCTGGTACCCTCACCCTCACTCATTCTTTAATCCTTTAAATATAGGTGATGTGTTGGAGAATCAATGAACTTCTATCTATGTAATGAATCTGAATCATGCTCTATTTTATGTTATCATGCGGGCTTATTGGATTTGAACTCCAGATTGTTTACCCTGTATCATCATTTGGCAATATTTTATCAATGTGAACCTGCCGCGATTTTGTTTATGCTTGTAGTTATAACAGAATTTCTGTTTCAGAGCTCTAATACCAGTTTGTTATAATCTGTGGGTATTCGAGCAAGAACGATGCAAAGCAAAACAAGAACGATAGAAAAATTTAACGTGGTTCACTAACGAATTCGTAACGAACCCGCTAGCTACCTCCACGGCCAGAACCCGATATTTTATTGAGAAGAGAACCCGATTACAATGCACGTCGTGACCACAGCAGCCACAGCGGCCACCCCGATAAACACCCACCCGGCGCACACACAAAACTCTCAAACTATTGCTACTAACCCGTATGTGTATTGTGTGTGTGCTCCGGTTGGAATACCAACTAAATGAATGCGCCCAATATACTGCCAATTACCCACCGCCCCAATTAGAGTAGGATCTTTGACTTTGACTAAATCTTTCCTCATGGCCTTTGATTTATTACCAAGTTTGATTACAAGTCAAACCCAACACTTTGTGTTGTCTACTGTGCGGTGTTAACCAAAGAGAACCGGATTTCATACCTCTAAATATGTGTCATGTTACTGGCGAGGTAGTATCATCCATCCGTTCCCTTAGTTGTCTAGTTGGGTATTTTGATCGGCCAACTTGTTTAAATATTTAGTCTATATGTTACATGAGGAGTATTTGAGTAGGGATGCAAGTATGATGTTCAGAGGGAGAAATTGCCAACCTTCAACTGTGTTACTTAAGTGAATTTCTAACCTCTAAACTGAAGCATAACCCTCCTGAGATGATGATCATCCTTGACTTCACGTTTTCGATATATATGATGTATTGCATACAATTTCAAGAAGGGTGTAATTTGATACTCATTGATCATGGCCCTGTTTGCATACAATGGTTTGGTTAACCTCACAAAAAAGTTAACCAAAACCTCAACCCAAAATTTGTAGGACCCACTTTCCACTCATTTTTCTACTCACATAAAAGTCAACACTTTAAAAACCAAAACCCTCTAATCCAAGCATCCACCTAGTTTGGTTAACTAAACCTGCCCAACCTTGTTATCCAAACAGGGCCCATATATAGTGGGGGTGCACTACCTGGATTTGAAGTCTAGATTGTTTGCGCAGTCAATAGGCAATAGTTTCCTATGTGATCAACTAAAACTCAAGAGGAGAAAACTAAATTCTTAATTTAGCCTCTTGGTTCTGTACCACCGTGATATCCCACGACTTGAAGGACATATACTTGTCACGAGAGCTGACACATCCTCCACTGTGGCAAGGTTCACTACCACCACTACTGCCTCACCCTCACAAATAGGAGAGGAGACCACCACTACCACAACCACCACCCCACCCCATGCTGCTGTGAAGTTTCCTACAACTTGCGTCTGCATAACATTCACCGGGGCTGAAGAGGAGAAAATGCACAAACACTTGCTCAAGGTCAAGGGGCTGGATGGATGTCCTTAAACTGAAAGAAAGCTCTCATCAGATGGTCGTCGACTCCACACATTCCCTAAGACATATATGTACCCCTGGATGTATTACTGAGCTAAATTCTGGTACCCCTCGCTCTCTATATTTGGAAGAGTACGGGTATGTGTTGGAGAACCAATGATTTATTACTTCAATGGATGCTCTATCATGGCTTTTCAGGATACCACAAACATGGTTGTTGGAATATAATTTCAAGCTCAAAAACTTTCTCAATAATTTCCAACGCTAAAATGGATGAGAATTGACTAACAATGCCGACAATTACCCACTTTTCTTTTCAAATTTGGCCAAAGGAGAGTTATCAGCTATCTGTAGCATTACAAGGATGTTGAATGCTTCCACCAAATATATCTAGAATTTTTATTAATCTCCACGTACTTGATCTACAACATTCTACAATATATCCCCTAATTTTCTAACATCTACATAGTTATTTCCACGTTTTTCTACAATAGTCCATAACTTGAAGATAAATTATATGTGCAATCATTTCTACAATCTTCAAGATAGTTCATTAATTTTAACACTATATAAATCCCCCTCCCATATTCAAAATTGATTTCAAAAATAATTACCACACACTCCTGCCCCAGCTTCATCACTTTAGGACTATCTTACTTTAACTGTTGCTACTTTATAATTATCAATGACATCACTATTTCAATGTTCCTACAAGTGAAGAAGGCTTTGACAAATTTCACTTTCCGTATAAAATGCCATTTGGACCTCTTCAACCTCTTCAATCATTTCAGTATATGGACATAAAGTTTTAGCAAATTATTCATTACCGAGAACTGCTAATGTTATAGAGCTGAACAGAAAACTAATTCAAAGATTTTCGGTGCTAGCATCTGTTACGACTGGGTCTGACAATAAGAGATCTTTCAAACGGGCAGTAAAGTGTGAAAAGAGTTCATCAATCAAGTATTGAAGGTTATATCACATGTTGTGATTCTTCAAGCAGACAGTAATTTAATGACTCGAAATTTAGATGGTGTGATTATTTTGTTAATGTTTATGAAACTACATGTTGGATATACATTGGATCTTACAGCAATTGCTTCGCGTTTGCAGGACTTCGATAAGCCCTTAAAAATTTCCCTCAACGTGAGATCGTCCTTGTTGAATCTGTTTAAGAAATCGGTATGAACCTAGCATCTGGAACCCCCAAAAGCAAAACAAGTTTAAGGTTCCACAAAATCAACATAAGCACACACTTTCTGTATGAGGCTTCCTATGTGTGGTTTGGGGTCCTCAAACTCCGCAACCTTTTTGAAGTAGAAGACATGAAATAAGAAAGAGCACACAAATTTATGAACTAATTGCATCGAAGGTAAATGCGTCATGGATTGCTTGTTACACCTCCTCTGTCATCAACACATACTCCGTCATGGACTGCTTGTTACACCTCCCCTGTCATCAAGACATACTTCATCCCAAGTTCAAGATACTTTTCCCATCAATCTTCTATCTGCAAGAAAACAAAATAAAACATATGTCATCTCAGAAAAGTAGTGAATGGTTTGAAACTGCTAATATGGTAATAACAGTCATATGTTGTTCAACATGGGATTTCTCATATTATTTTTTGTGCTACTATAAAATTTAGATTTTCGCCACAGTATATGAAATCCAGACTGTAAACAAATTAAAAATGCTACGGAGCAGCTTTTATCCATAACAACATACATAATAGCTTATCTGTTGTTGATGAGCAAATGAGATTTTCAAAGCGGAGGTTTCTGAATTATCTTTTTGCACTCCTTTTGCAGCAAGAGCTGAATCAAGCTCTGTACAGAATTCTACTAGATACATCCCATTTCCCAGCCAAATATTCTTGTAACCCTCGTAACCACGGATTCATGGCGAGGACATCATTGTGAGCCAATAGACACGAGTGATCTACTGGGTGGACTTGGTCGCATCACTGCTCGCTGTGACATGATAAGGAAAAAAGTTGTGAATCTTTCCCAATACAGTTCATTATCTACAAAGAATTAAACAATTAAGTTATACAGACATATGTTACCTGGACTCGGGTGTGGGTATTGGATCAACACAAAACAGGAGGTCAGATTTGTGAACTTGCTTAAAAATATCATATATGGACTTGGCTAGAAAGTATCCAAATGTTGGAAATGGGGGGATATGGTAGAAATTTAATTGATAGATAAACGTATACTTTATGTAAAACATACCTCTGGAAATGATTTTTGCAAGTAGTAGTATTCACTCAAAATTGATTGTTGATTGTTTGAAAAGAACTGATAAAGCTAATCACTTTAAATGGGTCTCACATCTTATGGGGGAAGGAACGAATCAATGGAACTCTAAAGTTAATTCTCAGCTCTTTCCAGATTGGCTAAGTAAACATATTCTTGAGAATCCAATTAGTGGTAGGGAAGACTTGGACTTACCCTTCTGGCAGTCTTCCTCCTCTAGAATCTTCTCCATTAAATCAGCTTAAAATCTTCTCAACTTCAATAACTCTTCTCCTCGTTTGTTCTCCAAGAAGGTCCAATTTAAACCAATATCATATTCCTTTAAATCAACTAATTTGTGGGCATCTGGTCCGTATCATTTTATTGCTCTAATTTGGCGCACCCTTACTAACTATATCCCCTCCATTTATAATTTGCATACTAGAATTAGTTATATCTCTCCGTACTGCCTTTTTTGCCCAGGATGTCATGAAACTCCTCAACATATTTTTTTTCCTTGCTCTAGAGCTCAATGGTTGTGGGAAGTGGCTCTCATTACTCACCCCAACACCTAATACTGATCTTCAATCCTGGCTCAAAGGGTGGTAGAGAGCCAAGAAAAAACTTCAACAGCACCCAAATTGGCATTGGTTTCCAACTATCATCTGGGTGGTTTGGATTACAAGAAACAAACTTATTTTTTATAGGCAGGTTCACAATCGAGATCAGCTTCTTCACCAAGCAAGTGATATAGCTGCTTCCATCAAGGGTACTTGCTCCCTTCCTTATAATAATATCTAACTTAGTTCTTGTCTTGTTATCAGATGATGCTTGTTTTGTTGAGGTGTCAGTTGAAGGTGCTTCGTCAGCTTAGGTCCCAGGTCCAATTCAGTTTGCCCCAGCGCATTTGGTTAATGTCACTGAGGTCTCTCCCCTTGAAGTGCTCAACCCCCCCCCCCCCCCCCCCCAAACCCCCCTTTGATGGCTCCATTCTCTGTGAGCGAGGCCACTCTTGCCCTGCCTGCTCCTGTTGATGCTGCATTTGATGGTTCTGCTGCAATTCCTTGAGGTCCTTCTCAGCCCCTCGATGATGTTCATGGTCTGCCCATCCCCTGCCTGACGATGATCTCTCTGGTGCCATCATTCCCTTCATTAATGCCTAGCTATTTGCCCTATGTTTCTTTGTAAGCTATGTAATTTCTATGTATTTGTCTGGGATGTTTCTGCTGCTCTCCTAGCTAGTTTCTTTGGATGTTTTCCCCTTTGTGTATGTTCTAGGGGTGTTTTTGGGTGGCCTGCTTGTTTTAAGGCCTTGTTTCTGCTTGTAGGATCCGTATATTGCGGGGGCCAAACTGTACATGACTATTAAAATATATAACACACATTTGTATGAACGTTTTTCTTATCGAGAACCTACATTGAATATTTTTCGATTAACCCGTACTATTATAAAACTTCCCAACTTGAGCTGAGAAGACAATAATGATTAATGTCCTCAAAGACGAATTAGTTGGAATAGATAGTTTAACAGTCAAGTTATCGATTGTTTAATTGGATCTAAACTATAAGTATTTGGGTAAAAAAGTTTTGCAATTGATTACATTTTAAATAGTAGAAGTAATAATAATGAGTATTAACGAAAAAGAAATGACTTTTTTGTAGGAGAAAAAAGAAAGGACTTGTACCAAGACTAATTGAAAAAGAAGCATAACCTTGAATCGATTTAGAACAAAAAACTTTCTCATACAAAATTTCGATCTCTACAATCGCATTACAAATAGAAACTAAATTTGAGAAAAATAATAAGTAGCAACTTAAAAAAATTGTTCAAAACATAAAGCACCCAATATACAAAATTTCCAGATTCAATTTGTCAATGCTTTTTTGAGAGTTCGACTACGAGGTGTTGAGAAGATGAGACCTATATATGTCAGTTTTTCTATATGCTTGGTACATTTTCTTTCATTTGAAATTTCCTACAAAATTTGGATAAACTAATTCTTTTTTGTGATGGATATATATTTTTTTCCTAGATGGATATATCTTCTTAAGAACGAATGCTATCCTTTTCTTAGAAAGAGAATAGATGATATCGTGTAAAGATAATGACTAATGCTATATATTTCAATGTACGTTGCTGAATATTACTGTATTGGATGGTTTATAATTTCAATTGCACTATAAAACTTGAGGGGGCCAACTTCTACTACAACACAAACTCTTCACAACACTAACAGTAATAACGTTTCAAAAAATTGATGGAGGGGCCATGGCGCCCCTCCCCCCCCCCCCTTCCGTCCGCCACTGGTTGTTTTGCTCCTCGTTGCTTAGGTACTTAGCTTCTTCAAAGCTGGTCTAGTGTGTTATAAACCGTTTTATAAATATGTTTTTTTTTTCTCAAAAAAAAAGTATTCACTCAAAACTATGTTTGTATATTTCAGAGTACCAGGCCAAATTATAATTGTAGTATATATGTAAGAGCCAAATAAAAAATACCTATGACTTTCAAGGACCAAATAATAAAGCTAATTATAAGGAGGCTCTCATTACACACTTGGGCTTAAGTGTATACTCCCTCCGTTCTTCCAGATTCTTCACAAAATTATTTGAGTATTATATGGGCATAGCAATTTGGATAGCAAAACAAAGCAAGAATTTAACAATTTTTTTTGGTATTGTAGAGCAAAGTTTACTCTACGACACCAAGAAAAGATATCAAATTCTTGCATCGTTTTGCTAACCAAATCGCAAAGCCCAAATAATACCCAAATAATTTTGTGAAGAATCTGAAAGAACGGGAGTAATTCTTAAATAAGGCTCAAAATATCAATTTGACAAAAGAAAAGCAAGAAGCAAATACTTCACACCAATGAAATGTACACATTATAACACTTTTTTTTGGGGACATAACATAAAGGACTAAGTAACAGACTATTGGGATAAAGAATTAAAGATACTCTACCTGCGAGAAAAGAGGAGGGGGCTGATGAGCTGGAAGGCTCACAGCCTCTCCAGGTGATGGGGCCGTAGCTGCAGGTGTAACTTCAGCCACCTGAGGGATGCCCTGTTGAAATTTGGGACATTGAAGAATATGTTAACTTTTTTTGGATTAAGTTAATTGGAACGAAAAAGAATAGTTACAAAGAGACTGCTAAGTTATACCAACATAACCTACACATCAAGAGAGAACTAACTACAAAACAGTACTAAGCCAAAGAGTACAGAAAATCCAACAAATAATCAGCCCATAAGTTTACCATTTCAGGAGCAACTGAACAATGAGACCTCTGTCAAACGCCTAGGACATAAGAGTCCCATCGAAATTCTGTCTATTATAAACCCTCCAAATAATCCACATAACCACCAAAGGTGCTAACCTAGCCAACCTTACCCCATTCTGCACAATTTGGAATTCCGAAACACGGGCAGCTCAATAAATGCCGAAACTTGGCAGAACCAGACCCAGGACTGGACAACAAGGAAATGAAGCAAATGATAATCAACCAATTATGCACTACACCTACACAAACAGCACCAATTGACTAGCACGTACAACGTCAAGTTGTCAATTTTCAAAGATGAAATAGACTCGAGTAGGAAGTAGGGATGGCAATCGGGCGAGTTGGATTTTAATTTCATCGACCCGCCCAGTCCTGCATATATTAACAGCTTGGCTCATTCCCAAAATTTTGAGTAATGCACCTGAACCAGACCCGCAATATGCTGGCCCGATCCCTCCCGTACCTCGACACACCCATACAACCTACTGGTTGAATTGAACCTTAAAGTTGGGTTTGATTCATTTTTCTTGTTTGTGAGCTGCAAACAAGTATGGAGGAACAATGTGGAGCCAATTGAGTCTATGAAAACGGCAATTCTTCTAAGATTTCAGTCTGCGATACGCGTGATCGTCCGCGGCGGTGAGTTGGGAGTCTTACAACTCCAACTAGGTAGCCCCGAGAATTCCTCGAATGGCCCCTGACAACGACTCCGGTTCTTCTAGGAATCAATAATTTAAAGATTGGTTCTTTTTTGCAAGCAGCACGAAGCTGATTCCATCATCAGAAAGAAGCCTTCCGAGTATTTCTCCGACTAAAACTGTAGGACGCTCAAGTAACTCCAGCATGGTATGGTGCCAAACGTTTGTTCAGAAGAAGAATCTGATCCCAAATTTGGTGATTATTTCTGGTTAGTGGTGGAGTTGTCAGTGTATCTCTCTCCGTTCTCAAACGAGTCAATCAAAGCGTAAGATCAAATGATCAATACTCATTCTGTTAGTTGAATCGCCATTATTGATCGTCGGTCTTCTTTTCTCTCTTAATATGTTGATGTTACAGCAATAAGTGTCCACACCCATATCTTAAAGAGATGCAGTGAGCAGCAGTACCTATTGCTACCGTGTGTGCTTCTTACAATTGATAGCAAACCCGACATTCAACCCACATACTGTTAGTAGTCCTAGCCCAATTGTATTAGTAAGCCCAACTCATATACAACAGTGACAAAGACAGAGGTTCAATTTGTTTCCCCTAGTTTGGCAAGTCTTTCAAACAAACAATTCTCACTGCCAATTTTGTGAACTAAGTGCATTGGAAACAAAATGGGAGTTTTTTTTTTTAATTATTATTATTATTCTGAAATTTACCTTTTCAAATAGTGAGAAGCTCAAAACACGAGTATAGCTACCGAGGTAGTAGGTTGGTAAGTACCTTGAGTAAATATCTTCGAATCCATCCATGCCGTGAAGTTTATGTAGTCTGCTCTAAGCAAACTACCTGCGTGTATAAGAAACAAGAAATGAAAGTAAAAATTTGTGCTCACTAAGTGCATTTCACAAGCATCAACACGAAGGCTCTGTTTGGTTTGCAGTAAAATGTTTTACAAGGGAAAATATTTTACGCGTAAAATGTTTTGTGTGAACAAACTTTCTCTGCAATTATTTTCTCGTATTTGGTAGACTCTTGCCAAAACCGTGGGTCGTGACGAAAATGGCAGTGATGGGTGGCGGTGATGGGTCGTGGTGGAGGTAGGTGGTAGTGGTGGTAGAGGTGTTAGTGTGACTTGTTGTGCTTCTTCACTCTCCGGAAAAATGGCTTACGGATTTGGAATGTGTAAATCATTTTACATCATTTGAGGGAAAACATTTTACAGGAAAACATTTTACTTACAACCAAACAGCACCAAAACATCAAAACAAGGGAAAACATTTTACGGGAAAATGTTTTACCGCCAACCAAACGGAGCCTTGGAATTTAGCCTATTGAGAACTGTAAAAGGTGGCTTCTCATATATGAGGGGTTTTGACATAGAAAGGCCTCAAATGTACGCTTACAATGCTGAAGAAAGAAAGGAAAAAACAATGGAGAAAAGAAAAGGAAGGGATGGATGAACCTTTTGTACCCTGATTTCCAAGCCTCTCTCTCTCAAATCCAAGCTCCGATTCAGGAGTAGGAGCTCCAAAACCATGAACTTTGCTGAAAAGTTGAAGACCATGAAAAAGAAAATAAAAGCCAAGTAATATGTAGTATGTACGTTTTGAGTCAATTAGCATCTTCTTTAATCTATGAAAAGTGGGGTTTTAGAAGGGGTTCCTATTACCTTGTGGGTTTGATCTGAGATAGGTTTCAGAAGTTTCTGCTAATGGGTTTATTCTGAGTGATTCCTCAAGTGTTTATGAACTTGTGTTACAAAGAAGAATCACAAGGGTTTCAGAAGTTGAAGAAGGAGAAGAAGAAGTCTGAGGAATGAAGATGAATCACAAGGGTAAAAGACACTGACCACCCCTGAGTTTAGGAAAAATTCCACCCCGCTACCCTGGGTTTTGGATAAAGACACTCCGCACCCATTTAACGGAATATTCTGTGGACAGTTTGCACCTTCTGTTAGGTTCCGTTAGAAAAGTGGTTGTTTGAATTATTTCAAACAAAATTGCCCCCGTGTATTTTTTTGACTATATTGCCCCTGTGATTGAATTTTTTTGGACCGTATTACTCCTGTATTTTTTTTTGGGACTTTTTTATCTATTGTATCATCAAGAACAACAAGAACATCTACCAAAAATTATCAACACCATCAAAACATCTTTCATTTTGAATCCAAAAAACATCAACACCAATACTGATGAGAGGAAGATGATGATTTTTTTTCCAACAAACATAATTTTATAAAATTAACAGCCACACCCTTACATTTGTCTTTTGCCAACAAATCAGCAAAATCAATACAATATAAAACTTCACTACCCTCTGAATTCAACAAATGCACCTTCTTAGCAATAAAATAAGCAACACTATTACTAGATCTTTTAATCCATCTTAGTTGAATCTTCTCTGAGAAAATTGTGTCATGTATGTCCTGGAATAGATCTCCAATCTCCCAAACAACAACACCACTACCTTTCCACATATCAACAATCACCTTGTTTGAGATAGGCACATTCAAAGAGTGCACAACCTTACAGTATGAATCATGTAGCAAGTCTATATGATGAAGAACTGTGGGTGAAGAAAAAGGAAAGAAACCCAACAAAAACAAAGCACAAAACCCCTCTTGAAACTAACCTTCAATTGACCACCAATTTCACTACCAGACCACTGTCTTAACCCACTGTAAATGACAGAACTAATACCCAAACAACCTTACCCCAGCAGCCTTCTTCTTCCACAGCAACCTCATCACCAAAAAATCACCAGTAACACCAATTGAAGCCCCTCGCAGCGATTGGTCCTCTAAAGGATCGACTCGATTACTTCTACAACCAAGGCAGATATGAGTAATTCAACTCCAGAATCAAGAAATACCAATCAACGGTGTTCAAAGCCAACATGCCACACGGTGGTTTCTTCGCCTCCAACCCCAAGGTCGTCGCATTGGTCGACGGCAAGAGCTTCCCGTCAACAAAGATCACCGGCGGCTACAGAGTCCTCTCCTATCTAGATCCCTCGGAGCCAAACCACGCCAAACTGAAGGAATTCTTCTTCTTCCTCCTCAAATCAACTCGCCGGAGTGTGTTGCCGGAGTTTCAGAGGAGTTACGCCGAGCTTTTCGACATCCTTGAGTCCGATCTAACCACCGGTTGAATGGATCTCCGTCTGCAAGATCTGACCGCCGATCGTCGCCGACCTCGTTTCTTGTGAATCTCCAACTCCGGTTGAATGGATGTGTCTGATCTACGTGAGGGAGAAACAGAGGTATGGGGAAGAGAGAGGGAGTGGTGGTGGTTGTGTTGTTTGTGGCGGCTGTGCACTGCCGAGTAGAGGAAGAAGGGAGAAGAGAGAGAGAGAGAAAGAATTATTAGGTTAACAAATGAGTTGAATGGAGTTGAAGTAGCATTATATAGGGTGTGATTTTATAATATTCAAGGGGTAAAACGGTCTTTTCAAACGTTCTGTTAGTCTGCCGTCAGCTCCATCCAAAAAAAAGGTGCAAAGTGTCTTTATCCAAAACCCAGGGTAGCGGAATGGAATTTTCCCTAAACTCAGGGGTGGTCAGTGTCTTTTACCCTTTTTTTAAATGGGGAGCTAGGGTGGTAGTTGGATTGGATTAAAGCTGACCCCCCTCTCATTTCATCTACACCACAACTGTCTCTCACCCACCTCCATATTCTCTCTTCTCTAATTGATTACCCTCCATTAATTCTCAGAATCAGAGTTCAGGAAGAAGAATTCAAAGGGTAATAGTACTAGTATTGAATGAAGGATGAGTAAATGGGTAGTTGGAAGTTTTGAACACAGTCATCAATACGAGTATGCAAATGCTGCTACATTAGGCCCAAGGCCCAGTGAGATAAAATGGTTCGGTTCGGTTTGGTTCGGTGGTCTTTCACCAATTTATGGGCCTCGCCCACGTTAGGCCCAAGGCCCAGTGAGATAAAATGGTTTTTTGCTTTCAGGTTCATTTCATATTAGGGTAAAAGACAATTTCCACCGGTCTATTATGGCATAAATACCAATACACCCTGATTTATGGTTAAATACAGATAATGACTGTCAGAGACAGATACACTTGTCAGTGGATGGTGAGTGGACAGATACCACCCTTTTTGTTATATGCACTAGTGAGTGTGCAATAGACTTTTTTGTGACCATTCTATACTTGGAAGCGTCGATTTACATAAATGCTTGGTGTTCTTGCGTGGTGTTCTTGTTTGGTGTTCTTCTCCACCACCACCACCTCACCTGCAACGCCGCCGCCACCACCAGCAGCAGCAGCAACAACAACAACAACACAAACAAACAAACAACAACAAAGAACAAGTAGATGCTTTAACAAAGAGGGAGTTCGATTGAAACTGCAAATCAAAACCCATGGACATCTCGTTGCAGGTAGGGGTGTACATGGTTCGGTTTGGACAGATTTAGAGAAAATTGGCATCCATTCATATGTAACTGGATTTGATACACATAAACCAAAATCAAACCAGAAGGATGATCCATCCCCAAATCCCAAAACCAATGGCGGACGAAGGCGGGGGGGGGGGGGGGGGGGGGGGGGGGGTCTCCATGGCCCCTACATCAATTTGTTTCAACGTTATTATTGTTGGTTAGTTTTATGAAGAGTTTTGCGTAATAATAATTAACTAATTACACTCAGTCAAATCTAATCATCTTCAGCCATATTTCTTATCTTCATCTTTGTATGTAATTTGAGATTAATTAGTTAAAATTGATGTGTCAATCATTATCTTTTTACAAAATGGGTAACAATGGTTTTAAAAAATACATATCGATAACATAAAATAGAAAAAAATTACTACAATTTCCCAAATCAACTAGTCAATTATGTGAAATAATTAGCAGATTTAAAATTTGTTGCGAATTTAAAATGAAAGAAGCGTGTCAGGCTGGTACTTTTTTTTAACTAAATATTTTATTATTATTATTATTATTATTATTATTATTATTATTATTATTATTATTATTATTATTATTATTATTACTTCTATTTATAATTGAATATTGCCGCAAACTTTTTCGCCCAAATACTTGTACTTTAGATTCATATAAAAAGATCGTAAATAGAGTGTCAAATAATTTACTTTAACGAATTCGTCTTTGAGGATTTTAATCTTTATAGCAGACTCAACTCAAGTTCTAAAGTTTAGTAAAAGAACGTGATGGAGCGGGTTAGTCGAAAAAATATTCAGTGTGAGTTCTCAATAAGAAAAAACGTCCATACATATCCGTGTCATGTATTTTAATAGTCATGTACAGTTTGGCCCCGCAATGTATGAATCCTGCGTCCGCCACTGCCTAAAACCCCTGATCGGCGATGGAGCGGAGCAGACTGAAGTGAAAACCTCCGCTCTCCCTTCTACAACAAACAATAAATCCCAAGTCCAAACAAGGGTTAGGGTCAAATGCAGTAAACCTGAACAACTCGAATTTACAGAGGAACTGAAAACTGTTTACATTTAGAAAAGTATTTGTTGAATTGCTTTTGTAAAGTCTTTGTGTAGATTAGCACATGCTTTTGCTATTGTAATCTAATTGTATTTGTTGAAGAGCTTATTTTTTGTCAGGTACTCTTCTCATCTTTTCGGTCCCCCATTTGTTAGAAAACGATGCGGAAGTGCAATGCCCAGTTGTCCGGGAACCAAGAAGAGTGATTAGACTAAAAAGAAGATGAAGAACAACACAACGATATAACGTGGTTCACTAGTTTTTAGGCTAGCTACATCCACGACTAAAACGAACCAATTTATTGATGAGAGAGCCAATTACAATCCAAGACACACCACACATGTCAATAGAAGAGTCATACACCCATATATAGGTCTAAACTACTGACTTGTGCCCAAAGCAACGTCCAAACGTTGCCTAAACGAACAAGGAAACAATTCCAAAACGAATAAGGAAACAATTCCAAAACGAACAAGGAAACAATCCTTAGCCGCCTTGGACCAAGTCAATTTTCTATGCTAGGTTTAAATCACCAAAATCTAACAAATCTCCTCCTTGATTCAAACACCCTAGCAACCAATTCAATGCTCCTCATCAATCCAATTGTGGATGTGCCTTCCAATCAAGAGCGCCTCCACCCAATTCACCAAATCGTTTCCCCGATTGCCATCCGTCTTTTTCAACGAACACGCCAGTTGTAGATGCACCTCTAACAATCAAATTTGAAGTGCTCCACCCTAATCGAAATGATCAACCAATCAACTGATAGAACATATTGATGATGTCTCAACCAACACACTCTAATGCACCATGACACAATGCATCTCCCCGATATCATCACAATGACACTTGATGATAAAAGTGCCTATCAATAAATGTCATGCCAATTGCGCCGCCAATATACCGCACCAAGACGCCAAATGAGACATGCTCAATAACGTGCCAACAACCAGTGCGTGCACAATAACACACTGCCAATCAATACATGCCCAATAACATGCACCCAAACAATCCACGCCCAATAACGCGTCACCAATCAATTGTGTGCCAATAAGACACATCAATTGCTCCATGCCACGAGCCAAATACGCCGGTTGATCCGATCCGTCTCCACCTTGACTTGAATCCTCCTAGCGGCTCGAACAAGATTGCTCCATGCCGATACTCCAAGTCTTACGAGTTCTTGCAACGGATGAGCCCAATTTAGATCCACATGCCCATGTTCCATGTTGGAAGCCCGATTGCGCCGGAACGCCAATTGCACGTGAACCCACAAATTCGCGCTAGAATGCGCGCCCGATGCTCCACGAAAAAGAACCCGATAGTTCCCCCAATAAGGAACCTGGTTGTTCCCCCAATAAGGAACCCGATAGCTCCCACAACAAGGAACTCAATAGTTCCCCCAATAAGGAACTTGGTGGTGGGTGTGTCAACAAAATTCTCATCAACACAATAGATTTTCATCCCAAACGATTTCGCCATCACTCATCACCAACAAACCCTAACCCAACATCCTGGCTCTGATACCACTTCTTAGAAAACGATGCGGAAGCGCAATGTCAGTTGTCGGGGAACCAAAAAAAGTGATTAGACGAAGAAGAAGATGAAGAACAACACAACGATATAACGTGGTTCACTAGTTTTTAGGCTAGCTACATCCACGACCAAAAGGAACCAATTTATTGATGAGAGAGTCAATTACAATCCAAGACACACCACGCATGTCAATAGAAGAGTCCTACACCCATATATAGGTCTAAACTAGTGACTTGTGCCCAAAGCAACGTCCAAACGTTGCAAAAACATACAAGGAAACAATTCCAAAACGAACAAGGAAACAATCCTTAGCCGCCTTGGACCAACTCAATTTTCTATGCTGGGTTTGAATCACCAAAATCTAACACCATTGAAACATTTCCTCTCCCCTGCCAGTGACACGTAGTGTTTGTGTGTGTGTATATATATATATATATATATATATATATATATATATATATATATATATATATATATATATATATATATATATATATAAATTCATTTTCTTTGTCGTTCTCAGGTTGTCCCCTTTTCCGCACACAAGCTTGGTAGTTGGGACATAGCTTAAATGATAGAATTTGCTTTCCCATTTGTAAACATGACATTGTTATACTTCGGAGCTTTCATGTATTAAATGTTTTATATGCCCTTTTTTCTGTTGATTTACCAGATGGCCAGATAGGATGAAGAGGCAAGGAGCATCAATGTCTCAAACAAGTATCTAAGCCATGTAAGATGTTCTCTTTGGAATTTTTAGTTTCTGCCTTCAGGCTATACAACAATAGTTTGGTTAATCTCTATATTTTCTTCTATACAACAAGAAAATATGTATTTTTGGTAATACGATGTGGTTAAGGTTAATTTATTGAGCCAGCTTTCCTCTCTTTTATGTTGGCTGAGATTTATATATGGAGTATCAGTGCATAAGCTTATTGTGGCTCCTACAATAATGTATATGCTACACCATGTTATCACATTAATTGGACAGCCACATGTTACCCAACCCTTCCATGAATTTTGCAATTAGGTATTCTTTTTTTCAAAATGCAATTCTGTGTATTTAGATTCCTATTAACTCTGAGTGCACATTGGTCTAACACGTCACGCTTAGTTAGTTGTTTGATTTTTTAGACGGGGCCATGTATGATCACTATGATATTCTTATATTCAGACTTGCTATTTAGAGAAGCTAATATGAAAATACAGCAAGCTAAGTGTTATTTATCACATTTGAACTCAATTATGAGTACTATGCTATGGATATGCATGTTGTTGAAAGCAAAGATGACTCATACCAATTCTACTGAATCTGAATACAGACAGATTGGGTCTGAGTTATTCCGTTTATCTTTGAATAAGCGTGTATAAAATCACTGGATACTCTATGTTGAATCTCTTAGTACTAAAATGTGGGTTGAATTTATTATGTTCGCAATTCAATTTACCTAGACGTTCCTATGTATTTTTCTCAGGCTAAACGCTCAATGTTATGCACACTTGCATGACCTATCTACACACTTTTCGCCATCATATCACACTGTCAAAACATGCTTAGTAGGTTAACCAAAGCTTTCCTAACAGATAACACACATAAAGTTGCAGAAAATTAGGCAAATACCAATATTGATACTGAATTAAGAACATCCCATAATCCAACTTAATGACACCGGTATTTAGCTGGAGGGTACGGATCAACCCTCTACCAAGTCTTACCAAAAAGGATCAGTGCCAAGAAAGAATTGAGCTGCACAGTATTTCTTTCGCATTTAAAACTACCAACAAGTAAATTTACTTGTTTATGTCGATAAGTGACAACAAAAATTGTCACTAAAAGATACGTTTCTCACTATTACATCTTCATGGCGACATACATGCTTGGCGCTAGTATCACGACCCAATAAAAAAAATATGCACCAAAAATCCAAACACGACTCATAAGCATGCACAACTGTGCTCAAATTCATAATCAACCCTCAATAACTGGGAATTTTTTCACATCAAAAACAAAACTACATATATTGCATAACAAGTCCAAGCATCCACAACCGAGTGATTGACTGTCCACGTACCATATGTTATCCCAGTTCACTCTAATTAAAGAGTTGTACAAATATAATTTAGTTAACAAAACAACATTACCACGTGCAAAAACTCAAAGTCCTACATCCAGTTACTAATAAAACATTGTTATCATCAAGTGCAGTGTCTATATAGTGCCCAAAAACAGGAAGCAAACGTAATGTTATCACTCCCAGTACTGTGGTTACTTCAATGCCCTAAACCATACCACCAACAAGACCAAGAATCTACCTGCAAACAATGATAAACAGAATCATAAGATAGTAGTGTGTGGTTTAACAACAGTGAAAATTATACATTTCAATCGTAAGCTCTCAAACAGACGATAAGATCAGTTCAATTAAACAAGATACGCATAGTTCAATATTATCTTCAATATTCATCAATAACCTAGCTAACTATTCATGTTGCAGTTACTTTTATTTTTTTAGACATGGGAGTTACAATTTCATGGGAACCCATCTCGAAACTAAGCACAACCCACAACTTAGTATTCTTAATACTCAAGAGTCCATTAATACTTGCAAGAAGTGCCTGAAATATATGTGTCCTTCCTATCTAAACGTTTTAGTCAGTCTATAAATTGTAAGCACTGATCTTAGATGTTCGTACTACCTAGTGTACTGCTACCACTATAATAACATATGTTTTCTTAGTAGGGCGCATCCTGATGGAAACCCTTGGAATACCTGTCATTAGGGTCAAGTAAGACTAATTTTAAATTTACCACCAAACTATACAATGAAAAGGATACACCATTCATCCCCTCGGTGAAATATAGAATAACAAATAGAGATATGACTAAGATGATTATGCAAGGAATCCTTCCTGCCACAATTACGAGGACCATTTTCCCCATGTCAACTACATAAAGAGGGAATAAAAGTAAAAAACATGTCAGATCAAAGTTCCCTGCACATGGATAACCAATAAGGAGGATGAAAAAAAGTATGCAAATGACACGAGATAGCCACAAAGTGCAGCAGAAGTATACTATCAGCCTATCACATAGCAAACTGAACATATACTCCTACATTTAGGGTGAGTTTAGGAATGCTTCTGCTGCCAGGACAGCTGCTTTCCGACAGCAGAAGCAGTTTTAGTGTGTTTGGTAAAAATAAAATTTTTGTTTTTCTGGACAGTTTCTGCTGTCCCGCAGCAGTTTTCAGGAAGCAAGGGGAGAGATGCTTTTCCAGAAAGTGTTTTTAATTACTTTATCTACAACCGATTTTAACCTCACAAATTTTCAAAATATCAATAGTTATCTTTACGAAAATGACACGTGTCATATTTTTGTCATTTTACCCTCTCACAGCAACTTTACAGTTGATTTTAACTAACACAAAATTACTATATCAATATTTCACAACAGCTTTTACATAATATTTACCAAACAGCATTTTATTAAGAATTCACATCAGCTTTTCCACAGTGTTTTCACACATGCAGCAGCTTTCTAGCACCGCACATCATTCCCAAACTAGCCCTTAGTTGAATGAAATTTTAGGGAAAATTAATGACGTGTCAACATAAAACATAAAAACAAAACATTGAGGTGGGAAGGTGTTAACACAGACACATGTCAATCACTACAAATGAGAACCCAATTGATTCAAGCCATAGATAGCCAACTGTTCGTAACATTACACACTGATGATTAGTTAAGGTACTTTCAATGGGATGGAGCTTCATCTTTTTTAAATTGGATGCAATTTGTTAATGTTTTTTATTCTTCACAAGAAAATTAGTTCACAACCAAGTGCTTATACATTTCATAAAATTTCGCACGACTACAGACTATGCCAAGCATAAAACACATAAAAATGAACTACTTACCACATTTTTCATCTGAAGTGTACGGATCAGATTCCGGCTCTGATTCCTGCTCAAAATCTTTTTTATACCAAGAAAACAAATATATCGCGGTCCTGGGAAATATATCAAAGGTATCCAGCTGGCGTCACAACTACAAATAAGTGTCAACATTACAATAAATCACAATGCATAATATAAAAGGTTGTCAAATCACGGACAAGGAATAAGAAAGAATCTGCTTAAGATTCTCGAATCACAAAATGTGAGTTATGTTGGGGTTTGTCTCGAATTCCGCAAGACGAATCGGTGTACCCGATGCGTCTGATTTGTCCTCTGAGGATGTGATCTCTGAGGAGGTGATCTCTGAGGAGGTGATAGCTAGGGCTTGGTGGGCTTTTCTACCTCCTCTATATTAGTATAAATAGAGGTGCTAGCTATTGTTTCTAATTGAGTTGAGTTGAGAGAGATTGGTGAGAGATATCTTTGAGCGGATGTGTGAGGTTAGGGTTTCATGGTTGTAGGCCATGAGGATGAGAGTACCGCGTCGACGTAGTCCGCGGATTGAGCCGTCTCTCCCCTACGATGTATTCCCTCATTGATATAGTGAAATTCTCCTCCTCCCGTGGATGTAGGCGGTTTTGCCGAACCACGTTAAAATTCTTGTGTTGTCGTTTTTCTTCTCCTATATTGCGCGTGTGTAGTGTGTGATCGTGTGGCGTATTTTTTGCTTCCGTTGCGGCGGGAATTCGACGAATAATTCCCCAACAAGTGGTATCAGAGCCTGGTTCACGATCTGGGTGGAGCACGCAGGTGAAAGGACGAAGAAAAACAAAGAAAAGAAGAAAAAAAAAAGTTAGCTGCTCGTGACATGGAGTTGGTGGTGGGTTGCTACCAACCAAAGGGTGAAGAAGGCAGCTGTTTGGCGCACATGGGGCTGCTGCTGGGCGGATGGATCAGGTTTGATAGATCCACGGTGCTCCAGCGCGGCAAGGACGCGATCGAGTGGTCCAGATTTGTTTGGGTGTTCTGAGCTGTCTGTAAGTCCGATTGGGCTCGAACAGGAGGTGAACCCTAGGTTTTTGGACGTTCCCGACGCGATGGCGGGGTCAGATTCTGCAATTTGTCGCTGGATTTTGCAGAATGCTGACGTGGCAGTTTGCGGTGAGATCCAACGGTCCAAAATTGTTCGGGAGGTTACGACGTGCTTGTAGATCGAACTGGGATGAGTCAGGAGTCTAACCCTATGTTTTTGGACGTTGCGGATTCATCGGTACGGTCAGAATTTTGAGAATCTGAGTGGATTGAGAAGATCGGCATCAATCGATATCGATAGGGAGATCAAAGACGACGGGATGCGATCAGGGTCAATCAAGTTCAAGTTCAATCAGGTGGGGTCAATTAGAGGCGTTTTTCCTAATTGAACGTTCGATTGGCAACCTATGCAGGCTTGGGAGTGTGTTGACAGGTGGAGCTGCTGTTCAACATAGGCAAGAAGCATAGGCGTTGTGTGATTGTGAGCACGAGACGCAACAGTTGTTGAGGAGTCTGGCTAGAGACGTGGGCAACTATTGCAAGGAAATTCACAAGAAGCTCCAGGGCAGAGATCGAGGTGGTGGACGCAGTTGACAAGGCCATGGCAGAGGTGGCGTCCTCATATCTCTGTGTGGGTTCGTGACGATAACTCTTGAGCAACTCGAGGCAAGAAGAGAGGTAAGTCGCGAAGGGTCCGCAAAGCGGTGTCTTTGCAAGACGTCTTGGTGAAGGCGTGTAGTCGAACAGGAGAAGCAACAGCGAAAGGAGAAGCACTCAGGGCTGGCGTGGAGAAACACGCGGTTGACGTGTGAGGACGCTGAAGCATGGAAATAGTGCAGGCTATGCAGCAGTTGCAGGTTGTTCGAGACGGTGCTCAAGTGACGAGAACGGTGATGAAGAAAACTACTGCAGTAGTGAAGAGGAAGTGAGTCTCGTTTGCACTTGACATGGTTGGATAGTTTCGACAAAAAAAAAGTATTTTCTAAAAAAAAAACGATTTCAAAAAAAAAATTGTTGGGTGTCGAGATACCCAATTCCAAGTGATATGAACCACTTTGTTTAGCAGTCCGCTGGCGTGACTCTTAGTACGACGGTACTATGAGTTGTACCCGCTGTCTAGACTAAGTTGGAATATCTGAAACACATTCGAGTTGTGATGGATAGACATGTTGTGTGACGACACATAGTGTTCTTTTCCCCCTCGTATGTGTGGAACACTTGAGGTAATTGGTTTATTAAACCCTACACAGGTAAGACAACATTTTTAATGCGTACAACTCAAGTAAAATGACATGTTAGTTGTGATCAAAGTATTTTGTAGCTAAAACTTTCGAGACTTGTTTAAATGCGAAAAAAGTTTTCGAATCACTTTGTAAACGTGAGAACTTGTATGTTGGTCTAGACCTTTCGAAATTTGATGCAGACAATTTTTTTTACTGGAGCTAATTGTATTTGAACCCCTACTATGATACGAGTGAGTAGAGACCTTACCGACCGAGAGCTCGTTCCCGTTAATATAGTGTTGCATATGAATTAGTCTTGCATACAACTTGCATGTGCATTAGCTTTGCATACAACTCTCATGCGCATTAGTTGCATTCTTGTAAAGCATGTCGTAGTTTTACAAAAAAAAAAAAATCTTAAGCTTCGGGGACGAAGCTTCATTTTAAGGGGGATATAATGTAACACCCCGTATTTAAGTTGGGGGTTATTTGGTCATTTCAGAAAAATATTTGAAAATTTTGAGAAATTTATATTTCAAACTTATTAATGACTTTTCTTTATTTCAAAATATAAGGATGTCATTTGACATCTATAAGGATATATATTTTTAATTTGGGGTTATTTTGTAGTTTTTGAAACTTAGATGATACTATATGAAACTCATTTTGTAAATCTAGGACATACTTGTAGTTTTCTAAAAGTGATTTATACAAAGTGTTTTATTTAAAATGATTTGGAGATTTTATAATTTATGAAAGTTGTCTATGCTAGTGTTACCTATTAATTGGAAATTACATTTTCATCCCTCAACTTTTAGTTTTCACAAAGAAAACTCTCATTTATCAATTTTACATTGTCTACCACAACTAGCATTTCATCTTTTGTTCATATGAATTTAACTCTTCCACCCTATATCTTTGGTCAACTCTAATAAAATATTATTGCCTATATCCATCATTTTCATCTCCATCAACCCCATCACTAATACTCTCTTTCAACACCCATCACCCACACTCTATCTCTTTCATTTCTTTACATTTCATCTTCCTCAAGAACACTCAAAAACTCCATTATCTCTCCAAAAAAACTCCATTCCCGGATTGGAGTGTTGACCTCACAAAAACACCTCCAAAACATCATTTTTCACCTTCAAATTCATGAAAAACTCAAGTCCAAGGTCATACAATGCATGGGGGGAGCTGTTTTCTTCATCTTCTTCATGATTTTAAGCTCCTCAAGGTCTTGTAAGCATCTCTTTTCTATTTTCATTTGTGTGATGTTAGTTTCATCATCATCTTCTTCATCATCACATTCCTCTTACATCAAAATTCCCTCCATTGAAGGGGTTTTCAAGCTCTCATGGACTTCAAGCTTCTCCAAGCACCATCATTTTCCCAAACGTCTCTCTTAAGGCTCATTTGTAAGCTTTCATTATTCTTTAAATTTGTGCATTTTGATGTTACTTTCATCATAATGATAAAAAAACTTCTTGATCTTTGCTTGCATGTGTGTCTAGAACATGAATTGGAGACTTTAAACTTGTTTTTTTTCAAATTCTTCACATGATTCCCCAAATTTCTTGTTTGATCTCTTTTTGTATGTCTAACTTGTTGTATTTGAGTATAAAAACATATTTCTCAAGTTGCATGTATGATGGAAGTGGATTGATCATGTTTTGAGTGTTCTTGATGAAAATTGCATGTCTTTACAATCTGACCAGTTTGTGAAAAACGTATATTATCTCTAAATTTTGTCTCTGTAGAATTTTTAACTCTTTCGTATTCTGAAACTAGACTCATAGAGGGTCATTTTGAAAGAAAATTCAACTCCATAGCCTTTTTGGTTAGGGAGATATGCTCATTCTAAGTTGCATGTTTTCTGAAACTCTGTTTTTGGACAAGTTTTACCATTTTTGTTAAAAATCTCACTTCCAGAAACATATGGCACCAAATCTTTCTTGTAATGAAACTAGACACACAAGGGATTCATTCTGGAGAATATGAGCATTTTTCCTATTCTCCAAGTAGTAGTAATTGTTCTTCAAAGTTGAAACTTTCTTCCAAACTTGTCTCTGCATAGCAGTCTTTGTTATTTTTTTAACTTGAGTTTTATAATAGCTATGCATGATTTTCTTGATGTTTCTGAAAGTAGACACATGTAGGTTCATCATACATTAATTTCAAAATTTTAGTAGATGATTTGATATGGTAAATATGTCTCCAAAGTCAGAGCTACAATTCTGTCCAGAATTGTAGTTTCACATTTTTTTGAAAACTTGAATTTTTGAACTTCTAGGTGTTTTGTTGGACTTGTTTTGATATTTAAACATCATTATATGTGCATTAGTGAAATTTATGACTATGTACATGTAGGTTTGCATTTTTATTATGCATGTGTGATTGGTTGTAACGAGTACGTTATACGTGTGATTGTAGACATCGACCTCGTAGGAGAGAGCGGTTGTCGTCGGAGTGCTAGGCTTAGTTTCTTGCTTTTAATTGTGCTTCATCTCAGTGGTAAGTACATATGTACGGCCTTTTTATATCAAAATGTGCGTTTGTGTTTGATGTTTCAAATGAATGTTTGTTATATGAAATAGTATGAGAATGCATGTTTTCCACTCGAATGTTGTAAAACTATTTTATTCATCTCCTTTGAGAACTCTCAGAAATTACTTGTGAAATGTTGATATTGTGATTCTGGTTATGTGAAAGATAAGAAATAAAATACCTTTAATAGACTTAGGACGATGTACAGAGTACTGTTATTAGTGGGAGGCGTCAAGCGATCCGCCATTTTCTTATGGCTAAGACCATTGAAGCAATGCTTCTTATTATTGGATAGAACGTTAACGTTCACAAATCCGCCCTCGATGAGCCAAAATGTATCAAGATATTGAGGCCAAGGGGTTTATAGAGCTATAGAGTGCTACTTATACTTGTAAGGGTCACTACGGTATAGGGGTGTCGACACTTAAGGCCTTTTAGCTAATGTTATGAGCGGGGTTGACGAATGGGCTCCCTTAACGCTCGGGTGAAATAGGGTTTAATAGACCCTAGAAGGAACCCTTAGTGATTATTTCGTGATCCCTCTGTTTACATCGATCCTGCTGGTGGCTCTTGACACGCCTCAGCTAAATTAAACTGATGATTGAAGTCGAAATTAAAAATTGACAACTTTATTAATGTTGTTTGTGGCTCTGGATTGCCCTAATCAATTGAAATGATTTGAAATGCTTTGGCTACTCATGAACTAAGTTATCCTCTTAAATGGACTTGTTTACTCTGGGTATGTTACCAACTACTCGTGGTTTCTCAATGTTATTAAATTGAGAGGGTTTTGTTACTCGTTTACTTCCAGTTTTTCCAAAGTCTCCAACATGATAGCTTTACCGTTTAAATCTTCTGATTTGTTTCAACTCATGCTTCTGTGCCACTCGTTGCTTTACATGTCGTAGTGTGTACTTACTCAGTTTTTACTGATCAATTTCTTCAAAACTGCGTCGGCTTTTGCCATTTTAAAACCGCAGGTCGTCAATCAAAGTGGGGGATGGGAACGCTGGAACGAGACGAAGAAGTATAGCTTAACTTAGATCACTTAGTAGATCACAAATGTTGTATTTTAAATTGTACTTATTATCGAAATTTTGTTATGTACATTAAGCGAAATGTAATCTTAATAGTATATTTCTACTTTTGGTTGTCGATTGTCTCTTTAACCCTGAACCGAGATCCCGGGTGGTTTCAGATGGTATCAGAGCATCGGTTCTCCGGTTAAAGTGACTTTTCGATTTCCATTAGTAGGGAATAAGAAAGATAACATGTTTTCAAAATTGTAAAATTGATTAGGATAACCCAATTTGGCAATAAGAAAGTAAGCAAGCCGCGGGGGATTTTGGGGTACTTACGTATTCTTAAACACGATTTGTACCGTACTTGTTGATTAGCTGTTACTTGCTAATTGTTATGTGCTCCATGCGGAATCTACTTGCTTATTTATATGTTTGCTATCCTATGAGAATGTTTACTTTCTATATAGAAATGATTTGTCATTGTCATGTGATTCCAATCCGTGTTCCTTTGCTTGGTCATCCTACCTTGTCTACGAGAGAGTAACGACCTTTTGACTTAAATACCCTGTGACCATTCTTTTCCTACCTATGAGCGCGAATTTTAAGATAACACTTTATTTTATCTTATTTTGAGTTAATTTTACATGGTCGTTTCCAAAATTGGATAGTTTCGACAAAAAAAAAGTATTTTCTAAAAAAAAACGATTTCAAAAAAAAAAAATGTTGGGTGTCGAGATACCCAATTCCAAGTGATATGAACCACTTTGTTTAGCAGTCCGCTGGCGTGACTCTTAGTACGACGGTACTATGAGTTGTACCCGCTGTCTAGACTAAGTTGGAATATCTGAAACACATTCGAGTTGTGATGGATAGACATGTTGTGTGACGACACATAGTGTTCTTTTCCCCCTCGTATGTGTGGAACACTTGAGGTAATTGGTTTATTAAACCCTACACAGGTAAGAAAACATTTTTAATGCGTACAACTCAAGTAAAATGACATGTTAGTTGTGATCAAAGTATTTTGTAGCTAAAACTTTCGAGACTTGTTTAAATGCGAAAAAAGTTTTCGAATCACTTTGTAAACGTGAGAACTTGTATGTTGGTCTAGACCTTTCGAAATTTGATGCAGACAATTTTTTTTACTGGAGCTAATTGTATTTGAACCCCTACTATGATACGAGTGAGTAGAGACCTTACCGACCGAGAGCTCGTTCCCGTTAATATAAGTGTTGCATATGAATTAGTCTTGCATACAACTTGCATGTGCATTAGCTTTGCATACAACTCTCATGCGCATTAGTTGCATTCTTGTAAAGCATGTCGTAGTTTTACAAAAAAAAAAAAAAAAAATCTTAAGCTTCGGGGACGAAGCTTCATTTTAAGGGGGATATAATGTAACACCCCGTATTTAAGTTGGGGGTTATTTGGTCATTTCAGAAAAATATTTGAAAATTTTGAGAAATTTATATTTCAAACTTATTAATGACTTTTCTTTATTTCAAAATATAAGGATGTCATTTGACATCTATAAGGATATATATTTTTAATTTGGGGTTATTTTGTAGTTTTTGAAACTTAGATGATACTATATGAAACTCATTTTGTAAATCTAGGACATACTTGTAGTTTTCTAAAAGTGATTTATACAAAGTGTTTTATTTAAAATGATTTGGAGATTTTATAATTTATGAAAGTTGTCTATGCTAGTGTTACCTATTAATTGGAAATTACATTTTCATCCCTCAACTTTTAGTTTTCACAAAGAAAACTCTCATTTATCAATTTTACATTGTCTACCACAACTAGCATTTCATCTTTTGTTCATATGAATTTAACTCTTCCACCCTATATCTTTGGTCAACTCTAATAAAATATTATTGCCTATATCCATCATTTTCATCTCCATCAACCCCATCACTAATACTCTCTTTCAACACCCATCACCCACACTCTATCTCTTTCATTTCTTTACATTTCATCTTCCTCAAGAACACTCAAAAACTCCATTATCTCTCCAAAAAAACTCCATTCCCGGATTGGAGTGTTGACCTCACAAAAACACCTCCAAAACATCATTTTTCACCTTCAAATTCATGAAAAACTCAAGTCCAAGGTCATACAATGCATGGGGGGAGCTGTTTTCTTCATCTTCTTCATGATTTTAAGCTCCTCAAGGTCTTGTAAGCATCTCTTTTCTATTTTCATTTGTGTGATGTTAGTTTCATCATCATCTTCTTCATCATCACATTCCTCTTACATCAAAATTCCCTCCATTGAAGGGGTTTTCAAGCTCTCATGGACTTCAAGCTTCTCCAAGCACCATCATTTTCCCAAACGTCTCTCTTAAGGCTCATTTGTAAGCTTTCATTATTCTTTAAATTTGTGCATTTTGATGTTACTTTCATCATAATGATAAAAAAACTTCTTGATCTTTGCTTGCATGTGTGTCTAGAACATGAATTGGAGACTTTAAACTTGTTTTTTTTCAAATTCTTCACATGATTCCCCAAATTTCTTGTTTGATCTCTTTTTGTATGTCTAACTTGTTGTATTTGAGTATAAAAACATATTTCTCAAGTTGCATGTATGATGGAAGTGGATTGATCATGTTTTGAGTGTTCTTGATGAAAATTGCATGTCTTTAAAATCTGACCAGTTTGTGAAAAACGTATATTATCTCTAAATTTTGTCTCTGTAGAATTTTTAACTCTTTCGTATTCTGAAACTAGACTCATAGAGGGTCATTTTGAAAGAAAATTCAACTCCATAGCCTTTTTGGTTAGGGAGATATGCTCATTCTAAGTTGCATGTTTTCTGAAACTCTGTTTTTAGACAAGTTTTACCATTTTTGTTAAAAATCTCTCTTCCAGAAACATATGGCACCAAATCTTTCTTGTAATGAAACTAGACACACAAGGGATTCATTCTGGAGAATATGAGCATTTTTCCTATTCTCCAAGTAGTAGTAATTGTTCTTCAAAGTTGAAACTTTCTTCCAAACTTGTCTCTGCATAGCAGTCTTTGTTATTTTTGTAACTTGAGTTTTATAATAGCTATGTATGATTTTCTTGATGTTTCTGAAAGTAGACACATGTAGGTTCATCATACATTAATTTCAAAATTTTAGTAGATGATTTGATATGGTAAATATGTCTCCAAAGTCAGAGCTACAATTCTGTCCAGAATTGTAGTTTCACATTTTTTTGAAAACTTGAATTTTTGAACTTCTAGGTGTTTTTTTGGACTTGTTTTGATATTTAAACATCATTATATGTGCATTAGTGAAATTTATGACTATGTACATGTAGGTTTGCATTTTTATTATGCATGTGTGATTGGTTGTAACGAGTACGTTATACGTGTGATTGTAGACATCGACCTCGTAGGAGAGAGCGGTTGTCGTCGGAGTGCTAGGCTTAGTTTCTTGCTTTTAATTGTGCTTCATCTCAGTGGTAAGTACATATGTACGGCCTTTTTATATCAAAATGTGCGTTTGTGTTTGATGTTTCAAATGAATGTTTGTTATATGAAATAGTATGAGAATGCATGTTTTCCACTCGAATGTTGTAAAACTATTTTATTCATCTCCTTTGAGAACTCTCAGAAATTACTTGTGAAATGTTGATATTGTGATTCTGGTTATGTGAAAGATAAGAAATAAAATACCTTTAATAGACTTAGGACGATGTACAGAGTACTGTTATTAGTGGGAGGCGTCAAGCGATCCGCCATTTTCTTATGGCTAAGACCATTGAAGCAATGCTTCTTATTATTGGATAGAACGTTAACGTTCACAAATCCGCCCTCGATGAGCCAAAATGTATCAAGATATTGAGGCCAAGGGATTTATAGAGCTATAGAGTGCTACTTATACTTGTAAGGGTCACTACGGTATAGGGGTGTCGACACTTAAGGCCTTTTAGCTAATGTTATGAGCGGGGTTGACGAATGGGCTCCCTTAACGCTCGGGTGAAATAGGGTTTAATAGACCCTAGAAGGAACCCTTAGTGATTATTTCGTGATCCCTCTGTTTACATCGATCCTGCTGGTGGCTCTTGACACGCCTCAGCTAAATTAAACTGATGATTGAAGTCGAAATTAAAAATTGACAACTTTATTAATGTTGTTTGTGGCTCTGGATTGCCCTAATCAATTGAAATGATTTGAAATGCTTTGGCTACTCATGAACTAAGTTATCCTCTTAAATGGACTTGTTTACTCTGGGTATGTTACCAACTACTCGTGGTTTCTCAATGTTATTAAATTGAGAGGGTTTTGTTACTCGTTTACTTCCAGTTTTTCCAAAGTCTCCAACATGATAGCTTTACCGTTTAAATCTTCTGATTTGTTTCAACTCATGCTTCTGTGCCACTCGTTGCTTTACATGTCGTAGTGTGTACTTACTCAGTTTTTACTGATCAATTTCTTCAAAACTGCGTCGGCTTTTGCCATTTTAAAACCGCAGGTCGTCAATCAAAGTGGGGGATGGGAACGCTGGAACGAGACGAAGAAGTATAGCTTAACTTAGATCACTTAGTAGATCACAAATGTTGTATTTTAAATTGTACTTATTATCGAAATTTTGTTATGTACATTAAGCGAAATGTAATCTTAATAGTATATTTCTACTTTTGGTTGTCGATTGTCTCTTTAACCCTGAACCGAGATCCCGGGTCGTTTCAGTTGGGGTTTGTCTTGAATTCCGCAAGACGAATCGGTGTACCCGATGTGTCTGATTTGTCCTCTGAGGAGGTGATCTCTGAGGAGGTGATCTCTGAGGAGGTGATAGCTAGGGCTTGGTGGGCTTTTCTACCTCCTCTATATTAGTGTAAATAGAGGTGCTAGCTATTGTTTCTAATTGAGTTGAGTTGAGAGAGATTGGTGAGAGATATCTTTGAGCGGATGTGTGAGGTTAGGGTTTCATGGTTGTAGGCCATGAGGATGAGAGTACCGCGTCGACGTAGTCCGCGGATTGAGCCGTCTCTCCCCTACGATGTATTCCCTCATTGATATAGTGAAATTCTCCTCCTCCCGTGGATGTAGGCGGTTTTGCCGAACCACGTTAAAATTCTTGTGTTGTCGTTTTTCTTCTCCTATATTGCGCGTGTGTAGTGTGTGATCGTGTGGCGTATTTTTTGCTTCCGTTGCGGCGGGAATTCGACGAATAATTCCCCAACAAGTTAGTATGAAGAATTCCTGTTTTCAGCAAGCAAAAGAAAACTTAAAAAACATATTAATTCTGATACACGCTCAAAGAGATATTCTACCTCCATGTCTATCAGTTGATGCCTCATCATGTCTACCTCCACCCTCCACTCATCAACCTGTTGATTTATATTGAATCCAACGGTCTATATACATCCAAAGATGCTAAGGGGAACCATAAAACACGGTGGTTTGTTATATTTTGAGAGAGGTGCCTGGAGAGAGGATTCTAATGAGTGTCTGTCTCCTCTAACACAAATTGATTGGACGGGAATATTTGAAGTTTACCCTTAAAAATTATGTACTTTTACCCGTTGACAATTATGCGAATCGGTAAAATATAAGGTTGTCACCTTATTTAATTGTCCGAGATGGAAAACCAAGCGCATAACACTCCTGACTAATTTTTGTTTGAAAATATCATAATGTTGACAAGCGATAGCACATTGTAGATACTGCTTTCTGACATGACAGATCTTGGCCACGTGGTAGCCATCCAGCACACCATATTGTGCTCCACACACACTGGATCACCAGCCGAGCTGATCCATGTGGGGGCTGCGAGACAGAGCCCTCGCATACCACTGCACGGGACTTGTAGGGACTTAGTGGTTTGGAGGCTAGAGTAAGCCCTGTCGCGTGCGAGCCAAGCCCGCGCGCGACCTTTAGTAACTGTTTTGAGAGATTTATGGCACGAGCTCCATAAACCCGGTCAATCCGGTCAAACCCGGTCAACCTCGTAACGGTTCCGGTATTCGCGCACCACGTGCTCTAACGGTTCCTATATACTCGGACGAACGTGCCGTTATGGTTAAGCTAATTAAGCCGCCATTAATGGGCGCATTAACCACACTACAACGGTCACGTTCTCCAGTATATATATATCGTCAACCTTTCCATACAAAGGAGGACACACTGCCATACGCGGAAGCTCTGCCAAACCTCTGTCTCTCTCTCAGACATTGCTACTGACTTACTCTCTCCCTACACACACCTCTACTCTTCCTGTGCGATCCTTGATCCACTACACACGGTGTACACGGAGGTCTCCCTGCCGGAATCTCTTGTGCACATTTTGGTGAACCCGACGTGAACTTACCAGCAAAAGCAACCATGTCTCAGGAGGATGATGTCAGCAACCGATCGCCTTCCACCGAAACTCCCTCGGGAGACGAGACCCGCCGTACTCCGACGACTCCCGGTGAAGCACCGACGTTAGAGTCTTTGGACGCCACCGTCCAAAGTCAGGCGAAATCTCTCAAATCCCAATCTGCGCAATTAGAACAAATCTTGGCTGTTCTAAGCACCATCGCGCCAAATCCTCCGCCAGCCACCGCTATCCCTCAAGGAGGAGGAACCCCTACTGCTCCAGGATTGGGAGTGCCAGCCACACCTTCCAACCATCATCTGCAGACTCCACCGTCGGCTGCGCAACTGCCTTCGGTTCAAGGATCAACGGCACAAATGCTGCCTCCTGCTGCTCACGCTCCTCAGCCCTCGGCTTTAGCGTCCAACCCAACTCTGCAGTACCCTTTGCCTCCCCCAACGATGATCTGGGGAAACGCGGGTGCTCAGTATGCTCCCAATCCTCCGGCGGCATATGTGTCGCCACCGCCTACGGCAACCCCTCCGGCGACTACCGAGGGAAGCATTCCAGAATGCATGACGTCTTTGCAAAAGCGCGTGGACACCATCCTGGCTCATCAGTCATTCGCGGATACCATTATCCCGAAGTTAGACAATGATCCACCTATTCCACGAGAGATCTATCTCATGCCTAACCCGGCGGGGTACAAGGCTCCCAAATGGGATAAGTTCGAAGACGTCAATGGAAACGCTCATGAGCATGTCATGCGTTTCATCGATGTCATGGGTCCGTTCGGAGCTGATCCCAAACTACTGATGCGAGAGTTCCCAAAATCTCTTGGGAACGTAGCATACAAATGGTACCGGACATTGGAGGCCGGATCCGTGAAGACTTGGGACGACATGGTCCAAAAGTTCTATACCAAGTTCTTTCAAACGGAGGAAAAGGTGACAATGATCCATCTCTCGCGGATGTACCAGAAGCGCGAGGAGGATGGGATCACCTTCATCAAGAAATTCCGGGCGAAATCCTTGGAGTGCAAAGATCCAATGCCCGAAAGCCGGCTCGTGGAGATATGCCTACAGTGCATGCGAGATGAATACAAAGGTATGCTCATCAATTTGCAAACACCTACGTTTTCAAAACTAATCGAATGCACGAAGAACATCGAGCCCATAGTCGAGAGACAGAAAAAGAAGAACGCTCCAGAGCGACCTGCGAGCGGCACCACTTACAAGATCGGAAGGTTCAGCTACAAGCGGGGACGCGAAGCTGAGGTCAATACAGTTTCGCCCCAGAAACAAGCGAAGGTTGTGAACTTCGATGTACCGCCTCTGCCATGCTCGGTATAGGAAGCGAGTGACCTCTGCAAACAGTGGCGCAAGGACGGCGTCCTGCCACCGCTCGAGAAAACACCCTCCAAGGAGATGGTGAGGGACCCTAAGTAGTGCGAGTACCACGGCAAGATCATGCATCCCACTGCCGAGTGCAAGAAACTCAGGTTCGCGTTCGATCAGAAGATGAAGAACGGCGAGCTAATCGTCAGCGACAACAGGAAGGACGTGCGCAACAACCCACTTCCTGCCCATACAGAGTCAGGCTCGAAAGGCAAAGAGGTCGCCATGATCTCGATCGTAGACTTGGAGGAAGTCGCAGAGGATGGTCTACCCATCATTGCTGAGGTCCATCAAGACGAAGATTATAGCATGGACACGGAGGATGAACGTGCCGACCGCATGAAAGGGTCGCACGGCTTCAACAAATTCTTCGACGAGATGAATTTCTCCGAGAGGTGCCGGACTGATATGACAAAAGCAATCTTAAGGATAGCGGAGGACTACGAGGAGGACCTCGTGGTCTCCAACGGGAAAGTCATCAGGGCGTCTCGTTCCACAGAAAAGATCATGACCTTTTCTGCCAGCGACAAGAAGACGGATGCGAGTCACCAGAGGCCTCTGTACGTGACTGCCATCATCAATGGCGTCGAATTCAAGCGAGCATTTGTCGATGGCGGAGCAGCGGCCAACGTTGTTCCATCTCCACTGGTGGGATTCGGGAGCGACTCTAGAATGACGATCGGATGGATCCGCCTGGGCGTCCAGATTGGCAAGATCAAGTGCTCGGCGAAGTTCTATGTCATAGACGCGAACACCACATACCACATGATTATAGGTCGAGCCTGGATTCATCGCTTCGATGCAGTCCCTTCGACGGCTCACCAGGTTATGAAAGCTATCTGGAACGACAGAATAGTCGAGATACCGGCTTCGACTAACCCGTTCAACTTGGACGAAGCACATCTCAGCGAGGCGGTGTGGTTCACTGAGATGGCGGACGAGCAAACACCCGGGCCTTTCAACCCTACTCCTTTGCCTCTCTGGGAGGACATCAAGGACCAGTCACCTGCGGGCGTGATGGTGACAAGGGAAGATGCCAAGGAAAAGCCGCCTACACGCGAAGAGGCGCCACGTATAGCATATCATCGAAAGAATGTGTACACTTTGAAGAGGATCGCAAAGCATGATCCCGAGGGCAAGGAGATAGAGAGCTTCTACGCCAATGGGAAGAAATGCTATCGCATATGAAGGTGCGCGGGGATGTCCTCACACGGGCATGGGGATGTCCCTGGGCAAATCAATCAAATCGAGCAAGTTGCGCTGGCGGAAGCGCCAACACAAAACACTCCAGACGAGAAACTCAAAGAAGCGCCTGAATGCATGGAAGACAGGCCAAGACCACAAAAGCAAGAACTAAAGGAAGTGTTCCTCAGCCCGAACGAGGAAAGAAAAGGCCAGTCTTCCTGAGTGCGGACCTCACAAGCGAAGAGGAACAAGGGCTGCTGCAGCTCCTAACTGAGTACAAGGACGTGTTCGCATGGGAATATGATGAGATGCCAGGTCTGGATACAAGCATCACCATGCACCGTTTAGACATCATCCCAGGGTCTAAACCGGTCAAGCAAAGCACCAGAAGCTTCAGGCCAGAACTCAACGTGAAGATCAAGCAGGAGATAGTCAAGCTCCTAGATGCCAAGTTCATAGAGCCAAATCATCACCCCACATGGCTGGCCAACATCGTGCCGGTGGTGAAGAAGAACGGACAGCTCCGCATCTGCGTGGACTTCCGAGATCTCAATCGCTTCTGCCCTAAGGACGATTTCCCACTGCCCAACATCGATCTGCTCATCGATTCAACAGCAGGCCATCGCATGTTCAGTTTCATGGACGGTTTCAGCGGGTACAATCAAATCAAGATGGATCCTGAAGACGCGCGGAAAACCGCATTCATCACTCCTGTGGGGGTATTCAACTACACGGTAATGCCATTCGGTCTTAAGAACGCGGGCGCAACCTATCAGCGGGCCATGATGGCTCTATTCCACGACATGATGCACAAAGAGGTGGAATTCTACGTGGATGACCTGGTGGTTAAATCCAAGCACGAAGCGGATCACCTTGCAGACCTGCGAAGGGTGTTCAACAGATGCAGGAACTTTCAACTGAAGATGAACCCCATGAAATGCGCATTCGGTGTGACCTCGGGGAAGTTTTTGGGATGCGTAGTCCATCGCCAGGGGATCGAGCCTGACCCTGCGAAAGTGTCAGCCATCACCCGCATGACGCCACCCCATAATCAAAGTACCTTGAAAACATTCTTGGGAAAACTGTCGTATCTGCGGAGATTCATCCCAGCGATTGCAGAAATCACATGCTGTTTTAGCACTCTCCTCAAGAAGGACGCCGCGTACAACTGGGCTCCGGACCACGAAGCTGCATTCGAAAAGCTGAAAGAGCTGCTCACGTCCTCAAAGATAATGATCGCGCCTCAGCTGGGATCACCGCTTCTGCTATATCTCACATCAACAAGGAGATCTATAGGAGCACTCTTGGCTCAGGAGTATGAAAGCCAAGAGAGGCCCATCTACTATATCTCTCGCATTGTGCAGCCTGCTGAATCAAGGTACACAGATATCGAACGTCATTGCCTTGCTTTATTCTTTGTGATAGAAAAGTTGAGACACTATTTCGCATCACACAAAGTAGTGGTGGTCACCAAGAGCGACCCCATAAGATACTTGCTAACTCACACTACTCCGGGCGGGAGACTGGCGAAATGGTACATGACCATCTCTCAATACGATATCACATGCGTGAAACCAAGAGCGATTAAGTCGCAGGCGGTAGCGGATTTGTTGGCACAGTTTCCCGACAACAGCCACGAACCTGTAATCGAAGAAGAGCTTGAAGGCCCTGAAATCTACGCAATCGACGTGCCTTATTGGACCCTCCACTTCGACGGTTCGTCAACCAGGAAAGGCGGAGGCATTGGGATAGTCTTGACAAGGCCAGACGGGGAAGTCATACAGATGTCCGCAAAGCTCAACTTCGCTGTCACAAACAACGAAGCAGAATACGAGGCTCTCATCGTGGGGCTCCGTGCGGCGAAAGCCTTGGAAGTGAGCAACTTAACAGTCATGGGAGATTCCAAGCTGATTGTTAAGCAAGCCTCGGGCGAATACGGTTTGAAGGAGATCAACCTCCTGTCTTATCGCACCCTAGTACAGAAACTGATGCAACAATTCTGCGATGTGAAGTACGAGCACAAGTCCCGAGCAGACAACAGGCACGCAGATGCCTTAGCAACTTTGGGATCTAAGGTCAGCACAGACAAATGCCCCGCAAGGATTTCCATCGAAGTGCGAACATCGTCGGCATTAACAGAAGATGCGTGCGACGACGAACACATGGATGATGCAGACTGGCGGAAAGCAATCCTGCAAGCTATTACGAAAGGCACCAGCAGCGAAAGCTGGGCACTCACAAAAGGATACTGCATCCACGACAACACCCTTTACTACAAGGGTCCTGGAGGAATACTCATGCGGTGTGTCTCCGAGCAAGAGGGACAACAGCTGTTAGAAAAGATTCACCAACACGCTTGCGGAGAAAGCGAGGTGTCAATCTACAGAAAGGCTCAGAGATATGGCATTCATTGGCCAGGCATGTCAACAGCTGCAGCCCTCATACAAGGGAAGTGCGAAAGTTGCGCGCTAATCAAAGACTCTCTACTCGTCGCCCTAACCGATGACGACACGGACTGGAGGAAGCCACTGTTTGATTTCCTCACCCAGGGCACCATGCCCGAATCGAGAAAAGAAGCCGAAAAATTGAAAAGGAAAGCGTCTCGATACGAGGTACAGGAAAACCTGCTTTGGCGAAGAGGTCACGAGGGCAACTTGCTGCGATGTCTAGACGGCAGAGAAGCACAAGAAGTCATGGACCTTTCTCATCAGGTGGAGCATCAAGGAGGTGCGAAATTATGCAGACAGCTCCTCTCAATCGGATACTTCTGGCCCACAATGGAAGTCGATTGCCGCACCAAAGTGCGACGCTGCCAAGAATGCCAATTCAAAGGGAACCTAGTGCACGCTCCCGCCGTGGACTTACATGCATTAGGGACGCCATGGCCATTTCACACATGGGCTCTGGACTTCATCGGTCCCATCCGACCGACGTCGCATGGGAACCATTTCATTCTCACCGCAACCGAGCTGTTCACCAAGTGGGTGGAAGCAATACCACTAAAGACGGCAAATGCGCTGGCTGTGGTCAATTTCATCCAGGAAAGCATCGTATGCAGGTTCGGAATCCCAAACACCATTCTTTTAGATAACGGTACTCCTTTTGTTAATCGCCAGGTAGCTGCGAAATTAGCGGAGTACAATATCAGGCAGATATGTTCTACCCCTTACTACCCGAAGGGAAACGGACAAGCCGAAGCGACTAACAAGACGCTGTTGAGAATATTGAGCAAAATGGTCGCAGACGACCACAAGAAGTGGGCCGACTCTCTAAGCATAGCTCTGTGGGCCTATAGAACTTCTCCAAGGACACCCACAGGGGTCTCGCCATTTCTACTGTGTTATGGGGCCGAAGCTGTGGTACCTGCGGAGGTTAGAGTCAATTCGGCAAGGCTGGCCTTCCACGCACTCTATGAAAATCAACGCGATCATGACTTAATCTTGCTGGAAGAAAAGCGAGAACAAGCCAAAAGGACTAACAAGCGGTACCAGGAAAGAATCGCTCGCGCCTACAACAAGACAGTCCAGCGAAGGGATTTCGCAGTCGGAGACTTGGTCTTGCGCGCATCCGACCACTGCATGCGAGAAGCAACTCACCCAAAGTTCGCAGCTAATTGGGAAGGACCCTTCGAAGTCACAGAAGTCTTCGATAGTGGCTACTGCAGCATACGAAGGTTGCACGGTACAACCTCAACTCCCAGTTCAATCAACATGCGCTGGATCAAGAAGTACTATCCCTGACTTCTCTCATTTCATACGTTTTATGATAACGTGCTTAATGTCTCATGTGGCTAGGATTTACGCAATCTCCTCTCCCATATGAGAGGATTGTAATCCCATCTCTCCCATATGAGAGCGTTATAATAAAAGAATTCTCCCAAATGAGAAGTTCATATTTCTAGCTGTTTATGTTGCTCTATTTAATTTGTTATTACTGTTAACAATGGTTTATTCGCTGCAATAGCAATCCATACAAACTGCGATCTTAAGTGATCATCTAAGCCTATCTCTACGATAGCAGCTAACGCAAACGCGATCTTAAGTGATCATCTAAGCCTATCTCTACGATAGCAGCCAATGCAATGCGATCTTAAGTGATCATCTAAGCCTATCTCTACGATAGCAGCCAACTCAAATGCGATCTTAATTGATCATCTAAGCCTATCTCTTACGATAGCAGCGAAGCGCAAATGCGATCTTAATTGATCATGTAAAGCCTATCTCTAACGATAGCAGCTAATGCAAATACGATCTTAAGTGATCGTCTAAAGCCTATCTCTCACGGTAGCAGCCAACTCAAATGCGATCTTAATTGATCATGTAAAGCCTATCTCTTACGATAGCAGCCAAGCGCAAATGCGATCTTAATTGATCTTGTAAAGCCTATCTCTTACGATAGCAGCCAAACGCAAATGCGATCTCAATTGATCATCTAAGCCTATCTCTCAAGATAGCGGTCTATACAAGTGCGATCTCAAGCCTATCTGTTACGATAGCAACTTATATGCAAAGTGATTTTAGTTGATCACCCAAGCCTCTGTTGCGATGGCAACGCATGCGCAAGATTATCTTACTGGATCTTCTAAAAGTATATCTGTTGCGATAGCAATTTACGCGAGAAACGATCTCAAGCAGTTCGCTAATAAAGCCTATCTTTTGTGATAGCAGTTCGCACCACTTAACGATCTTCATTGATCTGCTAAGGACTATCTGCTACGATAGCAATGATGTGAAAACGATCTTAAAGGGTCCAATTCACCCATGGGGGAAAGCTCGTACAGCATTTGCACGTCCTCGAGCGTGGGGGCAGCCTCGAACTCAGCAAAATGGAACGTGTGAGTCGCAGGTGAGTAGCGGGACAGAAGGTCTAGAAGCATGGATTGATCCAGCTTCACGGCAGCACCCTTCATAGCACGGATAGCAAAGTACACGCCGGCTTCGTTAAGAGTCTCGGCGTGATGATCCAACACGTGGTCAATCCACTCATCCATATAGTCCAATTTCTGGACGAACGCCTGAGTAGAAATCGCAGTATACGGGAAGTGCCCGTTCTCGATCCCCAATCGAACTACATCCTCGGAACCAACCCACTCGAGCAGGGCTGAGTTAACTGGGCGAGTCAACGTCAGCAATCGCTCAGCGGGAACAGGATCAGGCATCCTCTTCGCCTTTATCCTCGTATGGTAGAAATCTTTGCCGCCTAAAAAGGGGGCTTTTCGCCACAAGGCCTGTGGAAGGTCGGGTATCTCTTCATCTTCCTTGACGGGTCTGGTTACTCTTGTCTTGGCCATTCCTGCGAAAGAGCAAGAAAAAGGGGGGAGAAATACCACACTTCAGTTTGAATTTTGGATCTATGCGAAGGAAAACGAACAGTTCCGGTATCGATTTCAGAAATTGGGGAATTTCAAGATCCATATTGTTGAAAGATTAAAACGAAGCGGGTTCAAAGATCAAAACCTCTTCACAAATCCCATGGGTTTACAGATTCAACGCAGTTCAAGGCAAACACTGGTATCTTAAATCAAAAGTAAACGAGGCCAACCTTGTTTTCTTGAAGATTGCTTGGATATGCACAATTGAAGAACACGGATTGCAGTTCTGAACTGGTGATTGATTATCTGGATCTGCTCTCGAAGATCTCCGGGTACCATTCACTTTAAGAGGAAAAATTAATGCTTTGCAATAATGGGGGATACAAGGTATTTATCCAAAACAATGAAGGGTTGCGTCCTTTCGATAGTCGAATCGCAACCGTCACCGTCGAATCGCGCAATCACAGGACAAGCTGACGTCACGCCTAAAACCCTAAAGGTCAGACGGCACGACTCTAGGGGTTTTAGGTCATAATGACACGCACGGGGGCTGAACTTACCCGTATTTGAATTGGTGCGTGGCGGCGACGCGTATGTTGGTTTCCGCGCATGGAAGTCTATACGGCTATGAGTCTTCACGCGCAGAAAGGGGGCTAATGTAGATACTGCTTTCTGACATGACAGATCTTGGCCACGTGGCAGCCATCCAGCACACCATATTGTGCTCCACACACACTGGATCACCAGCCGAGCTGATCCATGTGGGGGCTGCGAGACAGAGCCCTCGCATACCACTGCACGGGACTTGTAGGGACTTAGTGGTTTGGAGGCTAGAGTAAGCCCTGTCGCGTGCGAGTCAAGCCCGCGCGCGACCTTTAGTAACTGTTTTGAGAGATTTATGGCACGAGCTCCATAAACCCGGTCAATCCGGTCAAACCCGGTCAACCTCGTAACGGTTCCGGTATTCGCGCACCACGTGCTCTAACGGTTCCTATATACTCGGACGAACGTGCCGTTATGGTTAAGCTAATTAAGCCGCCATTAATGGGCGCATTAACCACACTACAACGGTCACGTTCTCCAGTATATATATATCGTCAACCTTTCCATACAAAGGAGGACACACTGCCATACGCGGAAGCTCTGCCAAACCTCTGTCTCTCTCTCAGACATTGCTACTGACTTACTCTCTCCCTACACACACCTCTACTCTTCCTGTGCGATCCTTGATCCACTACACACGGTGTACACGGAGGTCTCCCTGCCGGAATCTCTTGTGCACACACATATATCGACAAACACAAATATTGTCGATAAATCATGAAACTAGCTACATATAATTGCTTGTCGACAAAAAACTGTCAATAAAGGCCATATTTGTCGTAGTGAAGGCACTGCCACAGATTGTCTGTTCAGCTATTCAATTTACATATTTATATCCTTTCTTGCACATTTGTTCCTGGTTTCATCCCTATTGTCATTTTTTCTTTGATGCACATCCAAATTGTTAGATTTTGGTGATTCAAACCTAGGAAAAAAAAAATTGACTTGGTCCAAGGCGGCAAAGTATTGTTTCCTTATTCGTTTTGGAATTGTTTCCTTGTTCGTTTTGGCAACGTTTGGACGTTGCTTTGGGCACAAGTCACTAGTTTAGGCCTATATATGGGTGTAGGACTCTTCTATTGACATGTGTGGTGTGTCTTGGATTGTAATTGGCTCTTTCATCAATAAATTGGTTCGTTTTGGCCGTGGATGTAGCTAGCCTAAAAACTAGTGAACCACGTTATATCGTTGTGTTGTTCTTCATCTTCTTCTTCGTCTAATTACTCTTCTTGGTTCGCCAACAACTGACATCGTGCTTCCGCGCATCGTTTTTTAACAAGTGGTATCAGAGCCAGGATGTTGGGTTAGGGTTTGTTGGTGATGAGTGATGGCGAAATCGTTTGGGATGAAAATCTATCGTGTTGATGAGAATTTTGTTGACACACCCACCACCAAGTTCCTTATTGGGGGAACTATTGAGTTCCTTGTTGTGGGAGCTATCGGGTTCCTTATTGGGGGAACAACCGGGTTCCTTATTGGGGGAGCTATCGGGTTCTTTTTCGTGGAGCATCGGGCGCGCATTCTAGCGCGAATTTGGAGGTTCACGTGCAATTGGCGTTCCGGCGCAATCGGGCTTCCAACATGGAACATGGGCATGTGGATCTAAATTGGGCTCATCCGTTGCAAGAACTCGTAAGACTTGGAGCATCGGCATGGAGCAATATTGTTCGGGCCGCTAGGAGTATTCAAGTCAAGGTGGAGACGGCTCGGATCAACCGGCGGATTTGGCTCGTGGCATGGACCAATTGATGTGTCTTGTTGGCACGCAATTGATTGGTAGCGCGTTGTTGGGCGCGCATTGCTTGGATGCATGTTATTGGGCATGTGTTGATTGGGGGCGTGTTATTGTGCACGCATTGATTGGTGACACGTTATTGGGTGTGTCTCGTTTGGCGTCTTGGTCCGGTATATTGGTGGCGCAATTGGCATGACATTGATTGATAGGCACTTTCATCATCAAGTGTCATTGTGATGATATTGGGGAGATGCATTGTGTCATGGTGGATTACAGTGTGTTGGTTGAGACACACAAGTCTATGCGTTTGTTGAGACGCAAAGACGCGCTTGTTAAGGCGCATAGTTGATGTGTTCCAATACCGCAAATTTGGGAATACATCATATCGGTTGATTGGTTGATCGTTTCGATTAGGGTGGAGCACTTCAAATTTGATTGTTGGAGGTGCATCTACAATTGGCGTGTTCGTTGAAAAAGACGGATGGCAATCGGAGAAACGATTTGGTGAATTGGGTGGAGGCGTTCTTGATTGGGAAGCGCATCCACAATTGGATTGATGAGGAGCATTAGATTGGTTGCTAGGGTGTTTGAATCAAGGTGGAGATTTGTTAGATTTTGGTAATTCAAACCTAGCATAGAAAATTGACTTGGTCCAAGGCGGCTAAGGATTGTTTCCATATTCGTTTTAGAATTGTTTCCTTGCTCGTTTTAAAATTGTTTTCTTGTTCGTTTTGGCAACGTTTGGATGTTGCTTTGGGCACAAGTCACTAGTTTAGGCCTATATATGGGTGTAGGACTCTTTTATTGACATGTGTGGTGTGTCTTGGATTGTAATTGGCTCTCTCATCAATAAATCGGGTTGTTTTGGCCGTAGATGTAGCTAGTCTCAAAACTAGTGAACCACGTTATATCGTTGTGTTGTTCTTCATCTTTTTCTTCGTCTCATCACTTTTCTTGGTCCCCGACAACTGGGCATTGCGCTTCCGCATCGTTTTCTAACACAAATCCCTGCAAATTTTATAATCAGCGACTTTGCATAGGCCAACCTAGATGTTCCGTCCCCGAAATTCAAAAATCGAAACTGTTAGTGGGGGGGGCTCCGTGTAGCTTACAGTGAAGATAATATCCTACAATTTCCATGATACGCCATATATGGATGAGGAGCAACTTATCTGGTGTGTACCTGATATCCTCTTTAATATACCTCTCCTTCATTCTTTCATCTTCTCTTCTTATTTGCTTTTTCAAGTGTGTTCAAATGTTAGACCGATATTTGAAGTTCTTGGATGGTTAACCAGTGGGCCATAGTGTCTAAGTCAATTTTCTACCAACGAATGCTTATTTAGGTGTATGCAATCTCTTTTACTATGTCAACGCAATCAACGATGCAATATTTCTCAATTTCCTATCTACGACTACGATAATTTTTCTTGATATCTTACGATTCTATTCCTGAAGATGTCGTATTACCAAAAATTCGATTTGTATGTCTTATGTGCATACTGTGTGATCTTAAATCGGCTTCGACGAGCAAATTGGTTTCAGGAGCACTAGCAAACATATTGAAGAGGAATAGGAAGACATTTCCTATCGATGTGCAAGTAACACACTCAGTAATATGTATTTGATTATCTAATTCACTATTTAAAGTAGAAGACTATCGCGTACTTGGTTACATTTTCTCTTACGGTCTGGGTCTGGGCACTGGCAGTGCCCGTAGCTACAGTTGTGGAGTGTGAACTATATTTTTCAATGAGTGAAGCGGTTTGCCTCTAAGCTCAACGACAGTTATCTAGAAGGAATCTTATGTGAAAGGATATTGGGTAAAAGATGCGCAGGATCATATTGATTAAGTTGTTGGAGAAAGCGCAGAAGCAAAACTCTCAACTCTCATTTATGTGATGCACAAGATCATGTTGATGAAGTTGCATGAAGAACAGAAGTGGATAGATGGATTGTCAACTTATTTTTCAAATGTAAAGCACTAAAACTTTGATTGATTTTCTACTGTAATATTCGGTATGATTTGGTAGGTGTTTTTGTTACATGTTATCTATCATTGTTTGTATCATTGATATTTTAGGAACCTCAAAAGTAAACTGAGGTTGGAGTCCTATATGAACGTCGGGTTCACATCTTAACTGTTGAGTGTATAGTGCCCTGAGGGCGCGGAGTATGCACTTGAATAATATAACGAGTATAAAGTCTTTATTAATAAATGTCACGATAAGAATGCTTTCAGGACATACACTAACATAAAGTTTCTTCATGGGCTATAGGAATGTCGTATGGTTTGGATTCCAACATATGGATTTGACATTGTTGTGTCTCCCTTGTTATGCTCTTTTGGATTAGACATTGTTGTGTTCTTCTGTCAATATCTTATCCAATAGTAAAAGAAAAAGAAAAGGTACATCGAAGTAACACAAAAATGTTATAATAATCAAATAATTTGCATCGATTACCAAAATTATATATCAAAGATTTCTCTGTTCCACTGAGCATAGTGGCGTACAAGCGCGTCATGGGCATGAACAAGAATATCCGGCATAAGTCTTCTGACTGAAGTTGCAAGTGTCCTATCAGACTAAAGTTGCACCTAATTATTTGCGGGTAGGTGTGACGATCCATAAATATTGCATTTATGTCAGTTTTATCATTAGACCAGGAGAGAGTCTGCTTGCCGTAAATTGAATTGACAGGAGCTTACTGCAACAAAAAAATGGAAAAAAAATGAGCAAGTAATGTAAATCGTAGAAACAATTTGGACATATAAAGTAAAAAGGAATAGCAAAAGATATTTTTACCAAATCATGTCACAATGTTCCTTGCTAGCATAAGTGGCGGCAACCTCTAAATGATCAAACCACGACAACATTTTTGCCCTGGAAATCAGAAGACAAAAATTTTGTTTTTTCAAAATGTTCAGAATCAGGAGCTCGAATTTTCGGTGAAAGGAAGTAAGTGATCGAACCTCTGCAGAAACGTTCTTGCAAGTTCCAATATTTGCTTCGTCAGATTCATAGTTGAGGTCACAGGTGCGATGGCTACAATATTGTGGTGGTTTATTTGATTCATTGTTGCAACACTGATCAACTGACTCTCTCTTGGTCTAATGATAAAACCAGACATGAATGCAATATTTATGAATCGTCACACCTACCCGCAAATAATTAGGGTGCAACTTTAGTCTGTGGGGACACTTGAGACTTCAGTCAAAAGACTTATGTCGGATATTTTTGTTCATGCACATGACGCACTTGTACGCAACTATGCTCACTGGAACAGAGAAATCTTTGATTATCGTAGTAATCGTTGCAAATTATTTGATTATAACATTTTTGTTGCAAACAAACAAACAAAGCTTGGTTAGGGTGGTTGGTTGGTTAGAGACTCTGATGGAAATATAAAGTTCGGGGTTGGCATTTGAAAGTTGCTCTTCTGCTTTAATGGCTGAGGCACTAGTTTTAAGGCTAGCAATTTGGAAAGTTTCTCAAGACTGAGTGGAGCATTGCAGATTTGAAGTGGATAATCAAATTCTAGCTGAATGTGTTGCCAGCAGAGGAAGATGGGATATAGAAGCTCTTGTTTCTGACATTTCCTCTTGGCTATCTAACTCTACTTTTAGTGTTGGTTGGGTCTCTAGAGAAGCTAACTATGCAGCAGACTCTCCAGCAAAATCTGTTAGAAAAGAAAGAGAATTGTTAAAGGATAGAGGACAGTTTAGAAAAGTAGTGGAGGAAGAGAAAAAAAGATAATGTTTTGCCTTAGTTAATGAAATTTGGTTGGACAAAGAAAATATGGTGACATAGTTTTTTTTTTGGTTGTTGGTGTACATAATAATAATTTTTTGTTCGTGGTATTTTGTGACTTGTTAACTGTCCAGTCAGAAGAGCGCACACAACCCCCAATATTCAATGTCTTGTTGTGATAAATTTGAGCTACCTGAACACGAACAAGAACAAAACTCATGGGCATCCGTCCGAATAACTTGACTTTTTGTTCTTATTCGTTGTCAGGAAGCTCAAATTCATGATAGCGAGACACTGAATACTGGAGTTGTGTGCGCTCTTCTGATCGAGGTTGCAGTGAACGGGTCAGAAAATACCACAAATAAAATATTATTATTATTATCATGTACACCTGCAAAAAAAAAAAAAAAAAAAGTCACCAGATTGATCAATGTTACAACAACCAAAATTGTAGCCATCACACCAATGACCACAAAAAGGCTTACATTCTTGTTAACAGGTTCATAATAGTTTTCCTTGTGACGGCTATTGAGTTTACCTGTCCAAAACTCACGAGGAAAGGTGCGTGCTTCCGGATCGAGCAAGGTGTTGAAGGAGAATATATGATGACGGTGGAACACAAGAGGCTGAAGGAGAATATATGATGACGGTGGTGGTGGTGGTGGTGGTGGTGGTGGTGGTGGTGGTGGTGGTGGAGGTAGAAGAAGAAGAAGCACAGTTGAGGGTTAAAGGAGAATAGATGACTATGATAGTGTGGTGGTGATGGTGGTCGAAGTAGAAGAAGAAGCACACTTAAATAGCCCATGCAAAAGCACCATGAGGTGAATGCTCGTACAATCACAATAAACTATTCAGTGTGGTGGTGGTGATTCTGATCGAATACGTGGTACAAAAGAAAAGTTAATTCGAGATCCGTTGTTTCTTGTGTGATACTAGTGTTGTTTCTTTTCTTTCAAGTGAGAGAAAAAAAGGCACAAATTTTAAGAAATTTGTGTTTTTGACAATTTTACCCTCGCAAAAGTAATGTTTCTGCAAAAATCTTTGTAGTATAAGTATTTATCAGTTCATTTTGACCTACTAATTTAGTTAGAGATAAGATACATGATTGTATTAATCTTTTCATTGTATTGCACTTCTTTCCTCAACACCACAATATTATGAAAACATTGACAAATTTTCGTATTATATCGTTAGCTAAATTAGTCGATCAAAGTGACCTCCCTAAAATTAACTGTGAAGATTTGAGTGAAAGATGCCAAGCATTTTATCATTGATGAGATTAATAAATAATAACCGATGATAATCTTATCGGAAAAATATCCTCGAACTTCTCAAAATGATGCAACGTACATTATTAAACATATTTAAATGATAAGTTTGAAATACAAATTATTCCTTACTACCACCGCAGCATGCGAAGCATGGTAAAAAGACAATTAAATTATTGGGGAAGAAGAGATGGGACATAATGGTACATATGAAGTGCATGACATGATGCTTGTTTTTCGGCTGTTTTTAATAAGGTAGTTTGGATAACAAGGTTTGGCTTGTTTGATTAATCAAACTAGGTGAATGTTTGGATTTACGAATTTTGATTTTGAGGCTTCGAGTTTTATGTGAGCAGAAATATAAGTGAAATGTGTGTCCTATAAATTTTGGACTGAGGTTTTGGTTAACTTTTGATAGAGGTTAACTAAACTATAATATCCAAACAAGACCAATTAGTCGGTTTAACTGGTTTATGTTTGGCAGCCTTCTTTGAAAACCATTTAAGTTAGTTTATTGTAGCAATAATCGAAGAAAATAAGAAGAATGGCACACCCTAATCACCACAAAGTGTATATTAATTCTTTTGAGAGTGGGAAAATAATTTTTTTAGAATAAAAAAAATATTTTCCCACTCTAAAAATAAATTCTTTTGAGAGATGTTATAATTTCTTTTTTTAGGGACAATATTATACTAATTAAAAATATGATTCAGAAAATATGCACCAAGTAACTTATGTGGAAAATTGAAAGTGCAGAGTATTTTGTGTCACAAATATAATAGTGTAAGTATGTTTTATGTCAATGACCCTAAAATAATGTACGACCTGGGTGGGGAGAAAAAGTTAATACTATTAAAAAGTCAATGACGTAACGCTTTTATTGTTTAATGAAAATTACTAATAACTTTTGTCTATTTAATGACTTATTATTTAACTCGAAAGTTGGTGATTTTTTTTTTTTTTGAAATAAACGAAAATATCTGATATGACAATTTTGTCGTGTACTTTTTAAAATAGACAAAAGAAATTTACTAAAACCCAACTTATTTTCTCCACAAATTCTACACTCAAACTTGAAAATATAAAATTCAAAATCCATTTAAAAAAATGAACACCCAACCCACCCTTTTTGTTCAGAGTTCAGACGGATACCAATGGGTCCTCCTCACTTTCTCCTGGCCCCGCGTGAGAAAACTTTCAGAGACATGTGACCGATTGGTCCATTCGCATAGACTTTCCTCTAGTGTTGAATGAATCTTTATTTCTCATTACATTGAGAGATCATATCATATCATTTGGTACAGATGAATTCACGGGTTGGTTAGCCAGGCACGCATGTCACTCGGACGAAATGTTGACATCACCAGTTTATAAATGATGTCGTCACTCAAATCCGTACAAATATGTCGGTATCTCATTGACTCTTATTCAATGGTTATTATTCAATGGTTATTGAGCCTGTTTGGTAGTAGTACCAACTTAAAATCTAAAAAATCAGCTGAAATGTTTTGGAGAAAATAAGCTGGCTGAAAATCTAAAGTAGTTGAAAATTGTAAAGATGTTTGGGATGAGATTAAAATCTACAGAATGTGAGAGAATCTGCAAAATTGAAGATTAAATAATCTGCAGATTATTTGCCTAAAACAGATTTTAATCGGTATTGCAAAATGGTGAAGCAAACGAAATTAAATTAAATTGGCCGATTTTAATCAAAATGGATTAAAATGGGACTTACCAAACATGCACATTGACTCTCATTGAAAACTGGTAATACATCTCTTCCTTCTCTTTCACCATACTTTACTTTTTATCATTATTTATTGAATCACTTTGATCTGATAATTTGATTAGCAAAACGATACAAGAATTTGGTAATATTTGAATGGTCTTTATTTTTTGAAGAGAATATTTACATGGTCTTGTAGATTAAACTTAACACTACACAACCATGAAAAAAATTCAAAAAATTACTGATATCCAAATCACCGGGTCAAAGTTACCCAAGTACGAGTAAAAAGCCAAACAACGATGAAATTAAAGAAACGGATGTTGTACTACTTTTACATACAACTATCGTTATGTCTCTGCTATTTGTTCCCATATTAACTTTTTGACTCGTATTTGAGTCACTTTGCCCGAGTGATTTGATAGCAAAACTATGCAATTTATATTTTTCAACGTATTATGAAGAACATTTTACTCCACAACACCATGATAAGATTATAAAAAAATTATATTATTTTACTATCCAAATTATCGGATCAAAGTGACACAATGAAGATTGATAAAAATCATGATGGGAACAAAGAGCATTGACAGAGTGGTAAGGTGGTGTAGATAGGGCCTTTTGGGCTAGCAGATCTTGGCCACGTGGCAACCATCCAGCACACCATATTGTGCTCCACACACACTGGATCACCAGCCGAGCTGATCCATGTGGGGGCTGCGAGACAGAGCCCTCGCATACCACTGCACGGGACTTGTAGGGACTTAGTGGTTTGGAGGCTAGAGTAAGCCCTGTCGCGTGCGAGCCAAGCCCGCACGCGACCTTTAGTAACTGCTTTTGAGAGATTTATGGCACGAGCTCCATAAACCCGGTCAATCGGGTCAAACCCGGTCAACCTCGTAACGGTTCCGGTATTTGCGCATAACGTGCCGTAACGGTCCCTATATGGGCGGACGAACGTGCTGTTGTGGTTAAGCTAATTAAGCCGCCATTGATGGGCGCATTAACCACACTGCAACGGTCACATTCTCCGTTATATATAGGACGTTAACCTTTCCATACAAAGGAGGACACACTAGCCATACGCGGAAGCTCTGCCAGACCTCTGTCTCTCTCTCAGACATTACTACTGCCTTACTCTCTCCCTACACACAACCCAACTCTTCCTGTGCCATCTCTGATCCTCTACATACGGTGTACACGGAGGTCTCCCGCCGGAATCTCTTGTGCACAGGTGGTAAAAGCAATAATGATTTGATTTTGGAAAAGAAATTAAAGAATACCATATGAACTAGTAGTTAGTACTTGCGTCCGAGTGTGGAAATTTCAAATCTTAACTTCAAAAATTAAACCGCCTAAATCGCAAACCGATTGAACCGTGCTAATCAGTTTGGTTTAAGTTTGTAAAATTTTAAACCGAAATTAAACAGTTCGATTTAGGTTCGGGAATTCCAAACGCAGACAAGAAGTAGAAAGAAAGTCAAACAACGTTCTTAGTTAGGTTAAAGAGATCTCAAAAGCTGAAAAATTTGGAATAATAATTTAGAAGGAAATAAATTGCTTGTATGCGACATGCTGCTTAAATAGCAGAAAACCTTAATTACTGCCAAAGTAGTAAAAAATAAAAACGTTCCATAATTGTACCACTAACTAAGGACGAGATTCTAAAACAGTCTCAATTTACGGAATCGCAAAAAAAAAAAAAAAAAAAAAAAAAAAAAAAAAAAGAAAAAATTGACAATCTCGAGTTGTTACGCGCCAAAGTCTTACCATAAATAGTAAAGAAAACATAAAAATTAAAATTTGACACCCCAAACGGTGTCTGGTCGTCGCAAACTGACATACGTACGAGTCAAAAGTTCTTCGTTGTTATTGTTTAGCGATTTTGCATCAAATAGGGATGTACCCACCATCAACAGGTCACGTCTGTCATGCGTCACGGCTAAACCATTGAAACCATTTATATTAATAAATGATTACTATGCGTACTTATATATGGTTAGTTCTCTTTTTCAAGACATTATATGTAATTTTTAATTTGATGGCTTCATACTAGGCAATACAAAATTAGGTGTGGTGACATTGGTTGTTGAAATTTAACAATTTAAATGTCTCGACTCTGGGCAATAGTGATTTTTTTTTCCAGATAAACCTTTTCATTAAGAAGAGGGAATGGCCAAGCGGCCCATTACATTATTTGCTAACACATGAGAGGCCCAATCCGGTGGTTGGGCTTTCCAATCTTTCACCTCCATGTGTCCAAGTCCATGAGCTGCAAACGAGTGGGCACAACGGTTGAATTGTCGAGGTACATGAATACACCTGTGTTCTTTGATGTTCTAGAGGATTCCTTCACATTCTTCGATACACCTCTCTACCTTTGTGTGGTCTTCTGGCTCCTTTCCCATTTATCTGTTTCTCATCTCTCTTGCTAGAGAGAGAGAGTCTGTTTCGAACTGAACTTTCTCTAAATACATCTCCGACGCCATTTTTACCCCTTCCGTAAGCGCCTCTGCTTCGGCTGCGATGGCGGAGATGGTCAACGGGATGGGTTTAGATCTACCGGCGATGAAGACATTATTCGGATCTTTGATTACAACCCCAATCGCTGCTTTCCGAATCCTCGGATTCCAAGCCGCATATGTGTTAATCAAAACCCACCCTGTTGGAGACGGCTGCCGAGTAGTTTCCCGGTGGGTATGTCCGATATGAGCCTTAGAAGCCGCTAAACCACCATGCATGTGGTCTTCCACCTCTTTCATGTACTGTCCGACCTCTTCAATTAGATCAACTGGATTCAGGCTCTTGTTTCTAAAGATCCGGTTGTTTATGTTTTGCCAAATCTTCCAAATCAAAATACACATCTTCTCTCTTTCCTTATTCTTGGCTTTTAGAAATAGATCTGGGAACCAGATCTGGAAATCTCCTTTGATTTAATGAACAAACTCCTGGCCAAGTAACAGATTCCAGCACTCTCTGATTTTTTTTGCAATAAGAGAATAAATGAGTTTCAGTTTCATCTTCTTTGTTGCAAATAACGTGCCTTCTATCAATATTGATTCATCTTCTACTGAGGTTTGTACGGACTGGAAGCCCTCTATTGATGGCTCTCCAAATTGGGTAAAGTGTTCTCTTTGGTAATTTTTGATTCCAAAAGAGACACCACCAGTCCTGATGCTTGAACGAGGTCCCTCCGAGAGGTCTTAATTTTTGAGCATTTTGTTGATGGAATAGCAATTTGTATGCCGATTTAACTGTATACACCCATTTTTCTAAAAAATGCCATATGAGCCGATATGGGATGTTAACACGAAGGATAATTATCCTTTTAATTTCTTCAATATCATCTTGCCAGAACAAAGATTGCAGTTTGTGCTCGTCCCATTCTCTGCTTTCTGTGATAAACTCTGCAACTTTGACCTCTGTGTTACTTTGGTTAGGGGTCATTGGCCTGAACCGAAATGGCCTATACAACCATGGATCTTTGAAGGCCTCCAGGTTTTCACCACTCCCCAATCTCCATCTACAGCCACTAATGACCAGATTCTTGCTAGAGTGGATACTTCTTCAAAGATGAGAACTTCTGCCTCCTTCCTCTAAATTTAGCTATATATTATTTCTGTAATATTTGTGCTTTAAAACTTTAGCATGATGGGATTCTATTTTTTGTAGCAGTCTCCAAAATTGCTTTCCTAGCAGCGTTGTGTTGAAATTTTTCAGGTCGTGGAATCCAACTCCCCATTCTGCCTTGTTGAATTTCATCATCTCCCATGCTATTCAGCTGATCTTTGTCTTATTATCATCCGAACCCCACCAGAATCTAGCCATGACAGAATCAAACTTGTTGCAGAGATTCACAGGTAACTTGAAACAACTCATTGAGTATGTAGGGATCGCTTCCATAACTGCCTTTAGTAGGACCTCCTTTCCAGCTGGTGAAAGATATTTCTCCTTCCAATTGCTTGTTTTGTTTTCTGCTCTTTCAAGGAGGCATTGAAAACTTGCAACTTTTTTCCTCCCCATCTCAGTTGGTAACCCCAGATACTTGTCGTGCAGCGAGACTTTCTTCACACCACAGAGAGAGCTCAGTTGACCTCCAACAGTTGCCGGAACATTGATGGGAAAGACAATTGAAGATTTTTCAAGATTGATTTGCTGCCCTGTGGCTCTTTCATATCTCTGTAATACCGTAGTTAAGGCTTCAATTTTTTGTCTTGTAGCTTTAGCGAATAGCATACTGTCGTCGGCAAAAAACAGATGTGAGACTTTAGGTCCACCTCGCAACACAGATGCTCCTGCAATAACATCACTAGACATACAACTCGTGAGCGCACGTGAGAGAACTTTACCACAAAACAAAAACAAGTAAGGTGAGATGGGACAACCCTGACGAAGCCCCCGCTTGGGCATTATATTACCGACCACTTGACCCTTAAAATAAAAGGATAAAGATGTCGTAGTAATGAAATTCTCCATGAGTTTAATCCATTTAGACCCAAAGCCCATCTTCAACATAATTTTAGTGAGGAACGACCATTCCACCCGGTCGTAAGCCTTGATAATATCCATTTTCAAAGCAAAAACCCCTTCTTTTCCTTTCATTCTTGTTTTCATGGAATGAAGGATTTCGAAGGCAGTAATAATGTTGTCCGTTATCAACCTTCCAGGAACAAAAGCCCCCTAGATTTTCGGAGATGATTGATGGCAGTATAATCTTCAAACGGTTTGACATCGTCTTCGACACCAGTTTGTAGATAACCGTACAGAGACTTATGGGTCGTAAGTCAGCATGTTTTCTAACTTGATTAACTTTTGGAATTAATGGAGGATGGTATGGTTGAATTCTTCAACACTTTTCTCCCCATTCAGAATTTGTAGCACGTACCCCCCCCCCCACATCAGCTTTGAGAAAATCCCAATTTTTCTGGTAGAATATTGCTGGGAATCCATCTATCCTCGGGGCTTTAAGCGGTCCCATTTGTTTCAGACTATCTGTTACTTCTTCCAGAGTATAAAGAGCCTCCATAAAATCACTTTGAGTCATGGTGATTCCCTCTGTGATAAAATTGAACATAAAATCAATTTCATCTTAGAGGGAGACGAAGATTTAAAAATACCTTCAAAGTACTGTGTTATAATCTGCACAATATTGCTATCATCTGTGCACCAATTACCCTGACTATCTTCCAGGCCCTTAACAGTGTTCATGATTTTTCTTGCTTACGCCTTTTGGTGGAAGAATTTCGTGTTTCTATCCCCACTTTTGAGCCATTGGATTCTCGACCTCTGCATCCAAATTTCTTCTTCTTTAAGGAGGAGGTTGTTGAGATTCCTTTTGGCTTGTCTGAGTTGAGCTTCCACCTGTGTCCTTTGATTTTTCTTCTCGAAATAGGCTATAGCCTTTTTTTGATCCTTTATTTGCTTCTTCAAATTTCCGAAGTTAGTTTTACTCCAAACTTGGAGTATTTGGGCACAAGACTTGAGTCTTGCCCTTAGTGTTTCCCTGGAGCTACCCCACTAATTTTTGATAACTTCTTGGCAGTCATCATTGTGAAACCAAGCGGCTTCGAAGAAAAATCTTCTTTCGCCCACCACACTTGTGTTCCGTTTTTGGGGGTCGAAACGTAGTTCAATTGGATTATGTTCCGACATTGAACTCACCAAGTGTGTGATTCTTGTGTTTCCATAGTTCATTCTCCACTTGAGAGTGACCACCACACGGTTAAGCCTCTCTCTAATATTAGCCTCATCGTCTTGGTTGTTGCTCCAAGTATAGGGGTTACTTACAAACCCAAGATCCTTGAGTTTGCAGTAGTGGAGCGTATCACGAAACGGGTGACTTTGACCCTTCCTTTTCCGCTTGGTATAATACTTCATTGAAGTCCCCCATTACACACCAAGGGGCATCCCCTTGTCGTTTTAGGCGACGTAAAAGCTCCCATGAGTTGTTCCGGTCACTTCTTTCGGGATCTCCGTAAAATCCCCTAAAGTACGAACTGATTTCATCATCTTCATGTTTCACCACACAATGAATATAGTGTATTGAACTTGAAATTGGCTTAACTTCCAATTTCTCGTCCCACAAAAGAGCTAAACCTCCCCTTCTGCCTTCACTGCTAACAAATGTTCCGTTTTCATACTCCACCTTTCTTCTTATTCGTCTCATCTCTTCCTCAGTTCTCCTCGTTTATCCTTTACGGTATCACAAAGGGTTAGAACGTTTCGGGGGTTGCCAAACCCCCGAACGTTCCATCTTAGGGAACTCATTGGGATAGGCAGGGCTGAGGTTCAGCCTCTGCCTCTGGTAAATTTGTAGAATCCACAATCTCCATTGTCAGGTCATCACTAGCAGTCATTGATGTTTCGGTCTCCTCCAATATCGTAGCATTCTTTTCGGAGACCTCTTCGTCTTCTTTGTTTTCTGCATTATCCGCACAGTTTCTTTTGCCACCCCCACAATTAGACCTTATTCCGTAACAATCATTTGTGGTTGACTGCTTTGCTTCCTCTTGTTTCCCGTGTCCTCTTCATGTTTCGCTTCTTCCATTTTCTTCCTGGCTCGATCCTTGATACTGATTGTTTTTCTCTTTTGTTTCCTGCTTCCTCCCCACTTTTGGTCTTTTGATTTGCTGTTTGATTGCGTAGCAAACGGGTTGGGTAATTCTACCTTTTTCCCACCATTATCTCCTTTTCCAAAATCGGATATCTTCAAGCCGGGTATCTCAAATCTTGGTGCATCAATGTTGGGATTTCCATCCATTATCTCTTTTCCCTTGGAGAAGGGATTTGGATTGCCAAAAATTAGATTTGTAACATGTTCCAGCAAGATCTCGACCCTCTTGAATAACAACTCATGTGTTCCACTAGAGACCACTCTTTTAGAAACGCATAATTCATATGGATTTTGTGCTCCTGGTGCATTATATTTCTTGGAACACAAGGCATATGAGGGCCTTGCGTCCTGCGTGTAACCACTGCTGGTGTAAACAACTTTTGCTTCCATCCACCTAGAACTGACCCCATTGGCGTAACAATTCCCCCAATGACATTGACATCAAAACAGAAATGAAATCAGTGAGTACATACAGAGAACAAGAACTTAACAATTTATCCTATTATTTTTTATAGTAGGTTTAATTCTTTGTGCCTTAGAAGATGAAGGGAGGTAGATGTCCCACAGGGCCTGCCAATTTGTTAGCACACATTTTTAAGAAGCATGATTTGTTTGCTTTTGGTTTACAAATCTACATAACAAATGTTTTTTTTGTTTGTATTGGATTCAACCTACCTAATTTTACCCTAATACTTGGAATCCCTAATTAAAAAAATAAAATACGAAAATGAATAAAACATAATAGAAGGAAAATGATTGTTTGTTATTGGATTTCTGGGTTTTGCACCCGAGGGAATACAATTGAATTTACTGATGTAAATGCATCATCGCTTTTGTATAAAGAAAATTCATGGCAAAATTGAAAGGAAACAGGATTTGGTAAGGGTTTGGAACCCTTTAGCAGTTGGAGGCCATCGTTGCGATGGAATTTCATGTGATGTCCAGCTTGTGTGCTTCTACTGGCTTGATCCTTGAATTCTGAATTCTCTCCGTTGCAGGAAAGCTTGCGTAATTCTCAGCAATTCCCTGCGCAGTGTTTTTTTTTTGCTCTTTGCTCTAGTTTCTGCTCTCTCTCTCTCTGCTGTATTTTTTTTCCTCCAGCCAAAAGTCGCCCTTTCCAACTTTGTGAGATCACAGATATCTTTGCAGATTTTGATGTTATCTCCAGGTTTTAGAGATAATATTGTCATCTCCAGATTTTTGAGATAATGGCAGGGTTTTTCTTATCTCTTGAATTTGAAATACCCAAATATATTCTCAGATGTTGGAGATTATCTTATCTACAAATGTAAGGGATAAGGAAGGTTTTTTTTATCTCTTTGATTTTAAAATCCCGCCAGTATTTTCCCATGTGCTGGAAATATACTTCAAATTTCTTGGCGATTCCACCCAGTTTCTGGTGTTTGTGAATTTTCAGAAATAAGGGACTTGGTTGAAATTTTAGTGCCAACAATATCTCATTTAATATGTTCACAATGCTTCATTGTATCTTTGGGTTGATTGAGGTATTTCACAAGTAACAAATTCAAGCAGTTGATGTTAAATTTCAGTCTAGGTTTTGCAACCAAGCAGTTGATGGTAATTTCAGTGTGCTCATATCTCATTTTATATGTTTACAATGCTTCATTGTATCTTTGAGTTGAGTGAGATATTTCACAAGCAACATATTCAAGCAATTAAGCAGTTGATGTTAAATTTCGGTGTAGGTTCTGCTTGGGGTGCTCATATCTCATCTTATATGTTTAGAATGCTCTGCTTGACCATGATAACTATCAAGCTTGCTTCATATTGGTGTCGAGTTTTTGGTTTGATTAGTTTCCACATATTAAGAAATTACAGTTTTCTTGCTTATACAGACATTGGAAGGAACAACAGATTTTGCTGGCTTGAGTAGATCAACATAGAACCTGGTGTTGAATATCAGGGTCTTGCCATTATGTGGGCGGCTTGATATGAATACGAGCATGTGGGACATGTTGCGTGTGACCCTAACGGGTCAAATAGAGTATTGTATGGGCTAATACATATCCACATCATGAAGTCTGGTACTATTGTGGAGTATGCTGATTGTGTCGAGGCCGAAACGTTTTTCACTTCCCTTCGAGCTTATCCGTTAAGGAGCAACTGTATTGGATGGCTTATCTGCTCGAAAGATCGATATGTTTTATATGATCGGTGTTCATTTGATACCTACACCTTGCTGAATTCTACAAATTTCCTTATTAAAAAAGCTTTCGAGGCAGTGAGGTACGTGTCGCTAAAAATTATTGTTTTTGTTTGATTTGGTCTTATCCGTGGTTTTCCCTTTGTCCATTTACTACGCAGTTTGTGTACCCATACACACGTCATAAGATGATGGAGGAGCCCCTTCACTTTAGAGATTGGTCTAGATGAGTTGCACTCTATATCACTGCTTGGTTATTCGCCGTACACATATATTATCTAGGATGGCTGGTGAACTTTGAGTACATGAGCCAAAATCATAATGTGGAATCTGACTTTGAACATACGAACTGGTTTATCTACTTCTACAATAGAATCATTTCTTAAAAAAATATTTGCTTATGTGGCCACCTTTATTTATACACGAGCTTCTCCTTGGATGGATGTAGATGATCTACAATCTAACGACTATGATTGAAGGCCTATAACCTTCCCCATTATCTAGCCTAAGATATTTTATATACATCATTCTATAGCTTCATACACATTTCGGTTATTTTACAATACATGAATTTTGTAGATTAGAGGTTACAAAGTGGGTAAGTGGGCTACGACAATCCTAGGCCCAAAGAATAAGTAACCCCAAATGGGCGAAAGTGTTAGGGCTAGGCAAAGTGGAACAAACTAAGAATATGTCAACTAAAATAATTGGCCCATTACATTATCCCCCACTCAACTTGGTGAAGTCCTCGTTGCCTCACGGAAGCGGTCGGTCACACCTTTGTGCTGTCATAAAGAGTCCTCCGCTTCCCAAGTCGCCTCCTCCTTCGATAGACCCTTCCAAAGAACCAAATACTCCTTCTACTTGGGTGTCCCTTTCTTGCGCATGTCCCGTTCGACTTTGATTTGTCGAATTTCCTTATTAAAGACGGTCTTCACATATATTGGTGCACGTCTCGAATCGGAACGGCTAACATCGTTTCTTTCTTTATGATAAGGCTTCAAGTTACTCACATGGATCACATTATGAATATGGAGCTTTGCTGATATATCCACACAATATGAAGCCTTACCGATCTTCTTCAAACTCAAAACAGGCCATGTATATTCCTGTTAGCCCCTTGTGGAGGCTGCGAGTGCTCTTATGCTGCGAGGGATTATACTCGATAAGACCCATGTTCCCCTCGTGGAACTCCAAGGTCAGTCACTTTTTATCGATATATTTCTTCGTCTTCTTGGTCTCGATGTGAAAGTACGAGTGAGTTAAGTTTTGTTTCTCCGTCCAATCATTGGCTAAGTGAAAAGCTCATGGACTTGTCCCACGATAAGGCGTCAACAGTGTGGTTCGAGTCAATGGTTGTTGTCCCATCCCAATCTCGGCCGGATTCCTCCATGTCGACTCAGATTGTTGTAAGATATACGAGAATTGGGAAAAATCAACAACCTCTCTGGTATAGGAAGTCGCTCCAACAATTCTCCTTCAGCACGTTGCTCCCCATTGTCTTGTTGGCACACAAGACAAGTCCGTACGAATGTCTCCACGTTGTCCCTTAGTTGTGGCCAATAGTAACCCTCATTACCAAGCATTGAGTGTGGTGAGTCATTGGATGACCCGCCCAGATTGAATCCCGACACTCCTTAAGAATGTCTAGCCTCAAGTTGTCCATATATAAAGTCTATAGTTGGCAAACAAGATACAGTCCTCGAGCCAAAATCGCCGTGTCTTCCATTCATTGACAAACTACACGAGATTCTTTTGCTGAGGTGTCGTGCTCAATTCCATCCTTGATGGGGTCAAGTAGGGAAATATTTGGTCGAGTGATCGCCGCAAACTTGGCCTTACGACTTAAAGCGTATGCCACAACATTAAGCTTCCCACAATTGCCAAACAAGCATGAACAGTCGTTGCTCACTCCGCTGCAACAACAAACCCAGGGGTTACTTTCGTCGCTGAACAACCGTCTCCCCGTCACCGTAATCTTCAATTGTTGTCGGGACAAACGGCCACATACCTACCAGCCGCTGCAATAGTCCAATTGGCCATTGGAGACCCTTCACCAACGATTCAAATGGAGCCAAGACAGGCTTCCGACAACCCTAACATCCTAAGAACGACCAGCAAAACTTCCCAATCAACGTTGCCGCTCGAAGAGACTACTCTGACCACCTTCACGTCGCTCCAGGAACAACCGGAACAACCAAACACCTCCGGATACGACTGCACGACCACCTCCGGCCTCATCCACCCCCAAACGACCGAAGACCAGCCCCAGGTCTCGATTCCAGCGTCGCGACCTAACGAACCAAATGAATGACTCAATTTAGCAGGCAGATTACAAACGGCTTCAATCTGGCTCAATCCATCATACAAGCTGGGTTCGGTTCCTACACAACTTGGATGAGTCGCCTACTGGAACATGACTCCTACTTGGCTCCAAGTGACCCACCGGCCCCTCCGTGTCTTAATTTTAGCTGCCGCTTATAATTTTTTGAGCCGCAAACTCTTTAATAGGGTTTTCGACCCTCTGAGTTCGTTTCTGGCCTCTGTTTTTTTGGATTTGGACTACATCCTGATGTTCTCAAGATCATTTTTCGTCAACTTGATTCGGGAAAAAATATTTATGGCTATAATGAAGATTTTTCACACCTTCGCCTTGAGGATAAGGTGTTTCAACCGCAGGGGAGTTGATGCGGGTCAACCGTATCATCTGGTCAGTTATTATTTATTTCTTTATTTTAATTAGTGTTAGTAATTAATTACGTTGTATTAGTTAACGAATCATGTTTTCTTGTCGGTTCTTTACCGGCCCGTAAAGTCGCACAGTCTAGATTAATGTTAGTATTTTCCTATTTAAACTTTACTTAATTAATCAAGGAGATAAACAAAGTTAGTAGTGTTTTTAGCATGTTTACATGTGTGTCTATGTTCATGTGGAGACCGATAGCTTCTCGAACTGCTATATACTGTTTTCCTACATTTAAGGAGGTGGGTACTAGACTCTCATCAAAATTGAGCTAAAGTGCATACAATAAGGGTGAGTTTGGTATGACTTTTTGGAATTAAGTCGACTTTTTAGTAGTTGTAAAAAAAAAACTGTGACAAAAAAGTTGATGAAAAAAGTTCTATGGATTTGGTAAAGAAGTTGTGCTTTAAGAAAGTAAGTGATGTGAAAGTTTTGTTGAATAGTAAATATTACCAATTTACCCTTATTGTATGCACTATTAAATATTTATTTCAATATGACAATATAAATAAACATGAATAAGTATCAAATAACTTTCTGGCAATCATTGAAAAAAAAAAACACATACACACACACATGAACACTTAGGCAAATTTTATTAGGTTGCATATGGAAAATCTGAGGATTGGTTGATTTTGTAGAAGTAGTTTAGTTGTTGTATGTAAAAGTATGGGCGTAATATTGTTTTTGTTGTTTAGGAAGAAAAAAGTTCAAAAAAGTTGGTGAAACCCAACTTTTTACTGAATCTAGTTTTACTCTTCAAAGCCAAAATCCAAAATTGAAAAGCTGTCAGAAAAAAAGTCATACCGAACCTTCTGAAAATGTTCACAACAGATTATAAGTTCAAAGTGAATTATAAACTGAAAAAAAAGACATACCAAATTCACCCATAGATATATCGATTTGCTTTTTATTTAGGTTGCATATGGAAAATCTGAGGATTGGTTGATTTTGTAGAAGTAGTTTAATTGTTTTATGTAAAAGTATGGACGTAATAGTCTTTTTGTTGTTTAGGAAGAAAAAAGTGCAAAAAAAGTTGGTGAAACCCAACTTCTTTCTGAACCTAGTTTCACTCTTTAAAATCAAAATCCAAAATAAAAAAACTGTCAGAAAAAAGTCATAACGAACCTTCTGAAAAAGTTCAAAACATATTATAAATTCAAAGTGAATTATAAATTGAAAAAAAACATACTAAACTCACCCATACTAAACTGATAGTAAAAAGCAAATATCAATTTGCTTTTTACTATCAGTAAAGTCAGTAGTTTTTAATGGAAGCCAATAGTTAAAACATGAACCCATCCGACAAAAAAACCATAGACTTCATTCAATACCTTCCCACCCTTTCTTCATTCAATACCCCTCACCAGCCTTCACATCCCTACTTCTATTGCTCCCGTAACCTCTCCATTAGAGCACCGCGTGTTGCTCTAAGTGAATGTTAGGGAAGTCAGTATTTAATTAACTTTGATTAAAAACAGATTGTTTGTTAAAAAATGTGTTTGGGAGACACTGTTTTAATTTGCAGTGTTTAAAAACAAAAACAGTAAAAAAACAAATTGTTTTTTGGAAACTGTTATGGAATATTATAATGAATATTCCCTAATAGATTATGATTGACTCTTAGAGGATATGATTGACTCCCACACTATATATAAAGAGTGCTTTGGTAGAGAATAAAAGAGCTTTTAATATTCCTCCATACTTTGTTCTCTCTTCTCTACTCTTGAGTTTATAACAGAAACACCAACTTTGGTGTTTTTTTGTTGTTTTTCTTACTTTTGGTGGTTAAACACATTTATTCTTTTGATAAATGCATAAAATGACAACTATATGTCGTTAATCTGTGTACAAAATGATGTTAGAATATATTAGCACTTAAATTTAATAATGTTGCAAAATGTGTTTTTGTTTATAAACAGTGTTTCTAAACACATACAAAAGAGTTTATTGATTTTGTTTTTAAACGTGTTTTTTTAACATGTTTTTTTTTTCCGTTATTTTTTTTGTTTTTAAACGGATATCAAACATGTTCTTTAAAGGGGTAAAAGACAAAAACCACCCCTCGAGTAAGGGGTATATACAAAAACACCCTCCGTGTTCGGGGATATACAAAAGCCACCCCTGTCACTAACGGCCGTTGGACAAATACCACCCTTCTGTTAATGTCAGTTAAGAGAGGGGGTGCAATCTGACTTCTTTTATGACAATTTTGCCCTTATTTGTGTGTTTGTGTTATTTTGTTGTTGTTCATAGTGTTCTTGGTGTTTTGGCCACCACCACCACCACACCGCCACCGCCACCGCCACCGCCACCGCCAACGCAAAAAACAACAAAAGTAACCAAAACAACTCATCTGAATTTCAATTACCAGAACCTATCAATTTCAACTACCGGAATTACAAAAGTAACAATTATTCATTATTTCCAACAACAATAATCCACAAATACCTCCAGGGTTCCAAATCAGATCAAATCCAGGTTGAAGGTCAATGAAAATGAGGACATTTCTAATGTGGACATTTCTAATATCAAACAAGCCACCAGCTTTGAGTTGAATCCATGATAGTTAAACAGCCAAATATACAAATCAGACCCATAAACACAGAATTACAGACGGATCTCTAGCACATAGAATATACTAATGCTATAATTATACAAACTTTAGATTATCCAACTGTAAAGCAATACTACCTCTTCTCTTGGCCTTGCACAATCCACCACCATAACCAGTACCCACATCTCCTTCTTCCTGCATTTTCAAACTCTCTCTGTTTCGGCACTCCATTGACGAATCAAGATCTCCGGCGCCAGCCCCTTCAATTCATCCTCTTCGATGGTCAAATTACGGAGTTTCCCGTACAAAATCAGAAAGAACACCCAGACCCGTACCCAAATCAGAAAGAACATCCAAATCTGAGGGGGGTTCTACTGCGGTTGCTGGACGAGGGAGACGAAGGGAAACCACCGTCGCTGGTTCGGAAAGCCACCCAGATCTGCAACCGCCTAGGCGTTCTTCTAGTTGTCGTCGTACGGATCGGAAGAGAAAGAGGAAGACATAAGGATGGATCGGAAGAGAAGAGCGCCACCACCGTCGCTGGTTCGGAGGTCCACCGTCGCTGGTTCGGAGCGCCGCCACCGTCGCTGATTCTTCCGCCTTCAACTTCTTTATCCGTCTCCTGACTCGATTCATCTCCTGTCGCTAATTTTGTGTTCCTGCTTGTTCGTTCAGGTCGCGGAGGTTCGGCGGGGAACAAGTTCAGGATGTCGCTGGGTCTCCCGGTGGCGGCGACGGTGAACTGCGCCGACAACACGGGGGCGAAGAACCTCTACATCATATCAGTGAAGGGAATCAAGGGGAGGCTCAACCGTTTGCCCTCGGCGTGCGTGGGAGACATGGTGATGGCCACCGTGTTGTCGATCTGGAACATATGAGAGAGAGGGGAGGTAGAGAGAGAGAGATTGATCTGGTGGAGGTGGGTTTTGTGGGGGGAGAGAACAGAGGAGGAAGAGAAAGAGGAAGACATAAGGATGGATTTGGGGATAGCAGTGGTGGTTGTGGAGGCTGAGAGAGAGAGATCAATGGGGAAGGTAGGTTAGAAAGTGAGGAACAAAGAAGAAAAAATGGTATTTATAGTGTGAATTTTTTTGCTAAAATGAGGGTAAATATGTCTTCTTACCCATCTGTTAGTGTGCTGTTAGTGACAGGGGTGACTTTTGTATATCCCCGAATACGGAGGGTGTTTTTGTATATACCCCATACTCGAGGGGTGGTTTTTGTCTTTTACCCTCTTTAAAGTGCTTTGTGTCAATGAAGCATATCACTTCTTAAGAGATTCCATTGAATGTAGAGCATGGAACACTAAAAAGTTTCTCGTGAATATAATAATAACACATTTTATGAGGTTGTGGCTGTCAATTTCAGTTATACTTTATTACTCGAAGCACTGTTGCCGTTCTGGTCAGAGAAAGAAGAAAAATAGGAGGGAGGAGGGAGGAGGGCAGCTTTATGGGTTTAGAGTGGGAAACAAAAAGAGAGCGAGAGGTCAGAGAAGTAAAGGGTGTGACATGCAAGGGTCCCAGGAGTCTAGATAAACATTAAAGTGAATGACACCGATTTAAATGTTGACAGAGACATGTCAATTTTTGAACTTAAAAGGAGAAAAATCCATTACCATTACCACTTTGATTCTTCTCTTTCTCGTTATACTGATTTTTGTCGCTATTTACACAGTCACATTAAGACGATGATTTAGAAAGTTAACGCGGTAAAAAAAATATCAAAAAAATTATATAGTTTAGCAATCTAAATTACTCAATCAAAGTTACACAGATACGGCTTTAAAACTAAAAATGATGGAAAAGAGAAAAATCAGAACCCACTAAACAATGGCCTCGTTTGGGTAAGCTAGATTAATAGATAGATAGATTATAAAAAATGTAGCAAAAAAATCGAATTTTTGTAGAAAAAGAACCGGATCCTGTTTGGCACGACCCGGATCATGTTTGGCATGACCCGGATCCTGATGGGTCCTACCCGGATCCTGATGGGTGGTTCGCTTACGTGTCACTTCCTAGTTGGTTTGTTCGGATCCGGTTATTTGGTTGGGCAACGGAAAATATTTTTAAAATAATCGGATCCGGATTTTAAAGTACCCGGATCCTGGTAGTCCAAAAAATCCTAAAATCTATTTCGCTCATCCAAACGGGTCTGATTATTTTTTAAATTTTTATTAATCTATACTAAAATCTAGCTTCGCCAAACATGGCCAATCACAACTTTGTTGGGAATTACCAGTCGGAAGGTGGCCTCTCAGTAAACTGTGTGCATGCGAACAGCCCCTCCTCACTCTGCTCCTCCTCCTACTTCAATACCCTCTCATCAATACCCTCCTCACTTTCTCACCAGCCTTTCACAGCCCCTCTCCCTCCCTTTAAAGCTTACCAGCCTTCAACAGCCCCTCCTCACTCTGCTCCTCCTCCTACTTCTTCTTCTTCATAACCACTTCTACTACTTCATTCACTTCCAGCCTTCAACATCCTTCATGTGCATCAAGTTTCAGCGCGAGTCTCTTAGATCATATGACATGCACCAGCCCCCCCCCCCCCCCCCCCCTTTTTCGGGTCCTCAGGGGTTCAAGTGCTGCTGATTTCTTCTCATCAGTATCGGGTATGAACACAGTGCATGTTTTCACAGTTTTCCTTCTCGCTTTGCACTATTTTGTGTTGGCATTCTGAATGTTATGGTTTTTAACATATCCACCCCATTTGAGTGCAGTCACCTGTGAGACTGAAGCTGCTTTCGTTATGTGGGCTAATGGATGAAATATTCACCATTGTAGCAGGTACTTCTTGATGAAATATTCACCATTTCATTTTATTTTGTTTTTTCCCTAATTGTCCGTTAAGAATAGTATTGTAGTTGGGACACACATCACGGATCTACCCTAAGTAGCTTGACATAAGTTTGGTGCTGAGACTCCTACAATAGCTTGTAATAACATGTCTGTTTCCGACAAACTTTCCATAGAACTAAAACTAGACTTAATGACAATTGTGACATTCATTTCTCAGAGGCATGTTTAGCTCACAGCATTGTTCTACTTGGAAAAGAAAAGATGGATTAACCTTGGTGATAGTGGCAAATTCATGAATTCGTTAAAGTGGACACTTAATCTAAAAATGTAAAGAAACTAAGAGTAAGCCATAAATTTTGATCATTTTGAGTAGTGGCTATATGACGATCTTGTGGGACTAATTTATAACTCAACAGAATAAGACGATTAAATTTTTGAGTGAAAGATACTTCATTTATGTTTGTTTTGTTCGGAGTTGCATGTACGTGGGGAATTAACTGGATAATTAAAATTGGGCCTTCAAAATTCCATAGTTGAGAATGGAATAAAACATAAAATAATTGGATAACCTAGGAATCTCATATCTGACCTAAGGTTTCACGTTTCAAAATCTCAATTTCTCGTCGAGGTTTGATGAAACAGCGTCTCTAACTTGAAATTTCAATGGGACATGAAACGTTATGTTGAAATTAGGTTCTAATTTCAATGGGACATGAAACATTATGTTGAAATTAGGCTCCTTAAAAACCTAGCTTCACCTCAAGTAAAAGATGAATCAAAGTAGTTTGCTCCGTTGGGCCAAACCAGGAAAAATATAGTAGGCCTGGCTAGACTCTATAAAATTACGAGAAATAAGGTTGTAGGATTGACTTGAAGAAACTACGATTGAATAAAACTAAGTGACTATCGCGGCAGTTCTAAGATTTTAAAAGTGGGTATTATAATGCAGATCTAAAATGGCACTGAGAAAGCTCTTTTCTATGGTTCAATGAACCATAAAGTAGCCTCCTCAGTTATCTAATGGAGTTCGGGAAAGGAGAATTCAAAATCATCTCTTCTTCTTTCTACTAATATTGAATTTCAGAGAATTGGAAAGCATTTCTTCGAATGAATTCAAAATCATAGTCTCCGGAAATTGAGTTACAAACCCTAAATACCCAAATGAAAAACACATCACTCAGAAGAAATCCAACCAATCAGGGCGTGCCACGCGTCCTGTTGGTTGAGTCAGCTAATGAGGAGATTAACTACTAATTAAAACATAAACTAACGGTTAGGCACAAAACGCCACCGTTCTACTAGAAATGATTTAAAAGAAATAAACGTTGGTGATCAACGGCTGCTGAAGCTCCTCCTCCCTGATCCAACGGTAGCTGCTTCTTTAGAAGAGTACTGTTCATTTGGTAATTCACATACCAAATGAACAGTAACTTTTGCATCTCAAATCAGCTCTCCAGCCTTCAATACTTCAATACCCCTCCTCAAGTTGGTGAGTGAACAAGTCTAACTCCCAACTTGGATAGTAAGAAACCAAAAATGGCTGGATGCAAAGCCTTGGTGAGAATATCTGCCAACTGAAAAGAAGTATGAATATGCTTCAAACAAAACACTCCTTTCTTCACCAAATCTCTTACCAAGTGACAGTCAATGTCAATATGCTTGGTTTTGTCATGAAACACAGGATTAGCAGCTAGTTGAAGTGCTGAGTTGCTATCACAGAAAACAACTGGTGTCCTGCTCAAAGAGATACCAAAATCAGAGAGTAAATACAAAAACCATTGTACCTCACAAGATATTGTAGCCAGTGCTCTATACTCAGATTCAGTTGAGCTTCTTGAAATGACTGTTTGCTTTCTTGACTTCCAAGAGACTAAAGAGTCTCCTATGTATATCAGAAAACCTGAGGTGGACTTTCTGGTGTCTAAACACCCTGCCCAGTCTGCATCAGAGTACCCCACAAGATCAATAGATGAAGATGCTGCAAAATACAGACCTTGAGAAGGAGCATTGCTGAGATATCTCAAGACATGGTGTGCTGCTTTAAGATGAATGGCTGTAGGTTTGGAAATGTACTGAGATAATTTGTGCACAGCAAAACACATATCTGGTCTTGAATTGCATAAGTACAGTAGTTTGCCAACTAGCTTTCTGTATTTCACACTATCAACACTAGAAAGTGTATCACCACTTGCAGCAGTAAGCTTCAAAAGTGGATCCATAGGCACAGAAGCTGGCTTACACTTACTGTATCCATACTCTTCTAAAATCTCCATTGCAAACTTTCTCTGGCACAAACTAATACCATGATCAGTCCTTGCTATTTCAAAACCAAGAAAGTACCTGAGAAACCCCAAATCTTTCAACTGAAACTGATTATTTAGAGCAGCCTTGAGATCTTGCAACTGTGACAAGTGAGTTCCTCCTAGTACTATATCATCAACATATACCAGAATGCAAATGAAAGAATCAGAAGACTTTCTCACAAAAAGTGTGTAATCAGTCTTACATTGTTCAAAACCAAGACTCATAAGGGTTGCAGAAAATTTGCTATACCACTGTCTTGATGCCTGTTTCAAACCATAGAGAGACTTCTGCAAATGACATACCACTTTCCCATTTCTTTGAGAAGATAAACCAGCAGGAGGATCATACCCCAAAGGCAATGTCATATAGACTTCTTCTTCAAGTTCTCCATGCAAGAAGGCATTATTCACATCTAGTTGCAATAAATGCCAACCTTTTATTGCAGCAAGAGCTAATAAACATTTCAATGTTGGCAGTTTAGCAACAGGAGAAAAAGTCTCATTATAGTCTATCCCTTCTGTTTGTGTATATCCTTTTGCAACAAGCCTAGCTTTATATCTCTCAACTGTACCATTGGAGTGGAGTTTAACCTTATAGACCCATTTACAACCAACAGGATCATGTCCTGGAGGTAAGACAACCACTTCCCAAGTTTTATTAAGCTCTAAAGCTTTCAATTCTGTCTGCATTGCCTCAACCCATTTGGGATCTTTGCAGGCTTCTTGATAAGTGTCAGGTTCACAAATAGAACTAATGGTGTTCATACATTGTGAGTAAACAGATGTGTTACCTGGAGATGAATCAAAAATGACTGGAGACAGGCAAGCAGACACCATTCTTGGCTTGTTGACAATATAGTCTCTCAGATAACCTGGAGTTCTTGTCTCTCTGGCACTTCTTCTGGGTTGTGAGCTTTGAGTTTGTGGAAGAACAGTGCTTGTATCATTTATGTCCTCAGAGACTCTCTGTACATCATTTCCATAGTTGAGAGTATTTTCACATATTGTAGGCAACACTATATCATCTGTGATCTTGGGATACAAAGAAGAATTAGAGAAAGGAAATACTGTTTCATGAAATGTAACATTTCTAGAAACCAGAAAAGTGCACTCTTTCAAATTGTAGAGTCTGTAACCTTTCACCCCAAAAACATATCCAAGAAACACACAAGGAACAGCTCTAGGATCAAATTTAGTCCTCCCCTGCATGAGAGTAGAGCTGTAACATAGACAACCAAATACTCTAAGTGAATCATAGTCAGGGGTGATTCCATATAAACACTCAAAAGGGGATTTATGATTCAAAACAGCTGTAGGAACTCTATTAATCAAATAGGCAGCTGTCATAATGCTATCACCCCAAAATTTTTGAGGTAAGAAAGATTGAAACATGAGAGCTCTTCCAACATTCAACAAATGCTGATGTTTTCTTTCAACCACTGAATTCTGCTGGTGAGCTTCAACACAACTCAATTGATGCACAATGCCTCTGGAGAGCATAAAATCTACCAAAGCCAATTCTTTGGCATTATCACTTCTGAACTTCTGTATCTTGCTTTTAAACTGAGTCTCAATCAGCTGATAAAATTGAGGAATGACTGTTTGTGCTTCTGACTTATGAACTAGAAGATATACCCAAGTCATTCTTGTGGCATCATCTACCAAAGTGAGAAAATATCTATAGCCAGCATATGTGGGAGTCTTGTAAGGTCCCCAGATATCACAATGAACAAGAGCAAAAGGAGAAGTTTCCATTTTACCAATACTGGGATATGGAAGCTTTCTTTGTTTTGCTTGAGGACAAACTTCACACAAGGAGTTATCAACTGCTGACTCAACATTTAAGACTTTCTGAATCCATTTCAGCTTTGTATCAGATAAATGGCCAAGTCTCTTATGCCAAATGTCATTTGAGACAGCTATATTTGCAGAAGTTTGACAAATTGTTACCTTGTTTGTTTGGAGAAGATATAAGCCATTTGATTTGCTTCCTTCTCCCAAAACCACTTTGGTATCTGCATGAAGGATTTGACACTTCTCTGAATCACATAGAAACACACATCCTTGCTGTTTGGCCAATTGTGTCATAGACAACAAATTCAATTGAAAATCAGGTATATATAGAACCCCTGTTAGCTCTAGAGAAGGAGTAACCTGAACAGAACCTGTATGGGAAGCCTTCACCTTCTTCCCATTGGGTAAATAGACATAAACATCTTTCATCTCAACAGGATTTAACAAAACACTCAAAGAGGAACACATATGATCAGTGGCTCCACTGTCAATGATCCAAAAGTGTTTGTCACCACTGTCCTTCATAAGAGAAGTATTAAAACACAAAGAGTGTATAGCACTTCCCATAAAGTGCTGAGCATAAGAAAAATCTCCTTTCTGGTACTGATGAACAGGACTCTCTAGTGAGTGACTACTGTGAGATGGTGACACAGAACCACCATCACTCATTGCACCAGGAGATTGAGAAGAAGAGCCTTGCATCTGTGTGTTGATGTACTGCATCATTTGCTGACACTGACTTTGTGTGAAAGGAAAAACACTCTTATTATCAGGTTTATCTGAATTGGAATGAGTGTCACTTGACACATTGTGTGCCTTGTGTTTGCTTTTGAAATTAGCAGGATAGCCATGTAACTTCCAGCATTTGGCTTTCACATGACCAGTTCCCCCACAATGTGTGCAAATGAGTTTAGACTTAGGAGGTCCAGTATTTGGAGAAGAAGAATCTCCATGAGGAGGCCCACCATATGTGTGACCATTATGAAAAGGAGATGAGTACATGGCCATAGAAGGCATAGAAACAGAAGAGGACTCAGAGATAGTTCCCTGCATCTCTTGCTGTACAATTTTAGCAAACACTCTATTCAAACTTGGTAAGGGATCCATGAGTAAAACCTGGTCTCTAACAGAAGAAAAACCAGAATTGAGTCCCATCAGAAATTGCATAACATGTTCCTGTTGAACCTTGTTATGAATCATCCCTAATACATTACAAGTGCAAGAGTGTAGAGCTCCACAAGTGCATCTAGGCATCTCTGTGTAATTGTCAAGTTCATCCCATAAAGACTTTAGCCTAGTGTAGTAAGCAGTAACACTAAGACTACCTTGCTTCAGATTGACAATAGCACTGCTAAGCTGAAAAATCTTAGGCAAGTTCTTTTGAGAAAATCTCTCAACAATATCAGACCAAATATCTTTGGCTGTGGAGTAATAAACAACACTAGAAGCAATTTCTTTGCTAACTGAGTTTAACAGCCAGGAAATAACCATGCGATCACAACGCTTCCACAAGGAATAGATCTCAGAAGTCCTATCAGGCTCAGTAATCACCCCAGTAACAAAATCTAACTTGTTCTTAGCTTCAAGAGCAACAATCATGGAACGGTACCATAAATTGAAATTATCGCCAGTAAGAACTTGAGAGACTAAGATCATACCAGGTGAGTCTGAATTATGAAGGAAATAAGGTGAAGATCCATCCATAGCGTGAGATCCAGAACCAGACGACGAGTGTTCTGCTTCTGGTAAAACCATGGTGAGAAGATACAGCTAGATCGGTGCAGTTCAACAGCAACCCTAGCAACGGCGATGGCGAAATCAAACCGTGAGCTCTGATACCATATTGAATTTCAGAGAATTGGAAAGCATTTCTTCGAATGAATTCAAAATCATAGTCTCCGGAAATTGAGTTACAAACCCTAAATACCCAAATGAAAAACACATCACTCAGAAGAAATCCAACCAATCAGGGCGTGCCACGCGTCCTGTTGGTTGAGTCAGCTAATGAGGAGATTAACTACTAATTAAAACATAAACTAACGGTTAGGCACAAAACGCCACCGTTCTACTAGAAATGATTTAAAAGAAATAAACGTTGGTGATCAACGGCTGCTGAAGCTCCTCCTCCCTGATCCAACGGTAGCTGCTTCTTTAGAAGAGTACTGTTCATTTGGTAATTCACATACCAAATGAACAGTAACTTTTGCATCTCAAATCAGCTCTCCAGCCTTCAATACTTCAATAACTAATGAACTTGAGATAATGAGATTTGAAGCTCCCGGAAGTAAGACATTTGGAATAGATTAGTTCATCTACAAGACAAACCACTCTGACCTCATCGAAATTATGCAAACTTTCTACACTTACGTTACCATAGTATTAGTATGTGTGAGTCAACGTGTAATTATTTATTTATAAAAAAACACAACAAAATGTAAATGTTCATGGAAGTGGTTGTGTAGTACTTTGAACTTGTCAAAAATTAAAAAATTGAGAACAACCATTGGTGTTATTAAAGTCATGTATTGAAGCAAAAAATGTAGTGGCAGAGCAAGCAAATGCGCATCTGTCTTGTTCGATTAGGTATCGGTAATCTGAAATTGGGGGACTAGGTCAAATGAAATGGCCATCAAATGGTGATATCACAACTTACAAGTTGAATTTAACGAAGAACAAAAAGTGTGTGAATGGAAGCAAGCAACCCATACAACAATTTACGACTAATTGTGCACGAAATTTCACGTTGAGTTTCCCACATAACATTCATATGTTACGTCATTATTTTTGTATTTGAGCTTATATCAAATATGTAATATGATGATCATAAATAATTGTAGGTATTGGCAGAGTGCAAAAGCATTATTATTAGGACACAACACGAGACAATACCTAAATACCGGATTAGGAGCATTTCAATTGTCTATAAAAGATTCTCCGGTGTAAATAATTCAATCAAACGGTGAGAAATTAGACACATCATCATCTATGAATAAGAAAAAAACAAACCTCCATTAGTATATAGATTAGTAGCATTTCAATTGTCTATAAAAGATTCTCCGGATAAAAAAAAGTGTAGGTCTTAGGTTTGCTCTTGATGATTGAAAGGTTTTGAAAACCTTTCAAAATCATCAAATATTACTGGGCAAACTCGACAATTGTCATAAAATAATCATGTAGATGATAAGGTTAGATGTACATTTTTTTTTTAAATCTGGAGAACCTTTTATACGCAAGTAAAATGCTCCTAATGCACGATGTGGCCCAATGATATGGGCATAGTTGATTGATTTAGACATCAATTAAAAATAAAATTTGGATCTTTGTAATATAATTTGTTGTTTGTGTATTGTATGTGGTGTCATAGTAGGAATGCTTCCGCATCCTACCCACACCTACAATTACTGTGAGCAACATGGTACCATATTTGATATAAGCTATAGTACAAGAATAATAAATTAACTATGAATGTTATGTGGAAAAACTTACGTGTAATTTTATGTACAATGAGTCTATAAATTATTGTGAGGGGTTACTTGCTTCCTCTTCGTCAAATTCAATTTGTGAGATGACCATCTTTACTCTCAACAAGCTAAGCGGCTTTTGATGACATTTCACTTTAACTAATCTCCAGTTTCAGGCTACTGATATCGGATCGAACAAAATGGCAGACACACATTTGTGTTCTTTGCCAACTACAATTTTTTTCCTTCAATACATGACTTTAATAACACCAAAGTTGTCTACCATGGACTCTAATTTCTTTTCCATTCCGGAGGAGAGAGCCTAACTCATCCATTTCCATAAACCAATTGGACGTATGTTCTAGTTTTCTAATATTCAGGGTAGGAGGTCTAGTCGTGGTAATATCAATAATTATTTAATATCACTATTTATTATATCATGTCTGATATTATCATTTCGACCCAAATAACAACTCTAAAATACTAATTACCAAATTAAAATGTCAAAAGTGTTTTTCCGTAGGGCTGTAAATGAATTGAGCCAAACTGAATATCGGTTGTTTGGGTTTGACTCGTTTAAAAATCAAAATTAATCGAACAAATACGAACTCGAGCCGAACTGTATTTTGGCTGTTTGAGTTTATTTGATTAAATTTTATTCGAACTCGAGCCGTGCGCAAGCCCATAATTGATCCCACATTTTAAGAGAAATTGTTACAACTATTTGGAAGATTTGTAGCTTTTATGTTTGAAGATCATATTTTCTCATTAATATCTTTGAAATATACCATAAAATGTTATAAATATAAGAAAACTACTATTTTTTAAAGTATATTCACCTAAACTCGAGTTGTTCGTGAACGGCTTAGTTCATTTACAACCCTACTTTTCCGCAGCAGCTTATATACGAGATTTACCAAACATTTTTGACGTATATTTCTACAACTGCTTTCTCACTGTATTTTCTACACATCAACTTTCTAAAACGCCACAACATTATAAAACTTGCCCTTGTTCCATTTTTATTTTAGTTTCAAACTCATTGAGAAACACATTAGTTTAAACATAATCTTGAAATACCAGATTTGTAATCTATAATTTGAAAACCAATTTTTCTATCAAAAATCATTCTACGAAACTCACATAGCCTCTGAAAATACGAATATGGTTTAGAACAGAGTAAGGAGAAAAGAGTAGAGAGGAGGACCAGCTTTGTTGGGTTTAGAAAGTTGGAAACAGAGATGGTGAGGAGGAACGGGTGTGAGCCACAGAACTGAGCTATAAAGTGAATGGCACCCTTTCAATTTTGCAAAAAAACTGTCAATTTTCAGATTTAAACTTGTAAAAAGATCCAGCAGTTAATAGTTCAAATCCAAATCCATTGGACAAAATAGCTTTCCCAATGCTCATGACCCACAGAACAATCGAAGGTCTGTAGGGAATTTATTCTGCTTCCAGCCAAAGCTATGTGACATAGCTGGACCACACCATGTGTGATGTGTCCCATGCATCCATCCAAAAAGTGACTACACATGAGACCACTATGCACAAGCAACAGACCCATAAAGTGACTGTACAATTTTGGGGCTTGAACAGTAAGGTAAGGGAGTTTTTTTTTTTTTTTTTTCTTTTCATTTTAATTTCATAAAAATAACTAAACAATATTAGAAACTGACCCCAGAAATTTTGAAAAATACATAATCAACCTGCCGCACCGCCGAAGCACCCACGGCGCACCCCATGCTACATAGTGATTCGCACCTGGATGTGTTACTGGAGCTGAATTCGGGTACCCCCTTCTCTCTACTTTTTAGACGTAAGCTTGTGTGTGTTACAGATTCAATGAACTTTTGTGTAAATTGTTTGCCCAGTCAATCAACCAAGGGAAAGAAATGAGAGTAGGTGCTTGTTAGGTCAAATAATGGAGGAAGCACTTAAAGACTGCTTATGATCAATCTAACTATTACCTACTAGTACAGTACCTGTTTGCATCTTTGATGATTCGCAAGCAATTTCATGTTTACAATTGATGCTGAACTTCTGATGGTTTGATTGGTTCCATGGTGAGAAGGATTCAGTTGAGTTTCGTCAGTAAGCTGACTTATAAGTTGATGTAGTTTTGAATCATGAAAGAGTGCAGAGAAATATCATGAAAGAGTGCAGAGAAGGGGGAGAGTGGATACATAAATATGAGAATCGTTTTAGGCTATATAGCAAGAAATATCATTCATTCATAAATAGGCTCCACATTTGCAAAAATGAAATTACTACATAAAAAAGAGAGACAATAACGAATTATAGCTAATATACACTAAGCTGCAGCCCTCTTTCAACCCAATTCCTGAGTTTCATGATTGCCGAAAAATTCATCGGAGTTCTTGAAACTTGGTGATTTTGTTATCTTTGAGCCAAATCGCTTGTTTATGTGGTGTTCCTACATGCTATAGAGAATGAAACCCGATCAAATCAGACCCAGTAACACGCACAAAAAAATGTATAAGTTATGATTCTAATATGTGGAGTTTCCGGTGTTATCAATAGACGTCTATCCATGTATAACTCTCATTGTGATTCTAGTATGTGTGGAGCTCCGGTGTATTTAATAGACTTGTGATGGTTATTCCATGCACTTTATACTACAAGATTCACATTAATAGTATCCTCCAATTCATCCTAGAATAGCCTCTGTCTGTAGATTCACTCAAAGTTGGTTGTTCATGCTTTGATCTTGGGAATCCTATTTCGAGACTCAACCTTATTCTATGAATTCTTGGTTGAACTTGTGTTTTACTTTACTGCAAAGTCAAATGAACATGTGTAAACTTGTTTCTGTTCATCACCAAGCCTGAATCTTGCTGGAACATGTTCTTGACCTTGAAAACCTGAAAATAGAGGCTTGTAACCCAATTTAAGGGATATTTTGTTGTGAATTTGATGCTCAAATCTTCATAAAAAGTCTAATATAATCGAATAAGAAAGATGAAGGGAAAATTAACACTTAATTTGGAATTGTTTTGAGTCCTTACTTCTCGAAATAAGTACTACTAATTTATTTTTGTTTTTATCCTTTTTGCCACTCTTTTACTGGGGGGTGGTATAATTAATTATTTGATATGCCAATCTACGTTACCCGGACTCTTCTAAATCGCCGCCGTACCCGTGTCGATACGATATGACACTGGTGTGGGTATGGGATGTGTGGCGGGTGTGGCTGGATCTCACAGGACACGTTGACTAAAGCGACATGGGGTTCCGACAAAGACTTGGTCGCATACCTTGCCATTAAATACTCTAAACAAATTATAGTACTCCTAGTTTAGCTATATTACAGTTATATACACTTAAATTTGCTTAAACAAATTGCATTTCTTGATGTTTTGCATTCTCATGTTTGACATTTTAATAATATATTTAGGAACAACGAGTTTCTACCATATCCTCGCACCCGTGTCCAAAAGTTGGATACTTTTTAGCCGAGTCAACGTATCTTAGTTTTAAGCAAGTTTGCGAATCCGACCTCCGGATCCATATCATATCCGATACCCGCACCCAAGTCCTTGTAACATAGATGCCAATATAACTTAGAGCCCGAAAAAAAAAGTACCAACATAAATTAAGAACATAGTAACTAAAAACATTACATTAACTACTACTACTACTACTACTACCACTACATCGACACAACAATAATAATCTACGTTACCCGGACGAATCTTCTAAATAGCCACCGTACCCGTGTCGATACGATCCGACACGGGTCTGGGTATGGGATGTGTGACGGATGTGACTGCATCTTACCGGACACGCTGACAAAAGAGACATGCGGTAACTCTTATCCATTGGTCTTGTGCGACCGTTCTTACTTAGAAGCTCTTCATTGACTTCACAAAGAAGTCTAAGCCAAAACGCTTCAAGGTCAGCAAGTACAGTGCCCGAGATTGTTGGGTCGTTGTTGAAGTGATCCAAGTGATTAAATAGAGCTCTTGTGTATATGAAGAAATCGTGAGAATCATTGTCTATTATGTCCCATTGAAAAATGGGGTGATTGTACATTTCATACATCTGTAGATGTTAGACATTATCAATTTCTCCTTTTCAGTTCTCGATAGGCATTGTAAAAAGATATCCTTGAAAATAGTAGGTAGACCTATCTTCTAAGTTTGAAAACGCTACCGCATCTTGCCTCGTCCACGTAAGATGATGGCAATACACCGACCAAAAAGCTTCCTCAATGTTATATAGAACATCAGATTAACATATATTACTATAGCAGTAGCTAATGTTGGAAGTACATAGGTAAAGATGTAGAGGAAAGACAATTTTAGTCTTCTGTTTCTAGATTCTTGATTTCATAAACAAAAAACTCTTTCACTAAGCATGATAAACTCATGTGTTTATGTTAAAAACATCTCAATTAATTTTTAAGTGAAAATAATGACATAATTTTAACTAGTACTACTGCTAGAGCAAACTGCCGGAACACCATAACACGAGAGTTTATTTATTTTTAGATGAAAGTCAAAAATTTCATTCATAAGCCAATAATCAACATAATGCACCTCACGGTGAGCCAACCAATGAGCTACAACAAAAATAAACGTTAAGCAAACTAGCGTGTTTAATTATAGAGTTGCACAGAAAATTAGCTTACTTGAATATGCGGAACCTTTGAACAGCTTGACCAAAATCATCATGTTTACTCTCATGAAGATGTGAAGATGTGCCGACCCGTGTATACATATAAGGAACCACACAAGTTTGCCAGCTATAGTATATGAGCTTTTCACCTCTTGTAGTCTTGTTATATACAGCTAATCTGAATTGTTCACAAAGATTGTATTGCCAGGCCACCAAAAGGTAGACGCATGATCTGCCTCGCTTTGAATTGAGCCATGAGCATGTAGTTGTGTGTGACAGATAGTGTAAAAGTGTTATTTAATGAAATATATTAGGTTTATAGTGAACCAAACACACACACACAAGAAAGGAATAAGGTGGTATTACTGAATCATGTTCTGGTCGTGATGGCAAGGATAGGCGTTGGGATGGACCAGGTAGTTGTTGAGATGAACCAATTTTTTGGACCATGAAGAAAAGTTGGACCCCAAAAATGGAAAGATGAGAACATACCATCCCCGATTTCCTTTTTCATGATAAATTACTTCCAATGGCGTTGGAAAATATATGGAATCTAAGCCAATTAGCCTATTGTATACAACAATACAACATTCTTACGAATCAAAAACCACATATTGAGCAAGAGCTGGAGATAGTGACCCCCCCTCCCCCCTCACCGACAACCGGATAACGGTAGCCAAAAGCTTGTTCTTGATCACCTAACGTGATTTGATTGAAGGAAGTCATTTTGGGGTAGGTAGTAAAGTCAGTAGTCTTGAAGAAAGGAAGAAGAGAGAGTTTGAAGGAGAAATGAGGAAGAGAGAGCTATGGAGAGGTATTGAAGATGAAAATAATATGCATTGAAGTCATGTAAAACCTAAATATAATAAAATTTTCATTCATCCCTAGCTCTATCCGTGTAAGAATCAATCAATGTTGCAAACACACAAGATGTCTGTGTGAGAGAGAGCTTTTAATCTTTGCAAGAAATTCGGAAAGATTAAAAGCTAAGTAGTTGAATCATTGTCGGGTGTCCAAAGATGGGGTAGTTGAATCGAGGTTTTTGGCTAACTATGTTGCTTATGCGGGTTGGGAGGATATCAACAATACATCCAGTTGGCTACATGAGTTGAAATCTGTGTTTTTTCCAACTCTTGAGGAAAGCCCTTCTCCTCGCTCGGAACAAACTCATTGGGAACATCTTATCATGTTCAATTATCTAGATTCTGAACTTCATCTATGGATCAACATCCTTCCACGTCCCAAAGTGTATTTTTGCGCAAATCGGCAGAAGATGATCTGGTAATATCTTCGACTTGCTGAGTTTTAAATTACCTTGTCCTTTCAGTTTTCTAAAAAAATTGTTTCAGTTTGTTATCTTTCACACGAGAATCTGGTCATATGTGACCAGATTGTTGTGTGAAAGATAACGAAAAAAACAAGATATTTGTTAGAAAAATTGAATGGATAAAGCAAATTAAAACTCAACAAGCAATGATATTACCAGATCATCTACCGCTGATTTGTTCAAATATAAACTTCGGGACGTTGCAGGTTGTTGATCCATAGACGAAGTTCAGCTCTTAGATATTTGAACACGATAACATGTTGCCAATGAGTTTGTTCTGAGCGAGGAGGTGGGCTTTCCTCAAGTGTTGGAAAAAAACACATATTTCAACTCATGTAGCCAACTGTATGTGTTGTTGAACTCCACTTAACTGATATAAGCAACATAGCTAGCCAAAAACCTCGATTTAACTACCCTAGCATGGGACACGCGACACCGATTCATCTAGCCCAACTTTTAATCTTTCTGAATTTCTTGCAAAGATTAAATGCTCTCTCACACACACATACTGTGTGTTTGCATCATTGATTGATTCTTACATGGATGGAGCTAGGGATGGATGGAAATTTTATTACATTTTGGTTTTACATGACTTTACTACCTACCCCAAAATGGCTTCCTTCAATCAGTTCACGTTAGGTGAACAAGAATAAGCTTTTGGCGATTAGTATTTGGTTGTCGGTGATGGGTTTTCACCATCTCCGACTCATGCTCAACACGTGGCTTTTGACTCGTAAGAAGGTTGTATTGATGCATACAATCGGCTAATTGGAATACATTTTTTCTCCGACGCCAGTGGAAGTAATTTATTATGAGGAAGGAAATCTGGGATGGTGTGTTCCCGTCTTTCCATTTTTGGAGTCCAACTTTTCTTCATGGTTCAACAACTTGGTTCATCTCTGCAATTGTCTGGCTCATCCCAACACATATCCTTGTCATCACAGCCAGAACATGATTCGGTAATACCACCTTATACCTTTCTTGTGAGTGTGTAATATATTTCCAACAATAACATTTTTTCACTGTTTGTCGCACACAATTACCTGCTCGGGGCTCAGTTCAAAGCGAGACAATATGCGTTGTGAACAATCAAAACCAACCGTATATAACAAGACTACAAGAGGTGGTAAACCCAAATGCTATTGCTTTCGAACTTGTGGGTTTCCTTATCTATATACTTGAGTCGGCTTATCTTCATGAGAGTAAACGTGATGATTTTGTTCAAGCAGTGCAAAGGTTTTGTGTATCTAAGTAAGCAACACCTTAATTAAACATGTTGGTTTGCTTAATGCTTAACTTTGTTTTAGTTCATTGGTAAGCTCACTGTTAGGTGCATTATGTTATTTTTTGGCTTATGGATGAAGTCTAAAAATAAATTAACTCTTATATTAGGGTGTTCTATGGGGTTTGCTCTAGCAGTAGTATTAGCTATAATTATGTCATTATTATTTTTACTTTTGTAATCGATTGAGATGAGAACATCCGAGCTTATCATGTTTAGTGCATATGGGGTAAGAATTTTTTGTTTATGATATCAAGAATTCCAGAAACAGTACTAAAATTCTCTTTCCTCTACATTTTTATCTATGTACGTTTAACATTAATTCTGCTATAATAACATATATTAATCATGACGAATCCTTTTGATCGGTGTATTACCATCCGCTTACTTGGACGTGGCAAGATGCGGTAGCGTTTTATTCAAACGTCGCAGATAGGCCTAGCTCCCAAGGATATCTTCCTACAATGCCTACCCACAACTGGCAAGGAGAAATTGATAATGTCCAAGATCTACATATACATGAAATGTGCAATCATCCTAATTTTTAATTGGATATAATAGACAATGATTCTCACGGTTTCTTCATGTACACAATAGCTCTATTGTATCACATCAATGAACACTTCAATAACAACCCAACAATCCTGTGCACTGCACTTGCTGATCTTGAAGCTTTTTGGTCTGAATTTCTTTGCGAAGTCAATGAAGAAGGTTCTAAGTAAGAATGCTCGCATCTGGCCAAACGATAAGAGTTTACTCAATTAGATGAGGCAAAACTGAGTTTTTATATTCTCATGGTTATTAGAAACAAGTTGCTTATTCTTCATATATTATTGGATCAGGAGGTCGGTACAAGCGTCTTCGCATCAAGCTTGAGGGGCTGAAAGTGTCTTTCACCCTTTAAATATCAGATTTCATCATCCGGTATCTAACAAAGAGCATAAAACGTAGTTGTATGGCAAGTTTGTTAAAAGATTTAGTAAATATAGATCCTTGCTACTTGAATTGAAAAAAGTTGAAGTTGTGCACCTCGTCAGATCAGTGATAAACGGCTCTTTGAATAGAGAAGGTTCAGCCGCCTTGGATTTAAGCAAAATATCCAGAGTTCCTGTAAAAGCAAATAACGAACACTAAGGAGGGCAGATACATAGGAACTCTGTAGAGAACCATCACAACATTATACAACAACTTCAAAATTAAATTCTTACTCAGTTGCTGGGAAATTGTCAAATATTTTAATAATGCAACTTGACAAGAGAGTTTAAAGCCAAGAATTGGTTTAAGTTATGTTCGTATTCTAGTTAGGTCTTTTTGATGACATGTAGATTGAACCCTCCAGCATAAAGTTCGACCCCTAAATTAGAATAAGAACACGACTAACCTGATACTGAGAGGTCAACAATTCAATATTGAGAGAAACCTAAAACAATTTAGAAAACGGGCGCACACAACCCAGATCAAAACCCTGGACTTTTATTCAAACATTGAGATATGATGGTGACTCGCACCTGACAGTGAGAGGTATATCCTGCTCTGGCGGTAATCGCAGCAGCAAGGCCCTGCTCGTATTGATTGTGTCACAGCAGATTCATGTATGTCAGAGAAAGAAAGAACAGCAACAAAACATAATAAATACATAAGAGGAACCCCCTTTGACGCCTCGGGAGGGAGTTATAGTCTCTGGTTGTCAGCTAGGGGACGGACACGACTGATGCAAACCAAAAAAGAAAATAAAATACGAACATAGATTATTAGAGCATATAAAAGATACGTGGCACATCTGTATTCCCCTTGCAGCCTGGTGAAAGAGCCCCCTCCATCATCCACGAATGTGGCACGTCTCTGTCTTCCCCTTGCAGTCTGGTGAATGAGCCTCGGCTGGTATGCGAGTGAACCTGGAACAATTCTTCAACGAATACAAGTGGTCAGAAAATACATGGATCTTTCTGGGGGTGTACCCATGTTGCAAAAGGCGTGTGGTCTCATAGTGTGTCATGGTGGAAAAGTCCATCCCCAAAGACAAAGAGGCATTGGCCATCGGCATCAGGAGCAGCAGCACTGCCGTGTTGGACAAGAATGCAAATGAAGTTTGCATTCCCGTTCACGCAAGTGGACTAGAACATATTTTCTGCTGAATTCCGGTACCCTCCCTCACTCTTTAATCTTTTGAAGAAAGCTGGGACGTGTTGGAGAATCAAAAAACTTATCTTGATGTAACGAATATCTGAATCATGCTCTATTCTCTTAATGATATTATTATGCTGACTGGCTTGTTGGATTTGAACTCCCAGTTGGCAATGTTTATTGATGTGAACTTGCTGTGATTTTGTTTATGCCTGTAATGTCTACTTTGTGGTGTTAACCAAAAAGATAGAATTTCATACCTCAAGCTGTCCTGTTAGTGGCCAGGTAATATCATCCATCCGGGACCTGAGTTTTCTTGTTTGGTAATTTGATCGCCAAGTTTTCTCTAAATACATTGTCTATCGCCAAGTTTTCAGTAGGGGTCTTGTAGCCGGTATGAAGTTCAGAAGGAGTAATTGCAAATCTTCAAGTGTGTTTAACCTTTAAATTGAAACAACCCTCCTTCAGATGATCATCATTGACTTAGCATTTCGCTATATATGATTATGTATTGCATAGGATTTCAAGAAGAAGGTCTTATTGGTCATATAATACTAAGCACAATTGTACTCTAGACTGTTTACCCAGTCAATTGGGAAATATTTGTCCATTTGATGATCTTGCAGGATTAGGATTTATATTATTCCGTTTGGTTACCTTATTATTTATGCTCAAGCGCAGTATGTGATCTTATTCTCAAGGATTTTATTTTCGCAAGATTTCATGAAAATCGCTAGTACGAGTATCTGTTTTAAGACCAAGAACCTCGACTCCTACTAGCTTTTTCTAGATGAGCCTATATTCATATTATCCTGGATGGAGATTATTGTAGTGTTTCTCGGCCAAAACAGGTGAAAGATTCCTCCAAGCACTCCCTCAAGTTTAATAATTCGAGGAGGACGACTTGTCCCATCTCTATCTAGGGTCCAAAGAATACGGCAGACAAACAACATTAGCTTTCATAACTTGCAAATTGTGCGGAGTATAATGTGTCATCCTCATATTGTTAGGATTCCAATTCGCCTCAGATTTTTACTCCACACATGCACACGTGCACTAAGTCACATGCACACACTGCCACCAATATTCAATACTAATTGTTTGAATCAAAAAATCCAACAAACCTCCCCCTTGATTCAAACCCCATAGCCAATTCTTCTCATCAATCCAACAAACCCAAACCGAGTGTATTCCCAATTTGCGGAATTGAACACACTCCCAATGCGTCCCAACAAACGCCTCTTCAATGCACTATGACTAATGCATACTCCCAACGTCGCACCAATGACACTTTGCGACAAAGTGCCTATCAAACGATGTCATGCCAATTTGCGCCGCCATCCACACCAATGCGCACAAAACAAATAACCAAAGCGCGCCAATCCAAGATCCAATCGCGCTACCAACCGATGTGTGCACAATAACACACCACCAATCCGCGTGCCCAATAACACGCATCCATGCTCCATGCCAGGAGCCCGAACTGCCCCCGAGGGGCCTAGAGAGCATCATCGTCTTCGGGTGTTGTCCCTCCTCCTCCCCCTGAAGCGATAGCTACAGACGTCCGATTCTTGGGACACTCCCTCTTCCAATGACCTTTCTGTCTGCAAAAAGCACATACGTCCGAAGGTAAGTCGGATCCACCTCGTCTATATCCCTTACCTTTTCCTCTCCTAACAATCAACGCTCCAGAAGCATGATCGTCCTTCCCAACCGCCTTGTGCCTCAATTCCCTCGTATGAAGGGCTGACCTAACTTCCTCTAGGGTTATCGTTTCTTTCCCAATAACGAACGATTGAACGAAACCCTCAAAAGATGGTGGCAAGGAAACCAATAAAATCAATGCCGCGTCAACATCACTAACAATCTCATCACTATTGCGCAGTTAAAGCAATATAGTGTTAAGAGTGTCTAAGTGATCACCAATACGCGTACCTTCAACCATCCGAAGACTGAATAGCCGCTGCTTCAGCATCAATTCGTTGGCCACGGATTTCTTCGCGTAGAGATCCTCCAACTTTGTCCACAATCCAGCTGCGGTATCCTGATCTGCAACCCCAGTGATCACGTCGTCCGCGAGGCACAACATGATCGTCGAATGCGCCTTCTCCTCCATCTTCACAAACTCTGGTGTGGTCTTGTCAATGCCCGATTTGTTAGCTAGTGGCAACCACAGATCTTGTTGCTTCAATAAAGCACGCATCTTGATTTGCCACAAGCTGAAACTATTCCTCCCATCAAAACGATCAATCTTGATCATCGTACTCGCCATTGCTTCTCTTGAGACTCAACGTAACCAGGCTCTGATACCACTTGTTAGGATTCCAATACGCGGGAAACAAGAGAAAGCAAGAACAAACGAAAGCAAGATCAAGAACACAAAAATTACGTGGTTCACTAGTTTTGAGACTAGCTAATCCACGGCCAAACCAACCAATTTATTGATGAGAAGACAACCCAATTACAAGCACCCACCCAAGTCTTGATCCTAGCATCTACTTATATACTAGGACAAAACTTGGAGCCCAAGTAATGACCAAAATTAAACCGAAACGGACAAGGAAACAATCCGTCCAAAAATAATCTGAGACAAAAAACAATCCGTCTAAATATTTGTAACCAAAAAAATTGGAAACAACCAAATTACCAAAAAAAAGTCATGGACGACTAAACATTGTTTCCAAAGAATAATGTTGTCAAACCTTTGACCAATTCTTTAACCAAACAAGAGGCTAGCTGCCAATTAGCCGCCTAGTCCTCACTGCACCAATAGACTTGAAACAATTCGCCTCAGATTTTTACTCCACACATGCACACGTGCACTAAGTCACATGCACACACTGCCACCAATATTCAATACTAATTGTTTGAATCAAAAAATCCAACACATATGCCCTTGTCACCGTGACTTTTGAAAATTTTCACTAGTACCCTTATTTTTGTAGGTTTTTAATAAAAACTCCCTTGTGAAAAATACATTCTTGCCCTAACTTAAATCAAATTTTAACAATTCTAACATTTACCTTATTTTTTGCCCCGGCTTGTTTGATCTCCTAGCTCCGCCACTAACTAGCAGAAGCAGTCATGGGGGGTAAGGTGGCAGCACCCGACGCCATCTTGGCCTTGCTATGGACGGTTTGGTGGCAAAGGCATGCCTACGTGAATTCGCTAGTCCCTCGTATTTAACTGTGATGTCCTTCGAGAGCTGCATAAAGCAGTTGATTCCAAGTGTCTGGGAGCCCTCCAATGCACCAATGTGAGCAATCCATTCCTTTGTTGCCATTGTGCACATTGGGATGTCCATCTTTCCTCAGCTGTGAAAGTTTTGTAATATCTAACAAATTTATAGGTTTTGAGGCTTTGCTCAAGACTTCTTTCACTACTGCTACTTCTTTCGGCAAACCCATCTATGAATTCACTAGAACTCAAGAGGAGAAAATTACATTCGTCATTGCCTCTTGGTTATGTACCCCATTGCCTGTAGGACTAATACTTGTCATAACACTTGGAGCACAAAATGTATTCATTAGAGATCACAATGAGAGCTAGCACATCTTCCACTGTCGCAAGCTTCTCTACCACCCCTACTGCGCCTCACCCTTACAGCTTGGAGAGGAGACCAACACCACCACCATCACAACCCCCTATGCCGCTGTGAGGTTTCCCTACAAGCACCATTGTGCTAACTAAGAAGTTGGATAGAGTGATGCTGAAAAATGAAAATAAGTCGAACAAATAAACTACTCAAGGCTAAAATGTGTAAACTGATCTGCAGAGACTATAAAGAACAAGCCCATTTTTAGCTTGATTTCTTTCTTAGTTGGTTTTATGGTCCACAAAGCTTATCTGCAGAGCCAAAAATTGAGCCCATTTTGTTGGTGTGGAGCCTGGTTTGTGGCGCGACCCGTTTTATGAACCAATCCAGCTCATGTTTTGTTACGACCCGAAAAAGGAGACATGATTCGTGGAGCGAAGGCTTGGGCTGGTTTAATAGGTCTTCTATTTATAGAGTAATTAGGGTTCGTAGCAAGTATGTTGAGCGTTTCTGATTTTGTTTGTAATTCTCTCTGAGACGTTTCGTCCGTTTTTAATAAAACCCTGCAACTCCGGGAATGTAGGTTGATTTGCCTAACCGCATAAATATGTGTGTTTGGTTTCTTTCTTTCTGCATATTTTATTTTTTCACAACACATTTTCTAGCATAAAGATTGAGGGCCATACTTCATGGTCCATCAATACTTTTTTTGGTTTGTTTATTTCTTTGAATCGACTGCAAACTAGCTTTTCATGAGCCGCACACGAGTTATTTGTAAACATATTGGTTCTTTTACAGCGAAAGAATCCGGTTGTCAATCGATCCCAAATTGGTAAAGATCACAACTTTGGAAAGAATTAGATTTTTTGAAGCCCTAGATCTTATTAGAGATTACTAGCTGGTGAAAATTTTGACTTTTTGGATCAGTTTAAATGTTAATTTTGGTCCCTCCTAGAGACGGATGCTTTGCAAACAGCTGGTATCGCTTCGATCAATGTAAATATTGAATGGCTCTCGAAAGTGGGTTTGGTTTTGGAGAGGGGCAATATTTTAGTGCTCCAAAAGAGAATCACGTTGGTGTTCTACCGTCAATGAGTGTTTGTTAATCACTGACAGTTTGTCTTCTTTAGAAAGATACAAAAAGTCGGCTTAGTGTGACTTTGATTATTCCGTGCAACACGTCAGTACAATTGCAATAAAGTTGCTGATTTATTTGCTTAAAAAACCCTAAAATTTTAGATAAGTCGCGTTTTGGTTCAAAAGCACGGTTGAGCTGTCTTGCAAACTAAGCTTTCTCAAAATTATTTTCAGTACTCCACGGCCCAAGCATAACCCCTATATAATATGCTCTCAGATTTCTCTCTCACGCAACTACTACTATACCATATTATAAGCGGACCAGCACATCGTTTCCCTCCTGCAGGTTATTTCACAATAAACTATAACCCTAGCTCTGCAACTGATTCATGTTAGAAGGGTGCTATAGAACCCAATTCCAGTTGTTATTTGACTTTGTTTCATACAAAAGGTATATTAGTAGTTATAAGATTACACAACTTACACGATGTTATATATTGTAAAATCTTTTTAGTCTTGTGTAACTTTTTCTTTACATGAATTTGTTCCCCAACGTGTAGATCTGCTACTGCAAAGGAGGTGTGTTTACTGCATCGCCCCCGATCAGCATTAGGAACTGATTTGCCTAGTCGCCGATTAATACCAACCAATTCGCTTAGTCTGCGATATTTTTTTTCTTATATATTCGCTTAGTTTGCGATATTGTTTTTCTTATATCGAGAAGATGATGATGATTATGAAGGATTCATTACCCAAGGATATCTTACTCAACATCTTGTCAAGACTTGGTGTAATGGATGTTTACAAATTGAAGTTCGTGTCCAAATCTTGGCGTGCCCTCATCTCTTCCGATTCCGATTTCAAGAAACTGGCAACTCGCCCACCTTGCGGCGTGGTAGTTTGTGAAGCTATTTCTCGCAAGATTCGTGAACTTCCGTGTAAATCAGGTTTGTTTGTCGATGATGATGCCTCTATTATTACTCCGCCTGCTCTTGTTCTTCAGGTAAAACAAGGAGGAAAACATGATGATAATATTATTATTAAGTCCCGCAATCTGGTTTTGAAGGCTTCGTGTGGTTACAATGAGTCTGCTAGACTCGGCTATGTTTCAGCTTGCCGTGATTTGATGTGTTTCTACACTCCTTGGGAATTGTTTGTCTACAGTCCTTCCACCGACCAATACCTGCGATACGATGGCCACACTGAATTCAAATGTGATCTGGATCGCACCAAGTTTAATCTTTCAATTGTTTATATACCTTCCATCAAAGTGTACAAAGTTGTCTTGTTGGAGATCCTTGGTGGTGATGCCGCCCGTCCTCCCACGGATTGTTATTCTGTCAGATATAAAGCTATTACTGTACCAGAACAAGGAAGGGAGGATGATCATGGAGGAGGAGGTCACCAGAGTCCTTCTTCTTCTTCATGGGATTCTTCATGGGAGTTGATCAGTGAGCATGAACTCCCTGCAATGTTTCGAGGACATATGGGGAATCTCATTGGTGTCAATGGTGTTGCTTACGTCATTGTTAGCCTCACTAAATCTCACACTAGACCTACTAATCCATCTGACCGCCGCAATCAACAAGTGCTCTCTCTGGATCTTGACGACGAGAGAAGCAACAGCAAACACGGACGGTTCAAGATATTCGGTCTTCCCAAATTTGATCAAGGTTTGCCTAGACCAAACATTTTATCTCAAGTCAAGGATGTTTTGTGCTACCCTCAAGTCACCACCTCTGCTATTCATCTGTGGATGCTCAGAGGTCCCAATTCAAGTACGGGCTGGTTTAAGGGGTATACCATCTGTTATCCTGATGCCTCGCGGTTAATCGGACATGTGTTTTACTTGCCTAGAACAACAACAACAACAACAACAACAAATTCTAGAGATGATGTGGACAACGACTACGATGGCATATTCCTCCTTCACATCAAGAATAATTATATCCAATATGACACGCGCACTAAAGAGCCTGAGCCTGTCCTGCAAAGTACCACCCCATTACTGCGGCTCCACCCTTTTTCTACTGGCGGCTCTTTCTCACTTAAAAATGGTTCCAAGTGCCCTACTCTGCCTCCCCCCATCCTTGATCCGCATATACCGCCACCATGTGAAGCCCCCCTTCCTCCACCACCACCACTACCGGCTCAAGCCCCCCTTCCTCAACCACCGCCTCCTCACGGCTCCCTTCCACCACCATATTCTCTCCCTCTACCACCATACTACCACAACTTGCAGCACGCCGCACCTTGGACAATGCCACATCCTCCACTTTCTCTAGGAATTCCACCACCGCCATACCACCACAACTTGCAGCACGCCGCACCTTGGACAATGCCACATTCTCCACTTTCTCTAGGAATCCCACCACCACCACCGCCTCAAACCTACTCTTGTCCTCCACTGCCCCACGGCTCCTCCCTTCCACCACTGGACTCTCATCCTCTACCACCCCCACCTCCAGGCTCCTTTCCTCCAACTTACTCTCTCCCTCCACAGCCACACTACCACAACTTTGAGCACACTGGACCTTGGACAATGCCACATCTTCCACTGCCTCAAGGAATCCCACCACTCAATCAACGCAACTTTCAGTACAATAATTATTCACCAGAAGTCAAGAGGAGAAGACTACTAAATTCTTAGCTGTGGTCAGAATTATTCACCAGAAGTCAAAAGGAGGAAGAATGGAATGTTTTGAGTTGACAGGTTTTGGGCATTGTTCATTTGACGTTGTCAAGGTCAGTTGCACACAACGTTATTAAGGAGACTACTATACCTTCGCTGATAAAGGCATTGTTAGGAATGTACGAGACTATGTATGCTAATAACAAGGTGTATTTGATGAAGTGTCTGTTCCATCTGAAGATGTCAAAAGGTATATTAGTTTCTCAACATCTTACTAATTTCAATACAATTACTAATCTGATGTCTGTTGTTGATATCAATTTTGTTGAGGAGGTTAGGCTTTGATATTATTAACATCATTACTTAATAGTTGGGAATGTGTGCAGTGTTGTTAGTAATTTTGCTGAAAAAGAAAAATTGAAGTACGATAACATATGTGGTTTAATTCTGGCGAGGGAGTGCTTCATAAAGACTCTGATGAACCTTAGAGTTCAGCCTTTAATGTTGATAATTGTGGCAGAACTTATGAGAGGAATCATAATAATCGTGCAATATCACAATCTAAGCATAGAGATAACATTGGTGGAAAATTGCAAACCGGGGATGGATACATATGTAATTGCTGGAATTGTGGTAAATCATGTCACTTTAGGGTTGATTGTAAGGCACCGGAAAAAAACAGAGGATGGCCTGAAAAATTTGGTAAATGCAGTCACTAATAAAATTCAAGATGCTTTACTTCTTGTTGTGTATAGTCCCGTTGATAATTGTATATTAGATCATGGTTCTTCTTTCCATACTATCTCACATTGAGATATTATGCAGAACTATACTTGAAATCATGAAAGCAATGACTATGAAGAATAAAAAAAATAACTTGAAATGGTTATTGTGAAAAAATATATTTTCATGTAAAGCAAGTAATTAAGTAGCAACTCATATAAAGAAATTTAGGCATGAAAGAAAGATAGTCTCACAACACTTGGCATATAAGTTTTACCTCAACAAATAGTGCACAAGTCGGCAATGGCTACTCAAGGATATGAACTCGTCTTCTATGGTATTAGATTCTACAATTTAGAAATTAGAATACACATCAATCTCATTCATATACAATGAAGTCACTAATGCAAAGTAGTGGATGAATGACCCAGGGTTAGGTAATAGTGTAGTAGTACCTCCTAACTATCTAGTCGATTTTCACTAATCTTCCACCTAGGGTTTCATACTATTTTCCATCGAATCTAAATAATTCAAGATCCATATCATCGTCACATTCCTCTCAACATTCTCAAAATTTAGACTGATCGGTCCGAATCTTAAAACCAACTTAAATTACCAAAATGCTGATTTTCTGTAAAATCACATAATGTCATTTTTTTTCTCGATTGGTCCCACTGATCCAGTACTCAATCCCTCATTCAAATATATTCCAAAACATAATGTTTCTCATACTAAAATATAGTGAAAACTACGCCCAATTTCTATTTGAATTAGGTCAAATACTAGCGTTTTAGGTCACTAGTTATGCATGTAATTCATGAGATCTTTACTTAGACTATGGAGATGATTTAGAAGATGTGTGTTATGAAAACTTGTTGAAAAAAAATCCAAGATAAAAACACTTACTTTGATGATCCAATCGTTTAGGAAAATAAATGACACGCGATTCAATGAACAACAAAACGAGAGAGAGAGAGAGAGAGAGAGAGAGAGAGAGAGAGAGAGAGAGAGAGAGAGAGAGAGAGAGAGAGAGGGGGGGATAGAGAAGAAGAAGAAGAAGAAGGAGAAGAAGAAGGAGAAGAAGAAGGAGAAGAAGAAGGAGAAGAAGAAGAAGAAGAAGAAGAAGAAGAAGAAGAAGAAGAAGAAGAAGAAGAAGAAGAAGAAGAAGAAGAAGAAGAAGAAGAAATCTTGGTGTAATACCCCGTGGGGGTTCAGGATAGGCTTCTTCTTGGTGTTGGACTCAACTCCTCTCGGTGTAATACCCCGTATTTTTGCTAAGCGTTATTTTGTATTTCGGTAAATTAAATACTTGAGTTTCAAAAAAATCTTGATAATATTACTATTTCAAACTTAATCTTGAGTTGTTTTCTTTAGTTTTATGTGCATTTTTGATATTTAAATACATAGTAGTTTATGTGGAGTTATGTGGTAATTTTCTTTTAATGTAAAATTTGTCTTTTTATGTGCTAGATGGCAATTGGAAATTGCATTGTTACCCCTCTTATTTGTGTAATCTCGTACTTACCATCAATTTATAATATTTTGCATCTCAATCTTCATTTCCTTGATATTCCAATTTATACCCCAACAAAGTAGTTGGGAGATTTTAGTTCATGTACACTAAAAATATTCCGAAAGCAGGTACAATTTGAAAAAAAAATGTATATCCTCTACAAAGTGATCTAATCTTTTGATCGGCACGCTATTCTCGTTTCGCAGTCCCATCCCGACTTTCATTAACCTGTGGTGGTTTTGAAAAAGCAAACGCAGACACCATATTTTAAAAACAATCAGTAAAACTAAGTAAATACATACTACGACATGTAAAGCATGAGTGGCACACAAGAATAAACTTAAATAAAACAAGAGATTTGAAAACCTAACAAGTAAAAGAGTTAGAAATTTCTGAAAAAATATAAGTAGTCGCGTGTCAAGTAATTCTCATCTTTAAAACATCAGTAAACCATGAGTATTCTAGATATTCTTAAACAAATAAAATATCAACAGTAAACAAGACAATTTGAACTGATAATGATATTAATTCATGAGCAACCAATGCTTTTCAACTCATTTAATTTGATTAAGGCATATCTAGAACCACAAACAACTTCAATAGAGTATTCAACTTTCTTTCAAGTTCAGTTAACCGTTAAGTTTAGCTGAGGCATGTCCAGAGCCACTAGCAGGATCGATGTAGACAAAGGGATCACGAAATAATCATAAAGGGTTCATTCTAGGGTCTATCGAACCCTATGTCACCCGAGCGTTAAGGGAGCCCATACGTCAATCCCCGCTCAATACTTTAGCTAAAAGGCCTTAAGTGTCGACACCCCTATACCGTAGTGACCCTTGCAAGTATAAGTAGCACTCTATAGTTCTACAAACCCCTTGGCCGCAATACCTTGGTACGTTTTGGCTCGTCGGGGGCAGATTTGTGAACATTAAAGTTCTATCCTATAATACGAAGCATTGCTTCAATGGTCGTAGCCATAAGTAATTGGAGGATCGCTTGGCACCTCCGGCCGGAGCCATAAATAAACACAACTCTATAAATCGTCTAATCTATTAGAAGTGTCTTATTTATTCTCTTTATCGTATTCAAATTTCACGAGAAATTTCCAAAATTTCTCAAAGCAGATCATTAAATATTCCAAACAACTTTCAAATAGAAAACATCTTGTCCATATAACAAAGCATTCATTTAAAACTTCACACATACACACATTTTAATAAGTAAAGGCCGCACATATGTACTTATCACTGAGATATATCACAACCAAAAGAAAGAAACTACGCATAGCACTCCAACGACAACCACTCTCTCCTACGAGGTCGATGTCTACAATCACACGTATAACGTACTCGTTACAACCAATTACACATCGATAATAAAAATGCAACCTTACATGCCATATAGTCATATATGTTACAAATGCACACATATAATGATGTTCACTTATCAAAATAAATCAAACAAAACACTTAGAATTTCAAAATTTCAAATTAAAAACTGTGAAACTACAATTCTGGACAGAATTGTAACTCTGAATTTGATCCATATTTACCATATCAAATCATATCTTAAAATCATAAAATTAATTTATAATCTACCTACATTTGTCTACTTTTAGAAACATTAAGAAAATCATGAATAGCTATTAAAAAAACTCAATATACGAAATAAACAAACAATGTTGTGCAGAGACAAGTTTGGCAGCAAGTTTCAACTTTAAATAACATCCCTATATATTATTTGAGAATGTCCTCTCAAGCTTTGCATGAGGAATTACCACGTGGAAATTAAAATTAATTAATGTAAAAAATATATTGCTTGGAATTTAAATCACATCTGCAGATTTTGAATTGAAGATGAAAAAAATTGGTGCCTTAAAATTTACATCACATCTACAAAGTTTGAACTGAAATAAAAAAAAACTGGCGCCAACGTCTAAATTTAATTGTATATGTTCAAAATTAAATGAATCTGTTTAAAAAAGTGTATAACCAACACATAATGAAAATAATAAAAAAAATCCAATATTGATGACAAAAATTAAATCGGTGGTCAACATAGTCAATACTGGGAAGGAAAGTTATTGATGTTAGTTGGCAAAAACTTGTAGTCAATAAATAAACTTTTGCCAAAAAAATGATGAAGAAAATCTTGTTAAAAATTGATAGTCAATTCCGTGACCAAAATGGCGTGGAAGGAAACCCATATTTCCGTTACCAAAATGGCAAGGAAGGAAACCCATATAATGGGTTAGAGAATCAAATTTATATCATTAATTTAAGGGAAAAGTATGTAATAAAATACTAAGAAACACCCATTACATTGGCTAAAATAACACTCTCAATCCAATGTAGGCTATTTCCTAATCATGAAATTTAAAGCACTAACGAAATGGAAATGGTATATGAAATCCAACTTGGAATAGAAGTTTCAATATGTTTCAAAATTCACAATTGAACAGTCCTCAAAATATTGTCGCCGAACTATGAAATTTAAAACACTAACGAAATGGAAATGGTATATGAAATTCATGACACTTCTAAAATGGAAATGGTTTAGATTAGAATTCATTGTTTTTCTTAAAATATTCAAGTTTGAAGTCAATCTACACAAATTTCCATTCAACATAACCATTTTCCGGATTTGGATCCTCTACTGTCCTATTTTCCTCCAGTCCCTACAGTCCAATATAGACCCTTAGATTTAATTGTCGGATGAAGACACCTGTTCTTACTTTTTGTTAACTCATCTTCACTGTGACCACTAACGGCGATGTTAGCTGCAAGAGAGAGAAATCTCAAACACCCATGTCCAAGATCGATATTCAGACTCTGGAAAAAATTGAGGGCCAGAAAAACACAAACTCCACTAGGGTTCTTTGATGGCCGCTCTTTCAGCGACTTTGGGTCTCAACAACTGCACAATTGAACCATTAATTTGATTGCAAGCTCTGTAATTTCTTTGATTTAATTGGGTCGTTCTTTGTCGACTGAAAAATTGTTGTTTCAGTTGGATAACATTTGGTCGGGATGTGTTTGGAAGAAGATGACGATTGTATGAATTTCGAAAAGAAACAAATGAGTTAAGATTAAGAGAAGGTAAAACATACATCGAAGATGGATTGCAAAAACTAATTCAACCGATGACTGTTAGATCGTGAAACAAAGAGAAGATAACCTAGATAATGAACCATTTCCGTCTACGAAATAGTGCCTTGCCTTCTCGCTCCAGTCCGGCTTCTCCCTATCATGAATGTGAAATATGTAGAAGAACAAGCGGCAGGGGAACGGAAGAAACACGGACTATGCAAGATGAAAAGTTAAGCCACGTGTCATCATCCTCCTATTTAATCCGACGGTCCAAAATGGAATGGAGGGACTGGAGGAAAAATGGACTAGATAGGATCTGTATCCCCGTTTTCCACCTTTTTGTTAGGGATGGCAATGTGGTTCGATCCGATCCAAAATCCCAGTGATTCGATCCGAATGAATCAAGTCCGAATCCGATCCATTTTCAAATGGATCAGATATGGATACCAAAAATCAAAATTCGATCCGTATCGTGATTCGATCCGAATATATCAGGATATCTGACCCGAAAGGATCCGAACACACATAATTTTACGAAAATACCCTTAGAATTATAAAAAATTATAGATTTACCTACATATATGTAAATACATTACTCAATTTCAGGCCTAAAAAAATATTCCACTAGACATTACGAAACACACATAACGCATTACATATTATTACCTAAAGAAAATACCACTACACATTAGAAAAAACCCTAACGATTGACTACTGTTTTTCATTCTCCCACCCACGCGTCTTTATTGTGAGTCTGCAACTTCTTCTCCCTCTGTCTCTCACCTTTGAATGGCTTGCCTATATTTCTTGATAGATTTGCATTTTTCATATTGGTAATATATTTTGAGTTTTTTTTTAAGCTTTGTTAGGCATATTTTTATTTGTGGTGGTTTTTTTGTATTTTTCTAATTTTTTGTGTATTTTTTGTCTAAAAAGAATGCTTATGATCCGAATCCGGATCCGAATCAGATCAGTTTCTGGAGATTCAAATTTTCGGATCGAATACGGATATTAAATTTTAAATCCGATCCGGATTCGATCCGAATCCGTTTCAGATCTGGTCGGATACATATCGAATATGAATTCACTAATTTTGATCGGATCCGGATATGGATATAGGTGGATCCCATCCGAATCCGATCCATTGTCATCCTTACTTTTGGTATTGATTTACACATACTTAAGATAATTTATATGATTGAAATTATGTTTAAATGAAATGTCACTCAGAGTCTTAGACATTTTCACAATTTTGTCATGATGAAGCTATTTGTTGCCAATAAAATATCAATCACAATTTTTAATTATTATCTTAGCTACTTTTATAATCATTGGTTATCCTATACATATACTCACCAAAAAAAATTACATTTGAAGGTTAGTTCTCTTTTGTTTTTTGTTATTGACTTTGTAGTTTTCTTTTGCTCTGTCAACATTTCTTCTTCTTTTGTATGATTAATATTAAACATTCACGAGCAAACATAAATTGTCACAAATTAATCATATTCTTTTGTACTCAAAATGGACAAGTAACTTTTTCTGTAGGGAGTTGAATTTAATGTTTTATGAATGAAGAATCATGTGCAGGGAGTTGTCGGGGGTTGGTGGAGAAACCATCTTCGGTGCTTGAAAGATGCATGAGGATCTTTTTTTTATCTGTAGTGATCGGAAACTTTTTCGTAAATTATCTAGTTTTATTCATATTTATTATCATCATTAAATAGTTATATTTGGTGCGTAAGTGTTACATGATTGTTTGAGTGAATGTTTTGCTTGTATATGAATATGATTTTAGGTAAAATGAGTTGAGTAGCCTAAAAGTATAAAGTAGCAAGGGTTTTAGATAACGATATGAAGATTTTGGGGTCAAATCTGCAAGAATTACATAAATTTATATGTAGGGGGGGCCTAGGTGTAGTTTAGACATAGTTAGGGGGCTAAAAGTGACATTAACACAAAGTTGTATACCTGGTACATCAGAAAAACGAGATCAACTTTGTTTTTCACGTATTTTCTTCATTCTCACATCCCCTTTCTCACACACACGATGCATTGAAGGTGAATACTAAACCCTAGCATTCAAGCTCTTTATTGGAAGTCAAGAAGAGGATTTTAGGCGCGGTGAAGGGAAAGAATTGGATCTCTACTCAAAGAGGCAGCCACTACTTAGGGTTCTAATTTTGGAGGTTCTTGATCGAAATCCTTTTCGTGAGGTAGGAGTTTTAGTTTTGATTGTTAACTTACTTGTTATGAATTATGATGCATTACGTGTGTTCTATGTGATCAATGGACGTGTTAATTGATCTTCTTGTGCATTTATCGTATGACCTTATAAATTTGAATTTTTCATTATACTGAATGTATATGAATTGGACATCAGTATGTGAATTACATGTGATGCGGTAGTACTTGTGGTCATGGATTGATTAAAGTTGCTGTAATTTGTCATAAACTTTATATGCGAGTGAGAGGTTGTTGTTGGTGACACCGGTTGGGTACGGATGATAATTAAGTTGGGCTTGAACAGCTCCACGGTGAAAGATCGGAAACCTTCGCAGGAGGTAACTCATTCCATCGGGTAGTACCCGTAAAGAGGGCAGAGCCTATGACACTATTATGTGATCTGGTCACGGCAGAGCCATGTGTTGGCTAAGTTGAACGGGACGCGTTGTGTGCGGTTGCCGGCAGAGTCATGTGTTGGCTAGTACGTACACCACCGGTGGCGATTTGAGCGTTACATGATCATGAGTTTATAAGAAACACGATGTGTCGTATATGTGAATTATGCCTACGCTTGTAGGGTAAAGTAGTTTGTGTGACTTTTTGATTTCGTGGAATACTTCCGGTGAATTGCATTTCATGACATGTCAAATTAATTATCTCAAACTATTACTTCTACTGGGCATTGGTTTGCTCACTCCTTCATTTTTCAGGTGCTAGATTGGAGCCGAGAGTTTAGACATGAGCTTCATACAAGGATAAGATTTTTGCTGCATTTAGTTAATAAAATTCGTCTATGTGATGCACACTTGAACTTCGCCAGATGTTGCTTTTGTTTTGGAATTCATTTGAGGCCATAGGCCATTTCATGTTCTAGATAGATTGAATTTGATGATTGAACCCGAATAGGATTTGGAGACATCTATTTGTCACTTTGCTCATCCTGAATTTTACGGACAGCAGTGCACGTTTTCCTCAATAAGTGTAGCTTGGATTATTATTTTGTAGAACTGTTTTAGATGGGTATTCTACACTTATATGTAAATCTTGAGTTCAATTTCACAGTTTTCAATTTCACAGTTTTTCACAGTATGGTTTAAGAGTTATTGAATTTTCAAGTTTGTGTTGCTGTCGTGAGTAGGTTTTACCGGTCAGCCCCGTGTTTGTGTCAATAAGTCAAACACCATAATTTATTTTCAAAACGGTTTTATGGGGTAATATAAACTAGCATGTCAACCTTGTGTCAAAATTTCATAACATTTCGACATACCGTTTAGGAGATATTGAATTTTGAAGTTGTAGTCACAGATCTGAATTTCTTAACGACCAGCCGCACGGTTTGACCTTTATCTCCTACACCTCTTGAACTTTGTAAAAACTGCTTTAGTGGGTTCTAATACACCCTTATAGGATCCTCCCTACCAAATTTAACAATGTTTTAATGAACGGTTTGAGAAAAATCAATTTTTGAATCTAGACTTCCAATTCTGTCCAATTTTGAGTGTGTTGTTTGTCATTTTACTCACATGCTCGGGTTATGGAAACCGGAGCGTGACAATATCACTGAATTAGCTTCTTCTATACCATTCGTAAAAAATTATAAATAAAGGATTTAAAAACATTAAAAAAATTAGTTGAGTATCTAAGTATCCAAATCGAAGGAAAAGTCAATGATTTTATTATTCTCAATGATTTTTCATTATGTAATAAGGTAGTTGTTTGACATTCCAATGTCAATGTCTTCTTCTTTTCTTGATTACTATGTATAAAATACAAACATAAAAAATTAATTTCCTGAAGATACAATAATTACATAAATGTCTGAGAAGAAAAATGTATGCATCATTGATGGTTGTAATTTTCTAAGAAAGAATGCTGAAATGAGTAAGAAGAAAAATGTGATAAGTTCAGAGAGGAAACTTTTTTCCATTTTAAGTAAGAAACTAGTAAAAAAAGAAGATTCTCAAAAAAGGAAAAAAATACGATAAAAAAAAACCCGCTTAAGTTAGAAAGTTCAGTTTTCGATAATATATCGTACGTTTATAGAAACGCATTAATATGCAGAAACTGAGGTATGACCAATGAGTAGAAAGATACAGTAGAACAAAGAAAGAAAAAATATTTCATTCCAGGTTATAGTCGACAATAAATACGGATATGAGTCCTTTCATGTCCAAGTCCGTGCAGTCTAAATTTGGACCGTCAAATGACTTTTTAATTAATTATCAAAAAGTAATCTTTCATTGATCATAATTATCTTAATTTAACTTCTCCTTCCATTTTGATTGATATGATGATCATCATTGGACGATCTAGATCCGGACTGCACAGACTTGAGGAGATTTGGAGATGAGAGTATTCAAACCCAATGAATACTACCTATGTTTCACCTGGAATTTTCCAGTTGAATTTTTCCACTATTCACCGTGTAACTTTGATCCGGTTATTTGATTAAAAAAACAATGCAGGAAATTAGTATTTTTTTTCACTGCGTTGTAGAGTGAAGTTTACTCTACAATACCATATAAAAAAAAAACTACATCATTTTGCCAGCCAAAATCAAACTATCAAATTGACGCGATTACGGACAGAGAATGTCAAATTGAATTTTTCAGGCCAAACACCAGTAGTACATATTTTGGTCCTGATTACCAATCACTTTGTAAGAATCGAATTATTTTTTTTAGATGATTTCAATCGAGAAAATATCTTATAATGAATGATAATTCAGTTGGTCGTTAAAATTAAAGACACACCGCACTATCAAGGCAAAAGTTACAAGTTCAAGCACTAATTTAACACAAAGTAATGGCAAGCTACCATCTAATCTTGAAAATACCAAACAAAATTATTGATAGGAATGGGTTTTGCAACACAAAATAAACAATAATTGTTTGCATAAAATAATAAATTTTAATTATGTGGGGAACAAAAAGAGTTAGTGAGTACATTTCCGAATTAATCATCTATGTGTCTAGTTAATAATACTTGGATTAGAGTAAAAATGTCAATCTTCTCCAGAATTAAGCATCTATGTGTCTAGTTACAACAAAAGAAAGATGAGGTGCCAAAGGTTTTTGGAAATGGAGTTTTAATAAAAATTCCAAGACTGGATCTGAAACAGAGTTTCAGAAAATATTTAAGTTCAAATGACCATATCTTCTTAACTAAGAATGCTATGAATATGTTTTTTTTCTCAAAATGACCCTGTCTGCGTTTAGTTTGAAAATATGAAAGAGTTAAAAAAATTACAGAGACAAAATTTGGAGATAATCCATATTTTTCACAAACTGGTCAGATTGTATCAACATGCAAATTTTCCAAAAATCAACAAGATGGTTCTAGTAGTACGTGCAAGCTAAGAAGTCTTGATTTTCACCCAAATAACATCGTTTTAAACATGAAATAAGATTTTTACATGCTCCTGAAACAAATTATCAAAATGTTTTTGAGATTCAAGTGCAACTAAAAGTACACAAAGTGCATGTGGGTTTCTAGACTGATTTTCATGAAATTTTGTAACTTTTGAAGTTAAATACATGATCTAATCATGGAAATGAAGAATCAAGCATGGAGATTAAGAAAAGTAAGATGAGATTTCATCAATAAAAGCTAAACATGGACATGCAAGCTTGAATTCAAGACTAGAAGAATGTTACCCCAATATTCAAGATGATGGTGAGGAAAGGAGTGAATTTGGCCTTCAATCTTTGAGCATGATGATGGAAGAACTCCCCTCCACGATGATACTAAGGTTGGACTCAAGATTCCCATAATTTTAGAGCCAAGAAAGTTGAGTATTGATGAAGTTTTGTGGAGGTCAAGCTCCAAAAACGAGAATGGTATTTTGAGAGAGAGAGAAAAGAGCATGTATGGATGTTGTTGAAGAGAAAAAATGAGAATTAAAGAAATGAGGTTGATGGTGGAGGTTGGTGGTGAAGAGTCTCACAAGAGATGTACATACAAGATGGCATATAGTGGGAGCTGTTGAGGGAGGAGTAGAGTGCAATTAAAAAGTCTCCCAACAACATAGCTGGAGTAGAAATTGAAATTAACAATAAAATGAGGGTTGACATGCAAATAACAAGAGTTGAATTGCTAATTGAGATAGAAAAATGAAAGTTGATAATGAGAGGTTCTATTATGTGGTAACTAAAAGTAGAGGGGTAAATTTACGATTTCTAATTACTAGGTAAAACATAAAACTACTTTATATAAATTATAATATTTTCAAATAATTTCAAATAAACCACTTTTTATATAAATGTCAAAATTCAATTTCTGGAAAACTACAAATATCTCCCAAATATAAAAAAAAAAAAATCATACAATATCATCCAAGTTTCAAAACTACAAAATAATATCAAATGACACCCTTATACTTTAAAATTAAGAATGGTCATTAATAAGTTTGAAATATAAATTTCTCAACATTTTCAAATGTTTTTTCGAAATGACGAAATAACTCCTAACTTAAATACGGGATATTACAGAAAATCTCGAATATTACATTATTCCCTCCTTGGACTAAGTTTCGTCCTCAAAGCTTGAACGCGGTAAAAGGATTTTATGGGTCTCTATTGGAAGTCACAGCTAGAAAAAGAGACAATTAACAGCCAAATGAAATGCAAGGACAAAACATGATCGTTACAGTTTTATTCAAAATAGCAGAATGCCTACATAGCCTTACAGAGGATATCTTTCTCCAATGCATACCCATGACTGGCAAGGAGAAACTGATAATGTCCAATAGATACAGATGCATGAAATTTATAATCACCCCGATTTTCAATGGGACTTGGACATGATAGATAATGATTCTCACGATTTCTTCATATATATATAAGAAGTCTATTTAATCACACGAGTGAAGTCAATGAAGAGCATGTATGTGCGAATGCTCGCATATGGCCAAAAGATAGGAGTATACTTAATTATATGAGATAAAATGAGTTTTTTTCATTCTTATGGTATTCGAAACAAGTTGTTTAATGATATACGAGTTGTTACTATTTTTTTATAATTACATCATATAACCATGTTCGAACTCGAAACCTGCAGGGAAAGCGTGGTAATGTGTACATTTTATTCATTTAAAGTATTTGCTCCTTGCTTTTCCTTCATAAAAATGATATTGTGAGCCTTATTTAATAACTATACACTTAATCCCAAGTGTGTAATGGGACTCCTTATAATTTGCTTTATTATTTGATCCTTGAAAGTCACATGTATATTCTATTTGGCTCTTACATATATAATACAATTATAATCTGACGGTATTGTGAAATGTACAATCATACTTTTACTGAATAGTACAACTTGCAGAAATCATTCCCAGAGATATGTTTTACATAATGTATACATTTATATATCAATCAAATTTCTACAATATCTCCCATTTCCAAATTTTGGATATTTTCTAGCCAAGTCCAAATATGATATTTTTAAGAAAGTTCACGAATCTGACATCATGTTACGTGTCGCATCTGATACCCACACCCTAGCTAGATAACACATATATGTATAAATTAATTGCTTAATTCTTTGTAAATAAGGAACTGTATTGGGAAAGATTCACAATTCTTTTTATTATCATGTCGTAGCAAGCAGTGATGCGACCAATTCCACCCACTAGACCACTATTGGTTCACAATGATGTCCTCGCTTTGAATCTTGAAAAGCTATTATGTGGTTGCGAGGGTTACAAGAAATATGGTCTGGAAATTGATGTATCTAGTAGAATTTTGTACAGAGATTGATTCGACTCTTTATCCAAAAGGAGTGCAAAGAGGTAATTCAAAACCTCCGCTTTGAAAATCTCATTTGCTGATCAATAACATCTAAAATATTATGAATGTTCTTATGGCTAAAAGTTGCTCCGTAGCATTTTTAGTTCGTTTACAGTCTGGATTGCATATATTGTGGCTAAGATCTAAAGTTTATAGTAGCACAAAAAATAATATGGGAAATCACATGTTGAGCAACACATAATTGTTATTAGTATATTTGCAGTTTCAAACAATTCACTACTTTCCTGAGATGAAGCTAAGGCTAGAGTGTGGGGTAATTATTTTTGGAATCAATTCTGATGATGGGAGAGGGATTTATATAGTGTTAAAATTAGTGAACTATCTTGAAGATTGTAAAAATGATTGGACATGTAATTTATCTGTAAGTGACAGACTATTGTAAAAAGATGTAGATATAACTATGTCGATGTTTGAAAGTTAAGGGACTTATTGTAGAATGTTGTAGAGCAAGGACGTGAAGATTATAGAAACTTCTAGATATATTTGGTGGAAGCATTTAACATCCTTGTAGTGCTGCAGATAGCTGATAACTCCCATTTGGCTCAATTTGAAAAGAGAAGTGGGTAATTGTTGGTATCGTTAGTCAATTTTCATCCATTTTAGCGTTGGAACTTATTGAGAAACATTTTGAGCTATAATGTGGAAAGCTCGTAAGCTTTTGCCGACGAGCTTACGGGTTCGTTATACGTATATAGATCTTCATGAGAGTGAATGTGATGATTTTGTGCAAAGGTAGTGCGTATCCAAGTAAGTTAATTTTCTGTGTGACACCTTAATTAAATATGATGTGTTACTTAATGCTTAGCTTTGGTGTAGTTCATTGGTCAGATAATGCTAGGTGCATTATATTAGTTTGTGGCTTATGGAATGAAGTTCTTGACTTTCTATCCAAAAATAAATATACTCAGCTAACGCTAGGTGCATTATATTAGTTTGTGACTTATGGAATGAAGTTCTTGACTTTCTATCTAAAAATAACATACTCTTATGTTATGGTGTTCCGGGGTTTGCTCTGGGAGTAGTACTAGTTAAAGTTCTATCATTATTATTTTCACTTTTGTAATTGATGGAGATGTCTTTAAATTAAACATCCGAGTTTGTCATGTTTAGTGTATATGGGGTATAGTCAATTGTTTATGAAACCAAAAATTTCAAAAATGGTATACTAAAGTTCTCTTTTCTAGACATCTTTGTCTATATGCTTTCAACATTTGTTGTTGCTATAGTAACGTATGTTAATCCGATGCTCTATATAGCAATGCGGAAGCTTTTGGTCGGTGTATTACCATCCTCTTACCTTGACATGGCAAGATGTGGTAGCTTTTTATCCAAACGTAGAAAATAGGCCTACCTACTATTACCAATGAGTTTACAATGCCTACCCACAGCTGAAAATGAGAAATTAAAAATGTTAAAGATCTACAGATGCATGAAATGTACGTCAACCCAGTTTTCAATGGGACATAGTAGACAATGATTATCACAGTTTCTTTATATAAACAAGAAGTCTATTTAACCACATCAGTGAACACTACAATAACGACCCAACAATCTCGTTCATGGTACTTGCTGATCTTGAAGCGTTTTGGCTTGGATTTCTTTGTGAAGTCAATGAAGAGCTTCTAAGTAAGAATTCTCGCATACGAGCAAATTAGGAGCTTACTTAATTAGATGAGGTAAAAATGAGTTTTTTTCTTCTTCTCGTGGTATTCCAACAAGTTGTTTAATCATCATAAATCTCAATCTTATATGTACATGTTTATTTGGATCAGGAGGTGGGTCGAATGGTGGGCAATTTCTTAGGGGCTTTGCAGTATAGTAACTTATGTATGCATGCTTCTGATTTGACCATGTATGTCACTTATGCAGTTTATGATGATGCATTATATTGTTGTGTTGATGTAGTAGTAGTAGTTAATGTAATGTTTTTAATTCCTATTGTGTTCTTAATTTTTTTTAGGGCATCTCCACCGACAGTTGAATTAGGTGAGCTCCAGCAACAACCAAGAAAGTTGCAAAGAACAGCCTCCTCATTGGCCAACTCATAATAGAGAGAGACTGGCGAAGAAGAAGAAGAAAATAATTTTATTTCAGATTAATTGGCGTTGATGAGTCAGGACAAATATTGGTGAATGGCACTGTGGTGGGTATTTATTTGCAAGAAGAAGAGAAGAAAGAAGGGAGTAGTAAAACTCGGACGTAAATGCATTGCAACTCTCAACAATTTTCTCCTGCTCCCCCACTAAAGATCTCGTCCTCTTCCTCAATAGTACTACTCACGTCCTGCCAGATTCTTTCTAGTTTGATTTTTCTATCCGTAAACATGTTACTTTGATCTAGTGATTTGATAGCAAAATGATATAAATGATCTCGTCCTCTTCCTCAATAGTACTACTCACGTCCTGCCAGATTCTTTCTAGTTTGATTTTTCTATCCGTAAACATGTTACTTTGATCTAGTGATTTGATAGCAAAATGATATAATTTTTTTAGTAAGTTTTTCATAGTGTTGTAGAGTAATTTAGAGTAATTTAGATTACTCTACAGCACCATAAAATATTATCAAATTCTTTAGGGGAATTTTTGAGTCTGGCGGCGGAATAAACATAGCCATTGAGACCAATCATGTTCCCCAAACTTCGTAGCCCAGAAATAGGATGCTCGTGAAGAGGTATGATGCTCAATAACTTCAAAGTTGTTACCTTCTCATCCACCTCGAGGTTCATCCTCCTTGAAACATCATGAAGGATTACAGTTCACAGCTAGTACTACTCAATCAAAATTCAAGTACATTATTCATAAAATTAAAAAGGATAAACCCTCCAACAACGTTTAAAAATAAAAAAAATACACTGTCTGAAATGTCTAAGTGATGAAATGAAAACTAAAATTTATTTTCTACTTTACACATGTGTGCACGCTTCCCCCACCTCAATGCCAGCCTACGAGTATTAAAATATCCACAGCCGATCGCAGAAAAACTTCAAGTCAGTAAAAACTGAGTAAGAGCATACTACAGCACGTAAAAACAGATTAATGGGCTCTAACTAACGTAAGTTTATAAAAAAAAATTAGAAATAGATTAGAAACTTAACCAGTAACCGAACCATTAGATTAATCATGATGTTTGGCTGGGAATAGGCAAGAGTCGCCAGCAGGTACAATGTAACAGGGGGATCACTAAAACCAAAGTATATTAAGGCCTTAAGTGTCGACACCCATATTACTGCAGTGATCCTTACAGGCATAGGTAGCACTCTATAGCTTTCACAATAAACGGGAGGATCGCAACATTGCGCCCCCGGCCGGAGCCACAACATATAAAGGAGGATCGCAACCTTGCACCCCCGGCCTTAGCCATAACACAAACATGAGGGAGGATCGCAGCCTTGTGCCCCCGGCCTGAGCCATAACATGAACATAAGGGAAGATCGCAACCTTGTGCCCCCGGCCTGAGCCATACCATGAACATAAGGGAGGATCGCAACCTTGCGCCTCCGGCCTAAGCCTTAACACATAAACCTCGTACAGCGCCCTAAATCTATTAGAGGTATATTAAATGAGAAAACCCATTTTCGGATATACACAAAATAATGCTTATTAATTGTTAAGAAAATATAATATAATTATAATACTTAATTGTATTCATAATATACTAATTTAAACACTTATAAATTATAAATTTAATTTAATAAAAACTAGTTTTATAAACTGCATTAAGAGTACATACTAATTAATAACACCAAAATAATCAATACAACAACACATGTTTTGCAAAAGACATTGACTCCCCTCCTCTAATATTGCACATGCCTCCCTATCAGTTTCAATTCATACAACATTACCACCAATATTCACATCATAACTCATTTAACCTTCTTCTCCAATTTCCTACCCACTGTAACATACAAAACCCATACCCACAATAGACCTGGCAAAATGGGCTTTTGCCCATTGGGCCTGCCCATTTATCCAACTTATAAACAGGTTGGGTCCTAACTATTTATCAAATAGTTAATTATGGACTCGTCTCATTTAAGACCACTATTTTGTTGGACTTTGTGGGCTTTGTCCTGTGTCCCAACAAAAACCATATAAACATGGCCCAATGAGAAAATGATTTCCAGAAGAAAAAAATTGATCGATTCACTGCTTCTCTCTCCCACCGTCGGGAGCAGCTCTCTCTCTCTCTCGATCTCTCCCTCTCGCCGGTGCTCTCTCTCTCGATCTCTCGATCTCGCCGGTGCTCTCCCTCTCAGTCGATTTCTCTCACCGGCGCTCTCGTGGAGTCGCGGCGGTGATGCCGATAACAGTTGTGGCGGCGGATATACCCATCTCTCTCTCTCTCTCTCTCTCTCCCCCGATGGATTCCCGAAATCAGCATCCCTTCCCCTTCACGACTTCGACGGAGGTTGTTTCAGATTTGTTTCTAGTTGTTCGAATCAATCGATTTCTTTTGGTCAATTTGTGATTTGTCTTGATGTAGATTTTGACCTTGTTTGGGTTATCGATTTTTGTGTATGGCTGAGATGAGATGGAGGTATGGAAGAAGACGGTGGCAATGGCGGGGAGGTGGTTGTTGTGGTTGTAGGGTGAGTTACTGTCCAGCGGCGGTGCTGGGAGGCGGCGATGGTGGTTCTGGGAGAGATTGTGATTGGGTTTAGTACAAAATCTGGACTTAAATGGGACTACCTATTACTACCCGAGTCCATAAAAATCTACCTAATAAAGTCCAATAAACATTTGGACTTAAATGGAGAATGACCTATTTAAAACCAACCTATATATAACCAACCCAAATCCACCCAGACCGTCCATTTTGCCAGGTCTATTTATCAGCATGCACTACATGTAATAGCAATGGAGAAATTAAATTCACGAACCATATTGAGAATAAAACAAGGCTGTGGTCGAAAAGATGGAGGAATGGCCGAAGATCGGTGAGAGGACCGATCAAGCTTCAACACCGGAAATCGGTTACCGGGTTTCGAAATCGGGTCAGCGCAGAAACAAAGACGACGAAGGCTCTGTTGGCTCCTGGTGGTTCGTTGGAAAATGAGAGGGAGGGGAGGCGAGCTTGGCGCTGGTGGTTTTCACCGGAAAAAGATCAGGTCGGTGGTGACGGTGTTTGGCGGTAGTTCTGATAAAACAGAGGCACTCGGTTCTTTCTTCAACAAAACAGAGTGTGAGAGATGGTGTGAGAGGGATTTTGGTGAGAGTGTAGATATAAGGTTGATTGACGGGGTTGAATTGAGGGAGTCGGGTGAGTTTTTGTGGGAGAAAAATTGGGGAACGTTGAGGAGAAACGTGGGTTTTGTTGGGTTTTCCGATCAATACGATGGAGAGGGAGAGTGGTGAGGAAAAATAATAATGTGCTTTGGATGCACAACACAGGTTTAGAAAACTACAATTTACACCCCTACATTTAAAGAAAATATAAAACTACCCTATAAACTTAAGAATTAACATACAAATACCCTATTAAGAATAGGGGTTTTACACTCCTCCTCTGGTACAGTAGCTTCAAATCTGACATTTGGGTGAGAAAGACAGCTCCAACTCAACCTGACCTCAAACATGAAAATCTTGTACAAGTTCATGGAAGCAACATAAACAGGTCAAACCATAAACTCGTGGGGTTGAAGCTTAGTAACCATGAGGTCGTAACATAGATTTTGGTTCATGGAAGCAACATAAACAAGTCCAATCTTGTACAAGTTCTTCAATACCTTAGTTATGTCTGGCTGGCTAGTCTCAAGGGTTATTAACTCTCCAAGTTGTCTACTTAAGATTGTCTCTGAAATTCTAACTATTTACACTCAAGTTCATGAAGTTTGTCAATATTGTATTTTAGTCCCAAATTGAACCTGAACCCCTCAAACAAGTTATAATATGCTCAACAGTATGAACTCATCATTTTAACACGCTCATGTAGCCATAGGGTTGAAAACTATAATTTTTAGGTATTTACACTTAGGTCCCTAAAGTTTAGCAATAATTGCAAAAAGACCCTTGAATAGTTTACTTGGCCATTATTAACCCAGAATAGCTTATTATAACTCCACTTATCCATGTAAGTCCTATAGGTAGCTCCTAGACAGTGATTACAACTTTAAATAACTTTTATGTGAAATTACTATTTTGCCCTTCCTATACAGCTTGGTCAAACTAGGGTTTCAGATTCAATTTGTGAGCAATTGAGAAAGAATTTAGGAAATTGGAGGTAGAATATTGAAGATGGTTGAACAAGGATTCCAAAACATATTCAAGCTCTTCAAGACTCCAAATAACCAGATAAATATCATGGGTCAAAGATGGGCAAAATCAACCAATGTTATGTACTTAAGTCATATTTCAAGTTTTTGACATATTTACTCTCATATTGCAGTAACTTTGAGCTAGGATTTGAGACATCCATAGATTTTTTTTGGAAAAATTCATCAACCCGGAGTTGTAGAGCTATACTTGGGGCACACACATGAAGAAGAATCAGCTCAAAACAACAACAAATGAAAGAGATACAAGGATTACAAAATATATTCAAACTATTCAAGACTCAAAATAACCCGAGAGATATCACATGTCAAAGTGTGAATTTGTGTTCTTGGCTATGGTGTTTGCTGTTGTTGTTTTCAAGTTTGTTGTTGTTGTTGTTGTTGTTAATCAATCTGAGAGAGATTAGAGAGGGAGAGGGGCACATAGGGAAAATTGGCTGAAGAAGAAGGGGGTATTATGGTCTTTTCACCACGTTATTAATAAAGCAACTTTTCTCATTTTTTAAGAAATACCACTCTGTCCCAGCTCTTTCTTCCCAATTTGACTTTTGTCACTATTCACTGGGTCACTTTGACCCGGTGATTTGAATAGCAAACCGATGTAATGTTTTGATGATTTTTTCATGGTGTTGTAGAGTAAAAGGTGTTCTATAATATGGTGAAAAAATTATCAAAAAATTGTATCATTTTGCTATCCAAATCACCCGGTCAAAGTGACCCAGATACGAGTCAAAAAAGTCAGATGGGAAGAAAGAGCTGGGACGGAGTGGTATTTAGGACAGAGGGAGTATATAGTAAGGGAGAACAACCTTTTACTGTTCAACCAAACTAATGTGTCCCCTATTTTCATCATTGGGTTCTTTGTAAATGGACGGTTCAAACTAGCAGAACCAAAACCACCCCTACCGCACTAAACTTGGTGGGCCACCCTTAGTCACAATGTCAGGGAATCACATCGGAGTTGACAATTTCTATCATTTGGCCGAAAAAATTGTTGTGTGAAACCAGCACCTGAAGATTTCTTTACTTGATTAGTTTTCAAGATTTTTGCAAAATAGTGAAATGTTGTTATTATTCAAAAACATTTTTTTAACGCTTTTGTTTTGGTAAGATGTACCGTTCTATTTCACCTCTTCCTTCACATTTTGACTTTCACCACTATTCGCTGGGTCACTTTGACTCGGAGATTTTGATAGCATAAATGATGCAATTTTAAAATAATTTTTTCATGATGTTGTAGAGTAAAAGTTGCTCTACAACACGGCGAAAAAATTATCAAAAAATCGCATCATTTTGCTATTCCAATCATCCGGTCAAAGTGACATAACGAGTTAAAAAATCAGAATGAGGAGAAAGAACTAAGAGAGAATGATAATAGTCCCAAGGGGATGGTAATGTGCTAGTCTATCTATATACTAAAACAAGAGGGTCTTTTACTGTTCATGAGTAAAATGTGGCCCTCTCTGTTGCCATTAGATTGAATTCATTAATAGTTATTGCCACTTGGACTCATGTTTAAAAAAATAATATCTTTTTTTTTTAATAATATTCATTAAATCTCTAACATATGAGGGACTTAGGGTGAGTTTGGTAGAATGATTTCTGGCGGTAAAATTGGTTTATAGATTGTGGTGGATTTTTTTTGTTTACAAAAGAGATTACGTCTAAACAAGTGTGTTTAGTAGTGATTTTTAACTAGATTAAAAACTGAAGAAATGTGTTTGGTAGTGGTTTTTAAATTATATGATGTAGATTAAATGACAAATATACCCTCCATTTGTATTTTTCATTTACAGATATAAGAAGAACAAATGCAATGTAAAAAGTTCATGATTTCATGAGTTTCAACTATTTCATGAAAGTAACAATCTGAAGAAGAAATTAATGGTATTGTGACATGTAAAAAATCAAATTTTCAAACTTGGATTCAACAAAAAGCTAACGATTTCATTAAATTTTGTTCACATCAAAAGTTCAAGACTTGTTTCATGAAATTATAAGTATGAGCAACTTTAGGATCATATACTTGAATTGTTTTAGTGTTAGAATTGGATAAACACATAGATAAGATCAATGGCTATAAAAGGTGGCCTCTCAGTAAAACACCGTTCTCATTTAGTAAAACACCGAGAATTCTTGGATATAGATAAGATCAATGGCTATAAAAGGTGGCCTCTCAGTAAAACGGAGTCCTTGGATATAGATAAGATCAATGGCTATAAAATTACATAGAGAATTCCATATTTTATTTAACCCTCATTTACTACCCTAGCTTTGGTACTACGTACTACCTCCGTTTCGTCTGTTTCGTCTGTGTTTGACTTTTTAACCCGTAACTGAGTCACTTTGACTTGGTGATTTGGGTACCAAAACGATGTAATTTTTTAACAATTTTTTCATGGTATTTTAGAATAAACTTTCCTCTATAACACCATGCAAAGATTACCAAATTCTTGTATCGTTTTGCTAATCAAATCACCGGATGAAAGTAACCCAGTGAATAGTGCAAAAAGTGAAGTAGGCTGAAACAGGCGAAACAGAGGTAGTACCACTTACTGGCACGGGCTCATTGACTAGTGGTACTACTAGTATATAGAAAGTGGGAAACAGAAAGAGAGGGAGAGGAGTAAAGGGTGTTGAGTGTCACAGGAGTATAGGTGAGCATTAAAGTGAATAGCTCGAACTCATTAGACAGTAGCTTGATCAATGCTCGTACCCACTGAACAATCACAACTCTGTTGAGAATTCAGCTGAAAGGTGGCCTCTCAGTAAACTGTATGCATGTGAATACCTTTTTTCAGACTACATGTGAAGAGCTACAAGAAGACAAATTTATCTCAAAAATTAGTATTGAAGTACCGCTCGCAGAAGGGATAAAATGTAATTTCTCAGGGGTGAAAGTCTCCTTCAATAAAACTAGAGGGGGTGAAGTTCGGCTAGCAAAATGTCTCTTCTAAAACGTTTGCGCACATTTTTCTTCAATGCTACGTGATGGACCATTGGACGAGGATACATTGATGGTCATCCAATGCATCATACCATGCATAAAGTTGAACCGTTTAAAATCTCGGCCCAAGACTAACACAATAAAATTATATATTTTGCTTTAACTTTTTACCTAATTGACATCAAAATTTGTAGGTCCAAGTTGTAAATTCTCCACAATTATATGCAGGTTTTCGCTCATATCAATCCGTTTTAAAAATTTTAGCGACTTAAACTTGTTCAAACTTCAAACGATCTGTAGGATTTTACGATTATTTTTTTTAAACGATCTTTTTCACTTGATAACTTTCAAGAGACTATAAATATTTAAAGCTGGTTCCAAAAATGATTTGCATTTTATACAATCTCGCATAATTATGCAAAATAAAATCATTTGAGTAAAACAGAAGAAAAAACAGATAATTCAAATTTATGTACACGAGACTTTTGTAGTTTTGAAATATCAATTTGTCAAAAAAAAAAAAAAGAAATATCAATTTGTTTCTGTTCTTTCTCCCCGTCTTGACTGTTTGACTCGTATTATGGACACTTTGATCAGGTGATTTGGGTCGCAGAATGATGCATTTTTTTGTTATCGTGTTATACATCAACTTTTACACTACAGCACTATGAAATGATTACAAAAAAGATTACAAAAAAAAATCATCAGTTTGCTATCTAAGAGCATCTCCAACAACAAAACGTTCTTTGGACTAAATTTGTTCCTGCCCTAAATTTTACTCCTACACTTTTTGAGTTGTTGCTCCAGCAGTAGGCCAAAATATAAGCCACTATCACTTTTTTTATTACTTTTTAGTTGCCATCATCAAACAATCAGTGGCTCCAGATTAAACTTGAATCTTTTAATGTTTTCCACCAGTGAATAGTAGTCTTTAGTTTTGTCCAAAAACTAGGCTGGTGTAAATTTAGGCCAGCTTTTACACCAACTGTTGGAGCTGGTTTTTGGACAAAACTGGCCTAAGTATAGTCCAAAGAACGTTTTTCTCCATCTGTTGGAGATGCTCTAAGTCACCGATTCATAGTGACTCAATGAATAGTGTTTAAAGTCATAATGAGGAGAAAGGTACTAAAAAACAGAGTGGTCCTAAATAAAACCGACAATCAAAACATGCTCTTACTTTAATGTCTGTTTAGGCACATTTGTTTTATATAAAGAAAAAAGGGAAAAAATCCTATTGTTTTTAGGTTGCTGGGTTTGTAACATTAATTATGGAGTTTTTGTTTGACATGTTTATGCTGTTTTTTAGTCCAGTATTACCTCCATCTCTCGTACCACTCCGTCTCATCTCTAATGCACCATTTCACTTTTTCATCTGTAACTAAGTCACTTTGATCTGGTAATTTGGATAGCAAAACGATGCAACTTTTTTACAGTCTTGTAGGATAAGAGTTTCTCTACAACACTACGAAAAAATTATCTTAAAATTGTAAAGTTTTGCTGTACAAATCATCAGAGTGACCAGTAAATAGTGGTAAAAGTCCAAATGGTGCAAAAGAGATGAGACGGAGTGGTATATAAGTTTGACTTTTACCACTATTTACTAGACCACTTTGATATAAAATTTGGTTAGCAATAAATTGCAAGAATTTAATGATCTTTTTATAATGTTGTAAGTAAACTTTACAACACCAAACAAAATTGTCAAAAATGATCATATTACAATATAAAAAAGTAAAACTGAAAAGAAAGATAGGTAACTGAGAAATTTACAACTGATCAAAGTTGTGCAATGAGAGAGTCGGTACAATGTGCTTTTACCACTACGGTACCATTTATTACCTCTGTTTCTTCTTTTTCAGCTTACTTCACTTTTTGACACAATTTACTGGATCACTTTGACCCGGTGATTTGGTTAGTAAAACGATACACGAAGTTGGTAATCTTTGCAATTGCAAAAAAATTACATCGTTTTGTTATTTAAATCACAGAGTCAAAGTGACCCAGTTACGGATAAAAAAAGTCAACCGCCATTGAAAGAGAAGAAACAGAGATAGTAGTTCACATTTGTATCCACTGGTCAAAACAAAGAAACCATATACTACTACTGTAGTCTCTCATTCAATACCTCTCAGTCTCCTCCTCACCTTCTCACCAGCCTTTTACAGAAGCCCCTCCCCCTCCCTTTAAAGCTTGCATCCATAACCCCTTCTTCTTCATTCACTTCTAGCCTTCACAGCCCTCCTCACTTTCCTCCTCCTCCTACTCCTCCAAGCTCTCTTACTCCACCACCATCACCGTTCTCTCTTACTCCACCACCACCACCACCATCATATTTGTACCACAAAATGCAGTACATAGAGTATCTGGTAGAGTCAAACCAGAAGACTTTCAATACAAGAGTACTTCTTAGTACTTGATGGAATTCTCCTGGAAAGAAAGCAAGATCTCCTCAGATGAAGCTGGATGTGTTACTGGAGCTTAATTCTGGTACCCCCCTTCTCTCTACATGTTGGAGTTTCATTGAACTTTTTGTGGAATGATTTTATAAACTGCATGCTCTATTATGTTTATGGTAGATATGCTGGCTTGTTAGATCTGAACTCTTGGATTGTTTGCATAGTTAATTGGTAATATGATCCTATGTTTTCTCTATGCTATTTGAGAAGTAACCTACATTGATTCGCTGGTTAATCATAATCTATGTAGCTGTAGATTGTTGTTATTATCATGGTGGACATCATATAAGACATCATTCAAGTGGAAATTAAGGTTGGGCGAGGATGTGAAACAAAACACAGTCGATCGGTTTAGACACTAAATCTATGCATGGCTCCGTTGGAAGTTCTACGTATTAGCTATAGATTTTTTCCCCCTTGTACGTAGAAAGTCTCCAAAATTTAAGTTCATTACATGGCATGGAATGGAAAAAATATGCCGTATCAAATTGGATGGCAGAATTATGATTGTTAATTTTTTAAGTGAAATGTATCATTGACCATAAAAAATCATGCCCAGTAACACAAAAAATGTAAGTTGTGATTCTAGTATTTGTTGAGTTTCCGGTGTGATTAATAGACATGTATGAATGCTTAACTATATCTCTCTTAATTTGTTTAACCGTCTGGAATGAATCTTGTTATGGTTATTCCATGAACTTTATACTACAAGATTCATATTAATAGTATCTTCCAATTCATCCTAGAACAGCCTCTGTAGATTCACTCAAAGTTGGTTGTTTATGCTCTCTTCTTGAGAATCCTATTTGAGACTCAACCCTGTTCTGTGATGAATAAACATGTGTAAACCTGTTTCAGTCATCACCAAGCCTGAATCTTGCTAGAACATGTTCTTGAACTTGAAACCTGAAAACAGAGGCTTGTAACCCAGTTTAAGGGATATTTTTGTTGTGAACTTTGATGTTCAAATCTTCATAAAGTTGTATATAATCGAATAAGAAAGATGAAGGAAAAATCAACACTCTGGCTTGGAGTTGTTTTGAGTCAGTCTCATGTAAGCTCGGAGTCTTTACTTCTCAAAAGAAGTACTAATATATGTTTTTATTTAATTCACTGTTTTTGGATTTCTTTTTTTGTTGCCACTCTTTTACCAGGGATGGTATAATTTATTATTTCATATGCCAATATAACTTAAAACCACAAAAGTATCGTGGAAACCCTTCAGACTTACGATGATTTGATGCATAAGTAGAGTAAGTCATTGTTGAACATATACGGATCTCATTTATATGCAGATTTACAATAAATTCAACAAACCAGAACATCACATAGCCCCAACTCGGGGACGCCACCTCCTGTTAGAATCCATGGGGTTCCACCTCAAAACCAATTGGCAATGAGGGGAGTAACCCAGGACACTTATTAATTCATATTCTTCTTCTTGAATGTCCGATGTGGGACTTCTCAACACGCCCCCTCACGTGTGGCATTCTTTGGCCTACACATGGATCTTTTTTGTCTGCGGGTGGCGGTGAGCACGTGGGTTGTTAGACCATTCACGTGAGCACGTGGGTTGTTCTCAACACCTCCATCTATTCAGAATTGTTAAAGGGTAGAAAAAGTTGAGGTAGAAATAGAACAATTTGAGAGGCAGAGAAGCATTTGAGATATACCTTTGGTCGGGGAAAACCAATGAAGCCATCTCAGTAACCTTTAGATCTTTAAAAAAACACTAATATAAGAACACAGTAGGAGGTAAAAACATTACATTACCTACTACTACTACATCAACACAACAATAATAATGCATCATCATCATAAACTGCATAAGTGACATACATAATCAAATCAGGAGCATGAATACAGAGGTTATTATACTACAAAGTTCCTAGGAACCGACAAAATACACCACAACACTATCCAAAAACACACAAGTCAACCAGTCACCCCTGAACAGAGAACTAGAAGGCACAAACAAATATCTCTACTGTTGAAATTGTCCGCCCTTCTACCCACCTCTTGATCCAATGAGTGTACACGAAATAATCAGGAACTGCATAAGTGACATACATAATCAAATCAGGAGCATGAATACAGAGGTTATTATACCACAAAGTTCCTAGGAACCGACAAAATACACCACAACACTATCCAAAAACACACAAGTCAACCAGTCACCCCTGAACAGAGAACTAGAAGGCACAAACAAATATCTCTACTGTTGAAATTGTCCGCCCTTCTACCCACCTCTTGATCCAATGAGTGTACACGAAATAATCAGGAACTGCATAAGTGACATACATAATCAAATCAGGAGCATGAATACAGAGGTTATTATACCACAAAGTTCCTAGGAACCGACAAAATACACCACAACACTATCCAAAAACACACAAGTCAACCAGTCACCCCTGAACAGAGAACTAGAAGGCACAAACAAATATCTCTACTGTTGAAATTGTCCGCCCTTCTACCCACCTCTTGATCCAATGAGTGTACACGAAATAATCAGGAACTGCATAAGTGACATACATAATCAAATCAGGAGCATGAATACAGAGGTTATTATACCACAAAGTTCCTAGGAACCGACAAAATACACCACAACACTATCCAAAAACACACAAGTCAACCAGTCACCCCTGAACAGAGAACTAGAAGGCACAAACAAATATCTCTACTGTTGAAATTGTCCTCCCTTCTACCCACCTCTTGATCCAATGACTGTACACGAAATAATCAGGGCTTACAACAAATGTATGAGTAATAATATATGATGTTGGTTAAACAACTTGTTTCAAATACCATGAAAAAAACTCAAATATGCATCATCTAATAAGTGAGCTCCTATCATTTGGCCATGTGCGAGCATTCTTACTTAAGCTCTTCATTGACTTCTGAAGGAAGTTCAGGCCAAAACGTTTCAAGTTCAGCAAGTACAATGCATGAGATTTTCGGGTTGTCGTTAAAGTGTTCATTGATGTGATTAATAGACCTCTTGTGTATATGAAGAAACCGTAAGAATCATTGTCTATTATGTCATATTGAAAACGGGGGTGATTCTACATGCCGTGCATTTGTAGATCCTGGTCATTATCAATTTCTCCTTGCTAGTTGTGGGTAGCCTCTGTAGAAAGATATCCTTGATAAAAGTAGGTAGGCCTATCTGCTATGTTTGAATAAGACACTACCACATCTTGCCACTTCCAGGTAAGATGATGGTAGTACACCGACGAAAAGGCTTACTCATTGCTATATAGAGCATCGGATTACCATATGTTACTATAGCAACAACTAATGTTGAAAGTATAAAGATTAAAAAGGTAGAGAAAAGAGAATTTTTTGGTCTACATTTCTAGAATTTTTAGTTTCATAAACAAATAACTCTACCAACGTGAAAAACTCATATATTTATTTTAAAAAGACATCTCAATTATTTAGAAAATTAATAATACTAATTACATAACTTTAACTAGTACTACTGCCACAGCAAACCCCCGGAACACCGTAACATAAGAGTTTATTTATTTTTAGATAGAAAGTCAACAACTTCATTCCATAAGCTGAAAATTAACATAATGCACATAACAGTGAGCAAACCAATGAACCTCAACAAAGTTAAGCATTAGGCAAATCATCAAATTTTATTAAGGTGTTGTACATTAAATTAGAATACTTTGATGCACAAAATCTTTGAACAACTTTAACAAAATCATCTATTTTACTCTCAAGAAAATCGGTATTGTATAAGGAACCCCACAAGCTTGGTTGCAGTAGCGTCTGTGCTCCACCTCTTGTAGTCTTGTTATATACGGTTGTTCTTGATTGTTCATATAGATTGAGTCTTCGGACTGCCACACGGTTAGACGTCCGTTCTGTCTCGCTTTGAATTGAGCCCTGAGAAGGTAGCTGTGTGCGACAGATAGTGAAAAAAATTTATTGTAGGAAATACATTAAAGCCACAGTGAACCAAACACACACAAAAGAAATGTATAAGGTGGTATTACTTAATCATGTTCTGGCGGTGATGGCAAGGAGAAGCGTTGGGATGTGCTAGGTAGTTGCTTGGATGAACCAAGTTGTTGGACCATAAAAGAAGTTGAACACCCCAAAAATGGAAAGACGAGAACATACCATCCCCGATTTCTTCCTCATGATAAATCACTTCCACTGGCATCGGAAAAAATATGGAATCCAGGTCAAATAGCCGATCGTATGCATCAATACAACCTTCTTGTGAATCCAAAGCCACATATTGAGCAGGTGTTGGAGATGGTGACCACCCATCACCGACAACCTGATACTGGTAGCCAAAATCTTGTTCTTGATCACCTAACGTGAACTGATTGAAGAAAACCATTATGGGGTAGATAGTAAAGTCAGCTGTTTTGAAAAAATATGAGAAAGAGAGATGAAGAAGAGAGAGCTATGAAAAGATTATAAAGATGAAAGTGAAATGGATTGAAGTCATGTAAAACCAAAATATAATGAAATTTTCACTCATCCATGGCTCCATTAGTTTAAGAAACACAAGATGTGTGAGAGAGTGAGATAGAGCTTTTAATCTTAGCAAGAAATTGAGAAAGCTTAAAAGTTTGGATAGTTTTCTATCCTTATCTGGTGTCCAATGATGGGGTAGTTGAATCAAGATTTTTTGGCTAACTATTTTGCTTATGGGGGCTGGGAGGAATTCAACAATACATACACTTTGCTACATGAGTTGGATTCTATGTTTTTTCGACACTTGAAGAATCCCACCTCCTCGCACTGAACAAACTCGTTGTCAACATGTTATCGTGTTCAAATATCTAGGATATGAACTTCTTCTATGGACCACCTGCCACGCTCCAAAGTCCACCCTTGTGTAGAACGACAGAAGATGACCCAATAATATCTTCGACTTGTGTTTTAGTTTACTTTGTCCATTCATCTTTTTTTTTTTTAAAAAAAATGTTTTTTCCGCTTCTTTCACGTAGCAATCTGGTGAGATGTCAGTTCCTTGCATTTCAACAACATCCCGGTCTGCTTTTTGGCGAACAAGCTTGACCGTCGGGAGATAACGTGGCTCCGAGTTCTTCAGAAGGGGATATAAACCAGAAAATTGCTAAGTTCTTGGAGTTAGTGGTAAGTATTCATGGCACAAGAAGACGCCTAGTGGCAAACTATGATGATTTTACTGAATCAGTGGGAATGCTATTCTATTCCAAGTAAGCGTATCAATTACCTATACAAATTTTTAAATGAAAGGAAAAAAATAGATACTTCCACCTATAAAAAAATATTATTTCATTTTTGTTTCATTTTTGCAACGATTGTGAGGAAATTTTGTAAATATGGTTCCATTCCTTCTTGTGGACGTTTGATGAAGTGAGACAATTCTATTCTAATATAACAGATGTGCCCGACCAGATATATGGACCTATCATTGATGTTCTTAGATCACCCTCGAAAGAGGAGGGATGATCTAAGAGCATCGAGGATTGGTACATATATCTAGTCAGACTCATTTGCTATCTTGGAATAGAATTGTCTCGCTTCATCAAATGTCCACAAAAAGGGATGGAACCATATTTACAAAAAAATCTCAAGATCACGGCAAAAGTAAAACAAAAACGAAATAATAAATTATTTATATGTGGAAGTATCTCTTTTTTTCTTTTCATTTACGAAATATGTGTCGGTAGTAGATACACTTACTTGACATAGAATAATCTTCCCACTATTTCTACAAAATCACCATAGTATGCCTCTTCTTGAGCCATGAATACTTACCACTAACTCCCAGAACTCGGCAATTTTGTGGGATCTATCCCCCTTCGGAAGAACTCGGAGCCTCGTTATCTGCGGACGATCATGCATATTCACCCTCATTGCATCCTAACTCGCCAAAAAGTCAGAGTGGGAGGTTGTTGAAATGTGAGGAACTGGCATATGACCAGATTGCTACGTGAAAGATAATGAAAAAAGTAGTTTTTTTAAAAGTTGAATGGACAATGTAAACTAAAACACAACAAGTCGAAGATATTATTAGGTCATCTTATGTCGATCTACACAAGGATGGACTATGGAGCGTGACAGGTGGTTCACAGATAAAGTTTAGATCCTAGATATTTGAACACGATAACATGTTGCCAATGAGTTTATTCAGTGCGAGGAGGTGGGATTCTTCAAGTGTTGAAAAAACATAGAATCAAACTCATGTAGCCAGGTGTATGTATTGTTGAATTCCTCCCAACCTGCATTAGCAAAATAGTTAGCCAAAAACCTCTATTCAACTATCCCGGCATTGGACACCAGATAACGATACAACTACCCCGACTTTTAATCTTTCTCAATTTTTTGCGAGGATAAAAATCTCTATCTCACTCTCTCTCACATCTTGTGTTTCTTAAACTGATGGAGCATGGATGGATGAAAATTTCACTATATGTTGGTTTTACATGACTTCAATGCATTTCACTTTCATCTTCAGAATCTCTCCAGAGCTCTTTCTTACTCATCGCTCTTCTTCATCTTTCTTCAAGACTACTGACTTTACTACCTACCCCAAAATGGCTTTCTTCAATCAATTCACGTTAGGTGATCAAGAATAAGGTTTTGGCCATCAATATTCGATTCTCGGTGATGGGTGGTCACCATCTTCGACTCCTGCTCAATACGTAGCTTTGATTCACAAGAAGGATTTATTGATGTATACAATCGACTATTTGGCTTGGATTTCATATTTTTCCGAGGGCAGTGGAAGTAATTTATCATGAGGAAGGAAATCAAGGATGGTATGTTCTCGTCTTTCCATTTTTGAAGTCCAACTTTTCTTTATGGTCCAACAACTTGGTTCATCCCAGCTACTACCTGGCTCATCCCAACGCTTATCCTTGCCAACACTGCCAGAACATGATTCAGTAATACCACCTTATACTTTTCTTTTGTGTGTTTGGTTCAGTATGACTTTAATGTATTTTATACAATAACATTCTTTGTCACACACAGCTACCTGCTCTGGGCTCAATTCAAAGTGAGCCAAAACAGACGTCTAACCTTGTGGCGGCCCGACGACTCAATTTTTGTGAACAATCAAGACCAGTCGTATATATCAAGACTACATGAGTTGAAAGGCTCATATGCTATTGCAAGCTTGTTGGGTTCCTAATACATATCTTCATGAGAGTAAACATGATGATTTTGTTAAAGTTGTGCGAAGATTCTGCGTATCCAAGTAAGCTAATTCGCTTAACTTCGTTGCAGTTCATTGGTTAGCTCACTCTTAGGTGCATTATGTTATTTTTTAGCTTATGGAATGAAGTTCTTGACTTTCTATCTAAAAAAGAAGTAAACTATTATGTTATGGTGTTCCGGGGGTTTGATCTGGCATTAGTAATAGTTAAAATCTATCATTATTATTTTCACTTTCTAATTGATTGAGACGTCTTTTTAAAATAAACATCTGAGTTATTTGGTTAGAAAACCACGAATTCCTGAAACAGTAGATTAATTCTCTTTTCTATACATCTTTATCTATGTACTTTCAACATTAATTGTTGCTATAGTGACACATTTTAATATGATGCTCTATATGGCAATGAGGAAGCCTTTTGATCGGAGTGTTACCCTACTCTTACCAGGAAGTGGCAGATGCGGTAATGTTTTATTCAAACGTAGCAGATAGGCCTACCTACGCGTGCTAAAGATATCTTTCTAGAATGCCTATCCCACAACTGGCAAGGCAAAATTGATAATGTCCAAGATCTACATATGTACGAAATGTACAATCACCCCAGTTTTCAATGGGACATAATGGACAATGATTCTCACGATTTCTTCATATACACAAGAGATCTATTTAATCACATCAGTGAACAGTTCAACGACAATCTGACAATCTCGTGCACTGTACTTCCTGAACTTGAACCGTTTTGGTCTGGATTTCTTTGAAGTAAATGAAGAGATTATGAGTAAGTATGCTCGCATATGGTCATAGGATATAAGCCCACCTGGTATTTGAAACAGGTTTTTAATCATCATATACTAACTCTTACATTTGTTGCAAATCGTAATTTTTTCGTGTACATGTTTCATTGGATTAGAAGGTGGGTAAGGGCGGGCAATTTCAACCGATGAGGTACTTGTTTGTGTCTACTAGTACTCTGTTCATGGGGTGAATGGCTGGCTTGTGTGTTTTTTGGGTAGTGCTGTGGTGTACTATGTCGGGTCCTAGGGGCTCTGTAGTATAATAACTTTTGTATGCATGCTTCTTATTTGATTATGTATGTCGGTTATGCAGTTTATGATGATGCGTTATTATTGTTGTGTTGATGTAGTAGTTAATGTAAAAAATTTAATGCCTACTGTGTTCTTAATTTCTGTTAGTATTTTTGTTGAGATCCAAAGGTAAGTGAGATGGATTCATTGGTCTTCCCAACTCTAAGTTTTGTTGAGCTACTCTAGCTTCATTGGTCTTCTCAGGTCTAAGTTCTCTTATTCATTGTGATAGTTGTTGGTTGGTTCATGTTGAAAATCAGATTGCCTCAGCGAGGACATCATTGTAACAGTTTATGTCGGTCGGACGTGTAGAAGAAACATTAGGTTGAGATATCATGTCGTGAAGCCAATATCCTGTAAGAATCCATGGGATTCCACCTCAAAACCAATTGGCAATGAGGGGAGTAGGCCATGATACTTATTAATTCATTTATTTCTTCCTCATTGTCCGGTGTGGGACTTCTCAACACGCCCCCTCGCGTGTGGACATTGACCTACACGTGAATCTTTTGTCTGCGGGTGGCGGTGAGCACGTGGGTTGTTAGACCATTCACGTGTGTGAACTTGGCTCGGATACCATGTTAAAATCGATGGGGTTCCACCTCAAAATCAATTGGCAATGAGGGGAGTAGCCGATGACACTTATTAATTCTTTTTGTTCTTCTTGAATGCCCGATGTGGGACTTCTCAACACACCCCTCTCACGTGTGGCATTCTGTGGCCTACACGTGGATCTTTTGTCTGCGGGTGGCGGTGAGCACGTGGATTTTTAGACCATTCACGTGTATGTGAGCCGAGACTGTGATATCATGTAAGAATCCTCAAAACCAATTGGCAATGAGGGGAGGTAGCCCATGATACTATAATTCATTTATTTCTTCCCTGATGTGGGACTTCTCAACATATCCAACATCTGCACGGCTTTACAACTCAACTCTTGGGGACGACTTGAACACCCATGAACTGTTCCTCTAGAAGTTCACTTCACTTCAACTCAACTCGACTCGATTCCTGTTTAACAGGGCCGGCTATGTGGATCAAAATTTATGACGCAGTCTAAACTAATGTACTTCAGTGCAAGCGCTTAAAACTACCATTTTCTGATCAGGTGGTTATCTGCTTCTTACATAGCTCTACTTTGGCTACTACTACCAGAAAAAAGTTGAAGGGTTCTTAGCCAACAAACTTATGTCTTTAACTTGAAAGGTGAAAATTACTGGATGTATTTTACAATTGAACTAATCTTTGAAAAAAGTTGCTCCTAATGAACAAACAAAAATACTACTCGTCAGTAGTATTGATTTGAAGATATGAATTACTACTAATATAGCCTTACAATTGTAGTAGTAATCTCTACTATTAATTAATTAATTAATTAATTAATAATTAATTGAAAAAAATGGTAATTTGTGTTCCCAATGTATGAGAATGAAAAAAATATCCGTTACATTTATGTTACTACGGACTGCTATATATGAACATCAATGGTAAGCAAAGTACTTATATCCGTTGAAAAGACATGTCAATCAGCAAATGCGGGCTTGAGAGTCAATCAACTAGAGCCTGCATCAATATTTACTACTATGTTCTAACCCATTTGAGCACAAGAAGCAGTGAGTTCTTGAGGAAAAGCATCCCTGATCACACAAATTGGCCATCAGGAGCTTTGCCGATGAACGGTTTGTTTATAGACGGACTTTTTATCATCCGGTCTTATGAGACCTGACCGGACAAGACCGCCACCATGGAGACTCTCATGAATCTCCTTCAGGTAATCAACACATGGGTTCTTCTTCAATTAGTACGTGATTTGAAATTGAAATTTCGAGAAGTTTAGTTGAAAATGATGGGTAATTTTCATTTGCAAGAGACATCATCGAATCATGTGACGAGCTTTGGCCTAGACGGGAGTAGGTTTGGGGCTATTCATGTTTCGGAATATTTCTCTCATTGGCTCGACGATGGACAGCCAAGATGGAACGACATGGACACCAATCAGCACGTGAGTAATGTCAAGTACATCGGATGGATTTTGGCTGTAATTCTCCTCTTATCTCTTACTTGGCTTCGACATTGCATCTGTGATGAGACATTGTTGTTTTTATAGAGTGTACCTATCGATGAATTGGAAGACTACAATTTGGCAAGCATGACTTTGGAGTACCAGTGTTGAGTGTCGACAGACTAATGTGCTAGAGTCCATGACCAGCGTTGGTGTGGCTGAAGAAGTGAGGACAAGCTATTGTGATTGAAGGGAAGGAGACAAGGAGTCGGAGGGCATCCAAATGCTTCGTATGCAAGATGATAGGGCGGAGATAGTCCGAGCAGGATCAGTCTGGCAAGCTAAACAAATGCAGAATGAGATCATGATTAAGAAAGCCCACAAGCAGGGCATATCTTGTCTCACATTTTCTTTTTTGACGGAGACTTTGGTGTTGATATATGTTCTCTTTCTCACATTCACTCTCTCTTCGATTGAATTGAAGGTAAGAACATATGAACTGACGAAAGTCTCTGCATATCAAATTTTGTTTATATCTTCATTGATTTAGAAAACCGTCATTAAGTTTAATTGTGTTGATTTCCAGATCTTGGTTTAGTCTTGACTGATTTAGTCATCGGGGCAAATAGGGTGAGGAAGAAGAAGCATAGGAGGATAAGAAACACTCTTCAGAGTGTGGCTATAGCGAGAAGTACTTTCAGGAGGCATTTGTGAACGAACCACTAGGGTTCTGCAAAGAAACGAAACGAAAGAGAGAGAAAATGTATTTCAGCTAATGAATCAATACAAGGCATGAGAAGCTTATATAGCTTCTATACTAACGGTCGGATTAAGGTCCGTACGATCTAACGGCTGGAAAGGATTATGGTTACACAAAAGACAAAACTACCCTTATAAACACTGGGTATTTACATGAGATAAAACCGGGCTTTTGTAGATCTAAATTAACCCTTATGGATGGGCTTCTCATCAGGCCCAAAGCTGGAATAGGGCTTGTTCTTCAGGTCCATGACTTGAAAGATATGATCCATCTATTAATTTGCTCATTTGGTCAATTTTGGTTACTCTCTTTTTGTTGACCCTGAGGTTGGCCTTGGCCTCCCTCTACCTCATATATATACATGTCTCGTTGGATTTTATGGTAAATATTGCATCCATCTTTCTTTACCTCACTGTTAGCCGTAATTATTGCATCACTTATGCCGTTTTGATGATGCATTATTGTCGTTGTTTTGATGTAGTAGTTAATGTAATGTTTTTAATTCCTACTGTTTTCTTAATTTCTGTAAATATTATTTTTTGGATCAAAAGTTCAGTGAGATGGCTTCATTGGTCTTCCCAGGTCTAAGTTTTGTCGAGCTATCTGTTCTCTTATTCATTGTAGTAGTTGTTGGTTGGTTTATGTTGAAAAGCAAAGCTTCTCTTGCCTTGGCGAGGAGTGATGACCTCACTGACGCAGGGGCGGATGTAAGTGAAGACATGTGACTCAAGTTTTGAAATTTACAAAATTTACCCTATGTTTTGTTAATTTATTTATTTTAGCTCCCACTCAAGTTTTGTTATTTACAACTTTTAATCCACATTTGGTTAATTTAATTACATTAACACCCACTCATATAATAAGTTCGCCTGAGCAATCTATTATGGTCATCATTTTAACCCTTAAATACTTCAAAATTTATCGAAAGATCAGTCATTAAACTTGATATTTTTCTTCTAGCCCCCACTGGGCCAAATTTCTGGATCCGCCACTGCTCACTGTAACAGTTTATGTCAGTGGACGTGTAGAAGAAAGCATTAGGCTACTACTACTAGGAACAGTTGAAGGTTCTTAGCCAACAAACTTGTTCCTAATCGTTTGAACGGACATACCACTCCGTCCCAGCTGAAATGCACCATTTGGACTTTTTTCACCCGTAACTGGGTCACTTTGACCCGGTGATTTGGATCGCAAAAAGATACAATTTTTCGAATATTCTTTTAATGTCTTATAGAATAAAAGTTACTCTACGACTTCGAAAAAATTATCTAAAAATTGTAAAATTTTGCTATCCAAATTACCGGGTCAAAGTGACACAGTAAGTAGTGTTAAAAGCCCAAATGGTGCAAAAGAGATGAGACGGAGTGGTAGGTACTTTTAACTTAAAAGGTGCAAATTATTGAATGTAATTTTACAATTGAACTAACATTTATAAAAAGTGTTCTTATTGAACAGACAAAAGCACTAGTAGTAGTATTGATTTGAAGACATGAATTACTACTAATATATCATTACAAATGTAGTAGTAATCTCACTCTCATCCACATAAGAACAAATGAAATTGGTTTCTAAAGCGACACGGAGAAGATCTAGTGGAGTAAACAGTCGTTTAATTTTATAATCAAGAGAAGAAGACGAATTAATCAGAACTCGGGTTAGGGTTTCTCGTGAACTAACCTAAGAGGCGGGCGGAATGGCCGCCGGCGTTGGTATGTGGCCGCGTCTTACGGTTATTCCCTCCCTGGAGCGCATGCGGTGGTAGAGCGGCGTTATTGGGAGTCTCTGAGATGGAGTCTGAGTAATTTGAAATCTGGAAGCTTTAAATAGGTTTGGGTTTTTTGCATTTTACTCCTTAGAGGATCACAATCAACATATCCGTACTTTAATACACTCAATTAAATAGTTGTTGAGTTATACAAATGTCTGAAAAACGTCCATAATTATACTCCCCAAGTATATTTATATGACACAAATGGGTGTTAGTTCATTATAGAGAATTTAAAGCATCTGTGAGATTTCGGGTTCAAATGCATCTACATATAATGGCAATCTTCATTTTGTTTAAATACAATATGATCATCCACTATGTTTTATAATACACTAGGCGTGACCCCGCGTCAAGGCGCGGGATGGGTGAATATGTAGCTTTCAAGATATGGAGTTAAGTCACTTATATTAATGCGAAAAGAAAAATATTGATTTATAATTTCGGAAAAGTTGTTCAATGCGTTAATACATTGAAATAGTTCTCTCCAAAAGTTACTTCAATCAAATCACGTTTATTTATCTTTCTGATTTTTCTTATTAATGTGTTAATATAAAATATTTCAGATTCACCTTTTAATTTATTTTAGAATATTCTGTATAGAATTGTTCGTAACTGAATGTGTATAAAATTCTTACTCTTAAAGTACCGAGTAATTGCTATGTTGTCATCTCCCTTGTAAAAACATTATAATCCAGAAGAAATTTTAAGAAACTCATCTAACAAAAAACTAATTGAGATGAAAATTGAATAAAAATTAGCATGGAATAATTAGTGAAACACATTTATCATTAAACCATCAATGTCATTTACCCACATGAAAATGAACTAACTTCTATTTGTTAAATTACCAAATTCATTCTGCATACTACCTCCGCTTCGGCAGCTTCTTGATTCTTTACATTCATCTGAATTGGTCATAATCATAATAGGATTACAACTATCTCATATGTCTGACCATATTTTTGTTTTTGCTACCCAAGTATTTTAGTAAAAGAATGTGCTCATTTTCATAAAAACATTATTTTAACACAATATGAGAGGAAGCAATTATTTTACCCCAAACCAAAACATGAGAGTCCCATTTGCTATCTATATTAACCCAAAATACTAATGCTATACATGGCATCCTGAAAAAGAATAAAATCTGGTCAAAAGTTAACCCCCTGAATAATACCGACCCTAGATGGGACTCCACAGTGAAAATATGATAACAAATTGGGTTAGAACTAAAATACAAACAACATTGTATACACGAAAGTTCTTGTACGTCAACTTTAATTATATGATTACCAATACCACTCTGAAATCTCATATATGATAGCAACTAAAATCTCATATATGCTAGTCGCTACCCCGCGCCATGGCACGGAGCTGTGTAAACTTTTGTTTAGTTTATTATACTGACAATTGTGGATACTGCAGCTAGCTAGCTGTGGCATGATCCTCTTTCCAATATAATTTAATGTGGTCTTGATTGAATCTGTCTCGTGGAAAAAACTATCATGTCAAGAGAGTTCGTATTCATAAGTTTTCGTAAATTAATTAAGTTCTAGCAAGATTATTTAAACACAATCTCATAAATAAAATATTTTGATATTTGTCCGTTGGTTTCTATTTGTCTCTTTAGAAATTATAGATTAGATTTACATACTTTCTGAAAGGATGTACATCTTAGTTGATACGGGGCTGGTGACGCCCCCTCGTGACGAGAGTACGTTGAACGAGGATACTATTGGAGCAAGCGAGCACACTACGACTCGGGTCAAGCGCACGACGGTTCCACCGTTATATTTAAAAGATTACGTTCAGCCCAAGCTGAAACGTTAATCTTGAATTTTACTTTTGAGTATTTTTATTTGTGTTTTCGTATGTTTACGGATTGTTAAGTGTGATGAATTATGCGATGTTTTTTTATTAAATCTGGGGTTTCTTTTCGTTTCTTTACTCGGATTAGGACTAGGTCGAACCGACAGGGTTAGGGGTATAAAAGAGGTGTAATATTTTCTAAAAGAAATAAGAAAGAAAATTTACCCTCACTCTCTCTCTCTTCCTCTGCGTCTTTGTCCCGTGCTTCCCTTGCAGTGCCGTGAGTTACCCAGAGGGTAACAAAGTGGTGCTTTCATTGCTTCTCGTCGGTCGTACAACCGCGGCGAGCCACCCACCTCCTTGCCGTCAACCATGGCAGAGGACACCATCAACCCCACTGCTTCGGCACCAGAACCAACCTCCCATCGCTTCACCAACGAGCAAACCCTAGCTGCAATCACAAACTTGCAGGTGGCGATGCACACACGGGAGACACGACTGTATACGGAGATCGCCGAGATCCGCGATGAGGTCCGGCAATTGCTCAACCGCGAATCCGGCAACCCCGCTCCGACCACCCTCGCGCCGCTGCTGCCAACCTGCGACACCCCGCGCCTCGCCGTGGGGAGAGGTGCGGGAATGCCGACGCCCCGCGCCCGAGATCGCTCCCGGGAGCGGGGAAAAAGGAACGGTAAACAAAACAAACATCGCATAATTATTTATTACAAACCAGAAGTCTTCCAAAGTGAAATTATACATACTATTAAACAGGATGAAACAAAGTCTAGGTGTTTCAATTATTTAAGTACTAGATAACTAGGTGAAGGGAGCTCGGCTTAAGGGGATATCAAAAAAAAAAAAAAAAAAAAGAGAGAGAGATGTTTGGGGCGGTTGGAGGAAGTTTAGCTCTCCAAGTAACATTGTATTATTTATTACCCACTTGTTTCATTTGTTTTTTCACTCCAGACCAAAACAACTCTCTCATCACTCTCTCTTCTTTGCACACCCAAGGCCCTTCACCATCACCACCACAACCTCACCTTCACCACCACAGCCCGAACCACCACACCACAGCAGCCTTCTCTCCCTCTCTTCTCCCTCTCTGCCTCTCTACTCACCACCAGCAGCAGCAGCTGCTGCTCCCGCCAACGAGGAGGCAGCCGCCACCACTCCGGCGACCCATCCGACGGGAGAGCCACCACCATCTCAGCCTCCCTCTTCCCCTCACTCTGTTAAACCTCTGAAACCCTCTTCTCTTCCTCTCTGCTACACCCTACCAGCAGTAGCAGCAGCAGCAGCCGCCGAGAAGGCCGCCTGACAACTCCGGCGAACCAACCCGACGTCGAAACGCCGCCACCACCTCTGCCTCTCTCACTCTCTCACTGTTTCGACCATCTCAAGCCCTCACCCTCTCTGTTTCGTCCCAAGGAAGAGCCTTAGTAGCAGCAGTTGGCTGCAGAACACCCCAAGCCGCCACCATCGCCGCCGCCACCATTAAATCCGGCGAGAAGCTCACCCGAGCTAACCTGAGCGACCCACTTGCTCCCGTTTGAACCAAAACACTCCTGGAGGTCCGAGGAGTGCTCTAGCAACATCAAACAGAGCCTTCATCGTCCGATTCGTGGTTGGTGTTCATCACCGCCGACCGCCACCTTCGGAGACGTGACCCGTTCGATTCTTGACCGTTTCTCGCGATTTTTCGCGTAGGTGAGTCCTAAATCACTCTCTAGTTCATTTCCAATCATCAAAATCACATTTTGTTAGCTCTAACACGAATCGGGTATGTTGGGTTTGAGTTGTATGCTTGTGTTCATAAAGGGGGTAGTTTATGTCATTTCTGAAAAGTTGAGGGCAAGGTGTTAACTGCATGTTTAGTTTCTCAAAGATTGGGGGTGATGTGTGTATATTATCAAACTGCATATTTATATAAACTTTAAAAGTGTTATTTTTGGATTAATGATATAAACTAATATTGCTATATATTATTTTGACTAAATAAAAGTAAATAGGTTGATAAAATTATGTAGAACTTGATTTATGTGAAATATTGTTGTTTTTATAACCAAGATATAATGTGTGATTTGGTTTAATTAGATAATTTTGGCTTATTTAACTAAATACTTGTAAATTGTTATTTTGAGTAAAATAGATTATTTTTAGAATATTGATAAAAATAAATAAGTTGGAAGTTAGTTTGTGAAATAATTAATAAAGTTGACTTTTTAAATAAAAATCCATATTACTATTATTTGATATTACTTGAACATTTTTTCATAAATATTAGAAATTATTTATTTAACATAAGTTATGACTTGTTTTATTGAAATAAGCATTTTTGTGAATTTTACTTGAGTATTCAATTATTATATAGTGTATATATTTTCTAATAAATAAATAGTTAAAATTGAATTAGTTTGAATTAACTTTTATAGTCACTTATGAATAAATAGTTTGTTTATTAAATTATTATTTCCTATAAAATAAAGAAATTGTGTAAGCCTAATATTAGATTTATTACTCAATAATTTTATGAGCTTGTATTTATATGAGTTATAATATTTTTATGAGGAAAATATAAGTGTTAATTAAATAATTGTTATATGCTATTAATTAACGGGGTTAAGGGAGATGATTTCAAATGAAAAATTAGGATATAGCATTTTTGCATACTTGCATAATTAGACTTGTAATTAATTTAGGAATTATAAATTGTAGGTGACGGATTCGTAGACGAGGGCTACGTGTATCTATAGGGGCTATCGTGACAATTGTCGTGCTACTTGAGGTGAGTAAATATGTCTAACCTAGTGTGCCCGTCCTTCTTTCGTGTCCAATTGTTTTTTATGATTTTTACGTCTCAAAATGTGATTTGTGATTTAAATGCTTGACTTGATATTTCAAATACTTGTCCAAATGATTCTTTTGGAAACTGTCACATGAAATTAATAATATGTAATAACGTAAAGTGGAAACAGTTGTGCGGCGGAACCCTATTCAAATTCTTCTATATATTGTGATTATTATATTTGGTTCGGTTGCCATTGCCCCGAGTCGCACCATGTACTCACCCTTCTGGCCGCTAGAGTCTTAAGGGGGTGTCGACACTTAAGGTCTTGGTTGCATGCGAGATGGTTGGTTCTATATTTTTGGATTGGTTCGTTCCCCGCCACATCTAAATAACAAATGTGGATTTTTCATATGGATGATGGATGGACTTCGATTCTTTTGGAAAATATGGAAATGGATTGAGAATAGTAAATGATGGGTTGGATAATTTATATTGGTCGTTTGAAATGTTATGCGGTTTACTTACTCACTATTCCTCTTTTTACTAAAATAAAATATGCCTCTTTCCGTTTTACATGTTGGGGTGTTTACTTGCTCAGCGTTTGTGCTGACTTTGGAAAAACTGCGGTCTTGTTTCTTTCCCCTGCAGGTCTAGGTGAAGGGAGCTCGGCTTAATGGGACATCGTGGACTCACCTAGTTTATCTAGCATTTAAATAATTGAAACACCTAGACTTTGTTTCATCCTGTTTAATAGTATGTAATGTTACACTTTTGAAGACTTCTGGGTTGTAATAAATAATTATGTGATGTTTGTTTTGTTTACCACTCTATCTCCCCCGCACCCGGGAGCGATCTCGGGCGCGGGGCGACGACATTCCCGCACTTCTCCCCACGGCGAGGCGCGGGGTGTCGCACAACCCCTGGCCGCACCGCGACCACAACCACGCCGAGCCTTGCTTGGCAGCCCCCTCCCTCTCGCACTACACCCGCAGTACCCACTGATTCTAATCCACGGATGAGAGTGGACTCACCCCGCTTCAATGGCGATGATCCGGTTGGGTGAATTTTCCGTATACAAAAGTATTTTGATTACTACCGCGCAACGGAACCGGACCGCTTACAACTCGTAGGAATTCTCATCGACACTCCGGCCTCCGATTGGTTTCGATATTACCAATCAAACAACCCAAATGCAACTTGGATGGAATTCTTAATCGCCGTCAAACTCCGCTTTGATCCCGGACACTTCGAAGACTATCTGGGCACGTTATCGAAGGTGCAGCAAACTACTACTCTTATGGCATACCAAACGGAATTCGAACGTGTCTTGCACAAGATTTCGGATGTGGATGAAAAGGTTCTTGTGTCCCTTTTTCGCGCTGGGTTGAAGCAGCCCTTACGCCGCGAATTGACTATACGCAATCCCGGATCATTACCCGATGCGTTTGCTCTCGCACGGGAACTTGCAGCGGGTCAGGAGGAGTTGTTACACTCCTATATGCCACCACCGAAACGTGCTTGGACTCCAGCAGCCCCTCGGGTTCCACCAGCTTTACCGGCGCCCACCACGGGTTTGCCTAATTCTTCAGCCACCAACAATGGCTCGGCCAACCCACCAGTCAAGACAATTACTCCGACCGAATATGCAGAGCGTTGCCGACAAGGTTTATGTTATCGCTGCGATGAGAAGTACACACGCGGCCATCAGTGTAAGCCGCAATTCTTGTTATTTTGTACCGATGAGGACGACGACACAGATAATCCCCTCGTTCCTGAGGAGGACGACCCAGGCATCATTATGGACAATTTATCTCATCTCAACACCATGTCAGGTACTACGCATCCTCGTGCTCTGAAATTGACAGGAACTATTAGCGGCGTTTGTGTGCAGGTCCTCATCGATGGGGGTAGCACCCATAACTTTATTCATCCTGCGATGGCGGAACATTTGTCGTTGGTACTTCACCCTGTTTCACCATTCCGAGTTTATGTGGGTAATGGGGAATCGCTTCGTTTCACATACTATTGTCCTAGTACTCCGTTGACACTACAGGGTACGGTTTTCGACGTCAATTTATATGTGTTGGCTGTTCACGGTATTGACGCGGTTCTAGGGGTCCAGTGGCTTCAGACTTTGGGCAAGATCTCACACGATTATAGCAACCTCACCATGGAATTCCTCTGGAAGGGCAAACAGCTTGTTTTGAATGGGGTTGATCATGGGCCACGTCCGATCTCATACAATTCATTAGCCGCACAGTGTTCGACTCGGCCACATGTGGATTTCTATGAGTTGTTGGCCGTGCCCGTTGAGCCACCGCAGAAGGCTCTTTCGGAAGATTTTCCTCGAGATTTGCCGGCAGACGTACTTCGTGTTCTCACACAACAGTAAGTAGTGTTTTCCATTCCATCTGGTTTGCCACCTTCCCGAGACTGGGACCACCGTATTCATCTGCAGCCGGGATCTAAGCCAGTCAATGTTCGCCTGTATCGCTATCCCTACTTCCAGAAGACTGAGATTGAACGGCAGGTTCAGGACATGCTCAAACAGGGAGTCATTCAGCCTAGCACCAGTGCATTCTCATCCCCGGTTCTTTTGGTTCGTAAGAAGGACGGTACGTTCCGTTTCTGTGTGGACTATCGCGCGCTCAGCGCTGCCACTGTTCCAGACCACTTCCCTATCCCGACAACTGACGAGTTGTTTGATGAGCTTGGGCCAGCCCGCTATTTCACCAAACTCGACTTACGCTCTGGGTACCATCAGATACGCATGCACTCTACGGATGTTGAGAAGACCGCTTTCCGCACTCATGATGGTCACTTTGAGTTCCTCGTCATGCCATTCGGCTTGACCAATGCTCCATCCACATTCCAGTCGGCGATGAATCGGATCTTCCAGCCCATGCTCCGATCGTTTGTTATAGTTTTTTTCGACGACATTCTCGTCTACAGCACGACCTTGGAATTACACGCTCATCACTTGGATCAGGTTCTTCGTCTCCTTTCTGATCATGCTTTTTATGTCAAGTTATCCAAATGCTCTTTTGGCAGGACCAGTGTTGACTACTTGGGTCATATCATCACTAATGGCCAAGTGAAGGCGGATTCCCAGAAAATTGCAGCCATGGTTGAGTTGCCGACTCCTACTACTGTGAAGCAATTACGTGGATTTCTGGGGTTGACGGGTTATTACAGGCGTTTCATTCGTGATTACGCCACCATTGCCTCACCGTTGATTGACCTTCTTAAAAAGGAGGCGTTTGCTTGGTCCTCCTCCGCTGATCAGAGTTTTCGGGCTTTGAAGGAAGCCATGACGTCCGCACCTGTTCTTCGCTTACCTGATTTTACGCAGACGTTTGTGTTAAAAATGGACGCTTCGGATAAGGGGATTGGAGCGGTCCTTATGCAGAAAGGTCAACCACTAGCTTTTTTCAGCAAAAAGCTCGGTCCTCGGTTACGGGCAGCCTCGACCTACCATAAGGAGTTGTATGCAGTCGTTGAGGCTGTACAAAAGTGGAGCCAATATCTGCTCGGTCACGAGTTCGTTATCCGTAGTGATCAGCGCAGCTTGAAGGAGCTGTTATCTCAGATCATTCAGACTCCGGATTAGCAGTTCTATATCCGGAAACTCATGGGGTTTCGTTTCCGTATTGAGTACAAACATGGGGTTGCAAATCAGGTGGCCGATGCCATATCTCGCCGTGACTCAGACGAGGAGCCGGCCTCCTTGTTCCTCTCATCTATGCAGCCTTTGCCATCGGTCCTTGATGCTATTCGGCGCGAGACAGAGTCCTTAGCCGCCCTTCAGGCCTTAGTGGCCGCGGTTCAGTCGGAGGTCAAGCCTCCACACTTTTCTTATGTCGACGGTATCCTTTACTACAAGACACGGATTTGCATCAGTAAGGACTCGGAGGTCCGTTCCGTATTGTTACAGGAGTTTCACAATTCCCCGACGGCTGGTCATCCGGGTGTTGATCGCACATATCGACGGTTGTCTGCCGTGTTTTACTGGCCCGATATGCGTTCTGATGTTCGTCAATTCGTATCTGCTTGTCTCGTCTGTCAAACGACGAAGTATTCCACCCAGAAACCTGGCGGCTTGTTGCAGCCCCTTCCCGTGCCTGACCGTGTCTGGACAGCCGCTTCCATGGATTTCATTACTGGTCTTCCGTCGTCCCAGGGCTTTACGGCTATTATGGTGGTGGTGGATCGACTCACCAAATACGTACACTTTGGGCCTCTCCCAACTGATTTCGATGCTCCTCGGGTTGCGCGTCTATTTGTTGAGGTGGTTGTCAAGCATCATGGGTTTCCCGAATCTATTGCAATCTTCATGAGCACGTTTTGGAAGGAACTAATGAAGCTTAGTGGCACAACTCTCAAATTCAGGACTGCGTATCATCCCCAAACAGACGGTCAAACAGAGGTCATGAATAGAGGATTAGAGCAGTATCTCCGCGCCTTCACGTCCGAACAGCCAAAGCGGTGGTCGTCCTTTCTTCCCTGGGCCGAACTCTCTATGAATTGTCGTCACCATGAGGGCATTAATATGTCCCCCTACCGTGCCCTCTATGGCCGAGAGCCCCCATCTTTGTTTCCCACGTTGCCTACTACGGAGACTTCCTCTTCTGTTGGCGAGCTGGTGACGGAACGTTCTGAGTTATTGGCTGATCTGAATCGTCATTTGATTCATATGCAGCAGCACATGCGTGACCACGCGAACAGACATCGTCGAGATGTGTCCTTTCAGGTAGCCGATTTGGTGCTATTGCGGCTCCACCCATATCGTCAGCGGTCTTTGGCACGGCCGCTTTCTGCAAAATTGGCTCGACGTTATTATGGTCCGTTTCCGGTGATTGAACGTATTGGACAGGTTGCGTATCGTCTTCAGCTACCCGATGGTTGTCGTATTCATGATGTCTTCCATGTGTCCCTACTACGGGCCTTTGTACCCGACAGTTCGCTCATACCTCTTCCTACTTTACCCGATCAGTCTTTTAAAGGTCGTCCGGTCGTCGTTCCCATTTCGGCTTCGAGCGTACGGTGTTGGTCGATGGCATCCCACAACGCCAGTGGTATGTTTCTTGGTCTAATGGTGCTACACCTAGTTGGGAACCGATGTCCGATATTCAATCAGCGTATCCAGATCTTCAGCTTGAGGACAAGCTGCTTTCCGAGACCGGGGGAGTTGATACGGGGCTGGTGACGCCCCCTCGTGACGAGAGTACGTTGAACGAGGATACTATGGGAGCAAGCGAGCACACTACGACTCGGGTCAAGCGCACGACGGTTCCACCGTTATATTTAAAAGATTACGTTCAGCCCAAGCTGAAACGTTAATCTTGAATTTTACTTTTGAGTATTTTTATTTGTGTTTTCGTATGTTTACGGATTGTTAAGTGTGATGAATTATGCGATGTTTTTTTATTAAATCCGGGATTTCTTTTCGGTTCTTTACTCGGATTAGGACTAGGTCGAACCGACAGGGTTAGGGGTATAAAAGAGGTGTAATATTTTCTAAAAGAAATAAGAAAGAAAATTTACCCTCACTCTCTCTCTCTCTTCCTCTGCGTCTTTGTCCCGTGCTTCCCTTGCAGTGCCGTGAGTTACCCAGAGGGTAACACCCACCCAAAAGCAAATTGTCTAAAGCCAGGCTATCATCTTCCTTTTCAGCCTTTTCCATCAGTAAACACTCTGGGCCATAATAGTACTAACTCTGTGTCTTCTCTTTTTCATTGCTTTGATTTTTAACACTATTCACTGAGTCACTTTGACCGGACTTTGATCGGGTGATTTGAATAGCAAAACGATCGATTTTTTTGTTAATTTTCGCATTGTGTTGTAAAGTAAAAGTTATTCGACATCACGGTGAAAAAATTATCAAAAAATTATATCGTTTTTCTATCTAAATCACCCGGTCAAAGTGACCTAAATACGAGTGAAAAAGTCAAAACGATGAAAAAGATAGGATACGGAGGAAGTACTAGATAAAATACAGCCTTCTACACATTGAGCAATCTAACCTCTGTAAACATGAATATGATTCAGAACAGAGAAAGGAGAAAAAAGAGGAAGGGAGGAGGGCAGCTTTGTGGTTTTATATAGAAAGTGGGAAACAGAAAGAGAGGGAGAGAGGAGTAAAGGGTGTTGAGTGTCACAGGAGTTTCGGTGAGCGTTAAAGTGAGTGCCAATTTTTCAATTTTGAACTTGCAAGAAGAACCAACAGTAAATAGCTCAAACCCAGTAAATAGCTCAATTGTTCAGTGGATCAATGCTCATATCCACTGAACAATCACAACTCTGTTGTGAATTAAGCTGAAAGGTGGTCCCAGTAAATTGTCTGCATGTGAATACCTTTTTTCAGACTACCATACATGTAAAGAGCTACATGAAGACAAATTTCTCTCAAAAATTATTTTTCGAGACCGTTCCGTTCTCTATCGCAGACTAAAGGTGTATCAATATGGGGTCTAAATTTCAAGAGGTTCTGCACAATGAAGGGGTAAAAGTGTGATTTCTCAATCTGCATGGGTGAAAGTGTCATTCAATGAAACTAGAGGGGTGAAAGTGTCTTTTACCCAAAAGTTTATGGATATACAAAATGTCTCTTTTAAAACGTTTGAGCACATTTTTCTTCAGCCCAGACCCACACAATAAAATTATATGTAGGTTATTTGATATTCCAAGTTGTAAATTTTCCACAATTATGTGCAGTTTTTCGCTCATTTTAGAATTTTTAGCAACTTTAACTTGTTCAAACGATCTTTAGGACTTTATAATTATTTTTTTAAACGATCTATTTCCCTCGATAACTCTTCAAGGGATTATAAAGATTTAAAACTGGTACCAAACATGATTTGTATTTTATACAGGCAAAATTGCACGAAAAGTACCCAAGCTTAGGACAAACCGTGGATTTAATACCCGACTTTTCAAACCGTGCATCAGTGGTACTCAAATTTTGAATAGTTGCAACTTTAGTACCCCATTTGCTTCAAAGTTACCATTATACCCACGTTTTGTGATTTTTAATGCCCTTATTTTTTTTGAGGAATAATACCCATATTTGTCACTATACTATGTTTCGGCCTACATTTTTAAAATTTCTTACAACGACCACCACCACCTATCTCAACCACCACAATGTCTACTATCACAACCACCGCCACCCACAACCACAACAACAACAACCACCACCACCACCTACTGCTACCATAATTCTTTTCGGGATGGCATTGGTTGTGAGTGGGGGTTGTGATAACTTTATTTCTTTTAGATGGTACTGGTGGTTGTGGGCGCCGTAGAGGTGGTGTTGGGTGGTGGTGGAGAGTGGGGGCGGTGGGTGAGTAGTGGGTGGCAATGGTGGTTGTTGTAATAAAATAAACTTTGAGGGGTGTTGGTGATGGTAGTTGTAATAAATTCAAGATACTGGAATGGTGATTGTTGTGGGTGTAGTAAAATAAATGGATTAAAATCATAACATACATACTTATGGGACAATAAGAATAGAGAAATAGGGGCACAATAGTCAATTCGATCTGAATGAGTACTAAAGTTGCAACAATTCAAAATTCGAGTACCACCGGTGCACAGTTTGAAAAGTCAGGTATTAAATCCACAGTTTGTCCAAAGTTTGAGTATCTGTGGTGCAATTTTGCCTTTTATACATGAGAAATGCTAAGGAAACAATCGATATCTCCCACTCATCACCTCCCACCCAAGTGTAAAATTGGCAACATTAATATTCATTTGACATGATTGTATTTTTCTAGAAAGAATGTGGCAGAGGAGTTGGACATATTGGTTGTTTCCATAGCATTTCTCTTTATACAATCTCGCATAATTATGCAAAATAAAATCATTTGAGTAAAAAAGAAGAAAAACAGATAATTCAAATTTATGTACAAGAGACTTTTGTAGTTTTGATATACCACTTTGTCTCTTCGCTTTCTCCCCGTCTTGACTGCTTGACTCCTAATCGAGTCACTTTGACCAGGTGATTTGGATCGCAAAACGATAAAATTTCTTACTATCGTGTTATAGATCAATTTTTACTCTACAATGCCATGAAATGATTATAAAAGTTAGAATGAGGAGAAAGATAAGAAACAGAGTGGTACTCGTACTAAATAAAACCAACAATCGAAACATGCTCTTACGTAAATGTCTGTCTAGGCACATTTATTTTATAAAGAAAACACTCTGAAAATCCTAATGGTTTTAGGTTGCAAGGTTTTCCACTATTAACTGGACCACTTTAATCTGGTAATTTGGTTAGCAAACAATTGCAAGAATTTGGTTATCTTTTTCAGTGTTGTACCATAAACTTTACTCTAAATGACCAGATTACAATAAAAAAAAAAAAAAATCAAACTGAGAAGAAAAATAGAGAATTGAGAAATTTACAACTGATCAAAGTTGTGCAATGAAAGAGACGTGCAATGTGCTTTTACTATTGCCTTCAGTGCCTTGTGAGTTCACCTGTACAATCAAGCATCACATTTCACTTATCAATGGAGCAACTGAATATAACCAACATGTAAAACTTGAGCTTTTATACGTATCCACTAGTCAAAAGAAAGAAATTATATACTGTGTTGTCTCATTCAATACCCCCTCTCCCTCCTTTTAAAGCTTGCATCCATAATTCTTTCTTCTTCATTCACTTCCTGCCTTCACAGCCCCTCCTCACTTTCCTCCTCCTCCAAGCTCCTTTACACCACCACCACCACCACCACCGTTCTCTCTTACTCCACCACCTCAAGGTTCCCTACCACCACCATCATATTTGTACCACAAAATGCAGCACACACAGTATCTGGTAGAGTCAAACCAGAAGACTTTCAATACAACTATCATCAGGAGTGCAGAGGAGAAGAGACTTCTTAGTACTTGATGGAATTCTCCTGGAAAGAAACCAATATCTCCTCAGATGAAGCTGGATGTGTTACTGGAGCTTAATTCTGGTACCTCCCTTTTCTCTACTAGTTGGTGTTTCAATGAACTTTTTGTGGAATGATTTTACAGACTGCATGCTCTATTATGTTTATGGTAGATATGCTGGCTTGTTAGATCTGAACTCTCGGATTGTTTGCTTAGTTAATTGGTAATATGATCCTTGTGTATACTATGTTTTCTCTATGCTATTTGAGAAGTGACCTACAATGATTCACTGGTTAATCATAATATATGTAGCCGTAGATTAATTGTTGTGATCATCGTGGTGGACATCATATAAGACATCATACAAGTGGAAATTAGGGTTGGGCTAGGATGTGAAACAAAACACAGTTGGTTTGGACACTAATTCTATACATGGCGATGTTGGACGTTCGAAGTACTAGATTTAGATACTGTTTTCCCTTGTCGTACGTTGAAAGTATCCAAAATATAAGTTGATTATACGGGGCATGGAATGGAAAAAATTGCCATATCGCATTGGATGGCAGAATTATGATTGTCAATTTTTTTGAAGTGAAAGGTATCATTGACCATATCAAATCATGCCCAGTAACACAAAAAATGTAAGTTGTGATTCTAGTATTTGTTGAGTTTCCGGGGTGATTAATAGACATGTATGAATGCTTAACTCTCTCTTTGTTTAACTGTCTGGAATGAATCTTGTTATGGTTATTCGATGAACTTTATACTTACTACAAGATCATATTAATAGTATCTTCCAATTCATCTTTGAATAGCCTCTGTCGATTCACTCAAAGTTGGCTGTTTATGCTCTGTTCTTGAGAATCCTATTTGAGACTCAACCCTATGTGTAAACCTGTTTCAGTTCCTCATCAAGCCTGAATCTTGCTAGAACATGTTCTTGACTTTGAAACCTGAAAACAGAGGCTTGTAACCCAGTTTAAGGGATATGTTGTTGTGAGTTTGAAGTTCAAATCTTCATAAAGCCACGTATTGAGCATAAGTCGGAGATGGAGACCACCCATCACGACAACCAGATTCCGGTAACCGAAACCTTGTTCTTGATCACCTAACGTGAGCTGACTGAAGAAAGCCATTTTGGGGTAGGCAGTAAAGTCAGTAGTCTTGGAGAAAGATGAGGACGAGAGATGAAGAAGAGAGAGCTATGAAGAGATTATGAAGTTGAAATCGAAATGCATTGAAGTCATGTAAAACCAGAATATAATGAAATTTCCATGCATCCCTGGCCCCCATCAATTTAAGAAACACAAGACGTGTGAGAGAGTGAGATAGAGCTTTTAATTTTCGCAAAAAAGTTGAGAAAGATTAAAAGTCGGGGTAGTTGTATGATTATCTGGTGTCCAATGTTAGGGGTAATTGAATCGAGGTGTTTAGCTAACTATCTTGCTTATGCAGGTTACGAGGAATTCAACAATACATTGGCAGCATGTTATCGTGTTCAAATACCTAGGATCTGAACTTCTATGAACAACCTGCCACGCTCCAAAGTTCATCCCTGCGCAGATCGACAGAAGATGATTCAATAATATCTCCGACTTGTTGAGTATTAGTTTACTTTGTCCATTCATTTAAAAAAAGAAAAAAAAAAACTAGCTTTTTTTCAGTAATTTTTCACGCAGCAATCTGGTCAGATGTCAGTTCCTCGCATTTCACCATCCTCCCGGTCCGACTTTTTTGACGGGTTTGAATGCAATCATGGTGAACAAGCGTGATCGTCCGCAGATAACGAGCTCCAAGTTCTTCAGGATGGGGTGATACCAGAAAATTGCCGAGTTCTTGGAGCTAGTAGTAAGTATTCATGGCTCAAGAAGACGCCGAAAGGCATACTATGGTGATTGCTGAAGCAGTGAGAAGACTATTGTATGGGAAGTAAGTGTATCCCCTAATTATGCGCTTACTTTCCATAGAATAGTCTTCCCACTGTTTCAGCAAAATCCCCATAGTATGCCTCTCGGCGTCTTCTTGAGCCATGAATACTTACCACTAGCTCCAAGAACTCGGAAATTTTCTAGGATATATCCCCTCCTGAAGAATTTGGAGTCTAGTTATCTGCGGACAAACATGCTTGTTCACCATGATTGCATCCGAACTCGCCAAAAAAGTCGGACCGGGAGGTTGGTGAAATGCGAGGAACTGACATATGACCAGATTGCTGCGTGAAAAATAACAGAAAAAATATGTTTTTTTGAAAGATAATAGGGCGGAGATAGTCCGAGCACGATCAGGCAAGCTAAACAAATGCAAAATGAGAACATGATCAAGAAAGCCCACAAGCGCGACATATCTTGTCTCACATTTTCTTTTTTTGCCGAGCAACTAAGTTGTGGGTTCTTGACGGAGACTTTGGTGTTGATATATGTTCTCACGTTCACTCTCTCTTTGGTTGAATTGAAGGTAGGAACATTCGAACTTATGTATGTCAATTTTTGTTTATATCAAATCTTCATTGATTTTGAAAATCGTCATTCAATTTAATTGTGTTGGTTTCCAGATCTTGGTTTAGTCAATTTCGATTGATCTCGTCATTGGAGCAAAGAGGGTAAGGAAGAAGAAGCATAGGAGGATAAGAAACACTCTTCAGAGTGTAGGTATAGCGAGTAGTACTTTCATGAGGCATATGCTCATTTGCTCATTTGTTCATTTAGTCCCTGTTTGCCGTAATTATTTCATCACTTGTGAGTTTTGATGATGCATTATTATTATTGTTTTGATGTAGTAGGTAATTTAATGTTTTTAATTCCTACTGTGTTTATGTTAGTATTATTTTTTGCGTTATGACAAACCCCCTGCGGAAACGAGCTCTGATTCCAGTTTGTTATGATCTGAACCTAGCTTAGAGAACGGTGAATTGATGAAAACAAGAACACAAGAAACACCCGATATAACGTGGTTCACTAGCACGATGCTAGCTACCTCCACGACCCGAAAACCCTTGTTTATTAGAGAGAAACGATACGAATACAACCCACACTATGGCCAAAGGCGATAGTGACAACCCACAATGTTTAGGCACAAGCTAGGTCCCTTATATAGACATATATGACCGACTTAGTGCCCAAGACATCCCAAAAACGACTATAGAACAAATAAGGAAACAACCCAAAAACTGTCATAGTTTGCCGCCCCAATTTGTTTCCTAAATCTCTTAGCCGCCTTTGACTTTTTGTCGCCTTTGACTTCAAGTCATATTTAACATTTTGGATCTAAAGTTCAGTGAGATGGCTTCATTGGTCTTCCCAGATCTTGAGTTTTGTTGAGCTATCTGTTCTCTTATTCATTGTGATTGTTGTTGGTTGGTTTATGTTGAGAAGCAAAGCTTCTCTTGCCTTGGTGAGTGATGACCTTAACAGTTCACTTTAGCGCATCTTAACTCGTGTTTTTACAGGCTCGGCTACATGGATCAAAATTTATGACGCAGTCTAAATTAGTATACTTTCGTGCACGCTGAAAACTTATAGTTTTTTCCTACATCCTTCTCGACGTAGCACTACTTTGGCTACCACACTAGGAAAAGTTGAAGGGTTCCTGGCCAACAAACTTGTTCATAGTCATTTGAACGGACATAAGTACTCTTAACTTAAAAGGTGCAAATTACTGAATATAATTTTACAATTGAACTAACATTTGAAAAAAGTTGTTCTTAATGAACAGACGAAAATACTAGTAGTAGTATTGATTTGAAGACATGAATTACTACTAATATATCATTACAAATGTAGTAGTAATCTCTATTAGTAATTAATTAACTAATAATTGTAAAAAGGGTCGAAGGCGTAGCTAACACATTTGTCACATTTATTATGTTCCCAACGTCGGAGAATGAAAATACCCGTTAATTACATTTATGTTACTATGGACTGCTACGAACATCAATGGTAAGCAAAGTATCAGCAAATGCTACAAGTCTCTTACAACTTACATGTCAACCAGCAAATGCGAGCTTGAGAGCCAATCAGCTAGAGCATGCATCATTAGTAATCTCTACTAGTAATTCAAGAAACCCTGTCTTTCACTACTACTACTACTATGTTCTAACCTAGCTCTGGTCTAAAAAGCAAACATCAACACTTACATTTAACAGATGATATTGCAGACTACTAGCTTACGAAGATCAATCCTAACTAGTGTGCAGAGAGATGAGAGTGAGAAGTTGGTTACCATCCATAGGATAATCGAAAAGAGATAGGGTTTCATCTTTGCATTGGTCACAGAAGGCGAGCCCGTGACAGTTGAATACGCGTGAGCTCCAGCAACGGCTGCAGCAGCAACAACCAAGAAAGCTGCAAAGAAGAGCGTCCTCCTCCTCATTGGCCAATCCATAATAGAGACACGAGAAGAATAAAATGAACTTCTTGCAGATTAATTGGTGTTGAGGAGTTGCCAGGACAAATGGGCATTTATTTGCAAGAAGAGAAAAAAGAAGTAAAAGTCAAGATAATGCATTTCCATCTCTCAACTGCTTTCTCATGCTCCCCCAATGATCTCCTCCTCAGTAGTACCACACTACATTGCGGCCCAGGGGATTGGTATCGTGCTCAACGGGCTGGAACGGTCACTAATAGCGTGAGTAAGAATCAACAGAGATGGCCTCTGCGGTGCAATGTATTGAATTCTGAGTTGTTGGATGAGATGAGGGAAAGCCAAGATTTGGACAAGCACTTCAATTTGCAAAAACCTTTTCCACCAAGTCAATCAAGATTTTGACAATAACTTCAATCTGCAAGCAATGCTTGCCCAAGCATACTTGCCACTCAATCTCGACGCCACGTCAATCAAGAGTCCCTTCGGTAGCACCCGCATCAACCCATCGTCCATCTCAATCGGAACCGCATAAAAATGCATCCTTCGGCAGGGTCGGACACATGATTTTTTATCAGGGTGAGCACACTTACCATTAGAAAGTGATCGTGTGATGAGACATCTCATGTCAAGCATACCCGACGATCAAAGCACACAAAGAAATAGGTGTAATTCAAAGTTTAGTACTTCAAATCCATATTGAATAGCATGTTCCAATAAATTTCAAGACTTTAAGACTGCTTACAAAAAAAATGTCTTGACACGTGATTATTTGAGATATTTTCATAAATATTAGGATCTCTTTATAATATTGAGGGGGGACCTACGTGAAATTTCTTAAAACTAATGGTACATTTGTAGTAGGGGGGGGGGGGGGGGGGGGGGGGGGGGGGCGGGCTATGCCCACCTTGGGTCTAATATAGATCCGCCCTTGTCAAGGGGTCACTAATAGCAGGAAAGGCTCGATGACCACGAGAGGCGGGCGGAATGGCCGCCGGCGTTGGTATGTGGCGGCGGCGTACGGTTGTTCCCTCTTTGTAGCTCATGCGGTGGTAGAGCGGCGTTATTGCTGGGGGGAAAGAAATTTGGAATCGGGCAGTCTTACATAGGTTTGGGTTCTTTGCATTTTACTCCTTAAGATCATAATCAATTACATATTGGTACTTGAATTGTCAATTAAATAGTTGTTGAGTTATTCAAATGTTCAACTCTAAATCTCTAAAAATCGTCCAAAACTATGAAATTTGGTTTGATTTCGTCGGTTTGACCGGTTTATTCTATTTTACTTACGATTCACCGCCAGCTAACAAAATGTGAACAACCAATAAACAATGTTAAAGATAAAGAAATTTCATATATGACCAGCTTAACATAGTGCGTGCACTAAAGCGCTAATTTTGAAATATCATTTACCGGTGTGTCAGTTTTTTCAAACTGCGAGGTAGTTAAGTGTCAATTGTTTTAATAGTTACAGTATGTATCACTATTTTGTTGATCCTGATTTCTGCATATGTTTTGAATCAACTTTAATGCCTTTAACGCTAATTCATAGTTATCGATTAGTGTTTTATGAACCTTTAATACAACAATGCTAGCCCGATTCAACGGTTGCAAACCATTGTTTCTCCTTCAATGTTACTCGGGCACTAAAAAACTCTGGACATAACTGAGTTATACAATGTACTCGCAATTGCATGCAAATACGGAATCAAAATATAAGGTATTATGTACCTTGGACTTTCTGAGAGGTTCTCCAACATGTAAACATTTGCACTAGTTATCCGGAAGCAATAAACAATACGAGAAGAAGGTGAAAATGAAACACTCATCAGTAAACATTAATGAAGAACTTTCATACCGTACAAAAATGTGGTATAAACAGAAATGAAGGATGACAACACTGTTATTTCTTCCGTTTCAAAATATCGGTTAAAATTTTCAATCTTTTCACACATTGCTGCCCATTTCTTTCTTCTCGTTTTATCTTTTTCTTCTGTTGCAACATGCAATGCATATTAATCAAGCAGACATATAAATGACATCATAAAGGACAGAAACTGTATGACCACCGATCGAGCAGAGACTCAAACCTAAGCTTGTAACATTCTCAAAAGAAATATAAACCCAACCGGCCAACCCAACCCAACACACTCGCTAAAATTTTAATTTAAATTATGCACATTGTTTGGAATGGGCAAAGTACTATTAGTTCTCAATACTCAACACCACTATGATTCTTCTTTTTCTCCTCATTTAGACTTTTACGGTTTTACAACTATTCACTGGGTACTTTGACCCGGTGATTTCGATAGCATAATGTATCAATATTTTGATAATCTTTTCATGGTGTTGTAGAGTAAAAAAAATTTATAACACGGTGAAAAATTATTGAAAAATTACATCATTCTTAATCACTCAGTCAAAGTGATCTAGAGTGGTGCTCAGTACGGGTGCCCCTCTTTCCATTGGATTAGAGTGGTACCGGTAACATTTTTTTACCCTTTGGATCAATGATGGTACCATAGATGCTGCTAGTAATCAATCATGTCTCCATTTTTCAGACAATAAGAAACAGAGTTCATACTGCCTCTGTCCCAGCTTTTCCCTATCATTTTAATTTTTACCACTATTCACTGGGTCACTTTGACTCGGTGATTCGGATAGCAAAGTAATTTATTTTTTTGATAATTTTTTTATGGTGTTGTAGAATATAAGTTGCTCTATAATACCGTGAAAAAATTATCGAAAAATCGCATTATTTTGCTATCGAAATCACCCGGTCAAAGTGACATATATACAAGTTAAATATTTTTAATGATGGGCAAGAGCTGGGACAGAGTATTATGTCCTTGTATCATCATCATCATGCATGTGCTTCACATATTGGTATCTACCCAGCCTACTCAGAGAGCTCAATAATTTTGTCTTTTCACATCTGCTCGCGTCATAGTACTCTTGTCAAATACCACTCCGTTTCTTCTCTTTCTCCCCCTACTGACTTTTTCATTCGTAGTTGGGTCATTTTGACCCGGCAATTTGGATGGCAAAACGACATAATATTTTGATAAATTTTCCATTGTATTATAGAGTAACACTTACTCTACAACACCATGAAAGAATTGTCAAAAAATTATTTCGTTTTGCTATCCAAATCACCGGGTCAAAGTGACCCAATGAATAGTGGTAAAAGTCAAAAGGGGGAGAAAGAGAAGAAACAGAGTGGTAGTAGTAATAGTAGTACTAGTGGTAGGTCTTAGCCAGGCTTTAAGAAAAGGCCACAGGCTTTCATTTTAGATGGGTGTACCGTGTACATCACATCATGGTACACTTTGTTTTCTTACAATAATTATTTTCTCATGCTTGACACTCAAATGCCATTTTCTCATAAAAATCGATGCAGGTCGTCCGTATCCCTCCGTCCCGAATCTTTTGTATCATTTTGGATTTTTGCCACTATTCATTAGGTCAATTTAATTCGGTGACATGAACATTGAAATTTTGTAATTTTTAGAAGACTTTTTCGTAGAGTTGTAGTGTAACTCTTATTCTATAAGACCATGAACAATTGTCGAAAAATTGCACAATTTTACGATCTAGATCACATGGTCAACGTGACCCAGTTACGGGTGAAAAATCCAAATAGTGCAAAAGAGATGTGACAGAGTGGTACTTTGTTTTTCTTTACAATAATCATATTGTTTGGTTTCGCCTATGTGGCTTTCTAACGTGAAAAAATGGTAATTGTTACGTTATGTGGGTTGAAACATGTCATTTCAGGTTGTGCGGGTCGAGGCTAACTTGACCTGTTTATTCTTGTGTCACTCTTGGGTCGACCCATTTTGACCCGTTGCATGTTCGAGTAGGCTGAAACTCGCTAACTTCGTGTCAGATCCCTGTTATGTCGTCGTGTCGACCGGGTTGAGAGCGAACTTGTAGCCGTAACTACTATAGTGACGAACAATTGCACACATACTAACGATGTCGCATTAGGGAGTGTCAATATACTGAAATTTGACGGTCATAACGGGTGACAGTGTCATTTTCCAAGCAAGAAGGGTTTAAAGTATCTCTATATCATACATGAGGGGGTGAAAGTGTATTTTATTTGTTAAACTTCTAACTCCAATAATTATTTTAGACAAAAAGAAAGATGAAACTCTAATAATTAGGGTAAAGGACAATAACCACCGACAAGTTTAGAAAAAATACATTTTGGTCTTTTTTTTCCAGATCATTTCACTTGGTTTCCTTGTAACTAACAGACTCTAACGTCACTACTGAAAATATAACTATAAACTTAAAATTGAAACAAAATTACACCATATAAAATCCCTTTCTTCTCAACTTTATCATAATTTGTTCTAACCCTAACCGCCACCCACCCACTTCGCATCCTGCTTCGCAACAGGCTGCTACTCTATCTCAAATTCAACAAGTGAGCAAAAAAGATGTGGATGTTCCAAAAGGTGGTTGCGATTCTGATTCTTCTTCTTCTGTAGTGATTGTTTCATTATTGTCTATGAAATGTAATGAGATTTACACAAAGACTGGTTCTTGTGGTGACCAGAAGTCTTTGTGTAAATGTGGAGCGAATTGAGAAGTCTCGGTCCACATTTACACAAAGACCGGTTCTTGTGGTGACCATCATGAACCAGAACATCAAGGGTAATAAAGACTAAAAATGGTGTCACATTCAATCTTAACAGAATACCATTATGTCCCTGCTTTTTCTTTCCAATTTGATTTTTACCACTACTCTCTGGGTTATTTTGACCCGGTGATTTAGATAGCAAAATGATGCAATATTTTGATAATCTTTTCATGGTGTTGTAGAGTAAAAGTTGTTCTATAATACGGTAAAAAAATTATTAAAAATTGCATCACTTTGTTATCCAAATTACCCGGTCAATGTGACCGAGATACGAGTCAAAAAGTCAACATGCGAAGAAAGATCAGGGACGGAGTGATACTTCCTCTGTTCTTTCTCTATCTCCCAAGTTTGCACTTTGTCACTATTCACTAAATCACTTTAGTTCGATGATTTGATTACTAAAATGATGCAAGAATTTGGTAAACTTTCCAAGGTGTTAGTTTTTTTTAGGAAACATTATTCTACAATACTATAAAAAAAATTATCAAAAAGTTGCATCGTCTTCTTATCCAAGTAATCGGGTTACGGAAGAAAAAGTCAAGTTCGGAAGATAGAGAGAAATCTAAGTATGGCATAAGAGCTTGTTTGGTATCCGTTTAAAAACAAGAAAAACAGAGGAAAAAAACGTGCTGAAAAAACACGTTTAAAAACATAAACAAAAACTGTTTGGTATCCGTTTAAAAACAGTGTTTAAAATCAAAAACACTTTTGGCAAATTTACTTAATTTCAATGTTAATTTGCTTGAATATCAGTTTTACATACAATACCAACATGTATTTGATATTTTTTTGCATCTAATCATAGTTAAAATGTCTTTAAACACCAATACTATGAAACAACACCAAAAAAAATACCACATTTGCTTTTTTTTAAACAGCTATTTTTCAGCATGTTTTTGTTTTTAAACAGGCAGAAAAACAGCCATGCCAAATGGGTTTAAAAAAACACCCAAACATGCACTAAGGGTGCTACGTGTCCACAAAATTTCCATTATGAATGGAGAAAACTAGAATTATCCAAACTAGAGTGGACCAAAATAAAATTTTACCTAAATTTTGATGGTGGTGGTTGTCTTTTATTACCCCCAATAAATTACCTTGGACAAAAACCAGTCAATTGACTCGTCTATATAGTTCTCTCTACACACAGAAGAATTTGGAAAGGAGCTCTTCTATAGTACTACACTCTTTCCGTCTGTGTGTAATGGAACCTGGCGAGGACTGGGAACCAATATATTTTGCTCCGCCACAAGTTCCGCCGGAGGTTAGTATCTAGGGTTTTCAACTCTGAAAATTCATTCCATAGAGATCATAGGTTTGGTTATTCTTTCACCACTCTTCGGTTTCACAGATTTGAACGTAAATTGCCTGTCTATTGATTTATATTTCGGCGAAATATTCTCTTGTACAGGATGGCAATTATTGGACTTTTGAAGTAGTTCCGGAGGAGCCACTAGTAAGAAGAACCACTCCAGTAGTAAGAACCACTCCTACATGATTTCACTTGTAGTTATTTCTTTTTGCAAACGCTATTGCATAACATATTACTACGCCTATCATAATTTATGCAAAAAAAAATGTCGCTTCTCAGTTGTAACCGCCCATTTAAGTTAGCACAAGTGAAGTTACATTCTATTATTAGCACTTTAGGGGCACATTGAAGTCACTAATAAATAAACATTGCAGGGGCACCATTAGTAAAACTAGAAAGTTCATTGGTGAATTTGCGATTACTGTCATTTTGTCGACAACCAAGAAAAAACCTATTATCACTTGCTCCAACCCTAGCCACAGCTTTCTCCACTTGTTACTTATGTTAACTCCAAAGGTCAGGTACCAGTCTGGTAAATGCCCAAACTACAAGGGTGGTTTCCGTCAATTACCCTTTGTATGATCAAATAGTTCTAACAAGTAAATTGGTTTATCAGGTTTCCGCGATACCTAAAAATTGTGAGTTCACAACTTACTTAAAAGATAAGGAGAATTCCGTGATTAAACAAACACACTGATAATGTAAGGGTGTATATTTTTAAGACTCACAATTATTTTCCTATTATGGTGCAGAAAGTTGGACATGTCCATCCAGGAATATCTAGTAGGGTACTTGAGATTCACAACGAGACCTCTAAAGATATCTTGGAAGCTCGGTTTGATGGCTTCAAGGGCTTCCAAAGTATCTGTATGGACATAGGGGAGTACCCACTAGTAGTTTTCGGTCTTCCAACTCAAGCGGTGTGTGCTTTGCATGAAGCTAAATTAATGCACAATATGACAATTAGATTTGCAGACAGAAACCGCATAAGTCAGGTACGTTCGCATGGATAAAAGCTGCTACATAGTATTGATAGTTACAATCTGAAGTGAATATATTTCATCTAATACCATAATCTTTAGTAGTGTAGATTGTACAATGGAAAACCCCATTTAGAACACAGGAGTGTTTACTGGTAATTTACAGTTTTGAAACCCTTTTATTATTTTTCTAATCCCACTGTTCTCTTGCAGTTTGAAGATCATGAGCGAGCTCGTATAAAAATTGACATGACAAATGACATTTGTAATACTCTAAAGGTGTAGTAAGCACTATGTGGTGCTCAAGCTTTTACATTTGGTGCTACTAGTTCATGACTTTGTCGTGTGCCCTTTTTTTATGCCCTATGCTTCATATTTCATACAGATGTCTCCTGATGCGAGTTTCAAGGAATATGCAGCATATCTAAGCAGCATTGGTAAGAAGTGGTAAGCTTCTATAGCTTTTTTGGAACATCGAGCTTGTTATTTAGACACCAAATTGGATTATTTTGCTTGGGATTTATGTTGGGTGTCATATACTTCGGTTTCATACCGAGTGTTGGCTGTGCATGTAGGACAAACGGGCAAAATGCTGTTATGAAGGATGCTTTCATTCAGATTCAGGTGAGATCCGTTGTAAATCACCTTTTGATTTGCTCATGGAATCCTCTTTGTCCGGAAATGAGGGGCCCTTATTATGTCAGAGCGAGTAAGGCTTACCTTTTATTATATCATAATTATTGGGCCTGCAATTTTATTAAATCCCAATGATCTTAACCTTGGTACACTTTTAATATATCCCAGTGACGGGCCTATGCTCTAGTTCCGAAGACACGGCACTATTACCAAATAATCTTCAACAATATTTACATTTTGTTGGCATTAAAAAAAAAAAGAATTATATCATGAAGATATCAAGGGCTGACGAGCATTACTCCCTTTGTTGAAACACCACTGTAAATGACAATGTTTATACTTAATGGAAAAGTCTTTAAACCTATTTGTTTTGTGATGACTTTTAAACTAGATCAAAACTGAAGAAATGCGATTGTTGGTAGTTTTAAAACTAGTATAGTTGATAGCCCATGTGTTACATGTGGTGTAGTCTGTGCATGAAAATCAAAACGGACTCGCAATATGCCAAACATTCTCCAAGTATAGTTCATATGACGCAGCTGTAACAGGTAGCTGTGTCAATTGTGAAAAATAAACTAAATACAATCTACCAAAAGTATAATCCATTGGCAATGTTGAGGAACATATGAGGATTGACAAAATCATATAATCACTCTGGTTTGGATTGACAAAATACTATAATCACTCTGGTTTGGATTGACAACTGTTTTGAAACTGGTTCCGTACTGTTATAGACTCTCTTTTTTGGACCTCACCTGGTCAACCACCATTAATAAGCTCCTCTTGTTGGCAAATTCGACCTCTTTCTTAAGCATAGCTCAAATAGTTTCTCAGGAACTGCAATTATGCGGCCACCAGATCTAGAATGCCTAAGGTGGTGGTTTTAGGTTCAACTCTCAGGTCTATGGTTGTTGCGCTATGATTGGCTCCGTTGTGGTATGAGCTAGTCCTTCCAGTGCCCTCTCAAGTTTTTCACATTTATCCGTAACGTTGGCAACAACCAGCCTCGTCGTGTTGCCAATATCATCAACTTAATTGGTCAAAGGATGTTGAATACGGACATTCTCCTACATCTTTTTTATTTTTGTACTATATCATTTAAACAATATTTTGCCCATTATTGACCGTGTTACAATAAATTTTACAACTCCTTGTAATTCCTCTCTAAGTTGGATTTGACGATTTGCCAACTAAATAACCTTTTTGCGATGAAATAGGTTATAGCTAAAAGCCCTGTTCATTGTAAAACTAATACAATCGACATCTTTCATTTGTTATTTTTAGTTTGAGTGGTTGCCTTGTCTTTGGGTTGCAACTTTTTTCTCAGAAAGTCTAGTATTGGAGCACTTCGATGCTGAAGCAGTGTACTTCTTGAAGCTGTAAAAGGACTGAGTCATTATTTTATGTATACACGGATTTTGCTCTAAGAGAAAAACAGATATGCTATACTGCTGTAATTTCATAATCTAGAATGAAGAAGTTATAAACATACATAACTTATTTCTACTCTGGTATACTGAATTGTGCTAGATGATCAAATGGGCTTGAGAGAAACATAGAGTATTTATGAGAGGGAAAAAATGTCAGTACGACGAAATAGTTGTGTATGCATCAAAAGAGCTTTGGTAAGAATCGGTTCCTATAATTAACTAACTAAGGGGTACTGTGGATAACTTTTCCATCCCCTAATCATTACAACATCAGTCGAGGATGCATTGGGGCGCTATTGGTCCCAATCAGGTATGACAGGGGTTAAGTAGAACAAGTTGAAAGTATAGGGTAGTTAAGTGTACTCTGCCTCCAACAATCTACCTTTTACTGCTCAAGATTGTCAATAGTCGCACCTCATAACATCTCCAATGAGGCGCCCATTTTGGTGCCAATGCCAAAATTTGGCTCCTCAACATAAGTCAATGAGGGCAGGCGTTTGAGCCTATATTTTCTTCAAATCTTCACTTTGAGCCTATCCACGTGGAGTTTTGATTAGTTATATGTTGATTTGATGTGGAGGGTGTTGGATTCATTTTGTTTTTTAGCACGAACGATATTAGTTTACAAATGTGAGGAGGGTGTTGTAATTTATGCTGAACCTCATGGGAGAGAAACCTGTTTTTTTTATTAATCTCATATAAATCATTTTAATATGTTTTCTGGCAGAACGAGCGGCGAAGACGTCAAATGCTTGAAGATGAAGTGCGCCAGTTCCTCTTTGATCCAGTGGTATGGCAATATCTCTGTCATGCTCAAGCTTGTACATTCAATAATGCTACCGGTCCATAAAGATGTGCACTATATCTTCATTTTATGCCTTCTTCTTCATACAGCCAGGTATACCTTTGGAGTGGGTGGAATTCGTAAGCAGAGTTCGCAATCGTGAAAACCCTTTACACTGGTGAGCTTCTCTAATGCTTTTAGGGAACTCTCAACCTCGCTTTAGTTGGATCTCATGTAATTTGCATTTGCTCTGAACATCTTTTTGGGGTGTGCCGGTCATGTAGGAACGATGATGAAGATATCTTTCTCAAAGGTGTCTTCGAGGAACTGAAAACATGTCATGGGCTACCAAAGGGATGATACGGTATACATGTCTGCCTTCTACTCTAATAATATGACATAAAAGCCATGAAATACTTTTTTGTTTGATATTTTTATCCAAATCCTGACTTAGGAGGGATATGTTTTCTATCCCTAAATATTGTGATAGTAGCAATTTATCTTTTGAATCCGTATGTATGTGTGTGTGTGCATGTGCTGTTTTTGCATTCTGTTTCATCAGAGTAGTATTTCACATTGAAAACTAAAACCAACGGGTAGATGAGGACCGGAAAGAAGATGACTTTGAGCCGTAAGGGATTAAGGGTGTCCATGGGCCGAGATTGGGCAGGTTTGGACCGGGCCTCATCAAGTCGATTCTCATTTTTATCAAGACCAAGCCGGAACCTGGGCCGGCTCATACATCGGACCAAACTTGAAGGCCCAAGCCCATTACATATACAATTCCCAAGGTCCGAGCCCGAAATTTGTGCCAAGTAGTTGATAACGTCAAATGAAAAAATGTATTATACTACTATACATGCAATATTCTTTATTAATTTTGCACAATGGGCCGGCTCGGGCCTAACTTCTCAAAACCGAAGCCCAGCCCTAAAAAGAATCAAACCAAATCTTAAGCTTGAGCCTGACGTTTTTAAGAAACCATTTAGCCCAAGGCCTAATATTTTCAGGCTGGGCCGACAGGCTTTTCGGAACATCCCCTTCTGAAGGTGCTCTGCTTCATCTCCTCTCCACCCCCTTCTGCAGAGAGGGTGGTCGAATTTTGGTGCCTATCGAGAGGTGGTCGAATTTTTGAGAAGGCACCAAATACCATCCTAAAGGAGGAGGTCAGTAGTTATCTCTCTCTCAATCTTGTTGGGTATCTCCAACCCCATGGAGGAGGGGGAGGGTGATGGGAAAATCATAGGGAATAAAAACGGTTCAAGTCCAACCCCATAGTGTGGTTAGGGGGGGGGGGGGTGTTGTTTGGGCCTTGGGGGACAATTTTTTTTTGCCTTTGGGTGTGAAATGGTTAGGGGGATTTCCCTATGGAGATGCCCCTCCCCCTACATGGGTTATTAATTTATGTAATTCTTGGCCAAATTAATTACACTTAATAATATTTTATGATTATATTATGTATTTTTTATTATGATTAATATAATTTTTTATTTATAAAAAATAATAATGTATTCTCGATATTGACAAATACATTTACGAAAAGTTATCGTCATTTGCAAACGGGTTCTACCTCTGTGGTGGAGCATTTGAAGCCCCTGCAAGATGTCTCGGGTTTGAAGTTTGAACCCGGCAATACGTTGTAATTCTGAAACAAAAAAGTTATCGTAACCTTATTTTGTTCAAAATTTGATAAATATTATTTTATACAATTAACAATTATAATTATTAAATAACTGAAAAACACGGTTAAAAAATGTCAAATTTATTGAATCATAACGATACAAAATTTAGAAATCAGATACACAACAAATACGGCACTTATTGTGCATAACTTTCCCCTTGTGTATTCTAAACATATTCAACTATTGTTATTAACTTGTTGGTGTTGGTGGTGGAATTTGGTGATGGAGGCGGTGGTGATGGAGGCGGTGGTAAAGAACACCAAGAATTCCAAGAACGCTAAACGGAAAACAAACAGGGGCAAAATTGTCATTTTCTTTTGCTTTTTGGGCGGAACCTTGAGTAGGGGTGCAATCTGTCTTCAATTTTTTCCGTTACAAGGGGTGTTAAGTTGATTTCCAAAATAACGAGATATCTAAAAGTCTTTTCGCAAAAAGCTAGGGGTCCAAAAAGACATAAATAACATTTGGGAGGAGTAGGAAACACACGGTGGATGTGTTTTGTAACTAGTTATGTATCCCGAAATGATGGGTCACAAACTCAAAGAGTGGATTGGGTTGGTGATGTTAATGTTTCGGTAACGTGTAAAAAGTTCTGTCATCGATACATGTTGATAGTTTGACACAATGAAATGGGATATATCATATCTTTTGCATAATACACCCCCATCCCAAACGTTTTAAATTTTGTTGGTGTTGTTTCTCACATTTGGTTTGAGAAGGCAGAGGTCTTAAGCATGTTGGTGCCATCCTCCTCTATTTCTTGGATGGGGTCCTAAAGCTTTTTTCAGAATGTTTGTTTCCTCATAAGTAGGTGGTACTATACTACCACTCCGTCCCAGCTCTTTCTACACAAACTGACTTTTGCCACTATTCACTTGGTCGCTTTGACCCGTTGATTTGAATAGCAAACCGATTGACGTGCTTCATTGAAAGTAACTAACTGTTTCTGTTTGCGTCGTTTTCAAACATTTTCAGTTTGCATTTTACTCGTGGTGACTTTTGGTTTTACATTGACGTGCTTCATTCAAAGTAACTAACTGTTTCTGAAAATAAAAGAAATATCCATCCCCACTTTACTCCAAGTTGCTTACATGAGCTAAGCAAGCTTCCTAGCTGAAATGTCAATGACTCGTTCATTTAATTACTCGCATATCCCCAATTACAATTGACTTAGCTGCTCCAATAAGGGCTGCCTGTTCTATTTCTCATTAGCTCTCTTATGTTCCTTCTTTTTTCTCAGATGCTCAAGAGCTTGTTGAAGTTCGGGTTTTCTCTGACTGGATTGCTGCTAAGGTTCAGTTTGCTCATCTTCCTGTTGTTGCAGCCACTGATGCTGTTCCCCTTGCGATGGCTTCTCCTTTGTTGGCCTTTCCTTCAGTTGAATGCTCTGTGATTCCTGAAGATCTTGGCAAAGTTATTGTGCCCCATCTAGATGTTTAGTTGCTCCTTTAATCTCTTATCTATGCTGTAATTAAGACAGTACTACTGCTTCTGGTTTTTTCTTGTTGCTTGTTGTTGGTTGGTAGCTCCCTGAGGCATGTTGTGGGTTTTCTTAGCTGGCCTAAGTTAGAGTCTTGTTTGAGTCTTGTTTAGCACCCTCTTTCTTCTAGCATAGCTAGATTGACTTGCTTGTGAGGGAAAGCTCAGTAGTTTAGTATATTTATGTCGTTTTGGTTGGTGTCTTTAGTTGGATTAGCTGTTGATGATGTAGGTTTGATGTAGTAATCCTCTTCTTATTATATATATGAAGTTCTTCCTTCGGATAAAAAAAAATACTCGAATATTCCAGTATGGAGATCTTCCACCTTAGGCTTGTGTTCTTCGTTTTCTTGCTGAATGATGCAAATGAACACCCTTACCAGGAGACCAGTTTATTATGTCTTCTAATTCAGTAGCTGACAACACGTTGCAATCATCATCGTAAGATGAAAATGTCAGTCACTGGTTCTTGTTCTAACATTCGGTTAGAAGCCTTCACGAACTTGGTGTCTCTACCCTCATCCAATAAATGCAGCCAACCATTTCTAACTAAAATGGTATCGAGCACACTTTTCGCCGTCTCTCTTTTGTTTTCTATTGGCCTCGGATGCGTTCCTATGTTCAGTGTTTCGTATCTTCTTGTCACACTTGTCAAACAACCAAATATTCGACTCAGAAATTGGGTAAATTGTTATATGAGTGTGTATGGGAAGAAGCTTCGATGGACTTTATCACGGGTTTACCCTCCTTTAAAGGCCTTCGGTCTTTATGGTGGTCGTTGACTGTCTAAAGAAGTATGCTCACTTTGGCGCATTACATGCTAATTTTGATGTTGCGCGTGTGACTCGTCTCTTTATCAATGTGCCATCATGGGTTTTCTACTGCCTTGGTCTCGGATCGTGATTAGGATTTTGTGAGTACCTTTTGATTGTTGAAATTGAGCGATGCTACTCTCAAGTTTAGCACGGCTATCATCCGCAAACCGACGGTCATATGGAAGTTGTGAATTGCGGTCTTGAATAGTATCTCCGCGCGTTTACTCTTGAATGTCCGAATCGTCGGTCACAGTTTCTACCTTAGGCCGAGTTGTCTCTAAATTGCAGCCATAATGAAAACATTAGCATGTCTCCGTTTCGCACACTTTACGGTCGTGATCCTCCTTCCCTGTTTCCATTGTCTCCTTCAGTCAGTCGTTTCCCTCCTGTTGCCGACATGTTATCGGAATGACACACATTGCTCTGTGATTTTAAGGACCACCTCGCAAAAATGAAATAGCGCATTTAGGCTCAAGTAAACAAACATCGTCTGATGCTTCTATTGAGGTAGGTGATTTGATTCTTTTGAAGCTGCAACCCTGTCATCAACATTCTCTCGCCCAACCATTGGCCGCTGAGTTGGCGCATCGAATTTTCGGTCCTTTTGAGGTTTTGCAGCGCTTTGGCGCGGCGGCTTATTGCTTGCGTCTGCCGACATGTAGCCGTATTCACCACGTCTTTCATGTTTTGCTCTTTGCCTATTCTTGAGCATGTATGGGAAGAAGCTTCGATGGACTTTATCACAGGTTTACCCACCTCTAAAGGCCTTTCAGTTATTATGGTGGTCGTCGATGGTCTTACGAAGTATGCTTACTTTGGCGCATAACCCTCTAATTTTGATTCTGCGTGTGCGGTTCGTCTCTTTATCGATGTGGTCGTTGAGCATCATGGGTTTTCCGTTTTCTTGGTCTCTGATCGTGATTCAACTTTTATGAGTACATTTTGAAAAGAGTTTCTCAAATTGAGCGGTACTACTCTCAAGTTGAGCACAACTTAACATCCGCAAACTGATAGTCAGACAAAAGTCGTGAATCGCGGCCTTAAACAGTATCTCCGCGCGTTTACTCATGAAAGTCGGAGTCGTTGATCGCAGTTTCTACCTTGGGCCGAGCTGTCTCTGAATTGCATCCATAATGACCCCATTAACATGTCGTCGTTTCACATACTTTACAGTCGTGATCATCCTTCCTTGCCTCCGTTTTCCCCTTTAGTCAGGCGTTCCCCTACTGTTTCCGACTTGTTATCGGAATGACACCAATTGCCCCGTGATTTGAAGGACCACCTCGCAAAAATACGACAGCGCATACAGGCTCAAGCCAACAAAAATCATCGTGACGTTTCTTTTGAGGTAGGTCATTTGGTTCTTTTGAAGCTACAACCCTATCGTCAGCATTCCGTCGCCCGACCATTGACCGCTGTGTTGGCGCATCGATTTTACAATCCTTTTGAGGTCATGGAGCGCATTGGCACAGTGGCTTATTCCTTCCATCCACAAGCATCTAGCTGTATTCACGTCTTTCATGTTTTGCTCTTACGTCCTTATGCATCCGCATCCTGTGATTTTGTACCACTCATAGTTTATCTGCCGGAACAGTTCTTTCAGGACCGCCAGTTGCGATTCCCCTTGCAGCGGTGAAGGCATGCACGATTTTAGTGGAGGGCCAACCACAAGAGCAATGGTTGATTCACTGGTCCAACGACGCCTTAGATACTTGGAAACCAGTCACAACTTTACGGCAGGCCTTTCCCACTTTACACCTTGAGGACATGGTGGTTTCTGAGAACGGGGGAGTCGATACGGGTATTGACGTTCCAACGATTACTGGCTTAACCGGATTGGATGTTAGCACAACTGAGAAAGACGAAGACTAGCCCGAAACCCCGCCTCGTCCGGTTAGGATGGTGAGACACATTACGTATTTAGACGATTATGTCCCTAAATAATAGTATTTGTTAATTTATTTTAAGGTTAGCTGTAATAGAGTCTTTGAGCGATTTATAAGTTCTGACAGGATTTTTTGCAGTTTTTTCCGGTCGTATGGTCGAACCGTACACTCCTTTTACTTTTTAGAAATTGATAAGAAAAAAATTATTCACCTTTCCTCTCTTTTTTTCTTCTCCTTCCCCTCCTCCTTCCCTGTCACTTGCCCTAGCCAGGTACGATATCCGTATCTAACCCGTATTTATCTTTGATGCGCTTGATAAAAACTCGTCAACAATTATCTTGTCACGAGGATGGTTCCTGTAAAAGAATAGAGATCAAAATCATCTTCATACTTTTTGGCTGGATAAATTACGGTAAAATGTAAACTTATCTGCAGCTATTCATTTGTTACAAGGAAAAACGTACCACTACAATTCAATTCACTTTTCAGTGTAAAGACCTACAGTTGCAACTGCTTAAAGCATTCTCTAAATCAATACCGTTTGAGCCTGTTTGTTTTTCGACTTATGAAGTACTCCATCCGTCTCATGTGATTTTTCAGAAAATAATAATGAAAAGTTGCTTTATTAATAAAAGATGTGAAAATTCAGAATTATCCCTGATAAGTGACTAAAAAGCTGTGTGTAATTCTAGTCAGTCACTTCAGAAATATGGATAAAATAGTATTTTTCATATAAAATATTTCCTTATTATTAGAAGAAGAATCTAGTGGAACGTCCCACTAAGATAATCCTAAAGAACCTCTCAGCCGGAGGGAATGTGAACCCAATGTGGGATTCATAAGCCCATAGAGTTCTAAGTCTCTTGTTTGGCTGAAAGAATAAGCAAAGTTTAGACAAGCCTCGGCCCACCACCAAGTCCTCAAACATAGGCTTATCTCATATGGTACCTACCTCATCAACCCAGGTAATAATAATACCTTTCTCCACTGTCCATTTTACCCTCAAAAACTCTACCAACAATCACTGTGCAAATTCACTCCCATCCGACAGAGAGATCACAAACAAAGGGGAAAAAGAGAGAGAAGTGGGTTGAGTGACAGAGAGTTCCAACTACCACCGCGGACGTCTCCTTCACGACCTCAGGTCAGCTTCCTTCTCTTACCATTATTGTTTTTGTCAACATTTTTTTTCAGAGATCCATCCATTATTTAAAGTTCAATTTTCAGAAACATGAACTGAAGGACCTTGGAAGTTGGAACCTAATTGGTGTTGGGTTCTTACATTATTGTTTCTTTTTCTTCCATGGTTTTCTAGGAGAACTAGATTCACAAACAAACTAACTGTGAGATGTTGTATTCATTTAGTATCAAATTTGCCAACACATTATTGAAAGTTCAATTTATGCCACTATCCCACACTTAGTCCTTAAAAAAAAACACTGATTTACACTCTTTACTGTAAATCCATTATTTAAGTTCAATTTTCAGAAACATGAACTGAAGGACCTTGGAACCTAATTGGTGTTGGGTTCTTACATTATTGTTTTCTTTTTCTTCCATGGTTTTCTAGATTCACAAACAAACAAATTGTGAGATGTTGTATTCATTTAGTATCAAAATTGCCAGCACATTGGTCATTTATGCCACTATCCCACACTTAGTGCTTAAAAAAAACAGACACTAATTTATACTACTCTTTACTGTAAATTCCAGTACTATAAAACCATCCAGTTATGTCGGCGGCAACAGCAGTTGGAGATGGCATAATAGGCTATGTTAGGCCCGACCCTTCCGGAAGGCCGAACGAGGTCCTGTTCAAACTAAATAACTCGGGTGATTTTTGGAGGGAAGGCAGTATTGTTGCGTATCAAGATGCTGCCGAGGCCAAGAGGGTTTTCAATACCCTGAAACATAGTATGAGCGGTGCTGCATCGCCGATCTGCTTCAAGAAGAATCTCATCATCTATGAGCGGTGCTCCGATGATGCGTACTGTATACTGGCGGCTCAAGGTTTCCCCCTCCAAAAAACTTGGAAGACACTGAGGTACTACTAGTATTTGTCTATCATGTGTTGCTGATTTGTTCTGTTCCTTGTTTAGTATGTTTTTGTTTTGTTTTGTTTCTGCTTAGACGGACATAATTTGTTTGACATAAGGGGTGACAGAAAATTAGAAAATAATTATCACATGCAATGATACTACTACCCAATTAGTTATTCTTATGTTACACAAAATTCTTCATTTGCAGTACAACATTCTAGGTTCTGGAAACATAACCACCATAAAACAAAACAAATGTTGGACTGCAAACATAACCCTTAAATCTAAATCAAAAACTTAAAGCAATAATGAAGTACACTGTATCATACCTAGAAACTTTCGGTGCTAACAGAGCCCCATGTATACAAGTATTCAAATTAATAGAGATTTGTATTAGATTAAATTATTTAACAAATGGCATGATTTCATTGGTTTAGAAGGTTTCTGTTCATTTTCTGTCCGTTTAGTATTTTTCTTCTTCTATATATGGCCTTAATTGGGAATCATGGTTTTAGGTCAGGCGTTTTGATGTAGTTTCTAGTTCCCAACCATGGCATCGGTTGATGAAGTTTTTTTTAAAAAGAATAGTGGAATGCGCATTTGGATGAATAGAGTGTCAGCTGATTACATATCTTTGTTTTGTTTTGTTTTTTATATATATAATGTTGCAGGAGTGTTATTTCAGCTATGCTTGATATGCATGAATGGGGGGTAGGGGGTCTGCCTGCTGAGATCTCTGATTTTGTGCGAATGGATCGATGGGATCACTGCAAACTCTATTATGCTTCCACGAGAAGGGAAAGATGTGGGACATATGCCCAATGGCATGCAGTTGTTCAACAAGACTATCTTCGGATGGAGATATTTTTGAGAAAATTAATCCACGACGAACTTCCAAACTCCATGGATTTGATGAAGTCCGAAGCACTATTCGGTCATTTCCTGGATGTTCTTCGCGAATACTCCACAAAGTGAGAAATTTTCATCTTCAACTTTTCAAGAATGCAAATTCATTATTTATTTTCCGAACTGATTGTTGACTCTTGTTGCATTCAAATGGTAAACAATAGGTCTTACGGGGACAGGCAAAAACACCGGTCTTTAGTTCTTGGACACCCTCTCCTCATGAGTTATGCCCAAATTAAGAGGTTGCTCTACTTGGTGGGACCGAGAGGACGGGCTGCGGCTGCTGATGCCATTAGGAAAATCAATGATGTTGATTGGATAACCAACGCTAACTGTGCTAGTAACTGGAGGTTTCATAAGTGTTTGTCTAGTAAACGGAATCATTATCGCGGCTCTTACTTCCTCGAGTTCTGTTACGATCTGATGTTTAATGCGAATGAGTACAACATGGTTAGTTTATTTATCTCTTTGTTCTTTTTGTTACATGTCTTATCAATCGGTTTACTTTCAAAGGCATACTATAAATCGAAATGTCACACTGGCTGCAGTATCAAAATGGTTTCACTTGGCCGTGGTTAGTCCAACAATTTGAAGAGTTTTACCCGTCCTACTTTGGGCTCTTGTGGGCTGCCCTCGAGGAGCGTGGTGTTTGTCCAGAAATGGGCTCCTAGCAATGACCACCAGCAGCGGCTGGGCGTGGACCGCACTAAGAACAAGTAAGGGTCGGATTGTTTAAATTTAGAACTCTTTTATTTTCCTTCTATTTGTTCTGTCATGAGGGAAACTGTACCAGGAAACAGAAGTTGCACATTGATGCTGCCAAGTTCTTCATTAACCTACATTTTTCTTGCTTATTTACGCTTGACAAGTACTCCTGACGTATGTTAGTAATTTCTCTCTTCACATCTCTATCTAGTATTAATCCGTAGTCCGTACTACCCCGGTTTCGTCAGAATTTTTGCAGGACCTGTGATTTGGTTAACAAAACGATTCAAGAATTTGGTAATCTTTTTATGGTGTTGTAAAGTAAAGTTACACGACTGACACCATGAAAAAATTGCCGAATTCTTACATTGTGTTTTTTGCTAACCAAATCACGATTCAATATTACCCAAAAAAAGTCAACTTAGAAGACTCTGGCGAATAGGAATGTCACATGTTTTCGTCTGCAAAATGTTTGTGAGGCATAAGACCTCTACTGATGTCTTTGTGCTTTCATCGCTGGCTCCATTGAAACTATTTTCCATTCAGGGTCACAGATGGAGCAACATTGTCTTATAGAGGACGAAGTGAAAGCCACTTCCAAATTGATTTCTCACATTCTTTCCTGTGGTGATTATGAGGAGCCTTTCTAAGGGGAATTGGCACTTGTGGTGGCGGGTTGGAGAGATTTCGGAATTGAGAGCCAGTACACCAAATTGATTTCTCACATCCTTGCCTATGGTGATAATGAAGAGTCTAGTTACAGGGAATTTGGCAGTTATTGGATACTTCAGTGACTTTCACATTAATGAATTTGGGGATTGACAGTCAATGCACCAATTGACTTCTCGTGTCCTTGCCCGTGGTGAATTGGTGATTTTGAGGAGTCTAGTCACAAAGGATTTGGCAATTATGGTAATTGGGGGGGGGGGGGGGGGGGGTTACTTCAGTAGCTACTTTCATATTAGTAGATTTGTCGGATTCTAATATTCTGCAATATGACTTAATAGAAATTGTGTGATGCACCTTATTATATTTCGAAATGAACGTAAGCTGGGCTGTGTGTAATCTGCTAGTTTGGTTTCTAACTTTGATTAAAGGCAAAGTCTGATTGATGTGAACTAAGAGAACGGTCCACATGCACAGGGATTTGTGAGGGAGAGAGCATAGGGATCTGTATGCACGGTTGTGATATTACATAGTCACACAGAGAAGGTAGATGAGAACTCGAAAGAAGATGACCGTGAGCCTTAAGGGACTAAGAGTGTCCATGGGCTGGGCTTGGGCAGGTTTGGAGCGGGCCTCGTAGAGCCGATTCTCATTGGGCCGAGGTAAATTTTACCGAGGCCAAGCCGGAGCCTGGGCCGGCTCATACATCAGACCAAACCTGAAGGCCCGAGCCCGAAATTTGTGCCAAGTAGTTGATAACTTCAAATGAAAAAATATATAATACTACTATATGTGCAATATTATTTATTTATTTATTTTGCACAATGTCCCGGTCCGGGCCTAACTTATCAAAACCTTAGCCCAGCCCTAAAAAATTTGGGCAAAATCTTAAGCTAGAGCATAACGTTTTTAAGATAACATTAGGCCAAGCCCTAATATTTTCTGGCTGGGCCGACAGGCTTTTCGGAACATCCCCTTCTGAGGGTGCTCAGCTTCATCTCCTCTCCATCCCCTTCTGCACAGAGGGTGGTCGAATTTTTGTGAAGGCACCAAATACCAACCCGGAGGAGGTCACTAGCAATCTCTCTCTCGATCTTGTTGGGGTATCTCCAACCCCATGGGGGAGGGGGAGGATGCTGGGGAACACCGTATAAAAATACGGTTCAACTCCAACCCCATGGGGGGTTCCAATTTCCGATGTAACTAATTGGGGATTCTCCTTTGTGGTTGATGCCTAAGACACTGTTTTTAGATTACCAAGTTCTTACCAACTCGGTTCCTTATCAGAAAACGTATTAATTCAATTAATCCGATGTGTAAATCTTGTAGTTCTACTTCTGAATCTGATTCTCTCTTGTTCATCAATTGCGCAACTGCTAGAGCTCTTTGGAGAGTTGTTCCTATTACTAGAAAACCAAATTCATACCTATCTATTCAAAGTTGGATAAGAAGTTGGCTGCGTACAAATAGAACTAGACACAATTGGTTTTGGATCACAGCTACTCTCTGGATCATTTGAAGGAATAGACTCAAGAAAGTTTTCGATGATTCTACAATCTCACAGGATCAAATGTTCATTCAAATTCAAGCTTTAGTTTCCTATTTGGCAACTCGATCTGCACATTTGGAAGATGCTGGAGGCAGCACCAGCTGACAACAGCAGCTGACTTGGTGGTTTTTTCAGTACAATAATACATTTGCATTCCTTTCTCATTGTGTGTTTGCTTGCTGCAGATGTGTTCCTTCTCTCAAGAATGCAAATGTTAAAGCTTTGGGTCACAGTTCAGTTTCTCCAATCAAGCATGGTGAAGATTAGAGGATGTTTTCTTGTATATTTAGTTGTTGCTGGGTTGTATTTGTGGTTATCTTAGTTTATGTAATCTTCGGTTAGGTTTATGTAATCTTTGTTTATGGAATCGTCGCTTAGTTTATGTAAGCTTGTTAATTGCTGGGTGAAAATGTTAAGTTTTAGTTCTTTAGGGATGCTTGGTTCTTTTCTTTCTTGTTTGTTCTCTGGAAGTTCTCACCCTTGTACTTGCTGTTATGAATGAAATTCTTCCCCTTCTGTGCACTCAACAGTTCTTAGGACTTCTCTGACGTGCATCCTTTTCTCATGGATTATTGATAATTTATCTATGACTTTTCTCAAACAGTATGGACTTTTAGATTTTGATGTAGGTGCAGGGTGTTATGAAGAAGAATAATGGTCAAAAATTAGTGACAAAGTTACACTTGGTTAGGATTTTTTTTTTTTTTTTTTTTTGCACAAAGAAGAGAACTTCATTCATAATAAGCATAGTACAAAGATGGTTGACTAAAACCACCCAGGAGAAAGCTTAAAGTACCAAGTACCGAGTTCTAGACATTCATTACCTACTGTTCAATCCCCAGATCTTAGCAGAGTAACCAACAAGAAACACCCAAAAGATAAACCCCAAGAGGTTACAAAAGCATTTGCTTCATAGACATAGATACTAAGCAGTTAACCATAGTCTGCAGAAACAAGAATATGGAAGCCACGCAGTCTTTAGAGCAGCTGTTTTGTAGCTGCAGAAAACAGAGTAGGAATGTTATTTTTTATTTTATTTTTTGCTTCAACTGATTAACTAAAAGAACCCGAGAAGTCCACAAACAGAGAAGGAAAAAGAGAACATAAACTTAAAACAACAGCAAGGGCACTTAGCCACGAGCCCTATTGGCATTGATGATATCCCTAATCAGCAAGTTAGCAAGTTGCGCTGGAGGTTCCTGCAGGAAGATCATCCTCTCTGGTTGGTTTCTGCCCATATTGGCTAAGGCATCCGCAACCTCGTTGGCTTCTCTGTTGATGTGATTAATCTTGCATTGACATCTCCTAAGCGAAATTCGGATCTCAAGCACAATAGCAGTCAGGGTGAAATTCTCCGGAATATCCCCATTGATGACAGTAACAGCCTCAAGCGAATCCGTTGTGACCTCCTTGTAGTTATCCTCATGGATTAAATCAAGTCCTATGTATATACCCCACAGTTCGGCCTCAAGGATGGAGCTGTGCCCAATCTGGCCCATAAATCCTTTGACCGAGCTGCATTCTTCATCTCTGATGACTCCCCCGTAGCCAGCAATTCCCATTGTACCTTCCTTGCTTCCGTCTGTGTTCAGTTTAAGTTTACCAGCAGGAGACGGGAACCAATTAGATCCATACAGATTGGGGAGGTCCTTGGTCTTATCAGGATCAAGGGCAAAACTAATCTCATTGGCATAACAATGGATTAAATTAACCACCGGGGAAGATTTAGAAGGTCGATTATTAAAATTCGCATTGTTTCTTTCCTTCCAAATCCGCCACAAAGTCACAAGGAAAGTGGTTGCCTTCAATCTATTAGTCGCAGACACAATAAGATTAGTTTTACACCACTCCAAAAAATGGGTAATTGTGCTATTCCTGACATACCACGGAGCTCCCCAAAGGGCAATCCAGATAGTCTTGGCTTTCGGACAAAACAAAAAAAGATGCTCAAGACTTTCTGGATTCCCATTACAGTGATTGCAGTCGTTGTTCAGGGCCATGCCCCTTAAAAACCTTTGAACATTGGTAAAAAGTTTTTTACGGAAGATTTTCCTAAGAAAATAGTAAGATTGGGAGGACTCTTAAGTTTCCAAATCCAATCCCATCTACCAATCTGAGAATACTGAAAATTGGCCACGACATTATAGGCCGAACTAGCAGTAAATGAACCATTATGGGTATGTTTCCCGTGGATGGAATCTTTGCAATCAACCCCATTATGGATGAATTTGGCCAAAATAGTAGTAGTAATATCCTGATGAACTAATCCTATGAGGCAAGAAAGGTCCCAATTACTATAAGTATCAATCAGACTACTCACCTTGAGATTTTCATCGAAAGAAATGTCAGGGTATAAGTCCTTGAGGATATAATCCCCAATCCATCTATCACCCCAAATGGAGATATCCGAACCATCTCCCACCGTCCACTTAAGACCATCAAGGACATAGTCTCTAATGTTAACAATGCTTTTCCAAGTCCTAGTCGCCGATCTCTTAGACGACCAGTTATTAAAAGTGATATTTTTAAGATACTTACTCTTCAAAAAATTGACCCACGAAGCATTCTTTTTAGTAAGCAAGTGTCAACCCAGTTTGATGATAAGAGCTTTGTTTTGGATTCTAGCTGTCTTAATACCCAAACACCCCAGGTTTTTAGGCTTGCGGATAGTGGCCCAATCCACACTATGAATTTTTCTACTATTCTCTTTTTCTCCCCAAAAGAATTTTCTATTAATTTTGTCAAGATCCGAACAAGTCTTAATGGGAAGCACTTGGGTTTGCATGGTGTAAATGGGGATGGCCGAGGTGGTGAATTTAATCAAAGTTAATCTACCCCCAAGAGAGAGAAGGTCCGCCTTCCAACCCGAAAGCTTTTTATAGACTTTTTCAACAACATCTCTATAGTGGCTAGCCCCGACCCTTTCTTGTTTAAGATTTATTCCAAGATAATTACCAAGGTTTTGGGTGAGAGCTATACCCATGTTAAGACTAATACAACGAGTTTTGCGACGGTGGACATTCTCCGAGATAAACATCTTGGATTTTAAACGATTAATTTTTTGACCTGACATGATACAAAAATCTTGGAGCACATATTGGACAAAATCGCAAGTCTGATCATCCGTTTGGGCAAAAAGAAGCATATCATCCGCAAAAAAGAGATGGGTAAGAGGAGGACAAGAGTTAGCAAGTTCGATACCCTTCCACTTACCTTTCAAAGCATAATCATTTATCATACAAGAAAGTCTTTCAAGACACATCACAAAGATGTAGGGGGAAAGGGGGTCACCTTGTCTAAGCCCCCTATTAGCTTTGAATTTAGGAAGGGGTTCACCATTCCAAAGGATGGCGTAGTTGACAGTGGTGATGCATTCCATGATAAGCTTAATTCAATTGGAATTAAAATTGAAAGTTATGAGCGTTTCTTTGATAAAATTCCAAGAAAGTCTATCGTAGGCTTTCTCAAGGTCAATTTTGATAGTCATGCCCCCCTTTTTACCTTTTTTCTTCCTAAGGGAGTGAAGGGCTTCTTGAACAATAATTATATTATCACTAGTACTTCTTCCCGGTATGAAGCTACTTTGGTTAAGGTTAATCATATTATCAAGTAAGGGTCTAATGCGATTCACAATAACTTTGGTCACGTCTTTGTAGGTGACATTGCAAAGGCCGATATGTCGGAATTGGCTAACCAACTCCGGCCTATCAATTTGGGGATAAGCGCAATGAACGTATCATTCATATTAGGGGGAAGGGTTTGGCTTAAAAAAATATTCGTAATTAGCTACACACTTTACTACCCACGATTTTCCGGCACTTGTGGTAAAATGCCGCGTTGAACCCATCCCGGGGCCTTATTCCCATTAATACTTTTAATCACCTGAAAGATCTCTTCATTCGTTACAGTGGACAGAAGAGCATCATTAGTATCACTAGTAATGGGGGTCACATCCAGGTCGTAGATCAAACTAGGGGAATCCCAAATAGGGTCCGGAGTGTAGAGATCCGAGAAGAAGTCAGCCCTTTACTTTTTCAGAAGAATAGGATCGGAAATCCACTCTCCCAAGTCATTTTGAGAGTAGATATATTGTTTCTACGTCTCCTAACAATAGTAGACATGTGGAAAAAACTAGTATTACGCTCACCATGGATGAGCCATTTAATGCGCGATTTTTGCTGCCACAGAAGTCTTCTTTCCTAAGGACATTATTAAAGTCAAGAATAAGGGACTTCTCCAAATTATGCAAAAAATGACAGTAATATCTACGAAGGCTCATTTGAATACCCCGAAGCCGAGAAATAAGCAGTCTTTTTTCCCTATGAATGTTGCCAAAGATCTCTTTATTCCAAATTTTAAGTTTTAATCTAAGAGAATCTAAGGTTTCTCCCACAGAACGATCATCAATGGCCCAATTATTCTTAACGAAGTTGAGAAAATCAGGATGCTCAAGCCAACAAAATTCAAACCTAAAGGTATGTGTACTGGCAGTGTTGGTTCTATTACTCTAGGTAATGGAGGTGTTTAATTCCTCCCCTCTCTCTTCTTTTAATAGAAATCTTTTTGAAAAAAAAATCAGAGTACATGTGTGTGGCTGTCACAGAAGCAGGAATGTGTCTACAAGAAACTCGGAACTTAAATTCCCTCTATGGTGAATTCTTGCACAACCTAGAACAGTGTACTCATAAACAGAAGAACGGAAAAGATCCATATCAAAACTATTGTAGCTTCAAGGGGAAGCAGTCGAGCCGAAATGTTTACAAAGCCTAGTAACGAGACTTCACTTCTAATACCGGTATCCAAAGGTGAAATATAAACTCAGATGAGTAAACTACTTAGAATACCAACATAAGGACCATATCACAGAGACACAAACAGTATATATGAATATATATTTCATGGGGAACTCGAAAGTCAGATGAGCAAATTCCTTGCGTTTTTGTTCTTTCGTAACCTTAAACAGTGTAGAATTCTTCATCTTTATGTGTTTTAGGGGCAAGTAAACAAATGAAAAAATCTTTATCCTGGGAAATAGAGCGTGAAAAGCAATATCATGAATCTCCAGAAAACAGAACTGAAACACTAACGAAATATAAAGTGGAATATAAACGGTGCAGACCACGGAAAAGATATCAGACGACACTAACGAGATGATTAAGTAATCATGAGAGCGAGAGCTTAGTTTCAGATCCATCCGGTATTACTTTTTTTGTTATATTAAGTGTGTCAAGAGGCTACAGTATGTTATAAAATTGTCCAAAACATCAATATAGCAAAATTATTGTTTATACATTATTTTTTCCGTTAACAAACATGCCAATTAACAAGCTTGTCAGCTCTTAAGAAAGTGGGAAAAATCACGGAAGAATAAATTGATCACCAAACTACCAAACACCAATTAAGATATTATTCAGTTTGGAGTACCATCTTAGGAAAAAGTCAGAACGATATTGCAGGAAACTATCAAACACCGCACGCAGTGGTTGAGATCCCATGAAGTCAATCCGGGGACACAACAAAGGTAGCCCTTCATCATGAAATCAGCGACCAGGAGAGCATTGCTAAAGTTGCCTACCAGTCCGTCCCGGCTCTTTCTTCCCATCTGACTTTTTTGACTCGTATCTGGGTCATTTTGACCGGGTAATTTGGATAGCAAAATAATACGATTTTTTGATAATTTTTTCACCGTATTATAGAGCACCTTTTACTCTACAACACCATGAAAAAATTATCAAAAAATTACATCGATTTGCTATTCAAATCACCGGGTCAAAGTGACCAAATGAATAGCGACAAAAGTAAAATTGGGAAGAAAGAGCTGGGACAGAGTGGTAGTTGACAAGGTATCCCCTAAAACATTGACTTTCACACACCAAGTGACTAGCTACAAAAATGTGCAGCAGAGGGCTGAGAAATCATCACTAGGAGTATGCAATCGGTATGTGAGAAATCAAAGAAAATATGTTTCAGACGCTTAGCTTAACAAACTTCCTCAGGAATAGCTAAATCTAAACTGAAATATAGTTTCACTACATAGACTGCGTCCATACTTTGATGTTAGGAATGCCCATTAACTAATTATCAACATTCAGCCATCCAAAACAAGTAAAAAATAAGATATGCAGAGCTGGGTCCATCTCTCTTTCTTTCGAGATCCATTCTTGAAAAAGATTGTTCCTTGAGCTACTTAGTTTTCTGATTGAAATTCTGCAAAGGACTCGTTTTCGCTGGCACCATTAACATTCAGTAACAGCAATGACTCCCAACAAGCACCAGCCACCAGTGGTCGAGTGCCTTCAATTGCAACAGTAGTTGTTTTGGTGGTTACAGGATCATAACAAAGCAGACTGTTCCCTTCAGCAGTTATGCACAGAAATTCACCATTCATCCTAAGACCCAAAGGTCGTGCACGCCACTCTACACTGAATAGTTTAGTCCATGACTCTGAAACTCCGTATTCTTTCATAACCCATAGTGTTGAATTGCGAGACTGATAATAATAACCTTCATGGCACGATTCGAAAAGGACCAGCGATTCGGAAGAAAATGTAAGTGTGAAGTCCAAAACCGGCTTGTGGACAAGAGAAGGAGGCAGAGTCATCTCTGAAAAGGCTTCCGTATGCATGTTGAATAATAATATTGATTTGTGCGTACCAGTATCGGTTACAAGAAGCCAATGAATAACCCCATTCACAGTAGCTATTGACAAGGAAGCGAAATAGGGAACAACGGAGTTGATGGCACACCAGGCCCCTACATGTTGCCTGTAAACCTCAACATTATGAGGAGGGTCGTTGACATTATCTAAAATGGTGTGGAGCACCAAATGTCGTGCTTACGTGGTGCTCTTGGAGTATCTAAAATTTTCTCGAGCAAGAGACACACCAATCCGGAGCAGCAACCCACCAGGCGTGCAGTGCACAAGGCACTGCTGCACTGCTGCTGGAGCTATCGAGTCTCAAGTGATTGTGACACGAATTGTCCAAGGCATTCAATGAATAAAACCCAACCTTTTCGCTACCATCGGCGACGGCAGTAAAAACAATCTTCTCATTTTTGACAATTTGGTCTGGTGATTTGACTCGGTTGAGGTGTTGGGTAATGAAACTAGGGCTTGTGATTATAGAATGCCACGACTTGCAGACGGATGAGAAACGAATTAGAGAATCAACCGGGAGGTTCTCGAATACTTTGAATAAGAGGTCGTCGGGTATGTAGTCCGACATTGTTAGTTACAGTAAGCTAGCTAGATGAGAAATTTGAGACTGATAATAAGACGTTAAAGGAGCAGAGGATGCAAAGTCTCTCCTGCCAGCTAGATACGTAGCTAGCAAGAATCCAATCTAACTCACACTCTCTCTACCCTTTGGGTCTCGTTATTGGGCCTTGGGTACACCCCTTATTTCCACCCGTATTATTATTATTAATAATAATAATAAATTAGTCGCGGAAATAAAATAAGGTTGGGTTATTTATCGTATTTCAGTTAGAGCATCTCCAATGCTAATAGTTAAAATTCATGTATAATTTAAATAAAATTGTGATTTTTTATTTTAACTATTAAAAAAAAAATCATATGATCTCCAATGCGACTATGTAAAAGTTAGCTAAAGTATAGTTCTTGTGGGTAGATATTAAAAGAAAATAATAATTAAAATATAGAAGAAGGAGAGAGATAGACACAAAAAAATTAACTATCCATTTTCCGGTTCTTTAAAGTTAGAGAGCAGGATAACTATCCGCTAAAATAAAGAACGGAATAGAGAGCCCATTGGAGACGATGTTTTCATCAACTTCTTTATATTATTAAGATAACCGCCATTTAACTATTCCATTGGAAGTATTTAGAATAAGTTAATAGTTATAGGTTAAAACGTAAATATTTTATTTTTTTATTTATTAACGCTTGTGCGACCACCGCGAGAGTTGATACAAATAATGTACCCAATCATTCTAGTGAAAGGTGCTCCAACCACACCCCAGAATTCTCTTGAGTTCATCTTCCACCTTCTTCAGATTTTTCCTTCGACCTTGATTTTTTCCACCTCCACCGCTACCATCACTTTCACCGACACTTTCCACCGTCCCCTTCATCTCTATAAAACCCAACTTCTTCTTCTCCCTCGTCTACAGAACACCATCATCTTCACAAACTTCATCATCACCACCATCTTCATCCTCTTCATCAACACCACCGCCGTGAGCACCACCACTACCAACACCACCACCTCTTCTCCACCCCTGCCACCATCTCTCTATCTCTCTCTCTCCCTCTCTCTAAAGGACCCAACCAAGCCTCTGGAGCCCTCAGACAAGGCCAAGAACCAGCATGTCGTTGTTCCATAGAAAGAAATGTTGTTCCAAAGAAAAGTAACTAAATAGATGTAATAAAAGTATGTGTGTTCCAAAGAAAGAATTGTTGTTCTATAGTTACCGTCTCGTTGTTGAAGACCCCAGCATTTCGAGCTTTCCAGATAGTCCAAAGAACGGAAACCGTCCAAAACCAATCCAGTGATTTTCCAATTCTCGAATGTTTCTTGAGCCAGTTTTTGATCCAGTATTGAATAGAGAAAGTAGGATGAGGTTTATATTTAGATGGCACTCTTCATCAAAGAGCCCTCGACCTAGTCCGACAAGAGGTAAAGATATGGCTAGAGGATTCAATGGTGTTGGTGCAGTAAGGACAGTGAGGTTGGATGTAGTGAACTTTTTGGTGTAAGTTTTGCATGGTGGGAATGGAATTCGTAAGAATTTACCAAAAAAAATAATTTGATATTTTGAGGGATGTAGGTAGACCAAATACTTTTCCATGGGTAAGTGTTAGAGATGGCTTTGAAGGAGAGTGATTTGGTAGAGAAGTTTGTTGAGGATTTGGAATAGTTTTGAGCTAAATATGCGGATTTGACAGTAAACTTCCAGATGAAGTAAGTTTCCAGCTGACAAAGTCCCGTTCCATATGCGTCCTCAATGGAATGGGGGAGATTAAGTGTGCTAACTAATTTGGGAAGAGAGTCTGAATGAGGCCTTGATTCCAAGAACATGTCTGATGGTTGCCACATAGGCTATCCTTTGAGTTGATGGTTATGAGTCATGGAAGTAGCAATGGAATCTGCCTGAACATTTGGAACCCATCATGGGACCTGAAGCGGTAAGTGGTCGCCATTAGCCAGACTCCAAGTCAATCCCAACTGAAAAGCCTCTCTTCCTTTCCAGATGGCTTTCCAAGCACAGGATGAGCGGATCGGGTGTTTGACAGTTAGGAATTGGTTTAGAGAAGATAAAACGCTTTCCTCTCAACCACTTGGTACACGTGAGAGATTTAGATGCGAGGATGTTAATGTTTGACTTTGTTTTTTCAGGTTTTCTTTTTTTTTTTCTTTCTAATTTTTCTTATTGTTATTAGCTTGTTGGTGATGTAGATATGGTGTCTGTGGTGGTGGAGGCGGTAGTAAAGAACACCCAGAATTCCAAGAAAGTAAAACACATAAAACAAACAGGGGCAAAGTTATCATTTTTTTACTTTATGGACGGAACATAACGTAAGGGTGAAATCTGTCTTCAATTTTTCCATTAGAAGGGGTGTTAAGTTGATTTCCAAAATACTGTAATGGAAGCAAAGAGAGGGTTTATACACTTTGTTGCCGAAGTATGGGCTGGTTGTGGGGGTTCCCTTTCAGACTAGTTGAAGGGGGCGAGCAAAAAACTTACGGTGTGAAACCGTGAGGTGTTTGGCCAAGTCTCAAAGCGCTGCAATTTAATACGAGAACGAGAAAGTTATTTAAATGGGTTGCCCCAAACCGAGGAAGTTCTGACAGAGAAGAGAACCCTTTCTATTGAGTATAATGCTCTTAAACTCAAGGAAGATGTAATGTGGAAAAAAAGATCTTGAGTTGAATGGATTAAGCATGGAGATGAATACTCGGGTTTTTCATCTAAAGGAAACAATTAGGAGAGCTAGAAACAACTTCAAATGGGTTGAGAATAGTAGCGGGGAATGGATTTCAGACGAACATGGGATCAATAAATTTTGGGAGATTACTTTTGAGATATTTTCTCTTTTTCGAAGCCGGATATGGACGTCATAGCTCCTCTTTTGGCACACTCGGCCGAGTTTGTTAAGTCGGCGGATAGGGAGCGCTTGGGGAAGCTTTTTTGGCCACAGAAGTTCACAATGCACTCTTTCAAATGGATCCGGGTAAGGCATCGGGCGTAGACGCGTATAACGCTGGGTTTTTTCAAAAACATTGGGGATTGGTAGGGCCTCAGGTGACAAAAGAGGTTCTGAAGATTCTGAATGAAGGGGATCAATAAAAGAATACAATCATACACTCATTGCGCTGATTCCGAAAACGAAACAACCAAGGAAACCCAGTGAGTACCGCCCCCATTAGTTTATGTATTGTTCTCTATAAGATTGTAGCAATATGTATTGCTAATCGTTTAAAGAGTGTTCTTCCCTATTTGATCTCGAAAAACCAAAGTGTCTTTGTTTCGGGTCGCCTTATCTCGGATAATATCTTAACGGATTTTGAGATCATCCACACTTTGAAGACTAGAAAGAATGAGAAGAAAGGGTTTATGGCAATCAAACTTGATATGAGCAAAGGGTATGATAGAATTGAGTGGAAGGATCTCCAAGAAGTCCTTTTCAACATAGGGTTCGGGGATCGGTTTAGAACCTTAGTGGAAAACTGTATTTCTTCAGTTACGAATTCGGTGCTAAGGTTGGAGGCCTACATGTCACATTGTGCCGGAGAGGGGCTTGAGACAGGCATGTCCACTCTCTCCATACTTATTCTTATTATGCAGTGATATGCTTTCGAGGGTGGTTAGTGAGGTGGTTGAAGATGGTAGGCTTGCGGGAGTTCGAGCCTCTCAGGGAGGACCAGTGGTCTCCCACTTATTTTTTGCTGACGATTCTATGTTTTTTACGCATGCTAATCTAGAGAATATCAACACTCTTATGAAACTTTGGTCTACTTATGAGAGAGCGTCAGGGAAACAAATTGACATTGAAAAATCCGCTATTATGTTCTCTCCTAATCTACGATTGAAGGAAAAAATAGTGTTCTAGGAGCGGCAGGTATCCAAGAGGTCCCACAGCATGATCGGTATCTGGGGTTGCCAATTACGATGGGGAGGAATAAGACAGTCACTTTCAACAAGCTCACGGAGGGCCTTGGTAGCAAACTGAAAGGGTGGAAAGGTCAAAATCTATCCATAGCGGGAAATGATGTAATGATTAAAGAAGTTGCTCAAGCTCTTCCAGCGTATTTCATGTCTTGTTTTAAGTTGCCGAAGGGAGTTTGTAACAAGACGGAGATGATGATTCGCAATTTTTGTGGAGCAATTCATCGAAGGATAGAGACATCAATTGGGTGGCATGGAATAAGATTCAACAATCCAAGGAGGGGGGGCTTAAATTCAAGGACCTGACGACTTTCAACTTTGCGATGCTAGCTAAACAGGGTTGGCATCTTATGAAGCAAGGTAATTCTCTTTCTAGCAGAGTTCTAAAGGCTAAGTACTTTCCAACAAAGTACTTTATGGAAGCGGAGCTTGTGTACAGTCCGTCTTATGCTTGGCGAGGGATCATAGCAGGCAAAGAAGTGTTGAAGAGGGGTTTGCGGTGGAAGTTGGGCGATGGCCGAAGCGTTCCAATCCAAGGTAAATAGATTCCAAACACTCAGTCGGGGAGATTAATCACTATTTTTCCACCAAACACAATTTCGAAGGTTAGTGACCTACTACACGAGGATAATAAATGTTGGGACGATCACAATTTGAATAATTTATTATGTGAGGTTGATAAACACACTGTCAAAAGAATTCTGCTGCCTCCAATGAAGAAACCGAACCAATTAGTGTGGGGAGGAACTGGTCATGGATATAATACAGTGAGTCGGGCTATAAGACTGCAAGTGAGGTACGCGAACAAGAGGTCTTGGACAAGGAAGCTTCATCAACACTTTCGAAGAGATTCACAAAGTTATGGGAGGTGAAGGTAGCAATAAAGGTCAATCACTTAATATGGTGTAGCATTAACAACGCCTTGCCATGTGTGTGTACTCTTAGAAGAAGAGGGATTAAAATCGATACAATATGTGAAGGATGTGGAAAAGAGCACGAGACTATTTCCCATGTCTTCATGCATTGTCCAAAGGCGAGAACGGTTTGGATTCTTCTCTTCGGTCAGGAATTCAGCGCAGAGATGAAAGGGGAGTACAGCGATTGGATCAGTGCCTAGGTGAGTATGAAAAACTAACAGGAACTTCAACTTATCTTTCTGAAAATTCATGAGTTGTGGTTAGCTCAAAATAATAGAATATTCAACAACTTGTATTCACACCCAAACACTATCTCCCAGACAGTACGGGACAGAAGCCAAGAATTGGAAGTCGCCTCGGTTAGAAGCAAGAGAACACCAGCAGTGTTTCCCCCATGGAAAAAACCGGAGACAAACTGGGTAAAGATTAATGTTGATGGATCTTGGGATCGTGACAGCGGCAAAGCTTGGGCTGGTGTTCTGATCAGGGATGATAAGGGGGCAATTCTGACAGCCTCTCACAAGAATATAGGCTAGTGGCCTTCGGCAAAAACAGCGGAGATTAGAGTAGCACTGATTGCGACAAAGATGACAGCAAATTTGGGCTACACAAAGGTGGTATTGGAGGGAGATGCGTAGACGATGAAGAAATTCACGGAAGGAAGCATGGGCAAGATCATACAGACATTACAGAAGCGCAAGAGGGTTTTGATGAAATAGTCGAGCTCCTGAAGAATTTCGAATACTGCAAAATGGAGTTCATCCGTCGAGAAGGCAATTCCTCAGCACATTCGTTCGCTAAATTCAACAAACTGGAAGAAGAAGACTTTGAGTGGTTTGAAGACCCACCTGATTGATTACAAAATTTAGCTGCAAATGATGTAATGAACTATGTGCCCCGTAGTTTGGTTGAATATATCTTTGATTATAAAAAAAATGAAAACGTGTCTTCATTAAACTAGCCAAATAAGGAAATAGAGAGAGAGAAGAATCATCCAAAAAAGGAAATTGGAGACAAAGTGAAGAATCACACTGGTACTACAACATGAGTATTACATTATATAGCCAGCTTCGAACCCAGAACCTTGTGTAGGGGCATGAAACACTCAACCACTGAGCTAGCACCTTGCAACAACTTTACATTTCTTTTTTTTTAGAATTGGAGGTATACATATTAAAAAATATACACTCCCCATATCCTAATTTTCCTCTCCCTATGTCATATTTTTCCTTTTTCATTATCAAGATCGTTCAAATTTCATTAAAGAAAAACAAAAACTAATTTGTAAAAAAATGAAGAGGGAGGCGAGAAAGTATGAGACCGCGATCCCACCCAGATTAGGCGTCTCCGCAGCCACCTATCCTAACCGTTGGACCTCCTAATCACCCGCCCAAACTCCACGGAGACTACCGTTGGAGATGGTAGGCCTTTGGTATGAAGGCTGGAAGTGATTTACTATAGGGTCTCCGGAAGTCCAAGTAATGGGTTAAAATGTTGTGGTTGATGAGAAAGATGTTAGATCGATGCTCAAAGTAATCCTAAATCACGGAGAAATGGAATTGTATATGGACCACTTGTAATTCTTTAAAGCAACTAAACGTGAGGCAATGAATGTGGTGGTTGGCAAATATATTGGACTTGAAGACGTAGGGGCCTACATTTGCTACTCTTCGGGTGTGTATTAGATAAACTCAACTCTAGTGCAATAGCCTATAAACCACAATACAGAGTTTGTACAACATTCTGCAAACCACAATAGAGATGTAAACTAGTCTGAGAAAACCCAGGGAGACAGACTCGCAGTTGAGTAAACCAATAGGCAATCCTTGGCTATGCTATAGATTGTCTAGAGGATAAAGCATTGGTACAAGTAAAAAAGCAATATAGTGCTCATCAGATTTCATAGTGCATACAAATAACAAATATGTTTTCCAAAACCTTTATATCCAGCGGACAAAAGAAAGAACCCATGTGCCACATTCGATTCCTCCTCACCTTCTCACCCACCTTCACACTCATCTCTCACTAAAAGGCTTCCACTCAAAACATATTTTTTGATTCACCAATCACTATCTTATCTACCCCACACCAACCTTCAGTCACTTCTCTCTTGGTCCGTTTCTTTAACCCCATGAATTCAGAAGCAAAGTTTCAGAGACTATGAGAAGACAAGACAATGTGATTTGGCTATGCTATAAAGTGTCTGTACGATAAAGCGTTTGTACAAGTAAAAAAGCAGTATAGTACTCATCAAATTTAATAGTGCATACAAATAACCAATGTGTTTTCCAAAACTTTTATATCCAGCGGACAAAAGAAAGAACCCCTTTGTCTAATTCAATTCCTCCTCACCTTCTCACCCGCCTTCACACTCATTTCTTGATATGAAGCTTCCACTCAAAACACTATTTTTTATTCACCAATCACCATCTTATCTACCCCACATCAACCATCACTCGCTTCTCTCTAAGTCCCTTTATTTAACCCCATGAATCCAGAAGTAAAGTTTCAGAGACTATGAGAAGACAAGACAATGTGATTTGAATGTGCTATAAAGTGTACGATAAATCGTTTGTAAAAGTAAAAAAGTAATATAGTGCTCTTTAGATTTCATAGTGCATACAAATAATCAATGTAGTTTCCAAATTTTTTATATCCACCGAAAAAAGAAATTACCCCTTTGTCACATTCAATTCCTCATCACATTCTCACTCGCCTTCACACCCATCTCTCGTTAGAAAGCTTCCACTTAAGACATACTTTTTTATTCACCAATCACTATCTTATATACCCTACACCAACCTTCAATCACTTCTCTCTTTGTCCATTTATTTAACCCCATGAATCAAGAAGCAAAGTTTCAGAGTGATACTATTGATCAAAGCTCAGCTAAAGTGAGATTGTGTCGTGCAAAGAAAAGTGAGACTATGAGAAGACAAGACAATGTGATTTGAATGTGCTATAAAAGTGTATGTACGGTAAAGCGTTTGTACAAGTAAAAAGGCAATATAGTGCTCATCAGATTTTCACAGTGCATACAAATTATCAATGTGTTTTCCAAAACTTTTATATCCACCCGACAAAAGAAATAACCCCTTTGCCACATTCAATTCCTCCTCAGCTTCTCACCCGTCTTCACACCCATCTCTCGCTAGAAAGATTCCACTCAAAATATATTTTTTGATTCACCAATCACTATCTTATCTACCCCACACCAACCTTCAATCACTTCTTTCTTGGTCCATTTATTTAACCCCATGAAGCAAGAAGCAAAGTTTCAGAGTGATACTATTAATCAAAGCTCAGCTAAAGTGAGATTCTGTCGTTCAAAAAAGTGAGACTATGAGAAGACAAGACAATGTAGTTTGACTATGCTATAAAGTTTTTGTACGAAAAAGCGTTTGTACAAGTAAAAAAGAAGTATAGTGCTCATCAGATTTCATAGTGCATAAAAATAACCAATGTGATTTCCAAAATTTTTATGTCCACCGGAAAAAAGAAAGAACCCCGTTGTCTCATTCAATTTCTAATCACCTTCTCACCCGCCTTCACACTCATCTCTCGCTATAAAGCTTCCACTCAAAACACCATTTTTGATTTAACAATCACTATCTTATCTACGGGACACCAACCCTCATTCACTTCTCTCTTGGTCCCTTTGCTTAACCCCATAAATCCATAAGTAAAGTTTCAGAGTGATGATGATGACCTTAGATGAGATGATAACAACCCACTAATTTGGAACCATACTACGAATTTGGAAAGGGGCTCTTCTAATATTGTTAAGGTCGGTGCCCGGGTGGAGGTGTAAACGGTGTTTTTTTTGCCTGGTGGTGTGTTGTGAGAGTGAGGAGAAATAGAGAGAGAAAGGAGTGGGGTGAAGAGAGAGGGGAGACATTATGTGGGGAGAGAGAGATAGTGTACACATTAGGGGTGAGCATAACCCGCACAACCCGAGCAACCAGACCGGTCCGAGCCGAACCAGTCGAAAACGGGTAAAATAATAGTTTTAATGATTCGGTATGGGTATAATTAACCCATACCCGCAAAGAATCGGGTGAGGCGCGGGTAGACTATTGTTGAACCCGGATAAACCCGAACCGACCCGGGTAGGATATAAAATACCTAACCTAACCCACTAGCCCATTGCCCTATTTCATCTACCCAGCCGCCGCCCTCTATGTTTCGTGTCTTTGTGATACACAAAATGGATAGAGAGAGAGATAGAGAGATAGAGAGAGAGAGGAAGAAGAAGAAGAAGAAGAACGGATGAACACCACCGTCCGACGTCCGCCTACAATCGGAAAATCAAACTGGATAGCTCACCACCGATCGATTCGTCACTCTTCTTCACTCTCATCACGGATCGGAACACACTGGTTCTCTCTCTCTCTCTCTCTCTCTCTCTCTCTCTCTTCTTCACTCACACCACCGATCCGCCATTTTTTCCGATGTCTCTTCACCTTCGATATGTTGTTCTTCCTCCCGATGAGTTAGCGACCGGGTTTACCCGGAATCACCGGAAATCACCCCGGACCCGATGAACCCGAAATCCTCGGGTTTGGTGGTTGTCCGATTGGGGACGGGTTTGCATCTGGCATAAACCGGTATCTCGGGTCGGTCAGCCAAACGGGAAAAATACCCGGCCCAACCGACCCGTGCTCTGCCCTAGTACAAATTTTTTCTTTTGGTTGGTGGGGAAATGTGGTCGGTGCATTTTTTTGTAATCTCTCAACCACCTTTTACCAAATAAATCCAAAAGAAAGAGAAACAAACTTTGTCGGGCATTGTTGCTATTACTAGTGCCCGGGTGTTTTACATGATTTTTTTCTCTTATTTTTAACACACCCGGCAACCGGATTATTTATAACCCTAACCATTAAATCCAAACAGAAATGGGTTAGAGTTAACCGTAACTACAAAACAATTAAATCAAAACAACCTCAATGGGTTAAAATGTTGTGGTTGATGAGAAATGTGTCAGAGAGATGCTCAAAGTAAGTCCAAGTAGCAGAGAAAATTAAATTGTATTTGGACCACTTAGACTTCTTTAAATCAACTAAAAGTGAAGCAATGAATGTGGTGGTTGACAAAGATATCTGACTTGTAGATGTGGGAAACGACATTTGTTGCCCCTATTCCACTAGTCAAAAAAGTCAAATAGAGTGAAGGACAAGAAACAGTGTGGTACACGATGAGCTAAAGTGACATTGTGGGTGGGTTTTGTATGACTTTTTGGACTCTTAAGTTCAAATTTTAGTTGTTCTTGTGACAAAGAAGTTGCTTAAAAAGAATCTATGTTTGGTAAAAAAGTTATGCTGTTAAAAAGTAAATGATGAAACACTTTTGTTTGTTAGTGAAAATTATAATTTTATATTTTTTTATATGTATACTAATAAAATTATGGTAGGCCAAAATTAGTTGTCATAGTATAAAAGTATAAAAAAAGTATAGGTAAACTGGTCATTTTGTTCAAAAAAAAAAAAAAACTTGTGAAAACCTACTTTTTTTTCGAAATCCAGTTTTACACTATAAAGCCAAAAGTCAAAAGTTATCACAAATAAATCATATAAAACATTTCAGAAAAGTTCAAAATAGATTAAAAGTTCAAAATTGATTAAAAGCTAGAAAAAAGTCATACAAAACCCACCTTGTGTCATGCAAAAAAAAGTGATACTATGAGAAGACAAGGAAATGTGATTTGACTATACTATAAAGTGTTTGCACGATAAAGCGTTTGTAAATGTAAAAAACAGTATAGTGCTCACCAGATTTCATAGTGCATACCAAAGTTTTAGAAACCGGACCGGTCATCGAACCGGCGAGGCTCCGGTTTGTGGTTCAACCGGTCGGACCGGTGGTTCAACCGGTTGGAATGCACATTTTTTATTTAGTCTATAATTATTTTATGATATAATTACACAATGTATTTAATAAACAAAATTCCAAAAAACTTAAAATAACTAATACTAGTATTTTTTATAATTGCAAATCAATAACACAATCTGTCATCCCTTCATATATGCTTATCAACAAAACATCAACATCTTCAAAGAAATCAGAACGATAATTATCCAAAATTTACTGATTATTTCAAAAAATAATTATTCAAACATTACTAATAACTGGCTAAAAAAAATTACTAATGACAAATGTTCTCAAATAAGTCTGAGATGCAAGCTTGATAAGATAACGTGGCAACTTTGTACCCATAGCCCCCACACTTCAAAAAGATTTGCCTTTTACATTTTCATTGTTCTTATCACCTCATCCTCTCTCTCTCTCCTGTTCAACAACCCACTTTCCTTGCTTACCTTCTCCGGTTCTCTCTCGGTCTCTCCCACTTCTCCGGTTCTCAAGCGGCACACACCCTCTCTATTAACCCTCTTTCAGTTTCTGAACCGAAGGCAACTAATTCGACTAAGTTGATTGTGCTTCCGTCATCTTCTTCCAAATCTTCTCGCAGCGGAAGGGCGTCGATGATGCTCAAAGAAATTATAGTGGCAGAATGTCCCTTTGCTTCTGTCGATTGTGAATCAGCAAGCCATTCGTTGCCCCATTCGCAGATGAAGGGCGTAGATATGTGGATTTTCCGATTTGAAACGGGTTTCTTGAGCTAATTTAGATGTTTGAAAAAAATACACAGAAATCAGTCAAACCGGGCAAAACCGGCCGGTTCACTGGTTTCACAGTAAACCGGCGGTTTTGACCGGTTTAGACCGGTCTGATAACATGGGCGGTCCGAAAACAGGACCGGACCGGTGAAGTACCGGTTCACCGATTCAACCAGTCGAACCGGCCGGTCCGGTCCGATTTTTAAAACTATGGTGCATACAAATAACCAACGTGTTTTTCAAATTCTGTATATCCAACGAATAAAGGAAATAACCTCTTTGTCGCATTCAATTACTCCTCACCTTCTCAGCCGCCTTCTCAACGAGTAATTATTGCTTGTTCCTAGAGTAAATTTGACATGATGCTCTAATCCATACATCATAGAACACGTCACGACATGTAGAAAATTCATTTTATTTTATCTGTCACTCATTCTCTTTCTTCAGCATGTGTTATGTAGTGTACGATTAGAGCAAGACAACATCATATAGCCAACAAAAAATTCTCCTTCACACTCATTTCTATTTATAAAAGTTTCACTCAAAACACCATTTTTGATTCACCAATCACTATCTAATCTATCCCACACCAACCTTCAATCACTTCTCTCTTGGTCCCTTTATTTAACCCCATGAATTCAGAAGCAAAGTTTCAGAGACTATGAGAAGACAATACAATGTGATTTGATTATGCTATAAAGTGTTTGTACGATAAAGCGTCTGTACAACTAAAAAAGTAATATAGTGCTCATCAGATTTCATAATGCATACAAATAACCAATGTGTTTCTATAACTTTTATATCCACAAGTCAAAAGAAATAACCCCTTTGTCACATTCAATTCCTCCTCACCTTCTCACCCGCCTTCACACCCATCTCTCGCAAGAAAGCTTCCTCTCAAAATAGACTTTTTGATTCACCAATCACTATCTTATCTACCCCGAACCAATCTTCAATCACTTCTCTTTTGGTCCCTTTTATTTAACCCAGTGAATCAAGAAGAAAAGTTTAAGAGTGATACTATTGATCAAAGCTCAACTAACGTGAGATTGTGTCGTGCAAAAAAAAAAGTGAGACTGTGAGAAGACAAGACAATATGATTTGACTATGCTATAAAGTGTATGTACGATAAACCGTTTGCACAAGTAAAAAACCAATATAGTGCTCATCAGATTTCATAATAGTGTATACAAATAACCATTGTGTTTTCCAAAAGTTTTATATCCAGCTGACAAAAAAGGACCCCTTTGTCTCATTCATTTCCTCCTCACCTACACACCCGCCTTCACACTCTCATCTCTTGCTACCATAAAGCTTCCACCCATAACCCACTTCTGATTCACCAGTCACTATCTCTTCTTCTTCGCACCAACCTGCAATCACTTTTCTCTTGGTCATTTCTTTAACCCCATGAACCAGAAGCAAAGTTTCAGAGTGATGATGATCATATTAGATGAGATGACAAACAGCCCACTAATTTGGAACCATACTACAAATTTGGAAAGGGGCTCTTGTATAGTTAGGGTTCCACTCTTTCCGTCTGTGTGTACAATCGACGGAGTGAAAGGGGTCTGCCACAGCTGCAAGTTATGTAACCTGCCGACGGCTGCAAGATGTCAGAGAGATGCTCGAAGTAATTTCAAGTACCATAGAAGAGAAATTGAATTGTATTTGGATCACTTGGGCTTCTTCGAAGCAACTAAACGTGAAGCAATGAATGTGGTAGTTGGAAAAGATACTGGATTTGTAGATGTCGGAAACTACATTTGTTACCCCTATTCCACTAGTCAAAAAATTCAAATGAGGTGAAAGAGAATAAATAGAGTGGTACAAATTGTATGAGCTAAAGTGAGATTGTGGGTGGATTTTTAGGTCAACTCTTTAATTGTTGTTAAAAAAGTTCGTAACAAAGAAGTTGATGAAAAAAGATTTATGTATTTGGTGGAAAAAATTATGCTGTTAAAAGTTAGTGTTGTAACACTTTTCCTTATTAGTGAAAATCATATATACTAATTGAATTATAGCAGGTCAAAATTAGTTGTCGCAATATATTTGTACAAAAAGATATGGAAACTAAAAAAAGCTCGTGAACATTTTTTTTTCCAAAATTAAGTTTTACAATATACAAAAAAAAATCAGAATCCAAAAGGTGACACTGAAAATCACAACAAATTGTACAGAAAAGTTCAAAAACATATTAAAAATTCAAAGTGGATTAAAAGTTGGAAAAACTCATACCAAACCGACCTTCTATAGAAAAAAAAAAGAGAATATGAGAAGACAAGGTAGTTTTTTTTTTTTTTTTTTTTTTTTTTTTTTGAGAGTCCGGTAATGTGATTTGACTATAGTGTCTGGAAACGTAAAAAAAACGGTATACGATACGACAGTGCTCGCTGCTCATCTGATACATACCAGTAATAGTGTATACCGTACAAATAAGCATTGTGTGAAGACAAGGTACTAATTTGATTTGAATATACATACAAAGTGTCTGCACACGTAAAAAAAAAGCAGTATACCACAGTGCTCATCAGAATTCATAATAGTGTGTATACAAGAATGTTTGGATTTAACGGTTTTGGGGTTAGGTTGAACCGTAACCTGTTGTCGTTTGGATTTAATGGTTGGAATTTTAGGGTTAGTCGGTGGGGCAGATTTTTTCGGGGACCGGGTAATGGGAGCCGGTTGTGTTTTCAAAATTTTTTGTCGCCCTTAACAATAACCCCGGCACAGGTAAATATTGGCCGGTGATCGGGTCAACAAAAGAAAAAAAAGTAACACTGATTTCCTCGCAACGAAAAAAACAAAAGGAGAAAAAAAAGTAACACCCGACCACCGACTACCCGGCCACCGGAGTAAGTCTAGCCGGCCACCGGTTGGTGTATGCATGCCCCAAGCCGGTCATCGACGCGAATGGAGCCGGGCACCGCCCCTATATTAACCCGGCCACCGGTAATCAGGTCCGGTGACCGGGTTTGGTGTTAAGGTTGGGGTTATGTTCGATTCAACCTAACCCCTAAATCCAAACGAGCCCATAACGATTGTGTTGTGTTTTCCAAAAGTTTTATATCCAACGGACAAAAAAAGACCCCTTTGTCTCATTCATTTCCTCCTCACCTACACACCCACCTTCACACTTTCATCTCTTGTTACAAGTATAAAGCTTCCACCCATAACCCGCTTCTGATTCACTAGTCACCATCTTGTCTACCCCACACCAAGCTGCAATCACTTTTCTGTTGGTCCTTCCTTTAAGCAATGTTTTAGATGGCGACTATCTTAGATGAGATGACCAATTTACTACTACTACTACAAGAAAATTGACTCATACGTACATCTCTATATATCTCTCTCTCCGGGCATCAGAAGAAATTGGAAAGTGGCTCTTCTCTTCTATAGTTATTAGGGTTCCACTCTTTCCGTCGAAGGGGTGAAAGGGCGCGCCGGAGGCCTCTTGGCATCGGGTGCTCCACTACCGTTCTTCTTTTCCAACTCAAGTAATAGCATCGCTCGCTTCAAGTATCCTTCATGGAAGGCTCCCACTCCTCAATTGCGCGAATCTTGGCACCATCCATCATTAGTTGGCCTTGGGCGATCTTGTGGCCAAGAAAGTCCACATCTTCAAGTGAAAATGATCATTTGTTCTTCTTCACATATATCTTCAGAAACTCTTTCTACCTCTATCTTATGATGTTTACTACAATTCTTATCATTGTTTACAGTATTATGAGTAGCTAAAGTCATTAGATCAGGACCCGAGTTGGAATTATGGTTTTGAAATCGAATTGATGATTATAACATTGTGATTCACGTTTTGACGACTTAATTGATGTTGATTATGCTATGATCGTTTTATGTTCTTCAAGTTAACTAGTTTGTGGATGACGCTTCATGGTGCTATTATTTCATTAGTAACTCTTTCGGTGACTCATTAGTTTCTAGTCGGTAAATTAAAACGATCACCTTTTCAAAATCGCGTACTTGGTGACTGGGTCCTGTGAATTGGGGGCATTGAGTAGAAATAAGATCTTCATGCATGTTTATACTTGGCTAATATTTGGCGATTCGGTCTTAGCTAATGATAAGCAGAGTAGTAGGTATATGGTGACTCGGTATTTCGTTATTGCTCATCTAGCATAGTAATCACATCGGTGTTTCATGAATTATAATCAACGACGAGTAATAAACCCCAACAAGTTTCCAATGAGGCGTCTTGATCACTTCTTCATATATGATACAATTTAGTCTCTTTTGTGTTTACAATTCTCATTTTCTCATTACTTTCAGTGAGTAGAATAGAAAAACAAAACAAACATTTGACTTACATTAAGGATGTACATCTTAATTAACTACGAAAATCCATTGAATTCGACAATTCTCGAAATTTGCTCATGGGATCACCTTTTGAAAATCAATTTTTGATTTGCTCATGGGATCCTCTTTGTCCGGAAATGAGGGGCGCTTATTATGTCAGAGCGAGTGGGGCTTATCTTTCATTATATCATAATGATCGGGCTTACAATTGTATTAAATCCCAATGATCTAACCTACACTTATAATATATACCAATGACGGGCCTATGCTCTTATTCCTGAGACACGACACTATTACCAAATAACCTTCAACAGTATTTACATTTTATTGGCACTAAGAAAATAATTATATCATGAAGATATCAATGACTGACGAGCATTACTCCTTTCGTTGAAGCACCACTGCAAAATGATGCAATGTTTTGATAATCTTTTCGCGGCGTTGTAGAGTAAAAGTTGTTCTATAATACGGTGAAAAAATTATCAATAAATCACATCATTTTGTTATCCAAATTATCCGGTCAATGTGTCCAAAATACGAGTCAAAAAGTCAACATGGGAAGAATGATCCGGGACGGAGTGGTATGACCACAAAATTTCCATTGTGAATGGAGCAAACTAGAATTATCCAAACTAGAGTGGACCAAAATAAAATTTTACCTAAATTTTGATGGTGGTTGTTGTCTTTTATTACCCCCGATAAATTACCTTGGACAAAAACCAGTCAGTTGACTCGTCTATATAGTTCTCTCTACACACAGAAGAATTTGGAAAGGAGCTCTTCTATAGTACACTCTTTCCGTCTGTGTGTGCGATCGAAGGGTGAGAGGGCTCGCCGGCGACTACAAATTTATGGAACCTGGCGACGACTGGGAACCAATATTCCGACGTCCGCCACAAGTTCCGCCGGAGGTTAGTATTTATTTAGGGTTTTCAACTCTGAAAATTTACTTCCATAGAGATAGCTTTGGCTATTCTTCACCACTGTTTGTTTGGTTTCACAGATTTGAGGTAAATTGATTTCGGAAGAGCAATATTTATTTATGTGTGTGTCTCTTCCACCCATAATATTTAACTATCACCACCGAAGGCATTTCTATGGCTGATTTTTTGTTAGGTTCAGCACTTCATATACTACTGGCCAATTTAGCAAAAGAAATTGACAGTTTTGAATTGATTAACCTGTGTTCTGTTCTGCAGCATTCAATCTTCTTTTCCAATTTAGGCTTTTAACATTTTGTTCCTTTTTTTTTTAATAATTGTACAGGATGGCAATTATTGGATTTCAGAAGTCGATTTCTCGGATGAGCCACTAGTAAGAAGAACCACAATAGTAAGAACCCACTCCTACGCCCTTCTCTTGTACTACATGATGTCACTTGTAGTCATTTTTCTTTTCGCAAACACTATTGTAGTTAGCACAAGTGTAGTTACATTCAATTATTAGCACTTTAGGGGCAAGTTGAAGTGCAATTACACCACTTCAAAATAAACAATGCAGGGGCACCATTAATAAAATCAGAAAATTCATTGGTGAATTTGTGATTTCCTAACCTTAGGTAAGGGTTGTGTGCTTCCACTCCTGGTCAAATACTATGTCACTTTGTCGACAACCAAGAAGAAACCTATTTATCAAGCCAAGAATCTTACTCCAACCCTAGCCACAGTTTTCTCCACTTCTTACTTATGTTAACTCGAGACTTTTATTTTTATATGATCAAATAGTTCTCACAGGTAAATTGGTTTATCAGTTTTCCGTGATCCTAAAATATGTGAGTTCACAACTTACTTTGAAGATTCTGTGATTAAACCGCACCGATAACGTGAGGGTGTATATATTCAAGACTCACAATTATTTTCCATATTATGGTGCAGGAAGTAGGACATATGAATCCATCTAGTAGGGTACTTGAGATTCGCAGCGAGAGCTCTCTTGATATCTTGGAAGCTCAGTTTGATGGCTACATGGGCTTCAAATGTATCTGTATGGACATAGGGGAGTACCCACTAGTAGTTTTCGGAACTGAGTGTCAAGCGATGTCTGCTATGTATGATGCTAAACTAAGTCACAATCTGAGAATTATATTTGCAGACACAAACCGCTTAAGACAGGTACGTTCGCATGGATAAAAGCTGCTACATGGTATTCATAGTTACAATCTGAAGTGCATTATTTCATCTAATACCATATTCTTTAGATAGTGCAGAACATATAATGTGAAACTCCATTTAGAACACATGAGTGTTTATTGGTAATTTACAGCTTTTAAACCTTATGTTTATTTTTCTAATCCCACATATGTTGTTTTATTATGTTCTCTTGCAGGTTGAAGATAATGAGCGGGCTCGTATTAAACTTGACATGACCAATGACATTTGTAATACTCTGCAGGTGTAGTAAGCACTATGTGGTGCCCAAGCTTTTACCTTTGGTGCTACTAGTTCACGAGTTTGTGTGCTCTACATTTATGCATTATGCTTTGTATTTCATACAGATGTCTCATGATGCGAGTTTCGAGGAATATGCAAAATATCTACGCAGCATTGGAAAGAACTGGTAAGCTTCTATAGCTTTCTTGGAACGTCGAGCTTGCTTTATTTAGACACCACATTGGATTATTTGTATTTGCATGGGAGTTCTGCTGGGTGTCATATACTTCAGGTTCATACCGAGTGTTGGCTGTGCATGTAGGACAAACGGGCAAGATGTTGTTATGAAGGATGCTTTCATTCAGATGCAGGTGAGATCCGTTGTAAATCACCTTTTGATTTGCTCATGCGATCCTCGCTGTCCGGAAATGAGGGCCGCTTATTATGCCAGAGCGAGTAGGGCATACCTTTTGTTATATCATAATGATCGGGCCTATGCTCTAGTTCCGAAGATACGACACTATTACCAAATAATTTTCAACAATATTTCCATATATTGGCACTAAAAAACAATTATACAATGAAAATATCAAGGACTGGTGAGCATTAATCCTTTCGTTGAAGCACCATAAATGAAAATGTTTGTACTTTATGGAAAAGTCTTTAAACCCATGTGTTTTGTGATGGCTTTTAAACTAGATCAACTGAAGAAATGCGATTGTTGGTAGTTTTAAAGCTAGTACGATTGATAGCCCTTGTGTTACATTTGGTTTAGTCTGTGCATGAAAATCAAAAAGGACTCGCAATATACCAAACTTTCTCCAAGTATAGTTCATTTGACGCAGCATTAACAGGTAGCTGAGTCAATTGTGAAAAATAAACTAAATACAATCTACCAAAATATAATTCATTTGGCAATGTTTGAGGAACATATGAGGATTGACAAAATAATATAATCACTCTGGTTTGGTTTTTTACATATGTATACCCAGGGGCTGATCCAGGAGTGGGGGCTAAATTTTAGAAATGTGATATTTGGATGAATAAACATAAATAACGAGGGTTATTGCTCAATTACAATGGTGGCTAAAACAAACTTATTGCAATTTTGAGAAATTGAATGGGGGCTATTGCCCCTCTCTTTTCTACCTGGATCCGCCCCTGTATATACCACATTTAGGAAGATGCATTTTATCTAAACTGTTTTTGAAACTGGTTCCGTACTGTTATAGACTCTCTGTTTTGGACCTCACCTGGTCAACAACCATTAATAAGCTCCTCTTGTTGGCGAATTCAACCTCTTTCTTAATTATAGCTCACATGGTTTCTCAGGAACCACAATTATGCGTCCACCAGATCTAGAATGCTTAAGGTGGTGGTTTTAGGTTAACTCTCAGGTCTAAGGTTGTTGCGCTACGATTGGCTCCGTCGTGGCATGAGCTAGTCATTCTAGTGCCCTGTTGTCAATATCATCAACTTAATTGTTCAAAGGTCCATCTTTAACCAAGTCTGTTTCTGTAGTTTGCAGATTCAGTTCTTCCAATTCAAGGTATAGCCATATAAAATAAGAGATAAATCAGAACACTAGTGTAGCATGATTGTAGATTTGTAGTTCTCCAATAGAAATTACCCAACAAAATCCAATAATCAAGAGGCAGGCATGAAAATACTTCTTAATTTAGAAAAAATAATAATCTCAAAATCTTAAGAACTCTAAGAGTTATGAGCAAACCCCTCCCCCCATACACATGCACTTGTATGGATGTTGATTGAATACGGACCTTCTCCTACATCTTTTTATATTTGTACTATTATCATTTAAACAATATATTGACCATTATTGACCGTGATACAATAAATTTTACAACTCCTTCAATTCCTCTCTGAGTTGGATTTGACGATTTGCCACTAAATAATCTTTTTGCGATTAAATAGGTTATAGCTAAATGCCTTGTTGCAAGATTCATTGTAAAACTAAAACCATCGACATCTTTCATTCTTTATTTCTAGTTTGAGTGGTTGCCTCGTCTTTGGGTTGCAACTTTTTTCTCAGAAAGTCTAGTATTGGAGCACGTTCGATGCTGAACCAGTGTCCTTGAAGCTGGAAAAGGACCGAGTCATTATTTTATGTAGACACAGATTTTGCTCTAAGAGGAAAATAGATATGCTATATTGCTGTAATTTCATAATCTAGAATGAAGAAGTTATAAACATACATAACTTATTTCTACGTTGGCTTACTGATTTGTGCTAGATGATCAAATGGGCTTGAGAAAAACATAGATTATCTATAGGAGGGCAAAAATATCACTACAACGAAATAGTTGTGTATGCATCAAAAGAGCTTTGGTAAGAACCAGTTCCTATTAATTAACTAATGAAGGGCTACTTTGGATAACTTTCCAATCCTCTAATCATTACGACATCAGTGGACGGGGACGCATTGGGGTGTTAAGTAGATGTGCAGGTTGGTCCCAATCAGGTAGTATGACTCAAGTGGAACAAGTGGAAAGTATAGGGTAGTTAAGTGTACTCTGCCTCCCACAATCTATCTTTTACTGCTCAAGATTGTCAATAGTCGCACATCAGAACATCTCCAATGAGGCGGCCATTTTGGTGCCAATGCCAAAAGTTGTCTCCTTAACATCTCCAACGAGGTTCCATAATTGGCATACTGACAGAGTCCTTACTACACAATGCCCAATATAGCAACTAGGTTGATCCGTTGACCTTTTTTGGCTAGATTTACATTTTTGCCATTCTCTCAGTATTAAACATGTTTAATGCATTTGGAGTGTATTTGGTGTCTTTTTTCTTACCTGATTACTAATATTATATTAGCTAATAATCTAGCTGATGAGATACTTTTGAAAGCATTTTATGAAGAATGTAATCAATTTTGAACTACAACCACACCCAGTGAACTCTATAATTCCCTCCTTTGTCTGTCTTTAATCAACCCCTTTCAATTTTACCCAAAAACAAAAAAATGTGCTCGCCAAAATCTAACAGTTAACTAGTGCTTATCAATCTTGGTGATAAATTAGTGGATAATGAAGTATGAGTTTGGCATAGTGGGATTTCCATGAAAGTGGTTGTTGAAACTTGCAATGGTAGTTAAAATAGTGATTGCGATTTAAAATGACATCTATATTGACATTTGATCATCGGAGCTCTAATGCTTAAAAAATGTCATTTTCGCTAAACTTGGCGTTGGCATTTGTCTTCTCATTTGAGATGCTCTTATATGCAAGACTAGGTCATAAGCCCAAGGCACTGCCAAATTTGTGCAACTCAAAGTGCGAAATTGATTTGGGTGTTCTGCAAAATCCCAATTTGATGACTCTGTTCACAAATTGAGTTGTCTCAAATGTTGGGTATTTTTGGATTTCATCTAATTATTCGTTTCTGGGTTTGGATTTCAGATTGTTGGAACTTCAAAGGATTTATATGGGTTTGGGTTTTCTGGATATCATCGTGCTTGATTTTGTTAACACATTCAAAAGAGGGTATGGTCTATAGGAGGTTTTTCGGTAGTGTTGAGGGTTGTATTGGTAAGTGTGGTGGCCGCGATAGCGTTGGGTTACGTAATTAAGGCAGAGTGATTGATAGAGAGCTGTGTTGGCGGTGGGATGTAGAACTGATGGTTCATAGTAGTAGCAGGTTGGAGAAGGAGGATGACAATTTATTGTCTAAAGGTGCAAAATTGTCAACAAAAACTTGTCAATTGTGGTCCCTGTGCCCCATGGATGGAATTGGATGGAGGGGTCGTTATTGTCACAGGTTTGGTTTAACAGAAGGATGGTTTTGGGTATTCCCCAAACCACAGGGTAGTAGGCTGGTAAAATGCCATACCCTAAGGGTGGCTTGTGACATTTACCCTTAAACTTATTCCTTTCGTCCCTTTCATGTGTCGACTTTTCCTGAGATAAGTGTCCCCAACATGTGTCACTTGCGCAAAGTTACTTACTTTTTCATTGTACTGGTACGCATACCAATTTAGAAATTCTTTCTTTTTCACTCTCCAAGAATGGTATAACATTACAAAGGACAAATTTGTAAATGTACCAAGTCAAAAACATCTTTTTAATCTATTTGGCAACTTAAATGAAAAAGATACTTATATAATTGGGACGGAGGGAGTAAACTCAAAGCTTATGGTAGCTAACAAAAGATTAGCTGATTTAGAAAAGATGTCAACAAAAGGTAAAAGGAAATACTGCGGATATTACATCTACTTTTCCTGGCCTTCTGCCCAAATACCAAGTACCCCCGCAATTATCTAAAGTACATGAACCTCCCATATTTCAAACTCTCTGGAACATTCCCCCCCTTAGTCATATTTTCTCCCTTAACACCGTTGATCATTTGTGAATTAATCCCTAATGTTCCCTTTAGTGAATATAAATCAAGTCATACTTGCTGAGTTGAGTAGGAGAGGGAGGGCTAATGACTTAAACGGATATGAAATTAATGTGTGCTAATATGTGCTAAATGATCTAAACAATGTATCCTAACTTTTGGGATTTAATTTTGGTGGTAAATCAACTAGCATCTACTCTGAGAATAAGTTTTCTATTCTCTGTTTGTTACAAAAATGTTCTTGACTACGGTCAAAACCAGAAATATTTTGCCAAAATCATTGCTGCACCACGAGTACATCCGAGAGAATCTTTGTTTACCAATTCAAGTTCAACCATTGAATAACAACTAAATAAACAGTATGATTAACCTACAAGTAAAAGTCTCGCTTCGTATTACCAAAAGAATCAATAGGAGCAGAGACAGTTCGCGTAGTAGGACACTGACAGGGATCTCTTTTTATGACAGGGCTGCTTGCCCTGATTCTTCTCAACTCTCGAATTTAGTTCAATCTTTTACGAATTTAGTCTTTTCCGAAATTCGTTTTGTATATGTTATAATAAGGAACAGCTATTTTGAGGGCGTTGTGGACTTTTCACTCTCTCCGTTACCCAGTCACCATTACAGGGGGTGTCAAGTGAATTTCCAATAAAAAGGGGTCCAATTGTCTTTTTGCCTAAATATAGGGGGTCCAATTGTCTTTTACCCATTTAGATTTAAATACCTCTTCTATTTATAGATGTTACAGGATAAAATAGTGAAAAAATTTGAATCGCCAAATTTAGCGATCTGGATCGTTAGTGTTGTGAGTTTTGGAACGCGTCAACCAATTCACAATTCGCTGGGTTTTGGGGAATTGTGGTGACATTGTTTTTTCCTGATAATTAAAGACAAAACGGCAAAAGTACAAGATTGATCAACTCGTGTGTTTGATCATATCACATAAGTCAAACGAGGGCAGAAGTTTGAGCCTATATTTTCTTCAAATCTTCACTTTGAACCTATCCACATGCAGTTCTGATTAGTTAGTTATATGTTGATTTGATGTGGCGGGTGTTGGATTCAATTTGTTATTTAGCACAAACGGTGTTAGTTTACAAAAATGTGAGGGAGGGTGTTGTATTTACGCTGGACCTCATGTGAGGGAAACCTTATTTTTATTTTTTAATCTCATATACATCACTTCAATATGTTTCCTTGCAGAATGAACGGCAAAGCCGACTACCTATGCTTGAAAATGAAGTGCGCCAGTTTCTTCTTCATCCAGTGGTATGGCAATCTATCTGTCATGCTCAACGTTTTACGTTTGATGCTAGTGGTCCATAAAGCTGTGCACTGTTTCTTCATTCTATGCCTTCTTCTTCATACAGCCCGGTATACCTTTGCAGTGGGCGGAATTTGTAAGCAGGGTTCGCAATCGTGAAAACCCTTTACACTGGTTAGCTTCTCTGATGCTTTTATTGAACTCTCAAGCTTGCTTAGTTGGATCTCATGTAAAGTAATCTGTATTTGCTTGAACATCTTTTTGGGGTGTGCCGGTCATGCAGGTACAATGATGAAGATATCTTTCTCAGAGGTGTATTCGAGGAACTGAAAGCACGTAATGGGCTGTAGATTACCAAAGGGATGATATGGTATACATGTCGTTTACTCTTAATAACATTACCTGAAAACCATGAAATTGCTGTTTCCTTTACTCTCCATTCCAGAATTGTAATGATCACCAGGTCGCGAGACTTTTACAATTCCACGGATGACTGGATGTGCCGTCCTTCCCAAACCAACCAATACTATTTTAGCATTGAGCAGTAGCCATGAATCTCTAGGAGGTTTTGGGTATGCAGTGCTTATTACCTAAGTAGATAAGGATTCGTCTCAAAAAGAGAAAAGAAGACGACGAGAATGGAATCTTTCTAATTTGATATTTTGTCCAAATCCTGACATAGAGATACATTTGCTATCCCTTGTGATCTGAGCAATTTATCTGTTGTTTATCCGTTGAATCCGTGCGTGTGTGCATGTGCTGCTTTTGCATTCTGTTTCATCGGAGAAGTATTTCACATTGAAATACTTAAACCATTACGATCACACACCAAACCCAACCTGACCATCTCTGCGGCTTTCTTCGCCCACTAAAGGTACCAAAATTCCTTAGAAGTGAGAAAAATCTTCCAAAATCACAGTAGAGGAGGAGACGAGACGAGCATTTGATCATTTCCTTCCGGAATCATCATAGGAAGAAACCATATCTTAGATTTTCTCCCTCTTTCACACACATCAAAATTAACTAGATTATGGTTTTGTTATAAATGTGCGTAGTTGGCTGCTAAAGGTGTCTGAGTCTCCAACCGTAGCTCAGCCTCTCCCCATCCCTTCACCTTCATCTCGGGGACCCACTTGTTTTCCCCTTAACCTTCCCCTTGACATTTCACTACCCCGTCTCGAATCTGGATAACTTCTATCATCTTTGCATAATAGACTAATAATTCAAGTAATAATAAAAACAATTATTAAATATATAAATAAATAACTGAATTTTTATCAATAAAAATTTCAAGAAAAATTAGACTTACATTTTAAAGTTTAGAGAAAAATTTGTTACAATAATTAGAAACATTATTGAACCAATAATTAATGTCCCAATTACTACAACAACAAAAGTACTACGATTACCAAGGTTATCAAGATTGCGATCCTACGTAGGATCGTAGAATGCCTCACATGATAGAGGATTGTACGATCGGATTGGGTCGTAAGATGATAAGATCCTACCTATTTTTTATTCATATTGTGACTACTGAAATGACTTATTTTCAAGTTCTTAATGTCATGAAAATGAATATACAAACGCAAAACCTAATGTACCATGGAGACATATCATTACATAAACATCGTCATAACACTCATATAATAACAAATTAACAACATAGTCTTAAAATAGTCAAGCACAAAGCATAGCATTACTACACATGCATGAAACCCTAAGATTTTAAGCTTTCTATTTTGGCTCAATTGTAAATGACGCTTTAGTGGTTGGGCTATTCAAAGAATTTCTATTTTTCTACAATGCAGATGGCCCAACGTACTGACCCAAACACTGAAAATTGGAATCAGTGGGATCTTAATGATCCTACGCCATCCTACAATACTACCCGCAATCCCATCCGATCCTATGGAATTTTGATCTTCCATGCGATCCTGCACGGGATTCTACCTCAGGATAGTACGATCCAGATCGCGATCGTGACGATGATTACTATAAACTGATAAAAAACTATTACATTAAAATAAAAAAGAAATAATACAATAATTTTTGCTTATTATTCGACTTAATCAAACCATATGAATCAAACTGCCATATAATTTATTTGTATATAATTCAATTTTCAAGCTAAATAATTAAATAATACAAAAAAATAAAATCTTGCTAAAATGGATACACAAGTATGTTGGGAATGTTAAACATAAACTTATGTTACAAATACAAGAGGTTTTAACCCAAATATTGTTATATGGAAAAGTAATTCCCAAACTAAGGTTCTTTTGAAAATATTTCTCACAGTAGAGGTGTTTTTGCCATGTCAATGCCATGTAAGAAATTTTTTTTAGGTATAAAAATCATTTCAATTAAATATTTTTCTTTCCTATCTGATCATTCATCAGTGAGATATTCGTTTCCTATGTTCACTAATTTAGTACTATTTTTAATCAGATTGGTATCTTTCTCCATCAATTTTCATCATCTCACATCTCGTCCTTAACGCATTTTTGATTTCCTCAAAAAAAAAACATTTTTGATTTCGTGCATTCGCAAAGTATTGGATGATGTATGGTAATTGTTGGTAATTACAAGTATTGAAGATGCCAGTTCGAGTTTATTTGAACAAGACATATTTGTTGTTGGGTGAAGTCGTATTTTTCTGCTCAATTACTTCATTCAATATGTAGAGATAACTACAAGCAAAAACACTATGAATAACTAAAATATTGAAAGCGGAATCTTCAAAGTTTTGAATTATTATCTTCAACTATTAACGCAATTTGATTATTATCGTTTAATCAAAATGAGATTCTTCTCCATACAGATCTACTTTGAATAATATTGAACAACTCCAATCACAAATTACTCTATCTATATAAACTACCATCAATCGTGGCCACTATTTTTTTTTTAGAAATGGCCACAAATTACTTGCATTGGAGAAGAGTGATTGAATAGAGGGAGATACGCAATTGATATATTGAAAGTTCAGTTTGATAAGCTCAGGGAAGAAAAGATCACATTTTATAAATGAGGGGAGATTTTTCTTAATATACATAGTTTATTAATACTTACTAAAAAAAAGCCTCCCTTGCTTAAAAAAAAGCCACAGTGGCGTTGACATGGCTAAAAAACCCTATGATGGGAAATAATTTGTAAAGAACTCGTGATTGGGAATAAGTTTTAAATTCAGCATTATTGGAGTTAAAAACTCCAAATACAAGATAATTATATGATTAATTATTTTAATTAAATATCTAAATTTTATAATAAAATACAATCAATGATAATTAAATTTCTTAAACCTAGTTTAACTACCTAAAGCACCCACTTCACAGCCATCCCGATGAGGGATGGCCCTAAGTCACTTAGAGCGGGAACCCGAAAGCGTCAAAAGTCAAAATTATAGTATTTGAGAGCGGCATGAGAGCGTATATACATAATATTTATTTAAGGTAATTTTAAAAGGATTGAATCTTAAACTCAAATAGGTTTACACCATTACATAGTTGACATCTTCTTCCTTTTGTTCAAAATTGGTTTCCCATATTCTTCCTCGTTAAGAAAATGTATAATTGCAAGTTAATTTTCCTGTAGGTATCTAAGGTATGCGTTTATGAGTTTAAAGTAGAGCTACTTGAAGTTACAGTAGGTATGAGCTTTAACACTTGCTTTGTTAAACCCTGGTTCTAATAGTAGAAGGCTCACTTAAGTTGTCTTCGGCCTTGTTGGCTCAAGGTGATTTCTTGGCATGTAACCCAGGCACAGGGAAAAGAGCAACCCACTAGTCGAGTTTTGAATTCTTGAGAAGGCATTTGGAGCTTTTAAATGTGAGTAAAAACGTCACAGGTATTTAGCTTCATTGCTTGTAGGTAGAAAGGATTTGAGAGTGCGTACTTCTGTCCCACATCGATCATGGAGAAGCAACATCTCCTAATTCGGCTTATAAAATGGTTTGGTGGGCACTCTTTCTTATTGTGCTGTTTTACCTAAGTGGAGCTGGCGTGAGTAAATATATTGATTGTTGGGCCTGTTTCAATAGGGCCCTTACAGTGTTAATATAAGGGTGTTAATTTATTATGCAATAAGCCCCCTAATTCTCACTAATAGTCAGTTCGCCCCTTTTTATCAATAATGAGCGCGAGCGTTGACCTAGGTAAATTTTTTAGTGTATCTAGGGATGGCCTAAGGGGTTCTCCACTTTCCCTTTTTCACCCCCACCCCTTCCCCTTCACAGGTTGGAGACCACAACCCCCACCCCTTCCCCCATCCCTTCCATGGTTGGAGACACCCTAAGTATACTAAAAAGTGAAATGAAAAGTACACGACTATTGAGAGCCAGTACACCAAATTGATTTCTCACATCCTTGCCTGTGGTGAATGGTGATAATGAAGAGTCCAGTTACAGGGAATTTGGCCATTACGGGATACTTCAGTAACTTTCACATTAATGAATTTCGTGATTGAGAGTCAACCTCCAGTAACTTTCACCCCCTCTAGTTTTGAAAAGAACACTTTCACCCCTTCAGTGTGCCGAACTTCAAGTAATTTACACTTTCTACCTGTTACACCCTTAGTCTGGGAGTGAGGTCTGTCACTGAAAATAATTTTAGAGACCAATTCAACCCCCATATCATGCAAACAGTCTAATATACCGTTGGGTAATGCCTACAATTTTCATAACAATTTTCGTTACTAGAAAACCAAATTCATACCTATTTATTCAAAGTTGGATATGAAGTTGGCTGCGTACAAATAGAACTAGACACAATATGGATTGGTATGGGACCACAGCTACCCTCGGAACATTTGGAGGAATAGACTCGAGAAAGTTTTTGACGATTCTACAATCTCACAGGATCAAATGTTCATTCAAGTTCAAGCTTTAGTTTCCTATTTGGCAACTCAATCTGCAAATTCGGAAGATGTTGGAGGCAGCACCAGCTGCCTACAGCAGCTGACTTGGTGGTTTTGTCAGTACAATAATAAATTTGTATTCCTTTCTCATTGTGTGTTTGCTTGCTGCAGATGTGCAGCAGTTTCCTTCTCTCAAGAATGCAAATGTTCAAGCTTTGGGTCAGGTTCCAGTTTCTCCAATCAAGCATGGTGAAGATTAGAGGATGTGTTCTTGGATATTTAGGTGTTGTTGGGTTGTATTTGTGGTTATCTTCGTTTATGTAATCTTCGGCTAGGTTTATGTAATCTTCGGTTAGGTTTTGGTCAGCTTGTTAGTTGCTGGTGAAAATGTTTAGTTTTAATCTTTAGGGATGCTTGGTTCTTTTCTTTCTTGTTTGTTCTCTGGAAGTTCTCACCCTTGTACTAACTGTTATGAACGAAGTTCTTCCCCTTCTGTGCAAAAATATATTGTTCTTAGGGGTTATGACTTCTCTGCCGGAAAGTTTCTGATGGATTATTGATACTTCATCTATGATTTTTTTCTCAAACAGTACGGACTTTTAAGTTTTGATGTAGGTGTAGGGGGTTAGTCGGTTAGATGAATAATGGTCAAGAACAAGGAAAAAGATGGGTTCTTGGTGATATTGGAAACCTCTTGGTGTTATTGGAAACCTCATCGATGGGAAGCTTCAAAACCACATGTTCACAATGTTGTGCTGCCAACAAGGGTTCCGCACCAGCGTCTCTACTAATTGGGTTTGACAAAATTAGTGACCAAGTTAAACACTTGTTGGGAATTGGTTTAGAGGAGATGTAACTCTTTCCTCTCAACCACTTGGTACGTGTGAGATTTAGATACGAGGATGTAAAAGTTTTACTTTGTTTTTTCCTTTTCTTTTTTTCTTTCTAATTTTGTATATTGTTATTAGCTTGTTGGTGATGTAGATATGGACATATGGTGGTGGTGGTGGCGGTGGCGGTGGCGGCGGTGGTAAAGAACATCAAGAATCCCAAGAACATAGGATTGTTGATGTTCTTTACCACCACCACCACCAGGGGCAAAATAAAACATAGAAAACAAACAGGGGCAAAAGTGTACGATATCCGTACCAAACCCGTATTTATCTTTGATGCACTTAATAAAAAACTCATCAACAACAGATAGAGATCAAAAGTATCAGGCTAAATTCCACCGGAGGTACCCATATTTCGTAAAAAAGAACAAGCGGGGACCCAAATTTCCAAATCGAGCACCACAAGTCTCAAATTTTGCATTTTCGAGCAAGTACCCCCCCCCCCCCCCCCCCCCCCCTTAGCGACATGCACCTACTTGCTCGAAAATGTAAAATTTAAAACCTGTGGTGCTCGATTTGGAAATTTGGGTACCTATTTGCTCGTTTTTACAAAATATGGGTACCTCCTGTGCAATTTAGCCAAATTATCAAAGACCATTGTATAATTCAAGTCTCTTGTTTGGCTGAAAGAATAAGCAAAGTTTCAATAAGCCTTGGCCCACCCACCACCAAGCCATCATACATAGGCTTATTCCATACCTTTCACTCCTGCCTATTTTTTACCCTCAAAAACTCTACCAACGCTCACTGTGCAATTTCACTCCCACAAAACAGTGGAAAAAGTGACAGAGAGTTCCTACTACCACCGCCGACATCTCCTTCACGATCTCAGGTCAGCTTCCTTCTCTTCCTGTTTTGATTCTTGCTTACCATTATGTTCTCAACTGAAGGGTTGGGAACATAATACTAATTGTGAGATGTTTGGTTGGGTTCTTACATATTATTGTTTCTGTTTGGTTGGGTTCTTACATTATTGTTTCTGTTTCTTCCATGGTTTTCTAGAGTTTCACAAACAAAATACTAATTGTGAGATGTTGTATTCATTTAGTATCAAAATTGCCAACACATTATTGAAAGTTCAATTTATGCCACTATCCCACACCTAGTCCTAAAAAAAAATAAACACTGATTTACACTCTTTACATCACTGTAAATCTATCAATCCCATTATTGTTAACAATACTAGTATTACTTTAACAATACTTTCTAACTTCTTCTCACCCTCCTCTCTTCTCTTCTCTTCAGCTTGATTTGGAGTTATGTATGCAGCAGCAACAGGTGGAGATAACACAATGGGCTACATTAAGCCCGATCCTTCCGGGGGGCCGAACAAGGTGCTGTTTAAACTAAATCACTTTGGCGCTCCTTGGCAGGAAGGCAATCTTGTGGAGTACCAAGATGTTGCCGAGGCCAAGAGGGTTTTCGGTGCCATGAAGCATACCTATGTCAATCTCCGATCTCTTGCGACTCCGATCTGCTACAAGAACAACCTTATTCTTTTTGAACGGTGCTCGGATGATGATGCTTACACGACACTGGTGGCTGAAGGTTTCCCGCTCTCAGAAACTTGGTATACAGTGAGGTAATGGTCTCTATCTATCATGTGTTGTTTTTTATTTGTTCTGTTCCTTTGTTATGTTATGTTATGTTCTTTTCTTTAATTTGTTTTGTTTATGCTAGACGGTTATAATTCTTATATTACACAAAATTCTTCATTTGCAGTACAACATTTTAGGTTCTGGAAACGTAACCAACTTTAAACAAATGTGGGACTGCAAACCCCTACACGCAAACTTAACCCTTAAATCTAAATCATTAACTTGAAGTATTCAAATTAGTAGAGATTTGTATTAGAATAAATTATTTAACAAATGGCATGATTTCATTAGTTTAGAAGGTCTCTGTCCATTTTCTGGCTATTGTTTTCTGTCCAATTAGTATTTTTCGTCTTCTACATATATCTAATATAACAAATACAATGTTATGTGTAATGCACGTGCTCAAAACTTGTATATATAATGTTGTAGGACCGCCATTGCAACGATGTTTGATATGCATGAATGGGGGGTAGGGGGACTGCCTCCCGAGGTGTCTGATTTTGTGCGAATGGATCGATGGGATTACTGCTATCTCTATTATGCTTCCACAAGAAGGGAATCATGTGCGACAGACGCCCAATGGAAAGCGGTAGTTCAACAAGACTACCTTCGGATGGAGAAATTTGTGAGAAAATTAATCCACGACGAACCTCCAAACTCGCTGGATTTGATGAAGTCCGAAGCACTATTTGATCATTTCGTGAATGTTCTTCGTGACTACTCCACAAAGTGAGAAACATTCATCTTCTACTTTTCATTTTTTTGATAAATCATCTTCTACTTTTCAAGAATGCAAATTGATGTTATTTATTTTCCAATACAAATTTTTGACTCTGTTGCATTCAAATGGTAAACAATAGGTCTTTCGGGGACAAGGAAAAACACCAGTCTTTAGTTCTGGGACACCCTCTCCTCATGAGCTATGCCCAAATTAAAAGGTTGCTCTACTTGGTGGGGCCGAGAGGACCGGCTGCTGATGCTATTAGGAGCATCAATGACGTTGATTGGATAACCAACGCTAATTGTGCTAGTAACTGGAGGTTTCATAAGTGTTTGTCTAGTAAACAGAACCATTATCGCGGTTCCTACTTCATCGAGTTCTGTTACGATATGATGTTTAATGCGAATGAGTACAACATGGTTAGTTTATTTATCTCTTTGTTCTTTTTGTTACATTTCTTATCACTCGGTTAACTTTCAAAGGCATACTATAACTCGAAATGTCACACTGACTGCAGTATCAAAATGGTTTCACTTGGCCGTGGTTAGTCCAACAATTTGAGGAGTTTTACCCGTCCTACTTTGGGCTCTTGTGGGCTGCCCTCGAGGAGCGTGGTGTTTGCCCAGACATGGGCTCGTAGCAATGACCACCAGCAGCGGCAGGGCGTGGACCGCACTAAGAACAAGTAAGGGTCGGATTGTTTAAAATTTGACACTCTTGCTTTTTTTTTTTCCTTCTAGTTGTTCTGTTATGAGGGAAACTGTACCAGGAAACAGAAGTTGCACTTTGAAGCTGCCAAGTTCTTCATTAACCTACATTTACCTTGCTTATTTACGCTTGACAAGTACTCCTGATGTATGTTAGTAATTTCTCTCTTCACATCTCTATCTAGTATTACTCAGTAGTCCGTACTACCTCGGTTTAGTCAGAATTTTTGCATGACCTATGATTTGGTTAGCAAAACGATTCAAGAATTTGGTAATCTTTTCAAAGTGTTGTAAAGTTACACTACTGACCCCATGAAAAAATTGCCGAATTCTTACATTGTGTTTTTTGCTAACCAAATCACGATTCAATATTACCCTAAAAAAGTCAACTTAGAAGACTCTGGCGAATAGGAATGTCAAATGTTTTCGTCTGCAAAATGTTTGTGAGGCATAAGACCTCACTGGTGTCTTTGTGCTTTCATCGCTGGCTCCTTTGAAACTATTTTCCATTCAGGGTGACAGATGGAGCAACATCGTCTTATTGAGGACGAATTGAAAGCCACTTCCAAATTGATTTCTCACATCCTTTCCTGTGGTGATTATGAGGAGCCTTTCTACAGGGGACGTGGCACTTATGGTGGTGGGTTTTGGGGGGGGGGGGGGGTTGGACTTACATATTAATAGATGTTGGAATTGAGAGCCAGTACCCTTGCATGTGGTGAATGGTGATAATGAAGAGTCCAGTTACAGGGAATTTGGCAATTATGGGATACTTCAGTAACTTTCACATTAATGAATTTCGGGATTGAGAGTCAGTGCACCAATTGATTTCTCGCGCCCTTGGCCGTGGTGAATTAGTGATTTAGAGGAGTCTAGTTACAGGGGATTTGGCAAATATGGTAATTTGTGGTGTGTGTGTGTGTGGGGGGGGGGGGGGGGGGTTACTTCAATAGCTACTTTCACATTAATAGATTTTCCGAATTCTAAAATTCTGCAATATGACATAATATTCAAAACGAACGTAAGCTGGGCTGTGTGTAATCTACTGGTTTGGTTTCTAACTTTGATTGAACGCAAAGTCTAATTGATGTGAACTATCCTACGGGTCTCATTTTCAAGAGAATGGTCCACATGCACAGGGATTTGTGAGGGAGAGAGCATAGGGATCTTTATGCACGGTAGTGTGGTTGTGATATTACATAGAGAAGGTAGACGACGACTGGAAAGAAAATGACCGTGACCTGTAAGGGACTAAAGGTGTCCATGGGCAGGGCTTGGGCAGGTTTGAACCGGGCCTCATCAAGCCCATTCTCATTGGGCCGACGTAAATTTACCAAGACCAAGCCGGAGCCTGGGCTGGCTCATACATCGGTTTAAACTTGAAGGCCCAAGCCCATTAAATGTACAATTTCTAAGGCCCGAGCTCAAAGTTTGTGCCAATTAGGTGATAACTTCAAGGGTAAAAGACACTTTCACCCCCTCTAGTTTCGAAAAGAACACTTTCACCCCTTCAGTGTACCGAACTTCAAGTAATTTACACTCTCTAGCTGTAACGCCCTTAGTCGTGGGAGTGGGGTCTGTCACTGAAAATAATTTTAGAGACCAATTAGACCCCCATATCATGCAAATAATCTAATATACCGTTGGGTAATGCCTACAATTTTCATGACATGAGGGCAAATTTGTCCCAAAAATTATTTTTACTTACGGTTCCCAATCCAATACTAACGGTGTAACAATATGGGGGTGTAAATTTTTTAAATTTTGACACAATGAAGTGGTGAAAGTGTCCTTTTTGAATTAATCCGCTGTGTAAATCTTGTAGTTCTACTTCTAAATCTGATTCTCACTTGTTCATCAATTGCACAACTGCTAGAGAGCTCTTTGGAGAGTTGTTCCTATTACTAGAAAACCAAATTCATACCTATCTATTCAAAGTTGGATAAGAAGTTGGCTGCGTACATATAGAACTAGACACAATATGGATTGGTACAGCTACTCTCTGGTTCATTTGGAAGAATAGACTCAAGAAAGTTTTTGATGATTCTACAATCTCACAGAAGGATCAAATGTTCATTCAAGTTCAAGCTTTAGTTTCCTACTATTTGGCAACTCTGTAAATTTTGAAGATATTGGAGGCAGCACCAGCTGACATGGTGGTTTTTCAGTACAATAATACAATTGCCTTCCTTTCTCATTGTGTGTTTGCTTGCTGCAGATTTGCAGCAGCTTCCTTCTCTTAAGAATGCAAATGTTCAAGCTTTGGGTCAAGTTCCAGTTTCTCCAATCAAGCATGGTGAAGACGAGGATGTTCTCTAGGTTATTTAGGTGTTGTTGGGTTGTATCTATCGTTATCTTCGTTTATGTAATCTTCGGTTAGGTTTATGTAATCTTCGTTTCGGTTGGGTTTTGGTCAGCTTGTTAGTTGCTGGTGAATATGTTTAGTTTTAATCTTTAGGGATGCTTGGTTCTTTTCTTTCTTGTTTGTTCTCTGGAAGTTCTCACCCTTGTACTTACTGTTATGAATGAAGTTCTTCCCCTTCTGTGAAAAAAAATTGTTCTTAGGGGTTATATGACTTTTCTGCCGTTCATCCTTTTCTGATGGATTATTGATCCTTCATCTATGATTTTTTTCTCAAACAGTACGGATTTTTAAGTTTTCATGTCGGTGTAGGGGGTTAGGAAGATGAATAATGGTCAAGGGACAAGGAAAAAGACGGGTTCTTGGTGATATTGGAAACCTCATCGATGGTAATGCCAACAAGGGTTCGTCACCAGCTGCCTCTACTAATTGGGTTTGACAAAATTAGTGACAAAGTTACACTTGGGTAGGAATTTGTTCAGAGAATCATCAAACTCACCTTCAAGATTGTACAGATAAATGAAAGACAGTTTTGCTCTTGGCGTTTAATATTGTTGCAATTCTGGGGGCTGCAAGAGGAAGAGTGTTCTTGCCGTGGTTGTGGCCACAGTAGTGGTTTGATGTTGTTAACAAATTTGTTTTGGTTAGTTGGTATATCTAGTTTGGTTTGAACTAGATTGGTTGGAGCAGTTTGGCTCTTGGTTTGTGTTATCATTCGCTTGGCCATAGGGGTAGATTAGATGCTCCCATGTGAGTGTCCTTTGTTTGCTACCGTGGAGACATTGGTTGATGCTGTCACCACTGTGGGAACTGGGAAGCCTTAAGGTATCACATGGCTTGGGAGATGGAATATGACATGAAGTTGGCTTTGGGGAGCTAATTTGGTGCAAGGTCTCTATCTATAAAAAAAGGTGGTTCAAGCTATTACCAAAGTAGTGTTCACAATGTCAGTCACCTCATAGCTGGCTTGGAATGTCTTGGATTCATAGCAGTCTAGACAAAGGGAGGCTTGGAAAGTGCATTTAGTGAGTACTATCTCTGTTTCTTCTCTTTCGTCATAGTTTGAATTTTCAACCAGTAATTGAGTCACTTTGACTCGGTTATGTGGATGGTGAAACAATGTAACTTTGTCAATTTTATAACGATATTGTAGAGTAAAGTTTACACAAGACTATGCAAAGATTACCAAATTTTTATATCGTTTTCCTAATCAAATTATCGGGTCAAAACGACCTAGTGAATTGTGACAAAAAGTGAAGTAGGCAAAAAAAAAAGAAACATATGTTATATTAAACTCGTAACAGTCTAGGCATGTGCATTTAGTGAGTTGTGTCCACAAGTGATAGGTTTCTGATTATGTTTTGCTTAAGTGCATTTTATGATGTACTTTGGTTGTACTATCTCTGTTTTTTCTCTTTCACCTTACTTTACTTTTTGATACTATTCACTGGGTCACTTTGACTCGGTGATTTGGTTAGCAAAATAATATATAAATTTGGTAATATTTGCATGATCTTGTAGAGGAAAGATTACTCTACAATACTATCAAAAAATTGCAAAAAAAATATATCGTTTTGCTATTCAAATCACCGGTCAAAGTGATCCAACTACGGGTAAAATAGTCAAGCGAAATTGAAAGAAAAGAAACAGAGGTAGTACTTGATTTCTAGTATATATGTTACAAATTAGCTATGTCGTAATTTATTATAGCATAGTCTAGTTGGTTTTTGATGATTCCGCCTGTGCATTTAATGTAGTTTTCTCCGGGTAAGCCCCGTAGACGGCAGTAATGTGTAAAAGTTTCTTTTGATCACATTTACATATTCACCGACCAAAAATAAATATGTTCGTAAAGGGCAGGGAAAATGTCCAACAGGACGACATTAAGTGTATATCTAGCAAAAGATTGAGTCTAGTGTACTTCAAATTTTCGAGTCGGATTAAAATATGTTTCTAAGATTAAAGGAAATTATATAATCTCTAAATATGCAGATGCACTCACGTAACGAGATTTTCCTCTACCGTCCTATACAATTATTTTGGCGATTTCGCACAATTGCTTGCACGCATCTCTACAACATATACTCATCTACGATCATGTCTACAGCATATACTCATCTAAGAGCATTTTCCACTGTTTGTGTCAAATCTAACACAAAAACCTATATTTAGTGGAGTTGGCTTCCCATAATTAATCATTTATCACTGTATTTTAAAGAATCACTTTGACCGACTTATTTAGCTAGTGATATAATATGAAAATATGTTAATTTTTTCACAATATTGAACATATTTCTCAACACTTTAATACTCATAAAAAAATTAATAAATTTTTGTATCATTCCGTCAACTACATTAATCGGTCAAACTAACCCTCAAAATAAAATTGTGATAAAGAGGGGGAAGAAGGAGTGGTACTATGTCTTAGTGACCCGTTGTACAAATAACCGGACAAAAGAGAGAACCCCTTCGTTCGTGTGATTCAATTCCTCCTCACCCGCCTTCACTATCCACTCTCGCTATAAAGCTTACACAGACGAAGAATTTGGAAATGGGGCTCTTCTATTATAGTTAGTTAGGGTTCCACCATCTGTGTGTGCAATCGAAGGAGTGAGAGGGCTCGCCGGCGTTATGGAACCTGCCGGCGACTGGGAACCAATATTCCGCGCTCCGCCACAAGTTCCGCCGGAGGTTAGTATCTAGGGTTTTCAACTCTGAAAAATTCCCTTCCATAGAGATAGTTTTGGCTATTCTTTTTTTCAGAGATTTGAGGCTAAATTGTCTGTCTATTGAGCAACATTTATGTGTGTCTCTTCCACTCATCATCTTTAATTATCACCACCGAAGGCATTTCTATGGCTGATTTTTTGTTAGGTTCAGCACTTCAGATACTACTGGCCAATTTAGCAAAGAAATTGACAGTTTTTTGAATTGATTAAACTGTGTTTTCCAATCTAGGCTTCAACATTATTGATCTTTTTTGTGGTGAACTACTATTCTCTTGTGTACAGGATGGCAATTATTGGATTTCAGAAGTCGATTTCTCGGAGGAGCCACTAGTAAGAAGAACCACTCCAGTAGTAAGAACCACTCCTACGCCCTTCTCTTGTAGTCATTTCTTTTTGCAAACACTATTGCGTTACATATTTTACTCATTTAAGTTAGCACAGGTGTAGTTACATTCAATTATTAGCACTTTAGGGGCACATTAAAGTGCAATTATACCACTTAAAATAGACATTGCAGGGACACCATTAATAAAACTAGAAAATTTATAGGTGAATTTGCGATTTCCTAACCTTAGGGAAGGGTTGTGTGCTTCCACTCCTGGTCAAATACTATGTCACTTTGTCCACAACCAAGAAGAAACCTATTATCAAGCCAAGAATCTTACTCCAACCATAGCCACAGTTTTCTCCACTTGTTACTTATGTTAACTCGAGACTTTTATTGTTTATATGATCAAATAGTTCTCACAGGTAAATTGGTTTATCAGTTTTCCGTGATACCTAAAATATGTGAGTTCACAACTTACTTTGAAGATTCTGTGATTAAACCACACCGATAACGTGAGGGTGTATATATTCAAGACTCACAATTATTTTCCCTATTATGGTGCAGGAAGTAGGACATATGAATCCATCTAGTAGGGTACTTGAGATTCGCAGCGAGAGCTCTCTTGATATCTTGGAAGCTCAGTTTGATGGCTACATGGGCTTCAAACGTATCTGTATGGACATAGGGGAGTACCCACTAGTAGTTTTCGCAACTGAGTGTCAAGCGATGTCTGCTATGTATGATGCTAAACTAAGTCACAATCTGAGAATTATATTTGCAGACACAAACCGCTTAAGACAGGTACGTTCGCATGGATAAAAGCTGCTACATGGTATTCATAGTTACAATCTGAAGTGCATATATTTCATCTAATACCATATTCTTTAGATAGTGCAGAACATATAATGGGAAACTCCATTTAGAGCACATGAGTGTTTATTGGTAATTTACAGCTTTTAAACTTTATGTTTATTTTTCTAATCCCACATATGTTGTTTTATTATGTTCTCTTGCAGGTTGAGGATAATGAGCGGGCTCATATTAAACTTGACATGACAAATGACATTTGTAATACTCTGCAGGTGTAGTAAGCACTATGTGGTGCCCAAGCTTTTACCTTTGGTGCTACTAGTTCACGAGTTTGTGTGCTCTACATTTATGCCTTATGCTTTATATTTCATACAGATGTCTCATGATGCGAGTTTCGAGGAATATGCAAAATATCTACGCAGCATTGGAAAGAACTGGTAAGCTTCTATAGCTTTCTTGGAACGTGGAGCTTGCTTTATTTAGACACCACATTGGATTATTTGTATTTGCTTGGGAGTTCTGCTGGGTGTCATATACTTCGGATTCATACCGAGTGTTGGCTGTGCATGTAGGACAAACGGGCAAGATGCTGTTATGAAGGATGCTTTCATTCAGATTCAGGTGAGATCCGTTGTAAATCACCTTTTGATTTGCTCATGCAATCCTCGCTGTCCGGAAATGAGGGCCGCTTATTATGCCAGAGCAAGTAGGGCTTACCTTTTGTTATATCATAATGATTGGGCTTACAATTTTACTAAATCCCAATGATCTAACCTACATCTTTAATATATCCCAATGATTGGGCCTATGCTCTAGTTCCGAAGACACGACACTATTACCAAATAATCTTCAACAATATTTCCATTTTATTGGCACAAAAAAACAATTATACCATGAAAATATCAAGGACTGGTGAGCATTAATCCTTTCGTTGAAGCACCAATATAAATGACAATGTTTGTACTTCATGGAAAAGTCTTTAAACCCATGTGTTTTGTGATGGCTTTTAAATTAGATCAACTGAAGAAATGCGATTGTTGGTAGTTTTAAAGCTAGTACAATTGATAGCCCTTGTGTTACATTTGGTGTAGTCTGTGCATGAAAATAAAAAAGGACTCGCAATATACCAAACTTTCTCCAAGTATAGTTCATTTGACGCAGCATTAACAGGTAGCTGTGTCAATTGTGTTAAATAAACTAAATACAATCTACCAAAATATAATTCATTTGGCAATGTTTGAGGAACATATGAGGATTGACAAAATAATGTAATCACTCTGGTTTGTTTTTTCACATATGTATACCCAGGGGCTGATCCAGGATTTTGTCTGAGTGGGGGCTAAATTTTAGAAATTTGATATTTGGATGAATAAACATAAATAACGAGGGTTATTGCTCAATTACAAATTTACAGTGGAGGCTAAAACCAACTTATTGAAAAAATAAAGGGTCAAATTGAAATTTTGGGAAATTGAATGGGGGCTATAGCCCCTCTCTTTTCTACATGGATCCGCCCCTGTATATACCACATTTAGGAAGATGCATTTTATCTAAACCGTTTTTGAAACTGGCTCCGTACAGTTATAGACTCTGTTTTGGACCTCACCTGGTCAACAACCATTAATAAGCTCCTCTTGTTGGCGAATTCAACCTCTTTCTTAACCATAGCTCAAATGGTTTCTCAGGAACCACAATTATGCGTCCACCAGATCTAGAATGCTTAAGGTGGTGGTTTTAGGTTCAACTCTCAGGTCTAAGGTTGTTGCCTTACGATTGGCTCCGTCGTGGCATGAGCTAGTCCTTCTAGTGCCATGTTGTCAATATCATCAACTTTATTGTTCAAAGGTCCATCTTTCACCAAGTCTGTTTCTGTAGTTTGCAGATTCAGTTCTTCCAATTGAAGGTATAGCCATATAAAATAAGAGCTAAATCAGAACACTAGTGTAGCATGATTGTAGATTTGTAGTTCTCCAATAGAAATTACCCAACAAAATCCAATAATCAAGAGGCAGGCGTGAAAATACTTCTTCAGAAAAAATAATCATCTCAAAATCTTAAGAACTCTAAGAGTTATGAGTAAACCCCTCCCCCCATACACATGCCATACACATGCACTTGTATGGATGTTGATTGAATACGGACCTTCTCCTACATCTTTTTATATTTGTACTATTATCATTTAAACAATATATTGACCATTATTGACCGTGATACAATAAATTTTACAACTCCTTCAATTCCTCTCTGAGTCGGATTTGACGATTTGCCACTAAATAATCTTTTTGCGATTAAATAGGTTATAGCTAAATGCCCTGTTGCAAGATTCATTGTAAAACTAAAACCATCGACATCTTTCATTTGTTATTTCTAGTTTGAGTGGTTGCCTCAAACTAGAAATAAGTTTTTTTTACTGCTCAAGATTGTCTAGTATTTCATTTTTGTTACTGCTCAAGATTGTCAATAGTCGCACATCACAACATCTCCAATGAGGCGGCCATTTTGTAGGGATGGCAACGGGTCGGATCCGGATCGGATCAGGCTAGATCCGATCCAGATCCGACTAGGAGAAATGGGATCCAGATCCGTTCGGATCATCACCGGATTCGGATCAGATCAGATCGGGTTTCATCCAGCTGATCCAAATCCGATCCGTAGATCCATATAATACGTGGTCGGATCGGATTCGGATCGGATCCGACTTGGGTCTGCAATAAAATAAAAAAAATTACATAAGAAATAAACAGTATTTAATACGCTAAGGCATGTTCGCAAGTTATGAAGCCTAAAACACAACATAAATAGCTTTGTAGGTTGGAATTACTAATGTATTCTTCTTGGAAGTGAAAGTGGGGAGGTAATATGAATATATTTGTAAAGCACACATATACGTCGGATCGGATCGGGTCGGAACCCGGTGGATCTGCCCTTAGATCCAAATCCAGATCCAAATCCGATCGGATCTGGCTCCAGATCCAAATCCGATCCATTTTCAATTGGATCGGATTCGGATCCGATCCATTCGGCCCGGATCGCTCGGATCACAGATCGGATTGGACCATATTGCCATCCCTACCATTTTGGTGCCAATGCCAAAATTTGTCTCCTCAACATCTCCAACGAGGTTCCATAATTGGTATTCTGACAGAGTCCTTGCTACACAATGCCCAATATAGCAACTAGGTTGATCCGTTGACTTTTTTGGCTAGATTTACATTTTTGCCATTCTCTCAGTATTAAACATGTTGAATGCATTTGGAGTGTATTCGGTGTCTTTTCTCTTACCTGATTACTAATCTTATATTAGCTAATATACGATTAGTAGCTAGCTAATATAAGATTAGTAGCTGTTGAGATACTTTTGAAAGCATTTTATGAAGAATGTGATCAATTTTGAACTACAACCACACCCAGTGAACTCTATAATTCCCTCCTTTGTCTGTCTTTTTAATCAACCCCTTTCAGTTTTACCCCAAAAATAAAAATAAAAATGTGCTCGCCAAAATCTAACGGTTAACTAGTGCTTATCAATCTTGGTGATAAATTAGTGGATAATGAAGTATGAGTTTGGCATAGTGGGATTTCCATGCAAAGTGGTTGTTGAAACTTGCAATGGTAGTTAAAATAGTGATTGCGATTTAAAATGACATCTATATTGACATTTGATCATCAGAGCCCAAATGCTTTAAAAATGTCATTTTCGCTAAACTTGGCGTTGGCATTTGTCTTCTCATTTGAGATGCTCTTATATGCAAGACTAGGTCACAAGCCCAAGTCACTACCAAAATTGTGCAACTCAAAGAATTTGGCTCTAAATTCAATTTGAAGTAGAAAATTTATTGCTACCATGATTAATCTTAGATAGGTAGAATGATAGTGGGGAGAGTGATATTCATTGCTCTGAGATTGAAACAATCCAATGGTTTAAAGTGAGCAATACCACACCTTTAATAGTAAAAGTCCCTCCTTCCATAGTATATAGATATGGGCGTACTACATGAAAACACCAGATTCCCATCCAAAAGGGTTCGTCGACCCAATGCCAAGAAATTTCTGCCACCCCAGTACGAGGTAAGCACCCATTGGGCAGTTCACAGAAAGCGGGACCAGCCTTTGAGACTTCTTCATCATTAATTTGTTGTCGTATATGAGCAAATAAGACTGCACATTTGACACTCCCTACACCCTCACAGAAAGCCGTACGTTTGTGGCTTCACAAAAAACGTCTTCGATTTTATTTCGTTGAAAAAACGGACTGAAATCACAACTGTTATAACCGCTGCGTTGGGGTTATAACCGGCGTGATCAACAGCCTTTCCCTTCTCCATTAAGTTGGCTTTTGGTCGAATTCAGAAACACAGAGGAAATCCATATTCGTTCTTGAATCTCTGTTTTATCCGATTATTGATTTCATATGTATACCACCGAAATACTCTAATCTGAAAGTGATCCACACGACTCAGAGATTATCCAAGTTCTATTGATTCATATACACACCCAGAAATCCTACACATTATCATTAGCGAAGCCTCCTCGATTCCTTCCGATTCTGCTCTCATTTCCAATTTCCCCTTTGTCTCGTAATTTACAGTGCGAAATTGATTTGGGTGTTCTGCAAAATCCCACTTTAATGACTCTGTTCACAAATTGAGTTGTTTCAAATGTTGGGTATTTTTGAATTTCATCTAATTATTCGTTTCTGGGTTTGGATTTCAGATTGTTGGAACTTCAAAGGATTTGTATGGGTTTGGGTTTTCTTGATTTCATCGTGCTTGATTCTGTTAACACATTCAAAAGAGGGTATGGTCCGTATGGAGGTTTTTGGTGGTGTTGAGGGTTGTATTGGTAAGTGTGGTGGCCACGATAGCGTTGGGTTACGTGGTTAAGGCAGAGTGATAGAGAGCTGTGTTGGCGGTGGGATGTAGAACTGATGGTTCGTAGTAGTAGCAGGTTGGAGAAGGAGGATGACAATTTATTGTCTAAAGGGGCAAAATTGTCAACAAAAACTTGTCAATTGTGGTCCCCTATGCCCCATGGATCGAATTGGATGGAGGAGTGGTTATTGTTACAGGTTTGGTTTAACAGAAGGATGGTTTTGGGTATTCCCCAAACCACAGGGTAGTAGGCTGGTAAAATGCCATACCCTAAGGGTGGTTTGTGACATTTACCCTTAAACTTATTCCTTTCGTCCCTTTCATGTGTCAACTTTTCCTGAGATAAGTGTCCCCAACATGTGTCACTTGCACAAAGTTACTTTTTCATTGTACCAGTACGCATACCATTTTAGAAATTCTTTCTTTTTCACTCTCCAAGAAAGGTAAAACATTACAAAGGACAAATTTGTAAATCTACCAAGTCAAAAACATCTTTTTAATCTACTTGGCAACTTAAATGAAAAAGATACTTATATAATTGGGACGGAGGGAATAAACTCAAAGCTTATGGTAGCTAACAAAAGATTAGCTGATTTAGAAAAGATGTCAACAAAAGGTAAAAGGGAATACATCTACTTTTCCTGGACTTCTGCCCAAATACCAAGTACCCCCGCAATTATCTAAAGTACATGAACCTCCCATATTTCAAACTCTCTGGAACATTCCCCTCCTTAGTCATATTTTCTCCCTTAACACTGGTGATCATTTGTGAATTAATCCCTAACGTTCCCTTTAGTGAATATAAGTCAAGTCATATTTGTTGAGTTGAGGGAGAGGGAGGGCTAGTGACTTTAACGAATATGAAATAAATGTGTGCTAATATGTGCTAAATGATCTAAACAATGTATCCTAACTTTTGGGATTTAATTTTGGTGGTAAATCAACTATCATCTACTCTGGGAATAAGTTTTCTATTCTCTGTTTGTTACAAAAATGTTCTTGACTACGGTCAAAACCAGAAATATTTTGCCAAAATCATTGCTGCACCACGAGTACATCCGAGAGAATCTTTGTTTACCAATTCAACTTCAACCATTGAATAAAACCTAAATAAACAGTATGATTAACCTACAAGTAAAAGTCTCGCTTCGTATTACAAAAAGAATCAATAGGAGCAGAGACAGTTCGCGTAGTAGGACACAGACAGGGATCTCTTATTATGACATGGCTGCTTGCCGGATTCTTCTTAACTCTCGAATTTAGTTCAATATTTTACGAATTTAGTCTTTTCCGAAATTTGTTCTGTATATGTTATCATAAGGAACAGCTATTTTGAGGGCGTTGTGGACTTTTCACTCTCTCCGTTACCAAGTCACCATTATAGGGGGTGTCAAGTGAATTTCCAAAAAAGGGGTCCAACTGTCTTTTCGCCTAAATATAGGGGGTCCAATTGTCTTTTACCCATTTAGATTTAAATGCCTCTTCTATTTATTACAGGATAAAATAGTGAAAAAATTTGAATCGCCAAATTTAGCGATATGGATCGTTAGTGTTCCGTGTTTTGGAACGCGTCAACCAATTCACAATTCACTGGGTTTTGGGGAATTGTGGTAACTTTGTTTTTCTTGATAATTAAAGACAAAACGGCAAAAGTACAAGATTGATCAACTCGTGTGTTTGATCATATCACATAAGTCAAACGAGGGCAGAAGTTTGAGCCTATATTTTCTTCAAATCTTCACTTTGAGCCTATCCACGTGCAGTTCTGATTAGTTATATGTTGATTTGATGTGGAGGGTGTTGGATTCAATTTGTTATTTAGCACAAACGGTGTTAGTTTACAAAATGCGTATTTACGCTGGACCTCATGTGAGGGAAACCTTATTTTTATTTTTTAATCTCATATACATCACTTTAATATGTTTTCTTGCAGAATGAACGGCAAAGCCGACTACCTATGCTTGAAAATGAAGTGCGCCAGTTTCTTCTTCATCCAGTGGTATGGCAATCTATCTGTCATGCTCGAGGTTTTACGTTTGATGCTAGTGGTCCATAAAGCTGTGCACTGTTTCTTCATTTTATGCCTTCTTCTTCATACAGCCCGGTATACCTTTGGAGTGGGCGGAATTTGTAAGCAGGGTTCGCAATCGTGAAAACCCTTTACACTGGTTAGCTTCTCTGATACTTTTATTGAACTCTCAAGCTTGCTTTAGTTTGTATCTCATGTAAAATAATTTGTATTTGCTTGAACATCTTTTTGGGGTGTGCTGGTCATGCAGGTACAATGATGAAGATATCTTTCTCAGAGGTGTATTCGAGGAACTGAAAACACGTCATGGGCTGTAGATTACCAAAGGGATGATATGGTATACATGTCTTTTACTCTTAATAACATTTCCTGAAAACCATGAATTGCTGTTTCCTTAATACTCTCCATTCCAGAATTGTAATGATCACAAGCTCGCGAGAATTTTACAATTCCATGGATAACTGGATGTGCCTTCCTTCCCAAACCAACTAATACTATTTTAGGATTTAGCAGTCATGAATCTCTTGGAGGTTTTGGGTATGCAGTGCTTATTACCTAAGTAGATAATCGTCTCAAAAAGAGAAAAAGAAGTCGACGAGAATGGAATATTTCTAATTTGATATTTTTGTCCAAATCCTGACTTATAGATACGTTTTCTATCCCCTAAATATTGTGATCGGAGCATTTTATCTGTTGTTTATCTGTTGAATCCGTATGTACGTGTGTGTGTGCATGTGCTGCTTTTCCATTCTGTTTCATCAGAGAAGTATTTCACATCGAAATGCTTAAACCATTACGATCACACACCAATCCCAACCTTACCACCTCTGCAGCTTTCTTAGCCCACTAAAGGTACCAAAATTCTTTAGAAGTGAGAAAAATCCTCAAAAATCACAGTAGAGGATGGGATGATACGAGCATTTGATCATCTCCATCTGAAGTCATCATAGGAAGAAACCAAATCTTGGATTTGTTTCTCCCTCTTTCAGACACATCAAAATTTACTAGATTATGGTTTTGTTATAAATGAAAATAGCGTGATGTTATCTCAATCAGTGCATAGTTGGCTCCTAAAGGTGTCTGAGTCTCCAACCGTAGCTCAGCCTCTCCCCATCCCTTCACCTTCACCTTCACCTTCACCTAGGGGATCCACTTGTTTTCCCCTTCACCTCCCCCTTGACATTTCACTACGCCGTCTCCAATCGGATAACTTCTATCATCTTTGCATAATTGATTAATAATTAAAGTAATAATAAAAACAATAATTAAATTATAAATAAATAACTGAATTTTTATCAATGAAAATTACAAGAAAAACGAGACATTATTAAAGTTTTTGAGAATTTTGTTAGACTAATAATTAGAACATTATTGAAACAATAATTGAAGTCCCAATTACTACAACAACAAAAATACTACGATTACCAATGTTATCAAGATCGCGATCCCACATAGGATCGTAGAGTGCCCCACATGATTGAGGATTGTACGATCCGATTGGGATCGTAAGATGATAAGATCCCATCTAAACTGTATGCTTATTTTTTATTCATATTGTGACCACTTTAATGACTTATTTTCAAGTTCTTAATATCATGAAAATGAATATACAAACGCAAAACCTAATATACTATGGAGACATATCATTACATAAACATCGTCATAACACTCATATAATAACAAATTAACAACATAGATAAGTCTTAAAATAGTCAAGCACAAAGCATAGCATTACTACACATTCAAGAAAACCTAAAGTTTTAAGCTTTCTATTTTGGGTCAATTGTAAATGAGGCTTTAATGGTTGGGCTATTCAAAGAAGCCCAAATTTCTATTTTTTTACACTGCAGATGGCCCAATGTACTGACCCAAACAATAAATTTAGAAACAGTGGGATCTTAACGATCCTACGCCATCCTACAATCCTACCAGCAATTCCATCCGATCCTATGGAATTCCGATCTTCCATGCAATCCCTGCACGGGATTCTACCTCAGGATAGTACGATCCAGATCGCGATCCTGACGACGATTACTATAAACTGATAAAAAAACTATTACATTAAAATAAAAAAGAAATATTACAATAAGTTTTGCTTACTATTTGACTTAATCAAACTGCTATATAATTTATTTGTATATATTTTAATTTTCAAGCTAAATAATTAAATAATACAAAAAATAAAAATTGCCAAAACGGATACACAAATATGTTGGGAATGTTAAACATGAAGTTATGTTACAATCAAGATAATTATATGATTAATTATTTTAATTAAATATCTAAATTTTATAATATAATACAATCAATGATGATTAAATTTCTTAACTACCTAAAGCACCCACTTCATAGCCATCCCATGAGGGATGGCCATAAGTCACCTAGAGCGAGAGTGGGAGCGCGAAAGCGTCAAAAGTTGAAATTATTGTATTTGAGAGCGGCATGAGAGCGTATATACATAATATTCATTTAAGGTGATTTTGGAAGGATTGAATCTTAAACTCAAATAGGGGTACACAATTACATAGTTGACATCTTCTTCCCTTTGTTCAAAGTTGGTTTCCCATATGCTTCCTCATTAAGAAAATGTATAATTGCACGAATTAGTTGTGCAAGTTCATTTTCCTTTAGGTATCTAAGGTATGTGTTTTCTGAGTCCAAAGTAGAGCTACTTGAAGTTACAGTAGGTATGAACTTTAACATTTGCTTTGTTTAAAACCCTGGTTCTAATAGTAGAAGGCTAACTTAAGATGTGTTCGGCCTTGTTGGTTCAAGGTGATTTCTTGGCATGTAACCCAGGCACAGGGAAAAGAGCAACCCACTAATCGAGTTTTGAATTCTTGAGAAGACATTTGGAGCTTTTAAACGTGAGTAAAACGTCCCAGGTATTTAGCTTCTTTGCGTGTAGGTAGAAAGGATTTGAGAGTGCGTACGTCTGTCCCACATCGACCATGGAGAAGCAACATCTCCTAATTCAGCTTATAAAATGGTTTGATGGGCACTCTTTCTTATTGTGCTGTTTCACTTGAGTAAAGCTGGCCTGAGTAAATATATTGATTGTTGGGCCTGTTTCAATTGGGCCTTTACAGTGTTAATAGTCAGTTCGCCCCTAATTCTCACTAATAGTCAGTTCGCCCCTTTTTATCAATAATAAAGCGCGCTCTGAATTTTTTGGAGCCGCGTTTTTTGGCCGAATTCGCCTTCAAAGCGCCGGAGCGTGATTTCGGAGCGCGACCGTTGACCTAGGTGGACGTTTTAGGTTATCTAGAGATGGCCTAAGGGGTTCTCCACTTTCCCTTTTTCACCCCCACCAGTTCCTCTTCACCGGTGGAGACGACAACCCTCACCTCTTTCCCCATCCCTTCCATTCAAGGTGTCAGGCGGCATTCGCGTCTCAGTTTCAAAAAAATGGTCCACATGCACAGGGATTTGTGAGGGAGAGAGCATAGGGATCTCTATGCACAGTAGTGTGGTTGTGATATTACATAGAGAAGGTAGATGAGGACTGGAAAGAGGATGACCATGAGCTGTAAGGGACTAAGGGTGTCCATGGGCAGGGCTGGACCGGGCCTCATCAAGCCCATTCTCATGGGGCCGAGGTAAATTTACCAAGCCGGAGCCTGGGCTGGCTCATACATCGGATTAAACTTGAAGGCCCAAGCCCATTAAATTTACAATTTCTAAGGCCCGAGCCCGAAATTTGTGCAAAGTAGGTGATAACTTTAAGAAAAAAGACACTTTCACGGTTTCACCCCCTCTAGTTTCATTGAAGGATACTTTCAACCCCTCTAGTTTCGAAAAGGGCACTTTCACCCCTTCAGTGTGCCGAACTTCAAGTAATTTACACTCTCTGGCTGTAACACCCTTATTCTGGGAGTGGGTTTAGAGACCAATTCGACCCCCATATCATGCAAACAGTCTAATATACCGTTGGGTAAGGCCTACAATTTTCATAAGATGAGGGCAAATTTCTCCCAAAAATTATTTTTATTGACGGTTCCCAATCCAACACTACGGTGTAACAATATGGGGTGTACACGGGATACAGGCTCAAAGGCCCCCATTAAACTACCCTAAGCAGAAGGTTTGGCTTTGTCTGTTTTCTTTCTTTCTGTTGTGGGGATTTTACCCCGTTGCTTTGTAATCATTTCTATTATCTATGCTATTCTATTGTTTCATGTGGAAAAAAAAATATGGGGTGTACATTTTTAAAGTTTGGCACAATGAAAGGGTGAAAGTGTCCTTTTTGAATTAATCCGCCGTGTAAATCTTGTAGTTCTACTTCTGATTCCCACTTGTTCATCAAGTGCACAACTGCTAGAGCTCTTTGGAGAGTTGTTCCTATTTCTAGAAAACCAAATTCATACCTATCTATTCAAAGTTGGATAACAAGTTGGCTGCGTACAAATAAAACTAGACACAATATGGATTGGTGCTGGATCACAGCTACTCTCTGGTTCATTTGGAAGAATAGACTCAAGAAAGTTTTTCATGATTCTATAATCTCACAGAAAGATCAAATGTTCATTCAAGTTCAAGCTTTAGTTTCTTATCTGGCAACTCAATCTGCAAATTTGGAAGATGTTGGAGGCAGCACCAGCTGACTACAGCAGCTGACTTGGTATTTTAGTACAATAATAATACATTTGCATTCCTTTCTCATTGCGTGGTTGCTTGCTGCAGATGTGCAGCAGTTTCCTTCTTTCAAGAATGCATATGTTCAAGCTTTGGGTCAAGTTCGAGTTTCTCCAATCAAGCATGGTGAAGATTAGAGGATGTTTTCTTGGATATTTAGGTGTTGTTGGGTTGTATTTGTGGTTATCTTCGTTTATGTAATCTTCGGCTAGGTCTATGTAATCTTCGGGTAGGTTCATGTAATCTTCGTTTATGTAATCTTGGGTTAGGTTTTGGTCAGTTTGTTAGTTGCTGGGTGAAAATTTTTAGTTTTAATTCTTTAGGGATGCTTGGTTCTTTTCTTTCTTGTTTGTTCTCTGGAAGTTCTCACCCTTGTACATGCTGTTATGAATGAAGTTCTTCCCCTTATGTGCAAAGACATATTGTTCTTAGGGGTTATGACTTCTCCGCCGTAATGTTTCTGATGGATTATTGATACTTCATCTATGATATTTTTCTCAAACAGTACGGACTTTTAAGTTTTGATGTAGGTGTAGGGGGTTAGATGAATGGTAATGGTCAAGGACAAGGAAAAAGATGGGTTCTTGGTGATATTGAAAACTTCTTGGTGATATTGGAAACCTCATCGATGGGAAGCTTCAAAACCACATATGTGCACAATGTTGTGCTGCCAACAAGGGTTCCGCACCAACGTCTCTACTAATTGGGTTTGACAAAGTTAGTGACGAAGTTAAACACTTGTTGGAAATCGGTTTAGAGGAGATGTAACCACTTGGTACATGTGAGATATAGATACGAGGGTGTAAATGTTTTGCTTTGTTTTTTCAGTTTATTTTTTCTTCCTAATTTTGTATATTGTCATTAGCTTGTTGGTGATGTAGATATGATGGTGGTGGTGGCGGCGGCGGTAAAGAACATCAAGAATTAATCTTTGATGCATTTGATAAAAAACTCGTCAACAACAGATAGAGATCAAAAGTATCAGGCTAAATTGCACCGGAGGTACCCATATTTCGTAAAAACGAGCAAGCAGGGACCCAAATTTTTCCAATTAGTCTAACGGCATGGCAGTTAGCGACATGTACTTACTTGCTCGAAAATACAAAATTTAGGAGCCGTGATGCTCGATTTGGAAATTTGGGTACCTACTTGTTCGTTTTTACAAAAGTATTGGTACCTCCGGTGCAATTTAGCCAAATTATCAAGACCATTGTATAATATAATTCAAGCCTCTTGTTTGGCTGAAAGAATAAGCAAAGTTTCAATAAGCCTTGGCCCACCCACCACCAAGCCATTTTCACTCCTGCCTATTTTACCCTCAAAACTCTACAAACACTCACTGTGCAAATTCACTCCCATCCGACAGATCACAAAGGGAAAAATAGAGAGAAGTGGGTTGAGTGACGAGAGTTCCTTCACGACCTCAGGTCAGCTTCCTTCTCTTACCATTATGCTTTTTCTTTTTCTTGTCTCTTTGAACATTTTTTTTCAGAGACCGATCCATTATTGAAAGTTAAATTTTCACAACATGAACTGAAGTTGGAACCTAATTGGTGTTGGGTTCTTACATTATTGTTTCTATTTCTTCCATGGTTTTCTACGAGAACTAGATTCACAAACTACTAATTTCATTTAGTATCAAAATTGCCAACACATTATTGAAAGTTCAATTTATGCCACTATCCCACACCTAGTCCCTGAAAAAAAAAAAAAACACTGATTTATAGGTACTCTTTGCATCACTGTAAATCTATCAATCCCATCATTGTTACCAGTGCTATAGTTAAGCCAACAAAAACCTCAATTTACTGCTATTACTTCAACAATACTTTCTAACTTCCTCTCACCCTCCTCTCTTCTCTTCTCTTCAGCTTGATTTGGAGTTATGTATGCAGCAGCAACAGGTGGAGATAACACAATGGGCTACATTAAGCCCGATCCTTCCGGGGGGCCGAACAAGGTGCTGTTTAAACTAAATCACTTTGGCGCTCCTTGGCAGGAAGGCAGTCTTGTGGAGTACCAAGATGTTGCAGAGGCCAAGAGGGTGTTCGGTGCCATGAAGCATACCTATGTCAATATCCGATCTCTTGCGACTCCGATCTGCTACAAGAACAACCTTATTCTCTTTGAACGGTGCTCGGATGATTATGCTTTCACGACACTGGTGGCTGAAGGTTTCCCCCTCCGAGAAACTTGGGATACAGTGAGGTACTGGTATCTATCTATCATGTGTTGTTGGATTGTCCTGTTCCTTGTTATGTTATGTTATGTTATGTTATGTTCTTTTCTTTAATTTGTTTTGTTTATGCTAGACGGTCATAATTCTTATATTACACAAAATTCTTCATTTGCAGTACAACATTCTAGGTTATGAAAACATAACCGACATAAAACAAATGTTGGACTGCAAACCCCTACATGCAAACTTAACCCTTAAATCTAAATCATTAACTTGAAGTATTCAAATTAATAGAGATGTGTATTAGAATAAATTATTTAACAAATGGCATGATTTCATTGGTTTAGAAGGTCTCTGTCCATTTTCTGGCTATTGTTTTCTGTCCAATTAGTATTTTTCTTCTTCTACATATATCTAATATAACAAATACAATGTTATGTGTAATGCACGTGCTCAAAACTTGTATATATAATGTTGCAGGACCGCTATTTCAACGATGTTTGATATGCATGAATGGGGGGTAGGGGGGCTGCCTCCTGAGGTGTCTGATTTTGTGCGAACGGATCGATGGGATTACTACTATCTCTATTATGCTTCCACAAGAAGGGAATCATGTGGGACAGACGCCCAATGGGAAACGGTAGTTCAACAAGACTACCTTCGGATGGAGAAGTTTGTGAGAAAATTAATCCACGACGAACCTCCAAACTCGCTGGATTTGATGAAGTCCGAAGCACTATTCAATCATTTCGTGAATGTTCTTCACGACTTCTCCACAAAGTGAGAAACTTTCATCTTCTACTTTTCAATAATGCAAATTGATGTTTTTTATTCTCCAATACAGATTTGTGACTCTGTTGCATTCAAATGGTACTTAATAGGTCTTACGAGGACAAGCAAAAACACAAATCTTTAGTTCTGAGACATCCCCTCCTCATGAGCTATGCTCAAATCCAGGGATTCCTCCGCGTGGCGGGATGGAGATGCCCACGCAGAGACTCAGACAGTGGACCGAACGCTGACGCCGTTAGGAGCATAGATGACGTTGATTGGATAACCAACGTTAGCTGTGCTAATAACTGGAGGTATCTTGCGCGCATGGCTAGTAAACCGAACCATTACCGCGGTTCCTATTTCTTGTTGTTCTGTTACGATCTCATAAATAATGCGAATGAGTTCAACCTGGTTAGTAAATTTCTCTTCGTTATTTTTGTTATATTGTATATGTTTATTAATTACTGCTCGTTTACTCTAAAAGATTTACTAATCGAACCCACTGCAGTGGGCAGATGGCTTCAGCTGGCCGCGGATGTTCCAACAGTTCGAGGAGTTTTATCCGTCCTACCTTGGTCGTTTGTGGGCTGCTCTCGATGAGCGTGGTGTGTGCCCGCACGTGGACCCGTAGCAATGAGGCGTGGAAAGCACTAAGAACAAGTAAATGTCCGAATGTTCAGAATTCGAAAATCTTGCTTGTAGTTGTTCTGTGATGAAGGAAACTATCAAGGAAACTATCAACACCTATTCTCTGAAATTCTAATTCATAGTTGTTTATGCTTTACTGTTTTGTTGATCCTGCATCCCTTTTGAATCAACTTAAATTCTAATTTATAGCCATCAATGAGTGTTTTATGAACCTTTAATACAACTATTTCTCCTTCAATGTGACTTGGGCACTAGATTTCTCTGTTACGGGCACAACTTGAAGACGGTGTTTAGATAGAAGCAACTTGAATTTTCTGAACTTGACCATTTGATCGTACTCATCACAACCGTCTCCGAGGAGAGGATCATCAAACTCACCTTCAAGACAATGGTGGTTTGATCTTGCTAACCAATTTGTTTTGCTTAGTTGGTGTTTATTGTTGCAAATCTGTGGGTTGCAAGAGTTGTGTTATTGCCGTGGTTGTGGCCACAATGGTGGTTTGATCTTGCTAACCAATTTGTTTTGCTTAGTTGGTGTTTCTAGTTTGGTTTGAACTAGATTGTTGGAGGTAGCAGTTAGGTTCTTGGTTTGTGTTATCATTGGCTTGGTCAAAGGGGTATATAGATGCTCCCTCACATGTGAGTGTCTTTTGGTTTAGGGTTTAGGGTTTAGACACAAATGACAAGAGAAAGGTGCATTTGGTCAACTGGAATACTCTGTGTTTGCCCAAAGATTCGGGTGGTTTGGGTATTAAAAAAAGCCTGAATTCAAATCCTTGCTTTGGTCAGTAAGCTCACTTGGAGTATGCTTTTTGACAACAAGTCCCTTTGGTGTAAGGTCATTTCTAACAAGTATTGCCCTAATGGTTCCATGAACTGTGCTAGGACTACTAATTCTTCTTATATTTGGAAGGGCATCGTGGCTACTAGAAGTCTAGAACTATTGTTAACAAGCAAAAACAAAAATAATGTCAAACGGAATGTGGGCAATGGTCGTAAAGTCTCTCTCTGGAGAGACTGGTGTTGTGGCAAGGAACCACTATGCATCAGATACCCTCATCTTGTTAACAATGATTCTGTTAGCTCTCTCATTGATGATTCTGGTAACTGAAGTCTCAATGAGATTAGTAGATTTATATATTCTCCCCTGAGGAAAAATATCAGATTACAAAATGTGCTTGCCACCTATACTGTGCATGAAGATGCCCCTTTCTTCGATAAGTCAAATATGAACTGTTTTACTGTCTCTGCGGCTTATCACAGTTTTGATCAAAATCAGGGTTGTATTTCGGATCCTTCTATATCTAGAGGAGATTGGATCAACCTCGGGAAGCTCAAAATTCCCTATAAGATAATTCATTTCATGTGGACTATCTTGCATGACAAAATCATGAATCATTTTACTAGAAAAATCAGAGGCTTCCTGCCACTGATGATTGCACCATTTGTGGCATTCCTGAAGACTGTGTGATCATGTCTTTAGAAAATGCAAAGATGTTACTAGCATTTGGTGTTATTGTTGGGATGATAACTCGAGCACTTCTCAAAAGAAAGTGCTGGAAGGGGAATAGTAATCATAACATATGGTTTGCTTATACTCTCTGGAATATTTGGTTAAGAAGGAACAAATTTGTCTTTTAACAACATTCTTGACTCTTGGGAAACTCCCTCTTTTCTTATTTCTAAGCAGGTTAAGCTTAACCAGGAAGCTTTCCTTCTTTCCCTCTCTGACATTATTTTTTTGCCTTGATAATCCTAACAGCCAATGGTGTTCTCCTTTTTCAGATTCTATCAAACTAAATGTGGATGGTTGTATGAGGATGAATCCTGAGAAGGCAGGCTTTGGAGTACATGGGAAAGCTGAGCAACACTACAAGCCTTGAAGCTGAGATATGGGGTACCAGTATTTATAGAGGAATCACTATTGCTTTTCAGAAAAATTGGAAAGTGGTGATTGAGTGTGATTGCAGTTGATATCTTCAATGGTGTTAATGATGGTCCTGCCTCCATGAAAGCCCAAATTACTGATGGGATCTTCTTCCTTAAATACTATCAATGGACAAGTGAAGATTAACAACAGAGATGCTAATGAGGTGGCCTTGGCTAATCTTGGTACTGAACAAAGTGAAGACCTGTGCATCTTGAAAGACCAACCAGAAGCTGTTAGGGGGCTTATGATAGCTGATATCATGGGTATTGGGATGTTTCTGTAAGCAGCCTCTGTGGCTGGGCTTTTGTTTGATTTCTGTTTGTGTGTTTGTTGTTGTTTACTTTCCAGTTGGAACTAAAAAAAGTGAGTGTCTTTTGGTTGCTACCATGGAGACATGATTGATTATGTCACTACTGTGGGAAGGCTGAAGGTATCACATGGCTTGGGAGATGAATTCTGAAATGAGGTTGGTTTTAGGGGTAATTTGTTGCAAGGTCTCTATCTACCAAAGTAGTGTTCACATTTTCATCACCTCATAGCTGACTTGGACTCATTTAGTGTGTCTTGGACTCATAGCAGTCTAGGCAAGGGAAGGTTTTGTAAAGTGCATTTAGTGAGCATTAAGCTGATATGGTAGCAGTCTAGGCATGTGCATTTAGTAAGTTATGTAGTACCAGTTTTTTTACTATGTTTTGTCTATTTCTTTTTTGTTTGACTTTTTCACTCGTAATTGAGTTATTTTGACCCGGTGATTTGGAGAACAAGACGATGTAGTTTTTAATAATTTTGCATTGTGTTGTAGAGAAAATTTTTATCTTCAACTCCATGCAAAAGTTGTCAGAAAATAACATCGTTTTACTATCCAAATCACCGGGTCAATATGATCCAGTGAATGGTGATATATAGTGATAGGAAGAAAGAGAGGGAACGAAGGAAGTAGTGCATTTTATGATGTACTTTGGTTGTACTAGGTTTTTAGTGTTATAATTAGCTATGTTGTAATTTATTATAGCATAATCAAGTTGGTGTGTGCCGATCCCAACTGTGGGATTGAAGACAGTCGGATTAAAATATGTTTCTAGGATTAAAGGAAATTATATAATCTCCAAATATGCAGATGGACTCACGTAATTGTTCAAGCTTTGGGTCTAGTTCCAGTTTCTCCAATCAAGCGTGGTGAAGATTAGAGGATGTTTCTTGGATATTTAGTTGTTGTTGGGTTGTATTTGTGGTTATCTTCATTTATGTAAGGGTAAATTACAGATACATGACTTGTGGTTTGGGCTCGGTTCGCTTAAGTGACCCGTGGTTTGAAAAGTTACACTTAACTAATCTGTGGTTTATTCCGTCTTTCAGATAGGTTTTCCGTCTACAAATTCGTTAATAAACAGTTTGTCAACTGCATTTAACCCCCTCTAGTACTTTTTTTTTGCAAACACCCCCTCTGGTTCAGTTCAACTTAAACAAAAAATGATTCTCAAAAATCAAATGAACTTAAAACCAAAAAAAAAAAAAGTAACTAAATTTTTTAAACAAAAATTTGAAAACACTTGAATGAATAAATAGCAAGGAAGAATTTTTCTCAAAAGAAGTAACGAGGAACAACATTCATCTTCCTTTCATCCTACAAGAAGAACAAACACTATGTTTGGATTCTAAGATTTGGTGAGAAAGGAAAAGAATTGGTGAGAGAAGGTTTTCTCATTCGTGTTTGGATTACTTTTTAGGTGAGAATCCATGAGAATTCGTGAGAAAGCATGAGAAAAAAAATCTCACATAATTCAATTTTTCTTTCTCACCAAAAGTGATGAGATTTGGTGAGAAAAGATACTAGACAAGTGTCAATATTTTTGTTGTGACAAAATTAACCATAAAAAAGTAAAATATTGTCTTATCATAATAATAATGAAGGTTATTTTGGTAATATCTTTAAAATGATTTCTTTTCTTTTCCATTATTATGCTAACCAAACAAGGAAGGTGAGAAAGTATAACATTTTCTTATCATTTCTCACTCAAGTAATCCAAACAAGTATGTGAGAAATCTAAATCATTTCTTATCATTTCTTTTCTCACATAAATTAAAGTTTCTCATCATTTCTTTTCTCACTTGATTCACAAACATAGTGAAAAGGAAGAGGAGATGTTGAGTTAAACATGAAATTTCGAACCCCAAATCAACCTAAACCATAGCAACACTGATTCTTCAGATTCGAGAACCTCTTGCAGCAGCAACATCAGCATAAGTTGCAAACCCGGATTCGTCCTTAAATTCCTTCATTCCTTCCTCTTCTCTCTCTTTGTTCGATTATGCTTCTCTGATTTCGTCCAATTGCGAGAATTAACCCAGAAACCCATGCCTTTGCAGCCCACAGAATCAACATCAAACCTTTCCGTTAAACCCCTAAATCACCACAATCGTTGTTCCCTCGCTTAACCCCACATAAATTCGAAAATTTCAATTCGAATCGAAAATTTCAAATAGAATGATCGATGAGAGAGACCAAGAAGAGGGAACTCCGAAATCGAAACACCCATGTTCACTTCGAAAATTTCAATTCGAATATGGGTTTTGAGCGAACTCTGCACCAAGTCGAAGAAGAGGGACGACGGTGGTGGTACTAACCGCGCAGTTGCGTTGTTTGAATCTGAGCACCACTGTGTAATGAATTAATTGAGGCGGTGAGAAGTAGTGTTTGGGTGGAATAATGGTGGGCAGGTGGTTGTTGTCCCAAGGTTGCCGTTCCCATATAGAGGAAAGAAAGAAAACAGGTGGGCAAAAACTAACAATGGCTCCCTTGTTTGATTAGTTCTCAAGATTTGTTGCTGCTCATATTCCTTTTTCTCCACCTTCCTCTCTCCTCCTTCCTCTTCGTTTTTCAACTTTTTTTCCTTTTTATTTATTTTTCATATTTTATTTATTTAAAATGTCTTTCTTAACATTAACTTTAATTACTGGGGTTGAATTGTAATTAGTCAAACTTTTTATTAACGGAAAAATGAACGGAAAAGTTATCAGAAAGACGGAACAAACCACAGATTAGTTAAGTGTAACTTTTTATACCACGGGTCACCTTAGCGAATCGAGCCCAAACCACATGTCATGTATTTGTAATTTACCCTTTATGTAATCTTCGGTTAGGTTTATGTAATCTTCATTTCGGTTAGGTTTTGGTCAGCTTGTTAGTTGCTGGGTGAAAATGCTTCGTTTTAATCTTTAGGGATGTTTTTTTTTTTTTTTTTTTTTTGAAAGTTCTCACCCTTGTACTTCTCCGTTTCCGATGGATTTTTGATACTTCTATTAACCAAAGCATTGGACTGGGCTACAAGGAATGGAGGCCCAATAGCACTGAAGACCCAAGAAAGCCTGAAGCCCAACAAGATTATCGAAGAAGCCCACTTATATATCAGAAGGACCATTTTGTAATGAATAACAAACTTTATCGAAACCTTAGCTATTTCCTAAATCTTGGTTTGTGGAACGGTCACATTTGAGACCGTTCGATCTCTTGTATATCTTCAAGGTTCATTCTCTAAGAAATGCAATCGTCCAATTCATTTATGTGTTGTTCTTCTCTCTCTTTCACCGAGAACTTCGTCTCCCTTTCATGAAACCGTAATCGGGTTTTCAAATTCATCTATGATTTTTTCTCTAACGATACGGACTTTTCAAAATTTATGGTATCAGCTCTGTTTAAATTGTAGTGTCGGGCCCGTTGATGGCAAGCTTCAAAACCACATTTGTGCGCAATGCTGTGCTGACAACAAGGGTTCCGCACCAGCTGCCTCTACTAATTGGGTTTGACAAAGTTACACTTGGCTTCGAATTGGTTTAGAGAAGATGTAACTCTTTCCTCTCAACCACTTGGTACATGTGAGAGATTTAGGTACCAGGATGTATTTTTTTTTGCATGTTATTATTAGCTTGTTGTTGAAGTAGATATGGTGTTGGCTGTGGAAATTTGGTGGTGGTGGAGAACTCCAAGAACATGAAACACATAAAACAAACCATGGCAAAACCTCAAAACCAAACAGGGCCGTTATTTATTTTTATTTTATTTTTGCTTTACGGACGGAACCTAAAGTAGGGTGCATTCCGTTGTCAATTTTTCCGTTACAAGGGGTGCTTAGTTAATTTCCAAAATAACGGGGGATCTAAAAGACTTTCCGCAAAAAGCTAGGGGCCCAAAAAGATATAAACTACACTTAGGAGGAGTGGGAAACACGCGGTGGATATGTTTTGTAACTACCACTCTGTCCCAGCTCTTTCTTCCCAATTTGACTTTTGTCACTATTCACTGGGTCACTTTGACCCGGTGATTTGAATGGCAAACCGATATAATTTTTTGATAATTTTTTCATGGTGTTGTAGAGTAAAAGGTGCTCTATATTATGATGAAAAAATTATCAAAAAACCGTACTATTTTGCTATCCAAATCACCCGGTCAAAGTGACCCAGATACGAGTCAAAAAAGTCAGATGGGAAGAAAGAGCTGGGACGGACTGGTAGTTATGTATCCCCAAATGGAGCGATGGGTCACAAACTCATTTTGTAAAAAGGTCTGTTATCTTATCGATGCATGTTCATAGTTTGGTAGTACCTATGAAATAAGATATAGCAATCTTTTGCAGTAATACACCCCCACCCCAAACGTTGTACTTTTTGTTGGTCCTGAAGCTTTTTTTCAGAATGTTCGTTTCCTCCAACGTTAGCTGCGGCATAAGTAGGTGGTACTATACTAGGCATCATTTGGTTCAATTTTCATTTTACTCGTGGTGACATTTGGTTTTACATTGCCGTGCTTCATTCAAGTAACAAACTTTTTTCTGAAAATGAACACATAAAATATCCAGCCCACTTTACTCCAAGTTGCTTACATGAGCTAAGTAAGCTTGAAGCTTCCCAGCTAAAATGTCGTCGGCTCGGTCATCTAATTACTCGCATATTCCAGTAGGGAGATCTTCTACCTTAGGCTTGTGTTCTTCGTTTTCTTGCCCAATGATGCAGATGAAAACCCTTACCAGGAGAACAATTTATTGTATGATAAACACCTTAGAGACCTTCGGGAACTCAATGTCTCTACCCTCATCCTCCCATAAATGCAACCCCCGTTTCTAAATCAAAAATGTTATATGTACCAACTTAAGTGTCCCAGTTTGGTCCCAACATGTCCACATAATCTATGCTAAGATGTGGCAGTGTTAGGAGATGCTATTGGGACCTCTATGTTAGGATGTGAGCATTACTCTTTCCAACTATTACTAGAAGTGCCAACAGAAGAGTTGATGAACGAGTCCCAACAGAAGAGTGACTGATAATTAAAAACAATATCGGAACAATAATTGAAGTCCCAATTACTAAACCAGGGCCGGCCCTAGAAAGTTGGGGGCCTAAAGCACGTAAAAATGTTTGAGGCCCCTTCTTTAAAAAACTATACAATTTACTTGTAGCTTAAAAAAAATTGATTTTAATACTTGTGTGTGATAAATTGGTTTGATTATTTACAAAATAAGTAAGGTTGATTTTGATAAGTATTGAATAAACTTTATACTCTTTTAGCAAAAAACAGATCACATATGCAATCAACGAGAATCGAACTTTGGTCTATTTTGTGGCAAAAAGTTGTGTTACCGCCGAACCAACATAAATATTACTATTAATGCAAATTAATTATTTTATTAACTTAACTGTATTTATAAAATAAGGGGGGCTCCCCGGCCCGGTTATCAAGATCCCGACGTAGGATCGTAGAGTATCCCACATGATCGAGGATTGTATGTTGGGATCGGGATCGTAAGGTGATAAGATCCCACCTAAATTGTATGTTTATTTTTTATTCATATGTTTATTTTTTATTCATATTGTGACCACGACTTATTTTCAAGTTCTTAATATCATGATTTATGAGTTGTGTATAGTTTTATAAAGTTTTTTATATTTGTGTGAAGGGTACGGGTCGAGTGCACTACAAGTCTACAACATGATTGTTGAATCTGCATGAGTCTAGCAAATGAGAAAACGAATAAAGGGTTTGAGGCAAAGCAAGAGTCGAGGAAGTAGGCTTACAACTAGGGATGGCAATATGGTCCGATCTGTGATCCGAGCGATTCGGGCCGAATGGATCGGATCCGAATCCGATCCAATTGAAAATGGATCGGATTTGGATCTGGAAAGCCAGATCCGATCGGATTTGGATCTGGATTTGGATATAAGGCAGATCCACCGGGTTCCGACCCGATCCGATCCGACGTATATGTGTGCTTTACAAATATATTCATATTACCTCCCCACTTTCACTTACAAGAAGAATACATTAGTAATTCCAACCTATAAAGCTATTTCTGTTGTGTTTTAGGCTTTATAACTTGCGAACATGCCTTAGCGTATGAAATTCTGTTTATTTCTTATGCTATTTTTTGTATTTATTGCAAACTCAAGTCGGATCCGATCCGAATCCGATCCGACCACGTATTATATGGATCTACGGATCGGATTTGGATCAGCTGGATGAAACCCGATCCGATCTGATCCGAATCCGGTGATGATCCGAACGGATCTGGATCGGATCTGGATCACATTTCTCCTAGTCGGATCTGGATCGGATCTAGCCTGATCCGATCCGGATCCGACCCGTTGCCATCCCTACTTACAACGGTAAGTGGAAAAGAAATTTAGTGCTCCAATAGAGCACCAGTGGTGCTCTACATCTAAAGCGTGTGTGTCAATCACTTAAGAAGTGGTAGACTTCACTGACAGTTTGTATAAATGACGTACTTTAATTGAACTTCTAATAGAACACTGAAAAATTTCTCCGGTAAGTGAGAGACACAACTAATGAAAATGTGCCACATCATTCAGACTAGCTGACTAGACTAATTAACTAGATTTAGAGTGAAACGTCGTTCCTCTAATAATCAGAAGTTTAGTTTATCTAGATAGAGGCCCCTCAGGTCTTAGTAAATGCAAATGAGAAATAGGTTTATAAATTTAATACACCCTCTCCAGTTGGGGTAATTGCAAAATTACACCAAACTTGGACATCATAGAACCAAAGCAGCTTCTACTTGTAGTACTGGTTGAATTCGAATCTTGGCATAAGCTTTTTTAAACCTTTTTTTTTACACAAAGATGAAGTCCCCATCTATTTAATATACACAAATGTCCCTCTAACTTTTCATAAATACATAAAAGACCTGATATTTATTACACCATACAAAACCTTCTGTTCGACGATGAAGTGAAGAAGGCTTCTTGCTTTGGACAAAAAAAGAAGACAACGCACCTCCGGCCTCCCTGCGCCGTTCTTCCATCTCTCCGGCGCCGGAATTTCGCAGGTAAACCCTAAAAATTACTTCTTCTCAAGCTCTTCGTTGCCATTGGCCTGTACAATTTTGTGGCATTACTTGGTGGGGCTAAATTGGTTTTGGAGACCTCTTTGGTTAGGGTTTTGGACCAATACCCAGTTGTGGTTTTAGGGGTAGTCTTGTTGTTTGCTGGGGTTGAGTTGGCAATGTATGTTGTAGGGATATGAAATCCAAACAAGACTTTGTGAGTGCTGCTCTAGGGTTCCTCTGTGGTATGGCTGCTTATTTGTTCTTCAAGTTGAGAGAAAAAATGGGTAAAATCTGAAGAATAAAAAATTAGAAAACTGGGCAATTTCTATCAAAAATTAGAAAACTGATGATCTAAATACGATCTTCTGTGAATTGATATCAAATTAACAGCCAATTTCATGGAAATTGTGAAATTGAGGATTTTTATTGAATGCTTTTTTGACAGTAGTATCTTTTGAATTCGATGGAGCATGCTTTGCTTGATGGCACAATGGGCCACGTTAAGCCCGACCCTTCCGGGGGGCCGAACCATGTATTGGTCAAACTAAATGGCCTGCTTGATGTTTGGAAGAAAGGCACTCTTGTTGAGTATCAAGATCGTGCCGAGGCCAAGAGGGTTTTCAATGCCCTGAAATATACTTATGTCGACATCATGTATGTTGCAACCCCGATATGCTACAAGGATAACATTATTGTCTATGAACGGTGCTCCGATGATGATGCTTACAGTACACTGATGGCTGAAGGTTTCCCCCTCCAAAAAACTTGGAAGACAGTGAGGTACGTGTATCTATCTAGTTTTGTTTGTTCTGTTCCTTGTTATGTTCTTTAGTTTTCTTTTGTTTATGCTAGATGGACATAATTTGTTTGACACAAGGGGTGACAGAAATTAGAAAAAAATATCACATGCAATGATAGTACCAATTAGCTATTCTTATATTACACAAAATTCTTCATTTGCAGTACAACATTTTGGATTTTGGAAACATAACCACCATAAAACAAATGTTGGGCTGCAAAGTACCCCTCAATGCAAACGGAACCCTTAAATTCAAATAAAAAGCTTGAGGCAATAATGAAGTACAATGTCTCATACCTACAAACTTTCGGTGCTAGCAGAGCATCATACAACTATTCAAATTAATAGAGATTTGTATTAGATTAAATTATTTAACAAGTGGCATGATTTCATTGGTTTAGAAGGTTTCTGTCTATTGTTTTCTGTCCATTTATATTCTTCTTCTATAAATGGCTTTGTTTGGGAATCATGGTTTTAGGTCAGGCGTTTGGATTTACTTTCTAGTTTCCAACCATGGCACCAGTTGATGAAGGTTTTTAAAAAGAATAGTGGAATGCACATTTGGATGAAGAAAAGAAAACACCTAATACGCCTGGTTTTGTTGGATTTTTTTCGTTTTGGTACATAATAAACTCGAAAAACACATGCTTCCCAAACAGGCCATATGACTTCACAACTGATTACATATCTTTGTTTCGTTTTGTTTTGTTTTGTTTTGTTTTGTTTTTTTATATATATAATGTTGCAGGAGTGTTATTTCAGCGATGTTAGATATGCATAAATGGGGGGTTGGGGGACTGCCTCTTGAGGTCTCAGATTTTGTGCGAACGGATCGATGGGATCACTGCCGTCTCTATTATGCTTCCACAAGAAGGGAAACTTGTGGGACAGATGCACAATGGGATGCAGTAGTTCAGCAAGACTACCATCGGATGGAGAAATTTGTGAGAAAATTAATCCACGACGAACCTCCAAACTCCATAGATTTGATGAAGTCCGAAGCACTATTTGATCATTTCGTGAATGTTCTTCGCGAATACTCCACAAAGTGAGAAATTTTCATATTCTGCATTTCAAGAATGCAAATTGATGTTATTTATTTTCCAAAACAGTTTTTTGATTCGTTGCATTCAAATTGTAAACAATAGGTCTTCCGGGGACAAAGAAAAACACCGGTCTTTAGTTCTGGGACACCCCCTCCTAATGAGCTATGCTCAAATTGAGAGATATCTCCGCGAGGCGGGTTGGAGATGCCCACGTAGAGACTCACACAGAGGACCTGTTGCTGACGCCGTTAGGAGCATAGATGACGTTGACTGGATAACCAACGTGAGCTGTGCTAACAACTGGAGGTATCTTATGCGCATGTCCAGTAAACCGAACCACTATCGCAGATCCTATTTCTTGGAGTTTTGTTATGATCTTATCAATAATGAGAATGAGTTCAACCTGGTTAGTTAATTTCTATCTCTCGTTTTTGTGAGTAACATCTTTATTATTATTGCTCATTTACTCTCAAAGATTTACTAATAAGTGTCCCACTGCAGTGGGCAGATGGCTTCAGTTGGCCGCGGATGTTCCAACAGTTTGAGAAGTTTTACCCGTCCTACCTTGGGCTCTTGTGGGCTGCCCTTGATGAGCATGGTGTGTGCCCACACGTGGACGCGTAGCAATGACCACCAGGGCATGGAAGGCGCTTAGAACAAGTAAATATGGGATTGTTCAAAATTGACACTCTTAATTCTAGTTGTTGTTCTGTCATGAAGGAAACTGTACCAACTCCTGTTCTATGGGATTCTAATTCATAGTAGTACTAGTAGTAGTAGTAGTAGTAGTAGTAGTAGTAGTAGTAGTTATCTATCACTCTTTTTTTTTAACCTGATTCTGTGTTGTTAGCTATCAATCAATCAATCAGTGTTTTGTGAATCTTTAAACAACATTACTAGCTAGCCCGAATCAACGATCACAGATCATAGTTTCGATCTGCACTGAGTATATATGCTGTTGTCAAAGTCTTTTTGGTTTCAGGATATCTGAATTTCGTGATTGGTAAAGATGAAACCGAGGTAAAAATATGCTGAGTGTGTTAACATGATTTTTGTTTGTGAAGCCTATCTGCCTCTTTTTCTCTTATGATATTTGCTAACTATTAACTTTTGTGTTCAGGTTCCGGTTTTCTGATCTTGTTAGAAAAACCATCCTTCGATCCTTCTCAGCGCACTGGTGTCCCTCATGCAGTGCATTGCTACCTAAGCTTATCGAAGCCTATAATGAGATGAACGAAAAAGTTAGCAACTTTGAAGTGATTTTCATCTCCAGTGACAGAGATGAAGTCTCCTTTAATTTAAAGAATACTTCTCCCAGATGCCGTGGCTGGCTCTTCCATTTAAAGACGAGAGGGATGCATATCTGAAGCGCATTTTCATAATCCGAGGAATCCCCTTGCTCATTGCACTTGGGCCATCAGGGAAGACTCTCACAACAGAAGCCAGAAACTTATCATGTCTCACTTAGGGGGTGCTTATCCTTTTACGGAGGAGAGGTTGAAGGAGATTGAGGAGCAATACAAGGAGATGACAAAAGGGTGGCCTGAGAAGGTGAAGCATGAGACACACGAGCATGAACTTGAGCTGACGCGGTGTGGGGAGTATTTGTGTGATGGAGAAGATAGTGTTTGGTCTTGCCATTGCGAGGAGTGTGAATTTGATCTGCATGCCAAGTGTGCTCTGAAAGAAGAGAAAGGAACCCAAGAAGGGGATGAAGATGATACCAGTGCTAATGTGGAGAAGAAAGAAGAAGGGTGGGTTTGTGATGGAGATGTTTGCTACAAAGCCTAGGAAGATTCGTTTTGAGAGCTTGACAGACAAGAGCAAGCTAGATGCTCAACCAGAGCTCTTCATTCACATTGTTCCTGACAAAACCAACAACACCTTGACTATCATTGACAGTGGAGTTGGCATGACCAAAGCTGATTTGGTGAACAATCTTGGTACAATTGCAAGGTCTGGCACCAAGGAGTTTATGGAAGCAACTGCTGCCGGTGCCGATGTGAGCATGATTGGGCAGTTCGGTGTCGGTTTCTACTCTGCATACTTGGTGGCTGAGAAGGTCATTGTGACCACCAAGCACAATGATGACGAACAGTATGTTAGGGAGTCTCAGGCTGGGGGCTCTTTCACTATTACAAGAGACACCTCTGGTGAGAACCTTGACAGGGGTACCAAAATTACCCTCTTCCTTAAGGAGGATCAGCTGGAGTACCTTGAGGAGAGGAGGCTCAAGGACTTGATCAAGAAGCACTCTGAGTTCATCAGTTACCCTATCTCTCTATGGATTGAGAAGACCACTGAGAGGGAGATTTCTGATGATGAGGATGAAGGAGAAGAAAGATGAGGAGGGTAAGATAGAGGAAATTGATGAAGAGAAGGAGAAGGAAGGCAAGAAGAAGAAGAAGATCAAGGAGGTGAACCATGAATGGTCTTTGGTAAACAAGCAGAAGCCAATCTGGATGAGGAAGCCAGAAGAGATCAGCAAGGAAGAGTATGCTGCTTTCTACAAGAGCCTAACCAATGACTGGGAGGAACACTTGGCTGTGAAGCACTTCTCTGTTGAGGGACAGTTGGAGTTCAAGGCTGTTCTCTTTGTTCCTAAGAGGGCTCTATTTGATCTCTTTGACAACAAGAAGCAGAACAACATCAAGCTGTATGTTCGTCGGGTGTTCATCATGGACAACTGTGAGGAGTTGATGCCTGAATACTTGAGCTTTGTCAAGGGTATTGTGGACTCTGAGGATCTTCCTCTCAACATCTCCAGAAAGATGTTACAGCAGAACAAAATTCTCAAGGTGATCCGCAAGAATCTGGTTAAGAAGTGCATTGAGATGTTCTTTGAGATTGCTGAGAACAAGGAGGAATACACCAAGTTCTACGAGGCATTCTCGAAGAACCTCAAGCTTGGTATCCATGAGGATTCCCAGAACAAGCCGAAGCTCGCTGAACTCCTTCGCTACCACTCCACCAAGAGTGGCGATGAGATGACAAGTCTCAAGGACTATGTGACCAGAATGAAGGAGGGCCAGAATGATATTTTCTATATCACTGGTGAGAGCAAGAAGGCTGTGGAGAACTCTCCATTCCTTAAGAGGCTGAAGAAGAAGGGGTATGAAGTCCTATTCATGGTTGATGCCATTGATGAGTATGCTGTGGGTCAGTTGAAGGAGTTTGAGGGTAAGAAGCTGGTCTCTGCAACAAAGGAAGGTCTGAAGCTGGAAGAGAGCGAAGATGAGAAGAAGAAGACGAAGGAAGAGCTCAAGGAGAAGTTTGATGGTCTCTGCAAGGTGATAAAGGATGTTCTGGGTGACAAGGTTGAAAAGGTTGTTGTTTATGACCGTGTGGTGGACTCTCCTTGCTGTTTGGTGACTGGAGAATATGGCTGGACTGCAAACATGGAGAGGATCATGAAGGCACAGGCTCTGAGAGACTCTAGCATGGCTGGGTACATGTCAAGCAAGAAGACAATGGAGATCAACCCAGAGAATGCTATCATGGTTCATGGAGGAGCTGAGGAAGAGAGCTGAGGCTGACAAGAATGGCAAGTCTGTGAAGGACTTGGTTCTTCTGCCCTTTGAGACTGCACTGCTCACTTCTGGATTTAGCCTGGATGATCCCAACACCTTTGGCAACCGTATTCACAGGATGTTGAAGCTTGGCCTGAGCATTGATGAGGATGCTGTTGATGCTGATGAGGAGATGCCTGCTCTGGAGGAAGCTGATGCTGAGGGAAGCAAGATGGAGGAAGTCGACTAAAGAATCAGATGGTGACGAGTAGTTTTCTCTTCTTTTGCTTTAGCTTAAATACTTTGGTTTTAGTGGATACAATGTTTCTAAGTGACATTATTGTCTTTGGGTATTGGTAGAGGTCAGGGCCGGCCCTAATATTTTCGATGCCCTAAGCTAGCATCACATTTGATGCCCTTTAATCATTTAAATATATTTATCCAGATTCGAGAGTGTTGTATGATAATTTTTCGCTTTCATCGTTTTTATTCTTAGAAGAAAAAGATGCTTCTTTTTTTTTTTGAGAAAAAAATGCTTCTTGAAGAAATCAAGTTCATAATCTTTTTAGAAGAAATTTTATAGATCTTTTTAAGTTGAAGATTTTGAAAGAGGCGTTTATGATGCATTGAATTTTTTTTCCTCAAAAAAAATCTTGACTTTATATTATTATCTATTCACTATTATTTGCCATAACTATTTCTCAAAAAAAAATATTTGCCATTTATCATAAATATGATTCAGTTAATATCTTGATTTAATTTGTAAAACACTGGATATATTGAATTGAAAATTGAAGAGAGAGATCCATCAAAAGGAAAATTAAAGAGAGAGAGAGAATATTAAGGCGAGAATGGAGATTAAATTCTGAAGAAGCTATTGCAGAGATTTAAATCTTCGATTGTATGTTAAATATGATTCAATCACTATCTTGGTACAAATTTTTTGGAGAGAAAGAGAAGCCTAGGGATTGCCAATCAATTTTAGTTTTAGTAAATATTGTTCAAATAATTCAGGAAACAATTTTGGCGAGTTTCTCTCAAATTTTGGCAGGTTAATGCAGGAAATGGAAACGAGATATCAAAAGAGTTAAATCATTATTAATTAACCTATTAATTATACATAAATTACTATTTAACTAAGCTATTTAAAAAAAATACTACTACTTTGGTGCCCCTCCTAATTTGCGGCCCTAAGCAAGCCAATTAATGGCTTAGCATTAGAGCCGGCCCTGGTAGAGGTACTCTGAGTTGTTAGGTATTCTGCTCTTTTTGGTGATATGGAGTAAGAAGTTTCCTGTTTTGCAGAAAAAAAAAAAAAAAAAAAAAAAAAAAAAAAAAAAAAAAAAAACTAGGAAGATTGTACTTTGAGAGTGTATGAACTTGGAACCCATCATATTTACTACTGTGTGGTGTGATTATTATACGATACTAGTATGGGTTTGTAAATCCTCCTGCTGGTTGATTTATCAGAGTTTTGTGTGGCATGAAGGAATGCAATAATATTACTGATTTTACTTGGGTTTCCTAGTACATTGAATATCATATAAATCATACTGCATCTGTTTCTTCTCTTTCAGCTTACTTCACTTTTTGACACTATTCACTGGATCACTTTGACCCGGTGATTTGGGTAGCAAAACGGTACATGAATTTTGTATTCTTTGCATGATCTTGTATAGTAAACTTTACTCTACAATACTATAAAAAAATTGTCAAAAAATTACATCGTTTAACTATACAAATCACCAAATTAAAGTGACCCAGTTACCGATAAAAAAAGTCAACCGCAGTTGAAGAGAAGAAACAAAGGTAGTATTACATATTGTATAGTATTTTCTTAACTACACTGTTGCTTCTGGGGTGAATGAACTGCCTCAGGGGGCAGCTATATGGCTAGTTCTACTCGGCTTCTATAAATACGCAATTTGGCTCGCTCAGATTTTTTCGAACTCCTCCACATCAAGTACGCGTATATCTTGATTTGCACAACAGCAATCTGTCACCACCCCGCCTGTCCAAATTCGTCCTTCATAATACAGTTATTTAACGTTTGATAAGTTAATGGGAGCTGAACAACAGTAAAAAATTGTAAACAAGTAATGGCAACAATCTGGCATCACCTGAAGTCGGATAAAGGCTTGTCTGCAATGTCCGAGAATGAGAGGAGAGGGGAGGGGGAAGGTGGGGATGATTTAAGGCATACGTGGGGGATGATTAGGGTGCATATTCCCCCTAACATCCCCCTCCCCCTCCCCCTCCCCCACCATGGTGGCTAGTTAATCTAATTTTAAGATATGTTAATTACATTTAGTCATATTTATAATTATAGTATGTGTTTTCATTATGATTAACATATTTTAATTATGATTTTTATTATAAAATAAATAAATAATATTTTCTCGATAATTGAACAAAATATTTACAAAAAATCATCGTTATTTCATTTTGTTATCAATTTTATATTTATTAGATATTTCAGAAGTACAGTTAAAAATAAGAAAAAGGCGAAAGAATACAACATGATTAAAAATATAATGTTTTGCCGAATTATAATGTTTGCTAGTGTTTAACTACTCATTTTGTTGTATTTGTAATCGTTATTTTGCCGTCCAAAATAGCGGTGTCTTAAGTCAATTTGAGCACTTAATCCGAGTCACAAAGTGTAATTTTTTTTTTACTAACACAGTGTAAATTACCCTTACAAAAACGCACCTTTCAAGTAAAATACCAAATTAATTAAAATTGAAAAAGGACACCACAAACCAAGCCCTAGTAGCCTATATATACCGCTTCCCTTACTCTTAAGAAGAGTAACGATTTTCCCTCGCAAAGTTGTGCTACGCCTGAAGCGGACAGGAACAACGCAGCTGTGCTATCTCCGGTGAGTCCACATGTTTGCCTTTAGAAATCAATTTCAGTTGCTATATGTGATGACTGATGATGCGTTCTGGGTTAATTTATAGTATTCTGCTCAATTTTACAGGTTGGTTTATGATATTATGATAATTGTGGCAATGTTGACCCTTTGAATGTTCCCCAACTCGTTTCTTCTAGTTTTCACATTTATCATCGACATCTATATTGGCCCTGTTTGGATGAGCTTAGATGAAATTATATCAGCTTATTTGAATGAGTTGTTGAGCTGATATAATTTCATCTGATTTAAGCTCGACACACCCATTAAGTTTTTTTTATCAAGTAGATATATTGGGTTTGAGTGGTACTATTAGCGAACTTGCTCAAATCATACGTTGAGTAATATGATAGGTGATACTGATAGCCTCTGTATAAGACATTGATTATCATACAGACCAATATATTCATCTACGGATGAACTTTGTTCCCCGTCTAGTCAATTCCTCTATGTATACGTATATGTATATATTATACATATATGCACATCTTGATTTTAGGCATATTGTTAGAGACATTATTAGTGAATAATGTCTTTGGTTTAATCTCCTATTTCTGTTAATAGTTGTTCTCGTATTGTTATGATTTAGTTTGATTTTTATTCTTCCCCATTTTAACATGCACGAGCCTTATTGTATGAATTTGTTCCTCCGATGCAGTCAATTCCTAGATCATCTGCTACTACAAATCATTAGGCGGAGCTGTTTTGCTTCATCGCCGGTGGGCCTCCTTGGTCAACAAGTAGGATGCGATTTTGTACTAATCGCCAACTTCTTCTTCAGTGAGAGTTGTTACTAAATTTCTTCATCCTCAATATTTTTACCTTTGCCAAGAAATATATGTCAGTTCGATCAATCATCCAGAAGATGATGATGGAGGAGGATCCATTGATGTCGGTTTTACCAAAGGATATCCTACTCAACATCCTGTCAAGACTTGGTGCAGAGGTTGTTTGCAAATTGAAGTGCTCGTCCAAATCCTTGCTTTCCCTCATCTCTTCAGATTCCGATTTCAAGAAATTGGCCCGCCGCCCACCTTTCTTGGTAGTTTCTGATGTTATATGTCACAAACCGGGTGAACGACCTAATACAGGTGTATATACTATTATTAAGGACTCTAATGATGATATTGCTCTGCCTTCCCCGGTGGGTGGGGATGTTGAAGATTTTAGGGCCAGGAAGCTGGTTTTCAAGTACGGGGGTGTATACTTGAAATATGTGAGTGACTATGTTTCATCCTGCCGAGATTTGATGTGTTTCTTCACCCCTTGCGACGTGTTTGTTTACAGCCCTTCTGCTGCCCAATACTTGCGCTTCGACTCTTGTATCGACGATGATCTGGATTTCAACTAGTTTAGGGCTGGACTTGTTTACCTTTCCTCTGTTGGGGTTTACAAAGTTGTCATGATGGAGTTCCTTCCCGGTCGTCGTTCTTATATCGATAGTCGCGATAAACCTAGCAGTTTCTCTGCCAAATTTTCAGCTATTACTATAGATGAAGATGTTAAAGGGAGGGCTCATGAAGATTCTTCTTCTTCTTCTTCTCCATGGTATTTGATTGGTGAGTATGCTCTCCCTCCTGAATTGTGTAGAGGATTTTTGGGGAATCTCATTGGTGTGGATGGTTTTGTCTATGCCATTATCACCCTCTTAAAACCTCCAGGGCACAAACCTTGCTCAACCGAACCGGCATTGCTCTCTCTGGATCTTGAGACATCATGCAGGCAAACGACACGGCTACGGATTCTCAGCCTTCCCTCCTCTTGCTGTGATGTTGAGCAGTTTGAGACTTGCCGTTACGTTTGCCACACCAGCATTTTATCTGTAGTGAAGGATCGTCTGTGCTACCCTCACCGCAACACCTCAACCATTGATTTGTGGCTCTTCAGAAGTGCTGATGATGATGGCACTAGTACTCGTACTTGGACCAAGGTTTACACCATCAGTTACATCCCACCATCCTTTCCCTATGGTACTATTGGACAACTGGTCTACTTTCCTCGTCGCCACCCCGATGATGATGATGATTGGACTGGCGGCATATTCATCTATGAATTCGATACTCAATTTTTCCAATATGACTTGCGCACTGAAGAGGCCGGTCCTTTCTTTCTAGATGGTTTCATGCCGTCCCTCCATGTAGTAGCTACTGGCTGTTTTTCCCCACTGAAAAATGGTTTGAGCTGCACCAGTTTACCGCCCCTCAGTGAGACAATGCCGCCACCACGCCCACCATGTTCACCGCCTCGAGCCTCCCATCCTCCACCACCTGGGACAATGCCACCACAATGGCGCTCCCTGCCGCCCCGCCCACCACTGTACTCTCATGTTTCACCGCCTCAAGTCTCCCATCCTCCACCACCACCACCACCTGGGACAATGCCACCACACCAACGCTCCCTATTGGCGTACCCACCACTGCACTCTCACGCTTCACCGCCTCAACTCTCCCATCCTCCACCACCACCTGGGACAATGCCACCACACCAGTGCTTCTTGTCGCCTCGCCCACCACTGCGCTCTCATGGTTCACCGCCTCAAGTCTCCCATCCTCCTCCTCCACCACCACCTGGGACAATGCCACCACACCGAGGCTCCCTGCCGCCTCGCCCACCAATGCACTCTCATGCTTCACCGCCTCAAGTCTCCCATCCTCCACCACTTGGGACAATGCCACCACACCGACGCTCCCTGCCGCAGTGCCCACTAGTGCAATCTCATGCTTCAGCGCCTCCTCAAGTCTCCCATCCTCCACCGCCACCATTTGATCCACAGCACAACGAATCTTCAGCAGAAGTCAAGAGGAGAAAACTAAACGATCCTCACCACCGTGCTACCTCGTATTGAAGGACAGCTATTGTCAGATGATCCTCGACTCACATTTTCACTACAGAAGTATGTACATTCGGAGAATCGATGAATTTTTGATTAAATGAATTTTTGAATTATGCATGATTATATTTATATAATACTAATCTGGATTTTTTCAGGATACAAAAACATGGTTGTTGGATTTGAACTTGGAAGTTTTTGGCCATTAAATCCGCTAGTTTGATACCTCCATTAAATCTGTAAGTAATCTGGTAATATTCACCATCCCCAGTATTCCTCATAGCATGTTTATTCGACTGTTGAAATTTTCTGGGATAGATGCATCTAGTTTCACTAAACAGAAGCAAACTTGTATCCGGAAGACAGTTAATATACAGGCTTTTTTTTCCCCTATCATTTGATGATAGAGAGGAGTTGGAATTGAAAGAAAGTAAAATTTTAGCATAATTTCTTCTACCCAGCAGATTAGAAATACTGGACCTCCTGCTTTAGTAGTTGCTGTGTGTACGATGTCCCTGGACCAAGAAGTTCACGATAAAGAGTAGTATATTGTCGCGTATGTTCACGTTGCTTTGACAGAATTAAGAAGATAATATTTCTGATAACTTGTCACTGGCTGCAAAATACTCGAATTTGGGGTGAGGCACAGACAGAATGTTGTGAAGTGTATTATCTGGTGGGATTTTGCCTCTTTGGCCATTCAAATTCGTGGTGAGTAAGGACCGGTTTGCGCGGGTTTTGTTATTTTTTTCCATCTCCAATCTCCTTCCACGAAGAAAGAAAGCTCGTTTAGCATTCACATCTTGTTCTCCTGACTGATAAGCATGAAACTTGCAATTGCTTTAACTGTTTGAGTTTTGTTACATTTTACTCGAATAGGGAGTTTGACAATTCAAGAAGGATATAAATTTCACAAAAAATTGGAATGTGATGCCACCACTTTGCTACCGCGGCTGTTGCTGAGTCTGCACTTGTTGAATGTGTAGCTGTAGCTGATTTTCCTGGAGATGGCATTTGAGGATATTGAGATGACTCCAAGAAATGAGGAGGCTGTATAATTCGCTTGCTTGCCTTGAAAGTCTAGAGATGCTGACGAGCAAAAATGTAGCATGATGGCTCTTGCTGTGTTGGTGAGGCGACTAGTTTGGTTGCGTTGAACAGAACAACGAAACAATGTAGGAGGAAAGTGGAGTAAAATTTCCAGGAAAAGGTAAAAGTTATTTCCAGCAGTGTATCATCCTGCTTTCGGTAAAGACCTTGCATTTGAGGTTGGATTCTGGGAGGCCATATCACCATGATTTAACACGAAACTTATATCCTTTTTATCCTCTTGCGGGTTTAGAAAACAAGACTGCCCTAAACTTGATCCGGGATTATCCTAACTGAAAAAAAAAAACACACAAGTGATCAGCTTCCTTACTACCTACAGTACCTTTCTACAGATTTCCCATTGAGCTACTAGGAACATAATTTTCATCTAATTTAGCCACAGCCGCTGCTCGTCTCCCATAGAGTGCAAAAGGTTATTGTAGATTCCAATATCAGCTGAGACAGAAAATATGACTTGAGCACTAGCAGCTTGATATCAGCATTCTAGGACTACTAAGCCTGAACCCATTACTATGAAGCAGCTAGTGGAGGGCTATATTCTTTGTTCCTGGAAGTGATGCTGACATAGGATTTTACAAACAAATTTCTGCACTATTTGTGTGAGAAAGAACGGGCAGCTGTGTCTAAACTAGATGAAAGGACTACGCTGTGTGCCTTCAGAATTCTTAGAAATACCTTCGGGAAAACTAAGCATCTCCGGTGTTAATTCATAGCTATCAATAAGATTTTGTGAATATTTATGGCATCTTTGGTTTTCCGGATTAGCCGGATTGGATTGGATTGGGCTGGATTAAATGTACAAACAGTCCAAACTATAATTAATAAATGTGCTTGGTTTCGTGCAGTGTTAATTTAGCATTAAGGTACAAACTACAAACAGTCCAATCCCGCTATATTATCCTCACATGAGAGTAGAGCTGTCAAACGGGCCGGTTAACCTCAGTTAACACCGAACACGACGTAACCGAGCCCGATTGGACTGAACCGGGGACCAGCAAAACTGATTATCGGGCTAGGGCCGGTTAGAGCCTCCGTTGAGCCTCGCCCGGTCGGTAAACCGATTCGAAACCAAGGCTGTCCCACTAGCCAACGACTGAAATTCCCACTAGCCTGGCCGGTTAACCGAGCCCGAACCGGTATACCTGTTAATCGGTTATGGTTACACGGGCCGGGCCGGTTATGGGTTTGAGCAAATGGCCGGGCCAATTAACCGTAACCAAAGCGTCTCAACCCAAGCCCGAACCGAACTAAGCCCGGACAATTCAAGCAATTCCGGGCCAGTCACGGTTAACCAAAAGTGCAGCTCTTTGTGAGGAGGAGATTGATTTGGGGTATTAAACACCATGTTTTTCACTATTTGGTACCGGGATTAAAATTTGTCCAGAACAAGCAAACACACTATTAACTAATACATATACTAAATTTAGTTCAATCTCAGCTAATACTGCTAATCTTAGAGAACCAAATGTACCCTTAGTACTACAACAATGCTAGCCCGAATCAACGGTCGCAAACCATAGTTTCTCCATCAATGCGACATCCAGTCTGTTCCAGTGCAGACTCGAAGAAACAACCACCATTGATCGTTGAATCGATCGAAGGCGGGGCAAATTGTATGATCATGTCCCTCAATGTAATCATACCCTGCACTTGCTTCATGTCATCTACCAGGAAACAGAAGTTGCACTTTGAAGCTGCCAAGTTCTGCATTGCTTCCTTGAGAGTATCGGTTCTCTTGTTAGTCACCGGTGAGTCCATCCTCGGAATGAACTTGTTCCTCAAAGTGAGGTTCCCCGCTGATAGAAGCGCCCCGAGTTCCCTCTCGATGTTTGGATCAGGGTCTTTGTTTCTGCCATCCATTCGCACAAATTTTCCCACAGACAGAGTCCTGTATATCGTAATCCCTAAACATGGTTTAGTTCATATTCAGAAGCTAGTGCTCATGCATCGAAATACTCGAAATGGCTAACTGCATGTTTGGTATCCATGTTTTTAAACAAAATTGATTAAAATTCTTTTCCGAGAAACTCATTTGGCAGCGCATTTTTTATGTCGGTTTAAAAACAAAAACAGACAGAAAAATAGTTGTTTAAAAAATAGCAATATTGGTGTTTTTTTGGTGGCTTTTTTATATTTTCGGTGGTTAAAGATGTTCCAACCCTAATTGGATGCATAAAGTAACAAAAATATGTCGGTATTGTACGTAAAAATGATATTTGAGTAAATTAATATGGAAATTGAGTAATGTTGCCGAATGCATGTTTGATTTTAAACACTGTTTTTCACCACATACCAAATAGTTTTTTTTATTCTATTTTTAAACGCGTTTTTTCAACATGTTTTTTCCTCCTTTTTTCTTAATTTTAAACAGATACCAAACACGCTCTAAGTTCTTGAGGTGTTTTACCTTCTCTTGCTGAAGATATCATTATTGTCCAAAAGAAGATAGATATCGTTGCTCCTCACACAACCGGTAATCTTTTGTGTTTCCCGTTGCAAAACTGCAACAGCACCGATCTGGCTTTCCCACAACATGTGCATCGCGTCCATGACGCTCTCGTCCTCGTATATGAAAATAGGCCGATCTCCATTTTCAAATCTGCATAACCATGACACGGCTCGATTAGCTTAATAGCAAAATGCTTTCAGCAAGTGTTTTATAACATAAAAAGAGAAGATTGTAGATCAAGAAGGAATTATCAGATCAACACATATGTTCAATGAGCTGACTCGGTGGCTCACTGAATCAGCTCAGTAAGTAACTCCTAACCACTAGCATAATATTTACATAATGACCCATCTAGTTTTCAACTATTTTACCTTCAGTCCTATTTCTATTTTCTTCAAAATTTTACCTACCTTCTTCCTGCTTATTTATGTTTAACAAGTCAAATGGGAGCGTAAATAACAGTAGAAGTTGGTGTACAATTTTGGAAATTTCAAAATTTGTAAACAAGAAATGGAACAATCTTGTAACACCTGAAGTCCGATAGAGGCTTGTCCGCAATGCTATTGAACCACTCGAGTCCATCTGATTGAAGTAACAACTGGATAACTGCATTCTATCACAAGAAAAAGCTTAATTATGCCGATTCAAAAGTGAGAATGAGACACAGAGAGTTGAAGGTTAGGTCTGACGGAACTTTTGAAGCTGTTGCTGCATAGTACCTGAGTGACAAAACCAGTGACTTGGGCACTAGATTTCCCCGTTACGGGCACAACTTGAAGACGGTGTTTCGAAAAAAGCAACAAAACATGGAAGAGCGTGTCGTCTAAGTGCACCGGGAAGAAGGAATCCCACAGGAACGACTTCGATAGCTCGCCAATCTGTTCATTCACTGACCATATGCACAATTAACAGTACGAGAACCAAACATAGCGTGAGTTTGGTATGACTTATTTGCAACCTAAGTTGACTTATAAGTTTATGTAAAAAAGTCTATAACGAAAAAATATGTTTTCAGTCCCAAAAAAAAAAAAAAAAAAAAACTGCAAAAACATTTTCTAGACTCAATTTTAACATTATGAACTTATTAGTCGAAATCCAACTTTTCAGCTTATAAGTCCACACCAAACACTATTTATGAGTTGAAACTTATAATCCAAAACTGACTTATAAGTCGCTTATAAGTAATACCAAATTCCCCCATAAGAGACACATTGAAGAAAAAAGTTGCTACCTTAGTTCTAGAAATATTAGGATTATGCTCTAACATGGAAAAGAAATTGTCGCAGCCCTCTTCCTTTGTCCGAGAACCCTTGTTTTCGTATTCCTGAGGTGAAACCAATAGGAAAAATGGCAATTCATTGAATATTTTGTACGAATAAATTGATAAATGTGGGAATTATTGAACGGGAACATTATGTATGAACCTCAAGTGACCAAAGAAGCATTCTATCGAAATCAATGAAGCCAATGTATCGATCAGAAAGTCTACTGTGGTTGTCGACGGTGTCAACGTCCAAAGGGGTACTATCGGCAATGGGTGCACCGGACATGTTTTTTTCGTACAAAACACGTATTGCATCGCCCAAACAATCCTCACTTTTGAGCTCCAAGACTTGAGAAAGAGGGAATAAGTAAACAAAATTAGAATATAGTGCGTAGAATTACTTGACAATGTCATTGGTTCCTTTTGAGGGATGAACCAGCTTTCAAGCTAGAGGAATAAAAGAATGAAACAGTAACGTCGTCTACATGGCATGCCTTCGGATAAATTGTGTCCCTGTTTCAGAAGAAACTACTGAAATCCAATAATAAGTACGGAGCCACTGAGTGCCACCCACAAGTTTTGAACATTTTAGCAGTGATATGCGCTCATGATCTTGAAAACTGCATTGGTTGTGCCCAACCCCGTACAATAGTACCCTTGTTATCAAGGTCACATAGTATTGTGTGAAGCTGAATGATGAAAACTTGATTATCAGAGTCAAATTGCATAGTACTTGGTGCCGTTTTTACCAACAACACTAAAAATTACTATTACTAGTGTTTTTTTAAAAAAAATTAGGGTGTCGCACTTGCCCCACCATGCCTCAACATGGCGGCATGGGTACGTATAAAATGTCTAAATTTCAATAGAACTCGGTTAAAAAAAAGTGCCACCCCGGAGTTTTAAAAAACTATATTAATACCCACAAATTTTGAACATTTTAGCAGTGATCCGCTTTTATGGCCTATAAAAGTGCATTGGTTTATCAAACCCTCACATTAGTAGTACCATTGTTATCAAGAATTGTGGCATGGCAATTCCCATTCACGGCAGACAAACAATGGCCACATTGTTGTTGTTGTTTGGTATTAGTGTGAAGCAGAATGCTGAGTCTTTGGTTCTAATTGTAAAAGTCAACGATGGACCAAAAAGGGTGGACAGCAGTGGCGGAGCCAGGAATACGAAAGAGGGGAGGCACAATTGCAGAGTGTAAATATTTTTTGGGGTGCACTTCTGGTATGTGATGAAGGGAACAGGTGAAATTGTTATGGATTTTGGGGGTATAGTAGTAATTACTCAAAGCCGATAGATCATTACGTGTCTTTCTTTATGTCTGTCTTTCACCAGAATTGAATAAGATTGACAATTTTGATGTGAGAGAGAGAGTTACCGGATGAAGAAAAGTTGTTGATGCCAGGGATAGAATTGATGGGAATGCGATCGAGAAAGATTTGCAAAGCTATTGACCCATCATCCACTTCTTCACCTCTTGTTCCTTCTTCCTCTGTTGCTCTGTTTCCTCCTCCTCCACCACCACCCTTCAACTTCTCGCCGCCGGAGACATCACCATCTTGAAATGTCTTCTTTTTTCTCTTGGTCGTATCATCAACTATTTTCTCAACTTGCCTGAAATCCATCTCTTTCAATTTCTGCATTTTGGTGGTCTCTCTCTCTCTCTCTATGCCTTTCTGGGATCAGTTGATTCTTCTTTGGAAGGTGGAACAAGACAACAACGCCTTTTTCTGGTAACACTTGTCATTTCCTCAGCAAAACAAGTTGCACACGTGTACTCTCTTAACCAAAACATGGAGCAAGTCTAACTTTTGACTTTTTGTTATTGGGTTTAAAAGACCCTTTGCCCCTCAGTTTTGGACACTAAACCCACTTTCACCGGTTCCGGTTTAGGAAAAAGGCTACTTTCTTTTTTTGCAGATGGAAATACGTCCTCTCTAATGTCTCTTTCCTTACGTTTTGAGTTTTGTCATTATTCACCGAGTCACTTTGACTCCGTGATTTGGATAGCAAAACGATCTAATTTTTTAATAATTTTTGTATTGTATTAAAAAATAAAAGTTGCTCTATAACACGGTGAAAAACTTATCAAAAAATCACATCGTTTTGATATTCAAATTACACGGTCAAAGTCATCCAGATACGAGTCAAAAAGTCAAACCGTAGAGAAAGAGGCGATACAGAGGTAGTAAGACACTTTCACTCTTTTAGTGTGAAGGGGTAAAATTTTCATTTTTAAAATTGGAAAGGGCAAAATTGTCTTCTATGTCAAACAAGAGGGGGTGAAAGTGCCTTTTACCCTCAGTAATCTCCCAACTCCCAACTTCCCATTCTTCTCATGGTAAAAGACACTTTCACTCCCTCAAATGTGATGCAAAGACAGCTTCACCTCTTCTAGTTTACGAAAACACACTTTCTCTTTTAGTGTGCGAAATTTCAAAGCACATACACTCCATAATTGGAACTCACTAGTTTGGATTATTGGTCCAAGGATAGTAATTTTTGGGGAAAATTTGCCCACTTGGACTGAAAATGACACAATAAGGGCATGTATGCGTCCTGGAGTAGGGGTGAAAGTGTCTTTGTGTCAAACCTAAGGGTGTAAAAGTGTCTTTTATCCTTCTTATTTAGAACATTTGAGATTTATACTACCTCTGTTCTCTCTCGATTTCTAGCTGACTTTGAAGGGTCACTTACAATTAATTTGGTCAGCAGAGTAGATTACCAAATTCTTGTATAGTTTTTACTAGCTAATTCACTGGGTCATACGACCCCTCAAAGTCAACTAAAAAGATTGAGAGAGACCAGAGGTAGTAAATCATAATAATAAGTTAATTCATCTCTTAACTCGGGACAAATTTAATTACCTGAACCAGAAACAACAACGGTATATATATCAAATAAATAGCGAAACGCTCAAGTCTACAATATTATAGCTGCAGAGCCTCAAACTTTTTTCACAGCTTCTTCTTGTTCTTTTGCCTTCTCTAGTTACATGCAACTCCCCATTTTATGTGTATACCATTCACTAACACCAAGTGCCATTTTCCTTCTTCCAGAGGAGAAGAAGCTGGAACTGTGTGGTCATCCCCACGGAACTCCTCCTGCACCTCCAATCTGGTCCGTCGAGAAACTTCTTTTCATTGCTCCTCCCTCCAACTATATGATTGTACCATCAACGATCGTCGCCTTCTCCAATATGATTGTGATCCCTGATCTTATGTAGAACCCTTCTTCTGGCCTATCCGCTTCTTCAACACCCTATACCAAAATGCAACATAAGAAAGTTACACCCCTTTTCTATAACTTTTGACATCGAACCCCAATGCAGTTTATGTTCGCACTGTAATATTGATTTTCACTGACATCGCACCCCCCAAAAGCACAGAAACCATTATCATACTGTTGGTACTAGATGTCAGTAAAATCGAATTGATACTGCATGGGGGGTAACTGTCAATTCTCATAGAGCATGTATCGCATTATCAGCGAACATATCCTACGTGGGGGTTATATGTCAAAAAAAAAAAAAAAAAAAAAAAAAATCTCAGAAGGACACGTTTTAACCATGATCTTCTGTGCTTGATGATGAGTGGAATACTTACATCTTTGTTCACAATGACGACGTCTTTTCCTATCTTTGCATTCTTGTCGATAATGCAGTTTCTTCAAGTGGCCGTCGTAGAGAGCGACAGAGTCAGAAAATGATTCGTTTAAGGTATTATACACGAAGTTTTGGAAATTGTGTAGTATCTGTTTTGACTTACTTGATTTTAGTGTCTCTCCCGATTCCAATTGGGACCTTACCCTCCGCCAGCAGCGATGCAATCTCTGATTCTGTTTGGTAATAATCTGCCCCCAACATCAACGTATCCTACAAGATAACGAAAAATGAAGGAAAAAAAATTTTAATTCAATTTTTTTAGGCTTCCTAGTATGTGATGCTACATTCTTACCTTAAGCTCAACACCAAGATCCAAACGCGAGCGCTCGCCAACAATAGAGTGCTCAATATTACATTCTCTTAAGAAGCAACCATGTGAAATGATCGAGTCCTTGATCTGTATAAAACCGGAATGAAAGTACATAAGAAGCAGAGACAACTTCAAACATAGGTGTAAAATAAGTTCTCTAGTGTAAGCTACCTGGCATTTGTCAATTTTCGTGGGTGGTAAGAACCGAGGAGAAGTGAAGATTGGTGTCTTTGGATTGTAGAATTCAAACTTCGGAAACTGCAAAAAATGTAAAAAAAAAAAAATGGCTTAACGGTGCTTCTAAGAAACTCATGGTGTCACATTCCTCCCCTAAAAGCCCGGCCCGGCCCCCTCTCCTCCAAGCCCTCCTCCAATCCAGGCCGCCACTAGCCCAGCCCTCATGCCAGCCCGGCCCGGCCCTTTGACACCATGATAAGAAACTAATACTACGTGGAAGATCCAAGCAAGGAGTTGGAAAACTAGGAAACTGTAACAGAAACCAACCTCTTCTGTAAGGGCCAAGTTTGCATCATAGAAGGACTTGATTGTTCCAATGTCGTCCCAGTAGTCTCTGAATATATACGCCTGAGAAAACATAACATGGTTATAGAAAAGCAGATCACCCACTCTACACAATTATTAGTAAATAGCAAGTTTTAACATCCGAAGACTAGTTTTTCTTTTTCACTTACTTGGACATTGTGCTCCATCACAGCTGAAGGAATGATCTCGGAACCAAAGTCATTGGACGTCGGATATCTCCATTTCAGAAGTTTCAGTAAAACGTCTGTTTTGAACACGTATACTCCCATTGAAGCGATGAAAGGCGAATCCGCCGCCTCTTGTGGGGACAGCCCCAGAAGAGTCGTGTCCACTTCCTGCACGAATCAATTAAATTCTCAGTTGTGACTCATGGTGACAAGGGGGGGCAGGGCGGGTGGGTTTTAGCAGGGGCTGGTTGGGAGGGGCGGGCGGGTTAGGGGCTCGGTGGTAGAGGGGGCAAGGGCGGGTTGAAAATGAGAGAACTTGAAACACCCCCCTCCCCATCCGGGCATCAGCCAAAAACCCATGGGAACTGGGGGTTGAGGGGCCGGGTAACATATATTATTAATATATTAAATAATATATTGGTAAACGGGACCGTTTCGGGGATTGGAGGAGGGTTAAGTCAAACCACACCGGGTTGGGGCCAGGCTGTGGGTTACGGTGGCTGGGCCGGTTCAACTGTTGGAAGGGTCCGGGCCTAGCTCATTTTAGTGCGGGCCGGTTTCAAGCCTGGGCCGGCCCCCTTGACACCTTGAGTTGTGACTGAAACGTAACTTTTTGGCATTTCAGGCAAATTTGATGTGCAGCAGGTGAAAATTAGTGATGCCTTACCATTTCTTTCAAGTCAGAACCCTTGGGCTTTTCGGCGAATTGGATGATTCGCCCGTTCCGGTCAATCTTCATCAGTCCATAATCCGAGGCACGGCTGCAGAGAAAAAAAAAAGATTCCCACTTCAGATCACTGCATTAGAACTAAGAAATAGGGAGGTTAAACAGAAGGTTCACTAACCTAGCCCCAACGGGCACACATGAAACTGTGATATCAGCATTTCTGTCAATGTGATTCTGTGAAATCGAAAGAAACGATCAAAGATTGTGAGAAAAAAACATTATTAATTTTTCAGAAAGCAATCATCGGGTTGTTACACTTAGCCGGTGGATTATAATCTACCTGTACGAAGTCCATGTAGTCCATACGGTAAAGATGATCGCCCGACAAGATCAGGATATTTTCAACATCCTTGTTCTTAGCATCCTGTTAAATACAAAAATGATTTCATGAAAAAAAAAATCAAAAAATTGAATAAATTTTATCGACTATTCAACTTACCTCGAACACCCACGTAAATTTCCTTACAGCATCTGCAGTCCCCTGGAACCATTTGTTACCCGCTTCCCCTGGTGTCTGAGTCGCCGCCAAAACCTGTTTGGCAATTAGATGTTAAAGTTAATGGACACTAATTCTATGACAAAAACTAATACATTTTGCAAATTAAATTCATTTTCACCTCCACGAATCCGTCGCCGAAGTTTACGCCGTTACTGAAGTACGTGCGAGAGATGTGACGGTTGAGGGAAGCGGAGTTGAATTGTGTCAAAACAAAGATCTTGCTTATGCCACTGTTGAGGCAGTTGCTCATTGGAATGTCTATAAGCCTATAGCACCCTCCAACTGGAACCTGCAAATTATGTTTACACACAACCTTAGATTGCATAAAAAAAAAAAAAAACAAACAAACAAAAAAAAAAAAAAAAAAGGATTAGCAATATTTTCCACAGTTTGGACCTGTGTAGTTGAAATCATGCAAGGTGCCTTCACTAACTAACATAAGTAGCGATAGAATCCGCAAAAGATTCAAAATACTAGGGCCTCGTTTGGGTAGCAGATATGATACGCCGGATATGTCTTGTGTTGGGATATGAGGTGGGGTACGTATGATGTGGCATAAGACAGGATATGATATGTTGGTTTACTGTGTTTGGGTACTGTAGGATGTGAGGTTAAGTATATATGTGAAAAAGACTTAATTACCCTGCAATGCAATGATGTTGAAAGTGCCAGTACCTAGTTCTCCAACACAGTTACCAAACTAATTAGCATACTTCAATATATTGATTTAGTCTTTTCACAATCAAGGAATCTTATGGGAATGATCGAATTCAGAAAAACATCAAAACATCGCCATGTTCTTACAACGATGTTACGTTAAATTGGGAATGAAATTATTGACAGGCAATAACGAAAAGCTAAATTTGGTTATCACTTGCAAACTTCGATGGAACCACACGTAACGACTAAATATTAGCACGATTCAAGTGTCATGACAATGTTAAATTGGGGATGAACTTATTGAGAGGAAAACATAAGCTAAATTTGGTTAGAATTTGATCGCTTGAAACTACTACAAAAGAACCCCACCTATGTGACTTGATGTAACCACAAATTACACAAGTAAAATGTCACCTAGCATTCAATCAGAGTGATGAAACCAGAAATAAAGCTTACAGCGGGCGTCGCGGTTCTATTCGTAAGAGGAAAGAGCTGAGCCCCTGCGCCTCCGCCCAAAACAATCGCAGCCACATTTTTCGGATCCGCTCTTCTTCTCTCCAATCGCGGCGCTTGCACTGTCTGTGACATCATCGTATTAAAACTTAACAAGTGAGATAACACACCAACAAACACAGTACAGTTAACCAAGTTCATATGACTAAACTAAGATCACACATGAATATGAAAAATGAATACCTATGTCAAGGGTTTTCTTAGAATCATCATAGTTTAAATGGCAATTTCTGGAGAACATCAACAATCACAGTACGGTGAACCAAGTTCATATGACTAAACTAAGATCACACATGAATATGAAACATGAACACCAATGTCAAGGGTAATCTTGAAATCATCATCATAGCTTAAATGAAAGTTTCTTGAAAAACAACTTTTGGGTTTTTCTCAACATGAGCACATAAATCATGGGTTTAATTCAAATTCTAAGCAAAGAAACAGAAAGTGAGTGAATTGACAAAATGATACTAGTATTAAAGAATGGTGATGAGTGGCTCACCAGAGTCTCTTTCCCATTGCCTGATGTGATCACAGAGCAAGAAATTACAGGTCTAGCCCTATGAGATCCCTTAAATTTCTGAGATTTCATCACCAACTGGTTAAGCTGAAGGTTTCTGTTCAAGCTTCCCTTCAATCTCTCACCCCAAAACCCACTATTATCTCCATCACTCTTGCTTACTACTACTGTTTTTGCAAAGTGAGTGTTGGCCCTCATTGTTGCAGAGCAAGAATAGTCCATTTCTTTCTTTTTTTTTCAATCACCAAAAGCAACTAAAACCCCCAGAAATTTGAAGATGGATCCACAAGTGTTTCACCAATCCCAGTAAAGCAGATTCTGCAAAAAGCACAGTCTAAGGAATCAAGAAAAGTATAGATTACATCAATTTGATCACATTCAAGCTACATATTACAATATTATTAATTCAAGACAAAAAAGAAAGTGGTCACTAAACAATGTTTCAGAATCAGGAGCAAAATTGGGAGGAGGGTTTCATGGAAACTCACATGGGTGATATAAAATTGTAGTTGAATTGCTTTGCAATGAAGAGCCCAGAAGCTGAAATGGGAAAATAAGCTTCTTTTTAAGCTTAAAGGAAGTGTCTATGAGAGGTTTTGGACAGTGGCAGGGGAGGGGTGATTTAAGAGGAACGAAATGCGTGAGTGATGTTGCAGTTGAAGATGGAAAAAGCCAGCTTTACTGGCTTGTGACTTCTCACGGGAAGTCCTTCTTTCTTGGTATTTATACACAAATATCTCTCTCTCTCTCTCTCAAAGTATGTAAGCAGAAAAGTGTGTACAATTGGAACCTGTCTATATCAGTCAAATGAAAAAAGACAAATATACATGCATTGGTACACCTTTGGACATGTGTTGTGTGTAAAAAACATTGGGCAAATTTTACTTATATTCTTTCAGTTTAGGATGATCTTCACTTACTCCTCTCATAATTTGAAAAACTCCACTTATACCTCTTTTGACTATCAATTTTTTTGTCACTTACACTCCTGTGTATTCACTCTGCTAGTTAGCATAATAACTTCCCGATGTCATTTTTTCAGACAAGTTTACCATTACAAAGGCTGCAAAAGGCCAATTCACTAAACTTATAATAGATGTAATAGGACATATATCTTTTGCATGTTTTAAGAATACATATTGGGGTGGATTGACTTTTGCATCCTCAAGGGTAATTATGTCTGAAGTACTACATATGTTTCTTCTCTTTCACTTTTTGACACTATTCACTAGGTCATTTTGATCCGGTGATTTGGAAAGCAAAACGATACACGGATTTGGTAGTCTTTGCATGATCTTGTAGAGTAAACTACTATGAAAAAATTACAAAAAAAGTACATCGTTTTGCTATCTAAATCTTCGAGTCAAAGTGATCCAATTACGAATAAAAATGTAAGCGCACTTCAAAGAGAAGAAACAGAGGTAGCAAGAGATTTGAGAGAGAATACACAAAGAGGGTGGAAGTGAGGACATATTTTGTAGTGATAAAGGGTGTGAGTGAAATTTTTCAAACAATGAGGAATGTAAATGAAGATTGTCCTAATTTGAGGTGGTGTAATTGAATTTTACCCGAAAACATTGGATCATAAATGTCATGGTAGGAATAAAACTTTAAACATGTCTTCATAAGTCATAGCTTGACATTTTCCCATTCACAAACTTTTAACTGTTAACTAAGTAATAGTCTTGACTTGTGGTGCTTTTCATCACTAAAACTATTTCTAATCACATAAACATGAACCGAGCCAAAGAGATAATTGTTCATAAATAGTTGATGAACCTTATTACTCAATCTCTATTATATGTGTGGGCAGATGAATGTTATGGCATACCACGTGTCAATTCTAAATGTGATGAACTTTCTATTAATGTCAATTGACCTGCTAAATATGTGCTCTAAGTGATGGACAATAACTGTGATTTCAACTTAAATCTTCAAACTCCATTATTATTTTGATGAACTTGAAAACTGGGTCCATCAGTACTATATCTTATTCAAAAACATAACATTGAAAAGATCTATTTTGACTTTGCGCAATGCAATAATGTGTCATATAAATCTTTTTTTTATTGGGAATAATCAGTTCTTTTACCAATTTAATGGAATAGATCAGATAAAAAAGCCTAAGCCTGAAATAGCTTACCAAGGATCAGACATTAGATGGTATCTCCATGATTAACCTTGTTCTTGTATGATACCCATTCAGAAAATGCCTTGATCAACTGCAGGGAAGAGGCAAGAATTAGAAAATTTTCATTGGGGAAACACTTGTGTGGAGCGAAATTACACACTCAGCAGTGGAAGAAATACCAAATGATTGCACCAAAAATGGATCATCTGATCATGGATGCTTCCAAGAAGCCCCGAATGATGGTGGCTATATTCAAGTACATGTATCATTTCTCAAAATTTATAAGATCGACAATTACACATTATTTTCCTCTTTTACAAAATGGTTTATGTTTCTTCTTGTCTACCATAAGATCGATCTGAAGAAGAAGGAGAAAATTAGGTGTTCGGTTGATTGAATTACCAAAAAAGATTTCAAAAATCTGGAGAGAAAATATTGGAACAATTATAGGAAAAGTTATAACTAATTACTTTATTTTATTTTAATTTTATTTTCATTTTACTTTTTTGCAGTAGTTGTACGTAATTAAGTTATTTACATTTTTTATCTCAAAAGACAAAATTATTTACATTTGCAAATGAAATGAAAATTTATTTACATTTCTCCAAAAGAATACTACTTATTTACCACAATAACGCAAATTCTTCCATCTAGTTCCAAGTACTCCTACCACATTTTTTCTTTGATAAAAATAATATTTTCATAACAAGCAGAAGATCAACGATTAATTGTTGTGCTCCCGGATTGTCATAAAACAGCAATTAGGGTGGTAGTTCAAGTGGTAGAGTATTGGAAGCCACTCCATGAAGTCTCGCGTTTAAATCTGATTGACGACAAAACAATTTCTCCAAAAAGAAATGTCGTAAATGAAAAAAACAACTCTCCTTGTTGTTGGAGCCATCCAATAGAAGAATTATCCACTGTCTCAAGCGTACGTGGCTAGTGACTCTCTTGCAATGTCACTCTATTAGCTTGCCGAAGGTGAAAGACACTTTTTTCTTAAAAAGAAAATGCTGATTATCATTAAAATTAAAAGTAACAAACTACTGAAAGATTCTCCAATCGGTCCCGTTCATCCATACGGGCAGTAACTCGACTACTCCTTTAAAATCGCCTTTAATAATCAAATCTCTCATATAGTGATGTCTCGCGACGCCCATAACTTGTTGCACTGCCAGCTTCGACCTCTCTCATTCTTATTACACAAATTGATTTGATTAAATCCTAGCATCTCTTTGGATAGTACCCTCAAAAAACACTTTGCATAGGGGGTTTCTGGCTCCGCCACAGCTAGGGCTGACGGCGTAGTTCTTCAGAGCCAATTTTTTCTTCTCGCATCGTCATAGGCCATTTCTTGGAGATGCTCTAACTCATCTTTACAGTATTTAAATTTGACTCTAAATTTTTTCTAATTGACAACTACCCCCAATCATTCAACTATTACATGGCTAACCGTAACATAATACTGCATCACTTCCAACAGGAGTCCTTATTCTTATACCTGAAAGCTCGGTGCTCTAGTGTGATGAACTTGCATGAGTACTCGTGTATCTCGAGCTACAAGACTCCCGAACCGCCAGCCACCTGACTCCCAGCCGGGACCCTAACTCGGTGCGGTTCCACTTGTACACAAACTTACCCGACTCGGGCCTCGCTCGGGCAATCAGAAAAAAGAAGGCATCGTGTATTAATATATTATTATTTATATATAATTCTTATTAATATATTGAGTTATTGACTAGCCTCTCGGGCCCCTTCAACCCCTAATCACACGCGTTTAGGGCCTGGGACTTGAGGGGTTCAAGTTTCTCAACCCCTCCACCCGACCCGACCCTAGCATGAAGACCACAGGCCCCCTTCCAACCAAGCCCGGCCCGTACTGTTGACACCTTGATACATGATCAAATTATATGTCAAGATCTTTATGTTTAAAGGGTGCGATCATCTACCGGTTATACCAAGCGTTATTGAAGAGGTAAATTTAGTTGGGGTCTGAGAGCTAAACATGTGCAAACAAGTACAATAGGTACCTTCCAATTATATGTCAAGTCCTATGGGGGACAAAAGACCACCACGGCACACCTAATTGCTATGGACGGTTCATATTTCCCAGAGGCCTCTTCATGTGCCTTGCAGTGCCCTCCCATCATCAGCTGCCCCCACTTGTGCAGGGCTTTTGTGATTTCACCTAATTTTCACATTCTGTTGTTGCTTGAAACTCATCAATGTGACGAGCTCTGGCCTCTAGTCATTATATGGTTGTGTGATTTCGTTTAAAATGATTGTGTTTTAAAAGACCCTTTCACCTCTTTAGGTTTGTACTACTTCCGTTCTCACTGAATTTTCACATTTTGACTTTTTTTTTTGTAATCATGTCATTTTGACCCGTTGATTTGGATAGTCAAATGATACAATTTTTTTATAATTTTTTAATGGTGTTGTAGAGTGAAATTTACCCTACAACATTGTATAAAGATTATCAAGTTCTTGCATGGTTTTACTAATCAGATCACCGAATTAAAGTGGTTCAGTGAATAGTAGTAAAATGAAAAGGGTGAAGATTAAGAGAGAACAGTGGAAGTACATAATTATTGAGTAAAAGACGCTTTCACAGTTTCACCTCTTTAGGTTTGCCATAAAGACACTTTCATCGCTTTCAGTTTGAGAAAAAGATCATTTCACCTTTTTAGTGTGCAAAACTTCAGAACAGTTACACATCATGATTGTGCCATTTGATACCTTAAGAGAGCAAATTTATTTAAAAAAACAAGATTACTATCTATGCTGCACCCCACCCAGGACTGACGACGTCACAATATAGATATCCTGAAATATCTTTAAATTTTTCCAAAAAAAAAAGAAATGTCTTGAAATGTGACACATTGAAGGGATGAAAGTGTCATTGCACCAAACTTGAGAGGGTGAAAGTGTCTTTTACTCCACAACGACATATAATTCTTGATACTGGTCGATGTGCGAGCAAGCTGACAGGAGTCTAGAAAAAACATTAAGACGACACATTAACATAAAACTTAGTTTAGTTTAGAGGCCCAAAAGATGGTGCAGGACCATTGTATGGGAGAGCTCATTGTATGGAGGATGTGGCCGAAACCACAAGGATATTTCCTAGTACTACTACAACGACAACAAAGGAGCAAAGTACATGGGTGTGGAACCTACTAAATCTCATGAACGGCCAAGAATCTCCAGTCCGATTTAAACTGCCACCTAACACTCCGGGAGCATCCAACACCGCACACGTAAACATCCGCAAATTTATGTGCCCAAAAGAAAGGGTAAAAGGTTCCCTCAAAAAAAAAAAAAAGAAAGGGTAAAAGGCACTTTCACCTCCTCAAGTTTGATGCAAAGACATTTTCAGCCTTTCTTTTTTGGGATATGGCATTTTCACCCCTTCTGACAGTACACCCACCAACTTTTTTTTTTTTTTGAGGAACTACGCCCCCCAACTGTGAAATGGTTAGTCGGGGGCGGTTGCCTGTCGCCATAACAGTTTTGAAGATGAATTCAAGCTGTTGGAGTATGATATGACACAATAATATGGTGTAATAAGTGTCATGAAATTTGTCATTTCTCAAAGTGAAAGGGGGTGAAAGTGTCATTGCATTTAAACATACCACTCCGTCCCATCTCTTTTGCACAATTTGAACTTTTACCACTATTCACTGGGTCACTTTGACCTGGCAATTTGAATAGCAAGAATTTGCAATTTTTAGATAATTTTTTCGTAGTGTTGTAGAGTAACTCTTATTCTATAAGACAATAAAAAAAATATCAAAAAAGCTACATCATTTTTCTATCCAAATCACCGGGTCAAAGTGATCCAGTTACGGGTGAAAAAGTCAAATGGTGCGTTGCACGTGGGACGGAGTGGTACATTACTCCTTTCTCTAAAGACGACGATATAAGTCAACTGACCAGAAATACTATTAAAAAATCATTACTACCGCAAACTTCAAGAGAGAAGACTTACAATACTAAACCATCACGGATGAAAAAATGTTTCCATTATATGATGCGTTCTGAAATGCGTACCACTCGGTTTCTTCTAAATAACCCCATTTGAATTTTTCACTCGTAGTTGGGTCACTTTGACCGACAATTTGGATAGCAAAACGATGTAATTTTTAGATAATTTTTCATGATGTTGTAGAGTAACTTTTATTCTACAATACCATAAAAGTATATTAAAAAATTACTTCGTTTTGCTATCCAAATCACCGGGTCAAAGTGACTCAGTAAATAGTGGTAAAAGTCAAAAGGGGACTATTCAGAAGAAACGGAATGGTATTATTTAGATGTCGGACAATTCATGATCATTATACATATTTATTGACATGACCACGACACGTAGTTCTGTTCGAATGCCTCCACTACATACATGAAACCGATAGAAGTTGATGACACCAAAGATCACTTTGAAAGAGGCAAGCAAAAACAATGATAAGATGCAACAATGGCCAAATGCAACGAAACAATGGCCTCAAAACTAAAATGGCAAAACAACAAAGCGGTAAACACCAAGAGTTTCACATGCCATGCCTAGGAGTAGTAGTAATCAATCCGATCAATTATTGTGAGCGTAGTCATTATCCCAATGGAAACATCTTTTTATTTGCCACCTGATATATCAATTTGATTTGGTCCTCTATGAAGTGCTCCTATCAATTCCAATATAAACCTGATGCTTCAAAACCGCCTACTACCATTAGAAACTCACAATTCACAATCGCAGCTTGTTGAAACCCTAGCTTTGACACCATTACAGATGCGTGCTTAAATTTCACAATCGCAGCTTGTTGAAACCCTAGCTTTGACACCATTACAGATGCGTGCTTAAATTTCGCGGCTTCTTTGAGCTCAACAAAACGAAATGTTACTCATCATCTCAACTAAAATCTGAATCTCAACAAAAGTAGGGAAAATCAAGAGATATTAAGGAGATGGTAGCAAAACAGTACTACTACTTTTCCTGTCAATTATACTAAAAAGCTTCAATTCATCCGAGAAAATATCCAACTGCAAACAAAAAAAACAATGCAAAACTGTGTAGTTTGAGAGTACCGTGTAGCGATACGCCAAAGGAAACAAGAAAAGTCTAGTCCAGTCCTATAAGACGATCTAGAAAATGACTGCAATAGCTTGAACGGTAGCAGAAGCTGAAAACTGGTACTACAGAAGAAATGAGGGATAGAACTAGGTGGTGTTGGTTGCCCTAGTATAGATCATCTGGCTTGAGTGGACAGACACCATTCTAATCACACCTCTAGCCATCAGATCTTTTATCGCCTTCCTTGACAGTGATCCGTTTATCTGCATCAAGTTCACTAACTTTCATCAAAGTGTGAAATCGACTAAGCCAAATCTCAAACAACGAAAACAAGTTTATTGCTGAAAATAAAAATGTGCATCCGTAAATGGAAGCCACCAACTAAAATTAAGGTATTTGATCATTTTTAACCTAACAGGCGTGACAAATCAAAAGTGTAGAAAACACAGGAAACACATGTCAAACACTTTTTAGTGTCTTCAGTTTTTTATAGCAGAGACAAAATAGAAATAAAAATCTGATTTGAAACAAGGACTATAATATGTGACAGTTTGATCCCTGCGGTTCATCATCATAATGTAGAAAGTTTGGTAATAGAGTTCAGTATAACACGCAACAGTTCAATCATGCAGTACATTTTGGCTCCAGTTCAGTGTACCTTTCCATAATTGCTACTACCTTCGTTCTCTCTTTTTCTTCCATTTACTGTTCATATCACTATTCACTGGATCGCATTGACCCGATGATTAGGATAATAAACCGGTACAACTTTTTGACATTTTTTGCATGGTGTTGTAGATAAACTTTTTCTCTACAACACCATGCAAAAATTATCAAAAAATACCTAATCTTGTTACTCAAATCACCGGGTCAAAGTGACTCAATTACGAGTCAAAAAGTCAAACTAGGAAGAAAGAGAGAGAACGGAGGTAGTATGTAGGACGGTTTTGGAAGAAAATTTTCAACAGGTAATAATAGGGCTGTTTGGATGAGCTGAAGTAATTGAGCGGTTTAGCTAAAAATCTTATTTAATCAGTAGTGTTCGGATGCGAAAGATTATTGTAGATTTTTTTGTTAAATTTACAATTTTTCTCCCAAATAACCCCGAATTCCCCCAACACAACCCGGAAATCCCCCGAAAAATCAGGGAATTCCGGCTAAAAATCCTGAATTCCGGATTTTTGGGATGTACAGATTTTTGGAAGAGTTTTGACCATTTTCTCAGATTTTGAGACTTTTGACCAATCCTTACCTGATTTCCTCTCATCCAAACAACACCAATGACGGTGCTAATTTGGAAGAATACTGAACTTTATGATAAACCTATGATATTTAGAAATCAAGTAACCGAACTGGGGTTGGGTGCAATTGCATGATAGCAACCAATGTATCCAACCGTGTGCAAGGGCTGAATACATGTCTAGGGTGTCTATATATATGAATTGGAGAGTGCATGAATGATCATAATATTAATTTGATCTCAGAATACGTGCTTTGATGGCCTGAACTCTGAAGAACATCAACGAGAGTGTGTATCTCTAATCAGCCCAGTTTGTAAGCTAGTGAAGAAATACAACAGATAAGCTTAAAACCAATCCAATACTGGCCCTCAAATGGCTTAAGCCACTGGCAGACAGGTACGACGACCAGAGTGTCAAAACTAATGGGCCTTATAAAGTAAAAGAACTAAACAGAGTGGGTATAGTGGGTGAACGGCCCCCACCAATCTTCTACTATCAATCGTGGAGATGGCCAGCAACACATGAGAACAAGAAAGCCAATACCAGCCCAAGATGTACCAACAATCATTTAAAGAACGAGACAGTGAGCTACAAGTCGTTAAGACGGAACAACAAATCCACTCAGTGCGCCAAAAGAGCATACATGAGTACATCTCATTGATAGCCCTAAAATCTAAACTGCCTGCGCGAGCAGGGTTCAGATTTCGGCACATTAAAACATTTTCTAGACACTCCTACATTAGTACATCTCATTGGCAGCCCTAAATTGCCTGCACGAGCAGGATTCAAATTTTGGCCCATAAAACATTTTCTAGACTCTCCTACATGAGTAAATCTCATTGGTAGCCCGTAACCATTCGCACTCACTGCCTCTATAACCACTTGCTAGACTCCATCATACCTTACGGGTATGGTAGAAATGACTTGAGATGGTTATGGAATACTGGCTGTCTTCTAACTTGGGAGATCACTAGAGCTGTCAATTTCGATCCGGACCTCTGAACCCACCCGTGACCGTCAAATATAAATGAGTCAAAACCCACCCATTTAAATAATCGGGTTAGTACTAACCCCACTCGTTTAAACCCATAGTTAAAGCGAGTGTAGTGGGTGGGCAACTTAACCCGTCTAACCTGAAAGAACTAGGTGTTGATTCTCTGGCTATCGTTTCAGTTTTCACTCTGCTAGACGAGAGAGATTGAGATATAAAAACATCAATTTGGTCTGAAATGTGCGATTATTCGGCACTCCAGATTGCTAAAAGGACAATGACTTAGTCGGACGGTTGTTGCCGGTGACCCCACCACCCAGAACGGCGGTTCCTCTCACTCTCGCCGTCAATCAATCACGTTGTCTGGTGACAGTAGCAGCACCCTTTACCTGTTGATATATTCACCTACATCTCTTAAAACTTTGTTTGTACACAGAGACCCTCTGGTTTCGAATTGAGTTTTTAAAGGAACAAACCCGAGGATGCGACGTTTTTTGAATCTGGGTCTGCTTCTTTGTAATTCTCTGATCTTAATTGCTTGAACTTGTTGTTTCCTTGAAAGTTCTGTGAATGATTCGTTACTCCTCCATTTTTTTGGAAAGATTATTGCTCCTTCATTTGGTTCTGGGTACGGGATTCGTCAGTTCTTTTTTGTCACTCTGTCTAGATAGTGTTCTAATTTGTTGATGGTAATTTGTGGTGGTGTTGGCAATAATATGGTGTGGCGGCTGTGGTTGTAACACCCCTATTTCTCAAGTGAGCTCTAAGTGCAATATCAAGACTTTGGGGACGAATTTGTAAATAGTATTGCACGGCTTTAAAAGTTAGAATTTCGGAGTGTTGGCGATATTCGGAAGTTGTTAGAATGATTTGGAGGCACTAGACATATTGGGGGTGGTTGTGCAATTCTTTGAAATTAAGTAGAACATCTAATTCTAGTTTATACACTAAAGTTTGTAAAACTACACTTCTTACCCCTATGCATGATGGACACTTGTCCTAAGTGTTTTGACACAATTTCTATGAGTTGGCAACACCCAACATCTATATTCATCATCTCCCAGCAGAAAATTACATCATCTTCCCATTATCTTTTTTTTCCCTCTTCCTCTCAACCACCAAGAACACCACCACCTCAACCAAGGAACTACCACCAAACAGCCACCAACTCCAGACCTGCTACAACCCCGAGTAGCCCTCACCACAAGGATCAAAACGCCCCAAACAGTTCGGGATTTCATCAAGAAACGAGTGAGATATTCGGGTTTGAAGGTAAGAACCCTAGTTCGGTTTTTCGTCGATTTCTCCCTCCTCGTTGCAACCCATCACAATTAACACACATATTCTTGTTCCTTGTGTCGAGGCGAACCTGGGAAGCACAAGCATGCCCTGCAAATCGCCGGATTTTGCTCCAGCCACCGTGCCGCCGCCGCCAAACCTCCATGGCCGACCAAAAATGGTAACTCCTTCATTTCTCCACCAAATTCGATGTTCCTTACATCAATGTGATCCCCATGACCTTAGGAATGCATTAGAAGCATCAAAACCTGCCCAGATTTTGGTTAGGTTCGAGTTTTGTTTCATTTTTCACTCTTGGTTCGTTTTTCCGTCATGCATAAACAGCCCCTGTTCAAATGATCATATCTCTCTCGTTTTTAATCCGTTTTGAGCGATTCAGGACTTTCTGGAAACCTCAGACAATTGGCTACAACTTTCATGTTTTAAGTTTTGTCAAATTCGGTCTCTAAACCACCTAAAAATCGAATTGAAGTTGCTGTGTTCGTGCTTGTTCATGCTGAGTTTTTCCCACCAGCATTTTTGACCCAACTTTGGATCTCTGTATCTCCCTCGTTTTTGGTCCGTTTTGGATGGTTCTTACCTTTCTGGAAAGCCTGGACATAGATCTACAACTCTCATTAAGATTTCTTTGTTTGATTTCAAGTCTAACCTGTCGAAATTTGGCCTTGAATAGGGCTGGTTTGATGTGTTTTTGAACCATTAAAAGCTGAAAATTTTCCTAAGTATAGAATCCTATGGTGAAACACCCATTTTCTAACCATTGTATCTTCTTCAAAACTTAATGAAATTTAGATTTGTTTTCTCCTGTGTAAAGCTGATACATAATACTTCATTTCATCGTCTCTGGGTCATCTTCAAATTTATAACGGATTTCTCACAAAACGAGCTTAAAGTTGCTAGTTTGAACTCGCGAAGCACTATCGAATTTGTCTAAGTATTGAATCGTGATTTTCATCCAACTTTGACTAGCGATATCTCCTTGAATACTTAGAGTTTCTAGGAGTTCAAATATGTTCTGGAATCCTTGAACTATCATCTTCAAAACCCTATTCTCAGATTTTCAAGTATCCCCCTCAATTAATTACAAATCAGCTCTAAAGTTGACTAGTTGAGTCGATTTTCTTCTATATTTGACTTTTGAATTCGACACTCTAATGACCTTTCTAGCCTTAGTGTTCTTCACGAAACTTGCTCGTATTCATATTCTGAGTCTATATATCAAGTTTGACCAAGTTTGACTTTTCAAAAACCCTAGTTTGACTGAACTGTATAGGAGGGGCAAAATAGTAATTTCACTTAGAATTGAATTGGGTTTCGTTTAAGTAACTTGGAGTTTGTCAGCATGTCTTGTATGCGTATTTGGAGTACTCGTATATAATTCTGGGCTAGTGTTGACCAAGTCAAATGTGGGGGTCTTTTTGCAGTTTTACTAAACTTCGGGGGCCTATGTGCAATTAATTAAAACTTTGCATTTGAACAAAGTTAATGTTTTGAGACCAACAACCTGACTTAGAAGGATACTTGGAGCCTTAAGAATGAATTATTTGACTCGGGAGTTATCAAATCAATGGTGGGGGTCTTTCTGTAATTTTAGCAAACTTTAGGGGCCTAAGTGTAATTTATTGAAAGTTGTAGATTTCAATGCTAAGTTCATATGGACGAGTTAAGAGTCATTCTTGGATGGTTTTGGGCCAGTATGAGTGTAATTTGGGGTCCGGGCAACTACACAGTTTTGAAGTATCAGGGGCGTTTTGGGCAGTTAGCTTGCATAACCTACATTTCCATTGCATTCTTGCATACAACCTCATGTAGAGGGTAAATGCTAATAGACTGTATACCTGACTTGTTTGTATCCAGTCGTTGTGCTCGTACCAAGTAGGCGTATTATTTCGTGTTGCTGCATTTACTGTGAGACTCGGAGACGAGCGCTGTAGGAGTGCTAGCGTTGCTTTGCGCCTTTCATGGCTCAGAGGTAAGTACATATGTACAGCCTTTTCATATCAAAATATGCGTAAGTGCTTGATGTTTCAAATGAATGTTTGTTATATGAAATAGTATGAGAATGCATGTTTTCCACTCGAAAATTGTTAAACTATTTTATTCATCTCCTTTGAGAACTCTCCGAAATTACTTGTGAACTGTTGACATTCTGATTCTGGTTATGTGAAAGAGAAGGAATAAAATACCTATAATAGACTTAGGACGATGTACAGAGTACTGTTTTAATGGGAGGCGTCAAGCGATCCTCCATTTTCTTATGGCTAAGACCATTGAAGCAATGCTTCTTATTATTGGATAGAACGTCAATGTTCAAAAATCCGCCCCCGATGAGCCAAAATGTACCAAGTTATTGAGGCCAAGGGTTTTATAGAGCTATAGAGTGCTACTTATACTTGTAAGGGTCACTACGGTATAGGGGTGTCGACACTTAAGGCCTTTTAGCTAATGTTGTGAGCGGGGTTGACGAATGGGCTCCCTTAACGCTCGGGTGAAATAGGGTTTGATAGACCCTAGAAGGAACCCTTAGTGGTTATTTCGTGATCCCTCTGTCTACATCGATCCTGCTGGTGGCTCTTGACACGCCTCGGCTAAACTAAACTGTTGATTGAAGTCGAAATTCAAAATTGGCTACTTATTAATGTTGTTTGTGGCTCTTGATATGCCCTTATTGATTTGAAATGAATTGTAAATCTTGGCTACTCATGAAGTACTATCGTTATCAGTTCAAATGAACTTGTTTACTCTGGATATTTTACCAACTACTCGTGGTTTCTCAATGTTATTAATTTGAGAGGTTTTTGTTACTCGTTTACTTCCAGTTGTTCCAAATCCTCCAACATGATAGCTTTACTATTTAAATCTTCTAATCTTTTTCAACTCATGCTTCCGTGCCACTCATTGCTTTACATGTCGTAGTATGTATTTACTCAGTTTTTACTGATCATTTTCTTCAAAACTGCGTCGGCATTTGCCATTTTAAAACCGCAGGTCGTCAATCAAGTTTGGGGAATGGGAACGCGGATCGAGATGAAGAGGTCTAGCTTAAGTCAGATCACTTAGTAGATCACACACGATTTGTTTTACATTGTACTTATTATCGAAATGTTGTTATGTACTTTAACCGAAATGTAAACTTAATAGCATAATTCTACTTTTGGTTATCGATTGTCTCTTTAACCCTGAACCGAGATCCCGGGTCGTTTCAGCTGGTATCAGAGCATCGGTTCTCCGGTTAAAGTGACTTTTCGATTTCCATTAGTAGAGAATAAGAAAGATAAAACGTTTTCAAAATTTAAAATTGATTAGGATAACCCAATTTGGCAATAAGAAGTAAACAAGCCGTCGGGGAATTTGGGTACTTTTTTTTTTAACTCGTTTTGTAATATACTTGTTGATTAACTGTTAACGACTAATTGATGTGTTCATGCAAAGTTGACTTGCCTATTTACAGGCGCAGTAATTATATGACATGCCTATTTATATCGAATTGTTTTTCGTAGTTGCGTGATGCGTATCTTTGACTCTTTATTTTTGTAAGTAATTTCTCGACGAGAGAGTAACGACGTTGTGACTTAGAAGACCCGAGACCATTCTTTCGCACCTACGAGTGACAAACCTTTAAACATTAGTTTAACTTCTGTTTATTTTGAGTTAATTTGAGATGGTTCTTTCCCAAATTAGAAAGTTTTGAAAATAAAGTATTTATAAAAAAAAATGGTTTCTGAAAATTATTGACGTTTCGAGCTACCAAATGCCAAGTGATATGGACCACTTTGTTTATCAGTCCGCTGGCGCGACTCTTAGTACGACGGTACTATAAGTTGTACCCGCTTTGTAGACTAAGTTGGAACATTTGAAACATATGCGAGTTGTGATGGAGAGACACCTTGTGTGACGACACATAGTGTTCTTTTCCTCCTCGTATGCGTGGAACACTTGAGGTAATTGATTTAGCTAATCCTATACAGGTAAAAAAAAAAAAAAAAACAAACAATTTCCTTATTGCGGATAAGCAAAGCAAAATGACATGTTAGTTTCGATCAAAATATTTCTTTAAATGTTTCGAGACTTGTTAAATGCTAGAAAATTTTCGAATTGCTTTGTAAATGTGATAAGTTGCATTTTGGTCTAACATTTCAAAATTCAGTGCGAACTTTTACTTGAGCTAATTTCATACGAAACCCTACTGTGATGCGAGTCTAGGCTGGATAGTAATATAGACTCATAATAGACCCCGTCCTGCGAAGAGTGAGAATGAGGAATTTCTTCCCGTTAAGGTATTGCTAACTGACCAACTAAGGAAGCCATCTTTTGGGAGCAGAACATTCGACGAGAGCTATTTAGGTACTTGTCTGGCTATGTCAAATAGACTGAGTCACTGTGCTACATTTCATGTGCATTTCATGTATGAGGGTAAGTATAGTATGAGATCTTCGGGGACGAAGATTCTTTTAAGGTGGGTAGATTGTAACACCCCTATTTCTCAAGTGAGCTCTAAGTGCAATATCAAGACTTTGGGGACGAATTTGTAAATAGTATTGCACGGCTTTAAAAGTTAGAATTTCGGAGTGTTGGCGATATTCGGAAGTTGTTAGAATGATTTGGAGGCACTAGACATATTGGGGGTGGTTGTGCAATTCTTTGAAATTAAGTAGAACATCTAATTCTAGTTTATACACTAAAGTTTGTAAAACTACACTTCTTACCCCTATGCATGATGGACACTTGTCCTAAGTGTTTTGACACAATTTCTATGAGTTGGCAACACCCAACATCTATATTCATCATCTCCCAGCAGAAAATTACATCATCTTCCCATTATCTTTTTTTTCCCTCTTCCTCTCAACCACCAAGAACACCACCACCTCAACCAAGGAACTACCACCAAACAGCCACCAACTCCAGACCTGCTACAACCCCGAGTAGCCCTCACCACAAGGATCAAAACGCCCCAAACAGTTCGGGATTTCATCAAGAAACGAGTGAGATATTCGGGTTTGAAGGTAAGAACCCTAGTTCGGTTTTTCGTCGATTTCTCCCTCCTCGTTGCAACCCATCACAATTAACACACATATTCTTGTTCCTTGTGTCGAGGCGAACCTGGGAAGCACAAGCATGCCCTGCAAATCGCCGGATTTTGCTCCAGCCACCGTGCCGCCGCCGCCAAACCTCCATGGCCGACCAAAAATGGTAACTCCTTCATTTCTCCACCAAATTCGATGTTCCTTACATCAATGTGATCCCCATGACCTTAGGAATGCATTAGAAGCATCAAAACCTGCCCAGATTTTGGTTAGGTTCGAGTTTTGTTTCATTTTTCACTCTTGGTTCGTTTTTCCGTCATGCATAAACAGCCCCTGTTCAAATGATCATATCTCTCTCGTTTTTAATCCGTTTTGAGCGATTCAGGACTTTCTGGAAACCTCAGACAATTGGCTACAACTTTCATGTTTTAAGTTTTGTCAAATTCGGTCTCTAAACCACCTAAAAATCGAATTGAAGTTGCTGTGTTCGTGCTTGTTCATGCTGAGTTTTTCCCACCAGCATTTTTGACCCAACTTTGGATCTCTGTATCTCCCTCGTTTTTGGTCCGTTTTGGATGGTTCTTACCTTTCTGGAAAGCCTGGACATAGATCTACAACTCTCATTAAGATTTCTTTGTTTGATTTCAAGTCTAACCTGTCGAAATTTGGCCTTGAATAGGGCTGGTTTGATGTGTTTTTGAACCATTAAAAGCTGAAAATTTTCCTAAGTATAGAATCCTATGGTGAAACACCCATTTTCTAACCATTGTATCTTCTTCAAAACTTAATGAAATTTAGATTTGTTTTCTCCTGTGTAAAGCTGATACATAATACTTCATTTCATCGTCTCTGGGTCATCTTCAAATTTATAACGGATTTCTCACAAAACGAGCTTAAAGTTGCTAGTTTGAACTCGCGAAGCACTATCGAATTTGTCTAAGTATTGAATCGTGATTTTCATCCAACTTTGACTAGCGATATCTCCTTGAATACTTAGAGTTTCTAGGAGTTCAAATATGTTCTGGAATCCTTGAACTATCATCTTCAAAACCCTATTCTCAGATTTTCAAGTATCCCCCTCAATTAATTACAAATCAGCTCTAAAGTTGACTAGTTGAGTCGATTTTCTTCTATATTTGACTTTTGAATTCGACACTCTAATGACCTTTCTAGCCTTAGTGTTCTTCACGAAACTTGCTCGTATTCATATTCTGAGTCTATATATCAAGTTTGACCAAGTTTGACTTTTCAAAAACCCTAGTTTGACTGAACTGTATAGGAGGGGCAAAATAGTAATTTCACTTAGAATTGAATTGGGTTTCGTTTAAGTAACTTGGAGTTTGTCAGCATGTCTTGTATGCGTATTTGGAGTACTCGTATATAATTCTGGGCTAGTGTTGACCAAGTCAAATGTGGGGGTCTTTTTGCAGTTTTACTAAACTTCGGGGGCCTATGTGCAATTAATTAAAACTTTGCATTTGAACAAAGTTAATGTTTTGAGACCAACAACCTGACTTAGAAGGATACTTGGAGCCTTAAGAATGAATTATTTGACTCGGGAGTTATCAAATCAATGGTGGGGGTCTTTCTGTAATTTTAGCAAACTTTAGGGGCCTAAGTGTAATTTATTGAAAGTTGTAGATTTCAATGCTAAGTTCATATGGACGAGTTAAGAGTCATTCTTGGATGGTTTTGGGCCAGTATGAGTGTAATTTGGGGTCCGGGCAACTACACAGTTTTGAAGTATCAGGGGCGTTTTGGGCAGTTAGCTTGCATAACCTACATTTCCATTGCATTCTTGCATACAACCTCATGTAGAGGGTAAATGCTAATAGACTGTATACCTGACTTGTTTGTATCCAGTCGTTGTGCTCGTACCAAGTAGGCGTATTATTTCGTGTTGCTGCATTTACTGTGAGACTCGGAGACGAGCGCTGTAGGAGTGCTAGCGTTGCTTTGCGCCTTTCATGGCTCAGAGGTAAGTACATATGTACAGCCTTTTCATATCAAAATATGCGTAAGTGCTTGATGTTTCAAATGAATGTTTGTTATATGAAATAGTATGAGAATGCATGTTTTCCACTCGAAAATTGTTAAACTATTTTATTCATCTCCTTTGAGAACTCTCCGAAATTACTTGTGAACTGTTGACATTCTGATTCTGGTTATGTGAAAGAGAAGGAATAAAATACCTATAATAGACTTAGGACGATGTACAGAGTACTGTTTTAATGGGAGGCGTCAAGCGATCCTCCATTTTCTTATGGCTAAGACCATTGAAGCAATGCTTCTTATTATTGGATAGAACGTCAATGTTCAAAAATCCGCCCCCGATGAGCCAAAATGTACCAAGTTATTGAGGCCAAGGGTTTTATAGAGCTATAGAGTGCTACTTATACTTGTAAGGGTCACTACGGTATAGGGGTGTCGACACTTAAGGCCTTTTAGCTAATGTTGTGAGCGGGGTTGACGAATGGGCTCCCTTAACGCTCGGGTGAAATAGGGTTTGATAGACCCTAGAAGGAACCCTTAGTGGTTATTTCGTGATCCCTCTGTCTACATCGATCCTGCTGGTGGCTCTTGACACGCCTCAGCTAAACTAAACTGTTGATTGAAGTCGAAATTCAAAATTGGCTACTTATTAATGTTGTTTGTGGCTCTTGATATGCCCTTATTGATTTGAAATGAATTGTAAATCTTGGCTACTCATGAAGTACTATCGTTATCAGTTCAAATGAACTTGTTTACTCTGGATATTTTACCAACTACTCGTGGTTTCTCAATGTTATTAATTTGAGAGGTTTTTGTTACTCGTTTACTTCCAGTTGTTCCAAATCCTCCAACATGATAGCTTTACTATTTAAATCTTCTAATCTTTTTCAACTCATGCTTCCGTGCCACTCATTGCTTTACATGTCGTAGTATGTATTTACTCAGTTTTTACTGATCATTTTCTTCAAAACTGCGTCGGCATTTGCCATTTTAAAACCGCAGGTCGTCAATCAAGTTTGGGGAATGGGAACGCGGATCGAGATGAAGAGGTCTAGCTTAAGTCAGATCACTTAGTAGATCACACACGATTTGTTTTACATTGTACTTATTATCGAAATGTTGTTATGTACTTTAACCGAAATGTAAACTTAATAGCATAATTCTACTTTTGGTTATCGATTGTCTCTTTAACCCTGAACCGAGATCCCGGGTCGTTTCAGTGGTGGTTGTCTTTCTGGTAGTGGTGGTGGAGGTGGTGATAAGACGGTTGTGGTGGTGGTGGTTGCAGATTTGGTGAATTCTCATGTTCCCAATTAGGTGAATTTGGTGAATTTTAGGGTCCAGGTATGGGAAGGGGTAAACTCTGCATCCCAGTGAGAGTCTTGGTTGTAGAATTTTCATTTCAAAAGCCGGAATCGCTAGTAATCGCCGGTCAGCCAGGCATTTTACCAGAGGTTTCTAATCTAGCACTGCCCCTTCCTAATGGGTTTTCGGCTATTTCAAGAATTTGTTGAGCTTCTTGTGGATCAATGTCACTACTCTTCTCCGCATCATTTGCCATATGAGTGGATACCACCATTCTCGGTAGAAAGATACAAGGTCTGAATCTACAGGTCGATCTATCCATATAAATGGATGCATGATCCAACGATAAACAGGTTAGAAACGGGTCATAAAAGGTTATACCCCGTTTGTGACCCACCCAAGAACACCCGAATGTTTAAATAGGTCAATAGGGTTTGACTCGTTTATATGTAAACCCACTTATAAAACCCGCCCAACCTCCCCGTTTGACACCTCTAGAGATCACTAAAGTGGAGGAGGGATGGGTGAAGGTTAATTCACGATAATTCCTGTCATGCCTACATGGAGAAATAAGGGTTTGCTTATCTGATCAGTGCCTAGGAGCCTTAGGCAATCCGAGACTAACCAAGAAACATGATCAGTGAAGCACCATCGATAGTAATGTTTGCCTCACTCTCTCTCTCCAAAGGTGGTCAGAGACTCGGAGTACTACGTTAAAACATATAGGCCTATAGATACTAACAATCTTCTAAACCCTTGCCTTCAATCCATGAACTAGAGTTCATGCATGTCTGTTCGTTGGAACCCTGCCTAATCCAATCATGTAAGCAATGCCAACTTGTACGACGTCCACATGTTTTGTTCGTGGCAAGGCCTAATCCAAGAACTAGTGATACTGTGTGTCTGTTCGTTTGGACTCCGCCGAATCCAGTCGTGTCAGCAGTAATTCTCTTTAGTGTAACCCCGTGTGATGCCGACATGTTTTGTTACTGACAGGGCCTCAATACCACGTACCAACACCTTATATCACCAATGTCATTGTTCTTGGGCTACTCTTTCACAATTATACTACCTCTGTTCTCTCTGAATCTTCACCTTTTGACTTTTTCTTCCGTAATCGGGTCACTTCAACCCGGTGATTTGGATAGCCAAACGAGCAATTTTTTAATAATTTTTTGATGGTGTTGTAGAGTGAAGTTTACTCTACAGCATCGTGCAAAGATTATCAAATTCTTGCATCGTTTAACTAATCAAATCACCAAATTAAAGTGATTCAGTGAATAGTGGTAAAATGGAAAGGGTGAAGATTCAGAGAGAACAGAGGAAGTATAAGATTGCCATTAGCAAGTGGGAAAGAGGATTGTAGCCTAGTAGGGACCCTTTCTTCTTCTACAAAGATGTTTATTCATCTTATCCTAAGATATGTAGATAGTATACTCTCCTATTATCACCGTACCAAAAGATAAATAGGACTCTTCTACGAGCTTTGCTTGGTGAAATTGTGAGTTGTGTAGATTGAAATCCATAATCATCTTTGATCTAGGACACCAAAGGATTAATCACTCTGTGATTATCTCATAGTAATGCACTGTTCTTTTGCTACTATAGTACTATGAGAAGCAATTATAATCATTATTCATAAAGGTCAATTCATTGAAGCAGTTCAATGCATCAATGCCATTTCCAGGACAATTAATAACAATCTAATAAATCAAAATCATCAATTAATCACAACATATACCAAAAACTGATTCCCAAACCATGAGCATTTCGCTTAACGGAAGAAGTAGAAGAGAGAAAAATGATAATTACCCTCAAACGATCGGAGAGGATGGAAGGAGTGATGAGCTTGAACTTGGGGGCCTCAGTGAGGAGCTTGTCGTAAGTCGCCTTGTCGAACAAGACCATGTTGTTCACCTTTTCTTTTTGCTTTCCCTTGCTCCACTTCTGCAATTCCACCACAACAAACAAACCCTAACTTCAATCAAATCCATCTTTGTGTAATATATATATATATATAGAGCTCAAGTTTAGTCCATTCTCACTACATATACGTATTAGATATGAGATGGAAATGAGGTCGAGAGAGAGGAACCTTCTTCTTCTGCTTGCCGCCGCCGGACTTGGCAGGCTTGGAAGATGGAGGAGGCGCTTTTTCCTTCTTCGGTGCCTGACAAACAAAAATCACAGTGATGAAGAATCAAAACCCTGGAGAGATTGAGAGAAAAAGAAGAATCAACACCTAGAGAGTATCGGCGATTACCATCGTGTGGGTTCAGATTCAGAGCAAGAGAGCGGCGGAGCTAGGTGAAGGTGCGGCGGAGGAGAGGTTTAACACTGGAGCTCTCTTCTCCCAAGACCTAAATTGCAACTATTACTAGTACTGAAATGATTTTTCTATAAAGATATACGACGTCGTGCTGGGGTTTACCTTATTCGAACTTTCAGTTGAGCTGACCAAGAACAACCAAGTAGCAAAGTACATATGTTTCTTCCATTTCAACTTATGTCAACTTTTTTACCCGTATCTGGGTCATTTTAAAACTATTAAAATTTTTTGGCACTTTTTTCATAGTATTGTAGCGTAAAATTTACTCTACAAGATCATGCAAAGATTACCAAATTTGTGTATCGTCTCGGTAATTAAATCACCAGGTCAAAGTGACCTAGTCAATAGTGTCAAAAAGTGAAGTAAGCTAAAAGAGGAGAAACAGAGTAGTAGTCTTGCTCCCTCGTAACCATCTTTGACATCATTCGCCGGTAAACCACTGTTCTAGTGTAATACCTTCCAAACTACAATGAAAAAATAAATCAGTCCGCACAAACATGACTAAGATGGCCTCACTGCTTAAAAGACCTTTCGACATCCAATTAGATTTTATCAAGTATTTGAACTTAACAACTTGCTCGCAAATCTAAAGGCCATCGGCAGACTGTTGGGTTTCCCTTATTGAACACACAAATCTTTAAGCAAATGTTCAAAACAATTATGCTACATGTCCGATTATTCAAGTACACTCGGAAGAAAAAGTAAAACATATTGTGAAAGGAGAGGAGTATTTTCATCGGCAGAGGTATTCAAGGACCATGGTGGCACTTACCCTCTAGAATTTTCAGAAACTCCGCAACCACCACCTTTGATTTTGAGTGTTTTTAGAGAGGTACTCTTTTCTAGATTGCAAAAATGCACGGCTGATTCCGAACTATTTCACTAGGGCCCTACTATTGACTTTACATAGAAGTTGGTCATGGATGTTACTAAATTCTGACACAGTCACACAGCCACTGAATTTTTGGAGTAGAACATTTTCGAATGGTAAAGCTAGCTACTACTATGACTCATACCCCACACGGGTTTTTGATACTCTTGTGTACCCAAACCCGCCCATACATGTTATTGCACATGACCGGTCTATACCCGAACGGGTCAGATTCTAGCAACCCAAACTGCAACGAGACTATAACATTATGCTTGAGCACGAAAGGAAGCTCAACAACCCCAAATTCATGGGGGATTAAATTTAATTTCTTACCATCATCTGGAGCGTGGATGTAGCTCAAGTTGAGGGGTTGGCGGTGGTGTCAAAGAGGCCGGACCACAGTACTAACCTACCCTCCAACGCGCCCAATCCCCCTCCCCTCCCTAACCCACCTAAACTGCCTGGCCTAACCCAGTCCTTTGACACCACAAGGGGGTGAGGACCAGCAACTTCCAGCACTTGTGGCTCCGCCTCCATCGTGGGTGAGGCGGTGTCCACCAGAGGGTAACTCTCGACCTTGTGTGATTAAGGACAAGCGAACAAAAAGTGAGCTCTGGCCTTGGGGCAAGGGCGTGTTTATCTGCCCCCATTGTGGGTGTCGTTTGTATGGGATGTCATGTAATAGAACTTGTTCCTGCAAAACCTTCACTACTTTAAAGGACGGGCAGAGCTAGCTGCAGCCTCCAAAGTTATCATGTAACATCAGCAAGAAACTAGATCTACCAGGGTATCGGTAGAGCCATGACCAAAAAGAACATAAAATTCCCTAAAAAGGGAGGACACATGAGGCCACCACAACAAAACCACTATCACGATTTAAAATAGTACTCTAAAGGTCTTTAAATCAAACGTTACTCAACAACACATTACAACTTCCAAAGTCTGCGTTTGAGCGCAAAAGGTTCATAGAAACAATGGAAAACTCGGTCCATTTCATGGGAAATAGAAATAGCGAAATAGCATTAATCCTAGATCACCATAGAAGCACCTTTCTCGACGGCTCTAAGGGATTCACAGTTCCTACATATAACATATATTTAGTACGCCATATTTGACATTATGCTTTTTGGTATGGTAATGTACGCAGAAGCTCGCACAGTTTTCAAGTCCACCTGCATGAAACAATTGCACAAAATAAATCACTGCTCGAGGATTAACTATTAAAATAGACTATACAAAATAAAGATGACGACCTAGGACTTATGAGAACTGAACTGTATGCCTCTTAAAAGAAGGGAGCGCGTCCTTTTTAGTTGAGAAGAGAAGTTTGGCCAAGGTTCAGTTGTAACACTGTCACTGTTGAATAGTTAATCCCATCATTTCAAAGTCCCGTGTTATTTAGATACTCTCCCTCCATACAAACCACGTTTTCCCTCTAATTTCTTGAAGTTATACTTAGTTAATGAAATTGGTTTGGGCTAAGTGCAATTTTAAAAAGTTAATTGGCCTTTTCATTCAACTTATGAAGGCTCTTGCATGACAGTCGGGTTGATTTTGAGTTGTGACAAAAAAGCTAACTCGAAAAAGAGTTGGTAGTTGGTGGATGGCATGGTGGTGGTAACTGGGCAGTGGAGGCAGTTGAAGTGGTGATCCAATAAAGTCGCAGTGGTGCTTCTTTCAGTGGTAATCAGAGCAGTTATAACGTCACTTGGTAAAAGTCATGGCGGCGTTCGTACAGTGGTGGTCATTGTGGTCACGACAGGCATGGTTGAAATGGTGGTGGTGGGTTTGGCAGCAGCTGTTGTCGAAGATTTAGGGGCAAAAATGACAGGCCTGGTGGTGGTGAGCAACAGTGGTGGTGAACGATGGCAGAATAGGTGGTTCGAATGAGGTATTTGGTGATGGCTGAATGCCACAGCAGTCGTCATGTAGTTGTTATGCCCATATCCTATTTTGAGGCTAAAATATAAAACATAATTTTTTTTTTATTATTCATGCACTTCAAAAAGAATATTATAGAACTGAAGCGACAAAAGGAATTTCGAAATGGCACCTCCTTTGATAAAATCCTAATTTCAAATGACTTGAAATTTTGATAACGAAATTAGGATAAAACCCAGCTACAACACGTATTAAACCCCCAAGTTTTAACGAAATCTCAAGTCTTGATATCTCATCCAAACACCACCAGGGGACAGCCACACCACCAATTCGCATTTTAAAACATTGACGTGGAAGTGTTGCGCGCCAAAACTTGGACTCAGCATCCGTCAAACCAAAGAAAATTTATGTTACCTACAGGGCTACACCACCATTCAGACTAGTACTTTGCTTACGTAAGGTGAAAAAAAAAAAAAAAAAAAAAAAAAAAAAAAAAAAAAAACACACACACACACACATCAAAACCCTGCAGAGATAACTCATCATGACTGGAACATATCTAAAGATTTTGGGGAAGTCTGTGATTAAAGTATGCTTTAGTCCCCAACTTTAAGCAAATCAAGTGATAGCCGAAGGTATGTTGAAAATTTATCAACACAAAACGAAACTTTATAAAAGTTCTAACCCTTCAGGGTTAAATCTATCAATTTTTGAGGAGCTACCGGCCATACAATAATGCAGCGTTCTCATTTGTTAGATTGTTTCCCACTTTTCCACCAAAAATTCAATTTCAACTATCCTCTCCAAAAGTCAGTCTATTTATTTCTTTCCAAAAATTGCTAAAGCCAAATTTCTTAGGAACCCTTTAGTATAACTAGCAATCTCAAATGATTTGATACCTTCGGACACCAAAATTTGAAGCTTTGTTTCAAAAAAGCGAAAAATCAGTGCTCCTAAGCTAGTTACAAGTATTGTGTTGCCATGGGCTTATGTATGCAACTAAGAACTTCAGACGGCATAAATGTAAAAGTAGAAACCAAGAAATTAGAAACTTGCCTCGACATTAAGAGCAGATATTGTATGAAGAAAAGAGTCTCCTAGATATAACACAGAAGCCGAAGATGGTGGTACCCCCACTAAACTGCCATTTTCATTTCAATCTTCTGATGGGGATTATAGCCTGTCAGTTTGAAGTCCGCTGCCACAAATGAATCAATATCCTTCTTTTCAGGATTGATTGTCAAAACCTACACGATATTTTGAAAATCCAGCACCATTAGAATGGAAGAAAACAAGTGTTCCGAAAGAGTGAACGGAAGAAATGCAAGGCAAGGAAACACTATAATAAAACCAAGAGAGATTTGATAAGCTTCAATAGGGCCAAACCACCATGAATGCCGACGATTGTATTAGGCTTACCGGGAAAGGTTTAGGCTGTTTCTGAAGCTGATCTTGCAGTGGTCTGATATGAGTGTTATAAGCATGAGCATCCCCAATAACATGGATAAAATCGCCTGGAATGAGACCTGTAGATAGAAAATAAATGATGACAAATTACAAGTGCTCAGCATTACATAACCCATCTGTAAGAACTACTTCACATCATAGGATGCAGGTTCAAAGCGCCAATACAAGAAAATAAGTATTGATATGCAATTGATCTATATCTTTGTCAACAGTTGAGACAAAGATTGAGTCTCCATTTGTAACAATGTGCATCACGAGCCCTTCATAAAAAATTCAACCAAGCAAAAGAGTATGCGGTATAAAAATAAGAACCCACCACAAATGTGTGCAGTCATGCACGTCAAGAGGGCATAGGATGCAATGTTAAATGGGACACCTAGACCCATGTCAGCAGAGCGTTGATACATTTGACAAGATAACTCCCCATTGGCTACAAAGAACTGCACCCGGAAGCAAGGAAAATAGTTGAGTACATATGCATTATATTTTACAAAAAAAGGAACAGATATCAGGCACTTTTTACCTGACAAAACATGTGGCAGGGTGGAAGTGCCATCAATTTAAGATCAGAGGGGTTCCAAGCAGAAAGTATAATCCTTCTGTCATCTGGTTTATTCTTTATCTTGTCAATAACATCTAACAACTGATCAAATCCTTGGCCGGAGTAATCAGCATGCATATTTGTATACCTAAATATGAAAGAAATGATAATAGCATTAATGCACCTGAATCAGTATAAAGTAATAGAGAGAATCCAGTCAACACAACAAACCTAGCACCAAAATGTCTCCACTGAAAGCCATAAATAGGTCCGAGATCACCTTCCTCTCTATCCACCAAACCAACACTGAAAAAGATACGGGAAAAAACATGTCTATTAAAGCTGTATAAGAAAATGCAATACGTCTTAGAGTAGCAGTACTTGCCTATCAAGGTAGTCTCTGGAGGCATTCCCATCCCAAATATGAACGCCCTTTTCTTGAAGAACCTGGTAGTAAAACAAAGCTTAATCTGTAATTTCTATCCATACTAACAACGATTCATGGTGGACTATTGTCATGCAGGCAAGTCGTGAACATAGTGATATTGAACCTCTATATAGTAAAAATGATCAAAACGTGAACAAAAAGATGATAACACCCAAAACAGAAAGATGTAAATCCTTTCAAAGACACCCTACCCCACAGTTGAAAAAAGTGAATCCAATCAACAGCCATTCTTAGACCATCTATAAGATGAGCTTATATCGGAAGCTCACAGGTTATCCCTGCACATGTTGTCTGCCTACTGAAGTTCAATACAAAATGCATACCAACCATTTGAAACTTGCAATTTGGTTATAGTTCTCTCTTTTATACTCAATCGCAAGGCTACATGCACTATACACTAAGGAAGGAGTGACTATCCACATACAAAGGAATGTTCTTCAGATGAACTTCGAAAAGAGAATCAACAAGAGTTGAAAACCAACATGCTGCAGCTGACTCCATCCCAGTATTCTAGAAAGTACAGAGATACAGCATAAGCCCAAAAAGTTCTTCAAGACGACTGCCGTCTCACCTTAACATTAGTTGAACCACTTATGAACCAGAGAAGTTCTTCCACGACACCCCTCCAGAATACTTTCTGTAAACCAAAGAGGATTATAGCAATTTGTCACACTACATGAAAAGGAACAAATATACTTTGTGTAGGCATAAAAATAAGCCAGTGCTAATGTGTGAAGAACATTGTTTCATGCAAAAACTAATGTAAGATTGTAATCACGTCATGAAAATGAAACGAGCTACAAACAAGATAATAGACATGCCTTGGTTGTAAGAAGCGGAAAAGATTTGCGCAAATTGAACCGCATCTGTGGGGGGGGAAATGAGGAAAACAATGTTAAAATTCTTACTACAGGTCGTCATCTTATTGGTAAGCATCTCAGAGAAAAAAAACAAAACAAAAACAAAAAAAAAGAAGAAGAAGAAGAAGAAGAAGAGGGACACCTCGAAATGTTATAAGCACCAAATTACCTGGCAACCGAACTTGGATAATGTACCAGTCCCCGTCCTATCATTCTTGGGAATACCATTCGAGATTACGTCTTCAACCAGCCTTAGATACATGTACTCTTCATGTTTCTCAAAAATCATCTTTGGGAGGAAAGAGAACTTCTCTACCTCAAACTTATCAGATTCAGGGATAACCTCAGACACGAGCCCAGTGGTTTGATTAGGGGGTTCAACAGTTGAATTTCTCACACGGACGTAGGTAGTGAAACAAAAGCGAATTTTATTTTCCACCAAGGGGAAGGATGAGTACCATGGTAGAAATAGAGAGGAGTCAACCTTAGGTATGAAAGTATCGCATTCAATGCTGTTTTCAATTTCTGTAATGTGGATTGCTTCACATCCAGGAGCATTGAGGGTTTCCCTGCATCAAAAATACAATGAGCCAACAGAGAAAAATAAAGGAGCGAAAGGGCTGAGAATTCCCACAAGAATGCAAATTAACACCCAAAATATTACCTTAAAATCTGACCACCGCCAATAATAAACACCTTCTCGACCGATAGACAATAGGGAGAAGCCGCTAATAGATCCAGCGCGGAAGATATGCTTCCACAAATCAGTACATTCTCTGCAGTCGCAATGTCGAAACTACCAGAACGAGTCAGAACAACATTTAGGCGACCAGAGAGAGGTCGATGCTGTTTTGGAATACTTTCCCATGTTTTTCTGCCCATTACAACAGCATTCTTTTTCACGGGATCTGATGTGGTCAGAGTAACATCCTTGAAAACCTTGAGGTCAGTGGGCAATCTCCAGGGTAATTTCCCATCCTTACCAATACCCATGTCTCGAGTCGCAGCAACCACAACTTGGTAGGACCTCTGTTGATCGGGGATTACATTAAGATTTCCATTTGGAATGTTAACAAGGGTATCACCAGCCATAGCAGAAAAGGCCCGAAAGAGACTTGAACACGACGATTCACGAACGAGATTACGCAGCCAACTGTTAGGGAAGCGCAATAGTACCTATCCATAAACAACGTGAGCGATCAACATTTAGCCACCAGAAACCGTCATAGCGAATGACATCTGGAAAATAACTGGATGATTGGACAAGAACACGGAAATAGAAGGAAACAAAAGAAAAAAAAAAATGAAGTGAGTGACAACACTCGCAAACAGACAGGACTTCAAGTTCAATGTGCATTCGATACGTGGAGGATACTAACCATATCAGTTGACTAAACGCACTTCCTCAAATTAATTGCAATAACGGAAGCAAAAGCTTCCTAAGGAAGGCGATGGAGTACATGCAAAGAATTCAAATGAAAGAAAATTAGATAAACGAAATGAAACCGTCTATGCATATCCATCCAAACCTAACATGAAACATGATCTCCACATACAAAGCAAATTGAACTGTTCAGCTGAACTCAGCCTACACTAAGAATTTAAGCCTGAGCCCCAAATAACTGAGTAACATGAAAGGCAGTACATTAATACCTTTTAAACTAATAGCTGATCTCCTACTATCAGTCAATCTTGAAATTTGTTCATAAATACATAGAATATATCAACTCACTAAAAGCAATTATTGTAACCAATAAAGCCCTTCGTAAAGATCGTAAAGATAGATTTCCTTGAACTACTTAGAAAATTCTTTTCAAACTAATCCAATGCGATCAAGGAAGACCGTGAACATGGATAAAAGTACGGGTTTATGGATAACTATAAATCAAAGCCACGGAAAGCAATAGGCAGAAAGAAAACTGTACACACAGGCATACAATAAAAGCAAACATTAACCAAATATACGAAGCCCCAGGCAACAAATAATGCATAAATATGTACTTTTTAACCATTTCACAATAGCAAAATTCAGTAGAATTGTGTAAATACAAGGTAAAGAGTATGAATAACTTAACAGATCTAAATAATTACAGAGCACACATAATTGTTTTTCTTCTTCATAGATATCACAGTATGAACATCATTTCCAACTACCTAGCCACCTAAATTCTTCAAAACCAACCAGAGAACCATAATTGCAGTGGATGAAGTTATTAATCAGTAACAGCAACATTAGAAAAAACCCGATAATAGCACAATACGTTCGTAAAAACCGATTATCTCAATATCGTACCTAATTCTCAAAACCAAAATTCTCTCTATCGTTGCGAACTACCAAAATTCTCAAAAACCAACCAGAGAAGGATAATTGGAGTGGATAAAGTTTACAATCAGCTTAACAGCCAACAATTTTGCATGCGATTATGATCATCTCATTCGATTTTCAGGAAATTGGAAGTAAAATGAACATGAGAAAACACAAATTCAGTGAAGCGATGAACGAAATGCGATGAGAAGGAGTCGATCGGAGGAAGAAGGGGGTTTACCTTAGGGTTTCTTCTTCAGAGGAGGAAGGTTGAGCTCGTTCTCGGCATTGCTAGGGTTTGTTTATGTAGTACTTGTTGTTGTGGTTGAGTGAGGGAAGAGAGAGAAGGAGTGGAGTACAATGGTGCAGAAAAAACCAGAGAGCGAGAAGACCGCTTTCAGAGACTTCTCGCAGAAGAAGACGAGACTAGTGTGAGGGTAGAGAAGCAAAACAAACCATTTTCCCCCAATTGGATGATTTTCACGTATTGCCCTCGTTTGTTCACTGAAATTTCATGTGATTTAACATGATAAACTACAATATACCAGCTAGTTCATATGATAAACTACAATATACCATCTAGTTAATATGATAAACTACAATATGGTACTGTTTAGGATGTTTGAACACGAGACCTCTGATAGAACTGTCTCTCTCTGGGCCTTACCTATTGGGCTAAACAGCTAGTTCATGTGATTAATAGCCGGTTTTAGAAGACTCGGACTAATAAATTTGTGATCCATTTCTCCGTAGACATTACATATATCCCATGGTTCGGACAACGCAATTAACAAAATTTTCTCAAAAATATATCATTCAATGACCCAGGCTAATAAACTTGTGATTCAGAAATATGAACAAACCTCCACTATCGCAGGTGGATTATTACAATTGAAAGAATTATAGTTATGATTTTGCGTAGTTGAGCTAAAAATGTTTTATTTCAACGATATTGGGCTATTGATGGTGTTAGAGGATTAAAAATTAATTACTATATACTAATGAAGGCACATCAAAGTCAATTAGTATTTTCATGACTTCGGGCAGATGCACTAGTATGATTTTATCTTCTGACGTACCAGAAAAAGAAATATTTTATCTAAACAGACACTAACAAGCACATAAGAAAGCATAAATATATTAATCTGAACAAGTTAACCAATCCTTTACTACTCTTTAAGCTGATTTTATTTCTTCAATCAACACGATTGGCATATCTTTAATCTTGACAGACGATGCCCTTGCTTTCCATGAATTAGGTTGTTTAGAGTAAAAGTGACAATAAAGCTCCATATCTTGCCTTATCTTGAACTTTGACAATTAGGTCCACCATCTCATAAACAAATGCTTTAGTCTTTAAAAAAAAAAAGCATTAGTCTTTTAGAGAATTATTTGCTCAAAAAAATATGGTTTGTTTTCAACCCTAGTTGATACTTAGACATCAACATCAAAAACAAAACATATTAGGAAGATTGATCATATGTTTCTAATCCTATGTTTCATTATAAGAAATCATCATTTTTACAAGTATTGAAATAATACCGCACAATACCAGATACAGTATTACTTATAGTTCAGCTAATCTAATCTAATCCAATCCAATACTGCTAACCCAGTCTAGTCCAGTCAGTCCAATCCGGCTAGTACGGAAAACCAAATGTGCCATAAAAGAAAATTATGAGCCAACACGCTTAGAAGAGTAACATTTTCACCACATGGTTTCACTTCTGAAAACCAAATAGTCTGCAGTGTGCTACAAAACAGTTGCCAGAAATTGGTTCTGGGAAAAAATACTAGGAAACAAGTAGAGAACAAGTTACATTTTAATCTTCAAGTAATAAATCTCTCCCCGTGCTTAGTGCTAAGCCAGTTTTCCACTATTGTCCCACTATTGTCACGACCAAGCGTATGAAGCAGGGATAGTAACTTCTGGCCATGGAGTTAGCGACCTGCAAAGTATCTCATGTGGTCTTCAAATGTTTCTGGGTACCGATCTTGCTTACTGTTCCATCTTCTTCAACCTGAACACAACCAAGTTCAGATATCAGCACTTGTGCACTCAGACAAATTATTATTTGATGGAAATCATTAACCTTTCTGTGCTGGAAGATACGAAGAAAACAAGTCTGTTTCGTAGTTTTTTCTCTTCTCTATTTTTCAAAACATTTTTCCTTCATAACTATCTTTATGGGTAAAAGACACTTTCACCCCTTCCTGTTTGGAAAATGACAGTTTCACCCACAGACTAACGACGCCATAATTGGGGAGTGTAATATTCTGAAATTAATTTACCCAAAAAAAATCTGATATTGACACATGTAAGGCGTGAAAGTGTCATTTCCTAAACTAGAAGGGGTGAAGTTTCTAGTGTCTATGCATCAAACTTGAGGGAGTGAAAGTGTCTTTTACCCTATCTTTATTGTTTTCCTCTTTTATACTTCATTACTTTTTCCGTCATAAATATACAAAGCCACTTCTAAAGTTTCACGTTTACTCCAATCTTGTGGTAAGTCGTGCAAGTATTCAAGAGCAACGCAACGCATACCAACATAGAGGCAACTTGCCCGCTGCAGCTACATGACTTTTATGTTGCCACTTCAAACTCTGGATTAGGTAACCAAATCTTCTGATTTCAGCCATTCTATGTGTCATTTCCAAATACTAATATTTTGCAACTTCTATAAAAAAAATTACCCTTTGAAATATTTGGCAAGAGTGATCGGGAATAGCAGTGCAAATACAGACACAGTACTCATCTGGACGCATCTTCAGATTGTAAGTCGATGCCATGCTCATGCAATATGCACCAGCATCGTGAACTACTAGCCCCTGTCCCTACAAAAAAGAACTCCTGATCAGCACACACAAACGCGCTCATTTTACTTGGAGAATTCTAAGAAGATTGTTTGAAGTTACCTAGCTGGAGTTGGAAGCTTCCTCTCCTTCCCTCAGAACTCTGCTGACACGCAAACCGGGCCCACAACATCAAAACTAGAAACTTCGGCATCCGGAGATGGAGGAGAAAGTAGCTCTATGTGCTGCATCAACGTGCAAGCAAGTTAATGACCAGAAAGAATCAAATGATTATAATGACCACAAAGAATCAAATGATTACTCGCAACAGGTAAGAATCACCATTAGTGGAAGATATAACTCTTAACTCTCCACCTTTCACTATATGCTTAACAGACAAGTGGCTTAGTTCACAGTTCACACGACACTCTATGCTCCACTAATCCAAGTTGCGAAAGGGGCATCATAGTAGATTAGTTTTAGGCTCCGCTTTCTTTTTATTCCTTTTTAGAAAAAGATTAAGAAGTTGCTTACTCTGAAATAGTTCAATTTTCTAAAAAGTTTTAGTTTCTTTTTTAGAAAAAAAGGTTGCTTATTCTTGAAAGCATTCTAATTTAGCTCCTAAAAAAGTACTACCTTCATTTCTTCTGGATTGTCCTACTTTGACTTTTCAACCCGTAACTAGGTCACTTTGACTCGGTGATTTAGATAGCAAAACGATGTAATTTTTGGCAATTTTTCCATGGTTTTGTAGAGTAAAGTGTACAAGACCATGCAAATATCAAATTCTTATATCGTTTTGCTAATTAAATCACTGAATCAAAGTGTCACAGTGAACAGTGACAAAAAGTGAAGTAGGCTGAAAGAGAAAAAACAGAGGTAATACATTTTAGAGTAAAATGTAACAAAAGTTGAGGTTAGAACGTACTTTTTCTAGTCTTAAAAAAAGTAAAACAGTTATCTAAAAAAAGTTGTAATAAGAATGAGCAAATTATAACTTTCTTTATGACTTAAGAAAAAAAGGCACAAAGTTGCCTAAAAGTAGGCAAAGAAAGCAGGGCCTTGAACCAATAAATCTCTATCAAGAAAAAGAAATGGTGTTGGGTTACATATTTTCTTGCAGAAACCCATAGCTAAAGTGAAGATTGACAGATATGCAAATGGTGTGGCTGACTGTTTGGCTAGAAGCTGCTTAATTGATTAAGTGGGGAAAGTTTTTTTATAACTTAAGGTTCGGTTATCAAACCAAAGCTTAGAAGAACAGGCTTGTCAGCACAACAAAGTTCTGGTATTTGGTGATGGTAGCTGATAATAACTTACTTGACAAGAGTTGTAAAGGCTGGGTCGGATAAGTTCTGCCATGCTGCCATCAATCACGATGAAAGTTTTCGCTCCATTAGTTTTGACCCAGTGACACGAGTAACCAGGCAATATGTATTGGCAATCAGCGACCTCCCTGGTTCATAATGAGATTGAGACCTCGTGATAAAACTAGCTCTTGCACCTGAAACAGCAACCATGAAGTAAATCTTAGCTGAATCATCATGCAACCAAAATCAATGATTCTGCAAGATTTATCTTCATTCACAGAAGCCAAAGATGGTGGTACCCCCCACTAAACTGCCATTTTCATTTCAATTTTCTGATGGGGATAATAGCCTGTCAGTTTGAAGTCCGCAGCCACAAATGAATCAATATCCTTCTTTTCAGGATTGACCGCCATTTACGAAATTATGAAGATCCAGCACGATTAGAGTGGCAAAAAACAAGTGTTCCGAAAGAGTGAACGGAAAAAATGCAAGGCAAGTAAGCACTACTTTAATCAAAAAACAAGAAAGATGCGATTAGCTTCAACAGGACCAAACCAACATTAATCCCGACGATAGTATTAGGCTTACCGGGAAAGGTTTAGGCTGTTTCCAAATCTGCTCTTGCAGTGGTCTGATATGAATGTTATAAGCATAAGCATCACCAATAACATGGACAAAATCGCCTGGAATGAAACCTGTAGAAAGAAAACAATTACAAGTGACTGGCATTAACTACAAGGAAGTACTTCAGATCATAGTATGCAGTTTCTAAGCACCAATATCTACAATTGATCTACATCTTTTACACCAGTTAAGACGAGGAGCGAGTCTCCATTCATAAGACTGTATAAGGAGGATTCCATGACAAATTCAACCAAGCAAAAAAGTATGTGGCATAAAAATAAGAACCCACCGCAAATGAGTGCAATCATGCACGTCAAGAGGGCATATGATGCAATGTTAAATGGGACACCTAGACCCATGTCAGCAGCGCGCTGATACATTTGGCAAGACAACTCCCCATTGGCTACAAAGAACTGCACCCAGAAGCAAGGAAAATAGTTGAGTAGATATGCATCATATTTTACAAAAAGGAACATGTATCAGGCACTTCTTACCTGACAAAACATGTGGCAGGGTGGAAGTGCCATCAATTTAAGAACAAAGGGGTTCCAAGCAGAAAGTATAATCCTTCGGTCATCTTGTTTATTCTTGATCTTGTCAATAACATCTAACAACTGATCAAATCCTTGGCCGGTGTAATCAGCATGCATAGTTGTATACCTAAATGTGAGAAATGATAATAGCAATAATGCACCTAAATCAGTATAAAGTAATAAGGAGAATCCAGTTAACACAACAAACCTAGCACCAAAATGTCTCCACTGGAAGTCAAAAGTAGGTCCGAGATCACCTTCCTCTCTATCCACCAAACCAATACTGAAAGAAACGGGAAAAGTCATGTCTATTAAAGCTGTACAAGAAAATGCAATACATCGTAGAGTAACAGTACTTGCCTATCGAGGTAGTCTCTAGAGGCATTTCCATCCCAAATATGAACGCCCTTATCCTGAAGAACCTGGTAGTAAAACAAAGCTTAATCTGCAGTTTCTGATAATACCACTTTAAGGAGGAAAACTGTGATCCCGTCAAGTTGTGAACATTGTGATAGCGAACCTCTATACAGTAAAAGTAATCAGTCCGTGAACAAAAAGGTGATAAAACCCAAAGCAGATAAATGTAAATCCTTCCAAAGACACGCTACCCCACAGTTGGAAACAGTGAATCCTATTTCTAAGGCCATTTAACAGATGAGCTTATATCTGAGGCCCACATACTCTCCCTGCACATGTTCTCCGCTTATTGAAGTTCAATACAAAATGCATACCAACCACTTGAAGCTTGCAATTTGGTTATAGATCTCTCCTTCATACTCAATTGCAAGTCTACATGCACTATACACTAAGGCAACAACTTTCATCATACAAAGGAATATTCTTCAGATGCACTTCAAAAAAAGAATCAACAAGAGTTGAAAACCAACATGCTACACCTGACTCAGTCCCAGTATTCTAGAAAGTACAGAGATACAGCATATAGACCAAAAAGTTCTTCAAGATGATTGTCATCTTACCTTATCATTAGTTGAACCACTTATGAACCAGAGAAGTTCCTCCACGACACCCCTCCAAAATACTTTCTGTAAACCAAAGAAGATTAAAACAATTTGTCACACTACATAGAAAAGGAAACAAATGTACTTTGTGTTGGCATAAAAATAAGCCAGTGCACAATGTGTGAAAAACATTGCTTAATGCAAAAACTAAGGTAAGATTGCAATCACGTCTTGAAAATGATATGAGCAACAGACGAGATAATAGACATGCCTTGGTTGTAAGAAGCGGAAAAAGGTCTCCGCAGATTGAACCGCATCTGTGGAGAAAAAAATGAGGTAAGCAATGTCAAATATCTTATTGCAGGTCATCATCTTATTGGCAAGCATATCTGGGAAAAAAGGAGAGGGACGCCTTGAAATGTTAGAAGCACCAAATTACCTGGCAACCGAATTTGGACAACGTACCAGTCCCTGTCCTATCATCCTTGGGAATACCATTCAAGATGACATCTTCAAGCAGCTTTAGATACAGGTACTCATGTTTCTCAAAAATCATCTTTGGCAGGAAAGAGAACTTCTCTACCTCAAACTAACGATATTCAGAGATACCGTCAGAAACGAGCCCAATGGTTTGATTAGGGGGTTCAACAGTTGAATTCTTCCACTTCATTCTCTTCGCTCTGGATCTTGCATCGGAGATGAAGAATCTCTGGTATAAATTTTCAGGCATCCTCGTCCTTCGGTCAAATCCTCTACCGCAAGCAAATCCTTCTCGAAAACAACATCTGATATCTTCTTGGGTTTGATCTCTGAATACTGTTGATATGTCAGCCCCCACAAACAACAATCTTTTTCTAGGTTCTTTATGCTTTCGGTAAGAACATTAATAGGCCTTTCAGACGTCTCATGATCGGCAAAAACCTCATTGATCTGGAAGTATGTTCCACTGAGTGGGAAGCTTCCTTTAGTCGTTGTGCGATATGGTATCAAAATTGTCGCAGGAACAGTTCTCATGTTTTCATCTTTGACTCTATCGGCTTCATCATGTGATCCGGAGGAAAGAACATTGGCCTACAATTTCCTCCTCAGGATCACACGATGAAGCCGATAGAGTCCAAGATGAAAACATGAGAACTGTTCCTGCGAAAATTCTGATACCATATCGCGCAACGACTTAAGGAAGCTTCCCACTAAGTGGAACATACTTCCAGATTAATGAGGTTTTTGCCGACCATGAGACGTCAGAAAGGCCTATTAATGTTCTTACCGAAAGCATAAAGAACCTAGAAAAAAGATTGGTGTTTGTGGGGGCTGACATATCAACAGTATTCAGAGATCAAACCCAAGAAGATATCAGATGTTTTCGAGAAGGATTTGCTTGCGGTAGAGGATTTGACCGAAGGACGAGGATGCCTGAAAATTTATGCCAGAGATTCTTCATCTCCGATGCAAGATCCATAGTGAAGAGAATGAAGTGGAAGAGGAATCCAGTGAAGAGAAAGAGGAATCTGCACAAGCATAGTAGAAACGTTGATAGCTGTACAGCTAGTTTAAAATGAAGCGAAGTTATGATGATGCCAGCTCTTGTTTAGCTATATATATGGGTGTGTGTGTGTCTGTATATTTTTTGGTCTAATTGGTAGATGACGCCTATTGGTTTTGAGGTGGAAACCCATGGATTCTTACATGGTATCAGAGCCGCGGCTCACACACGTGAATGGTCTAACAACCCACGTGCTACCCGCCACCCGTAGACAAAGGATCTACGAGTAGGCCAAAGAATGCCACACGAGGCGTGTTAAGAAGTCCCACATCGGACATTCAAGAATAAAAAATATAATTAATAAGTGTCCTGGGCTACTCCCCTCATTGCCAATTGGTTTTAAGGTGGAACCCCATGGATTCTTACAAGACTTTCCCATGTTTTTCTTGCACGGACACTCCATCACGGGTGCCGTTTGCGTCGGAAACTCGAAACGTCTCAGAAACTCGGATACTCCTGCAGAAGTCTCCGGAACTCCAAGAGCCATTTTGGTGATTGAAAAAGAAAATCTTAGGGGGCACTTTTAAGTTTTTTTTAAACTCATTTGCTGATGGAAAAACAAGGGGTCTTATTTACACTTAACCAGATATGCAACACTTTACTTTCTTGAACTACTTCAAAGATAGTACATTAGAAAACCAAAGTCAATTATTGGTAATGTGTTGTGTTACTGTTGTATTTATTTATTTTCCAAGTGGAAATTTACAATTAGAGTAAGTAACATTGGTGAGTTGGCATTCTCCATTTTCCAAAATATGTGCCTCGGCCTCTCCGTGTCGTACCGTCTCCGTTTAGGTACAACATAGCTTCCCACAGAAGAAGACAACAGAGGAGAGACCAAGGGTAGAAAAGAAAAGAAATCAAGAAAGAAATTTGGCATTCTCCCATTTGGTAACATTCCCGTGGAGAGGTTCACCAAATTTCCATATGATAACCTGGAAAGATCAATGGGATTTCCTTCGGAGAGTGCTTGCCTGCTTGGAGTCTTGTGACTCTCACACGGAACTGTGAGTGAGACCCTCCCTGCTTTGGATGGCCATAGACCTATGGCCAAAAAGCCCGCACAACTAGGCCCTAGTTCTTGAGTTAAAGTTTTCTTAAATATAGGACTTGGGCTTAGTGATATTGCTTTTTGTGGAGATTTTCAATGGAACGGGCTTATTTTGGCCACGCTGAAATGATCCCCATATGGGGGATAATACCGGAATAGGTTGTCTAAAAAAGTATGGGTATATTGGTCATTTTAGTGCTTAAGAAGAAAAGGTCAAAACAAAACTGCTGCTTTTTTCAAAAGCGAGTTTTATACTAAAAAGCAAAAAATCCAAACTCCAAAAGCTGGCATAAAATAGTTCATACCAAACCTTTCTCAAAACAGATTCCCGAGTGGATTAAAAGCTGAAAAAAAACATACCAAACCCACGCATTATGACTACTTGATTTTTGATGAGCTATATATGTAAACACATTACATTAACCATCACAGATGAAACTTAGATCAGCTAATAAGCTTAATACGTCTGCCATTTCTATTAGCTTGAAAATTGAATCTGTTAGATGGTTGATACTTTAAACATGGCAGACGAGAGTGTGATGGCGGGATTGCACTAAAGTCACTCATGTCCTTGTCATAATTATTTACATCACCAGCTACTGATTGAGAACTTTCTGGGATCAACCAACTGAATTAATAGAGACATGCATGCATATTGAGGTAAAGCTTCTGGGTATTACATTGAGAGGTGTGAAATAAAACCTTGGCGATGGTAGAACCAAGATGGCAATGGGATCCCACTAGCTTCAGCTCATTAGAATGTGCTTTGACAGCGTCTAGAAACCATTGCAGCTTCTCGTTTCTAATGCCAAATTTGGCGCTCTTATTACCAGTGGCAACATAAGGATGGACCTGAAACATAAAAATAAAAACATCAAACCTTTAGGCACAAAAGTGACAATGCAACTGCAACCAAACATAAATAGGCATACAAGATCAGAGAAAAAGCAATGTCACTCCGAAAGCAGCAGTTAAACGTCCTATCTTAAGATAACTAACTTATTCAGCAGCTACTAGGACGGTAAACGATAATGTGAAACTGTGCAACAAAGATTTAATGGTCTTCAGAGTCATCAGAGAGGTAGTATTTGCAAACGGGTGAGCGACAGTGTGCAACAGACTAAAGAGCAACAGTATACTTCAAGAGGTGCCAAATTGAATTAAAACTTCTAACTGGTGATACTAGTCATATAAATAAGGCTGAGAGGATAAAGATTTGAAGTCCATCCTTATAATCAACAACCTCTGGTAATTTAAGGGCTAGAAAATCAACTCAATACCAAAATTGTACGGTAAAACTTGAGATATGGGCACTTTGCTGAGGATAATGGATTGCAAACTTACAAAAATAGCTCGATAATTAATTTGTATGGCATACACAGATTAGTCTTGCCGCTAAATGTATATAAGGGATAGTTGACACATCCACACTAATCATTGTGTACTAATTTGAGGCTGCGGGCACTTTGGATAACATCTGGGCTATGAAGCACAAACACTTCTAAAATGGACACGGATCGGACACGGCTAAATATGTGTAGGACACGCCACGTGGTGTGCCGGGGGCACTCTAGTCCTTTTAAAATGGGTTGGACATGGCTGGGACACGGATCTAGACACGACAAGGCTTTATGGGTAAACCTCTAATACCCTCCAAACTACATCAGAAAGGTAAATCAGTTTGCACAAGCATGGCTAACACGCTCTTACAGCTTAAAAGACCGATTGGATTGGGACCGGCTGGGGTAGAGTTTTCCCTCGAATTAACCGCCGCTCCCCCTCAACCCAACCCGCACCTAAACCCTCCCCCCCCCTCCCCCCCAACCCCCACTGAGCCAGACTGCCCCCTCTAACCCTATTTATGACCATTTTGCCCTCTATTCTTTTTTTTACTAAATGTAAGTTTTTGGAGGGTAATCTGGTGAGCCGGACAATAAAATATTAATATATATACATAAATAAATTAGGTTATATAAGTTTTTTAGAAAAATTATAATGAATTGACAAGGTCGGCCCAGCCCCCTCTACAAATAGGGGGTTTTGAGCCCAGACCGGGTTGGGCTAGAAATCATCCAGGAAAACACGTCCGCCCTACCCCCTACCCCACCGGTCCTTCAACCCGCCCCAGCCCCCTCCCCTCCATAACCCGCCTAAACAGGCCCGCCCCTTTGACACCAGGACCGGCAACATCCAGCACTTTTGCTCTGCCTCCATGGTGGTTGGGAATGAGGTGGTGTCCACCACAGAGTGAACGCTGGGAATTACGGACGCACTGACCATTATAGTTGATGAAACTGAGAACAAAAGTGAGGGCTGGCCTTGCGGGTGTTTCTCTGACCCCATTGTGGGCGGCGTTTGGTAGCTGTTACTGTCAGAACCTCCTGGATAGGCAGCAGCTATGTGGGAAACAGTGTGGTTAACGAAACAGTCACTAAATAGGTTTGTTCCTGCAAAACCTTTGCCCTTTTGAAGGACGGCGGAGCTGCAGCCTCCAAAGCTATCATGTGAAGCCAGCAAGAAACTGGGTCTGCCATGGTATAGGTACAGCCATGACCAAAAAGACCACAACATCCCCCAAAGGTAGGACACATGAGGCCACCACAACAAAACCACTATCAAGATTTAACATAATACTCAAAGGGTCTGAGAAATTCAAAGTTACTCTGACAACAAATTAAATAGGTTTGTTCCTGCAAAACATTTGCTCTTTTGAAGGACGGCGGAGCTGCAGCGTCCGAAGCATCATGTGAAGCCAGCAAGACACTGGGTCTGCCATGGTATAGGTAGAGCCATGACCAAAAAGAACACAACATCCCCCAAAGGTAGGACACATGAGGCCACCACAACAAAACCACCATCAAGATTTAACATAATACTCAAAGGGTCTGAGAAATTCAAACAAATTACAACTCCAAATTCTGCGTTTTCAGTGCAAAAGGTTCATAAAAAACAGCAGAAGACTCGGTCCAATTCATGGGAAATAAAAATACTGGAATACCAATAATCCTAGATCACCATAGAAACACACTCCGAACGGCTCTAAGGGATTCACAGTTTCTACATATAACATATATTTAGTACGCCATATTTGACATTATGCTTTTTAGTTGGGTAATGTAAGCAGAAGCTCGCACGGTTTTAAGTCCACCTGCATGAAACAATTACACAATAAGTCACTGCTTGGGGATCAACTATTAAAATGTATACAAAATATCGGTGATGACCTAGGACTTGTGAGAACTGACTGTATGCCTCTTAAAAGAAGGGAGCGGGAGGTTCAGTTGTAACCCCGTCACTGTTACTCCTATCATTTCAAACTCCCTTGTTATTTAGATACTCTCCATCCAAACACACCATAAGTTACCTCTAAGTTCTTTAAGTTATACGTAGTTAATGAAATTCGATTGGGCCAGTGCAATTTTAAAAAGTTAATTGGTCTTCTATACAACTTATGATGGCTCTTGCATGACAGTAAGGTTGATTTGAGTTGTGACAAAAAAAGCTAACTCGCAACAGAGGTGGTGGGTGTTTGATGCCGTGGTGGTGGTAAGTGGGTTACTAGGGCGGTGGAAGCAGTTGAAGTGGTGATTCAATTAATGTCGAAGTGGTGATACATTCAGTGGTAATCAGAGCAGTTATAACGGTAGTTGGTAAAAGTTGCGGCAGTGTTGTACAGTGGTGGTCAATGTGGTCACGACCGGCATGGTTGAAATGGTGGGGGCAGTGGTTGTCGAACTGGTGGAGAGTTGAGACAGGCGGTGGTCTAAACGGTGGTGGGTTTGGCAGCAGCAGTAGTCAAAGATTCAGTGGCAACAATGACAGGCCTGGTGGCGGTAGGCAGCAGTGGTGGGGGGTGAAGGCAGAATTGGTGATTGGAATGAGGCTAAAGTAGATAACACGTTTATTTTAATTATTCGTGTACTTCAAAAACAATATTATGGAACTGAAGCAGCACTTGGAATTTCAAAACGGCCCCTATTTTGGCGTCATCAAGTTTTGGGATCAAGAGATTCAAAATCCCAGAAAGACGTGAAATATTTATAAAACCCAGCTACAATATGTCCTTAAAATCCCTAGTTTAGAGAAATCTCGAGTTTTGAAATCTCATCCACCATCAGGGGACAGCCACACCACCAATTCGCATTTTAGAACATTAACATGGAAGTATTGCGCTGAAATCAACATAATTTTCCAAAATTGGACTCGACCGTCAAACCAAATCAAAATTATGTTACCTAAACCACCATTCATACAAGTTCTTTTCTTATGCAAGGTGAAAGCTGTAAAATTACCTCAAAACCACCATTCATACAAGTAATTTACTCATCACGACTGGACCATATCTACAATTTGGGGAAATGTCTGTGATTAAAGTATGCTTAGGACCTCAACTTGAAGCAAATCAAGTGATAGGCGAAGGTATGTTGAAAATGTATCTACACAAAATGCAAAATTTATAAAAGTTCGAAATCTTCTGGGTTAAGACTATCAATTTTTGAGGAGCTACCGACCTTACAATAATGCGGTGTTTAATTTGTTGGATTGTTTCTCACTTTTCCAACTAAATTTCAATTTCATTTCTACTCTCCAAAAATCAGTCTGTTTTTTTTTTCTTTCCAAAAACTGTTAAAGCCAAATTTCTTATGAGCCCTTCAGTATACTACAAGTCTCAAATAATTTGATACCTTCAGACACCAAACTTTGAAGCTTTGTTTAACAAATGCAAAAATTCAGTGCACCTAAGCTGGTTACAAGTATTGTCTTGCCATGTGCTTATGTATGCAACTAAGAACTTCAGACAGCATAAATGTAAAAGTAGAAACCGGGAAATTAGAAACTTGCCTCGACTTTAAGAGCAGATATTGTATGAAGAAAAGATTCTTCTAGATGTAACACAGACTAAACTGCCATTTTCATTTCAATTTTCTGATGGGAATAATAGCCTGTCAGTTTGAAGTCCGCTGCCACAAATGAATCAATGTCCGTCTTTTCAGGATTGATCGCCAAAACCTACACGAAATTATGAAAATCCAGCACGATTAGAATGGTAGAAAACAAATGTTCCAAAAGAGTGAACGGAAGAAATGCAAGGCAAGTAAGCGCTACTTTAATCAAAACCCAAGAAAGATACGATTAGTTTCAACAGGACCAAACCAACATTAATCCCGACGATAGTATTAGGCTTACCGGGAAGGGTTTAGGCTGTTTCCAAATCTGCTCTTGCAGTGGTCTGATATGACTGTTATAAGCATAAGCATCACCAATAACATGGACAAAATCGCCTGGAATGAGACCTGTAGAAAGAAAACAAATTATGAAAAATTACAAGTGACTGGCATTAACTATAAGTACTTCGGATCATAGTATGCAGGTTCTAAGCACCAATATCTACTATTGATCTACATCTTTTTCACCAGTTAAGACGAGGAGTGAGTCTCCATTCATAAGACTGTATAAGGAGGATTCCATAACAAATTCAACCAAGCAAAAAAGTATGCAGCATAGAAATAAGAAGTCACCGCAGATGTGTGCAATCGTGCACGTCAAGAGGGCATATGATGCAATGCTAAATGGGACATCTATACCCATGTCAGCAGACCGTTGATATATTTGACAGGACAGTTCCCCATTGGCTACAAAGAACTGCACCCAGAAGAAATGAAAATAGTTGAGAATATATGCATCATAGTTTACAAAAATTGAACAGGTATCAGGCACCTCTTACCTGACAATACATGTGGGGGTTCCAAGCAGAAAGTATAATATTCCGGTCATCGGGTTTATTTTTGATCTTGTTGATTACATCTAACAATTGATCAAAACCTTGGCCGGTGTAATCAGCATACATATTTGTATACCTAAATGTGAAAGAAATTATAATAGCATTAATTTACCTAAATCAGTATAAAATAATATAGAAAATCCATTCAACACAACCAACCTAGCACCAAAATGTCTCCACTGGAAGCCATAAGTAGGTCCCAGGTCACCTTCCTCTCTATCCACCAAACCAGTACTGAAAGAAACGGGAAAAGCCATGTCTATTAAAGCTGTACAAGAAAATGCAATACATCATAGAGTAACAGTACTTGCCTATCAAGTATATCACTGGAGGCATTTCCATCCCAAAAATTAACGCCCTTATCCTGAAGAACCTGGTAGTAAAACAAAATTTAATCTGCAGTTTCTATCCATACTTTATACCCATGATAATAACAGTTCATGGAGGATTGTCATCTTACCTTAGCATTTGTTGAACCGCTTATGGACCAGAGCAGTTCCTCCACGACACCCGTCCAAAATACTTTCTGTAAACCAAAGAAGATTAAAACAATTTGTCACACTACATGGAAAAGGAAACATATGTACTTTGCGTTGGCATAAAAATAAGCCAGAGCACAATGTGTGAAGAAAGTTGCTTAATGCAAAAACTAATGTAAGATTGCAATCACGTCTTGAAAACGATATGAGCAACAGACGAGATGATAGACATACCCTTGTTGTAAGAAGCGGAAAAGATTTGCGCAGATTGAACCGCATCTGTGGGGAAAAAATGAGGTAAACAATGTCAAATATCTTACTGCAGGTCATCATCTTATTGGCAACCATCTGGGAAAAAAAGGAGGGGGACACCTTGAAATGTTAGAAGCACCAAATTACCTGGCAACCGAACTTGGACAATGTACCAGTCCCAGTCCTATCATCATCCTTGGGAATACCATTCGAGATTACGTCTTCAACCAGCCTTAGATACAGGTACTCCTCATGTTTCTCAAAAATCATCTTTGGCAGGAAAGAGAACTTATCCACCTCAAACTTACGAGATTCAGAGATACCCTCAGACACGAGCCCAATGGTTTGATTAGGGGATTCAACAGTTGAATTCCTCACACGGACATAGGTAGTGAAACAAAAGCGAGCTTTATTTTCTACCAAGGGGAAGGATGAGTACCATGGTAGAAATAGAGAGGAGTCAACCTTAGGAATGAAAGTATCACATTCAAAGCTCGTTTCAATTTCTGTAATGTGGATTGCTTCACATCCAGGAGCATTGAGGGTTTCCCTGCATCAAAAATACAATGAGCCAAAAGAGAAAAATAAAGGAGCAAAAGGACTCAGAATTCCCACAAGAATGCAAGTGACACTCAAAATATTACCTTAAAATTTGACCTCCACCAACAATAAATACCTTCTCGACCGATAGACAATAGGGAGAAGCCGCTAATAAATCCAGCGCAGATGATATGCTTCCACAAATCAGTACATTCTCTTCAGTGGCAATGTCGAAATTACCAGAACGAGTCAGAACAACATTAATGCGACCAGAGAGAGGTCGGTGTTCTTTTGGAATACTTTCCCATGTTTTTCTGCCCATTACAACTGCATTCTTTTTCACAGGTCTTGATGTGGTCAGAGTAACATCGTTGAAAAACTTGAGGTCAGTGGGTAAACTCCAGGGTAATTTCCCATCCTTACCAATACCCATGTCTCGAGTTGCAGCAACCACAACTTGGTAGGACCTCTGTTGAGGAGGGATTACATTAAGATTTCCATTTGGAATGTTAACAAGAGTATCACCAGCCATCGCAGAAAAGGCCCGAAAGAAACTTGAATACGACGACTCACAGACAAGATTACGCAGCCAACTGTTGGGGAAGCGCAATTGTACCTATGCATAAACAACGTAAGCGATCAACATTTAGCCACCAGAAACAGTCATATCGAAAGACATCTGGAAAATAACTAGATAAACGGACAAGAACACGGAAATAGAAGGAAACAAAACAAGTAAAAAAGATGAAGTGAATGACAACACTCGCAAACAGCCAGGACTTCAAGTTCAATGTGCATTGGTGCGTGGAGGATACTAACCATGTCAGTTGATTAAACGCAGTTCTTCAAATTAATTACAATAACGGAAGCAAAAGATTCCTAAGGGAGGATATGGAGTACATGCAAAGAATTCAAATGCAAGAAAATTAGTTAAATGAAATGAAATCATCTATGCATATCCATCCAACCCTAACATGAAACACGATCTCCACAAACAAAGCAAATCGAACTTTTCAGCTGAAGTCAGCCTACACTAAGAATTTAAGCCTGAGCCCCAAAGTAACATGTTTGGCAGCACATGAATCCCTTTTAAACTGATAGCTGATCTCCTACTGGATATCAATCTCAAAATTTGGTCATAATTACATAGAAAGAATATATCAGCTCATCAAAAACAATTATTATAACCAATAAAACCCTCCGTAAAGATAGAAAAGGCATATGTCCTTGAACTAGTTATAAATTTCTTTTCAAACTAATCCTATGCAATCAATGAATACCATGAATATAGATAAAAGTATTGTTTATGGAGAACTATACATCAAGGCCACGTAAAGCAATGGGGAGAAAGAAAACTATACATACAGGCAAACAATAAATGCAAATTTAACCAAAAATATGAAGCCCCGGGAAATAAATAATGCATAAATATAACTTTTTAACCATTCCTAGAAACCGATAATCTAAGAATTAGTTTTCAAGCTTGAAACCGAGACTCCGAGATTCGGTTTTCAGCTTCTGCGGGACATGAATAAAAACCGGTATTATGACTATCGGTTGTTATTTAAAACTGATAATAGCACAATCGGTTCTTAAAAACCGATAATCTCAATATCCATTATGACCTAATCAAATCTGACAGTTGGTGATGAAGAAGCAAAGTCTCCAATACAGAGTTCAACTTACAGTTTATTAGCTTCTGCAGATGGAGGTTAGGAAGGAAGTGGGGGGAATAGAGAGAGGCACGTAGAGAGAGAGACCTTACTATAGAGGGGCACGTCGCCGGACAACGGACGATTGGTGTTGATTTCGACGAGAGAACAGAGACCGACAGACAGAAAGAGACTGAGACTAAAATGAAGGGGGAAAAGAGGGGTAGGATTTACAACCGACAGTGCAAGTCTCGTTTTTTTTTAAACCGATAGTTTGACTATCGGTTTTAATTCGGCTGCTCGCAGATGGAAACCGAGACTCAGAGCTAAGAAAATATACACGGGTTATCGGTTTCTAAATGAGTTCAATTCAGTATTGTTCCTCAAATAGGGGATTATTTCGGTTTTTTCGGCCCAAACAAGCCTATTTCAGTGAAAAAAAAGGCTTTTTGTGGCCATATGTAGTTGTTCAGAAACCATACTTCTAACTTCTCTACATATTTAGGCTCTTCATGATTGCACAGGATTAGGATTGGTAGTCTCTCAGTTGAACAGGGATTACATTAAGATTTCCATTTGGAACGTTAACAAGGGTAACACTGGCCATTGAGGAAAAACACCCAAAAGAAACTTGAATACAATAACTCGGGAACTAGATTACGCAGCCAACTGTTAGGGAAGCGCAATAGAACCTAGTATCCATAAAAAAGGTGAATGACCAACATTTACCCACCAGAAACCGTCATAACGAATAACTGTTGAAAGTAATTGCGTAGTCAGGCAAGAAACCGGAAATAGAAAGAAAACAGAAAGAACTAGAAAATAAAGTGGATGACGCCACTCGCAAACAAGCAAGACTTCAAGTTCAATGTGCATCGATACGTGGAGGATATTAACCATATCAGTTGAATATACGCACTTCATGAGATAAATTGAAATACCGGTAGCAAAAGATTCCTAGGAAGGTAATGGAGTGCATGCAAAGAAGTTAAACCAAAGAAAATCAGCTAAATGAAAGTAAACCTTTTACGCATATCCGTCCAAATCTAACATGAAACATGAATTCCACAAACAACGGCAAATTGAACTTTTCATCCGAACCAAGAATCTAGGCTTGAACCATAAATCACCAAGTAGCACGTTGGACAGAACTTGAATACCTTTCAACTAAAGTCAATAAAGCCCGGAACTGAATTCCTAATAACTATCAGTGTCAAAGTTTGGTCAGTAATACATAAACAAATATGCAGAAAGAAAATCATAAACAATAAATGTAGATTTAAACAAAAAAAATATGAATCCAAGCAATAAAATAATCCATATTTCTGTATGTTTCTGGCCATTTCACAAGTTCATTGCCAAATTGGGTAGAATTGTGTGAATATAAGGTAAAAGACAGCAAAAAACTTAACACTATTGTTTATAGAGCAAACGCTGTTGTTTTTCTTCATAGATATCACTGTACGAAGCAACGTTGCGAAGTACTAGCACACCAAAATTCTCAAAACCAACCACAGAACAATAATTGCACTAAATGAAGTTTACAACCAGCAGAATTTGCATGCAATTATGAATCTCATTCAATTTCACAAATTTATTGCCAAATTGGGTAGAATTGTGTGAATATAAGGTAAAGACTGCAAAAAAACTTAACAGAACTAAATAATTACAGAGCAAACGCTATTGCTTTTCTTCATAGATATCAATGCATGCGAACTATTAGCACACCAAAATTAGAGAACGATAATTGCAGTGGATAAAGTTTACAATCAGCAGAACAGCCCAAACATGTACATGCAATTATGAATCTCATCCAATTGAAGTAAAATGAACATCAGAAAACACAATTTCAGTGAAAAAAGCGATGAAGGAGCTTTACCGTGACGCAAAGATCTCCAAAAGAGGGATGAATATCGGAGGAGAAGAAGCGTTAGGGTTTCTTCTTCGGAGGAGGATGAAGATTGGCTTCGTTCTCGGCATTGCTAGGGTTTATATGTAATACTTGTTGAGCGAAGAGAGAGAGAAGTAGTGGAGTACAATGGTGCAGAAACAACCAGAGAGCGAGAACGAGAAGACCACCGCTTTGAGAAGAAGACGAGAGTGAGAAACGAGACTGGTGAGGGTGGAGAAGAAGAGAAACAAACAAATGTTTGGCTTTTTACCCCCACTTGGTGATCTTTACCGGATAAACCTCATCAGTTACAAAAAAACTCCATACGATATAAGTAACCGATGATAAATTATGGGATTTTACCCTTTTCTTTTTTGACCATGTCATACAAACAAATAATGGTTATTTGGGAGGCTCGAACTCAAGACCACAGACGGAACTGTCTCTGGCCCTAAATATTGGGCTAAACGGCTAGTTCGATGATGGGATATTTGGATACTAAGGTTTTTATTGGTTTTGTGCTCACCTCGGCTTTTTCAAACCAAAACTACAAAATCATGATATCCAATATTCGTGCAAAGTTGTACAAACACACGGCCCGAGAAAGCCCGCTCAACCTGGCCTTAGTTCTATAAGAGTATATATTTTGCTTAAAATGGCTCGAGTTTAATGATAGGATTCAGACAATTCGAGTCGGTGATCTGTCCATGATTATTAGCCTACTTTGTCGCTCTCAATAGATTGTCGCTTCGATAGTTACATTTTTCGTTGATTTTCATTAGCGATTATTGGCATATTGATATGTTATTGTTTTGTTTCAATCATAGAGTTCGGTTAGTTTATCGTTTGCAGGACTTGTCGTGGTTCAATTTATTTCGATTTGATTCTTGTACGGTCTCGATCTTACGCAAGTTGACTTTATTAAAATCACGAATTACACACTAGCCGGACGATGCATTAAATTCAAAATCTTTTAACATGTTTACTATGCGACTTCTGGCCTGTTGAAGACGAAAGTTGATGATCGAATCTCGTTTGTGTGCAAGAGTATTCCGGAGGTTCAAAAAGTTGTTCTCAGGGGTGTCAGGTGGTTGATCGGCAATGGTCATAATATCAAGGCGTTTCGAAAAATCCCACGGATCTGTAAATTTCCGCTTCTTAATCCCAAAGCCAGCATACCCTCTTCGTTCTTGAACTTTACCGACAAGATCGGAAGCATTTTCTTTGAGAAAACCTGTTTGTAAAGATACTGGAGGAACATCTGAAGGCCGCCCATCTGTAGGATTAAAAAACTTAGGTTGAGCAGCAGCGTTCCTTTTGTGCTCTTTTTCCGAGGATACGCCGACGAAAAACAGAATAGTCGACCGGGATCGGACCAAATTGATTTTCATACAACTGCTTAGATCGACGAATCTGTCTTTCGTACCACAAAAGATCAAGATGAACCATCTGATTTGTGCGCCAGTTCACGAAATTCAGCTTTTTCGCGTTGTTCTGAACACAGGTGTTACCTGGGATTTCATTAACTTTTTTGCATGCGCTTTGTATCGTTGTTGTAGACGGACACAAAAATCTTAGGTTGAGCATTTATGATCGACTATAGCGACGAACCCGCATAGGAGATTGACAGCCACAAAAAAAATCATTCCCTTGGGTGAAGCCCCCTTTGATTGGTTGAAGCTCAACACTTATGCTACTTGGGATGCTAGGAAGAAGAGAGCTACGGCGGGAGTAGTGATCAAAGATGAGTTCCGGTTGTTTATGGCTGGTAAAGTGACTGAACTGCCGTTTGGAAGTTCTCGAAAGTGGCGGAAACCATGGCTATGCGAGATGGAGTTCGGCTGATGGCTCTCATAAGTGTGAAAAACATTTTGTTGGAGACGGATGCTTCTAATATGGAAATTTGTGGCTGGAGCGACGAGCTGGGCGAGGGAGAGCCGAAGGCGGAGCGAATATCTCAGAAGCAGTACAAATTGTGGACGATAACTTACAGATTTTCGGTACAGACCAGTATTCGATTCATTGGGTCTCTCGTACACGAAACTTATGTGCGCAACTGTTTGCTAAACAAGGTGTTTTGTTTCCACAATGTAATTGCTGGCTGTTTCAAGAGCCCGAATGGGGCGGAGGATGTACTGGTGGAAGAGCTTTTATGCATTAATGCATAGTTTATGAATTGAATTAAAAAAAAAAACACGGGTGGAATATTTATCTTATATACATAATGAGTCACGTTGAAGTTTTCATTTGAAATCAAATTTAGTAATTGCTTTGGGTCCAACACAAAACAAATAAGGGAATAAATTAATTAGTCAATAGGAAAAGGAAATAATGTAGTCAAAATTAATTCTCCTGACTTGGGGCGGCAATTAGTTGGCTTGGAGACAAAGTATTGACAGGTGTATCTAAAGGACTCTTGTCCTTTAGTTTTACATAGGTGGTCAGGAACAACACTAGCACACACGGGTAGCTTTTCATAGCAGTGGGTTTTTTAGAGCTTTTCTCGCGTCTGTGTGTTCGTGTTTGTAATCGGGTTCGGGTTTGTTTCTCTCAATAAAATCGGGTTCGGGTTGCGGAGTAGCTAGTATCAAACTAGCGATCCACGTTAAAATTCTTGTCTCTCGTTCTTTATATTTTGTTATCGTTCTTGCTTGATACCCGGATTCATCCGCTGCGTCATAACAAGTCACTTGAAAGTTATCTAATTGAGTAACAAATTACTCCCTTTCTCTCTGTTTATGAGTCCCATTTGACTTTGCACAAAGAATAAGCTAGTGTACACTTTTTGTCTACCACACTGTTGCCTCTCTTTCTATTCAAATTGACTTTTACCACTATTCACGGTCAAAGTGACCCGTTGATTTAAGTAGATAAATGATGCATTTTTTTGATAATCTTTCCATTATGTTGGAGAGTAAAAGTTGCATACCACAATGAAAAATTATAAAATATATATATATATATATATATATATTTTGTGATCCAAATCACCCGGTCAAAGTGACAACATATGAATCAAAAAAAGTCAAATTAATAGAAAAAGATATGGAGTCGTAATTGTCTATAATGGCCTTAGCATAGATAATTTAAAATTATTTTAAAAGTGACTGATGTGATATCTTCTATTTTTGAGTATACTTTCTTATTCAATATTAGTATTTTAGAAAATACAAAAATGACGAAAAAATAACTTCAAATCTTAAAATATGATAAATCTAAAAAGATGACTTGCACTTTGGGAAATTCAAAAATAGAATAGTGGACACATAAATATAAACGGAGAGGGTATGATTTTGTGCTGAAAGTTGGGTCTCGTCAAGAGACCAAGCCCATCTCGCATCAGCCAAAATATATATTGGCCCAATGATGCTCAGCCCACGGCCACTCTCAAATACTACCTCTGTTTCTTCTCTTTCAACTTACTTCACTTTATGACACTATTCATTGAGTCACTTTGATCCGGTAATTTGATTGGCAAAACGATACACGAATTTGGTAATATTTGCATGATCTTGTACAGTAAACTTTACTCCACAATACTATGAAAAAATTACAAAAAATTTACATCGTTTTGCTATACAAATCACCTAGTCAAAGTTACCCAATTACGGGTAAAAAAGTCAGCCGCACTTGAAAGAGAAGAAACAGAGGTAGTAGTATGTTATAGCCAACAGGGCTTTTTAATGACACAGACTAATACACTACAGATATACTCCAGTACTCCTTGTAGAAGAAATAATAATGTAAAATTATTGAATTTTGAGAAATTGTTTTGGACATTAATCAGGTTTGAACCCGAAACTTCATGCAGGAACTTCCAACGCTTTATCATTCAGGCAAGAACTTTCAACGCTTTACCACTTGAGCTACCACCCTAGCTGTAAAATATTGTGCTTTTGTTGGTTTTAATTATATATAAAAATGAACACTCATAAAAAATAATTAGTTTGTTCAGAACTTTAGGGCAGATGCACCTACTATGATTTTTATCTTATGAAGTACCAGACATAAGAAGAAACATTTTAGCCAAACTGACACTAACACCAACATAAAAAAGCATAAAGATGTAAATGTGAATAAGTTAACCTAAACCTTTACTACTGTTCTGACTAAAAAAAGGGTAGTGATAATTACACAAATGAAAAGGTTGGTTACACAATATTTCATGCTGTCTTGACTAATTTGCCCTTAAAAAGTATTAAAACTCTCTTTCTCTCTCTCCGATGAAATCTGAACCCACACCATAATGACATATTTTAACTTGGCATTTTCTAGATTCAATTCTCAAAAAAATTCCCTTCATACTACTACAATTACTGCTACTACTACTATCTCTTTAGACTTTTGGAATTCTTGTCATGTTGACATTATTTCACTATCTTCTACCAGTACATCACAAGCAGTTTTCCATTTCTTGCAACTTCTTGGAGCGAAAACAAAAGCTGTCATTTCAGGTACAAATTTATCCCACAAAATAGTTTTCTTCTTCTTTTTCTTCTTTCTTTTTTATCTTCTTTTTGCACATGCACCATAAGATGTATGATATTTCTTTGTCTTTATTGTCTACTGGTAGAGTATTACTCCCAATTTGATAGCTTTTTTACTCGATCCATGTTTGTTGATAGCATTTTTCTTGTTTTTTTTTGTGTGAATAACATGATATCAATTACTTATAAGAACCAATTGATGAAATTTTGATGTTAACTATTGTAATGTAGATTTCGTATCGGAGATGAACGGTGAAGAAGTAATTGAATGTTTTGATGGCGACTCAAGTAACCAAGTCTCACAAGAAGAAATTGTTCAAAATAGTGAACATGATGTGCTTGGAAAGCTTAATTGGAAACTTCAATCTCGCGAGGACCTTTCTCAATGCAAGGATACGCCATATCGATTAAGCATTCAACAAAAGATTAATTTGTCTATTTTGGTTGCGATTGAGGTGGTTGCTATCGCAATAACTGGCGAGTTCCCATAGAGTGTCGAAAAAGAAAGACTGCAAGTCGTCTCACAAATTATCCTTTTGATTTAGAAGCAAGAGATTACAAGGTGGATCATGGGTAGCTGAAGTAAGAAATGGCTTGCATAATCATGAGCCCTCAAGCGACATGTCGGGACATCCCACTTGTCGTCGTTTGTCGAAAGATGAGATAATGAGCATTGAGGAAATGACTAGATCGGGGACTCCACCTCGTCAAATCCTTTCTTCATTGAGGCAAAGAAATCCGAAACTCCAAGCGGTGTCACGGACCATATACAATTTGAAGGCTAAATTGCACAAGGAGAATTTAGCGGGACGTACAATGATCCAAGCACTCCTTGAGGAACTTCGCAAAGGTGAATTTATTTTTAATGTTTTGCATGATCGTGATGGCCATGTGACACATTTATTTTTCGCACATTCTACTTCCTTTATATTGACAAAAATTTATTACAACACATTTGTGATGGATTGCACTTATAAGACCAACTAGTACAAGATGCCGTTTCTTGACATAATTGGAGTTTCAAGTTTTAACAAATCATTCTACTCGCGCTTTGCCTTCTTGGAGAAAGAGGGGGAAGAAGATTATGTTTGGGCTCTAAAAATGTTTAGAAATATGTTGGGTCCCGATTGTCACTCTTCCGTCATTGTTTCCGATAGAGAATCGGCTCTAATGAATGCCATAGGCGTCGTCTTTCCTACGACTACAAGCCTTTTGTGTGTGTGGCATATTGATACAAATATATTGAGGAATTGCAAGTCTTCTTTTGAATCGGAGGATGAATGGGACGTGTTTCTATCTTTTTGGAAACAAGTGGAAGCATCTCAAGACGAAGCTTCGTTTGAAGAAAATTGGAGTCACTTTGAACTTTCATACAAAGAGAAGGAAAAAGTTATGAATTATATAAGAACTACATGGCTCCTATTCAAATACCGCTTCGTAAGGGCTTGGACCGATAAGCATCCACATTTTGGGAATCGTGTTTCATCTAGAGCCGAAGGTGCACATGCAAAACTCAAAAGATATTTACAAGTATCAAAGGGTGATTTCGTTAAAGTGAAGAGTGGCATATGTCTTGCAATTAAAAATGAATTTAGTGAGATCAAGACACAACTCTCAAGTGAAAAGATTCGAGTTCTTCACGAATGTAACATTCCTTTCTTTAAGGAGGTCGTTACTAAAGTGTCGATGTTTGCTATGAAAGAGATACTCAAGCAATATGATATGGTGAAATATGGCACATTGCAACCAAGATGCACCGGAAACTTCAATAAGAGCACGGCTCTAAAAGGTACGACATTGCCTCTTAACATTTTTCATTCACAATGGAGGATCGATATGAGATCATTCACTTTAGAAAGAGAAGAAGTTGGAGTTGATGATGGTTTTGAAAATTTATTTTGTGATTTGAAAGTTCAATATAAGGAGCTTCCTCTAGCTCAAAAGGATCGAGTTCAAGGGTCACTTTCTCAACTCATGACGCCGTCACCTCCTTTACTTTTTGAGCCAAACATCCAGGTTCACAAAGGGCGTCCATTGGGTTCGAAGAAAAATACATCTTCCACAAAACGAGATGCTTCTAAATTTGAGATTGTTGAAGCAACTCGGAAGTGTAGCTTGTGCCATTGTGTTGGTCATTATAGTCGAACTTGTCCAAAAAAAGTTAGAAAAAACGAGACCGATGCACATCGCTTCATGAATGAAATGGACATGATTGACCTTAACGTGGCGCCTTCTTCATTTGACTCTACATAATTTGGTGGTGAGTTCATAACTTCTTTGAAGTTCTTTTACAAAATTTAGAACTAGTTATTGTTGATGCTATTTTTTTCTTTTTTCCAACAGGTGATTTGAAGCTTCTTGACGATATGAAGACGAAGAATACACATTTTGACATTGAAAAGACTCGCAACTTTTCTTCATGATTCGCATTTAGGATATGTCTTCGTGTAGACATTTGAGGCCGCTTATTTTGTGTCATTTCTTCTAATTATCCAGTATATTTGGGGATGTAATTTTAAGACCACCTTTGAACTTAGTTAATTTTATTCGTACTTTGTTGGTTTTTTTTTTTCATCTTCACCCATAACACTTCAATTTGACTCATACAACAAAGATAAGAGCAAGAAAAAATTGAACAAGAAAAAACAAGCACTACTGCTTCTCTTATCCATTTAATTAAAATTAAAAGAGACATCCCTTGATTTAAATGGAGAGGTAGCACCAAATTTTCTCTTACTGGGAGATGATAGAGTAATTATTCTCTTTTAGCAACTTCCAATATCACTTTGGAATGAGAGAGTGATTTTTCTCTTTTTAGCAACTTCCAGTATCATTTTGGAATGAGAGAGTACTGTAGAGTAATTAATGAGAGAGAAGATTTATTTTATTAATCATAATTATGAGGGGTAAAAAGGTCATGACAACCAAAAATATTGTGTAACCAACATTTTCACTTGTGTAATTATCACTACCCTAAAAAAAACCTTTACTACTGTTTTTTTTTTTTTTTTTGAGGGAAAAACTCATGTACTGCTATTAAGAACTTGAACTTGGGTTTGGGCTAGTGAGGCCCATTACATCATTTGCTATAACTCTAGATGCCCAATGGGGCTCATCACGAATCTACTCTTGATCTATTTGGGCTTGCAGGCCTGCTTTGGCGTGAAGATGTGCAGCCACGTTGGTGCTTCGGTGGCTGAAGCAGATGTAGAATGTAGAAAACTGTCGAGAGAGTTCCACGACTTCATTAATGATAGCACCTACTTCCGAGAAGCTCTCTCTATCCCCATTCATCACCCCTTTCACTTCCTCAACTATGGAGAGTGCATCAGTTTCAACTTCCAGATTTTTGTAGCCGAGCTTGAGGGCAAACCTCAATCCATCGCGGATGGCTTGTCCCTCTGCCGATTTGGGTTTAGTCCCGAAAGTCGCCGGCTTGGCAAAACCAGCGATGTACTTTCCATGTCCGTCCCTGATGACCCCTCCTACAGCGGCCTTTGAGGTCTTGCGGTTCCACGCGCCGTCGACATTGAGTTTGACGGTGCCGTTTTCCGGTGGCCTCCAGGTCTGAGACGGCGGAACTGAAAGGGGTTTCCTTTTAACTTTACTTTCTTGGAAGAGAGTCATCTTCTCCACTGCAGATCTGGCTATTTCATCGCCGATTGACTTTTGATTCTTGAAGATCCACCTGTTTCTGCTGGACCAAATTTCAGCTAAGCACATGCAAATCAAATTGAGTTTTTCTTCCTTGTTTTCTCTGATGAAAACTTCTTCAATCCAAGCATTGAAACTGATTTGTTTGATGTACAGGTCTTGATCTGGAAACGCAACCTTCCAAGTCGGTTTGGCTACCGGACATCTCAAGAAAATGTGTGTTTCATCTTCTTCTTCTCTGCCACAGATTTCACATTTTCTATCCACTTCAACCCTCCGATTTCTAAGATTCACCTTCGTTGGCAGGGCTCTCGACCACCCTCTCCAGATGGGGAAGATGTTTCTTCGGGGAATTTTCAGTTTCCAAAGCTTCAATAGCCAATCTCGATCTTGGGATACGGTACTGCTCTCCGTACCTACGTTCTGAGTTGGCCTTCTGCTCCTAGCAATTTGGTAAGCCGTATGTGTTGGAATAGATGCCCTAGAGGCAATCTAGTTTAGTATGAATTTGTATATGGCTAGAAAATTCATTTATTATTTATTGGATATTTAATATAATGAAGTCCTTAGATTTACAATCGTGTTGTTTATCTTAAATATCCCTAGTCAAGTATAATGATTAATGGGACAATCATCTATAGACTAGTATGGGGTTGGATTGATATGGAGATATCACGATCCAACACATAGGTGTGCATTACGGAATGTTGCACTGGATTGACCCATCACCGAGAAGGCTACATACATGTTATGTTGAGTCACAAGTGCTTCTCGGGTACAATGGTATTGTCATCCTTAGACTTGAAGTCACTAGATATTCTAGTTGTGGATCATTGTGATCTTGGTAGCGTTAAACGCTACACCGTGACTGGGTAGTTATAAAGGCGTGTACTGGATACAATGAGAAGCAAGCTTAGAGATCGTAGTGGACGTAGAGAGGATTTGCCCCTCCCACATAACGGGAGCAAATATCCTAGGCCACTCGAAGGATAGTGCTTATAGAATGTCTGGCCAGACTCAAATAAATCAATATGGGATATTGATGTTATTTGCACGAATAAGGCTATTCCATGGATCGAGAAACTATGGATTGGATATACGAGTGTGACTTGTATGTCTCGTGTCCAATCCGGATATGGAGGCAAAGAGATGAGACAATTACTTGTACAAGGTTGTCTAGATGACTATTCTATTAGTTGGCTAGAATGGATGTTTTGCTAGAAACCGCTCCATATTAGCAAATAGTTGCTACCAACTAGATAGAACCTATGGGGTCACACGCTATATAGAGTTGTACTAGATTTGGAATTAATTAATTGGATTAATTAATTAGAATGATCACTTTGCAAACCCTTGCAAACTTAGTAGGGACTAATTTGCAAGGAAGGGACTAAATTGAATTCTAGTAGGACTAGAATAAGTCCTTTAGGTAGTTAACAAGGAGTTGTTGGACTATATAAAGGACCCTCCTTCCTTCCTTCCTCATAACTTATGCTCTTTAGAGAACATAACAAGAGTGGGAGAGAACAAAGGAGAGAGAGAGCAAGCAACAAGGAGCCGACGCCGCCCCTTGCCGCCGCCCCCTCATCCCGTCGGCCAAAAGAGGGCCGAGCCCCTCTTTTTGTCTCGTTTTGCGTGATTCCTTCACCCTCCTCTCATTCCGGGCTAGCACCAAGGAGTTTGGGAGATCTAGGAGCAACTCTAGGCGTGGATCAACTATAGAGAACGTGACACTATTCGCGTTTGAAGTCATCAAGGAGAACCCAAAGGTGTGTTTATGATTTCTTACCTTCACTATCGTTATGCATCTAGACTTGTGATCCTTGGAGGGTTTTGCATGGCTATTTGTTTGATTATGCTTCCGTTGCGCGATCCATGAATCAAAACCCTACAGTATGGACATTGTATAACCCTGTATCAGTAGGATTCCAAATCATCTTGTCCGTAACTGGTGATTTTGCTAGAGGAATACGAATAATTTCTTCATAATCCACCGGCCAAAACACTTCTTTCAATTTCTGCAACTCCCAACCCCCTTCATGGAAGTTTAGAAAATCACTGACTTTATAGTGGGTTGATGGAGGTTTTGTGATGGGTTTGAAAGGGAACTTACTGGGGATCCAAGGATCTTCAAAAGCATCTATTTCAGCCCCGTCACCAACCCTCCATCTGCAGCCTTCACGGACAACGGACCGGCTTGCGATGTTACTTTTCCAAGTAAAGGAGCACTGTGATGATGGTTCCACCTCCCAAATAGTCTTATCTGTGCAGTACTTCTTTGTTAATATTTGAGAAAGCAATGAATCCCGGTTGGTAATTAATCTCCAAAACTGTTTGCAAGCATAGCAAGATTGAAAGCTTGGAGATCTTTGAATTCCACTCCTCCCTGCACCTTACTTTGTTTTAGCTTATCCCATGAGATCCAGGTTAAACACCTGCTGTCTTCATCTAGTCCCCAGAAAAATTTCCTGCTCATAGCTTCAATTTTCTTACAAACAGATTGAGGGAGTTTAAAACAACTCATAGTGTACGTCGGGACCGCTTGCGCTACTGATTTGATCATAACTTCACGTCCTGCAAAAGAGAGTGAGTTTTTTTTCCAAGCCTTGAATTTACATTCTACTTTCTCATATACAAAATTAAAATCTAACGTTTTTTTTTTGCCTATTATTGTAGGCAAACCCAAATATTGATCATGGGATTCCACTAACCGAACTCCAAGGTAGTTGCTCAGCTCTTGTTGTCGATTCTGATCCAAATTAGACGAGAACACCACAGCACTTTTTTCAAGATTTATTTGTTGGCCCGATGCCTTCCCATAAACTTGTAATAGTTGTAAAATAACTTCCATCTCCTCCTCCTTTGCTTTAGAAAATAGGATACTGTCGTCTGCAAAGAATAGGTGTGTGATCTTCGGACCATTTCTTGAGCCAGAGACGCCGGAGATAAGGCCCTCCCGGTTGGCCGCGGTGAGAGCTCGTGAAAGGACATCATTGCAGATAAAAAACAGATAAGGAGACAATGGGCAGCCTTGGCGGAGACCTCTTTGAGGTAAGACATTTCCACAAACTCTTCCCTCGTAAGCGAAACAAAAGTTAGAAGTAGTAATACAATCCATTACTAAATTTTTCCATTTAGTACCGAAGCCCAAACGTTCAAAACAGGCTCTGATAAAACCCCATTCTACTCGATCATACGCTTTGGACATATCAATTTTCAACGCAAAACTCCCCACCTTATCTTTTTTACGATACTTCATTGTATGAAGAAGTTCGTACGCAACTAGGATATTATCCGTAATTAAGCGACCCGGGACAAAAGCACTTTGATAACAAGAGACAATATCAAGGAGCAACAATTTAAGCCTATGGGCAATAACTTTAGTCACAATTTTATAGACTACTGAACACAGACTGATAGGTCGTAGGTCCGCCGGTTTACGCACCTGATTTTTCTTTGGGATTAGGGCGATAACTGTCTTGTTGAACTCGCACATACTCTTGACTCCATTGAGCACCGCAAGGTAGTTTGATTCAACATCCTTACCCACAGTACCCCAATAATCTTGATAGAAACTCGCTGAAAAACCGTCGAACCCCGGGGCTTTGAGAGGGCCCATCTGATTAAGCGCCTCAAGAACTTCTTCCTTTGTATAAGGTCTTTCCAGGTGATCCCTACCATTCTCGTCTAACACCGAGGTGATAAAAAGCAGGATCGGTGACATGTCCTCCATTGAAGGGTTTTCCGACGTGAAAATTTCTACAAAATAACGTGTACGAATTTGGATTACCTCATCCTCATCAGTGCGCCAAATCCCCTTTTCATCTTCTAGACCCTTTAAGGCATTTCTGGCTTTCCGAATTGTAGCTTTCCGATGGAAGTAGGCAGTATTGTTATCCCCCTTTTGCAGCCATTGTATTTTGCTCCTCTGTGCCCAGATCTCTTCCTCCTTCATCATAAGAGAGTTGACTTTTCTTTTCAGATCGGCTATGGCCGCTCGATTGGAGACGTAGCCCCGATTCCTTTCAAGATACTCAATTTGTCGACGCAACTCTGCTAATTGCTTCGTAACATTCCCAACTACAGGTCGATCTATCCATATAAATGGATGCATGATCCAACGTGCCTCTTTGTGAAGTAAATTCCATTTCATGTTTTTCCCATTCCTTAAGTCTAGCAGCAAGGTTTGCCAGTTTTGTGGCAAGGGGAAGGTCTGTTGGCATACTCGACCAGCATTCTTCAATCACTATACCACAACTAGTGTACTGGGACCAGAACGATTCAAACTGAAATCTTCTAGGCCCCCTCCGGTTAGATTTCGCTGCTTCCCAGAAAAGTTGAACTGGGCAGTGATCCGAAACAGTAGCTATTATGTGGTTAACCCTACTTGACTGGTAAATAGTCATCCAGTCTAGGGTAGCTACCACTCTATCTAAACGTTCATAAATCACCTCCCCATTCCGGGGTTTGCTTGCCCAAGTAAATTCGTTCCCGCAGAAACCAAGATCATGGAGATAGAGGTCTTGGAGAACTTGACGAAACATGGCTGCACCTTGTTCATCAAAACCCCTCCCACCTAGTTTCTCAGTTGATTTGGTCATTGCATTGAAATCGCCTACCACAACCCAAGGGAGCTGACTATTACCTCTAATACGGCGTAGGAGTTCCCACGAATGATAACGTTCTCTTGGATCCGGATGTCCATAGAATCCCGTTAGCTGCCACATTAGCTGTATACCCTCGCCAAAGATGTTACAGTCTATGTACCAGAACGAGCTAGATCGGACCGTGATCTTTAGATTTTGACGCCATAGCATAGATAAGCCCCCACTACGCCCTATGCTGCCCACGTGTGAGCCTTCAAAGCCTGTAAGTTTCCTTCTAACAGAATCATCTCCTCCTCCGACAGTCTAGTCTCCATAAGGAAGATTAGACTGGGGCCCTGGCTCTTCACTGTATTGCGAAGAGCCGCTACATTCCGGGAGTTGCCCAACCCCCGGATGTTCCAACTCAGCAGACTCATTGTTCTGGGGGGAACCGGCCCCCGGTCTCCGCCCTTTCTTTAGCTTCTTTGTCCACTTATTCCGAACTACTCTTCATAATCATTGGGTCCCCAGTACCACTAAAATCCAACTATCTTCCTTTTTTGTTCGTCATTATCTCCATCGCTGACTTATGTGGGGGAGGGCTGGAATAAGTAGTTGAGCCCTTACGTTTCGTCGGATCACCGTCCACATTAGTGGACAAAACTTTATTGAGCGATGAGATTCTGCTTCTCACGTTCCCCCCTGGCTTGCTGCTGAACCCATGTATCACAGAGTCCGCAAATTTGTTTACGAAATCCATTTGGCTGGCTGTTGTCTCCAAGCCCGAACCAACTTCGGCTTGAGGGTTGTGTGGAGGCACGTCGTCTACTGTATTGGCCAAGTCTAAATCTTCATCAACATCAACTGTCATAGGGAGTGGTGCGTCTGATTCATCTATCTTCGGGTCTGCAGTTTCAGGCTTCTCCACCCGTTCTTCCTTCTGGTTTTTTACCACCTTTCTTGGCGTCGGGTGATAGAGCAAAAATCTCCCATAACCAGGATTGGTATTCTTTCTATCCGCTTCACTGTATTCCTCACAACCCACACTATCGTGGGTTAATCTCCCACACCAGCTGCAGAGATTAGGGATTTTCTCATAACGGAAATCAATCCACGTTCTTTCTTTCCTGATTGAGACGTGAATACCCCTCGGAAGTGGCTCATTAATCGGGATCCGGATCCTCACCGCTTACGTAATTACCATCCTCCCCTTCACTGTAGATCCAAGGATTTGCATCAACAACCCTGCCCACTTCAGATCCAATCTTGTGACTTCCGTCTTCATTGACTAGTTGGATTAGGAGACCTAAGATCTGGACCCAGACATCTACTGAAGTGAAAGTCACATCTTTGGTAGGATATCCCAAGTTCCACGATTGTAAAAGTAGGATCCTTTTTTGAAAGATCCACCGCCCCCCTGAGAAAACCCTATCCTTCGTGGCTTGATCCGGAAAACAAAAGAGAAAGGTGTTGAAATCTACCTCCAGAATTGTTGTGTTCTCTCCCTCCGCCCAGATCCTCCTAAACATACCCCTCATAGCCCCATAATTAATACAGTCATCCGCCATGAACATGCCAATCAAACAGTACATAAACTTCCTATCAGCTTGTTCGCAGTATTCATCATCAAAGACCACCGTGCGATTCTCCTGTGCTGTGTATTCCTCTGATGCTCTCGACGCCATGATTGATCTTCTTCACCGTGATGAGATCACTCCGCCGCTAGGGTTTACTTCCCGCTAGGGTTTCTCTACTCCGAAGAATTCAGAGCACTCTCGACTTTTTTGGGTTATTTTACCTTTACTACTGTTTAAGATGACTTTATTTCTTTAATCAAACACCATTAGCATATCTTGAATTTTGACCGATGACCCCTTGTTTTGCATTAATTAGGTTGTTTAGAGTAAAGGTGACAATGAATCTCCATATCTTACCTTATCTTAAACTTTCACAATTAGGACCACCATCTCATAAACAAAAGTTTTAGTCTTTTGGGAAAAAAATTAAAGCTTTAGACTTTATTGAATTATTTGCTTAAAAAATGGTTTGTTTTCAACCCGTGTTGAAACTTAGCCATCAACATCGAAAACAGAACATATTAGGAAGATTAATCCTATGTTTCTAATCCTAAGTTTTCATTGTAAGACTTTAAACTTTGATTGAGCTGACAGCAGCAATATCTAGACAAGAAATCATCAAGTACTATAATGGTACGTTGGGATATACTACCTCTGTTTCTTCTCTTTCACCATAGGAGGACTTTTTACCCGTATCTCGGTCACTTTGACTCGGTGATTTGATAGCAAAACAATGTAATTTTTTGATATTTTTTTCATCGTATTGTAGAGTAAAGTTTTCTCTACAAGATCATGCAAAGATTACCGAATTCGTGTATCGTTTTGCTAACCACATCACCGGGTAAAAGTTACCCAGTGAATAGTGTCAAAAAATGAAGTAAGGTCAAAGAGAAGAAACAGAGGTAGTATGATATAATGGTCCGTCTCATTTTCCAGAATTAGCAGCATTAGATTTGACTACATATAATCCATGTACTATTTAACACTGTGTTGGGTTATGCACTAAGTATCATACCCAATGCTAGTAATATAAAGTTGATTTTAATACCCAAAATTAGTTCCCTCATACATGAGAGGTGTAGATGGATTGAACTATTTGTGCCTAGTATTAACAAAAAAATACCGCACAATACCAGATACTAGTACAATATTACTTATAGTTCAGCTAATCTAATCTAATCCAATCCAATACTGTTAACCCAGTCAGTCCAATCCGGCTAGTACGGAAAACCAAACGTGCCATAAAAGAAAACTAAGAGCCAACACGCTTAGAAGAGTAACATTTTCACCACATGGTTTCACTTCTGAAAACCAAATAGTCTGCAATATGCTACAAAACAGTTGCCAGAAATTGGTTCTGGGAAAAGTACTAGGAAACAAGAAGAGAACAAGTTACATTTTAATCTTCAAAAAATAAAATCTCCCCATGCTTAGTGCTAAGCCAGTTTTCCACTATTGTCACGACCAAGCGTATGAAGCAGGGATAGTAACTTCTGGCCATGGAGTTAGCGACCTGCAAAGTATCTCATGTGGTCTTCAAATGTTTCTGGGTACCGGATCTTGCCTACTGTTCCATCTTCTTCAACCTAGACACAACCCAGTTCAGATATCATCACTTGTGCAATCCGTTTATCCAGGACCACTCAGACAAATTATTATTTGATGGAAATCATTAACGTTTCTGTGCGGGGAGATACGAAGAAAACAAGTCTGTTTCGTAGTTTTTTCTCTTCTCTATTTTTCAAGACATTTTTCCTTCATAACTATCTTTATGGGTAAAAGACACTTTCACCCCTTCCTGTTTGGAAAATGACACTTTGACCCACAGACTAACGACACCATATTCTGAAATTGATTTACCCAAAAAAAAATCTGAAATTGACACACTTAAGGCGTGAAAGTGTCATTTCCTAAACTAGAAGGGGTGAAGTGTCTGCATCAAACTTGAGGGAGTGAAAGTGTCTTTTACCCTATCTTTATTGTTTTCCTCTTATATACTTCATTACTTTTTCCGTCATAAATATGCAAAGCCACTTCTAAAGTGTCATGTTTACTCCAATCTTGTGGTAAGTCGTGCAAGTATTCAAGAGCAACGCAACGCATACCGACATAGAGGCAACTGGCCCACTACAGCTACATGACTTTTATGTTGCCACTTCAAACTCTGGATTAGGCAACCAAATCTTCTGATTTCAGCCATTCTATGTGTCATTTCCAAATACTAATATTTTGCAACTTCTATTTCAAGTTAATGACCCTATGAAATATTTGGCAAGAGTGATCGGGAATAGCAGTGCAAATACATACCCAGTACTCATCTGGACGCATCTTCAGATTGTAAGTCGATGCCATGCTCATGCAATATGCACCAGCATCGTGAACTACTAGCCCTTCTCCCTACAAAAAAGAACTCCTGATCAGCACACACAAACGCGCTCATTTTACTTGGAGAATTCTAAGAAGATTGTTTGAAGTTACCTAGCTGGAGTTGGAAGCTTCCTCTCCTTCCCTCAGAACTCTGCTGACACGCAAACCGGGCCCACAACATCAAAAGTAGAAACTTCGGCATCCGGAGATGGAGGAGAAACCAGCTCTATGTGCTGCATCAACGTGCAAGCAAGTTAATGACCACAAAGAATCAAATGATTACTCACAACAGGTAAGAATCACCATTAGTGGAAGATATAACTCTTAACTCTCCACCTTTCACTAGATGCTTTCGCTATATGCTTAACAGACAAGTGGCTTAGTTCACAGTTCACACAACACTCTATGCTCCACTAATCCAACTTGCGAAAGGGGCATCATAGTAGATTAGTTTTAGGCTCCGCTTTCTTTTTATTCCTTTTTAGATAAAGACAAAGAAGTTGCTTACTCTGAAATAGATATGCATCATATTTTACAAAAAGGAACATGTATCAGGCACTTCTTACCTGACAAAACATGTGGCAAGGTGGAAGTGCCATCAATTTAAGAACAAAGGGGTTCCAACCAGAAAGTATAATCCTTCGGTCATCTGGTTGATTCTTGATCTTGGCAATAACATCTAACAACTGATCAAATCATTGGCCGGTGTAATCAGCATGCATATTTGTATACCTAAATGTGAGAAATGATAATAGCATTAATGCACCTAAATCAGTATAAAGTAATAAGGAGAATCCAGTTAACACAACAAACCTAGCACCAAAATGTCTCCACTGGAAGTCAAAAGTAGGTCCGAGATCACCTTCCTCTCTATCCACCAAACCAATACTGAAAGAAACGGGACAAGTCATGTCTATTAAAGCTGTACAAGAAAAGGCAATACATCGTAGAGTAACAGTACTTGCCTATCGAGGTAGTCTCTAGAGGCATTTCCATCCCAAATATGAACGCCCTTATCCTGAAGAACCTGGTAGTAAAACAAAGCTTAATCTGCAGTTTCTGATAATAACACTTTAAGGAGGAAAATTGTGATCCCGTCAAGTTGTGAACATTGTGATAGCGAACCTCTATACAGTAAAAGTAATCAGTCCGTGAACAAAAAGGTGATAAAACCCAAAGCACATAAATGTAAATCCTTCCAAAGACACGCTACCCCACAGTTGGAAACAGTGAATCCTATTTCTAAGGCCATTTAACAGATGAGCTTATATCTGAGGCCCACATACTCTCCCTGCACATGTTCTCCGTCTATTGAAGTTCAATACAAAATGCATACCAACCACCTGAAGCTTGCAATTTGGTTATAGATCTCTCCTTCATACTCAATTGCAAGTCTACATGCACTATACACTAAGGCAACAACAATTTTCATCATACAAAGGAATATTCTTCAGATGCACTCCAAAAAAAGAATCAACAAGAGTTGAAAACCAACATGCTACACCTGACTCAGTCCCAGTATTCTAGAAAGTACAGAGATACAGCATATAGACCAAAAAGTTCTTCAAGATGAATGTCATCTTACCTTATCATTAGTTGAACCACTTATGAACCAGAGAAGTTCCTCCACGACACCCCTCCAAAATACTTTCTGTAAACCAAAGAAGATTAAAACAATTTGTCACACTACATAGAAAAGGAAACAAATGTACTTTGTGTTGGCATAAAAATAAGCCAGTGCACAATGTGTGAAGAACATTGCTTAATGCAAAAACTAATGTAAGATTGCAATCACGTCTTGAAAATGATATGAGCAACAGACGAGATAATAGACATGCCTTGGTTGTAAGAAGCGGAAAAGGTTTTCGCAGATTGAACCGCATCTGTGGAGAAAAAAATGAGGTAAACAATGTCAAATATCTTACTGCAGGTCATCATCTTATTGGCAAGCATATATGGGAAAAAAGGAGAGGGACGCCTTGAAATGTTAGAAGCACCAAATTACCTGGCAACCGAATTCGGACAACGTACCAGTCCCACCATCCTCGGGAATACCATTCAAGATGACATCTTCAAGCAGCTTTAGATACAGGTACTCATGTTTCTCAAAAATCATCTTTGGCAGGAAAGAGAACTTCTCTACCTCAAACTAACGATATTCAGAGATACCCTCAGACACGAGCCCAATGGTTTGATTAGGGGGTTCAACAGTTGAATTCTTTCACTTCATTCTCTTCGCTCTGGATCTTGCATCGGAGATGAGGAATCTCTGGCATAAATTTTCAGGCATCCTCGTCCTTCGGTCAAATCCTCTACCGCAAGCAAATCCTTCTCGAAAATAACATCTGATATCTTTTTGGGTTTGATCTCTGAATACTGTTGATATGACAGCCCTCACAAACACCAATCTTTTTCTAGGTTCTTTATGCTTTCGGTAAGAACATTAATAGGCCTTTCAAACGTCTCATGATCGACAAAAACCTCATTGATCTGGAAGTATGTTCCACTGGGTGGGAAGCTTCCTTTAGTCGCTGTGCGATATGGTATCAAAATTGTCGCAAGAACAGTTTTCATGTTTTCATCTTGGACTCTATCGGCTTCATCATGTGATCCGGAGGAAAGAACATGGCCTACAATTTCCTCCTCAGGATCACACGAGGAAGCCGATAGGGTCCAAGATGAAAACATGAAAAATGTTCCTGCGAAAATTCTGATACCATATCGCGCAACGACTAAAGGAAGCTTCCCACTAAGTAGAACATACTTCCAAATTAATGAGGTTTTTGCCGACCATGAGACGTCTGAAAGGCCTATTAATGTTCTTACCGAAAGCATAAAGAACCTAGAAAAAAGATTGGTGTTTGTGGGGCTGACATATCAACAGTATCCAGAGATCAAACACAAGAAGATATCAGATGTTGTCTTCGAGAAGGATTTGCTTGCGGTAGAGGATTTGACCGAAGGACGAGGATGCCTGAAAATTTATGGCAGAGATTCTTCATCTCCGATGCAAGATCCATAGTGAAGAGAATGAAGTGGAAGAGGAAGCCAGTGAAGAGAAAGAGGAATCTGCACAAGCATAGTAGAAACGTTGATAGCTGTACAACTAGTTTAAAATGAAGCGAAGTTATGATGATGACAGCTCTTGTTTAGCTATATATATATATTTATATATATATATATATATATCTGTGTGTGTGTCTGTATATTTTTTGGTCTAATTGGTAGAAGACGCCTATTGGTTTTGAGGTGGAAACCAATGGATTCTTACATGGTATCAGAGTCGCGGCTCACACACGTGAATGGTCTAACAACCCACGTGCTCCCCGCCACCCGTAGACAAAAGATCTACGTGTAGGTCAAAGAATGCCACACGTGAGGAGGCGTGTTAAGAAGTCCCACATCGGACATTCAAGGAGAAGAAATATAAAGTGTCATGGGCTACTCCCTCATTGCCAATTGGTTTTAAGGTGGAACCCCATGGATTCTTACAATACTTTCCCATGTTTTTCTTGCACGGACACTCCATCACGGGTGCCGTTTGCGTCGGAAACTCGAAACGTCTCAGAAACTCGGATACTCCTGCAGAAGTCTCCGGAACTCCAGGAGCCATTTTGGTGATTGAAAAAGAAAATCTTAGGGTTATTTTAAAGTTTTTTTTAAACTCATTTGCTGATGGAAAAACAAGGGGTCTCATTTACACTTAACCAGATATGCAACACTTTACTTTTTTGAACTACTTCAAAGATAGTACATTAGAAAACCAAAGTCAATTATTGGTAATGTGTTGTGTTACTGTTGTATTTATTTATTTTCCAAGTGGAAATTTACGATTAGAGTAAGTAACATTGGTGAGTTGGCATTCTCCATTTTCCAAAATATGTGCCTCGGCCTCTCCGTGTCGTACCGTCTCCGTTTAGGTACAACATAGCTTCCCACAGAAGAAGACAACAGAGGAGAGACCAAGGGTAGAAAAGAAAAGAAATCAAGAAAGAAATTTGGCAATCTCCCAATTGGTAACTTTCCCGGTTCACCAAATTTCCATATGATAACCTGGAAAGATCAATGGGATTTCCTTCGGAGAGTGCTTGCCTGCTTGGAGTCTTATGACTCTCACACGGAACTGTGAGTGAGACCCTCCCTGCTTTGGATGGCCATAGACCTATGGCCAAAAAGCCCGCACAACTAGGCCCTGGTTCTTGAGTTAAAGTTTTCTTAAATATAGGACTTGGGCTTAGTGATATTGCTTTTTGTGGAGATTTTCACTGGAATGGGCTAATTTTGGCCACGCTGAAATGATCCCCAGATGGGGGATAATACCGGAATAGGTTGTCTAGAAACGTATGGGTATATTGGTCATTTTATTGCTTAAGAAGAAAAGGTCCAAACAAAACTGGCGCTTTTTCCAAAAGCGAGTTTTATACTAAAAAGCAAAAATCCAAACTCCAAAAGCTGGCATAAAAAAGTTCATACCAAACCTTTCTCAAAACAGATTCCCGAGTGGATTAAAAGCTGGAAGAAAACATACCAAACCCACACATTATGACTACTTGATTTTTGATGAGCTATATATGTAAACACATTACATTAACCTTCACAGATGAAACTTAGATCAGAGATACCCTCAGACACGAGCCCAATGGTTTGATTAGGGGGTTCAACAGTTGAATTCTTTCTCTTCGCTCTGGATCTGGTATCGGATGAAAAATCTCTGGCATAAATTTTCAGGCCTCCTCATCCTTCGGTCAAATCCTCTACCGCAAACAAATCCTTCTCAAAAACAACATCTGATATCTTCTTCGGTTTGATCTCTGAATACTGTTGATATGTCAGCCCCCACAAACACCAATCTTTTTTCTAGGTTCTTTATGCTTTCGGTAATAACATTAATAGGCCTTTCAGACGTCTCATGATCAGCAAAAACCTCATTGATCTGGAAGTATGTTCCACTGAGTGGGAAGCTTCTTTTAGTCGCTGTGCGATAAGGTATCAAAATTGTCGCATGAACAGTTCTCATGTTTTCATCTTGGACTCTATCGGCTTCATCATGTGATCCGGAGGCAAGAACATGGCCTACAATTTCCTCCTCAGGATCACACGATGAAGCCGATAGAGTCCAAGATGAAAACATGAGAACTCTTTAATTTTAATTCTGATACCATATCGCACGACTTAAGGAAGCTTCCCACTAAGTGGAACATACTTCCAAATTAATGAGGTTTTTGCCGACCATGAGACGTTTGAAACGCCTATTAATATTCTTACCGAAAGCATAAAGAACCTAGGAAAAAGATTGGTGTTTGTGGGGACAGACATATCAACAGTATTCAGAGATCAAACCCAAGAAGATATCAGATGTTGTTTTCGAGAAAGATTTGCTTGCGGTAGAGAATTTGACCGAAGGACGAGGATGCCTGCAAATTTATGCCAGAGATTCTTCATCTGCGATGCAAGATCCAGAGTGAAGAGAATGAAGTGGAAAAGGAATCCGGTGAAGAGAAAGAGGAATCTGCACAAGCATAGTAGAAACAATGATAGCTGTACAGCTAGTTTAAAATGAAGCAAAGTTATGATGATGACAACTCTTGTTTAGCTATATGTGTGTGTGTAGTTTGGTCAAATTGGTAGATGACGCCTATTGGTTTTGAGGTGGAAACCCATGGATTGCTCTACACACGTGAATGGTCTAACAACCCACGTGCTCGCCGCCACCCGTAGACAAAAGATCAACGTGTGGGCCAAAGAATGTCACACGTGAGGAGGCGTGTTAAGAAGTCCCACATCGGATATTCAAGAAGAAGAAATATAATTAATAAGTGTCATGGGCTACTCCACTCATTGTCAATTAGTTTTAAGGTGGAACCCCATGGATTCTTACAATACTTTCCCATGTTTTTCTTGCACGGACACTCCATCACGTGTGTCGTTTGCGTCGAAACTCGAAACGTCTCAAAAATTCGGATACTCCTGCAGAAGTCTCCGGAACTCTAGGAGCCATTTTGGTGATTGAAAAAGAAAATCTTAGGGGCATTTTAAAGTTTTTTTTAAACTCATTTGCTGATGGAAAAACAAGGGGTCTCATTTACACTTAACCAGATATGCAACACTTTACTTTCTTGATCTAGTTCAAAGATAGTACATTAGAAGACCAAAGTCAATTATTGGTAATGTGTTGTGTTATTGTTGTATTTATTTATTTTCCAAGTGAAAATTGACAATTAGAGTAAGTAACATTGCTGAGTTGGCATTCTCCATTTTCCAATATGTGCCTCGGCCTCTCCGTGTCGTACCGTCTCCGTTTAGGTACAACATAGCTTCCCACAGAAGAAGACAACAGAGGAGAGACCAAGGGTAGAAAAGAAAAGAGATCAAGAAAGAAATTTGGCGTTCTCCCATTTGGTAACTTTCCCGTGTGTCCACGGTGCACCAAATTTCCATATGATAACCTGGAAAGATCAATGGGATTTCCGTCGGAGAGTGCTTGCCTGCTTGGAGTCTTATGACTCTCACACGTAACTGTGAGTGAAACCCTCCCTGCTTTGGATGGCCATAGACCTATGGCCAAAAAGCCCGCACAACTAGGCCCTAGTTCTTGAGTTAAAGTTTCTTAAATATAGGACTTGGGCTTAGTGATATTGCTTTTTGTGGAGATTTTCAATGGAATGGGCTTATTTTGGCCACGCTGAAATGATCCCCATATGGGGGATAATACCGGAATAGGTTGTCTAAAAAAGTATGGGTATATTGGTCATTTTAGTGCTTAAGAAGAAAAGGTCAAAACAAAACTGCTGCTTTTTTCAAAAGCGAGTTTTATACTAAAAAGCAAAAAATCCAAACTCCAAAAGCTGGCATAAAATAGTTCATACCAAACCTTTCTCAAAACAGATTCCCGAGTGGATTAAAAGCTGAAAAAAAACATACCAAACCCACGCATTATGACTACTTGATTTTTGATGAGCTATATATGTAAACACATTACATTAACCATCACAGATGAAACTTAGATCAGCTAATAAGCTTAATACGTCTGCCATTTCTATTAGCTTGAAAATTGAATCTGTTAGATGGTTGATACTTTAAACATGGCAGACGAGAGTGTGATGGCGGGATTGCACTAAAGTCACTCATGTCCTTGTCATAATTATTTACATCACCAGCTACTGATTGAGAACTTTCTGGGATCAACCAACTGAATTAATAGAGACATGCATGCATATTCAGGTAAAGCTTCTGGGTATTACATTGAGAGGTGTGAAATAAAACCTTGGCGATGGTAGAACCAAGATGGCAATGGGATCCCACTAGCTTCAGCTCATTAGAATGTGCTTTGACAGCGTCTAGAAACCATTGCAGCTTCTCGTTTCTAATGCCAAATTTGGCGCTCTTATTACCAGTGGCAACATAAGGATGGACCTGAAACATAAAAATAAAAACATCAAACCTTTAGGCACAAAAGTGACAATGCAACTGCAACCAAACATAAATAGGCATACAAGATCAGAGGAAAAGCAATGTCACTCCGAAAGCAGCAGTTATACGTCCTATCTTAAGATAATTAACTTATTCAGCAGCTACTAGGACGGTAAACGATAATGTGAAACTGTGCAACACAGATTTAATGGTCTTCAGAGTAATCAGGGTGGTAGTATTTGCAAACGGGTGAGCGACAGTGTGCAACAGACTATAGAGCAACAGTATACTTCAAGAGGTGCCAAATTGAATTAAAACTTCTAACTGGTGATACTAGTCAGATAGATAAGGCTGAGAGGATAATGATTTTAAGTCCATCCTTATAATCAACAACCTCTGGTAATTTAGGGGATAGAAAATCAACGCAATACCAAATCGTACGGTAAAACTTGAGCTATGGGCACTTTGCTGAGGATAATCGGTTGCAAACTTACAATACCAATTGGTAACTTTCCCGTTATTATAGATGTCCGGTCAATACCGAACGGGTCAGGTTGAGGTGAAAACCCAAATGTAGTGCTGAATTCTAACTTGCAACTTCCATGTTAAAGATTGAGTGTCTCTTACTATAGCTTTGCGGCCATTTTCTTGACTGAGGCATATCTAAATAAATCCATTGTAATGCTTGAGCACGAAAGGAAGCCCAACACCCCCACCCCCTCCCGAACCCAACCTGGCCCCCAACTCCCTCTAATAGGATTGGGACCGGCTGGGGTAGAGTTTTCCCTAGAATTAACCGCCCCTCCCCCTCAACCCAACCCGCACCTAACCCCCCCCCCCCCCCACCCAAACAGCCAGGCTGCCCCCTCTAACCCTATTTATGACCATTTTGCCCTCTATTTTTTTTTTTACTAAATGCAAGTTTTTGGAGGGTAATCTGGTGCACCGGACAATAAAATATTAATATATATACATAAATAAATTAGGTTATATAAGTTTTTTAGAAAAATTATAATGAATTGACAGGGTCGGCCCGGCCCCCTCTACAAATAGGGGGTTTTGAGCCCAGACCGGGCCGGGCTAGAAATCATCCAGGAAAACACGTCCGCCCTACCCCCTACCCCACCGGTCTTTCAACCCGCCCCAGCCCCCTCCCCTCCATAACCCGCCTAAACAGGCCCGCCCCTTTGACACCACGACCGGCAACATCCAGCACTTTTGCTCTGCCTACATGGTGGTTGGGAATGAGGTGGTGTCCACCACAGAGTGAACGCTGGGAATTAGGGACGCACTGACCATTATAGTTGATGAAACTGAGAACAAAAGTGAGGGCTGGCCTTGCGGGTGTTTCTCTGACCCCATTGTGGGCGGCGTTTGGTGGCGGCGGTTACTGTCAGAACCTCCTGGATAGGCAGCAGCTATGTGGGAAGTCGTGTGGTTAACGAAACAGTCACTAAATAGGTTTGTTCCTGCAAAACCTTTGCCCTTTTGAAGGACGGCGGAGCTGCAGCCTCCAAAGCTATCATGTGAAGCCAGCAAGACACTGGGTCTGCCATGGTATAGGTAGAGCCATGACCAAAAAGAACACAACATCCTCCAAAGGTAGGACACATGAGGCCACCACAACAAAACCACCATCAAGATTTAACATAATACTCAAAGGGTCTGAGAAATTCAAACAAATTACAACTTCCAAATTCTGCGTTTTCAGTGCAAAAGGTTCATAAAAAACAGCAGAAGACTCGGTCCAATTCATGGGAAATAAAAATACTGGAATACCAATAATCCTAGATCACCATAGAAACAGCACTCCGAACGGCTCTAAGGGATTCACAGTTTCTACATATAACATATATTTAGTACGCCATATTTGACATTATGCTTTTTAGTTGGGTAATGTAAGCAGAAGCTCGCACGGTTTTAAGTCCACCTGCATGAAACAATTACACAATAAGTCACTGCTTGGGGATCAACTATTAAAATGTATACAAAATATAGGTGACGACCTAGGACTTGTGAGAACTGACTGTATGCCTCTTAAAAGACGGGAGCGGGAGGTTCAGTTGTAAACCCGTCACTGTTACTCCTATCATTTCAAACTCCCGTGTTATTTAGATACTCTCCATCCAAACACACCATAAGTTACCTCTAAGTTCTTTTAAGTTATACGTAGTTAATGAAATTCATTTGCGCCAGTGCAGTTATAAAAGTTAATTGGTCTTCTATACAACTTATGATGGCTCTTGCATGACAGTAAGGTTGATTTGAGTTGTGACAAAAAAAGCTAACTCGCAACAGAGGTGGTGGGTGTTTGATGCCGTGGTGGTGGTAAGTGGGTTACTAGGGCGGTGGAAGCAGTTGAAGTGGTGATTCAATTAATGTCGAAGTGGTGATTCTTTCAGTGGTAATCAGAGCAGTTATAACGGTAGTTGGTAAAAGTTGCGGCAGTGTTGTACAGTGGTGGTCAATGTGGTCACGACCGGCATGGTTGAAATGGTGGGGGCAGTGGTTGTCGAACTGGTGGAGAGTTAAGACAGGCGGTGGTCTAAACGTTGGTGGGTTTGGCAGCAGCAGTAGTCAAAGATTTAGTGGCAACAATGACAGGCCTGGTGGTGGTAGGCAGCAGTGGTGGGGGGTGAAGGCAGAATTGGTGATTGGAATGAGGCTAAAGTAGATAACATGCTTATTTTAATTATTCGTGTACTTCAAAACCAATATTATAGAACTGAAGCAGCACATGGAATTTCAAAATGACTCCTATTTTGGCGTCAGCAAGTTTTGGGATCAAGAGATTCAAAATCCCAGAAAGACGTGAAATATTTATAAAACCCAGCTACAACATGTCCTTAAAATCCCTAGTTTAGAGAAATCTCAAGTTTTGAAATCTCATCCACCATCAGGGGACAGCCACACCACCAATTCGCATTTTAGAACATTAACATGGAAGTATTGCGCTGAAATCAACATAATTTTCCAAAATTGGACTCGACCGTCAGACCAAATCAAAATTATGTTACCTAAACCACCATTCATACAAGTTCTTTTCTTATGCAAGGTGAAAGATGTAAAATTACCTCAAAACCACCATTCATACAAGTAATTTACTCATCATGACTGGACCATATCTACAATTTGGAGAAATGTCTGTGATTAAAGTATGCTTAGGACCTCAACTTGAAGCAAATCAAGTGATAGGCGAAGGTATGTTGAAAATGTATCTACACAAAATGAAAATTTATAAAAGTTCGAAATCTTCTGGGTTAAGACTATCAATTTTTTAGGAGCTACCGACCTTACAATAATGCAGTGTTTAATTTGTTGGATTGTTTCTCACTTCTCCAACTAAATTTCAATTTCATTCCTACTCTCCAAAAATCAGTCTTGTTTTTTTTCTTTCCAAAAACTGTTAAAGCCAAATTTCTTATGAGCCCTTCAGTATACTACAAGTCTCAAATAATTTGATACCTTCAGACACCAAACTTTGAAGCTTTGTTTAACAAATGCAAAAATTCAGTGCACCTAAGCTGGTTACAAGTATTGTCTTGCCATGTGCTTATGTATGCAACTAAGAAGTTCAGACAGCATAAATGTAAAAGTAGAAACCGGGAAATTAGAAACTTGCCTCGACTTTAAGAGCAGATATTGTATGAAGAAAAGATTCTTCTAGATGTAACACAGACTATCAATTTTCTGATGGGAATAATAGCCTGTCAGTTTGAAGTCCGCTGCCACAAATGAATCAATGTCCGTCTTTTCAGGATTGATCGCCAAAACCTACACGAAATTATGAAAATCCAGCACGATTAGAATGGTAGAAAACAAGTGTTCGAAAAGAGTGAACGGAAGAAATGCAAGGCAAGTAAGCACTACTTTAATCAAAACCCAAGAAAGATACGATTAGTTTCAACAGGACCAAACCAACATTAATCCCGACGATAGTATTAGGCTTACCGGGAAGGGTTTAGGCTGTTTCGAAATCTGCTCTTGCAGTGGTCTGATATGACTGTTATAAGCATAAGCATCACCAATAACATGGACAAAATCGCCTGGAATGAGACCTGTAGAAAGAAAACAAATTATGAAAAATTACAAGTGACTGGCATTAACTATAAGTACTTCGGATCATAGTATGCAGGTTCTAAGCACCAATATCTACTATTGATCTACATCTTTTTCACCAGTTAAGACGAGGAGCGAGTCTCCATTCATAAGACTGTATAAGGAGGATTCCATAACAAATTCAACCAAGCAAAAAAGTATGCAGCACAGAAATAAGAACTCACCGCAAATGTGTGCAATCGTGCACGTCAAGAGGGCATATGATGCAATGCTAAATGGGACATCTATACCCATGTCAGCAGACCGTTGATATATTTGACAGGACAGTTCCCCATTGGCTACAAAGAACTGCACCCAGAAGAAATGAAAATAGTTGAGAATATATGCATCATAGTTTACAAAAATTGAACAGGTATCAGGCACCTCTTACCTGACAAAACATGTGGGGGTTCCAAGCAGAAAGTACAATATTCCGGTCATCGGGTTTATTTTTTATCTTGTTAATTACATCTAACAATTGATCAAAACCTTGGCCGGTGTAATCAGCATACATATTTGTATACCTAAATGTGAAAGAAATTATAATAGCATTAATTTACCTAAATCAGTATAAAATAATATCGAAAATCCATTCAACACAACCAACCTAGCACCAAAATGTCTCCACTGGAAGCCATAAGTAGGTCCCAGATCACCTTCCTCTCTATCCATCAAACCAGTACTGAAAGAAACGGGAAAAGCCATGTCTATTAAAGCTGTACAAGAAAATGCAATACATCATAGAGTAACAGTACTTGCCTATCAAGTATATCACTGGAGGCATTTCCATCCCAAAAATTTAACGCCCTTATCCTGAAGAACCTGGTAGTAAAACAAAATTTTAATCTGCAGTTTCTATCCATACTTTATACCCATGATAATAACAGTTCATGGAGGATTGTCATCTTACCTTAGCATTTGTTGAACCGCTTATGGACCAGAGCAGTTCCTCCACGACACTCGTCCAAAATACTTTCTGTAAACCAAAGAAGATTAAAACAATTTGTCACACTATATGGAAAAGGAAACATATGTACTTTGCGTTGGCATTAAAATAAGCCAGTGCACAATGTGTGAAGAAAGTTGCTTAATGCAAAAACTAATGTAAGATTGCAATCACGTCTTGAAAACGATATGAGCAACAGACGAGATGATAGACATACCTTGGTTGTAAGAAGCGGAAAAGATTTGCGCAGATTGAACCGCATCTGTGGGGAAAAAATGAGGTAAACAATGTCAAATATCTTACTGCAGGTCATCATCTTATTGGCAACCATCTGGGAAAAAAAGGAGGGGGACACCTTGAAATGTTAGAAGCACCAAATTACCTGGCAACCGAACTTGGACAATGTACCAGTCCCAGTCCTATCATCATCCTTGGGAATACCATTTGAGATGACATCATCGACCAGCTTTCGATACATGTACTCCTCATGTTTCTCAAAAATCATCTTTGGCAGGAAAGAGAACTTATCCACCTCAAACTTACGAGATTCAGAGATACCCTCAGACACGAGCCCAATGGTTTGATTAGGGGGTTCAACAGTTGAATTCCTCACACGGACGTAGGTAGTGAAACAAAAGCGAGCTTTATTTTCTACCAAGGGGAAGGATGAGTACCATGGTAGAAATAGAGAGGGGTCAACCTTAGGAATGAAAGTATCACATTCAAAGCTCGTTTCAATTTCTGTAATGTGGATTGCTTCACATCCAGGAGCATTGAGGGTTTCCCTGCATCAAAAATACAATGAGCCAAAAGAGAAAAATAAAGGAGCAAAAGGGCTCAGAATTCCCACAAGAATGCAAGTGACACCCAAAATATTACCTTAAAATTTGACCTCCACCAATAATGAATACCTTCTCGACCGATAGACAATAGGGAGAAGCCGCTAATAAATCCAGCGCAGAAGATATGCTTCCACAAATCAGTACATTCTCTTCAGTGGCAATGTCGAAATTACCAGAACGAGTCAGAACAACATTAATGCGACCAGAGAGAGGTCGGTGTTCTCTTGGAATACTTTCCCATGTTTTTCTGCCCATTACAACTGCATTCTTTTTCGCAGGTCTTGATGTGGTCAGAGTAACATCGTTGAAAAACTTGAGGTAGGTGGGTAAATTCCAGGGTAATTTCCCATCCTTACCAATACCCATGTCTCGAGATGCAGCAACCACAACTTGGTAGGACCTCTGTTGATGAGGGATTACATTAAGATTTCTTTTTCGAATGTTAACAAGAGTATCACCAGCCATCGCAGAAAAGGCCCGAGAGAAACTTGAATACAACGACTAACAAACAAGATTACGCAGCCAACTGTTGGGGAAGTGCAATTGTACCTATCCATAAACAACGTAAGCGATCAACATTTAGCCACCAGAACCAGTCATACCGAAAGACATCTGGAAAATAACTGGATAATCGGACAAGAACACGGAAACAGAAGGAAACAAAACAAGTAAAAAAATGAAGTGAATGACAACACTCGCAAACAGCCAGGACTTCAAGTTCAATGTGCATTGGTACGTGGAGGATACTAACCATGTCAGTTGATTAACCGCAGTTCTTCAAATTAATTGCAATAACGGAAGCAAAAGATTCCTAAGGGAGGATATGGAGTACATGCAAAGAATTCAAATGCAAACAAATTGGTTAAATGAAATGAAATCGTCTATGCATATCCGTCCAACCCTAACAAGAAACACGATCTCCACAAACAAAGCAAATCAAACTTTTCAGCTGAAGTCAGCCTACACTAAGAATTTAAGCCTGAGCCCCAAAGTAACATGATTGGCAGCACATGAATACCTTTTAAACTGATAGCTGATCTCCTACTAGATATCAATCTCAAAATTTGGTCATAATTACATAGAAAGAATATATCAGCTCATCAAAAACAATTATTATAACCAATAAAACCCTCCGTAAAGATAGAAAAGACATATAACCTTGAACTATTTATAAATTTCTTTTCAAACTAATCATATGCAATCAATGAATACCATGAATATAGATAAAAGTATTTTTATGGAGAACTATACATCAAGGCCACGGAAAGCAATGGGGAGAAAGAAAACTATACACACAGGCAAACAATAAATGCAAATGTAACCAAAAATATGAAACCCCGAGAAATAAATAATGCATAAATATTACTTTTTAACCATTTTTAGAAACCGATAATCTAAGAATTGGTTTTCAAGCTTGAAACCGAGACTCCCAGACTCGGTTTTTAGCTTCTGCGGGACATGAATAAAAACCGGTATTATGACTATCGGTTGTTATTTAAAACTGATAATAGCACAATCGGTTCTTAAAAACCGATAATCTCAATATCGATTATTACCTAATCAAATCTGACAGTTGGTGATGAAGAAGCAAGTCTCCGACACAGAGTTCATCTCACGGTTTATAAGCTTCTGCAGATGGAGGTTAGGAAGGAAGTGGGGGGGAATAGAGAGAGGCGTAGAGAGAGAGAGACCTTACTATGGAGGGGCACGTCGCCGGACAACGGACGATTGGTGTTGATTTCGACGAGAGAACAGAGACCGACAGACAGAAAGAGACTGAGCCCAAAATGAAGGGGAAAAAGAGGGGTAGGATTTACAACCGATAGTGCAAGTCTCGTTTTTTTAATAACCGATAGTTTGACTATCGGTTTTAATTCGGCTGCTCGCAGATGGAAACCGAGACTCAGAGCTAAGAACCTATACACGGATTATCGGTTTCTAAATGAGTTCAATTCAGTATTGTTCCTCAAATAGGGTATTATTTCGGTTTTTACGGCCCAAACAAGCCTATTTCAGTGAAAAAACGCTTTTTGTGGCCATATATAGTTGTTCATAAACCATACTTCTAACTTCTCTATATATTTAGGCTCTTCATCATGATTGGTAGGCTCTCAGTTGAACAGGGATTACATTAATATTTCCATTTGGAATGTTAACAAGGGTATCGCTGGCCATTGAGGAAAAACACCCAAAAGAAACTTGAATACAATAACTAGGGAACGAGATTACGCAGCCAACTGTTAGGGAAGCGCAATAGAACCTAGTATCCATAAAAAAGGTGAATGACCAACATTTACCCACCAAAAACCGTCATAACGAATAACTGTTGAAAGTAATTGCGTAGTCAGGCAAGAAACCGGAAATGGAAAGAAAACAGAAAGAAATAGAAAATAAAGTGGATGACGCCACTGGCAAACAGCCAAGACTTTAAGTTCAATGTGCATGATGCCACTCGCAAACAGCCAAGACTTCAATTTCAATGTGCATCGATACGTGGAGGATATTAACCATATCAGTTGACTATACGCACTTCATGAGATAAATTGAAATACCGGTAGCAAAAGATTCCTAGGAAGGTAATGGAGTGCATGCAAAGAAGTTAAACCAAAGAAAATCAGCTAAATGAAAGTAAACCTTTTACGCATATCCGTCCAAATCTAACATGAAACATGAATTCCACAAACAACGGCAAATTGAACTTTTCATCCGAACCAAGAATCTAGGCTTGAACCATAAATCACCAAGTAGCACGTTGGACAGCACTTGAATACCTTTCAACTAAAGTCAATAAAGCCCGTAACTGAATTCCTAATAGCTATCAGTGTCAAAGTTTGGTCAGTAATACATAAAATATATATATATATATATATATATCCACTCAATAGAGAACGATTGTTAAACCATCAAAGCCCTTCATAAAGATAGTAAAGATATGTGTCCTTGACCTAGTTATAAATTTCTTTTACACCTATCCTAAGCGATCAATAGTGTGGATTATGGAAAACCAGATATCAGGGCAACGGAAAGAAATAGGCAGAAAAAAATCATAAACAAGAAGTGCAGATTTAAACAAAAAACATGAATCCCATGCAATAGATAATCCATAATTCTGTATGTTTCTGGCCATTTCACAAGTTCATTGCCAAATTGGGTAAGAGTTGTGTGAATATAAGGTAAAGACTGCAAAAAAAAACTATACAGAACTAAATAATTACAGAGCAAACGTTATTATTTTTCAAACATAGATATCACTGTACGAAGCAACGTTGCGAAGTACTAGCACACCAAAATTCTCAAAACCAACCACAGAACAATAATTGCACAAAATAAAGTTTACAACCAGCAGAATTTGCATGCGATTATGAATCTCATTCAATTTCACAGGTTCATTTGCCAAATTAGGTAGAATTGTGTGAATATAATAAGGTAAAGACTGCAAAAAACTTAACAGAACTAAATAATTACTGAGCAAACCAGCACATGCTCTTGCTTTTCTTCATAGATATCAATGCATGCGAACTATTAGCACACCAAAATTCTCAAAACCAAGCAGAGAACGCTAATTGCAGTGGATAAAGTATACAATCAACAGAACACAGCCAACAAATGTACATGCAATTATGATCATCTCATTCAATTGAAGTAAAATGAACATCAGAAAGCACAATTTCAGTGAAGCGAAGAAGGAGCTTTACCGTGACGCAAAGATCTCCAAAGGAGGGATGAATATCGGAGGAGAAGAAGCTCTAGGGTTTCTTCGGAGGAGGAGGATGAAGATTGAGTTCGTTCTCGGCATTGCTAGGGTTTATATGTAGTACTTGTTGAGTGAAGAGAGAGAAGGAGTGGAGTACAATGGTGCAGAAAAAACCAGAGAGCGAGAACGAGAAGACCACCGCTTTGAGAAGAACACGAGAGTGGTGAGGTTGGAGAAGAAGAGAAACCAAAACATGTTCGGCTTTTTTCCCCACTTGGTGATCTTTACCGGATAACCCTCGTCAGTTAGAAAAAAACTCCATACGATATAAGTAACCGATAATAAATTATTTTTCTTTTTGACCATGTCATACAAACAAATAATAACCTACACTAGGTTATTTGGGAGGCTCGAACTCAAGACCACAGAAGGAACTGTCTCTGACCCTAGATATTGGGCTAAACGGCTAGTTCGATAATGAGATATTTGGATACTAAGGTTTTTATTGGTTTTGTGATCACCTCGGCTTTTTCAAACTAAAACTACAAAATCATGATATCAAATATTCGTGCAAAGTTGTACAAACACACGGCCCGGAAAAGCCCGCTCATCCTGGCCTTAGTTCTATAAGAGTATATATTTTGCTTAAAATGGCTCGAGTTTAATGATAGGATTCAGAAAATTCGAGTCGGTGATCTGTCCATCATTATAGCCTACTTTGTCGCTCTCAATAGATTGTCGCTTCGACATCGATTTTCATTATCGATTATTGGCATATTGATATGACTTGTTGTTTTGTTTCGTTCATATAGTTCGTTTAGTTTATCGTTAGCAGGACTTGTCGTGGTACAATTTATGTCGATTTGATTCTTGTACGGTCTCTATCTTACGCAATTTGACTTTACTAAAATCACGATTTACACACTAGCCGGATGATACATTAAATTCAATATCTTTTAACATGTTTAGTATGCGACTTCTGGCCTGTTGAAGACGAAAGTTGGTAATCGAAGCTCAGAATATCAAAGCGTTTTTCGGACCCTTTGATTCACAGTGTGTCAACTTTTAAGCCCATGACTCCAGCTATTTCTTTGTTTCAGAAGAATCTTACGGTTGCAGACTTGTTTAAGGAGGATCTCACTTGGAATCGAGAACTCTTAGATCAATGTTTTTGGAAAGAATATCTTGAAGAGATAGTTCAGATGGAGATAACGCTCGTGGATCGTCATGGCCATCTTATTTGGCATTATGAACAAGATTGGCAATACACAATTCGTACGGGGTTCAAATGAAATCAATGTAGAGCAAGTAGTAGCAATGTTGACGGGGGTAGTGGTGTGGCTACTTGGTGGAAGCGCTTCTGGGCACAGTCCATCCAAAAAAATGCGCTTTCCGGCTTGGAGAGCTCTTAATCATAGCAATCTGGTTCGGTCAAACCTGGTGCGGCGTGGAATTGCGAAAGACGAAGTCTGTCAGATGTGTCATGAAGAACCCGAGACGGAATCCCATCTCTTAATGAGATGTAAAAAAGGGGGAAAAATGGGCTTTACCGTGACGCAAAGATCTCCAAAGGAGGGATGAACTTCGGATGAGAAGAAGCTCTAGGGTTTCTTCTTCGGAGGAGGATGAAGATTGGCTTCGTTCTCGGCATTGCTAGGGTTTATATGTAGTACTTGTTGAGCGAAGAGAGAGAAGGAGTGGAGTACAATGGTGACCAGAGAGCGAGAACGAGAAGACCACCGCTTCGAGAAGAAGACGAGAGAGAGAAACGAGACTGGTGAGGTTGGAGAAGAAGAGAAACCAAAAAATGTTCGGCATTTTCCCCACTTGGTGACTTTAACGGATAAATATGGGTTCTTTTTTGTTTTTGAGCAATTGTTTCGTGGTCAATCGGTTTTGAACTCGGAACCTCATACTTGGTCTGTTTCCTCTCTTTCTTCCAACTTTGACTTTTTCATCCGTAGGCGTGTCACGTTGACCCGGTGATTTGGATAGCAAAATGATGCACTTTTTCGGTAATTTTTCATGGTGTTGTAGAGTAAAGTTTACTGTACAACACCATAAAAATTTACCAAAAAGTTAGATCGTATTGCTAATCAAATCATCGGGTCAAAGCGGCCTGATGAATAGTGGTAAAACTCAAAAGTGGAAGAAAGAGAAGAAACAGAGGAAGTACTAAAGGGAAGAACTCTTTTCTTCATTATCTTACAAACAGATAATGTACATACACTATGCTGCGTGGGAGGCTCGAACTTGAGAGCATGGATGGAACTGTCTTTGGGCCCTAACTATTGGGCTAAACGGATGGTTCAATAATAATAAGGATATTTGGATGCTAAGGCTTTTTGGGATTTTGTGAGCATCTCGGCTTTTGTAAACCAAAACTATAAAATCGTAATAATTCAAACACTCAAATAACATTCGTGCAAAATTGTACAAACATCCGGCCCGGAAAGCCCGGCCATCCTGGTCATAGCTCATTAAGAGTCTATATTTTTCACCGTATATATTTCTTTAAAATAGCTCGAGCTTAGTGATAGGATTCAGACAATTCGAGTTGGTGATGTGTTCGTGATTGTAGGCTACTTTGTCTCTCTCTGTCTATCGATTGTCGCTTCGATTGTTACTCTTTTTGTTGATTTTTATTAGCGGTTATTGGCGTATCGACTTGACTTATTGTTTTGCTTCAATCATAGAGTTCGGTTAGTTTACCCCCACTTGGTAACTTTACCGGATAACCCTCATCAGTCATACGATATAAGTAACCGATAGTAAATTATGGGATTTACCCTTTTCTTTTTGACCATGTCATACAAACAAATAATAACCTACACTAGGTTATTTGGGAGGCTCGAACTCAAGACCACAGATGAAACTGTCTCTGGCCCTAAATATTGGGCTAAACGGCTAGTTCGGTAATGGGATATTTGGATACTAAGGTTTTTATTGGTTTTGTGATCACCTCGGCTTTTTCAAACCAAAACTACAAAATCATGATATCCAATATTCGTGCAAGGTTGTATAAACACACGGTCCGGAAAAGCCCGCTCATCCTGGCCTTAGTTCTATAAGAGTATATATTTTGCTTCAAATGGCTCGAGTTAATGATAGGATTCAGACAATTCGAGTCGGTTATGTGTCCGTGATTATAGCCTACTTTGTCTCTCTCGATAGATTGTCGCTTCGATAGTTACATTTTCGTTGATTTTCATTAGCGATTACTTGTTTTGTTTCAATCATAGAGTTCGGTTAGTTTATCGTTTGCAGGACTTGTCGTGGTTCAATTTATTTCGATTTGATTCTTGTACGGTCTCGATCTTACGCAATTTGACTTTACTAAAATCACGATTTACACGCTAGCCGGAAGACACATGAAAGTCAATATCTTCAAATGGCTCGAGCTTTTTTCGTGTTTCCAGGACTTGTCGTGGTAAAATTTATTTCGATTTGGTTCTCGTACGGTCTCGATCTTACGCAACTTGACTTTATTAAAATCACGATTTGCACCCGAAAGATACATGAAATTCAATATCTTTTAACAAGTTTACTATAGTCGGTTAAAGATTGAGCATACCTTCTACTACTTTACTGGCTAAATAGCTTCGTCAAAATCCTCAGAGAAAAATGTGTCCACCATTTTAACATGGGTAGGATATTCATCTTAGAAACAAAATTAGACACCTGAATGTTACCTAATTGAGTAACAATTTACTTCCTCCGTCCGTATAAAATTATTTTGAAAGTGATTGTGGTGACATGTCTTCTACTTTTTTCTTTTTTGAGAAATTGTTTTGTCGTCAACCAGGTTTGAACTCGAGACATCATGCAGGGGCTTCCAACGTTCTACCACTTGAGCTAACAACCTAGTTGCACATGTCTTCTACTTTATGTGTACTTTTTCATTTAATATTACTTCCTCCGTTTCTTCTCTTTCTTTACGCTTTGACTTTTTAACTCGTATCTGGGTCACTTTGACAAGGCGATTTGGATCGCAAAACGATACAATTTTTTGATAAATTTTTCATCATATTATAGAACAACTTTTACTTTACAACACCATGAAAAAATTGTCAAAATATTAGATCATTTTGCTATCCAAATAATCGGGTCAAAGTGACCCCGTGAATATTGACAAAAGTCAGAACGTATAGAAAGAGAAGAAACGGAGGAAGTATTATTTTAGGAAATACAAAATAAACAAAAGAGGAACTTCAAATCTTAAAATACTAGAAAAATCCCCGTCCCTTTGGGACTATCACGGTTACATTTTCAAATGTATTGGGAAGGGAAATAAATCAATTGGTTCCAAGTACTGTACGGTAAATGATGGATGTGGTGGACCGAAGTGATGTCAGAGAAAGATGGTACTTTTGCAGATTTTGTTTTTAATTTCAACTTTTCTCAACCACTTTGAACCCTAAATTTCTTTTCAATCTGATGGATGAAAGAAAGTCATGTGGCTTGAGTGAACAGTAAAACACTTGGGTGTTTTAGTATATAGATGATGAATTTAAAAAGAGGACTTGTAATTTGGGACATCCCAAAATGGAATAGTGGACACATAAACACATACGGAGTGCTAGAAAGTTGGGCCTTGTCAATAGATCAAGCCAGTCTCGTGTTAGCCAAAATATTTATTCGCCAATGATGCTCAGCCCATGGTCATTCTTAAATATCCTACAGCCGCCGCAGGGCTTTTCAATGACACGGACTAATACACTACAAATATCCGTGAATTTTTCGAGATGCGCGCAAACTTGTCCGAACACCATGAGTAACAAAAAATTCTAAAAGAAAAAATACTCCATACAATGACGCAGACCAAAAACTTGTGATCCATATCTCTCAAATTTTTAATAGAAAGACGCACGAACCTTCACTATTATAGGTGGATTGTTTTTTGTTCAATTGGCTCTATCATATGTGGATTTTAATTAATTAATTATATAGCAAAATCATAACTATAATTTCTTCAATGATAATAAGGAAGTACGAGTAATCTCCCTCACCCTCTCCGTAATGTGTATCAAACAAACACTATTCTCCAATAGCTTAAAGACATTGCTTAGTTAAACTAAAAAGATTTAATTGAACGATGTTAAAAAGGTAAAAATAAATAGCACACTCAAGCAAAAACTGTAGCCAAAATGTGATATGACCCATCAACAAATTGAGAGAGAAAAAGAAGAAACAATAACAAGAAAATGCAAGAATTCATGACAAACTAAAAAGAAATAAGAACGTGGAATATTGCACTTTTGATGGTGTTAAAAGGTTTATATATAACAATGAAGGCACATAAAAATAAATTAGTTTTGTCTTCTAAAAAAAATCAATTAGTTTGTTCAGAACTTGGGCAGATGCACTGCTATAACTTTTATCTTCTGAAGTACCAGACGGAAGAAGAAACATTTTATCCAACTGACACTAACACTCACATAAGAAAGCATACAGCTAGTAATGTGAATAAGTTAATCTAAACCTTTACCACTGTTTAAGATGACTTTATTTCTTTAATCAAACACCATTAGCAATAGCATATCTTGAATTTTGGCAGATGATGATGCCCCTTGCCTTCCATGAATTAGGTTGTTTTGAGTAAAGGTGACAATGAAGCTCCATATCTTAAACTTTTTTTTTTTTTTTTTTTTTCGGTACAACGGAAAATTATATCTTAAACTTTGACAATCATGTTCTCATAAACAGATGTTTTAGTGAATTCTTTGCTTTAAAAAAAATTGATTGTTTTCAACCCTAGTTGAAACTTAGCCATCAACATCAAAAACGAACATATTAGGAAAATTAATCCTATGTTTCTAGTACTACGTATCGACATTACAACACTTGGATTGAGCTCGATGCCAGGCAATATCTAGACAAGAAATTATCAGAAGTACTATACTATAATGGTACATTTGATTTCCCAAGATTGATTAGGAGTATTAGCCGAGATTTAACATTGTGTTGGGTTGTTATGCACTAATATACTCAATGCTAAATAATAAAGATATGATGTTTAATACCCTAAATTAATCCCCTCTTACATGAGATGACTAACTGGATTGGACTATTAGTACTGAAATAATACCGCACAATGCCAGATAGAACAATAATACTGATAGTCCAGCTAATCTAATCCAATCCCATATTGCAAACCCAGTCTAGTCCAGCCAGTCCAATCGGGGTAGTCCGGCGTGTCATACAAGAAAACTAAGAGCTAACAAGCTCAAAAGAGTAACATTTTCACCACATGGCTTCACTTCTGAAAACCAAGTAGTCTGCAATGTGCTACAAAACAGTTGCCAGAAATTGGTTCTGGGAAACAAGAAGACAACATGTTACATTTTAATCTTCAAGTAATAAAATCTCTCCCCATGCTTAGTGTTACGCCAGTTTCCAACTATTGTGCTACTATTGTCGCGACCAAGCATATGAGGCAGGGATCATAACTTCTGGCCCTCTTGGAGTTAGAGATCTGCAAAGTATCTCATGTGGTCTTCAAATGTCTCCGGGTGCCGGATCTTGCTAATTGTTCCATCTTCTTTAACCTAGAAACAACCAGTTCGGATATCAGCACTTGTTTGCTCATTTTGCAATAAGATATCAGCACTTACTGTGCTGAAAGGAGATACAAAGACAACCAGTCTATTTTTTCTATCTTTATGGGTAAAGGACACTCCCACCCCTTCCTGTTCGGGAAATGACACTTTCACCCACAGACTAACGATGCCATAATTGGGGAGTGTAAATATTCTAAAATTTGACACACGCGAGGGGTGAAAGTGTTATTTCCTAAACTAGAAGATGTGAAAGTGTCTTTGCATCAAACTTGAGGGAGTGAAAGTGTCTTTTACCCTATATTTATTGTTTTCCTCTTTTATACTTCATTACTTTTTCCCTCATAAATATGCAAAGCCACTTCTAAAGTTTCATGTTGACTCCCATCTTGTGGTAAATCGTGCAAGAATCGAAGAGCAAGCAACAGTGCAACACATACCAACATAGAGGTGACTTGGCCACTATAGCTACATGACTTTTATGTTGCCACTTCAAATTCTGGATTAGGTAACCAAATCTTCTGATTCCAGCCATTCTATGTGTCATTTCCAAATACTAATACTTTGCAACTTCTATAATAAAGTTACCCTTTAAAATATGTGGCAAAGAGTAATCGGGAATAGCAATGCAAATACATACCCAGTACTCATCTGGACGCATCTTCAGATTGTAAGTCGATGCCATGCTCATGCAATATGCACCAGCATCGCGAACTACTAGCCCCTCTCCCTACAAAAAAGAACTCCTGATCAGCACACACAAACGCGCTCATTTTACTTGGAGAATTCTAAGAAGATTGTTTGAAGTTACCTAGCTGGAGTTGGAAGCTTCCTCTCCTTCCCTCAGAACTCTGCTGACACGCAAACCGGGCCCACAACATCAAAACTAGAAACTTCGGCATCCGGAGATGGAGGAGAAAGCAGCTCTATGTGCTGCATCAACGTGCAAGCAAGTTAATGACCACAAAGAATCAAATGATTACTCGCAACAGGTAAGAATCACCATTAGTGGAAGATATAACTCTTAACTCTCCACCTTTCACTATATGATTTCGCTATATGCTTAACAGACAAGTGGCTTAGTTCACAGTTCACACGACACTCTATGCTCCACTAATCCAAGTTGCGAAAGGGGCATCATAGTAGATTAGTTTTAGGCTCCGCTTTCTTTTTATTCCTTTTTAGAAAAAGATTAAGAAGTTGCTTACTCTGAAATAGTTCATTTTTCTAAAAAGCTTTAGTTTCTTTTTTAGAAAAAAAGGTTGCTTATTCTTGAAAGCATTCTAATTTAGCTCCTAAAAAAGTACTACCTTCGTTTCTTCTGGATTGTCCTACTTTGACTTTTCAACCCGTAACTAGGTCACTTTGACTCGGTGATTTAGATAGCAAAACGATATAATTTTTGGCAATTATTCCATGGTTTTGTAGAGTAAAGTGTACAAGACCATGCAAAGATTATCAAATTCTTATATTGTTTTGCTAATTAAATCACTGAATCAAAGTGTCACAGTGAATAGTGGCAAAAAGTGAAGTAGGCTGAAAGAGAAAAAACAGAGGTAATACATTTTAGAGTAAAATGTAACAAACGTTGAGGTTAGAACGTACTTTTCTAGTCTTAAAAAAAAGTAAAACAGTTATCTAAAAAAAGTTGTAATAAGAATGAGCAAATTATAACTTTCTTTATGACTTAAGAAAAAAAGGCACAAAGTTGCCTAAAAGTAGGCAAAGAAAGCAGGGCCTTGAACCAATAAATCTCTATCAAGAAAAAGAAATGGTGTTGGGTTACATATTTTCTTGCAGAAACCCATAGCTCTTTGGTGAAGATTGACAGATATGCAAAAGGTGTGGCTGGCTGTTTGGCTAGAAGCTGCTTAATTGATGAAGTGGGGAAAGTTTTGTTATAACTTAAGGTTCCGGTTATCAAACCAAAGCTTAGAAGAACAGGCTTGTCAGCACAACAAAGTTTTGGTATTTGGTGATGGTAGCTGATAATAACTTACTTGTAAAGGCTGGGTCGGATAAGTTCTGCCATGCTGCCATCAATCACGATGAAAGTTTTCGCTCCATTAGTTTTGACCCAGTGACACGAGTAACCAGGCAATATGTATTGGCAATCAGCGACCTCCCTGGTTCAATAATGAGATTGAGACCTCGTGATAAAACTAGCTCTTGCACCTGAAACAGCAACCATGAAGTAAATCTTAGCTGAATCATCATGCAACCAAAATCAATGATTATGCAAGATTTATCTTCATTCACAGAAGCCAAAGATGGTGGTACCCCCCACTAAACTGCCATTTTCATTTCAATTTTCTGATGGGGATAATAGCCTGTCAGTTTGAAGTCCGCAGCCACAAATTAATCAATATCCTTCTTTTCAGGATTGACCGCCAAAACCTATACGAAATTATGAAGATCCAGCACGATTAGAGTGGCAAAAAACAAGTGTTCCGAAAGAGTGAACGGAAAAAATGCAAGGCAAGTAAGCACTACTTTAATCAAAAAACAAGAAAGATGCGATTAGCTTCAACAGGACCAAACCAACATTAATCCCGATGATAGTATTAGGCTTACCGGGAAAGGTTTAGGCTGTTTCCAAATCTGCTCTTGCAGTGGTCTGATATGAATGTTATAAGCATCACCAATAACATGGACAAAATCGCCTGGAATGAAACCTGTAGAAAGAAAACAATTACAAGTGACTGGCATTAACTATAAGGAAGTACTTCAGATCATAGTATGCAGTTTCTAAGCACCAATATCTACAATTGATCTTCATCTTTTACACCAGTTAAGACGAGGAGTGAGTCTCCATTCATAAGACTGTATAAGGAGGATTCCATGACAAATTCAACCAAGCAAAAAAGTCAATGGGACATAAAAATAAGAACCCACCGCAAATGAGTGCAATCATGCACGTCAAGAGGGCATATGATGCAATGTTAAATGGGACACCTAGACCCATGTCAGCAGCGCGCTGATACATTTGACAAGACAACTCCCCATTGGCTACAAAGAACTGCACCCAGAAGCAAGGAAAGTAGTTGAGTAGATATGCATCATATTTTACAAAAAGGAACATGTATTAGGCACTTCTTACCTGACAAAACATGTGGCAGGTGGAAGTGCCATCAATTTAAGAACAAAGGGGTTTCAAGCAGAAAGTATAATCCTTCGGTCATCTGGTTTATTCTTGATCTTGTCAATAACATCTAACAACTGATCAAATCCTTGGCCGGTGTAATCAGCATGCATATTTGTATACCTAAATGTGAGAAATGATAATAGCATTAATGCACCTAAATTAGTATAAAGTAACTAGCCTTGAACCCGTGCGATGCACGGAAACATGACTTCTATAGAGGCAAGGTCATCAATGTACTATATGATGTTTAAGACTTAAGAGGGATGAATGTAGTACTCCCAACGAAAACGGATAGAACAATTACACAATCCATATCTATATGTATTATATATTTTCCAAGTTTGAAAAAAAAAATATAAAGATATATTTTGACTAAAAATGTATTTCAGATTCTTAAACAAACTTAACTAATATGAGGGTCACCAAATTTGTTACTTTTACATAGGTCCAATGTTTGAATTTCTTAGTTACTAACTTGATTTTTATCTTAATTAATCTATCATTTTCTTTTTCTCATCCAAAAATGTATAAGTTAAGATATTTATATGTTTTTGTGAATTCCAAAAGCTAGAGAGTAATTCTCTCATTAAATAAGAAATGATAGACCATCCTACCAATATATCATAAGCTTTCCAGAACATGCACTTGCCGGAGCATAGCAATGTAAAGATCCAGGCTTTTTGCACCTTTACCTCGAGTCGTCTTTTCAGCAAATGATCTACCAACAGCCAAACAACAAACTTGAGGCACAATACAGAGTGCATTAGACATAAGATAGAATCAAAATAAAGTACCAAAATAGCGAAATGAAACAAACATTTTGCTAGCCATCGAAGATAACGACTGAAAAGAATTCCCAATGAGTTGCTTAACACATCAAAGACCATCCAACCAAGATAAACAATTAAGAGAAAGAGGGAAGTTAAAAATTCAATTTTAAATTCTCTGTCATACATATTAAAAGATACACAAAGACAAATGGTAGCGGAAACAAAATCGATCGAGAACCAGCTTTTCGCTCAGAGTAGGATCGATGCCATGGTTGGTTCGCTTAATCGGGACTCGTATATGGAAGGGGTCATTGATATGACCTGGGTAAGTGTGAGTCAATGTTGCTAGAGACCGCCTGAGGTTGTCGCTGGTTGCTGCCTGAGTTTCTTGGAGGAGGCGTAGTGAGAAGGGGGGGTCTGGACAGGTTTGAGTTTTCTCTCGCAAAGTTTTTTCTCGAACATGGAATTTGAAAATTGGGTTTGGAAAAAGTGGGGCTTTCTCCAGTAAACCAAAGTTGATTTATATATAAATATTTGAACCAATCACATTTGACATTTTTTGTTACTACATTGGTTTGATTGATGCAATCAAATTATTTTTATTATTTTACATTTCAATTTTGAGTGACAATTTAAACCGCATTGTTTCACATTTCCTTTTTAAAACGGATTTCCCATTTTTGCTCATGTATTTGGGGATGGATTTTCTATTTTTATATGACAACTTTTACATCGATTTCCATGTTGGTCGTCACTTACAAAAATGTTTGAAAAACGTTACCAAACATGACATAATTTCTCCTAAAAACCATGAAGTAATTAGAAGTTATCATATGTTTTTTTTTTTATTTAAGACAAACGGAATAGACAAATGAATCAATTATATTAACATTTAATCACAATTTCCATATATGAATTTTTACATTTTATTTATTATATATTGATTAATTATTTGAAATTCCACGTGGCATATCCTAACGCAAAGCTTGAGAGGACATTCTCAAATAGTATATATAGATAAGGAGAATCCAGTTAACACAACAAACCTAGCACCAAAAATGTCTCCACTGGAAGTCAAAAGTAGGTCCGAGATCACCAAACCAATACTGGAAGAAACGGGAAAAGGCATGTCTATTAAAGCTGTACAAGAAAATGCAATACATCGTAGAGTAACAGTACTTGCCTATCGAGGTAGTCTCTAGAGGCATTTCCATCCCAAATATGAACGACCTTATCCTGAAGAACCTGGTAGTAAAATAAAGCTTAATCTGCAGTTTCTGATAATACCACTTTAAGGAGGAAAATTGTGATCCCGTCAAGTGGTGAACATTGTGATAGCGAACCTCTATACAGTAAAAGTAATCAGTCCGTGAACAAAAAGGTGATAAAACCCAAAGCAGATAAATATAAATCCTTCCAAAGACACGCTACCCCACAGTTGGAAACAGTGAATCCTATTTCTAAGGCCATTTAACAGATGAGCTTATATCTGAGGCCCACATACTCTCCCAGCACATGTTCTCCGCCTATTGAAGTTCAATACAAAATGCATACCAACCACTTGAAGCTTGCAATTTGGTTATAGATCTCTCCTTCATACTCAATTGCAAGTCTACATGCACTATACACTCTACATGCACTATACACTAAGGCAACAACTTTCATCATACAGAGGAATATTCTTCAGATGCACTTCAAAAAAAGAATCAACAAGAGTTGAAAACCAACATGCTACACCTGACTCAGTCCCAGTATTCTAGAAAGTACAGAGATACAGCATATAGACCAAAAAGTTCTTCAAGATGATTGTCATCTTACCTTATCATTAGTTGAACCACTTAGACGTTCCTCCACGACACCCCTCCAAAATACTTTCTGTAAACCAAAGAAGATTAAAACAATTTGTCACACTACATAGAAAAGGAAACAAATGTACTTTGTGTTGGCATAAAAATAAGCCAGTGCACAATGTGTGAAGAACATTGCTTAATGCAAAAACTAATGTAAGATTGCAATCACGTCTTGAAAATGATATGAGCAACAGACGAGATAATAAACATGCCTTGGTTGTAAGAAGTGGAAAAGGTTTTCGCAGATTGAACCGCATCTGTGGAGAAAAAAATGAGGTAAACAATGTCAAATATCTTACTGCAGGTCATCATCTTATTGGCAAGCATATCTGGGATAAAAGGAGAGGGACGCCTTGAAATGTTAGAAGCACCAAATTACCTGGCAACCGAATTTGGACAACGTACCAGTCCCTGTCCTATCATCCTCGGGAATACCATTCAAGATGACATCTTCAAGCAGCTTTAGATACAGGTAGTCATGTTTCTCAAAAATCATCTTTGGCAGGAAAGAGAACTTCTCAAACTCAAACTAACGATATTCAGAGATACCGTCAGACACGAGCCCAATGGTTTGATTAGGGGGTTCAACAGTTGAATTCTTTCACATCATTCTCTTCGCTCTGGATCTTGCATCGGAGATGAAGAATCTCTGGTATAAATTTTCAGGCATCCTCGTCCTTCGGTCAAATCCTCTACCGCAAGCAAATCATTCTCGAAAACAACATCTGATATCTTCTTGGGTTTGATCTCTGAATACTGTTGATATGTCAGCCCCCACAAACAGCAATCTTTTTCTAGGTTCTTTATGCTTTCGGTAAGAACATTAATAGGCCTTTCAGACGTCTCATGATCGGCAAAACCTCATTGATTTGGAAGTATGTTCCACTGAGTGGGAAGCTTCCTTTAGTCGTGCGATATGGTATCAAAATTGTCGCAGGAACAGTTCTCATGTTTTCATCTTGGACTCTATCGGCTTCACCATGTGATCCGGAGGAAAGAACATGGCCTACAATTTCCTCCTCAGGATCACACGATGAAGCCGATAGAGTCCAAGATGACAACATGAGAACTGTTCCTGCGAAAATTCTGATACCATATCGCGCAACGACTAAAGGAAGCTTCCCACTAAGTAGAACATACTTCCAAATTAATGAGGTTTTTGCCGACCATGAGACGTCTGAAAGGCCTATTAATGTTCTTACCGAAAGCATAAAGAACCTAGAAAAAAGATTGGTGTTTGTGGGGGCTGACATATCAACAATATTTAGAGATCAAACTCAAGAAGATATCAGATGTTGTTTTCGAGAAGGATTTGCTTGCGGTAGAGGATTTGACCGAAGGACGAGGATGCCTGAAAATTTATGCCAGAGATTCTTCATCTCCGCTGCAAGATCCATAGTAAAGAGAATGAAGTGGAAGAGGAATCCAGTGAAGAGAAAGAGGAATCTGCACAAGCATAGTAGAAACGTTGATAGTTGTACAGCTAGTTTAAAATGAAGCGAAGTTATGATGATGACAGCTCTTGTTTAGCTATATATATGTGTGTCTGTGTGTGTGTCTGTATATTTTTTTTTTTGTGGTCTAATTGGTAGATGACGCCTATTGGTTTTGAGGTGGAAACCCATGGATTCTTACATGGTATCAGATTCTTACATGGTATCAGAGTCGCGGCTCACACACGTGAATGGTCTAACAATTCACGTGCTCCCCGCCACCCGTAGACAAAAGATCTACGAGTAGGCCAAAGAATGCCACACGTGAGGAGGCGTGTTAAGAAGTCCCACATCGGACATTCAAGAAGAAGAAATATAATTAATAAGTGTCCTGGGCTACTCCCCTCATTGCCAATTAGTTTTAAGGTGGCTCCCCATGGATTCTTACAATACTTTCCCATGTTTTTCTTGCACGGACACTCCATCACGGGTGCCGTTTGCGTCGGAAACTCGAAACGTCTCAGAAACTCGAAACGTCTCAGAAACTCGGATACTCCTGCAAAAATCTCCGGAACTCCAGGAGCCATTTTGGTGATTGAAAAAGAAAATCTTAGGGGCATTTTAAAGTTTTTTTTAAATTCATTTGCTGATGGAAAAACAAGGGGCCTCATTTACACTTAACCAGATATGCAACACTTTACTTTCTTGAACTACTTCAAAGATAGTACATTAGAAAACCAAAGTCAATTATTGGTAATGTGTTGTGTCACTGTTGTATTTATTTATTTTCCAAGTGGAAATTTACAATTAGAGTAAGTAACATTGGTGAGTTGGCATTCTCCATTTTACAAAATATGTGCCTCGGCCTCTCCGTGTCATACCGCTCCGTTTAGGTACAACATAGCTTCCCACAGAAGAAGGCAACAGAGGAGAGACCAAGGGAAGAAAAGAAAAGAAATCAAGAAAGAAATTTGGCATTCTCCCATTTGGTAACTTTCTAGTGTTAGTCTCCACGGTTCACCAAATTTCCATATGATAACCTGGAAAGATCAATGGGATTTCCTTCGGAGAGTGCTTGCCTGCTTGGGAACTGTGAGTGAGACCCTCCCTGCTTTGGATGGCCATAGACCTATGGCCAAAAAGCCCGCACAACTAGGCCCTAGTTCTTGAGTTAAAGTTTTCTTAAATATAGGACGTGGGCTTAGTGATATTGCTTTTTGTGGAGATTTTCACTGGAATGGGCTTATTTTGGCCACGCTGAAATGATCCCCATATGGGGGATAATACCGGAATAGGTTGTCTAAAAAAGTATGGGTATATTGGTCATTTTATTGCTTAAGAAGAAAAGGTCAAAACAAAACTGGTGCCTTTTTCAAAAGCGAGTTTTATACTAAAAAGCAAAAAATCGAAACTCCAAAAGCTGGCATAATATAGTTCATACCAAACCTTTCTCAAAACAGATTCCCGAGTGGATTAAAAGCAGGAAAAAAAAAAACATACCAAACCCACGCATTATGACCACTTGATTTTTGATGAGCTATATATGTAAACACATTACATTAACCTTCACAGATGAAACTTAGATCAGCTAATAAGCTTAAAACGTCTGCCATTTCTATTAGCTTGAAAATTGAATCTGTTAGATGGTTGATACTTTAAACATGGCAGACGAGAGTGTGATGGCGTGATTGCACTAAAGTCACTCATGTCCTTGTCATAATTATTTACATCACCAGCTACTGATTGAGAACTTTCTGGGATCAACCAACTGAATTAATAGAGACATGCATGCATATTCAGGTAAAGCTTCTGGGTATTACATTGAGAGGTGTGAAATAAAACCTTGGTGATGGTAGAACCAAGATGGCAATGGGCTCCCACTAGCTTCAGCTCATTAGAATGTGCTTTGACAGCGTCTAGAAACCATTGCAGCTTCTCGTTTCTAATGCCAAATTTGGCGCTCTTATTACCAGTGGCAACATAAGGATTGACCTGAAACATAAAATAAAAACATCAAACCTTTAGGCACAAAAGTGACAATGCAACTGCAACCAAACATAAATAGGCATACAAGATCAGAGAAAAAGCAATGTCACTCCGAAAGCAGCAGTTAAACGTCCTATCATAAGATAATTAACTTATTCAGCAGCTACTAGGACGGTAAACGATAATGTGAAACTGTGCAACAAAGATTTAATGGTCTTCAGAGTCATCAGGGAGGTAGTATTTGCAAACGGGTGAGCGACAGTGTGCAACAGACTATAGAGCAACAGTATACTTCAAGAGGTGCCAAATTGAATTAAAACTTCTAACTGGTGATACTAGTCATATAAATAAGGCTGAGATGATAATGATTTGAAGTCCATCCTTATAATCAACAACCTCTGGTAATTTAAGGGCTAGAAAATCAACGCAATACCAAAATTGTACGGTAAAACTTGGGCTATGGGCACTTTGCTGAGGATAATCGGTTGCAAACTTACAAAAATAGCTCGATAATTAATTTGTATGGCATACACATATTAGTCTTACCGCTAAATGTACATAAGGGATAGTTGAAACATCCACACTAATCATTGTGTACTAATTTGAGGCTGCGGGCACTTTGGATAACATCTGGGCTATGAAGCACAAACACTTCTAAAATGGACACGGATCGGACACAGCTAAATATGTGTAGGACACGCCACCTGGTGTGCCGGGGGCACTCTAGTCCTTTTAAAATGGGTTGGACATGGCTGGGACACGGATCTGGACACGACAGGGCTTTATGGGTAAACCTCTAATACCCTCCAAACTACACCAGAAGGGTAAATCAGTTTGCACAAGCATGGCTAACACGCTCTTACAGCTAAAAAGACCGATTGGCATCCTAAAAGATTTTACCAGTATTGAACTCAACAAATTGCTCGCAGCTCTGAAGGCAATGGGCAGCCTCTTGTATTCCCCTAAGTATTGAACATAAGATTTTTAAGAAAATATGCAAAGACTTTATGCTCGCATGTCTGACAATTCAAATACACTCGAGAATGGCAAGTCAACCATTGTAGAAGGAGAGGATTAGGAGTAGAGCAATTCCAAATTGTAATGTTATCTATGACTCATAGACCTGAAAAGGTTTTTGATAATCCCGTATACGGACCCGCACAACCCGTTATTATAGATGTCCGGTCAATACCGAACGGGTCAGGTTGGGGTGAAAACCCAAATGTAGTGCTGAATTTCAACTTGCATCTTCCATGTTAAAGATTGAGTGTCTCTTACTATAGCTTTGTGGCCATTTTCTTGACTGAGGCATATCTGACAAAATAAATCCATTGTAATGCTTGAGCACGAAAGGAAGCCCAACACCCCAAATTCCGAGGGTGGGGTGTGTGTGTGTGTGTGTGTGTGTGTGTGTGGGGGGGGGGGGGGGGGGGGGGGCTCCTCCCCCTCCCGAACCCAACCTGGCCCCCAACTCCCTCTAATAGGATTGGGACCGGCTGGGGTAGAGTTTTCCCTCGAATAAACCGCCCCTCCCCCTCAACCCGCACCTAACTCCCCCCCCCCCAACCCCCACTCAGCCAGGCTGCCCCCTGTAACCTATTTTTTTTTTTTACTAAATGTAAGTTTTTGGAGGGTAATCTGGTGCACCGGACAATAAAATATTAATATATATACATAAATAAATTAGGTTATATAAGTGTTTTAGAAAAATTATAATGAATTGACAAGGTCGGCCCGGCCCACTCTACAAATAGGGGGTTTTGAGCCCAGACCGGGCCGCGCTAGAAATCAAACAGGAAAACACGTCCGCCTTACCCCCTACCCCACCGGTCCTTCAACCCGCCCCAGCCCCCTCCCCTCCATAACCCGCCTAAACAGGCCCGCCCCTTTGACACCACGACCGGAAACATCCAGCACTTTTGCTCTGACTCCATGGTGGTTGGGAATGAGGTGGTGTCCACCACAGAGTGAACGCTGGGAATTAGGGACGCACTGACCATTATAATTGATGAAACTGAGAACAAAAGTGAGGGCTGGCCTCACGGGTGTTTCTCTGACCCCATTGTGGGCGGCGTTTGGTGGCGGTTACTGTCAGGCAGCAGCTATGTGGGAAATCGTGTGGTTAACGAAACAGTCACTAAATAGGTTTGTTCCTGCAAAACCTTTGCCCTTTTGAAGGACGGCGGAGCTGCAGCCTCCAAAGCTATCATGTGAAGCCAGCAAGAAACTGGGTCTGCCATGGTATAGGTACAGCCATGACCAAAAAGACCACAACATCCCCCAAAGGTAGGACACATGAGGCCACCACAACAAAACCAAAATCAAGATTTAACATAATACTCAAAGGGTCTGAGAAATTCAAAGTTACTCTGACAACAAATTAAATAGGTTTGTTCCTGCAAAACCTTTGCTCTTTTGAAGGACGGCGGAGCTGCAGCCTCCAAAGCTATCATGTGAAGCAAGCAAGAAACTGGGTCTGCCATGGTATAGGTAGAGCCATGACCAAAAAGAACACAACATCCCCCAAAGGTAGGACACATGAGGCCACCACAACAAAACCACCATCAAGATTTAACATAATACTCAAAGGGTCTGAGAAATTCAAAGTTACTCTGACAACAAATTACAACTTCCAAATTCTGCGTTTTCAGTGCAAAAGGTTCATAAAAAACAGCAGAAGACTCGGTCCAATTCATGGGAAATAAAAATACTGGTATACCAATAATCCTAGATCACCATAGAAACAGCACTCTGAACGGCTCTAAGGGATTCACAGTTTCTACATATAACATATATTTAGTACGCCATATTTGACCTTATGCTTTTTAGTTGGGTAATGTAAGCAGAAGCTCGCACGGTTTTAAGTCCACCTGCATGAAACAATTACACAATAAGTCACTGCTTGGGGATCAACTATTAAAATGTATACAAAATATCGGTGACGACCTAGGACTTGTGATAACTGACTGTATGCCTCTTAAAAGAAGGGAGCGGGAGGTTCAGTTGTAACCCCGTCACTGTTACTCCTATCATTTCAAACTCCCGTGTTATTTAGATACTCTCCATCCAAACACACCATAAGTTACCTCTGAGTTCTTTAAGTTATACGTAGTTAATAAAATTCGTTTGGGCCAGTGCAATTTTAAAAAGTTAATTGGTCTTCTATACAACTTATGATGGCTCTTGCATGACAGTCAGGTTGATTTGAGTTGTGACAAAAAAAGCTAACTCGCAACAGAGGTGGTGGGTGTTTGATGCCGTGGTGGTGGTAAGTGGGTTACTAGGGCGGTGGAAGCAGTTGAAGTGGTGATCAATTAATGTCGAAGTGGTGATTCTTTCAGTGGTAATCAGAGCAGTTATAACGGTAGTTGGTAAAAGTTGCGGCAGTGTTGTACAGTGGTGGTCAATGTGGTCACGACCGGCATGGTTGAAATGGAGGGGGCAGTGGTTGTCGAACTGGTGGAGAGTTGAGACAGGCGGTGGTCTAAACGGTGGTGGGTTTGGCAGCAGCAGTAGTCAAAGATTCAGTGGCAACAATGACAGGCCTGGTGGTGGTAGGCAGAAGTGGTGGGGGGTGAAGGCAGAAGTGGTGATTGGAATGAGGCTAAAGTAGATAACATGTTTATTTTAATTATTCGTGTACTTCAAAAATAATATTATAGAACTGAAGCAGCACATGGAATTTCAAAATGAGCCCTATTTTGACGTCATCAAGTTTTGGGATCAAGAGATTCAAAATCCCAGAAAGACGTGAAATATTTATAAAACCCAGCAACAACATGTCCTTAAAATCCCTAGTTTAGAGAAATATCAAGTTTTGAAATCTCATCCACCATCAGGGGACAGCCACACCACCAATTCGCATTTTAGAACATTAACATGGAAGTATTGCGCTGAAATCAACATAATTTTCCAAAATTGGACTCGACCGTCAGACCAAATCAAAATTATGTTACCTAAACCACCATTCATACAAGTTCTTTTCTTATGCAAGGTGAAAGCTGTAAATTTACCTCAAAACCACCATTCATACAAGTAATTTACTCATCATGACTGGACCATATCTACAATTTGGAGAAATGTCTGTGATTAAAGTATGCTTAGGACCTCAACTTGAAGCAAATCAAGTGATAGGCGAAGGTATGTTGAAGATGTATCTACACAAAATGAAAATTTATAAAAGTTCGAAATCTTCTGGGTTAAGACTATCAATTTTTGAGGAGCTACCGACCTTACAATAATGCGGTGTTTAATTTGTTGGATTGTTTCTCACTTCTCCAACTAAATTTCAATTTCATTTCTACTCTCCAAAAATCAGTCTGTTTTTTCTTTTTCTTTCCAGAAACTGTTAAAGCCAAATTTCTTATGAGCCCTTCAGTATACTACAAGTCTCAAATAATTTGATACCTTCAGACACCAAACTTTGAAGCTTTGTTTAACAAATGCAAAAATTCAGTGCACCTAAGCTGGTTACAAGTATTGTCTTGCCATGTGCTTATGTATGCAACTAAGAACTTCAGACAGCATAAATGTAAAAGTATAAACCGGGAAATTAGAAACTTGCCTCGACATTAAGAGCAGATATTGTATGAAGAAAAGATTCTTCTAGATGTAACACAGACTAAACTGCCATTTTCATTTCAATTTTCTGATGGGAATAATAGCCTGTCAGTTTGAAGTCCGCTGCCACAAATGAATCAATGTCCGTCTTTTCAGGATTGATCGCCAAAACCTACACGAAATTATGAAAATCCAGCACGATTAGAGTGGTAGAAAAAAAGTGTTCCAAAAGAGTGGACGGAAGAAATGCAAGGCAAGTAAGCACTAATTTAATCAAAACCCAAGAAAGATATGATTAGTTTCAACAGGACCAAACCAACATTAATCCCGACAATAGTATTAGGCTTACCGGGAAGGGTTTAGGCTGTTTCAAAATCTGCTCTTGCAGTGGTCTGATATGACTGTTATAAGCATAAGCATCACCAATAACATGGACAAAATCGCCTGGAATGAGACCTGTAGAAAGAAAACAAATTATGAAAAATTACAAGTGACTGGCAATAAGTACTTCGGATCATAGTATGCAGGTTCTAAGCACCAATATCTACTATTGATCTACATCTTTTTCACCAGTTAAGACGAGGAGTGAGTCTCCATTCATAAGACTGTATAAGGAGGATTCCATAATAAATTCAACCAAGCAAAAAAGTATGCAGCATAGAAATAAGAACTCACCGCAAATGTGTGAAATCGTGCACGTCAAGAGGGCATATGATGCAATGCTAAATGGGACATCTATACCCATGTCAGCAGACCGTTGATAAATTTGACAGGACAGTTCCCCATTGGCTACAAAGAACTGCACCCAGAAGAAATGAAAATAGTTGAGAATATATGCATCATAGTTTACAAAAATTGAACAGGTATCAGGCACCTCTTACCTGACATAACATGTGGGGGTTCCAAGCAGAAAGTATAATATTCCGGTCATCGGGTTTATTTTTGATCTTGTTAATTACATCTAACAATTGATCAAAACCTTGGCCGGTGTAATCAGCATACATATCTGTATACCTAAATGTGAAAGAAATTACAATAGCATTAATTTACCTAAATCAGTATAAAATAATATAGAAAATCCATTCAACCCAACCAACCTAGCACCAAAATGTCTCCACTGGAAGCCATAAGTAGGTCCCAGATCACCTTCCTCCCTATCCACCAAACCAGTACTGAAAGAAACGGAAAAAGCCATGTCTATTAAAGCTGTACAAGAAAATGCAATACATCATAGAGTAACAGTACTTGCCTATCAAGTATATCACTGGAGACATTTCCATCCCAAAAATTAACGCCCTTATCCTGAAGAACCTGGTAGTAAAACAAAATTTAATCTGCAGTTTCTATCCATACTTTATACCCATGATAATAACACTTCATGGAGGATTGTCATCTTACCTTGGCATTTGCTGAACCGCTTATGGACCAGAGCAGTTCCTCCACGACACCCGTCCAAAATACTTTCTGTAAACCAAAGAAGATTAAAACAATTTGTCACACTACATTGAAAAGGAAACATATGTACTTTGCGTTGGCATAAAAATAAGCCAGTGCACAATGTGTGAAGAAAGTTGCTTAATGCAAAAACTAATGTAAGATTGCAATCACGTCTTGAAAATGATATGAGCAACAGACGAGATGATAGACATACCTTGGTTGTAAGAAGCGGAAAAGATTTGCGCAGATTGAACCGCATCTGTGGGGAAAAAATGAGGTAAACAATGTCAAATATCTTACTGCAGGTCATCATCTTATTGGCAACCATCTGGGAAAAAAAGGAGGGGGACACCTTGAAATGTTAGAAGCACCAAATTACCTGGCAACCGAACTTGGACAATGTACCAGTCCCAGTCCTATCATCATCCTTGGGAATACCATTCGAGATTACGTCTTCAACCAGCCTTAGATACAGGTACTCCTCATGTTTCTCAAAAATCATCTTTGGCAGGAAAGAGAACTTATCCACCTCAAACTTACGAGATTCAGAGATACCCTCAGACACGAGCCCAATGGTTTGATTAGGGGGTTCAACAGTTGAATTCCTCACACGGACGTAGGTAGTGAAACAAAAACGAGCTTTATTTTCTACCAAGGGGAAGGATGAGTACCATGGTAGAAATAGAGAGGAGTCAACCTTAGGAATGAAAGTATCACATTCAAAGCTCGTTTCAATTTCTGTAATGTGGATTGCTTCACATCCAGGAGCATTGAGGGTTTCCCTGCATCAAAAATACAATGAGCCAAAAGAGAAAAATAAAGGAGCAAAAGGGCTCAGAATTCCCACAAGAATGCAAGTGACACCCAAAATATTACCTTAAAATTTGACCTCCACCAATAATGAATACCTTCTCGACCGATAGACAATAGGGAGAAGCCGCTAATAAATCCAGCGCAGAAGATATGCTTCCACAAATCAGTACATTCTCTTCAGTGGCAATGTCGAAATTACCAGAACGAGTCAGAACAACATTAATGCGACCAGAGAGAGGTCGGTGTTCTCTTATAATACTTTCCCATGTTTTTCTGCCCATTACAACTGCATTCTTTTTCGCAGGTCTTGATGTGGTCAGAGTAACATCGTTGAAAAACTTGAGGTAAGTGGGTAAATTCCAGGGTAATTTCCCATCCTTACCAATACCCATGTCTCGAGTTGCAGCAACCACAACTTGGTAGGACCTCTGTTGATGAGGGATTACATTAAGATTTCTTTTTCGAATGTTAACAAGAGTATCACCAGCCATCGCAGAAAAGGCCTGAGAGAAACTTGAATACAACGACTCACAAACAAGATTACGCAGCCAACTGTTGGGGAAGTGCAATTGTACCTATCCATAAACAACGTAAGCGATCAACATTTAGCCACCAGAAACAGTCATACCGAAAGACATCTGGAAAATAACTGGATAATCGGACAAGAACACGGAAACAGAAGGAAACAAAACAAGTAAAAAAATGAAGTGAATGACAACACTCGCAAACAGCCAGGACTTCAAGTTCAATGTGATTGGTACGTGGAGGATACTAACCATGTCAGTTGATTAAACGCAGTTCTTCAAATTAATTGCAATAACGGAAGCAAAAGATTCCTAAGGGAGGATATGGAGTACATGCAAAGAATTCAAATGCAAACAAATTGGTTAAATGAAATGAAATCGTCTATGCATATCCGTCCAACCCTAACAAGAAACACGATCTCCACAAACAAAGCAAATCAAACTTTTCAGCTGAAGTCAGCCTACACTAAGAATTTAAGCCTGAGCCCCAAAGTAACATGTTTGGCAGCACATGAATACCTTCTAAACTGATAGCTGATCTCCTACTAGATATCAATCTCAAAATTTGGTCATAATTACATAGAAAGAATATATCAGCTCATCAAAAACAATTATTATAACCAATAAAACCCTCCGTAAAGATAGAAAAGACATATAACCTTGAACTAGTTATAAATTTCTTTTCAAACTAATCATATGCAATCAATGAATACCATGAATATAGATAAAAGTATTTTTATGGAGAACTATACATCAAGGCCACGGAAAGCAATGGGGAGAAAGAAAACTATACACACAGGCAAACAATAAATGCAAATGTAACCAAAAATATGAAACCCCGGGAAATATAAAATGCATAAATATTACTTTTTAACCATTTTTAGAAACCGATAATCTAAGAATTGGTTTTCAAGCTTGAAACCGAGACTCCCAGACTCGGTTTTTAGCTTCTGCGGGACATGAATAAAAACCGGTATTATGTTATCGGTTGTTATTTAAAACTGATAATAGCACAATCGGTTCTTAAAAACCGATAATCTCAATATCGATTATTACCTAATCAAATCTGACAGTTGGTGATGAAGAAGCAAGTCTCCGACACAGAGTTCATCTCACGGTTTATAAGCTTCTGCAGATGGAGGTTAGGAAGGAAGTGGGGGGGAATAGAGAGAGGCACGTAGAGAGAGAGAGACCTTACTATGGAGGGGCACGTCGCCGGACAACGGACGATTGGTGTTGATTTCGACGAGAGAACAGAGACCGACAGACAGAAAGAGACTGAGACTAAAATGAAGGGGAAAAAGAGGGGTAGGATTTACAACCGATAGTGCAAGTCTCGTTTTTTTAATAACCGATAGTTTGACTATCGGTTTTAATTCGGCTGCTCGCAGATGGAAACCGAGACTCAGAGCTAAGAACCTATACACGGATTATCGGTTTCTAAATGAGTTCAATTCAGTATTGTTCCTCAAATAGGGTATTATTTCGGTTTTTTCGGCCCAAACAAGCCTATTTCAGTGAAAAAACGCTTTTTGTGGCCATATATAGTTGTTCATAAACCATACTTCTAACTTCTCTACATATTTAGGCTCTTCATCATGATTGGTAGGCTCTCAGTTGAACAGGGATTACATTAATATTTCCATTTGGAATGTTAACAAGGGTATCGCTGGCCATTGAGGAAAAACACCCAAAAGAAACTTGAATACAATAACTCGGGAACGAGATTACGCAGCCAACTGTTAGGGAAGCGCAATAGAACCTAGTATCCATAAAAAAGGTGAATGACCAACATTTACCCACCAAAAACCGTCATAACGAATAACTGTTGAAAGTAATTGCGTAGTCAGGCAAGAAACCGGAAATGGAAAGAAAACAGAAAGAAATAGAAAATAAAGTGGATGACGCCACTCGCAAACAGCCAAGACTTCAAGTTCAATGTGCATGATGCCACTCGCAAACAGCCAAGACTTGAAGTTCAATGTGCATCGATACGTGGAGGATATTAACCATATCAGTTGAATATACGCACTTCATGAGATAAATTGAAATACCGGTAGCAAAAGATTCCTAGGAAGGTAATGGAGTGCATGCAAAGAAGTTAAACCAAAGAAAATCAGCTAAATGAAAGTAAACCTTTTACGCATATCCGTCCAAATCTAACATGAAACATGAATTCCACAAACAACGGCAAATTGAACTTTTCATCCGAACCAAGAATCTACGCTTGAACCATAAATCACCAAGTAGCACGTTGGACAGCACTTGAATACCTTTCAACTAAAGTCAATAAAGCCCGTAACTGAATTCCTAATAGCTATCAGTGTCAAAGTTTGGTCAGTAATACATAAAATATATATATATATGTATATATATATATATATATATATCCACTCAATAGAGAACGATTGTTAAACCATCAAAGCCCTTCATAAAGATAGTAAAGATATGTGTCCTTGACCTAGTTATAAATTTCTTTTACACCTATCCTAAGCGATCCATAGTGTGGATTATGGAAAACCAGATATCAGGGCAACGGAAAGAAATAGGCAGAAAAAAAATCATAAACAAGAAGTGCAGATTTAAACAAAAAACATGAATCCCATGCAATAGATAATCCATAATTCTGTATGTTTCTGGCCATTTCACAAGTTCATTGCCAAATTGGGTAAGAGTTGTGTGAATATAAGGTAAAGACTGCAAAAAAAACTATACAGAACTAAATAATTACAGAGCAAACGCTATTATTTTTCAACATAGATATCACTGTACGAAGCAACGTTGCGAAGTACTACCAGCAGAATTTGCACAAAATTCTCAAAACCAACCAAAGAACAATAATTGCACAAAATAAAGTTTACAACCAGCAGAATTTGCATGCGATTATGAATCTCATTCAATTTCACAAGTTTATTGCCACATTGGGTAGACTTGTGTGAATATAAGGTAAAGACTGCAAAAAACTAAACAATTACATAGCAAACGCTATTGCAAACCGAAATTGTCAAAATTGCAGTGGATAAAGTTTACAATCAGCAGAACAGCCCAAAAATGTACATGCAATTATGAATTTCATTCAATTGAAGTAAAATGAACATCAGAAAACACAATTTAAGTGAAGCGAAGAAGGAGCTTTACCGTGACGCAAAGATCTCCAAAGGAGGGATGAATATCGGAGGAGAAGAAGCTCTAGGGTTTCTTCGGAGGAGGAGGATGAAGATTGAGTTCGTTCTCGGCATTGCTAGGGTTTATATGTAGTACTTGTTGAGTGAAGAGAGAGAAGGAGTGGAGTACAATGGTGCAGAAAAAACCAGAGAGCGAGAACGAGAAGACCACCGCTTTGAGAAGAACACGAGAGTGGTGAGGTTGGAGAAGAAGAGAAACCAAAACATGTTCGGCTTTTTTCCCCACTTGGTGATCTTTACCGGATAACCCTCGTCAGTTAGAAAAAAACTCCATACGATATAAGTAACCGATAATAAATTATTTTTCTTTTTGACCATGTCATACAAACAAATAATAACCTACACTAGGTTATTTGGGAGGCTCGAACTCAAGACCACAGAAGGAACTGTCTCTGACCCTAGATATTGGGCTAAACGGCTAGTTCGATAATGAGATATTTGGATACTAAGGTTTTTATTGGTTTTGTGATCACCTCGGCTTTTTCAAACTAAAACTACAAAATCATGATATCAAATATTCGTGCAAAGTTGTACAAACACACGGCCCGGAAAAGCCCGCTCATCCTGGCCTTAGTTCTATAAGAGTATATATTTTGCTTAAAATGGCTCGAGTTTAATGATAGGATTCAGAAAATTCGAGTCGGTGATCTGTCCATCATTATAGCCTACTTTGTCGCTCTCAATAGATTGTCGCTTCGACATCGATTTTCATTATCGATTATTGGCATATTGATATGACTTGTTGTTTTGTTTCGTTCATATAGTTCGTTTAGTTTATCGTTAGCAGGACTTGTCGTGGTACAATTTATGTCGATTTGATTCTTGTACGGTCTCTATCTTACGCAATTTGACTTTACTAAAATCACGATTTACACACTAGCCGGATGATACATTAAATTCAATATCTTTTAACATGTTTAGTATGCGACTTCTGGCCTGTTGAAGACGAAAGTTGGTAATCGAAGCTCAGAATATCAAAGCGTTTTTCGGACCCTTTGATTCATAGTGTGTCAACTTTTATGCCCATGACTCCAGCTATTTCTTTGTTTCAGAAGAATCTTACGGTTGCAGACTTGTTTAAGGAGGATCTCACTTGGAATCGAGAGCTCTTAGATCAATACTTTTGGAAAGAATATCTTGAAGAGATAGTTCAGATGGAGATACCGCCCGTGGATCGTCATGGCCATCTTATTTGGCATTATGAAGAGGATTGGCAATACTCAATTCGTACGAGGTTCAAATTAATTCAATGTAGAGCAAGTAGTAGCAATGTTGACGGGGGTAGTGGTGTGGCTACTTGGTGGAAGCGCTTCTGGGCACAGTCCATCCCAAAAAAAATGCGCTTTCCAGCTTGGAGAGCTCTTAATCATAGCCTTCTGGTTCGGTCAAACTTGGTGCGGCGGGGAATTGCGAAAGACGAAGTCCGTCAGATGTGTCGTGAAGAACCAGAGACGGAATCCCATCTCTTAATGAGATGTAAAAAAGGGGAAAAAATTTGGCTTTATGCTTCGGCAATAATTTTGTGTAGAATGTTGCTGTTGATTTCGCTATTTGGTTTAAAGACACTTTTGACATTCTGTCGACTGAGGATAGAAATGTATTTACTGGGGGTGTATTGGTGATATGGTGGAGGAGAAACAAATTGCTTTTTAAGGGTCGCATGATGAAAACAAAGTAAGTGTTCGGGTGTTGCTTCACTCTCTGCTAGATAGTGCACAGAGTAGGGAATTTCCGAATTATTGTCAACTCACGGCGAATTCAGCGATTTGGTGGGTGAAGCCCCCTTTCGGGTTGGTTGAAGCTCAACACCGATGCTACTTGGGATGCTAGGAAGAAGAGAGCTACGGCGGAAGTAGTGATCATAGATGAGTTCGGGTTGTTTGTGGTGGGTAAAGTGACTAAACTGTCGTTTGGAAGTTCGTCGAAAGTTGCGGAAGCCATGGCTATGCGAGAAGGAGTTCGGCTGGTGGCTCTCCTGGGTCTGAAAAACATTGTGTTGGAGACGGATGCTTCTAATCTGGTAAACTGTGGCTGGAGCGACGAGCTAGGCGAGGGAGAGCCGAAGACAAAGTGGATATCTCAGAAGCATTGGAAATTGTGGACCATTGCACACAGAATTTGGGTACATACCAGTATTCGATTCAATTGGTCTATCGTAAGCGAAACTTTTGTGCGCATCTATTTGCTAAAACAAGGTGTTTTGTTTCCACAATGTAATGTCTGGTCGTTTCAAGAGCCCGAGTGGGTGGATGATGTACTGGTGGAAGAGCTTTTATACATTAATGCTTAGTTTATGAATTGAATTTTCAAAAAGAAAAACCAAAAAAAACAAATGTGGAATATTTATCTTAGAAACAGAGTTAGTCACTTGATGTTATCTATTTGAGTAACAGTTTACTTCGCCGTCTCTGTTTATGAGTCTCATTTGACTTTGCACAAAGAATAAGGTAGTGTACACTTTTTGTGTACCACTCTGTTTCCTCTCTTTCTATCTAAATTAGTTTTTACCACTATTCACTAGTCAAAAAGACCCGGTGATTTAAGTAGATAAATGACGTAACTTTTTGATAATCTTTCCATGATGTTGTAGAATCAAAATTGATCTACCACAGTGAAAAAATTATCAAAAAATCGCATTTTTGTGATCCAGATCACCCGGTCAAAATGACTCAGATACGAGTCAAAAAAAATCAAATTAATAGAAAGATATGGAACCGAGTGGTAAGGGTAATTTTCACTTACACCCCTTCAGTTTTGATGAATCTTCACTTACACCCCTTCTTGTTTGGGTAATTAAAATCAATACCAACCACATATCTAGCACTAAACAGGGTTATCACCCCCTCCGTTCAACCCAATCGGCGCCTCATTGCTCCTCCCGTTGGCCATGACTGGCGCCCATAGAACTGACCTAAACCCATCAAACCCAGACCCTCCAAACCACCGATTGAAAGCACATTCGCCCTCTATCTATATAAACTCATGTTGTGCCTTCAATTGATTTCTCGAAGGCAGATAGAGTGGGGTGGAGAGATGGAGGGAGAGAGAGATGAAAACTGAACCAAAAAGTGAAAGAGAATAATATCTTGGAGGTTATAGATGAAGATAGGGTCTCAAACTTTTGTCTCATTGCTTTGAGGGTATGGTAGTCTTTTAATGCGTACAGTAGTTGTCGTTAAGATTCATTTGTCAGAAGGGGTGTGTGTGAAGATACCCAAACTAGAAGGGGTCTAAGTGAAGATCTACCTAAATTGAGGGGGTGTAAGTAAAAATTACCGAGTGGTAATTGTCTACAATGGCCTTAGCATAGATAGTATAAAATTGTTTTGAAAATGACTGATGTGACATATATACGTTATCATTTAATATTAGTATTCTAGAAATGACAAAAAGAGAACTTCAAATTTTAATACCCTAAATTAGTTATTGCCTAATATTATACTCAATGCTAAATAATAAAGACATGATGTTTAATACCCTAAATTAGTCCCCTCTTACATGAGGTGACTAATAGGATTAGACTATTTGTACTTAAATAATAGAACTTTTGACATAAAACCCCCTCGCAGTTTCGTCTTGCTGACACTTAGCTACATGCAGTATTGATTTTATCACTTATCATCTCTGCAGTTTGTAAAATTATGACACTTAGGTCCAAGTGGACTAACACCGTTAAATAAATTTGAAGAAGAAAAAGAAGGAAAAAAAAAGAAAAAAAAAAAGATAAATAAAATTGGAAGAGAGAAAATAAAAAAGAAAAAAATGAGAAAATATCACATACCTTTTGAAGTATAAAAATAATAAAATGTCACTTACTTATCTAACAGAAGTTAACGGTGTTAGTGCATTTGGACCTAAGTGTCACAATTTAACAAACTGCAGAGACGATAAGTGGTAAAACCAATACTGCATGTAGCTAAGTGTCAGAGAGGTGAAACTGCGAGGGGGTTTTCTGTCAAAAGCTCTAAATAATACCACACAATAGCAGATGGAACTATATTACTTATAGTTCAGCTAATTTAATCCAATCCAATACTGCTAACCCAGTCTAGTCCAGCCACTCCAATCCGGGTAGTCCGGAAAAGCAAACGTGTCATAAAAGAAAACTAAGAGCCAACAAGCTTAGAAGAGTAACATTTTCACCACATGGCTTCACTTGGAAACCAAAAAGTCTGCACTGTGCTACAAACAGTTGCCAGAAATTGGTTCTGGGAAACAAGAAGACAACATGTTACATTTTAATCTTCAAGTAATAAAATCTCTCCCCATGCTTAGTGTTACGCCAGTTTTCCACTATTGTGCTACTATTGTCGCGACCAAGCATACGAAGCAGGGATCATAACTTCTGGCCGCCTTGAAGTTAGAGACCTGCAAAGTATCTCATGTGGTCTTCAAATGTCTCCGGGTGCCGGATCTTGCTAACTGTTCCATCTTCTTTAACCTAGAAACAACCAGTTCGGATATCAGCACTTGTTTGCTCATTTTGCAATCAGATATCAGCACTTTCTGTGCTGAAAGGAGATACAAAGACAACCAGTCTGTTTTGTTGTTTTTATTTTTTCTATTTTTCAAGACATTTTTCCTTCATAATATCTTTATGGGTAAAGGACACTCCCACCCCTTCCTGTTCGGGAAATGACACTTTCACCCACAGATTAACGATGACATAATTGGGGAGTGTAAATATTCTTATATTTGACACACGTAAGGGGTGAAAGTGTTATTTCCTAAACTAGAAGATGTGAAAGTGTCTTTGCATCAAACTTCAGGGAGTGAGTGTTTTTTACCCTATAATTGTTTTCCTCTTTTATAATTTATTACTTTTTCCCTCATAAATATGCAAAGCCACTTCTAAAGTTTCATGTTGACTCCGATCTTGTGGTAAATCGTGCAAGTATCGAAGAGCAAGCAACACATACCAACATAGAGGTAACTTGGCCACTATAGCTACATGACTTTTATGTTGCCACTTCAAATTCTGGATTAGGTAACCAAATCTTCTGACTTCAGCCATTCTATGTGTCATTTCCAAATACTAATACTTTGCAACTTCTATAAAAAAAATTACCCTTTAAAATATGTGGCAAAGAGCGATCGGGAATAGCAGTGCATATACATACCCAGTACTCAGCTGGACGCATCTTCAGATTGTAAGTCGATGCCATGCTCATGCAATATGCACCAGCATCGTGAACTACTAGTCCCTCTCCCTGCAAAAAAAAAAAAAAAAAAACACCTGATCAGCGCACACAAATGTGCTCATTTTACTTGGAGAATTCCGAGAAGATTGTTTGAAATTACCCTAGCCGGAGTTGGAAGTTTCCTCTCCTTCCCTAAAAAATCTGCTGACTCACAAACCGGGCCCACCACATCAAAAGTAGAAACTTCGGCATCCGGAGATGGAGGAGAAACCAGCTCTATGTGCTGCACCAATGTGCAAAGAAGTCAATGACAACAAAGAATCAAAAGATTGCTCGCAACAGGTAAGAATCACCATTACTGGAAGAAATATGCTTTCACTACATGCTTAACAGACAAGTGGCTTAGTTCACAGTTCACAGTTCACACAACACTCTATGCTCCACTAACTGAACTTGTGAAAGGACATCATAGTAGATTACTCTTAGGCTTCGCTTTCTTTACTTAATTTAGGTGACTTTTTATTCCTTTTTAGAAAAAGATAAAGAAGTTGCTTACTCTAAACTGTTAAATTTTCTAAACAGTTTTAGTTGTATTTTTAAGTAAAATGTAAAAAAAGTTGAGGTTAAAAATTGATCTTAAAAAAAGGTAAAAAAGTTGTCTAAAAAAGTTATAATACGAATGAGAAAATTATAACATTTTTTACGACTTACGAAAAAAAGGCAAAAAGTCGCCTAAAATAGGCAAGGAGAGCAGGGCCTTAAACTAACAAATGCCGTTCAAGAAGAAGAAATGGTGTTGGGTTACATATTTTCTTGCAGAAACCCATAGCTCTTTGGTGAAGATTGACAGATATGCAAATGGTGTGGCTGACTGTTAGTCTAGAAGCTGCTTAATTGATAAAGTGGGGAAAGTTTTGTTATAAGTTAACGTTTCGGTTATCAAACCAAAGCTATAAGAACAGGCTTGTCAGCACAACAAAGTTGTGGTATTTGCTGATGGTAGCTGATAAATAACTTACTTGATAAGCATCGTAAAGGCTGGGTCGGATAAGTTCTGCCATGCTGCCATCAATCACAATGAAATTTTTTGCTCCATTTGTTTTGACCCCAGTGACACGATTAACCAGGCAGCATGTATTGGCAATGAGTGACCTCCCTGGTTCAATAATCAGATTGAGACCTCGTGATAAAACTAGCTCGCGCACCTGAAACAACAACCATGAAGAAAATCTTAAGACGAATCATCATGTAACCAAAATCAATGCCAATGCAAGATAATCTTCATTCAGATGTCAATAGCTGGATGGGAGACAAAACTGTTGGAATTAGAAGGACCAGAAATTGAAGACTAGATTAAAGATAATCCACCTGTATAGTCAATAGTGTCTACTCGTTAAGGATTACCATTATAAGTAAAACTTCTTCCCCATGCTTTTGCATAAAAAAAAGAAGAGGAAGAAGTTCTTTGGTCCGTATTAGCTGGGATTCAGCAAAAAAAGTTTAGCCAGTGAAATTAACGGAACCTACCGTCCTAAAAATTTTACCTAGAAGCCATGGTTGCAATAAAGGCCGGCCCGTGGCCAAAACCAGCCCAGCCGGGCCCCCAGACCACAGGCCCGGCCCCGAGGGCTCTGCAAACCAGGTGGTATTTAGGGCGTCATGCAAACTAATCCAGAAAAGAAAGGAGCAACCCTCAAATTTGATGCGATACTTCCATTTCGTGGTAGCACGGTCGCGGATATTTCTAGACCAGAAGGGTTTAATAATGGAACAAAACTACTTTTACAATTGTACGCACACCATCTAATTGCACTTTGCCCTGCTGTGTGGTAAGTGGTAACACAGCCAGAATTCCCACGCAACAACTGAATATAGAAAGAGAACAGATGATCTTACAGTGTCAATCAGATCCCTGGGAGTGGGAAGGACAGCACCAGTGTGGTGATAATCAATCCCTAATCCACCTCCAATGTTCAAGTAGTCAACCTTGAAGCCTTGAGCACGAATTTCATCGATGTAGTTCACCATAAGGACTGCAGCATCCCTGAAAATGTCAACCTGAGAAAGTGGGAAGCCGATTAGATGGCAAGAAAGCACAAAATTAAAATACTACATTGTGACAACAACGACAGGATGGGCTAAAATTGCAAACAACACAATTTTGCAAATGATACATAGGACATTTATATCAGAAGGGGGATTAGATAGATGACAACAACACTGCAGAAAAATGAATGAAGTAGAAGACACAAATAAAGGCAACAAAAATAAAGCATCAATAGGAAATATGGGCATGGGTGGATCTATACTATGACAAGTGGGATAGCCCCCACTCATCTCAATTTTTGTGTTTTTCCCTTATCTTGCTTGGTATTTGTAGTTTAGCCCCCACAAAAACTACACTATAGCCCCTACCGAATTTTTGAAAATTCATAATATGCTCTAGTTTTATTTAGTATTTTCCTTTTAGTCCCCACTATCACGAATGTGAGCCCCTGTATATGGAGGAAGCTTGTTACAACTTATTGTAGCTTTAAGTTGATTTACAAGTTCATGTCAAAAAAAGTCTGTGACAGAAAAGTAGAAGAAAAAGATAGATGTGTTTGATGAAAAAGTTTGGCAAAATGAAAACGTTTTAGACAAGCTTCACAAACCCCATTTTTCTATAACCTTTTTTTATGCTATAAACTTACAAGTCCAAATCAAAATTTCTTATAAGTCCAAACCAAAAATGACTTATAAGCTGACTCCAACCTATAATCCAAAAATGACTTATTGCTGCTTATAAGTCATACCAAACTCACCCGAGGTGTATTTGATCCACGAAAGAACACATCACATTATGACCTGTCAGATTTCGGATGAGCCTTATATGTAACACATTACATGAGCTTTAACAGATGAAACTTAGATCAAGATAAGCTCAAAATGTCTCCGCCACTTCTTTTGGCTTGAATATTAAGTTTGTCAAAAAAAGTCTGAGACGGAAAAATAGAAGAAAAAGATAGATGTGTTTGATGAAAAAGTTTGGCAAAATGAAAACGTTTTAGACAAGCTTCACAAACCCCATTTTTCTATAACCTTTTTTTACGCTATAAACCTACAAGTCCAAATCAAAATTTCTTATAAGTCCAAACCAAAATGACTTACAAGCTGACTCCAACCTATAATCCAAAAATGACTTATAAGCTGCTTATACCAAACTCACCCAAGGTCTATTTGATCCACGAAAGAACACAACACATTATGACCTGTCAGATTTCGGATGAGCCTTATATGTAACACATTACATGAGCTTTAACAGATGAAACTTAGATCAAGATAAGCTCAAAATGTCTCCGCCACTTCTTTTGGCTTGAATATTAAGTTTGTTAAAGTGACAAAAACACGGTTAATACTTGAAGCATAGCAGAGGAGAGGATGATGGCGTGATTGCACGAAAGTTACCCATGTCAGGGGCGGAGCTAGGTAAGGACTGTTGGGGGCTACAAGCCTAGAACCACCACTCAACTTTTTCAAATTATTATTATACTCTGAATTTTGCCTATTCACAGTATAACCGCGACAAATGAATACTCTTGGGACCAGATAAATTATTCATTTCGCGAGGTTATTAGTTTATGGAACATTCATTTGTGGTTATTTTTGCACAAAACTCCATGTTTTTCCTTTACTTCCTTTACTCTTGCATATATCGTGGTGAATCAAATCCAACTTTTGGGTTTCACCTATTTGAAATAATTGCTGGTTTTGTGTCTCCAATTTTAAAGCTGTACTTGACAAATTACTGGATCCGCCGCAGACTCGTGTCCTCGTCAAGGATATTTACATCTAAAGATACTGATTGAGAACTTTCTGGGATTAACCGAATAAATTAATAGACATGCATGCATTGTCAAGTACAGCTTGCAGGTCACATATCAAGAGGTGTGACAAAAACCTTGGTGATGGTAGAACCAAGATGGCAATGGGCACCCACTAGCTTCAGCTCATTAGGATGAGCTTTGACAGCATCTAAAAACCATTGCAGCTTCTCATTTCTAATGCCAAATTTTGAGTTCTTATTGCCAGTGGATATATAGGGATGGACCTGAAGCAAAAAATAGAAACATCAGAACTTAAGGCCGAAAGTAACAGCGCAACTGCAACCAAACATAAAACAGTTAAATTATGCATACAAGATCACAGGAAAAGATGTCCAGCTGCAAACAGCAGTTAAACGTCATATCTTAAAGATAGTTAACTTATTCAGCAGCACCTAGGGCGTTAATCGGTAACTAGAAACTTTGCAACAAAGATTTAGGGCCTTCAGATCATCAGGTAGGTAGTATGTTGCAAACAGATAAGAGACTGCGCAGCAGACTGTAAAGCAACAGAATACTTCAAGAGGTACCAAAGTGCAATAAAACTTCTAACCCGTGATGCTAGTCATATAAATAAGGCCTTAAAGAAAATAGTATAAAATTTCCATCCCTACGATCAACAACTTCCAGGAATTTCGGGGCCAGAAAATTAACACAATAACAAAGTAATACGGTAATGTGAGAGGTATGGGCACTTTGCCGAGGACAATCGGTGTAGGCTTACAAAATAGCTCATTATTCATTGATATTGCATAATCATGTAGACTGGCCTTGCCACTAAATGAATATAAGAGCAAGGTTTAAGGGACAATTGATGCATCCACACTAATCACTTTGGACAACATCTAGGCCATTTGCGTAAGTGGTACTGTCTAACATGGGAGTGATTAGCTGGAGCTCCATAAATATTGAACAAAATATTAACAGTTGCCGCTAAGTTCCAGTGACTACGCAATGACCAAGAGTGAAGCATTAAGGATTACGTTCAAGTAGGGATCAGTCTTTTCAGAAAACATAAGTGAAAGCATAGTCTAATGCAAGAGAAAGACATGGACCCGGAAGATACAAAAGCATCCAGAAAGTTCATAAAACATTGGCAACTTACCTGGGGATCAACATCCGGATTGATCCGAAGCAGGACTTTGACCTGCTTCCCAGCAATTCTTGCAGCAGAAACAATGTTGTCCAGGTCAAATTCACTGTCGATATTGATAAAAACACCTTCTTGAGCAGCAAGCACCAGATCATCTAGCAGCTTTCCATTCCCATTAAAGATACACCTGTTGTTGCAGATGTCAGCAAAATGGTGAAGTGTCAAGTATGAACCACACTATAAGCCACACCAAGCATGTAATGAAAATTTCAAATATTTTATAAAACAACTGAATTGCCCGGACAATGCTATTGATCCATGGCCATTTCCAGACCTGTGAACTCCGTAAATCTCTGTCTCGGTACGATATCATCATACTAAGCTAATAAAATTCAAATATATATAAAAAGATAATAATGATGTTGACGTATCCGTGCCGTGTCGTATCCTCATTTTTTCAGAAAACGAAGTATCCCGTGTCCGTTTCCGTATCGTATCCAATACCCGTATCCGTACACGTGCTTCTTAGCATCATACTAAGCTACTAAGCCAACCCCATTACATGTACAACAGCAGGAATACTCAACGACAACAACATATAAAGGATATGCTAGTATGCTACTCACCAAAAAAAAAAGTGCCAAATTAACTTGGCATTGTTCACCTTGGGAGATCAAACCCAGAAGCATTTAAGGTTTGTGTCAATCAACAAAATCAGCAATACTAGTGTGAAACATCTACATAATAAGCTGCTATGGGGAATAAGCTATCCCCCAAAATGTGACATGTGCGGAATAAGCCATCCCCAGAATGTGACATAGAATTGCGTATCCCCACTACATCCTAAGAACTAAATACTTCATTATAAGACAATCTCAAACATTGAAACTTAGGTCATACTTTTATTGTAGTGGCACGGGATATGCACTAGTATCTGAATGATGAACTAACGTGGTGTTGTTTTTTTACCTTGTGGGATCAAACCCAGTAGCATTTGAGGTTTGTGTCAATAAACAAAAACAGCACTAGTGGTATATACAAATCTGAATATCAAACTTGGTGTAGGTTCTTTTACCTTGTGGGATCAAACCCAGCAGCAAGTGCCAACCTAAGCTCATTCCCACTGACCAAAACAGCCCCACATCCCAACTTCCTCAAATGCTCCAGAATCTTCAAATTGTTATTAGCCTTAATAGCATAACCAATAATCGAATTCAAGCCCTCCAAAGCCTCCTTGTAAGCCTCACAGTTCCTGGTGATTTGGGGTTTACTGTAAAGGTAAAAGGGTCTTCTCTCCACCGTCTCCATAACATCCTTGACCTTGAGACCCTCACAGTACAGAAACCCATCTTCGGATTTGGAAAAACAGTGCTGTGCCTTCTGGGTTTGCTTCTCCGTGGTGAGTACTGCGCGTAGATTGAAAACCCTTTTGGTGGGTTTGGAGGAGAGCTTGAGGTTTAAGGCAAATGGGTTTGGGGTTTGATTTGAGGAGAGTTTGGGGTGTTTGTGAAGGGATGGGGACTGAGTGAAGAGGTGCGAAGAAGCCATTGATGAAGAGGAAGTGCTGACACTCTCTGTGGGACGGCGTGGTGGCGTTAGGTCTGAATAAATTGAGAATTGTTTTCTTGGAGGATAGGGTTATTGCAATAACTGCCCCCAAAGTTCTGGTTAGTTGTAGTAAATCCTCAACATAGCACCATTTTAAACAACCAGCTACACCAAAATTCTCAAAACCAGCCAGAGAGAATGATTGGATAAAGTTTACCATCTCTGGAGCAATTTTTAAGTGAATTTAATTATTGACAATTTGTTTAAGTGTTGCATTTCAATTGATTGTGGTGCTCTAATAAAGCACTAAAAAAGTTCTCCAGCAGGACAGTCCACAAATTTGCATGCGATTACAAATGTGAGGGTATAGAACAAAAGAAACCAAATAAAGTTCGGTATTTTCCCCACTTAGGTGACTTTCCTGAATTACCTTCATTGGCTCACTTAAATTCCAGATGATAATACAGCTAGGGTGGTAGCTCAAGTAGTGGCAACGGGTCGGATTTGAATCGGATCCAGCTGTATCCAAGTCCGGATCCAAACACAAATGGCCGAATCCGGATCCGTTCCGAATGTGATCAGAGCATGAGTAGATTCATATCAGATTAAATTTTTGATATCCATATTCGATCCGCGGATCCGCAAGCTGCATAAATGGATCGGATTTGGATCAAATAAAAATACAAGAAAATCTAGAAAACTACTATAAACTCAAATTCACCCAAATTTAGGTAATATCATTCAAATATTTTCTACATTCGATGACTTAAAGGATATTTTGGTGAAAGTATATATATTCGGATCTAGTCGGACCGGATATCCTGTCAAATTCGGATCCAATCCGATTTTAGATTTCAATATCCATATCGGATCCATTTTATTACCAACTCCAAACTATTACTGTCACATCCCCCTCCCGCCGACCCCGATTGGCGATTAATAAAAAAAAATCGTTAACGGGAGGAGGGCGCGACATGCCGGTGAGGCATTGACTCGTCGAGAGCCTAAATAAATAATATATAAAAAAAATGCGAGGTAAAAGTTTCTTTTTCTAAATTTGCGGAAGCGTATTTAACGACTTACTTGGGGTCGTCATGAACATAAACAAATTGAATTGTAAGGAAAACAAAGTTGAAACTTGAAAATCAATATAATTTAGTCCTCTCGGCTCATAACCTAAACAGAGCATAACATGAAAAATGTTCTAGGTATCATAAAATGGCTCATACAAAGTCTTATACATAATTACACAAATCTTACATGCTTAAACACTTTACGAACACGAGTTACGCAAAAGCTCCGAGTCGTATAGCATATTATCAACTTCTAAGCACATAAGCTTCACCAAGCACGTATGTAATCACATATCAACTCAATGCCTTATTACTTCATTGCATTTCTTACGTGTCCTTAAACCTGGAAAAAAAGGCAACTTAAAAGGGTGAGCTCAACTAGGCCAGTGAGTTACATCTACGCCCCTCTGTAGGTTTGGAAAACAAAAAGGGCTAACTTACCCATGGAGCGTCATGAACATAAGATATAGTCATACATACATATAGTCGTGGAACTTGAAAGTGCATGACATTCATAAAACATAACTTCTAAGAAAGCATAACGTGAGTCGTGAGAAATCGTATTGTTCCAAGTAGGAACCTTGCTTTGTCTCGCGTAGAGACCTTATCATACTTGAACATACTTGCTTAGTTTCTTATCTTATGGCCCGTGTAACCTTCGTGACTTAACATAACATGACGTAGGGACATGTCCATCGCGATGCTCGTGAGGCGACGCGTTGCCTGTTTATATTGCCCCGGCAAAAGGGTTGTAGCCTGCCTATACCCGACAGGTAACCGTGGCCTTTCTGAAAGCGTGTTTTATCTTATGAACCGTTCATTTTTCTTTTAGCATCCATGGGGCATAAACATTCTAGTTGAGTAAAGAAAGCATACACACATAATACTACGGACGACATGTTGGGAGGACATTAACATGCAATAGGATCTACAATTTAACCATAAAAACAAAAATAAATGATGAAAATTATACTCACGGGATTACATTGTAAATTACACACCCTCACGGTCAATTCATTTGTCAATCTCACGTGAAGGTTGTAGTATAAGAAAAAATAAATGAAAGATGGCCTCATCTCATCTATTTAACATGTGAATTTTCAGAAGAACAAAACAAAAAATCCAATTCAAAGCGAAACCCGGACACGGTGATAAATTACCAGTCACGGACAAAAAACAGTCCACCGGTAATAAAAAACCGGTAACCGATTTCAAAAACAGACCACGGGTCCATAGAAGCCATTGTAACAAATAGGCTATCATCCATGAAAAATTCCGCAAGCTGATCACGATGATTCACAAGGTTGTTTGGGATATAAACAACCTGCAAGTGGAAGAATGGAGAATTTTAGTTGATACTACATCAAATGATAAGAAGTTCAATTTAAATATATGAACTCAGAGCATACGTTTGAAACAAGTAGAGATGGAGACTGAGTGAAGAGGTGCGAAGAAGTCATTGATGAAGAGGAAGTGATGACAGTCTCTGTCACTCTGTGAAACGGCGATGGAGGCGTTAGGTCTGAACAAACTGTGAAATTGTTTTCTTGGAGGATAGGGTTATTGCAATAACTGCCCCAAAGTTATGGGTAATTATAGTAAATCCTCAACATAACAAATTGAGAAATCTACATTGGTTGGAAGGAGATTTTTTTTTTTTTTTTGAGGGAGGAAAACAATTGGAAGAAAAAACAAGAAAACTAAGGTGGTACATCCGGAGCATTTGATAAGAACTCTTGGATCCAATCTGGAGCTGCTTCCCAAAGAGATAAGGTCGCGTTGTCACGCTGCTTCTTTGCCACGTGGTCGGTCGCACGATTCACCATGCGCGGAACCACTTGCACCTTAATTACTTCCATTTCCCGGAGCTTATCAGTCAAAACCTCTAGAGCTTCCTCTGCGTTTGAGAAGTCTTCCACCACTTCGCCGTTTAGGACCACCCTCCTGAATCCTTTCGAGGTCGCCATGTCTACAGCTAGAGATGCTGCTATAATCTCCGCCTCTCTTGCCGATTCACATCTGCGAATCTTCCTCCCCGCCACTAATACGAAGTTTCCACCATCGTCTCTAAGCACCACTCCTACCGAAGAATCTCCCGTAGATGGGTTCTAAGCTCCATCGTAGTTTGCTTTGATCATTCCCTGTGGCAGCTTGGTCCAGATCTGGCATTCTGAGGACATTGAATGAGATGAGTATCTCTTCCCCCCTTTATTTGCTTATTCAATCTCTTCGTATCTGGATAATATATCTGTTGGGATGTTTGTGATGTTTGTTCTTGTCCCTTGGAACAATAACTTGTTTCTGCAATCTGAGAGGCTACGGGCGTGGAACTGGCGCGGGCGTTGCGGCTGAAGTATCTGTCACTGCTTCACCTCCACCCACCTTGTCGGATGGTATCTTCTTGAGCAGAACCTCCATTGCTTCTTTGATATTTTTCTCTATGTAATCCTTTGATTGTTGTTCAAACTCCTTATGATCTTCCCAGATCTTTTCAACTCGTTTAGCCCTCTCCTGTCCAATGACGTACACATAGAAGGGTACTCCACTAAAGACGACCATGCCTCCTATCCAGAGCGCCTGTAGCTTAACATAGCCATAGACCGTTGATTTGCCCTGGGCATAGAACATTTCCTTCCACGTACGAGGCCTCGTGATCTCCTCCCTAGCACTAAGCCTTTGGTCCAAGTTCTTAGCAGTCTTCTTCAATGCAGTACACTCGGACAGCACATAGCATACCTGATTCTGCAATATCTGAACATGAGTCATTTTCCTGATCCCCTTCTCGAACGCTTCCCGAATCTTAGCAAGGATCGGCGGGAGCAACCCTATTGGAGCAATTGCTTTGAACTATGAGCGCTCAGGCTTCCGGCTCCATCACCATACTGCACGGGTGTTCAAAGTTGATCGAAAGATCGATGTTTTGCGGCTATGAAGGCCCAATATTGCCATGGCTAGGGTTTCTACTGCTAGGAGAGGGGTTTTCTCTGTGGTTGATTGGACGGAGGGTGGGTGTATTGCATACTATACCTTGGTTGGAAAGGAGATCAATGCAGGTTCTCTCATAAGTCCCGGCAACCTGAAAATGACAAAGATAGTTAGAACTTTCGTAATATTACTAATGAAATAACTGAAAAGATTAAAAATAATGACCAATTTGGGAATAAGTAAAATGGGCAGTGGACACAATATAATTTTGGAGGTATACTAGACTTGCCATACGCGCGTTGCTATTAAAAGTGAATTGGTAAAATGTGGAGTACATAGCCGAATTATTCTTTCTAGTGTAACGATGATATTACGAAAGAATGACTATGAATTTAACAAATTAAGTATGGGAATTGGTATAGCGTACTGCGTATTCATCTGAAATACATCACTTCAGCAAGTTAAGTATTTCCCTAAGAGGTGGATTGGATACCGGGGTCTGGTTAACCCAAACCATAACCCAACTCGAAAGATGGTCTGGTGACTGGTGTTCTACAACCAATGTCCGGTAAATTGCTGGGCGGTGGACGGTACACAAGAAGCCGTGACCGGCTTGTCCTGCAGTGGGGAGAACTGAGGAGACGTGGAGGCTCCCCTACCATAACCGCACCGGAGGCCGGTTGAGAAAACAATGGTCTTTTTTTAAAGCCGGTGACCGATTTTTCATTACCGGTGGATTGTTTATTGTCCCGTGACCGGTAATTTACTACCGTAACTGGGTTTTTGCTTTCAATTAAATTGTTTATTTTGTTCTTCTGACAATTCACATGTTAGAGATGAGATGAGGTCAACTTTTAATTGTTTTCTTATACTACCACCTTCACATGAGATTGAATATGAGATGACTGCGAGGGTTTGTAATTTACAATCCCGTGAGGATAATTTTTATCAATTTTGTTTGCTTTTTAAGATTGAATTGTAGATTCTGTTGCCAGTTAATTTGACATTTGTTTCGTATGTATGCTTTGAGTTCACATATTTAAACTGAAATTCTTATCATTTGATGTAGTACCAACTAAAATTCTCCATTCTTCCACTTGAACGCTGTTTATATCCCAAAGAATCTTGTGAATCATCATGATCAGCTTGCAGATTTTTTCACGGATGATAGCTTATTTGTTACAATGGCTTCTATGGACCGGTGGTCTGATTTTGGAATCGGTGACCGACATTTTATTACCGGTGGACTACTTTTTGTCCCGTGATCGGTAATTTATTACCGTGTCAGGATTTTTGCTTGGAATTGGATTCATGTTTTGTTCTTCTGACAATTCACATGTTAGAAAAAAAAAAGACGAGTCCAACATTTAATTGTTTTCTTTTACTACGACCTTCACGTGGAATTGAAAAATGACGTGACTATGAGGGTTTGTAATTTACAAAGCAATCACAAAAGGTATAATTTTCATCAACTTTTTTCTTATGGTTGAACTGTATATATTCTATTGTTTGTGAATCTGATATTTGTTTTGTACGTACACTTTGAGTTCATCTATTAAGTTGAACATCTTATCATTTGCCGTAGTACCAACTAAAATTTCTATTATTCCACATTAAGGTTGTTTATATTCTAAAGAACCTTATCAATCTTCATTATCAGCTGGCGGAATTTTTCAGGGATGATAGCCTGTTTATTACAATGTCTTCCAAGGACCCCCAAAATCACCGGGTTGTGTATCTGCTAGTTGGGGTGAGACATGTGCGGAGTTTATTAAACTCCGCACATGTCTCACCCCAACTAGCAGATACACAACTCGGTGATTATGGGGGTTCTTAGAGGACATTTTAACAAACAGGGTATCATCCGTGGAAAAACCTGCAAGCTGATCATGAAGATTCACAAGTTTATTTGGGATAAAAACAACATTCGTGTGGAAGAATGAAAAATATTAGTTGGTAGTACATCAAATGAGAAGAAGTTTAGTTTAAATAAATGAACTCAAAACATACGTACGAAACCAATATCAAATTCACGGACAATTGAATATATATAATTAAACATAAAATACATTAAAAAAAAGCTGATGAAAATTATACTCACAAGATTGCTATGTAAATTACACACCCTCACAGTCACCTCATTTTACAATCTCATGCGAAGATGGTAGTAGAAGAAAACAATTGAAATATTGTCTCATCTCATCTCTCTAACATGTGAACTGTCAGAAGAATAAATTCAAAAATTCTATTGAAATGAAAAACCCGAACTCAGTAATAAATTACCGACCACGGAAAAAGAACAGTGCACTAGTAATAAAAAATCGGTCGCGGTTTCAAAAACAGGCCACCGGTCCATAGAAGACATTTTAAGAAACAGGCCATCGTCCGTGGAAAATCCCGCAAGCTAATCATGATGATTCACAAGGTTCTTTGGGATATAAACAACCTTCAAGTGGAAGAATGATGAAAGAATAATTCTGGGGGCACGTCATGCTCAACAAGAGTGGCCCACATCAGCCCAAGCTATGACGGGTAAAACTCCTCAAATCTCCGTTTCATCTCAGGCCAACTAAAGCATCGTCATACTGTAGTGGGATATTTTATAAATTTCGGAGGCAAATCAGTAATCATACACATATAACAAAAAGAATTAAGAGTTGAATAGCTAAAGGATGCAAGAAAAAATAAACTTACTCGGTGGAATTGATCGTTTTCTATGCTATGTGGATGAGTCATCAGATCCTTAAAGTATTCTACGTAGTATGCATAATCACGATAATGTTTATAATTCCAATTCTAGCAATCCTTATACATATTACTTTCATCATTAGAAACTTCTGCCTTACCCATCCAAGAGGTTTCGCGAGGAAAACTTTTAAGTGCTTGTTGAACAAAATATCTGTGTCGATTTGGCTTGGATAAAGTCCATCCCACCCGATTCAGAAACTTGATAACTTCATCATACCCCATGAGAAGGGGGTGCTCGAGAACTGCAGATTTGTGTCTCAATTTATCTGTGAAAGATCTGTTGTACACAATAGAATTGAAAGAGTCAAAACCACGTAAAATAACATCAATTTGCATTCTTGAGAACTAAAAATGGGTGTTGCTCACATTTTGGAGTGGTTGTCCAGAGCCTTCACGAAATGTTCAAATAGTTATTTAGATTTCATCAGCTCCATTGAGTGTGTGCGGGGAGAGGGGGGGTCTCGATTATCTTTCTTACAAACGTTTCCATTATTTTGTATTCTTCCTTAACTACCTTCTCCCACTGACTACTACTACAATTTTGCTTTGTTTTAGAGGCATAATACAACTTACTACAGTGTCCTCGGTCCTCGGTACGCACATATTCAGAAACAGTGTCGGGCAGTCCACATACTCTTGATTCGTGAAGATCAAAATTTTTTGGTTAACTGATACGTACTATGTTTCTTCTGGATTGTCCTACTTTGACTTTTCAACCAATAACTAGATCACTTTGACTCAGTAATATAGATAGCAAAACAATATTACTCTTTGGACATCGTAGATGCTGATTTCCCGATTGGAGCACATGCGTTCCCCCTGGCTTCACTGCCTTCTTCTATCAGGTCCAATCCAAACAGCACAAGAAAGAATTCACAGCAGATTCATGTCAGAGAAATAAAGAACATACAATAAATACAATAAACACACTATATAAAAACAAACCATAAAACTGGCTAGGAGATCAAAATTACTGACTTCAACTAACAACACTGTCCTATAAAAAAAAAGCTAACAACACATAACGTTTTCGAATATCCTCTGTAGTCTTAGTTCTGAAGCTCCAACCATAACTAGGAGATTAAAATAAATGTCTCACATATCAGTATTCATTGTTCCATTTCCATACACATCCACAGTACAGTCATCAGCAGCTAAGGAAATGATTTTCCACATTCATCGTTCCATGTCCTTCCACTTTCACAGAAGAAAAAAAGAGAACAACCAGCAACGGTGATAACCACAAACTGCCATCAAGCACATCAGTCGACACCAATAAGCAGAGGCAAAACCCGACCCTCTCGACAAAACCACAAAAAAAAAGAGAAACAGTGATGAAGATTGATCCCATCAAATTTTGCGCGCATGACTACAGTGATAAAACAATAATTCTGGGGGCACGTCATGCTCAACAAGAGCGGCCCACATCAGCCCAAGGTATGACGGGTAAAACTCCTCAAATCTTCGGATCGTCTCAGGCTAACTAAAGCCATCTTCATACTGCAGTGGGATTTTTTATAAATTTCGGAGGCAAATTAGTAATCATAAACATATAACAAAAAATTTAAGAGTTGTATTGCTAAATGATGCAAGAAAAATACACTTGCTAGGTGGTATTAATCGTTTCCTATGCTATGTGGATGAGTCATCATATCCTTACAGTACTCTACGAAGTAGGCATTATCACAGTAATGTTTATAATTGCAATTCAAACAATCCTTATACCTATTCCTTTCATCATTAGAAGCTTCCGCCTTACCCATCCAAGAGGTTACGCGAGGAAAACTTTTAAGTGCTTGTTGAACAGAATATCTGTGTGGATTTGGCTTGGATAAAGTTCATCCCACCCGATTCAGAAACTTGATAACTTCATCATACCCCAATAGAAGGGGGTGCTCGAGAACTACAAATTTGTGTCTCAATTTATCTGTGAAAGATCTGTTGTTCACAATAGAATTGAAAGATTCAAAACCACGTAAAATAACATAAATTTGCATTCCTGAAAACTAAAAATGGGTGTTGCTCACTTTTTGGAGTGGTTGTCTAGAGCCTTCACGTTCAAATAACTCTTTAGATTTCATCGGCTCCATTGAGTGTGTGTGTGTGGGGGGGGGGGGGGGGTCTTGATTACGTTCCTCAAAAACGTTTTCATTCTTTTGTAGTCTTCCTTAACTACCTTCTCCAACTGACTACTACTACAGTTTTGCTTTGTTGTAGAGGCATAATACAACTTGCAACAGTGTCCTCGGTCCTCGGTACGCACATATTGAGAGACAGTGTCGGGCAGTCCACCCACTCCTGATTCGGGAAAATCAAACATTCCTGAAATTGCACACTTGCAACATCAAAAAATATATTACTGACTTGATTGTGGGGTCAAAAATGTTGGCACAACTTTTTTTACGGCTTAAACTCAAATAAATGCATGTTGTCCATTCATCTAAGAGGTTACATGCTTGATCTTTCATTACTTCTCTTATTAAGAGATAACGATACCATGCAGTATTATTATAAAATGTATCCCCAACAAAGCATCCTCATCTCTAAATAAATTTCGTTTGTATATCCATCCTCATCTTTACACATTTAGATTTTTACATAAGTTATCATTGACTATCAATTATCAAATAGCCATAAACAAAAAGTGGGTTGGTGTGTACTTTCTAGAATTTAAGCCGTCTTTTAAGGTGGTGCGAAAAAAGTCGGTGACACAAAAGTTCAGCGAAAGCCGTCTTTTAACGTGGTGGTGTTAAAGTTAGTGATGTGACAGTTTTATTGTTTAGTGAAAGTCAGCATTATAGACTTGTAACTAACAGAAAAGTTCAAAGAATTTAAAAAGTTAATTTTAGATTAAAATCTACAAAAAGCTCACACCAAACCACTCAAAATTACCCCGACTCTTAAAATTTGCACGCGCAGGTTTTAATAGTACGACTCTCTAAACAAAAACTAATTATAGTATGAGGGTGACTTCGAAATAATTTAGGTTTTGGGAGTGGGCGGCACACTGGCACTTGCCACTTGGAAGTGGTCAATGGTCGAATGACACAAAATATGTTTTGCAATATTGAAATTAGCCCCATATAAAAGCAAAATTTACAACTACAAGCCCAGATAATATGCCTTTTCTATTAGGGTAAAGGCACTTTCACCGCCTACGGTTTGATGAAAAGACACTTTCACCTTAGTTGTTTGTAATGACACTTTCACCCGTTATGTCTGACAAAGTTCATAATTATTACGCTCCCTAATTGTGACATAGTTAGTCTGGGGGTGTTTTTCTAGTCGCTATAGTAGTTTCAGAGACATTCGTTATCTTTGAGTATGATATGACACCGTTAAGGGGTGTAATTGTCTCGAAGTTTTCAGGGAATTCATGTCCCTTGTTGAAATACCCTAAATTTGCGAATAGGGGGTGATTGTGCATTTTCTTAAAAGTATTTATTACCAAGTTGGGGGTTAACATGCCTTTTACCTAAACCAATATTTTATTACGTATTAATACGGTGTTTATACTAGTACTAATACGCGTATTTTTATACTCATACCCATACGATACAATACGTTATGTAATACGTATAAAATACTATACTATAATTATAATAATAATAATAATAACAACAACAAAAAAATATATAATAATAATAATAAAAATGAGAGAGAGAGTCTCCCAAAATTTTTTGCATCAGATGGTACATCTCTCACTTCCTCTCCTGAAACCCACATTCCCCAATACCTTCCCATCCCCCAACGTTTTTTTATTCTTTTTTTATTCCCCTCCTTTCTCTTCTTAAACACCAGTTCTTCCTTCTCCTCCTCCATCACCCGACACCCACCATCACCACGGCCACCACCATCTTCGCTCCCTCTCTTCTCCCCTCCATCTCACCCCTGTCTCCCTCTCTGCCTCTCTGCCCAGGCGAGAACACAGCAGCAGCGGCAGCGGCATAAGGCCGCTGCCTTCTCCGATCAACCACCACCACTTCGGCCCGTCGTCTTTCTCACCCTCTCAGTCACTCCACCTCTCTGCCCAGAACCAGACGAAGAAAAATGAGGCAGCAGCAGTAGCAGAGCAGCCAAGAAAGCCCCACCGTCGCCGGTCGGCCATTAACGCCGGCGACAAGCTTCGGGGATTTGAACCCGAGGCAACCCAACCCCCTTTTGTCGATATTTTCGAACTCCTGAGCCTCCAAGGACCACGACGAAACATTCAAACGTGACCCGAAGCAGCCGAAGCAACCACGTCGACCGCCACCGCCGAGCTCGCCGGCGGCGAAGCTTAGCCCGATCAATCCGGAGCCACCCACCTTCGTATAGCTGTTCCAATCAAAGCTTGGAGGTCCTAGGAGACCATTGGACGCATCCAAACAAGCCCAGACCGTCGGAATCACCGGCGACGAAAAGATCGCCGGCGACCCACCGACGGGAAGCTCCACCCGTTCCGTTTGTCAACCGTTTCGCTCGATTTTTGGCGCGGGTAAACTCTAAATGACCTCTTGAATTGTTTTTGTCCATCAAAATTTGATTTTCGCTAGCTTTGATTCATGTTGGAATTAGGTGGGTTGGGTGAGAATGAGTTTTGCCGTGAAATTGACCAAGTGGGGTGTTTTTTGTCGTTTTCAGAAACTTAGGGGGGTAGTTATTGTAAATCCAGAACCTATTATTTTCTCTTGGGGGTTGTTTATGTCATTAAAAGAAACTGTTTATATAATGGTTTATCTAACAAGCAATTTACTAAGTTATTATTAATAAATAAATTTAATGAATTAGTAACTTATTACTAAAATAGTTTTGTTAAAATAAATACTTGCTATGCAATTTTTGTATGTTTTTCCTAATAAGCAAATTGTAAATTTCGAGTCTTGTTTCCTTCATAAACGGTTATGTTAATTAGTTTATAAACTATATTATACAACCAATTTATTTAAAAGAGTTTTATTAAAATAAATGGGCTATAACAAATAATAGTATGCCTTCCTAAGAACAAAATTAGTTGTTTAGTATTCGGCTTATTTAAATGAAGCAAATAAATAAATATATCATTAATCACATGTTAGTAATTCTTTGCAATAGAAATATACGAGTTTCATGACTTGATAAATAATTTAATATTTTATAATAAAAAAAAAATGTATTTTAGAATGGTAATTAAACTTGTTTCCTATTAAAATGTGATAGTTATGATAACTACTATCTCTTATTGTTCCATATTTAAATAAATGTCATTCTTTATAATTAATAATAAGTGCTTAGAAATTCTCCCACAAAATAGTTGTCACAATAAACTTTTAATTAGCTTGAAGCTCTTTTATTGTCCTCATAAAAATATTCCATAAATGACTATGACTTATAAATAATAGACTTGTTATTAATAAGTAAATTCCATAAATTATATTAGGGTACCATTAGATGGGGGGGGGGGAAATTAATTGGGGCACACTTTCGCATTGCATATAGAACACGGTTGCATTTGTCGAATGAATAAGCCATATGTATTAATTAGGATTTATTTGCGTATTTGTAGACACCCAATTCGTAGGCGACGAGTTTATCGAGTACGAGTACTAAGACCCCGCTTGTAGCACGTGTACTACGCTACTTGTTTCGGTAAGTTCATATGTACAACACCTTAACTGTCAAAATGTGAATTTGGCGTGCGTTGCTTTCAAATTACTGTCTTGCTATACCTCTTGACTTGGAAATATTTTGATCACATATTGAGGTTAATTATTTGAGAACTCTTTGAACATCCCGTTTGGAAAATATGCGATTGCGATACGATCTTTGAATCAAATGATATGGTGGTGTAATAACGGTTGAATAATGCACTATAATATAAATGGGGCGATGTACAGAGGATGTGCGTGGAGGCTAAGGCCGGAGGCGCTTTCATGCGAACCTCCTCGGGTGATAATCCTACGAGATTACATACCCGGCCCCCGTGTTTGATCGTCATACACCGAGGTGATACGGTCACGGGGTTATATAAGGCGTGAAAACTATGGAGTACTACTTATGCCTGTGTGGGTCACTACGGTATAGGGGTGTCGACACTTAAGGTCTCATAGTTATGGTTTGAGCGGGGTAGCGTTGGGTTACCCACAACGCTCGGGGTGAACCGGGATTTGTGATATCCCACGATGTACCCCTGTTGTGATATTATTGCATCGTGACCTCTCTGTGGACATTCGTTACCCGCTGGTCTCTTATACGTCCAGCTAAACTAATGATTAAAAATGTGGAATCAGTTATTGATACAGCTCATGTGGGTTTACTCCAGTTTTACATGTTGATTACATAATCGTGTAGCCAAAACTCGTTTTACATGTTGTAGTATGATTCTTACTCAGTTTTTACTGACTTAAAATTTTTCTGCGGTCGGCTTTTGCTATTTCAAAACCCGCAGGTTACCAGGAGGGGGACGCTCACGACTACTGATGGACTCATGCTATGAACACCTAGTGTTTCACTTAGTATCTCTATTTCACTAAATAATGTACTTTAATCTTTTCAGACTCTGTCACTATGCTACCTTTTAATTTGTAATAAATTATGTTGTGGATTATCGATGACCGTACTAACTGTGAACCGGCGACCCTCCTCCGTTCCCAATGGGGTTTACCTCCTCGGGCGGAGGCACCTTTCCAAATGTACGGTTCGGCCGGCCGTATGATTTGGGGGTGTTTCAGTTGGTATCAGAGCCGACGGTTCTAAGTTAGTGCGATCATTCGATTTCCACTAAATGAGATTTTCAAAATTTAAAATGGACATAGGACAACTAAAATCGGTAATAAAATTGAACAAGCCGGGGGTTGTTGGGTAGCTTATTCCTGATTAACTTCATAACTGCTGGATATGATGATTACAGTTGGCTAGCAGAGTTGATTGCTATGATGTGCTTAATTCCGATATTCTTGGACATGTGTGATATGATCGCCTGTTTATTTGATGAATCGATAGTAGTACACGTGGACTTTAGAACCTTTATAGGGCCTTATTCTTTCGAATGGCCTCATACTCGAGTGTTACATGCATGTGAATGAAATAGAAATTATATTGAGTAAGATTATATTCGTAAGGTACCATGCGATTTGCCGACCCTCATCGCTACTATACCAGGAGACGCAAGACTCAACAATCCGAAATGAGCCAAGGAAACCAACCACCTCGAGCGGAACCGGCCCCAGAGTATGACCCGATCCGGTTCCAGAACATGGAACAAGCAACACTGACTTTGACTCAAATTCTGCAAAATACCCAAGGCGGGGGAAATGACATAATGAGAAGGATCGCGGAACTCCGGCCCGACTTCTTTTATGGAACAGAGGATCCGACAATCCTGGAGAACTGGATTCGCGACTTTGGAAAGACGCTAATCTCGGCACGCTGCCCAGATGACCAACGAGTGGAAGTGGCTGTGTACTACTTCAAGAAGGAGGCTGACAACTGGTGGTCTGCCAAGGGAAGAGAGCTTCTCGCCCAACCGGGATTTGGCTGGGAACAGTTAAAGACAGCACTGCGTGAGCGATTTTACCCCGACCATGTCAAGACTCGAAAGCTTAAGGAGTTCTTGAATCTGACACAAGGGACTGATAGCATCTCTGAATACTATGAGAGATTCATGGAACTCATGCGGTTTGGAGGAGAGATCGTCCCGACAGAAGCAAGGGCAGTCAAGAGGTTTGTGGAAGGCCTAAACTTCCAAATCAAGAGGACCTTGGGTGTGACTCGTTTCGAGACACTCCATGAAGCTTACGGAGCAGCACAGGACGTGCAGCGGATGTTCGATGAGAACTTTGAGGAAAGCAGGAAAAGAAAAGCTGAAGCACCCCAGAACCGCGGCAACGGGAACAACAGTGGAGACAAGAGGAACCGGCCCAACCCAACCCATCAGTTTGGCAATCGAAACACTGGAGGGCAGGGCCCGGCACGAATCTACCACTGCAGACGATGCGGAAACAACCACCCAGGAGTAGACTGTTGGGGAGAGAAGGTGACTTGCCTCAATTGTGGAAAGAAGGGTCATCGAAGGTTCGAATGCTTGTCAAGGCCTATGGGGTACAACCAGGGAGGGAACTTCAACAACCGTGGCAACCATAATGGAGGAGGAAATGGTGGAAATGGGGGATATCGTCAAGGCTTCAACCAGGGAAGAAACAACAACTACGAAGGTAACCAGTACGGAGGGAATCAGCGGAACTACCAGCAGGGTGGAGGTTACAACAGTGGTGGCTCTAACCGAGGAAACAACTGGCAAGGCGGGAATGTCTACAACAACCAACCCCAGGGGAGCAATGTCGCATCAGCTTCAACGGCACCAGCAGCCACAAGTCGTAACCCAACTGGAACCATCAACGTCATGAACCAGACCCAAGCAGAGCAAGCTAACGTGGTGACTGGTACATTCCTTATCCACTCTACCCCTGCCTTTGTCTTATTTGATTCAGGAGCCACATTTTCCTTCATATCATCCGCATTTGTTAAGAAACTAGATTTACCTGCTCCTACATCTATATCTATTGCAATATCTGCCCCTAATGGAGAAGTTGTAACTTGTAACACCTTGTACCCAAAAGTCAAACTAGAAATCCTAGGCACAGAACTACCTGCGGACTTGATCCTTTATGACCTGGGTAACTTAGATGTCATCTTGGGTATGGACTGGCTGGGCAAGTACAAAGCAACCATAGAATGTGCCACTCAAAAGGTCAGGTTTCGTGGACCTAAGGGTGAACGTCTATCCTACAGAGGCATAACCACCGGACCCACGATCCAAATTGTGTCAGCCTTAGCCATCATCTCAGAAATAAAGAAAGGGCATCAGGCGTATCTTTGTACGGTCCACAATCAAGACAAGGAAGGGGAGAAGCTTGAAGATATCCCAGTGGTGAGCGAGTTTCCAGATGTGTTTCCAGAAGAGCTACCAGGAATGCCACCAAAGAGGGCAGTGGATTTCACGATCGACTTAATGCCAGGGACGGGGCCGATTTCCAAGGCGCCGTACAGAATGGCACCAGCAGAGTTGAAGGAATTAAAGGAGCAACTTAAGGAGCTGTTAGACAAGGGATTCATCAGGCCCAGTGTCTCACCGTGGGGAGCACCAGTCTTGTTTGTAAAAAAGAAGGACGGAAGTCTGAGGCTTTGCATAGACTACCGTGAATTGAACAATGTGACTGTCAAGAATAAATACCCACTCCCCAGGATCGACGACTTGTTTGATCAACTGCAAGGAGCCGATACGTTTTCAAAGATTGACTTAAGGTCAGGATACCACCAACTCAGGATAGCAGAGAAGGATATTCCAAAGACAGCGTTCCGAACTCGCTATGGTCATTACGAGTTCACAGTGATGCCATTCGGTCTGACTAATGCACCATCAGCGTTCATGGAATTGATGAATCGCGTTCTACAGAAGTACCTGGACAAGTTTGTCGTAGTGTTCATCGACGACATTCTGGTCTACTCCAAAGGGAAAGAAGAGCACGAGCAACACTTAAGGGAGGTACTGGAAACGCTAAGGGAAGAGAAGTTATATGGAAAGCTGGCAAAGTGCGAGTTTTGGCTTGACAAAGTGCCTTTCCTGGGGCATATCATATCCAAGGAGGGTGTGTCAGTGGACCCAGGAAAAGTAGCCGCAGTAAGAGACTGGCCAACACCAAAGAACGTCACCGAGATACGGAGCTTCTTGGGATTGGCAGGATATTATCGGAGGTTTGTGAAAGATTTCTCAAAGATCGCGAGGCCAATGACTAACCTGATGAAGAAGACGACCAAGTACGTGTGGGATAGCAAGTGTGAAGAGGCATTCCAAACACTCAAGGATCGGTTGACGTCAGCACCTGTGTTGACCTTGCCTACTGAAGGAGGAGAATTTGAAGTTTACAGCGACGCGTCTAAGCATGGCCTAGGATGTGTTTTTGATGCAGAATGGGAAGGTGATTGCTTATGCGTCTAGGCAATTGAAGCCGTACGAGGAGAACTACCCCACTCATGACTTGGAGTTGGCAGCTATCGTGTTCGCATTGAAGATATGGAGGCATTACCTGTACGGTACGACTTGCAAGATCTTCACGGATCATAAGAGCCTCAAGTACATTTTCACGCAAAAGGAGTTGAACATGCGGCAAAGAAGGTGGTTAGAATTGGTAAAGGATTATGACCTACAAATCCAATACCACGAAGGGAAGGCCAATGTTGTGGCGGATGCCTTGAGTCGAAAGACGGATCACATAGTAAACGCTTTATGGAATCTTCCGCACGAGCTTTATGAAGATTTTCGACGGTTGGAGATCGAAGTATGTGCAAAGGGAAGCCCGGATAATTGTAGGGTTTTGATTCATGGATCGCGCAAACGGAAGCATAATCAAACAAACAACCATGCAAAACCCTCCAAGGATCACAAGTCTAGATGCATAACGATAGTGAAGGTAAGAAATCATAAACACACCTTTGGGTTCTCCTTGATGACTTCAAACGCGAATAGTGTCACGTTCTCTATAGTTGATCCACGCCTAGAGTTGTTCCTAGATCTCCAATCACCTTGGTGCTAGCCCGGATTGAAAGGAGGGTGAAGAAATCACGCAAAACGAAGCACCAAAAGGGGCTCGGCCCTTTGTGGCGTCGGGGACAAGGGGGCGGCGGCAAAGGGGGCGGCGTCCCTCTTTGTGGCTTGCTCTCTCTCTCCTTTGTTCTCTCCTACTCTTGTTATGTTCTCTCTAGAGCATAAAAAGTGTGTAGGGAAGGAAGGAGGAGGGTCCTTTATATAGTCCAACAACTCCTTGTTAACTACCTAAAGGACTTATTCTAGTCCTACTAGAATTCAATTTAGTCCCTTCCTTGCAAATTAGTCCCTACTAAGTTTGCAAGGGTTTGCAAAGTGATCCTTCTAATTAATTAATCCAATTAATTAATTCCACAATCTAGTACAACTCTATATAGCGTGTGACCCCATAGGTTCTATCTAGTTGGTAGCAACTCTTTGCTAATATGGAGCGGTTTCTAGCAAAACATCCATTCTAGCCAACTAATAGAATAGTCATCTAGACAACCTTGTACAAGTAATTGTCTCATCCCTTTGCCTCCATATCCGGATTGGACACGAGACATACAAGTCACACTCGTATATCCAATCCCTAGTTTCTCGATTCATGGAATAGCCTTATTCGTGCAAATAACATCAATATCTCATATATTGATTTATTTGAGTCTGGCCAGACATTCTATAAGCACTATCCTCGAGTGGCCTTGGATATTTGCTCCCGTTATGTGGGAGGGGCAAATCCTCTCTACGTCCACTACGATCTCTAAGCTTGCTTCTCATTGTATCCAGTACACGCCTTTATAACTACCCAGTTACGGTGTAGCGTTTAACGCTACCAAGATCACAATGATCCACAACTAGAATATCTAGTGACTTCAAGTCTAAGGATGACAATACCATTGTACCCGAGAAGCACTTGTGACTCAACATAACGTGTATGTAGCCTTCTCGGTGATGGGTCAATCCAGTGCAACATTCCGTAATGCACACCTATGTGTTGGATCGTGATATCTCCATATCAATCCAACCCCATACTAGTCTATAGATGATTGTCCCAATTAATCATTATACTTGACTAGGGATATTTAAGATAAACAACACAATTGTAAATCTAAGGACTTCATTATATTAAATATCCAATAAATAATAAATGAATTTCTAGCCAATTACAAATTCATACTAAACTAGATTGCCTCTAGGGCATCTATTCCAACAGTCTCCCACTTGCACTAGAGCCAATCTGGCGCATCTCGTATGCCCATACTCCTAGTGTGCCCTTCATGCTTCCACTGCGTGAGAGGCTTCGTAAGCGGGTCTGACAGATTATCATCTGTAGGAATCTTGCATATCCGAACGTCTCCTCTATCGATAATATCTCGAATCAGATGAAACTTCCTGAGCACATGCTTGGACTTCTGGTGCGATCTAGGTTCCTTAGATTGCGCGATCGCCCCAGTGTTGTCACAGAACAACTCCACTGGATCCGCAATGCTAGGGACCACACCAAGTTCAGAAACAAACTTTCTGATCCAAACAGCCTCCTTTGCTGCGCCATTTGCAGCAATGTACTCAGCCTCTGTTGTAGAATCAGCTACCGTCTCTTGCTTGGAACTCTTCCAGCTCACCGCTGCTCCATTCAGGCAAAACACATATCCCGACTGTGATCTAAAGTCATCTCTATCGGTTTGGAAGCTCGCATCAGTGTAACCCCTTACACGCAACTCTTCCTCACCGCCAAACATCAAGAAAGCATCCTTAGTTCTTCTCAAGTACTTTAGGATGTTCTTGACAGCAATCCAGTGACTCTCACCCGGATTGGATTGGTATCTGCTTGTCATACTCAAGGCATATGACACATCTGGTCTAGTACATAACATGGCGTACATGATGGATCCTATGGCCGAGGCATAGGGAATCCTACTCATGCGTTCCTTCTCAATCTCATTGGAAGGACAACCACTCTTCGAAAGAGTGATTCCATGTGACATGGGCAAGAATCCCTTCTTGGAATCTTGCATGTTGAACCGTTTCAACACTTTGTCAATATATGCACTTTGACTTAGGCCTAGCAACCTCTTAGATCTATCTCTATAGATCTTTATACCAAGTATATAGGCTGCTTCCCCTAAGTCTTTCATTGAGAAACACTTTCCTAGCCAATCTTTCACAGATTGCAGCATGGGAATGTCGTTTCCAATGAGTAGTATGTCGTCCACATACAAGACCAGAAAAGCTACAGAGCTCCCACTAACCTTCTTGTAGACACAAGACTCATCTTCGTTTCTGATGAAGCCAAACTCTTTGACCACTTCATCAAAACGTCGATTCCAACTCCTAGAAGCTTGCTTCAATCCATAAATGGATCGTTGCAGCTTACACACTTTGTTGGCTTGCTTTGGATCTTCAAAACCCTCCGGCTGTATCATATACACGTCCTCGAGGAGATTCCCATAAAGGAATGCTGTTTTGACATCCATCTGCCAAATCTCATAGTCGTAGTATGCTGCAATCGCAAGTAGGATTCGGATGAATTTGGTCATAGCGACTGGTGAAAAGGTTTCATCATAGTCAATACCATGAATCTGTCTGAATCCTTTAGCCACCAATCGGCCCTTATAGGTAATCACATTACCATCCATGTCGATCTTCTTCTTGAAGACCCATTTGCACCCTATGGGCCGCGCCCCATCAGGTGGTTCCACCAAAGTCCATACTTTGTTGGTATACATGGATTCCATCTCGGATCTCATGGCCTCAAGCCACTTCTGCGAGTCTGGGCCATTCATGGCCTCCTCATAGGTAGTAGGCTCATCATCTATGAGCATCGTGTCACCGGAATCAGTTACGAGAAGTCCGTACCTCTCGGGTTCCTGGCGCACTCTACTAGATCTACGAAGCTCTTGTGTTACCTGAACAGGTGGATCCACAACTGCTTGTGATTCCTGTTCATGTTCCATAATCGGTTCTGTGATTTGCGGTTCTTGAACTTCTTCAAGTTCTACATTCCTCCCACTTGCTTCTTTAGAGACAAACTCTCTTTCTAGAAACACGCCGGTCCGAGCAACAAACACTTTGTTCTCGGTTGGATTGTAGAAATAGTATCCCTTAGTTTCCTTAGGGTACCCCACAAATTTACACTTATCCGATTTAGGCCCTAGCTTGTCTGATTGTAAACGTTTTACATAGACATCGCAGCCCCAAATCCTCATGAACGACAGTGTGGGACGCCTCCCACTCCACATCTCATATGGTGTCTTCATGACTGATTTAGATGGAACACGGTTAATGGTAAAAGCTGCACTTAATAGAGCGTAGCCCCAAAACGATAATGGAAGATCGGTTTGACACATCATAGACCGAACCATATCCAATAGGGTTCGATTCCTCCTCTCGGACACGCCATTCCATTGTGGCGTTCCGGGTGGAGTGAGTTGGGACACGATCCCACACTCTCTAAGATAGTCGTCAAACTCTTGGCTCAAGTATTCTCCTCCACGATCCGATCGTAGAGCCTTGATACTTTTGCCAAGTTGCTTCTCTACTTCATTCTTGAATTCTTTGAACACTTCAAAGGATTCGGATTTTGCCCTCATAAGGTACACAAATCCATATCTACTGTAATCATCAGTAAACGTAATGAAGTAGACGTAACCACCCCTGGCAGGCGTGGCAAATGGCCCACACACATCGGTATGTATGAGCGCCAATTGCTCACTAGTCCTCTCACCTTTCTTATTGAAAGGGGACTTTGTCATTTTTCCCAATAAACAAGCCTCACATGTCTCATATGATTCAAAATCAAATGAGTCTAGCAATCCATCCTTATGGAGTCTAGATACACGTTTCTCATTTATGTGGCCTAAACGACAATGCCATAAATAAGCAGGATTTAAATCATTTATTTTAATCCGCTTGGTATTAATGTTGTAGACAGGATTACTTAGATCAAGGACATAAAGTCCTTTAAATAATTGCGCACTAAAATAGTGAATATTATTCAAATAAAAGGAACAACAATTGTTCTTTATTGAAATAATAAAACCTTCCTTGTCCAAACAAGAAATAGAAATAATGTTTCTGCTCATAGCAGGCACAAAATAGCAATTATTTAATTCTAAAACTAATCCTGAAGGCAGAGATAGCTCGCAAACGCCTATGGCCAACGCAGCAACCTTTGCTCCATTCCCAACGCGCAGATCTACCTCCCCTTTAGCCAATCTTTTACTTCTCTTTAGATCCTGCATATTTCGACAAATATGAGATCCACATCCAGTATCTAATACCCATGATGTAGAGACAGTTAAATTGACATCTACAACAAAAATACCTGGTGGTGGTGGAATCACTATTCCAAGCCGCTTGTCCTCCAGATATTTTGGGCAGTTCCTCCTCCAGTGTCCAGGTTGACTACAGTAGTGACATTCACCCTTAGTCACGACCTTGGCAATCCCACCAACAGGCTTAAGGGCTTGTTCCTTGGACTTAGCAACTGACTTGCCTTTGCCCTTGGAGGAAGAGGCAAACTTTTTACCCTTTCCTTTATGCACCATCATAATGGCCTTGCCCTTACCCTTGTTGATGCTCTGTTCAGCCGTCCTCAACATGTTGAGCAAATCTGGCAGTGGTTTAACGATCTCGTTCATGTTATAGTTCATAATGAACTGTCCATAACTCTCGGGCAACGATTGCAACACGAGATCGGTTGCCAACTCTTGGCCGACCGGGAACCCAAGCCGGGCGAGATTCTCCAAGTACCCGATCATTCGGAGTACATGGGGTCCCACCGGGTTCCCTTCTGCCAGATGACATTTGAACAGTGCCTTTGAGACCTCATACCTCTCTACCCTCGCCTGCTCTTGGAAGAGCTGCTTTAGATGTTCGATCATATCGACAGCATTCATGTTCTCATGTTGCTTCTGAAGCTCAGAGGTCATGGTGCAAAGCATTAGGCAGGCCGCATCATTAGCGTCATCAACACGCTTTTGATACGCCTTTAAGGCAGCAGGTGTCTGATTCTCTGGACCTTCTGGAACTTGCTCCTCTATTGCGTACAGCTTCTTCTCTTGCTTGAGAACAATTCTCAAGTTTCTGTACCAATCGAGAAAGTTGGTTCCTGAGAGCTTGTCCTTCTCAAGGACAGATCGTAGGGAATGTTGTGAACTCGATGAGTTGTTTGCCATTTGGAATTCTACAAAAAGGAAAATACGCAAGTTTTAGTATTTGTGAATTTTTTGACTATATTTAATAATGGCTAGTTTATTAAATATAGCTCCCACTATTTTACTACGGATTAATAACCCTCAAGATATTAATGCGGAAAATATCCTTATATTTTCTAGTGGGCCAAGATCCATCTTTTCATCTCCTTATGAGCTTGCTTTGGCAAGTCACCCATAATTCGATTACTTCTTAGGTAGGAACAATTCCAATTGCATCCCATATGCAACTCTTGGTTCAATCGGGCAAATAACTCCTTATTTATCCATCCATATGGATAATCCCAATTGATTGCCTCTAGGTTTCTTAATCAAATTAATAGCCTAGTTGTGTTCAACCTCTTATCTAAACAATTGCACATTGTTACGTGCCATCGCATTCCATCATTATGAACCAAGTCGCCATGCTTTGGCACGCACGAACTTGATAAATAATGATGATAATGAGTGTTTAAATAACGAGAAGGCAAGAACACAATATTTTAAAAATTTGAGGGATTTTTCAGTTTTAATTATTTTGTTGATCAATATCAACTAATCTATCTATTTGAGTTTGGGCACAACTCCAAATAATAGATCCGGGTTGTCTAATTATCTTATTATCCTAATTGCATGCATCATCCATACACCAACCACACAAATAATAAGACAATAAATAAACAACCACAAAACAGAAATTAAACGTGATGTGGATATGGCCTTTTCTAGACTAAGATAATTCCAAGCCAATGGAATTATCTATGAACCCTAAACAAACACATCTCCATGCGTCTTGATCTTTTGGTCCATCCTTCATAGTCATGTGGAATGCTCCATGCTCCATGCTCCATCTTTTGTGGCTCCTTTGGCTTTGGGCTTCTTTTCTCCAATCTTGGCTAACAATCTACTTTATCTAGCACTAGCTAATATCTATTCTAAATAAAATAAATCTCACAAGTTGAGAAAAAAAAATGGCACGCAGGCCATAAAACCCTAATTAATTATTACAATTAATTGATCAGCTCGCAGGCCGTAAAACCAAACCACAAAATTAAACATCCACATCAAACCACATCCTAAGGCCATATCCAATCACCATGCGATTTGCACATAAACAGTTAAAATCCAATTTTAACGCGCTTGGTCAATTTTAATTGATTTTAGGATTTCTAGGGTTAAAACGGTCCATGGGCCCAACAATCCAATTGCCCGGGCCCAAATAAGTGAACCATAAAGCCCTAGGGCCGGCCCGGCCCAAAACCCGCAAGCTATGCCCGCGGGTTAGGGCCGCCCGCCCCCTTAGGGCGCCAAGCTTGGGCGGCAAGCAAGGGGGGGCGGCTCCCTAGGGGCCGAACCTTCCTTGTGGAGGTTGTTTCCAAAACAACCTCCTTGCTTGGAGCCCAAGTTTGGTTGTTTCCTTGTTGTGGGAGAACTCCTTCTTCCCCAAGGATGCCCAAACCCTAGATCTATGATCCTAAAATTTCTCAAACTCACCAATTCATGCATCCAATGCAATAATTGGGTCTTGTTATGATTAATTCTTTGACAAATTGCATCCAATGCTTGATTTGTCTTGTTTTACGCGATAAACAACAAATTAAGGTGTAAAACAACAAGAATGTAACACATAAACTACGTTTATGCTCTATGACCTGTGGCTCTGATACCACTGTAGGGTTTTGATTCATGGATCGCGCAAACGGAAGCATAATCAAACAAACAACCATGCAAAACCCTCCAAGGATCACAAGTCTAGATGCATAACGATAGTGAAGGTAAGAAATCATAAACACACCTTTGGGTTCTCCTTGATGACTTCAAACGCGAATAGTGTCACGTTCTCTATAGTTGATCCACGCCTAGAGTTGTTCCTAGATCTCCAATCACCTTGGTGCTAGCCCGGATTGAAAGGAGGGTGAAGAAATCACGCAAAACGAAGCACCAAAAGGGGCTCGGCCCTTTGTGGCGTCGGGGACAAGGGGGCGGCGGCAAAGGGGGCGGCGTCCCTCTTTGTGGCTTGCTCTCTCTCTCCTTTGTTCTCTCCTACTCTTGTTATGTTCTCTCTAGAGCATAAAAAGTGTGTAGGGAAGGAAGGAGGAGGGTCCTTTATATAGTCCAACAACTCCTTGTTAACTACCTAAAGGACTTATTCTAGTCCTACTAGAATTCAATTTAGTCCCTTCCTTGCAAATTAGTCCCTACTAAGTTTGCAAGGGTTTGCAAAGTGATCCTTCTAATTAATTAATCCAATTAATTAATTCCACAATCTAGTACAACTCTATATAGCGTGTGACCCCATAGGTTCTATCTAGTTGGTAGCAACTCTTTGCTAATATGGAGCGGTTTCTAGCAAAACATCCATTCTAGCCAACTAATAGAATAGTCATCTAGAAAACCTTGTACAAGTAATTGTCTCATCCCTTTGCCTCCATATCCGGATTGGACACGAGACATACAAGTCACACTCGTATATCCAATCCCTAGTTTCTCGATTCATGGAATAGCCTTATTCGTGCAAATAACATCAATATCTCATATATTGATTTATTTGAGTCTGGCCAGACATTCTATAAGCACTATCCTCGAGTGGCCTTGGATATTTGCTCCCGTTATGTGGGAGGGGCAAATCCTCTCTACGTCCACTACGATCTCTAAGCTTGCTTCTCATTGTATCCAGTACACGCCTTTATAACTACCCAGTTACGGTGTAGCGTTTAACGCTACCAAGATCACAATGATCCACAACTAGAATATCTAGTGACTTCAAGTCTAAGGATGACAATACCATTGTACCCGAGAAGCACTTGTGACTCAACATAACGTGTATGTAGCCTTCTCGGTGATGGGTCAATCCAGTGCAACATTCCGTAATGCACACCTATGTGTTGGATCGTGATATCTCCATATCAATCCAACCCCATACTAGTCTATAGATGATTGTCCCAATTAATCATTATACTTGACTAGGGATATTTAAGATAAACAACACAATTGTAAATCTAAGGACTTCATTATATTAAATATCCAATAAATAATAAATGAATTTCTAGCCAATTACAAATTCATACTAAACTAGATTGCCTCTAGGGCATCTATTCCAACAATAATATGCTATGCAACTTGACGATCGTGCCAGATATATTCGAGGAGATAAAAGAAGGACAAAAGGAGGATGCTTTCCTGCAACAAATTAAGGAAAAGATCAAGAACGGCGAAGCACACGATTTCAAGGTTGACGAAGACGGTAGCCTGAAGTTCAAGGGAAGATGGTGTGTACCTATGAAATGCGCGGAAGTAAAGGAAAAGATCATGAAAGAAGCCCATCATTCGCCCTATTCAGTACACCCAGGAGGAGACAAGCTGTATAAGGACCTGAAGAAGAACTTTTGGTGGAAGGGCATGAAGAAAGAAGTAGCGGATTTCGTGTCTCGATGCCTTACGTGTCAAAAAGTCAAGTTTGAACACAAGAGGCCAGGAGGGATGCTACAACCGTTAGATGTGCCAGTATGGAAATGGGATTCCATCTCGATGGACTTTGTTACAGGATTGCCAGTCTCGACTAATGGGATGAATCAGATTTGGGTGGTAGTTGACCGGCTAACGAAGACGGCAAGGTTCATTCCCATAAAAGACACGTGGGATATGGAAAAGAGAGCGGATGCGTACATCAAGAATGTGGTGCGATTACATGGAGTGCCGAGTTCAATCGTTTCGGACAGAGATCCAAATTTCTTGTCGCACTTTTGGAAGGAGTTGCAGAAGGCTATGGGTACAGAACTCAGATTTAGCACGGCTTTTCACCCAGCTACGGACGGAAAAACTGAAAGGACAATTCAGACGCTGGAGGACATGTTGAGAGCTTGTATCTTGGACTTTGGAGGATCATGGGTAGACAAGCTACCGCTAATAGAGTTCTCTTACAACAACAGCTATCACGCCAGTATAGGAATGGCTCCCTACGAAGCCCTTTATGGGAGGAAGTGCAGAACACCGCTTTGTTGGAGCGACATCAGCGAGACCATCATCCTAGGACCACAAATGATCGAAGAGTCGACAAACCAGATTCGAATAATCCAGCAAAGGATGAAGGCAGCACAGGATCGACAAAAGTCTTACGCGGACTTAAAGAGAAGGCCATTGGAGTTCAAGGTGGGAGACAAAGTATTTCTGAAAGTTTCCCCAACCAAAGGTGTCATGCGATTCAATCAGAAAGGAAAGCTAAGTCCCAAGTTCATCGGACCATATGAAGTATTGGAACGTATAGGGAAGGTTGCTTATCGTCTGAATCTTCCCAACAGCCTTGGCCGAGTTCACGATGTTCTCCATATCTCTCAACTCAAGCCTTACATTCATGACCCGAGTCACATCCTCGACCCTGAACCAGTGGAACTTGACCCGTCTCTTTCTTATGAGGAGCAGCCCATCAAAATTCTCGATCGGAAAACAAGGACTACCCGCAACAAGTCAACTACACTGGTCAAAGTTCTTTGGTCCAACCACTCACATGAGGGAGCTACGTGGGAAGCAGAAGCTGACATGATGAAACGTTACCCCCACCTATTTGACTAGAAACGAAAAATAAGAGAACCGAGGATGTAACCCTACGATTTTGTGCCCTTACGTTGTGCTAAACACCTGATCGTATTACATAATATGTTATGACATCCCATGTGCTTTCCATAACATTATTTGCGGATTTCATGACATGCATATATGTGCACTCTGTTACACACGAACCCTCGAATCCGATAGATGATTATTAGTAATAGTGTATAGTTGTAGCTTCGAGGACGAAGCTTTCTTTTAAGGGGGATATGATGAAATACCCTAAATTTGCGAATAGGGGGTGATTGTGCATTTTCTTAAAAGTATTTATTACCAAGTTGGGGGTTAACATGCCTTTTACCTAAACCAATATTTTATTACGTATTAATACGGTGTTTATACTAGTACTAATACGCGTATTTTTATACTCATACCCATACGATACAATACGTTATGTAATACGTATAAAATACTATACTATAATTATAATAATAATAATAATAACAACAACAAAAAAATATATAATAATAATAATAAAAATGAGAGAGAGAGTCTCCCAAAATTTTTTGCATCAGATGGTACATCTCTCACTTCCTCTCCTGAAACCCACATTCCCCAATACCTTCCCATCCCCCAACGTTTTTTTCTTCTTTTTTTATTCCCCTCCTTTCTCTTCTTAAACACCAGTTCTTCCTTCTCCTCCTCCATCACCCGACACCCACCATCACCACGGCCACCACCATCTTCGCTCCCTCTCTTCTCCCCTCCATCTCACCCCTGTCTCCCTCTCTGCCTCTCTGCCCAGGCGAGAACACAGCAGCAGCGGCAGCGGCATAAGGCCGCTGCCTTCTCCGACCAACCACCACCACTTCGGCCCGTCGTCTTTCTCACCCTCTCAGTCACTCCACCTCTCTGCCCAGAACCAGACGAAGAAAAATGAGGCAGCAGCAGTAGCAGAGCAGCCAAGAAAGCCCCACCGTCGCCGGTCGGCCATTAACGCCGGCGACAAGCTTCGGGGATTTGAACCCGAGGCAACCCAACCCCCTTTTGTCGATATTTTCGAACTCCTGAGCCTCCAAGGACCACGACGAAACATTCAAACGTGACCCGAAGCAGCCGAAGCAACCACGTCGACCGCCACCGCCGAGCTCGCCGGCGGCGAAGCTTAGCCCGATCAATCCGGAGCCACCCACCTTCGTATAGCTGTTCCAATCAAAGCTTGGAGGTCCTAGGAGACCATTGGACGCATCCAAACAAGCCCAGACCGTCGGAATCACCGGCGACGAAAAGATCGCCGGCGACCCACCGACGGGAAGCTCCACCCGTTCCGTTTGTCAACCGTTTCGCTCGATTTTTGGCGCGGGTAAACTCTAAATGACCTCTTGAATTGTTTTTGTCCATCAAAATTTGATTTTCGCTAGCTTTGATTCATGTTGGAATTAGGTGGGTTGGGTGAGAATGAGTTTTGCCGTGAAATTGACCAAGTGGGGTGTTTTTTGTCGTTTTCAGAAACTTAGGGGGGTAGTTATTGTAAATCCAGAACCTATTATTTTCTCTTGGGGGTTGTTTATGTCATTAAAAGAAACTGTTTATATAATGGTTTATCTAACAAGCAATTTACTAAGTTATTATTAATAAATAAATTTAATGAATTAGTAACTTATTACTAAAATAGTTTTGTTAAAATAAATACTTGCTATGCAATTTTTGTATGTTTTTCCTAATAAGCAAATTGTAAATTTCGAGTCTTGTTTCCTTCATAAACGGTTATGTTAATTAGTTTATAAACTATATTATACAACCAATTTATTTAAAAGAGTTTTATTAAAATAAATGGGCTATAACAAATAATAGTATGCCTTCCTAAGAACAAAATTAGTTGTTTAGTATTCGGCTTATTTAAATGAAGCAAATAAATAAATATATCATTAATCACATGTTAGTAATTCTTTGCAATAGAAATATACGAGTTTCATGACTTGATAAATAATTGAATATTTTATAATAAAAAAAAATGTATTTTAGAATGGTAATTAAACTTGTTTCCTATTAAAATGTGATAGTTATGATAACTACTATCTCTTATTGTTCCATATTTAAATAAATGTCATTCTTTATAATTAATAATAAGTGCTTAGAAATTCTCCCACAAAATAGTTGTCACAATAAACTTTTAATTAGCTTGAAGCTCTTTTATTGTCCTCATAAAAATATTCCATAAATGACTATGACTTATAAATAATAGACTTGTTATTAATAAGTAAATTCCATAAATTATATTAGGGTACCATTAGATGGGGGGGGGGGGAAATTAATTGGGGCACACTTTCGCATTGCATATAGAACACGGTTGCATTTGTCGAATGAATAAGCCATATGTATTAATTAGGATTTATTTGCGTATTTGTAGACACCCAATTCGTAGGCGACGAGTTTATCGAGTACGAGTACTAAGACCCCGCTTGTAGCACGTGTACTACGCTACTTGTTTCGGTAAGTTCATATGTACAACACCTTAACTGTCAAAATGTGAATTTGGCGTGCGTTGCTTTCAAATTACTGTCTTGCTATACCTCTTGACTTGGAAATATTTTGATCACATATTGAGGTTAATTATTTGAGAACTCTTTGAACATCCCGTTTGGAAAATATGCGATTGCGATACGATCTTTGAATCAAATGATATGGTGGTGTAATAACGGTTGAATAATGCACTATAATATAAATGGGGCGATGTACAGAGGATGTGCGTGGAGGCTAAGGCCGGAGGCGCTTTCATGCGAACCTCCTCGGGTGATAATCCTACGAGATTACATACCCGGCCCCCGTGTTTGATCGTCATACACCGAGGTGATACGGTCACGGGGTTATATAAGGCGTGAAAACTATGGAGTACTACTTATGCCTGTGTGGGTCACTACGGTATAGGGGTGTCGACACTTAAGGTCTCATAGTTATGGTTTGAGCGGGGTAGCGTTGGGTTACCCACAACGCTCGGGGTGAACCGGGATTTGTGATATCCCACGATGTACCCCTGTTGTGATATTATTGCATCGTGACCTCTCTGTGGACATTCGTTACCCGCTGGTCTCTTATACGTCCAGCTAAACTAATGATTAAAAATGTGGAATCAGTTATTGATACAGCTCATGTGGGTTTACTCCAGTTTTACATGTTGATTACATAATCGTGTAGCCAAAACTCGTTTTACATGTTGTAGTATGATTCTTACTCAGTTTTTACTGACTTAAAATTTTTCTGCGGTCGGCTTTTGCTATTTCAAAACCCGCAGGTTACCAGGAGGGGGACGCTCACGACTACTGATGGACTCATGCTATGAACACCTAGTGTTTCACTTAGTATCTCTATTTCACTAAATAATGTACTTTAATCTTTTCAGACTCTGTCACTATGCTACCTTTTAATTTGTAATAAATTATGTTGTGGATTATCGATGACCGTACTAACTGTGAACCGGCGACCCTCCTCCGTTCCCAATGGGGTTTACCTCCTCGGGCGGAGGCACCTTTCCAAATGTACGGTTCGGCCGGCCGTATGATTTGGGGGTGTTTCACTTGTCTAATCCGAACCGAACGCAGTTGAAGACGTGTACTCGAAAGAGTAAGCTGGTCCATCATACCCATCGATCGCCTTTGTGCGTAAAGCTCGAGGATACAATAAATGTAGTCAAGAATGCCCTTAAGTACAATTTATATATCATCGATTGATTAACATAAATCGACATTATGTGCCACTTGAGACGAGAACAGATAAAAAGAGAAGTCACTGTAATGTCAAAGAAACTACATTGTCGTTAATAACAACAATCGTAACACTAATCGTCGAAAGAAGACAATAAATTCAAATTTTAGTGTGGCACTCAAAGTATTAGTGCGCAGTGCACAATATAGCATGACAAAGAAGCCATTATAAAGATACATGATCGAGAGGGAGATCAGACCACACCACGCGGGTTCCCTCGAGAGTGGAATGATAAATGGTGTGAGCTTGCAGAAATATTGTGATAATAATTACAACTTATGTACGACGCGTTGTATTTAAAATGGTATGCGGCTATTTACTACATATATATTTTAAAATAGAACAATTGACACTTAACTGCATGCACTAAAGCGTCAGGAGTGTCAAACTGCATGGTAGTTAAGTGTCAGTTGTTCTTTAAAATAAGTAATACAACGGAATATAAATGCAATTTGTTCGGTTGTGGTATAAAACATCTTATATAGTACCACCTCCGTTCCCTCTCTTCCTTCCTATTTTTACTTTTACCACTATTTACTAGGTCACTGTGACCCGATGATTTGATTAACAAAATGGTGCAAGAATTTGATAATTTTTTCGAGGTATTGTTGAGTAAACTTTATTTTACAACACTATGAAAAAATTACTAAACAATTGCAACATTGCAATCCAAATACCGATTACGGGTAAAAAAGTCCAAGTGGGGAGGAAGAGAGGGAAGTGACTACGTAGTACCACTCCGTTTCTTCTCTTTCTCCCCCTTTCTATTTTCGTCTGTTTCCTCTCTTTCTCCCCCTTTCCTCATTTGGTAAGTTTTTTGTTGCAAAAATACTATTTTGCCCTCCAAGCAATACCCCACCTTTTCATTTCCCAACACAATTTTTACTCTAAAGAAAAACCTTACCCATCTTTCTTCCCTACTTTTCATTACTACCGCACAATACAATCTGCACATTTTGAGAGGATAGACTTGAGAGGATAGAGTCAGATGGTTCTAGAGAGAGAGAGAGAGAGAAAGAGAGAGAGAGGAAGAAGGGGACGCGAAGAAGGGAACAGACGGCGATGAAGGGGACGATCTCGACAGCGGCGCTGGCGATCTCGATGGCGTTCTCGACGGCGATGGGCGTTTCTTGCTCGACGGCGATCTCAAAACTGCGAGAAAGAAGGGGACGAAGAAGAGGACCGATGAGGGTTTCTTCCTCAACGGCGGCGCTGCTGGTGGTTCTCGACGGCGGTCCATTGCAGCGGCGGCGGCGGCGACCCAGGTAGCTTCGGATCTGTATCTCTTCTTCGTTTTTGGCCTTTTCTTTTCTCTGATCTTTCTCCATGTTTTGATTTCTCTGTAGATCTGCTAATAAAGTTGATAAAGATGGAGGAGCAGATCCACAAAAGTGTCCACTTCTTCTTCTTCTTCAATTTGTAATATTTTTCTTTGTTATGAAATTATACTCTTTGTCTGTAAATTTGTTGTTGGATTTGATATTGGATGATGTTGGTAGAGTTGTGGTGACTGGTTGTGGTTGTGGTTGTTGTGGTAGAGGGAGAGAAGGAGAGAGAGAGGGGACAAAAGACAGAGGGGTAACAGGGTCATTTGGCCTTGTTTCTTAATTGCAGCGCTTTCTCCAGGGGGGAGAAAGAGAAGAAACAGAGTGGTATGAATTAAGGTACAGATAAAACTTGAGGTCCAAAACTTACCTCCTAGCTCTTAGCTCTAATTGACTCTTAGTGAGCTGATATTTACTAGTCCACAAGCTAGTTGTTCACCTGTATTTGACTCAAGGTCCTCATTTCATCAAATTTTATATTAATATATACTAACTTATCTTTTCTCAAAAAACAAAACAAGATTAGTAGTTTGTTAATTCATATGATTCAAGACACTGTCGGCCTAACAAAAGTTGACCCATCAACTCTATCCGAAAACATTAGTGGTGCAACACTATAAATGATGAAATGTTTGACCTTTTATAACTTGAATCACATAGGGCCATGCTACCAAGTTCTTAAATGTGTTACTCTATTCTCCCAAAAAATAAAAAAAGAAATTGTGTAACTCTTTCCTTGTTCTGTTTTTTGTGATGGAACTCTTCCCTTGTTCTTTAGACGCTTATATATATATTTATAAATGTATCAGAAGGAAAAAAAAAAAGCACACTACTTACACACAAGAAATTATGTTTTCTAAAAAAAGAGTTATGTTGTGAAGATGATGTGAAAATGTGATATATATATATATATATATATATATACATATGCTTACCATAAAAAAGGTTTAGGAAACATTATTCACGTAAACTAATAATGTGTTTGGTTTCGTACAGTATTCATTCAGTATTAAGGTATAAATAGTTCAATCCAGCTAATACCCTCATGTTAGAGGGTACTAATTTGGTGTATTAAACACAATCTTTTCACTATTTAGTACTGGTATTAAAATTAGTCCAGAACAACCAAACACAATATTAACTAATACTTGGACTATATTTAGTCCCAATCCTAGCTAACACCGCTAATACTAAAAAACCATACGTACCCTTAGACCAACTCCAACGGTGTGCTTCGGCGCGCCTGGGAGGTGGATTAGCGAATCCAACGGAGAGGGGGCGGTGGAGGAGGAGCCGACTAATCAGGCGAAACGGGCGCGGTGGCGGGTTCGGCGTGCACGCCCCTGCCCCACCATTGGAGTTGTTGCTGCGGCGGAAATCGTGGGGGAAGCGTCCGTATGTTGATTGATTTTGTTATTTTGGTAGTTATATCGAAATTTTCGAAACTAGATGACAGATGGTAGGAGAAGATGGGGAAGAAATTGGAGAAAATGTAGGGGTTGTTCACTGCTACCGGGATTAGGATCCCCTCCAGCTCCTATCATCGTCCAGCCCCTCCAGCCTAATCTAGGCCGTCGAAAAATTCATGATTATGACACGTGACATCTCTGTTAATGGAGCCTTAACGGCGTTATTTCTACCTTTGCTATCACTTACCGCCTCAAAATCGACCTTCCCTCTCTTATCTCTATCTCCTTCTAATCTCTGATCAACCTCATCTCTACTGAAAGATTTGAGACCTGTGGCACCTCGTCCCGACGTGCTTCACCGTTGGGGTTCTTGAACGTGATCTTCTTCCTCGACGAATCGCTGCTACTTTCGATCGGAAATTTCACACAGGTGAGATTTGCGAAACGGAATCTGCAAACCCAAGGGCCTCTCTCTCTAAAAACTAAAACAGTTTTGGGGATGAGACGTGATTTTCAGCAATAAAATTTCTTAATTCTCCCGGAGTTCACACGAGCAAACACTTAGAGTTAGATTAACCAGTCGGAACCCATACCAGATAATTCACCACAAATGCTCTGTTTCAAAAAATCACATCAAAAATTGGAAATTTGTGTTCACGAAAGAAGGTTGTCTTCTTTTGGATTCTCTAATGGGAAATTGAGTTTTAATTGCATGTTTTGATCTGCAACTAGGTTTTAATCTTTTCTTGGTAGTCCCTTTGGTTGGAGAGAGAGAATCGTGGCGACGGAGGTAAGGTCGAAGGGTTGATGTAACGCCGTTAAGCTACTATTGACGGGATGCCACATGTCATAATCTTAACGGCCTAGATTAGGCTGGAGGGGCTGGACGATGATAGGAGCTGGAGGGGATCCTAATCCCTGCTACCGTTGATTTTGTTTATTTTTTATTTTTTATTTTTGTTGTTGTTGTTGAGTTGATAAGATTTGTTTTTGAGATAAGATTTGTTGTATATAGTAACAATCTTTTTTTTTTATTTGCAAAAAAAGAAGAAGAAAACAATCGTATTTTTGAGGAACTATAGTAACAATCTTTTACCAGTTCATCATTTTATTTATTCACATCTTCTAGTTTTTTTCTTATTTGATTGGTTGAGAAGATTTGTAATTTTTTTTGAGGAACAGAAGATTTATAGTTTTAGTAATTATCTATACCAATTTATCTAACAAGATTAATACTTAATAGTTAACTAAATTTTGATTTATTGGTTGTTACAAATATTATTGGTTGTTACAAATAAAAATATCATTTTCTTAAATTAATATGTTTTTAATTATCATTTTAAAAATAATTTTATTATTGCAAATTAATAATTATATATGAATAATCAAATATAACTAATTAATTAATTATAAAAAATGTACAATGATAATGTAATTAAAATAGTTGAATAAAATAATAAATAATATTAGGCGGAGGGGGTAGGGGAGACCTCCACTGTTGGAGGGTAAATGGCAATTTTGTGAATATTAAGAGGTTAAATGGCAATTTTGTAAATAAAAAGCGGAGTGAAGATCCCATTGGATACCACTATTCAACAATTTCTTAATCAGGTTCTTTACATCTCCAACCCTATGTAGGGAAGAGGATGGGGATGGAGAAAACATATAAAAACACACGATTCATGTCCAACCTTATGAGGGGATAGGGAGGGGGTGCTATGGGGAGAAGAGCACCCCTTCCCCACCCCTTCCCTTCACATAGTTGTAGACGAGTAGTAGTTTATGGGAAGGAGAGGAGAGGGGAAAAATGGTGGACCCGTGAGTGGGAGGGGGAGGACGAGGGGTAGGGAGAAAAATGCATGGATTAGAGATGCCCACAATGTGTTGTTTATTTGGGCCACCTCATTGAAATCTTGGTGATATGGTACCAGCCCGTCCCAACTCTTTCTTCCCATATGACTTTTTTGACTCGTATCTGGGTCACTTTGACCGGATGATTTGGATAGCAAAATAATATGATTTTTTGATAATTTTTTTCACCATATTATAGAGCAATTTTTACTCTACGACACCATGAAAAAATTATTAAAAAATTACACTGGTTTGCTATTCAAATCACCGGATCAAAGTGACCCAGTGAATAGTGACAAAAGTCAAATTGAGAAGAAAGAGCTGGGACAGAGCTCTTTACAGGGACAATTGCAATTAACCTAAAATATACTACTCTGTCCCAACTCTTTCTTCCCAATTTGACTTTTGTCACTATTCACAGAGTCACTTTGACCCGGTGATTTGAATAACAAACAGATGTAATTTTTGGATAATTTTTTCATGGTGTTGTAGAGTAAAAGGTGCTCTATAATATGGTGAAAAAATTATCAAAAAGTCGTATCATTTTGCTATCCAAATCACCCGGTCAAAGTGACCCAGATACGAGTCAAAAAAAGTCAGATGGGAAGAAAGAGCTGGAACGGAGTGATAATAGCTGTAGTGTACCCCATGATGGCATGATATTATACTGTAGTGAAAGGGAAAGGAGAGTAATTTTTGCCGGGAAAATCAGGGAAAGGAGAGTGTTTAGGGTTTAAAATTTCTCAACGGAGTAGTGGCTCGCACACTTCGAAGTGGATTCCGTCAATGGAGGAGTCCAATCGCTTTCATGTAAAGCTGTACCTGCTACATTCTCTGTATCGTCGTCGTCTATATTTATCCTCGCAGAGAGCTTCACGGAACACCACTAGGTTTCAGAGCATTACTCGGCGATATAGTCAGTCCCCGTCGATTCTCTCTCTCTCGTCCTTCTCCTAATCGGACATCTTTTTGTCTGGTAATCTCTCTCCCTCTCTAGCTCTTCTGGTTCATTATTGTAAAATTTTTTCATTCATCGTCGTTGAAATTGTTGTGATAGTGCCTGATTTTGTGCATTGTGATTCTGATTCTCCATGAAGTTATCATTTTTTTTATATGCACATTCCTATGCAATGTTTTAATTGATTATGTGCATTGTGTTTCGTTCATCATTGTTGTGGTAATGTCTGATTTTGTGCATTGTGATTCTGATTCTGATTCTCCATGAAGCCATCGTTTTTTCCCACATTCCTGGGCAATATTTTAATTGATTATGTGCATTGTGATTCATTGTTGTGGTAATGTCTAATTTTGTGCATTGTGATTCTGATTCTCCATGAAGTTGTCGGATTTTGTTTGATTCTGTATATTCTGATGCAATGTTTCAATTGATTATGCTTTTGGTACTAGTTAGTGCGTGTTTGGTTCGTGATGTTAATCTCATCTGCCAAAAAAATTAATCTCGTTTGTTTCGTAAGTTTTTCGAGCCAGATTTTAATTTAAGTCGGCTAATAATCTGCAGATTATTTAATCTGCAATTATGGAGATTTTTTAGGTATAACGTCTGATATACTCGTTAATGCATGAATTTTGGAGATTTCGGAGATTATATAATCTCTGATATACTCGTTAATCTCCGATTATATAATCTCCTATCATCTCGTTAATGCATGAATAGTTTCTTTGTGCAAATGCATATCATCCTAGACGTATCACAAAAATAAAGACATTTATTGTAAATTTGGTAGTAAAATCTACCGGTTTTGCCAAACGCAATTACATTTTAATTCCAGATTTTCACGGCATGCGAAACAGTTTTCAAATTATAATTTCATCCTGCTTATTCACCCCAGATTATTTTCATCAGATTATTGAGATTTTAAGTTGGAACCAAACAGGCTAAGTAATGTTTTCTGAACAATTTGTTCAATGACACATGGAACTGTGTGGTGAGGGTAATGTTTGATGCCGTAGGTTTATCGTGGTTAATGTGATCCTACTTGTGTTTCTTATGAAAGTGTATAATATTTGAAGAGTATTGATTTCCTTTCTTTTTCCTGGTTTAGTGTCTGGATCCGTGAATTCTGACTTTGTTAGTTACAAGGATTGTGGATTTTCATTTTACAAGAATGGACATTTAAAATTTTGAAACGACTAGACTGTAATGAATTCTTAACAATCTTTGAATACATGTGGCTAAGAATGCACAAGCTATTTCGTTTCTCCGGTGGTAGTAGGATCAATTTGTCCAACCAACAATACAAGGGCTTCGTGTTGGTATTTTCTTATTTATAGATTGCTTTTGGTTGATTTGAGTTCAACAAGAATCTATAAATCTAGTTAATGAAGATCAAGGCTCATTTCTCACTTGTTTCAATCCGTATGTAAATTAATCAGTTTTGCACTCTTTTTTTGTTCTGAAGTCTCTATCCTTTATCTTGAATGTTAATCACAGTATCTTCTCTGGAAACTGGATCAGGTTTTGCATCCTTGTTTTAATCAAAATAAATATGCACAACTAGTGCTTTACAATCAACTGTTGAGGCCTAGCTGCTTTGTGATGATTTTGAATGTTTCATTTTCAACATGTCCTCGACTGACTTTTTCTTTTTCTTATAGATGTAGGCAACTCGCAAAGACATACAATCTGGCATCTCCGTACTTTTCTACCAAGTAAATTTAGCAAACTTCAATCATGAGTGACATAATGTCTGGACCGCTTGAGCGACCAATGAAGCCTGGTAAATATTTGTTTGTAGCAATGAACTTTAATTCATTTTCTTTAGCTGAGTTTGATTAGAACTATTGGTAGACACTAAATCTGTTTGTTTTCAAGTGTTCATTGAACTCCAATATTGCAACCATAGGTACCCTGTATTTGTGTTTTACTCGTGAAGTTGTTACATTAAAACAAATTTTTACTTGTGAATTTGTTATCACCGTTAATTGGAGTGAGTTGCGTAGATCAATCTGTTGACATATTCCGTAGGAAATATTATCAGTTCATAATCACGACTTGGAGTTGCCTCCACCCAGTTCTCCTTGGTTACTTCCTGTTTCATTGGGTGTCCTGTGCTTGCATTCTGTATGGAACAAATGATTTATCTTTTTACCCTTCCGAGAGGAGCAGTTAAGAACTTGACCAGGCACCCCAAATAAATATCCTGTGTAGGTCTCTGCATGTAATTTCATGACTTTGGAGGTTGAAAGTGTGATATGGTAATGATTGAGGAGTTACTGAACAACTCATAGTGATCCTGTGGGAAGTCAATGGAGGGCTCCCTAACGCTCAACACCATTCTCTCACTTTAGCAAAGACCAGTAACTACATCAGGGACGGACTAAGAGAGTCTTTCAATCATCCAACCCTTGATCTATTGGTTGGCAGGATATATGTTATGCTGTGAATATAGCTTTCATTATAACTGCGATCATAGACAAATCACATGGTTGTAGGTTCCTAGTTTACATATTGCAATCTTAGTTTGGTGAAATTTCTCACTAGTGGATCCGGAGTGAGACTAATTAAAGTTATCATATCAGCTTTTTTCTTCCCGGACTGAGATTTTCATCACCAGAAATGTAGTCCTTTGTATGGGTTTTACCACAGCAAACCCTCTTCTGGTTCCACCAAAACACAAGTTAAAGCCATCCTTATGGTGTGTGGTCTTTACAGTCAGTGCGTGTGCGTGTGCACGTGCAGGAGCTTGTGTTTTAAGCTTCGGAACTCAGTTTGAACAGTGATTAGACTTTCATATTCATTGTCATAGTTATATTGTTCAAGTGTCTTTCGTATTACATAACTTTGTGAAGAAACTCTGGGCTGATTTCCTCCGATTCATTACTACAGTATCTAGTTCATTGTTGTACCCACAGTTCTGCGGCATAATCTTATCTTGCAGTGTGGTACTTTCTTGTATTTCCGCTGTATACATTACCTCTCTAGTAAAACTTCAGGCCTGTTCTTCTAAAGCTGCTTTTCCCCTTTACGGCTGGCTAGCATCTGACAGGCAAATATTACCCATATACATTATATCAACTGAATCTTGCTTTCAGTGTACCTGCAATCAATTAGTGTGTGTGCGTGTGTGTGTGTGTGGTGTGTGTGTGTGTGTCTCCATATATGTATACACACACACTCACACATTGTAGTGTAAGGGATGCACAGTCACTGGTTTCCTTATAGGAATGATATGCATTTGAGGTAACATTGGTTTCCTAAATAAGTTTTCTTAGAAAGTTAGTACATGTTACTTGCGCACATATAGTTGGCAGCTTGTCCTTCTTTATGAGTTTTGTATTAACTTAAGTTATTGAGATTTGTCTTTACCATCGTGTGTTTATAGGTCTATCTGACATTGAAAACTCTGAGGATGAGAGGAAGACAAGACTTGGGTCTCTGAAGAAGAAGGCAATTAGTGCCTCAAGCAAATTTAGGCATTCATTTACAAAGAGGGGTAGGAGGCATAGTAGGGTTATGTCTGTTTCATTTGAAGACGAGCATGATGCAGAAGAATTACAGGCAGTGGACGCACTCCGTCAGGCTCTTTCCTTAGAGGAAATGCTACCTGCCAAACTTGATGACTATCATGTGTTGCTAAGGTTTGTCAAGCTAATTGTTTACTTGTCAATGAGCCGGAGCTGTGCATCTTTATATTTCGTCGTGTTTCAAATTTTATAATAACATGCCATTGGGAAAAGTGTCTCTTTAACTTTCTACTATCAAGTATTTTGTTTAAACATATCCATACAAAAGTTGCTTTGAAAATATTGGTACGACTTGTTACAGTAAAAAGATGACGAGTAATCTGTATTAGTTTGTAGCTTCTGTCTGGTTTAAGCGTCTGATGAGGTAAGGATGATTTTTCCACGGTTCATGAACGATCCTAACAATAGGATGTTCTTGACCCACAGTTTTGTTAGAACACTCTGCTCTAAACACATTTTTCTCTTCTGTTGCATAAATAGCACTATTTGGAGATGAAACTGTTAATATTTAAGCTTTTACTGCTGTATGATAACCAGGTTCCTGAGGGCCAGGAAATTTGATATTGAGAAAACTAAGCAAATGTGGGTTGATATGATCCAGTGGAGAAAGGACTTTGGCGCTGACACAATCATGGAGGTATTGAAGTATTGTAATTCTAGCCGGAATGGTTCCGCGAGTGGTAGTAGTCTCTCTTTACTTACCATTATGAACATTTATTCTTTTCTCAGGATTTTGACTTCAAAGAAAGAGACGAGGTCCTAGAATACTACCCACAAGGATATCATGGGGTTGATAAGGATGGGCGCCCTGTTTACATTGAAAGACTTGGCAAAATTGATCCAGTCAAGCTTTTGCAAGTCACAACAATAGACCGCTATTTGAATTATCATGTGCAGGAGTTTGAGAAAGTCTTCGCTGTCAAGTTCCCAGCTTGTTCTATCGCAGCAAAGAAGCACATAGACCAAAGCACTACTATTTTGGATGTCCAGGGAGTGGTAAGAAAAATTTCTCTTCGAAGAAACAATGTAATCATATGGATACATGGTCATAAAGTATGACAATAATACATAAGTTGTTGATGTGCCTGGAAACATGATCAAAATGAACAATAGAATGCTTCTGCCTCAGCATCTTGGCTATCGCAAGCTGGTAGTTGTCAAAGGATGGTAGTAAAAAAACATGATTTGCACCTTGAAGACCCATCATGAAATCCGATAGGTTATGAAACAACTTGCAAACTGTGACTTCTGATCCATGATATTATAAATCCTTGTGTCACAAGGGATATCAAGTGGTTATATAACAACCTGCACTCTATTTAAGTTCTTACTGTGGGTCTTTTGTTCTCAAGGAATTCAGTGGATCAGTAAGGATTTTTTAAACGGTGAAATAAAAAGAAGAAAAAGCTGCTCCCTTGAGACTATTTGAGATTATAAACCTCAGTTAAAGAAACATGTCTCATGGCCCAAATTGACATGGACTAACTGATGCCTCAGGGACTAAAACATTTCAGCAAGACAGCGAGAGAGCTTATTCAGCGGATCCAAAAGATCGACTCCGACAATTATCCAGAGGTACTTCCTTATCTATTTTACCGAGTTCCATTGAAAAACCTTCTTCATAGGACATCTTCATGTGGTTAACAGCGATCTAGCTTATGCATCAAACTCTCCGTCAAATCATCTTACTGGCATAAGTTTTCTAATACTTAATTCTTTCCTTCTTGTAGACTCTATGCCGTATGTACATTATTAATGCTGGTTCTGGATTCAGGCTCCTGTGGAACACTGTTAAAACATTTCTGGACCCTAAGACTGCTGCGAAGATACAAGTATGCCCTTTTTGTGAACCCACTGTGTAATTAAATGATTTTAATGAAGTTATAAGCTTTCATAGATGTTATATATTTTTTTTCTGCAGGTTCTGGGCAACAAATATCAGAGCAAGTTACTTGAAGTAATTGATTCAAGGTAACATCTTATTTATTTTAATATTACTAAAAAAATCTCATTATAGTATTCCAACCTGTTTCACTGTTAGTCTTTACAAGTGTAACCTTTTTTTTACCTCAAAGCATAAGTCAATAAGCCTCTTGCTTGATAGTGGTCTTAAAAAATTCAGGCCATCCTTGCTGAAGTTGTTTCATCCTTGATTTTTCTCAGTGAGCTACCAGACTTCATGGGTGGTACGTGCACTTGCACGGACAAAGGTGGGTGTATGCGCTCGGACAAGGGCCCATGGAATGATGCTGACATAATGAAGGTGTTGCCTATTTCCCCTAGCAATACTCTTTTCTGTAAATCGTCACTTCTTTGTATGATTAAGCATGTTTTAGATGCTTATGAATGTTATATTTAAATTTGTTTCCCTAGATGGTTTACAGCGGAGAAGCCAGGTGTTCAACTAGAATTTTGATTCCAGCCATTGAAGAGAAGACAATTCCTGAAGATGAGAGTGCACAGATGATGGTATTTAAAACCTATTTGGTTTGAATCTTTGAAGTTTTGTATGCTTGGTTTTGCTTATAACTGAATGCTGACTAATTCTTACAATACTATATAGAGTGTGAAGAAATGTGATCCTTTCAACTATGAAGGCGCTCGTAACATGGATGATATGCGTTCACACTCTTCTAGGATGCAAAGAGGGTGTATATCACATTCAAATCTCTCTCCAGTCAGGGAAGAAGTAAGTTATCTACAATTCTATTACATATAAATGGATTATTTGTTTCTAATGATGATTTTTAGTAGTTTCCCTTTGCGCTGACTTAATGGTGGTTTGATTGATCACCCTGGCTGTTTTTTTCTTAATTCTCTGCCTTAGTTGTCATCTGTTGTAGTTAGTTTCTTGTTTTGCCATTTAGATTATGTTAATGACCTACCAATTTCTCCGTAGTTCATTTTTTTGTTTCATAGGAGTAAAAAGTTGACTGCGTTAAAGGTGACAAGTAGAAAGTGCCACATTCTGTTGAAAAATGAACAGAAATTCGAGATAGCCTGATGGCGGACACAAATAATTGTTAGAATAAAAGATGAATTCGTTATAGCGGAACAAAAGGTTTATCGAGCAGATAAAGTTTCAATGAGTTTCATGTGGAAAAGATCTTTCGCAAACAGAGAGATTTTGACTATTATAGAAGTCCAGGATTTATGATAATGTCTACGAATATTTTAGTGGAAAGGATCATTTCTTATCTATCTTTGTTCTTAATAAAATTTGTATGCATATTTTTCTGTAGCTGAGGAAAAGTTGAATTTATCTCTCTGCAGTCTGGTTCCTCTGATAGTGAATCTTCTCCAACTGTTGACAAGGCTGTGGCAACTTGGCAGAAAGCTTTGCCAAAAGATAACATCACTCTCTCTAAAGGTAAATTTACCATTTTCCACTAGTTCGTTGGATGGGGAGGGGGGGGGGGGTCTCAGTAGCTTGTCTTCGTAATGATATTACGGAGTCTTTGTACCTCTTAAACAGTTCTCGCTGTGCTTTGCCGATTCAACTAATCTGAAATCAATAGCACTGAATCGTCAAAAATCTCAATAACCTTATTGCTCTAACCAGGACCCACATCACTCGCCAAATTTCTTATATTTTTCCTTTCTAAAGCCATAAAAGCTCCTTTATTAATTTACTTTTGCAGGAAAATATCCTACCATGTTAGACTGTTAGTTATTCCATTTTTGAATTGTTACTGAGTCCACTGAAGTAGATGTCATTAACAATCTATAACAACTTGAATATGTACTGGTACATCAGTGGTAAGATGGGGGGCTTTATTGCACAAGTGCCACTATCATCTCCCCACTTTGATGCAGTTACAAAATATTTGCGCCTTATTTTCTTGCTTATTCAAGTAAACGAAGGGTTTGCAAAGGACATGGAAATTGTTAGCATTGCTATGTGCGTTCACCAGTTCATGTATCGAAAAGTTATTTACTTAATGTACTGAAAAGTTATGACCCAAATAACATATATTTTTGGAAATTTAGGCATTAGCATGGAGTATGATTAGAATAGTCCAATGTGTTGGTTATAGTCGTGTACATGTGGGATGTACATGTTTTGGTCACCGATAAACTTCTCTTTGCGCGTGTATAACAACCTATTTCTTCATCTTTTTTCAGCAGCCACCAACTCTTTTGCTGTCCAAAGTGCTTCCAGGCCTTCCCAAGGAGTAACCAATCAGATCTTCACAGGGATGATGAGCCTTGTAATGGGTGTCATCACAATGGTCCGATTGAGTCGCAACATGCCCAGAAAGCTCACTGATGCGACACTCTACTCCAGTTCCATGCTTGGTGCCGACCCAATGATGAAATCCCAGGTTCATCCGTACCAGTTACCAGCTCCATCCATCTCCAGTACCGAATTCATGTCCATGATGAAGCGCATGGCTGAACTGGAGGAGAAGGTGATTGTTCTCAACACGCCTCCAACCATGTCACCCCAGAAAGAGGAAATGCTGAATTCAGCTCTGAACCGAGTTGATGCCTTGGAGAATGAACTTGCATTTGCCAAAAAGGTATGCCCTAGTTACTGTCAATGTTTGCTACAGAGTTGGAGTAGAATAGCTAAGTGAATAATAGAATACTAAATCAGCCGACATCGACTGCATAATTTAAAGGGTAAAAGACACATTCACCCCTTCCAGTCTGGGAAAGGACTCTTTCACCCCCTTAGTGTGCCGAACTTTAGGAAACTTGCAGCCCATTTGTGACAGTGTTAGCCTGGAGTTGGGGTCTGCCACTAAAATAGTTTTCGGGACAATTTTGCCCTCATATTATGCAAAATGTAGGGATTACCAAGGGTATTAAAGACTTTTTGCATGATCCCGAGGGAGAATTTGTGTCCAAAACTATTTTCAGTGACGTTACCCCACCCCCGACTAACGCCTTTACATTACAATAAGAGAGCGTAAGCGAGTTGATGTTCGGCACACTGAAGGGGTAAAAGTGTCTTTTTGCAAACTGAAAGGGGTGAAAGTGTTCTTCATTCAAACCAGAGGGGGTGAAAATGTCTTTTAACCAAATTTAAAGGGAGGAGCAGTGGCTGCAGCCAAAGCAGAAAGTCCAAAATCTGTGAAATTGTATTTTTTTTTCACGTCTCTGACACGCCTGTAGACTTCATGGGCAAAGCTAGAGAACTACCAAGATTTCAAGTGTTTAAAGCTTCCTACTATATCGGAAAGGTTGAATAAAATCTATTTTGGGTGGAATACCACTTTGATATGACCTTATAAGTTATAGCCTTGCCAGAAATAAACCAACTCGAGAATGATTGAGCTGTATAAATACTTTTTAGAGTCAGTGTGCCGAAGATCCTCAACCTGCTGGCTAAGTATACTTGCTGAAAAGCCATAACAGACGCACCTTCGACAACTTTTAGATTGAGATGAAACTGGCAATTACAGTGATTTTTAATTTGCCATTGTTTATTCAGATTCCCAACTATTTAGCCTGCATTACATGAAACTCTTACCTTTAATTAGGGGCTAACTACGAGAAATGCTTTCATGCAGGCACTTGATGAAGCCCTTGTCCGTCAGAGTGAACTCATGGCTTATGTTGAGAAGAAGAACAAGAAGAAGAAGAGGTTTTTCCGCTTCTGAATGAAACCAGAATCCACTCGAAGAGACACATTTTGCTCTGAATTTTAGAACTTTGAGATGCTGAGAGATGTTTTAGAAGTACATATATATTCGGATGTCTTGTTACATATATACTGATGATGGGAGAGACATTTAGCCCCCTATGTATGTTGTTTGCCTGTCCATGAGACACATTGGTTGCCCTGCTTTTATAAGTAAATATTCTTAAATAATTGTCGAATGTTTGCCATAACTTCCTCTATTATACTTTGAATCACGTCTCTACCTATACTGGGTTTTTTAAAACACTGAAACTGGAAGATTGATGACTGTCCATAACTAGATTCACAGCAAGTCATGTTTCTTCCTAGTTATGTTTCATATGCACTTGAATACTCTGTTGGTGTGTAGGGCTTCAACTGGATGTATCTGAGATGAAAGTCCCAATTAAGAAAAATACACGAAAGCTAAACCAAAGTCACCCTTGGCTGGAATAGCTTGACATGTCTCGAGGAAAAATTGGCTGATGGTCACGATAATATCGTCGAAAAAAATAAAAAAAAAATAAAAAAAACCTAGATTAGGGGCTAAGATCACTCTATGCTGACACATCCGAGTGAATATAGATTGTAAGTTCATCTCATTCACAAGTAGCAGAAAAGGAGTTTTAGTTCAAACAAATAGAACCAGAGTTACATATTCAGCGCGCACAACATGGAGTGCAGCACACAAGTTTTTTTGCCAATCAAAGAGAGTAGAAGTTTCTTTAGAAGAGTTAAGTTCTGCGTAATCACTAAAAACATGAAACAAGAAAACAGCATTCTGCACGACGGCACTATATCCTCTTTCCACAAGCTCTCCTCCGGACCCAATGTCTCTACCAGCAAAACTTCTTTTTCTGCTAACATGCAAAAAATAAAAAAATAAAAAAATGACACATTAGCGATAAACCTCAATATTAACAACCCATGCTGTAAATGGATTACTGATTTACTAAGTAGAAAGACAAAAACTATCAGTTAGAAAAAATGGGGATAAAATGGCTCAGTGCAATATTTTGTCTTTGGAAAGATTGCTTTTTCTTTACCCCCGAATCTAGAATCCAAACAGTCTCAACAGTTTTCCTACTCGCTGCACATACATTATCACAAAACAAAACTTACCCTCAACTTGGCTTCTTCTTGGCTGTCTATGTAAGCAAGCAGTTCTTCTTGCCTCATCAAAGCCTCATGAAGAGCCTGCAAAGGAAGAGCATGGATCAACCACCCACCATCTCAAAAAATACGATAGTTCAGTTCATGTGCATTTCTGTAAAACCCAGTCAACATGATCAAAACATACAAAAGTGCTTATCAAAACTACCCCATTTACCACTAGACAGTTCCTCTAGGCTCTAACTCATCTTTTTCATTGCCGTTGATCATGTTTTAGGGTAAACATGTCTACATAGTAAGTGCGGCTAGGGAGCCACTTAAAGAGAACCCAAACGAACTTACAGGAGAATTTACCGGCCGGATTACTAGCTTAAGATAAATTGTTTAAGAGATATTGTAACTCCCTGCAGTGGGCTAAGTGGGTAGGAAAGATCTCTTCAGATAGTATTGAAGCATTGCCTAAGACATATTCCTAGTTAGGGTAGCGAACCATAGGGTATTTATCATTCCCTTTGTTGGAGTAAGGGAGGCCGCGGCCCTCCCCAAAGTTCTCAAAAGTCTATTTACATTCCTCTGGATTTGTGATAATTGTGAAATACCATATAATGCATCGATCTTTCATTGTAGAATTCTTTTACAAGTCTTGCGAACTTTACCCTTCATCCTTCCAAAATCCAAGATAGTCAAGAGGCCTTGCATGTTTCAGACTAACTTCGGCAGTTTGGCTTTCTCAACTAAAACTGAAAGTGGCACGTTCTCTGTAAGATACATAAAACAGACATCTCCGATGACCGTGTATTCATAAAGCTGTAAATTCTGACATCACATAATACAGCTGCAGCCCCCACATCGACAAACTTAATGCGGCAGAGACTGTCACACTGGATGTGTAGGAAAGTTTTGAGCAAATTGAAGCACTTCAGCTTATGTCAATGAGCTAGATAAAACCCTTATCTCACTAGACTAGATTGTTTATGTATGCATTCAAATTGATCGGTACTTTAGATCAGTTTTAACCGACATTTTTCATTTCCCCCTCATCCTCTATCTCCAGCCTTTCTCATGTTTAAACATGTATATTCTTTGTTACTGTCGACACTCCTTTTACTGATGGCGAAGACTATGAGGGAATTCAACATTATAACGAGGGCTAAGAAAATATGACCAAGTTTAAACATACGCCAAAACTTCGAGACAACTATAACAAGCACAACAGAATACTTCACTACAGGTACATACCTTTTTGGTTGCAATTAGCTCAGCTTCCAAGGCATCCACGCGGCAAACAGCTGCATGCAACAGCTCCTCTTTCTCATAAGGCATCTCAGATGGTTTTGCTTGAAGCGTGTCAACCTTCTCTTCAAGCTCACCTAATCTTTTCACAACAGAAGAGAGGAGTTGAGCCTCCAAAAATGCTGGAGTCGGTGAAGGGGGGCGGAACTCCTCCTTGGCAATAGCATCTAAAGAGAGTTCTTGATTGTTTTGGTTTTGATGAGATTGGGTATCAGGAAGTCTCTTGGTAAGGCGGTCCACGAAGGAATAGAAGAGTGTGACAAGTGTCATAAAGAAGGCCATCAGCATTGCCAAAACCTGCGCCTGACGTCCGTTGCTTATCTTTTGAGCTGGTGGAGTAACTGCCACTGCATTTGGGGAATAAAACAAGGCATATCATATCTAATCTAAACTAGTTTCTCAGAAGATGCTACATATGCAACTGAACCAAAGCAACAGTATAATTCACACAAAACTTAGGAGCCGAGTCAAAGATAAGGACTATAACTTCCAAGTGATTTATCAAGGATGAGGGGGTATATATTGTCATATGTGGGATGGAAGGTGATGGAGAGAATAGCTAGAAATTCTACCTTAGAAGAAATAAAACTTGTGGAACTAAAGAATATATTTATAACATGGATCTTTCCTTATGAACTCTAGTTTCCTACCGACAAGTGTCACTGATTCAGACGTTAAGTATGCATAGACTGTAGTTAATAATAAAACCTTAGTATAAATAAATAAGTGACTAACCTTTGAAGGTATTTGACTTCTGAAAGGATGCCTGCCTCTTCCAGCAAGCATCAACAGCCTTGTCAACCATGGGAACGTACTCATCATATCCCGAGAAGCTACTGGCATAGTTTGCACTTCCAGCTACCTTAGCCTGTTTATTTGTGCAAGTTGCCAATTAGGTATAAATGACTGCTATACAAGTGACATAAATAGGCACAATGACAATCAGAAACTTACTTCTTCCCGGACAGGAGTTAGTCTCAAGTGTGAATAACTCCTCATTGCTTTAGGGGAAGCAATATCATCAGCTTCAGAGCCAGACTCGGCTGTGGAAGTATCACTGCTTTTTATCTGTTTTGATTGAATAAGAATAACATTAATGCAGTACTCGGAACGAAACCAGATACATTGTAAACATGGTTCTGTCTGCTACTTGAAAAAATTTAAAGAGGTAATACCATCGGGTTATTTGGTTTGGCATAAGCAACCACCTTGCCCTCACTGTTAAGGATTTTAACTACTTGTCTAGCACGTCTTCCTTCTCCACTGACAACCATCTGCAACATAATACCCCATGGAAGCAAGCGCTCATTAGTTCTCGCAAACGAATGTGAAAAAATTTAAGGACAACCACACAACACTGATTTAACTTCAAAAGGTATCTACAGAACCTTCAATATTTCTGGATTCCTCCATGGCCCTTTGTCAGAGTAAAGACAACCTCCATGTTCAGCACAGGTACATGCACCGCCAAGGAAATCTGGCAACTCACTGGTGTTTCCAAAGTTTTCAATAAGAAGATATCAATCAGAAACTAATGGAATTTCGGTGATAGGATGGCCTCAACGTAAAACAAAATCAAATATGTGAAAAGAAAAAAGGATTTCCCTACCTGGGGTCAACGATCTCGAGCAACTTGTTCTGGTACTTGTGTCCGAGAACCTATGCAAATATTTGAAACATAAGAAGATTGAAACGGTAAGATGTAAACCTACCTGCTAATCTAGAAAGTCACAAGGAAAGAAACAATTTCTACATACATGAATCTTGGAAGTCGTTCTGGGATCAAGAAAAGATTTCACAGTACTCCACAATAGCCTAAAACCAGGACCAGCATTTATGATAAACATTTGATGGAGAGTCTGCAGCAATTAAGAGGAAAGGCAACTCAGGTTTGAAGTGTCAATCAATGTCAGTATTTCAGCACATATGTTTTTACAAGAGAAATTAGACTACCTCAGGGTAATTGTCCCCATCAATCTTCTGTAGTCGCATCAAGAGCTCTCGAGCGCTTTTGGAGAAGTTTTTCAGACCCTGAATTTAGGTGATAGGAACCAGCAGTTGTAATCAGATAATCTCTAAATTTACGACATGTACTGTGAAGAAGACATACACAATAGGGCACATACCACTCCTTGAACATCTAAAATTGTTGTGCTTGCATCTATGTGCCTTTTTGCAGCAATGGTGCAAGCTGGAAACTTAATTGCGAAGGCTTTTTCAAACTCTCTGACATGGTATTTTACATACCGATCCATAGTGGTAACTTGCATAAGTTTGTTGGGATCAACTTTCCCCAGTCTTTCAATATACACAGGTCTTCCTTCCCTGTCTATGCCATGATAACCTTGTGGGTAATAGTTTAGCACTTCATTCATCTCTTTAAATTCGAAATCCTGATGAAAATTCCAAGAAAGCGAAAGAAAAGTACATATAAGATTTCAAGACGGAGGAGAAGAATTACAGGGAGCCAAACAAACAAACTCGAGATGGAGTAGTAAATACCTCCATGATGGTGTCAGCACCGAACTCTTTCCTCCACTGAATCATGTCAGCCCACATTTGCTTTGCCTTTTCAATATCAAACTTCCTTGCTCGTAAGAATCTGCACGTTTAAATTCATTCATCATGAACCCAATTACAGAAGCACATAATTAAGCTTGGGGCTGGGTCGGGATCCAGCATTTTGAGGTGTGTAGTGAGTTTACTTTTGCACTATATGAGTTCATAGTTGAACTGGAGTGTGAGTGTTGGCTTATTTTATGTACATTGGTAAGTCTTCATGCAATCACATCATAGCTACATGTTTGTGGCGCTCGAAGATTAGCAACATAAGAGGAAACAGTGGAGACTTGTTTCGTGGGTTGATGTGGTTTAACTTGTAAGGACAGAGCGAAAAAGACTATGAAAATGAAGAAGAGTTCGGTATCCCATCTCGGGGAATGGATATTGAAGATGTGGATTCAAAAGGTACTTATTTTTGGGTGGACCACAATTCTGTGGAGGTGCTGTTAATTTCTTGAAAACATGGTAGTCATATTAGTATCCGTTTCAATATAATTATCGGAAGTCTGTTATCTTAAGCTTTGTAGATCGATGCACACTTTTTCCAATGAAATAGATGATAAGTCCTTCATATAAGAACAAAACGCTGGCAACTAGTTCAGTGCGCAAGGAGTTTCAGAAAGTTTTCTCTTATTTGGCCATTTTATGTGACGGCTAACAGAGAAGTCTCAGGTCAGATTGAATGATAAGTGAATAATTGTTAAACATTGTATAAACTCTCTAGTCTACTATCATAATTTATGTTCTTGTGTCCCACAACAGCTTTGGTTGCCAACAAGTTGATTGGGGTTTAACTATATTTATCTGGGAAAGAGCTTGGAATTGAATTTAAGTGCCATGTGAGTGCTTGGAAAGTGTTAGCAGACAGGCATAAGGGGGAGTGACAGTGCTGTCATGAGGCTGTATACTGTGCTTTGGACTCTGTTGCATTCCTTAAGATTTTCATACAGCTCATTACAAAGAGAATCCAAATGTATCTAAATGAAGTTTAATAAACAAGACAAATTTACAGGAGCGACTACAAGGGTATTACTTACCAACAAGAACTGCAAGGGGCAAAAAGAAAGGAGGGATTCAAGTACCTTAACATTGTATGATAGTCATCATGTCTTTCAGGTAGCAGCTCATCCAATATTAATGCTTGTCGAAATGCGTCAACAGCTTGCAACTCTTCTGCATCTCGAACATCCTCTATGGAAACAGAGCTCACTCGACCGTCACTCTTTCGTCTACTACTCTTTTTCTTGAGCGAATGCTTGAACTTGGTAGATGCATTTAGTGCTTTCTTTTTCAATGACCCAATCCGTGTCCTCCTTTCGTCTTCTGAGTTTTCAAAGTCAGATTTCCTTTCACGTCTCTCAGTTCTCTCATCACTACCAGAGGACCCCTCAAAGCCTGTCAGGTAAACAAGGAAACCCCATGTTACATGCTAAATTAGATGCCGCTACATATCATTATACGTCATTTTCCACATTACAGAATGATCTCCAGATATCGTAAGTGTCAATATAATTTCACTACCTAGAGGACCCATTTCATAAACAATCACAGTTGGTTTTTAAAGAAACTCAAGCAATTTCATTAGGCAATGGCTGTAAACAGCCGGTACAAGAAAGTCAAAGACCATCAAACATGAACACACAGCATACTAATGGCCTTCTTAGCACAATCATGAGGCATTAGATTACATGATCCAGATATAAAAGAACAAATGCATTAGGAGAATTGCGCTGCTAAGCTCCAGCAATCCTCAATAATGGGAGCATAGTATTGAAATGCTAAATATTTCCCAAATCGAAGCCCACCCAAGAAAACTCTCTATCAGAATGTGAACGAAGAGCAACCACAAAGTCTCGTAAGACGTTGAATCTTGCGGAGAAAATGAAGGACACAAACAACACAAATTGTGAATGCGAACAGGAGAAGGACAGATATGTTCAAGAATTGCTATGTCGAATACACAATGGTATCAACAGCAGTGCGGTAACATTGGAGTTTTAAACCAAAAAATTGTACTAAAACCTTCCCCCAAATGCTTCTTTGTTTTATAACCTCGCCCCAATTCAAAATTGGGCATCTACCCTCCATTTATGAGAGGCAAAGTTGTTTGTCTTTTTCCTCGGAGGTTAGATTTCCAATTTGGAATTGAGGCGAGGTTAGATGACCAATATACTAGAAATTTAAGCAGAACCATCATCTTGACAGGAAATAAAAACCAACCCAATCAGCTAAAAATAAAGACAAATCTTGAGTAAATGTCATCTAGAAACCAAAAGGCCTCACACCTTCAGAGGAAAATATAGCAATTAGTCACAATTTGTGATAATCTTATCCCAAGTTAATTTTATCCCTAGTGATTCACCAAGGTATCCATACTAATTTTATCCCAAGTTCCAACAACATCAATGGTTGCTAATCCATACACATAGCTACCAGAACCAAAAATTTGACAAGAACACAAAAATCAAACCTAGAAGAGCCCTAGAACCCAAAATTGAGCTGAACTAAGCCCTAGAAACTCAAAAAAACAAAACCAGCTCAAAGATCGGGAGAGTCAGAGAGCGAAGAACACTCACAAGGCCTCGCAAACCGATCTAGCGGTCCAGACATAGCCGAATCTCTCACAAACTCAATCGCAACAACAAACGCCTCAAATCCTCCAAATCAACGAGCTCTGTAGTCTGCAAAATCAACACATTGCTCATATGAAACCCTAAGAATCGCGAGATCGGAACGGCGAAAGAGGAATTAAATCTGCTACTAGAAGCGTAATAGTAGTACCTGAATAATCGGATGTGGCCGGTGACACGAATCACGAGGTTGATCGGACGGCAATAAATGCAGAAGATGAAGAAGATGTGATGATACTGGTAACGGTATTTGCTCTAGCTGTACAATAAATTACAGAGATGATAAATAAATGTCGCCGGAGAGACGACCGACGGCGATGAGAGAGAGAGAGAGAATGAGAGAGAAGACAAAGGAGGAGTATTAATTGCTCTCTGCGTGAGCTGAGGGTAGGGTCAGAGGAGTGTCAGTGTGGGGATAGGAGAGGGTTAGAATGCCACGTGGCGGTTGGAGAGGGTGGTTGTATTGAATGAGGGTTGTACCGTTGTTGTATGGAATTACAAGTCTCGTAGTAATTGAGTAATGATTTTGTGTCACTGACGGCGACGTATCGTGTATGGTTCCTGACTTCCTGCAGGGGTTGGGCGCTGGGGGTTAATTTGAGTGGTTATGGCGTATGATTGGGAAGGTAGGTGGTGGTTTTAAATTGAATTATTACTAGTACTGGTATATTAGTTTTGTTTAAATAAAACAAAAATTGGAATCTTAATAGGATTCGAAGTTTTGATATTAGCTTGTTAGAATTTGGATTTATCTACCACTCCGTCCTACCTCTTTTTGTACTATTTGGACTTTTACCACTATTCACAGGGTCACTTTGACCCGATAATATGGATAGCAAATTTTTGTAATTTTTATATAATTTTTTTGTAGTGTTGTAGAGAAGCTGTTACTCTACAAGACAACAAAAAATTATCGAAAAATTACATCGTTTTGCGATCCAAACCACCGGGTCAAAGTGACCCGATTACGGGTGAAAAAGTCTAAATGGTGCATTAGAGGTGGGACGGAGTGGTATTTTGTTTTGATTATTGTCATGACCGAGGAAAAGCACTTTTACATGGGAGTAGCCCGAAAGAGGGAGACGGACATAGCATGTTGGTCAGCGAGAGGTATAGTGATTGGAGGGACGAAAACAAAAAAAAGGCCTCACTGAATAACATGTCGGTCAGCGAGAGGTATTGTGATGCAAAGATCACCCCATTAAAAGAGAATGCATCTAAGGATGAGAAGGGGAAACATACAATATCGGTCTACCATCTCAGGGATGAGGATACATAAAAAACTATACACTTCCCTAAAGAAGAAGAAGAAGAAGAAGAAGAAGAAGAAGAAGAAGAAGAAGAAGAAGAAGAAGAAGAAGAAACACTCTACTCAATCACCATAGCGGAGGGTGCGGGACACCCCGCCGAGAATAATGAGTTGCCTCGGGTGGAATATCCACGGTCTCGAGAACCCGCGAACGTTCCTCTCACTTCGAGACACCTTGAGGCTACAAGGTCCCGATATAGTCTTCTTATTGGAGACCAAGCTGACGTATGCAGAGATGAATAAATTCATAGAAAACTAGATTTTTGAAATGAGTTGCACATGGAGGAGGAGGTGAAAAATGAAGGTCTCTTAATGTTGTGGAGAGACCCAATAAATATTCAGATCAATTCATACTCAAAGGGGCGTGTGGACTGTGCTACAAATGAAGAAGAAGAAGGTAGCAACTCGAATTTCACTAGGTTCTACGCCATCCTAGAAGAGAAGTCCGATAGATGTCATGGAACCTTTTGAGAAGAATCATGCTCAGGGATAACTGACATTGGTGTGTTTTTGAGACTTTAACGCAATTTCGAGCAATGGAGAGAAGGAAGGAGGTATCCGAAAGGCCTAGTAAACGATTTGAACAAGGCTCTTTGTAATGTGGAGTTGTTTGACATAGCCATCTATGGTACCCCGTTTACATGGTCTAACAAATAGGGGGATGAGGATAGTGTTAGGGAAAGGGTAGACCGTGCGGTTGCAAATGTGGCATGGATGGATAGACTTGGGGGGGGGGAGTGAATCGCCTAATTGGGCCCAATTCCAATCACAATCCAACCGAAGTAGAATGAAAGTGCAGAAACAACATGAATTATGTAGGACAGAAAAGATTCTATTTAGAGAATGCATGGAGCCATTATGAAGGCTATTTGTGACGTGGTAAAGCAAGCTTGGGAAGTAGTGTAACAACCCGAGCTGATTACTGTCCCAACAACTTCTTTACCCGTACCACCGGATAAAAATGGTTTGACTCATATTCTGCATTAGTATCCCAAATGATAAAACAACGACAAGATTCACAAATAAGAACTCCAAACATGAACTCACAGATTATCAATAACCCAAACATTAGTTACCCAACCAGACTCCAAAGAAAATCTCCAATTCAAATTCATAGGTAATCGGGTAAGACAAAACTCTTAGCTTCTAAGAACTCTAGCTAGGAGAGGGCGGGTGGGAGTACTCGCTTCTTAAGGCTATCTTCTAAAGGCTTACTGACATATATGTCGCTATCCAAGACTACCCAAATCACAACGGCTTCACCAAGTTTAATTTCTTCTTCCTACGTCCATTTTAAGTTTCCCTACAAGTTTTAGTTCCCTTTTGGATTGCCCGCTCTGATACCACCAGCAACAACTCGAGCGGATTACTGTCCCAACAACTTCTTTACCCGTACCACCGGATAAAAAATGCTTAAGCCTCGAAGGTGCTAGTATTAATCCACAAGGTTTACCATATACCAGATGTGAAACTCACAAATCTCCAATATTGGACATGATATCACAATCTCCCAACCATATATACATCTAATCGACAATATCAATCCACAATATCTCGATGCGGGAGGGGATATTACAAGTAGGGATGGCAATATGATCTGGTCCGATTCGAGAACCGAGCCGAATGGATTAGGTCCGAATCCGATCCAATTTAAAATTGATCAGTTTGGGATTAGGAAAGCAAGATCCAGTCGCATTCGGATCTGGATCAGAGTACAAATTCATCGGGGATCCGATCTGATTTCGATCAGACTTCATAATATCATATAAAAATACCCCAGATACTTACAAATTAGAATACATAAATGACCTATTTTCCCCCACCACATTGACTTCTACAAATTCATCTCACGGACAACTTGTGAACATGAACTTGGAGTAGAAATTTTGTATTTATTTTGTTTAATTGTTGATACTGGAGCATTGGGACTGAATTGTATGTTAGATTTTTATTTTTATTTTCGTTTTGTCACAAACCCAACCCGGATCCAATCAGGTGACGACCCGAATGGATCTGGATTCCACTCCCCATGGTCGAATTTGGATCTGGATAGGGTTGGACGGGCCGAATCCGTTCTGTTTCCAATGCTACTGGGAAGGATGCATGGACCTATGAGGAAAAATCAACTACTTGCAACAACTATTTAGTAAGTGGAATACAGAGGTTCTACAAAGTGTCAGAAAGCTGCTGAAGCACATCAGAAACCGCATGCGATTTATAGGGAGGCAATACCAGAGTGTAAGAGTTGTGAAAGAGGCAAGAGATTTAGAAGCCGAATATAGAAAAAAATTAGCTAGAAAAGATCTCTGGAGGCAAAGATTTATAGCTGATTGGCTAAAGGCGGAGGATCACAACACACGATTTTCCACCTAAATGCCGATATGGGGAGGGCCAGAAATACGAGAAGTGGGTTGGAGGACATCAACGACGAATGGAAAGGAGGACGGAGTTGATATTGTTGCTGAACTTCAAAGGCATTTTGAGGACATTTTAGAGTCTCATCGCCCTAATAAGAAGAGAAGTCAACAAGACTGCACATGGGGTTGTGGCATTTTCTCGAGAACTAAAAGACGAAGTTATCTAAAATTCTCCAGAGCCGTCATGTCTTATGAACGTAATTAATGCAGATAGGGAAATTTATGAACCTGCTTGTAACTGGCATTTCTAGAGTTTTTTTTAATACAAGTACATTCTTGGTTACTATGAGTATATTACACATATAACTGCCATATAGCGGTGAAGACATCGTAGGCCAAGTTCTATTGTTGGAAAGCGAGCATAGTTATTTCTATTTGGCACGAGTAAGTGTATGTCTTGCATTGGTAGACCAATGCAAGCTCATCTTGGTAAATGGCGTATGTCTTGCATAAGTATGCAAGCTAGTTTGTAAATGTCGGACATTCTTCAATTTTTTTCTCTCTCTTGTTTCTTATTTTGATTACATTGACCCGATAATGTGATTAACAAAATAATGCAAAAAATAGTAATATTTTCATAGCGTTATAGAGTAAACTTTGCTCTACAACACTATGAAAAGATTACGAAATTTTCATCGTTTTACAAACCTAAATTACAATATCAAAGTAATGTAAAAGACCCGTTAGGGTTCTGTGATGAATCAACAGATAGATCGCAGAGACATAGCAGAAGAAGAAGAAATGCTCTCAACTTAGTGAGAGAAGGTGATGATATATTATGAGAGAAAACATGGCTTAAATACACTGCTGAACCTTGTGTCAGCCGTTGGATCGGCTGACCTAAAATGTACGGTCAAGATCTAGATCTCAAAGAGATATTTACATATAGGTCCTTGACCTTTCACTGAATATAACTACTGGACATGAAATGTGAAAAGAGCTGCATATAGGTCCTTGACTTTTATTTATAGAAACTTGTCTTAATACCTCCCCTCAAACTGATGGGGCTGGATGGACCATCAGTTTGTCCTTCAAAGTCTGAAACTGGCTTGTGGATAATCCCTTGGTGAATATATCGGCAAGCTGGTCCGAACTGTTAACAAAAGAAACAGATAAATCGTGAGTAAGGACTTTTTCACGAATATAATGATAATCAATTTCTATATGTTTTGTTCTAGCGTGTAAAACGGGATTGGCGGTTATAGCTATAGCAGATAAGTTGTCACACCAAATTCTAGGTTTTTGAGAAATAAAAATATTTAAATCGCGAAAAAGAATTTTTAGCCAAGCTAATTCGGCTGCAGTGGAAGCGAGAGCGCGGTACTCGGCCTCGGTCGATGAGCGTGCGACCGTGGGCTGTTTCTTGGCGCCCCAGTGAATGGGGTTTGGACCTAGAAACACAACAAATCCAGTTGTGCTTCGCCTATCTGTCGGATTTCCGGCCCAGTCGGCGTCCGAGAAAGCCTGGATGGGTAAAATGCCTGTTTGATAAAAGAGACCATGGTGTTTGGACCCCTGCAAGTAACGAAGAATACGTTTAGCACCTATAAGATGATTTTCAGTTGGTTTATGCATGAATTGACACAAATGATTTACTGCAAAAGAAATATCCGGACGACTAAAAGTTAAGTATTGAAGGGCGCCAAGTAATTGACGATAAGGAGTAGAGTCAGAAAGAGGTTTCCCATCAAATAAATGATATTTGGTACCATTAGAGATAGGTGTAGGAGCGGGCTTACAGTTTGACATGTGAAAGCGCGATAAGAGATCAGAAATATACTTGGCTTGGTGGATATAAATACCGTCTTGTGTGCGTTTGATCTCGAGACCCAAAAAATAAGTCAAGGGTCCAAGGTTCGTCATGGAGAATTCAGAGTTGAGCTTTTGATTGAGAAATTGAATAAAATTTGAATCCCCACCTGTTAAGATAATATCATCTACGTACAACAGTAGAATAGTACTTTGTCCATTGTGAGTGCGTATAAACAAAGATGAATCAGCATAAGACGCAATAAAGCCGAGAGAATATAAATAAGATGTAAATCGTTCAAACCAAGCCCGTGGGGCTTGTTTTAAACCATATATGGACTTATTTAATTTACAAACATAATGAGGGAACTTAGAATTTTTAAAGCCTTGTGGTTGAGTCATGTAAACTGTTTCGCGAAGTAAACCGTGTAAAAACGCATTTTTAACGTCCAATTGTTGAAGCGGCCAATTAAAATTGGCGGCTAAAGCAAGAACAATACGGACAGTGGAATGTTTTACGACTGGACTAAAAGTCTCGTCGTAATCAATACCGGGATTTTGATGAAAACCTTTAGCAACTAAGCGTGCTTTGTAACGAGAAATAGAGCCATCCGGGTTATATTTTGTGCGAAAAACCCATTTGTTCCCGATTATGTTTGCATTAGGTGGCGGTGGCACCAATGTCCAAGTGTTTTGTTGTGTGAGACTAGCGTACTCTTCAGTCATTGCAGTACGCCACTGAGAGTATTTGCTAGCCTCACTAAAAGAAGTTGGATCGGGAGAAGTAAGAATAGTATTGAAAACAGATTTACGCTTACTAATACCGGATTTGCTGCGGGTCCGCATTGGGTGGGTGGTTGTGGGCATCTCAGAGTTGTTTGTCGGAGACACAACAGCAGGGGGAGGTGCCGTGCCACTGCTGGAATGTGAGTGTGCTGTTTCGGAGGCATCATGCGGAACAGTACTGCTTGGCGAAACGGAACTGCTCAGAACTGTACTGCTCAACGGAACAATTCTGCTCACGGGAACAGGGCCACTTGCAGTTCCAGGTGGCTGCTCCTCCCCTCGTGCAGTGTGTTCCTCATAAGTGTGCTGCTGTCCACTCATCACTGATGCCGTAATAGACTGGGACATAGGTGCAGCATTTTCAGCAGTGGGAGGACCAGCTGCTGTAACAGGAGGTATACCAGCTGCTGAAGCAGTGGTTGAACCTTCTGCTGGTACTGGAAAAGTACAATCAGCTGATGCTGTATCAGGAGGTTTGCCAGCTGCTGAAGCAGTGGTTGGTCCTTCTGCTGGTACTGAAAAAGTACATTCAGTGGATGCACAATCTGCTAGACCTGAAACAACAGGCGAATGAGTGTCAAGAGAGTGATTAATAGGCATAGTACATTCAGTAGGAGTAGCAGCAGTAGTAATGCTATAAGGGAAAACAGTTTCGTCAAAAATAACATCGCGACTTATGTAAATTCGATTCATCGACTTATCCAAGCAAAGATACCCTTTGTAATCATCGGCGTAACCAATAAAAACACACATTTTGGTCTTAGAGTCAAGTTTAGAGCTATTGTAGGGCCTCAGATGAGGAAAGCAAGCACACCCGAAAATTTTTAGTTTCGAATAATCAGGAATGGTACCAAAAAGAAGTTGGGGAGATTTATTTTGCGTATTGGCACTTGGCAACCTGTTAATTAAAAAGATTGCAGCAGCTACAGCATGGAACCATAAGAAATTAGGCAAAGAAGCACGTTTAAGTAAAGTAACTGCAGTTTCCATAATATGCCGATGCTTGCGCTCGGCAACGCCATTTTGTTGTGGCGTATAGGGACAAGATTTTTGGTGAGTGATGCCATTATTGCTAAGAATCTGCTGAAAAATAAACGACATGTATTCACCACCACCGTCACTTCGCAAAATACGAATGGTGTGATTTAAAAGTTTTTCAATTTGAGTTTTAAACTTGGTAAAAACAGCAGGTACATCTGATTTGTTATGTAACGGAAATACCCAAGTGTAACGTGAGTAGTCGTCAATAAAAAGGACATAATACCGGTATCCATGATATGATTTGGAGCTCGAAGGCCCCCATACATCGCTATGCAGCATATTTAAAGGAATAGTAGATTTAGAAGAAGCAGAAGTATATGGAAGGCGATGCATTTTGCCTTCTAAACATGAATGACACAAACCATTGTGATGTCCCATTCGAGGGACAATTTTATTCAAAATAGCGTCTGATGGATGACCCAAGCGGTCATGCCAAGTTTGCATATCGACTTTATTAGCAACCATAGCAGCAGGAGTTTTATTAAGAGACACAGAATTAAAAAACTCAGATTTAATCGGATAAAGTCCTCCTTTACTCAATCCTTGGTAAAGTATTGTTCCCGTAGTTTTGTCCTGAATAGAAAAAGATGATGAGTCAAAAATAAATCGACAATTATCTTGTTTACAAAATTTGTTCACAGATAAGAGATTAGTGTGAAGATCAGGAACGTGTAGAGTGTTGTGCAAAGGAAAAGTTTTAGAATTTGTAGAGAGTAAAGCTGTACCCGAATGTTGAATGGGTAGAGACTGACCATTTCCAACAGTGACCTGGTCAGCACCCATGTATGTGTCGGAAGTACTCAAATTTTGAAAATCATTGGTCATGTGATTTGTTGCACCGGTGTCGGACAACCAAAAATTATCATGAGGAACAGGTTGAGTTGATGCAGCCAAAGCAGTAAGAGTTTCAGGGGGTTGTCTCCCTTGATATGCATAATTCATTCTGTGAATGCAGTCTAAAGCAGAATGGAATTCTTGTCCACAAATCTGACAAGTAATGTTTCTGGAGAAGTTACCAGAACCAAAGCCAGGGGAACGTCCCCTGTTACTACCATGAAAATCTCCACGGCCACCACGGTACCCATTTCCTCTACCAGAATTATAGCCATTACCATGGTTTCTACTATAACCGTTACTTCTACCATAACCACCATAACCACCATAACCATTGCCTCTACCATAACCACCATAACCACCACGGTGGTTGTGTCTGCCAGGTTGGTTTCTTCCCCTTCCCCTATTGGGTTGGGAATTTTGAGAAGCAGAATTATTAGCAACTGTGTTAAAAGCCATATTTTGGTTTTGTGAAGCAGCAGCATTTTGAGTCTCGAGCATTTGCTCTTCAGACTTCAACAAAACATGTAAATCCTCTAAAGATAAAGGTTCAGATCTGGTTCGAAGAGAGGATCTAAAGGGATTATAATCAGGAGACAGTCCATTCAACACATAAAGCAACATGTCCTCTTCATCAGCCTTAACACCAGCAACAATCAATTTATCCCGAATAGATTTAATTTTTTTGCAAATAAGAGTCAATCGAGTCTGAATTTTTGCGAATCATTTGAAGTTCAGATTTCAACTGCATGATATTTGACCTAGTGAGTGAAGCATACCTCTTTTCCAAGGAAAGCCAGAGAGATCTAGAAGAGGAAGACTGACCGATCACTTGACTGAGTGCTTCTTGACTCAGTGTTGCGTTCAAGATCGTAATCAAGGCTTGATCTTGCTGATGCCAGGCTAGATAATCGGGATTGATTTCATCATCAGAATCATCGGATCCTTTGAGAAACTCGATCGGCTCCGTCTTCGAACCATCTAAGTACCCAAACAAGTTCTGGGTTCGCAAGAGAGAGGAAATTTGGTGCCTCCAGATGACATAATTAGATCCGTCTAGTTTAAACGGAACTAGGTTATGGATGTTTGACAGAAGGTAGAGAGGGTTTGTGATTGAGGGATTTGCAGATACGATGGATGTCGCCATCGATGTGGAGCTTGAAGATTTGGTGGAGGTCATGGCTCTGATACCATGTAAAAGACCCGTTAGGGTTCTGTGATGAATCAACAGATAGATCGCAGAGACATAGCAGAAGAAGAAGAAATGCTCTCAACTTAGTGAGAGAAGGTGATGATATATTATGAGAGAAAACATGGCTTAAATACACTGCTGAACCTTGTGTCAGCCGTTGGATCGGCTGACCTAAAATGTACGGTCAAGATCTAGATCTCAAAGAGATATTTACATATAGGTCCTTGACCTTTCACTGAATATAACTACTGGACATGAAATGTGAAAAGAGCTGCATATAGGTCCTTGACTTTTATTTATAGAAACTTGTCTTAATAAGTAATTCGGTGAATAGTAAAATAGAAAACAAGAGAAGAAACTGAGAAAGTATTAAGTGTATTGCATTCTGTTAAATATACAGTGCGAATTGTCGTCTCTCTGTTAATTTGGAGTGGACCCCAAAGAGATGTGTTTGATGAAATTTTCATTGTTCATCAAGAGGGTTAGGTGGTGTTTATTGAGAAGAAAAAGTCAACCCCAAATGCAACAAAGCACATGCCAATGTTTTGTTTTTTATGACTTGAGATGATTAGCTAACCTAACAAGAAGAAGATATAATACCAATTAACAGATGCCTTTGTGAACCTTAACAATCATGGCAAAGTATCTATGGGTTACACTTAAATTTCTACCAATATATAACATGTGAGGTTGTTGGGTTGGTGCTTTTCATCCTATTTAATTTCTTTGGTCAAATGGACTGAAAACTACAAAAATTAGAGGTTTGTTAGCTGTTTTGTACTATGATTAATTAAGGACTGCAAATAAGCTAAGAGATGGCATGAATTCATAGCTTATTGAGTCCATCAATTTTGTGTATAATTTCAATAAGAGTATGGTATACTTCCCCTGCCATTACCAATAACGCTTCCGTTTATCTAGTATGATCCTGTTACAGATAGAACCAGGCGAAGACTTAATGCAATAGCTGTATATGTCTCGAATTACTAGTCATGTTTGATTTCTAAACACCCCATTAACAGTTTTTTTTTTTTTTTTTTTTTTTTTTTTTTTTTTTTTTTTTTTTGAGGTATTTTGGTTACTAATTCTAAAGTGGACTTTTAGTATATCAGAAAAATAGAAAACTTCAATAGTGTCTTTTGAAACAAACTACAAACAACATTGCAAGTTGCAAACAGGTTGCTTATGAAAACTTCTTAGAAGTTGTTGAACATTTTAAATATGAATCTCCACGCCAAGACACCCCTTTGGTAAATCTGGTCATATCAGTGAATTATTATGTTTTTTTTCTTAGAATAATTATTGCGTTACTACTAAAGTAATTGGTGTAATAATTATAAAAAACAAATTACAACACAACATTCCATCATTATATTTTGCATGAGAGAAATCATTCACTTGCTTACTGTCGCTCTATTTCGTTTAACCAAAAAAGTGTTCTTCAAGCCCAAGTTTAGATGATCAACTATCGTGTAAAATCAACAATTTTATCATTTTTTCTACTCGTATTACAGATATTGAACAGCAAGTTTTGATAGCTGTGCTCGTAACAAGATTGAAATGTTTGTTTATTGTTTTTCTTGTCTAGACTTACAAGCAAAAAATTATGATTACTTCTTATTTAAAAAAAAGGAGTAGAGAAGACTTGTAAGCGAAAACATTTTGAGCCAATTCACTTGGAAACGGTAACCTTGAATTTTACTTTGAATGTTTCATAAGGTATTGACATATAAAGTATGTATATTTCGCATGCTTTTTCAAAACGAAAAAATCGCTTATTCAACTGTACATAGACAAGCAAATGTATTCAACTTCATTCATCTTTAGAGCTCAAAGACATAGAGGTACGAGCCTATAGACCAAATCATGTTCAAGTAAGGTCGTTGTTTCACTTATTTGACCGTATAAAAGTGTCATATTAGTTACGACATGTTGATTCGTCTATTGGAGGAGATTGTTCAATAACTTTATGTTACGGGACAACAACTTCTCCGAATCATACAAAAAAGCTCAAAATGCGTATTCCATCCAAACTCTAAGATAGCTTAAGAAAAGCTTCATTATTATTTTTGTTTAGGTCCTTTAATTTCTGTTATTTATTTGTCTTTTTAGCTTGTGTGAAACTTGCTAAAAATAGAAGTTATCTATAGCTCCTTATAGAAGCTGATGTTCTTTATTCTTTTTGAGTGATTATCTTCTTTCCAATTAGTGCCTCCAATAGAAATTATGTCAGTCATCTGTAAAACATAGCTTCAATATTTTTCTGAAGTTCTGAAAGCTACCACGTAATTCTAAAATATACCATAAAGTTTCAGGACTCCTTGGAGCATTTTTGTTGTTGTCAAACTGAGATTTTCAATTAGACTACCAACTCACACACACCATCATTGCCTTCCTCTCTCTAATGTCCTATATATATTAGAGAATGAAGCTCTCCAAATATTTCTTATGATCAAAGCCTTGATTATGGATATTGCTGGTAGGCTTAATGAGATAGAGAGGGAAGTAGAGGGCAAAGAAGCTGAAATTAGGATGCATAAGAACGTGTTGGGCCAGCCGGAGAGATTTCGGGTGCTTGGGCAATCTTACATTCCCAAAGAAAGACAAGAGGCCATGAAGCAAATCATAAGGAACCTGAAAGAGGAGCGAGAAATGCTTCTAAAGGAGAAAGAGTACTTGATCGTCCAGGTTGCTCGCGATCACTCGAAGAAGGAGAATGGAGATTGAAATTTATATTCACAATTCTCATTCTGTCTTTTTGATTCATTATTAAACTTCTCGTTACTCATGATTTTGTAAACAAAAGACTTATATGAAAGACAAGTTTAACTAGACACATGTTTATGAAAGATTATATTAGGAATGTTTTGTTAATTTGTGACTTGCTTTTTTGTACAATATTGTTGGACAATCACAAAGTAACAATTCTTTGAACTTTTGTTTGCGATTTTCCTAGCTAAATTTAAATAGTCATGGAAACTACGAAACTTAAATAATTTCACCAATTACATTAAATTTCATATGCACTTTGTCAAGTGGCCGGATGAAAAAGAAATTTCCAAGAAAATTTGATGTCAGTATGTGTTTATTCAAGTAGATGATATCAAATAGAGGCAGCCCAATGTAATTGTTCAATTTCTTAAAATGTATGTATTTTTGTAAAAAGTTCCATTGAAGTTTAAGATAAACCATTATTGTTATTTTCAGAATAATAATTTTATTATATATGCTCAATTCTTTTATTCACGAGAATTACTGAGATAGTTTTCGAAATTGTGAACGAAGGTCTCTAGTTTCCTAAAAAAGAACCAACGTCTCTAGGAATTGCGATAATAGGCAAGCCTCACTAACAAAGTTTGACAAAATTAGTAGTGATGGTTATGGTAGTGTATGAGAAAGACATTTGTTGAGAGAGACATTACCGACATCTATTTTTAGACGACTCATGAGGATTAGCTTCAACCTATCAGGTGAGTGACGCCATAATCAACCATTTTCTCAACGTTATAGACAGAAGAGTACGTTTGATATTTGTTTATAAACCGAGAAAAGAGCTCAAGAATATCTAAATTCGTGGTTCGAGAGACGAGTGTTTTTTTCAAGCACATTCTGGGTGGAATTTCCTTAATGCCATACACCAATAGTGGGTGTGACGAATGTTTCTAAATAAAAAATTACCTAGACAAAAACAATGTTGGAAATTGCCTTTCGAGTAAAAACACTGTTTGGGTTGCCACGGGCTTAAATTGGATGGCCAGCCCTAGTTACCACTATGTCTCATCCCTTTCTCTTTAATTTGAATTTTATCATTATTCACCATGTCACTTTGATCTGGTGACTTGGATACCAATATGATTCAAATTTTTTATAATCTTCATGGTATTGTAAGTAAAAAGTTTCTCTATAGCACGGTGAAAAGATTATCAAAAAATCGTATCGTTTTGCGTCCAAATCACCCGCTCAAATTGAAAAGTCAACTTAGGGAGAAATAGCTTATATAACTATTGTACTACTACATTCGTTTCTTTTTTATCACACCGTATTGACTTTTTGACTCGTATATGGGTAACTTTTACCGGGTGATCTGGATAGCAGAACGATAAAAAATTTTGATAACTTTTTCACCGTGTTATAGAACAATTTTTACTGTACAACACCATGAAAAAATTATCAAAAAATTACATCGTTTTGCTACACAAATCACCAGGTCAAAGTGATCCGTGAATAATGACAAAAGTTAAACTGGTGTGATAGAGAAGAAACGGAGATGGTACTACATTATTTGATGTAGCTTTCAAATTCAAGCCTCCCATGGCTGTGTCGGTAGCATCTGTACAGAAGTACAAGAAGTAGTAACATGCACATTGCTGGGTGGTATTACTATTGATCCTTGTTATTGTCGATTTGTGTCATTGAATTGTCACAATATTAGTTGTTTGTTCTCCATCTTGTTTCTTACACCTTGAATTGTCACTTTTGCTAGGGCTCCTTCGTTTCAGACCTAGCTCTCTCTGTCTCTTGAACTTTCTTTCATTTCTTTTCCCGAGAAAGTTGCAATTTTATTGGGCCTAAAGCCTTACTGATCAAACGTTGACTGATTACAAGCCCACGGGTATGAGTGGGGTGCCGAAGCCCAAATCCAGTAAACCCCCTTTCTAGCCTAACCCATGAGCTATCCCATAAATAAATAATAATAGATTAAAGAAAACCTTTCCTAGGAGAAATTTATGTTTACTGTTAGAGCAAATGATGTGAATTTGTTCTAACCATACAACACATAACACGTCACGAAGAAAGAAAATGAATGGCAGACAAAAGAAAATGGTTTCCTACATGTTCCGGACGTGTCTTGTGATGTATTGATTAGAATACCATGTCATATTTGCTCTTGGAGCAAGCAATCATTACTCATTTCCTAGGAGCATAAAGGATGGATTTCGGTTCTTTCAAAAAAGGGGGGAGGGGGATGGCTATCGGCCCATTTGCCGAACTTCCCAGCCAGCCCCTGATTGGAATGGGTTGGGTATAGTCATGAGTGTACTTTGGGTCAGGACTCGATATTGGAGCCCGAATAACAAATGGGCTAGGCTTATCTTTCTAATTTTGGTCCAAACCCAACTCACCCTTTGTTTTTTACTTGCTACATCAAGAGAAACACACACTCACACTCAACTGGGCTTGTAATTGAGCGTTGACCCAATTGACCCAATTAATTGGGTGAACACTCAATTACAAACCCAGCCTGATTTAGCCCGACCCAGCCCAACCCAGTTTGACCAAGCACACATAGTTGAGTTAATACATGTAGCAATTACCGAGAAGTTATAAGCTCTTAGTTGTCATGCCATTCTCCCAAAGACCGAGAGGCCCAAGGGAGCATTTACGTTATTTTGCACATTCTAAATTCTAGACACACTATCGTGTACCGATACATTTGTTATTCGACTCGGGAAGCAAGACGTTGTGGAAGATATTGTGACCTGATATATTATAACTGATTGAGTATAATTAGCCTAGAGTATGTATAGTTTGTGTGTATGCTAGTTATGTACTGTGTTCCCAACCATAAACAGAGGAAGGTGCCCAGAACAGAAGCATGTCGATCAAATAGTTATGTGAAATAAAGTAGAAGCATTTTTGCCAAATTTGACAATATGAGTTGAATTTTCTACTTAAGGCCCACCCATGGTTGGTGCTAACCTGACCTTTCGAAAAAAAGATTGCTATGATTAATGGATTCATACTACAGTGAGAGTCGGGGATAGAAAGCGGTAACTTTAGGAAACAAGTAGGAAATGTGTCTACATCAAGGACCCTTCTCTGAATATGTATTGAATTTGTCGATAGCACTGTTATTTCACGAACAAGGGAATGAGGTCAGCACAAGTTGAAACACTAGAGCAAGTCGTGCGTAAAATTAACTAAGAAATACCCATAGATAAACTTGGACGTCTATGGCAAGTTTTTAGACGCGTATGCTATTTTACATAAGATTACACTAAAATGAGATAACTGTGTAACATGCCGTAAATTAATTAGTACCATACATTGGTGTCACAAAAACTCGTCGTGAATTGAACTTGCAGAAGAGTTAACTTGTCATTCATGTGCCTTATCATATCAGCATCGATAACATCTTTAGCACCTCGTGTAACGGACATCATATATAGCGAAGATATATGTCCTAGCTAGCAACTTTATTTTCAAATAATTGCTGCAACCCAATTGGAGAAAACTCTTCTTTTGATCAGATCAAACAATGTTTAGGGATTTGAACATTTTTCTAGAGAAAGAAGAATGTTTCTAACCTAATTTGAGGGTCCTGTCCTAAGTTAATTCCACCACTTGTTAGAAAAGAGAAACATTTAACAGAAGGGTCAAAGACACTTTCACCCCCTCAGGTTTGATGGAAAGACACCTTCACTTCGTCCAGTTTGGGAAATGACACTTTCACCCTTATGCGTGCCAAACTTGAGGACACTTATAACCCTAATTGTAACATTAATGACTACACAATGACAAATTCGTCAAAGAAGGTAGAAATTACTACCAGTGCCGGACCCCCACCCACCCCCACCCCCAGAATAATGAATGTCAAAGTTAGAAATCTAGGTATCATAAAATTTGGCACATTAAAGGGGTGAAAGTGTCTTTAAGTCAAACCTGAGGGGTCAAGTGTCTTTTACCCTTAACAGAATTATTATAAGAAAGCAAAGACAAAAACAATCTTAGTGCTTCGTCTCTTTTATTTTCCACCACTGTCCTCACTCCTATCAAAAGGTGTTTGGTGCATTTGTGTTTGTCTTTTTGGATAATTGAAAGCACTAGCCATCCATAATTCTATTTTATGCCATCTACCTAATTCCCTCTCTACTGTCAAGTATCAACATCAATCCAAAGGACAAACTAATCCCTACTCATCACCATGCATTGTTTCCAAATCTTTCAAAAATTTCCTTTCTGAGATCACAGTTTTGGTCTGAAACTTCCATATACTAGTATTAGTTTCACTAAGATGTACTTCTGCAAATTGACAAGTACCTTGACCTCATCTCTTCCAATTTACTAAAATACCCTCCATAAACCCGCATGTAGTTCGGCTCAAAAAAGGGTATCCGATGCATCGAATAGCTTTGGTTCCATCCCTGTGTCTCGCATTCGCTGTCTCGTTTTGTGGATTTTAATCTCAAATTGGATATCGTTCTGGGAAAAATATGATCATGAGAATGAATGATGTGACAACTATACATGGATTCTTTACAGCAAGAGATTCACCTGAAACTATCATGTTAATTTTTTAAACTCAACACAATTAACCGTGTCTGGTTTATTTGGTACAGAATATGAAGGAACAAGTATGTTCTTTGATGGGGGATTTCTTGCATTTTGGAGTAGCTTAAGCAAGAGGTAATTTAACCAACTTTTCTTTCATAAATATAAGGGGCATTATGGTAAATTTTATGCATGATGATTACTCACTAGTTACCTTTATTGATGTATTATTACTAATTAATTAATCCACTGACCCCCTAGACTTAGTGCCTCAACAACAGCAAAGTGGTCTCACTAACCTTTTCCTTTTTCTCAATTTAAAGGCATTGGGATTGCATTCTTTAGATTAAAAAATATATAATTTTTTTTCAGTTTATCCTTAAGACTGCCATTGACAGTAAAGCTAAGTGTTCTGTGGCAAATATAGGAAGGAAACCAATCACTTGTTTGCTATTCCTCCTCTTGGGTGAGCCCAAAAGAAGAGAGTGATTGCTTAGAGAAACTAAAGTGAGTTTGGCTTAAGTAATCATGGGTTTTATGATGCTCATGAAGAGGATTAGTCTCCTCTTCCTCCTCATTTCTGCATCTCTTCTGTCAACTTCATTTGCAGGTTTGTCTTCTCTATCCATGCTGCAGAGAGAATAGGAATGTTTTGGCCGAAAACACGGGATTGACCGAAACCCTAATTCGAACTTTAGGTTTCAAAGTTTCGAAGTTCGCATGGAGAACTTTTGAAACCTCAGGTTGAAGTTGAGCCTTTAAATGACAGCAAAAGTTGCATTTTCTAACACGTTATCAGCACAGACGTCTTTATTGTAGTACTTTTAGTACTCACTATCCATATTTTGACACCTTTGAAGGTCTTTCTTCACATATCAAACACAGTTTAGAAGCTCAATTTTTGTAGATTGTAAGCTTAGAAGTTGAAGGTCAATGATATCACCTCTTTTTGGTCCATCAAACACTTCTGATAAAGAGTCCCAAGTATGCCATGTGCTATAAAAGTAGTGTTTCCTTTTCTTAAAATTGCATTTCAAATGCATATAACAAAAAGAAAGTAACAAGTTTTGCTGTAAATTCATACATCTGCTGAAACTCAAGTTTGCTTCTGCAGGCAGAAAGCTGGGGAACAACATGAATACAGAAGTCGGTGCAACTTATTATGAGGTTAGCAAATCTCTCTCTCTCTCTCTCTCTCTCTCTCTCTCTCTCTCGTGATGTACATGATTTTGTTCTTTGTAGGAAGCATGGGATGAAGCTAATTATAGAATCCATGAGAGGCTTCTGAGGGCTAACACCAGAGACTATGGGAAGTATGATCCAGCACCAACATTTGTGAAGCCTCCTTTCAAGCTCATACCAAACTGAGATGGATAAAAACACTATGTATGCTTGGATAATTTAGCCATGCATGACCTAGGGTTTGGAGTCTCTTGTGTTGTTATAGTACTATATATGAAACTCTAAATAAAAGGGGAAAAGTATATACAGATAAATGAAAAATACAGCAAATCTTTTCTTGCTGTATTATGTGATATGTAAAATATATGTGTACTAAGTTTTGAAGGATGTTTATTAGGGATTGCGCGAACTCTAGCTACTCTTTTCTCGCTGCATGTTGTGATATGTAAAATATATATGTGTACTAAGTTTTGAAGGATGTTTATTAGGGATTGTGAGAACTCTATCTATTATGTGTTTTAAGGGTTTCCAACATTAATTCCTGTTTCCGCCTAACGGTATGATATTGCACCTTTGAAGTTTTGTTGTCTCCGGTCTTTAAACTGTAGGGAAGTCTGAACACCTTGCTCCGAAACGGTAAATTTTGACTTTCATACAGTCATATTATGCGCACGAGACGTCAAATAGTTCAAAATCCTAACCTTAGAGTTACCTTGTTTTGTTAAATTTCGTTATGCAATTTATGAAAGTTCTGCAAACTTTGTAACGAAATTTGGATCAACTAGAGGAATTAATGCTTAAATTATGAACTATTTGACGTCAGATGTATGTGATGCGACTCCGTGGAGGCTAAATTCATAGTTCTATACCAACTTGTTCGCCTTAGGATGATGCGAGATGATCATGCATAAATGTGCAAGTATTGCAAAATATGTAAAGTAATTTTGAATCTTTTTAGTTCAACATTTAGATTTTGAACTATTCGTCTCGTGTATATGTACGATTGTGTGTGTGGATGCCCAAACTTAGAGTTTGTGATCACGTGTTGGCCAAAATTTACACACAAGTGCACACCGTCATAAGTAATAAAGTCGGCAATTGATCGCAAATAGAGGGAAATAGTATTTTTAGTCGAAAATCAGTTTTGATTGAGCTACAATTTTACGTGTGAGAGAAAATTTGCACAGACACTCCCATCCACTATCCTCATAGAGGACGGCCTCGACAATTTTATTTGCCGTGCACTAATCTTTTCCCCTAAGTGAGACTAACTTCATATATGGCCATTTGTTTGCTCCTCTACTGCTTCTCTCACCAGCCTCCTACTTCTGCAATTTGCTCCACTCGGCATCCTTAACAATGTGAAATCCGAAAAACTTACATTCAGCATATTAGACTTCTCTTCGCTGAACAGCTTATGGTTGGGTTCAATAGTCGCCACTCAACACTCTTCCACGCTAGATCGCTTTTAGGCATTGGTGATAGCTAGAAGGCACCATCGAGTACTTGTGTAACCACGCCCAACCTAAGATGACACGATTGTTGAATATTTCCATGATGTCACCAGCTCGACTCTTGTACGAACTATAACCCTTCCCAATGTTGTAATTACCAGCTAGATCCAAATGCAACTATAGGCGTCGTGTTCTTTTGCAAAGCTCTTTCGGGTACCTCCAACTCGTTGAAGGTCGATTTACGCATAATATTCAAGGATGACCCGTCATCCAAGAACACGCTCGTGAAATTCTAACCCTTTTTAAGTTTTATGGCCACATATAAAGATCTATGATGTGGGAAAGGGTACCATCTATCACTCTCGTCAAAGTGATCCTAGGATTTGGCTTGCGCTTAGTGATGCGGCACCTACCATCATCTTGGTCAGTCGATTCTTCTGTAATTTTCATAATGGACATGCGAGCCTCTGCGCTAAATGACATTTTATCAAAGAAATCTTGAAATTTCTTAGAATGTTGTATCACCTTAGTGGTGCGCACCTCCGCTTTCTGCGCAAACAAGACTTAATGTATTTCCTCAGATTCATATTCGGCTATAGGCCTTTCCTCCTCATCATCATACCCCTCGACCATATCTACAATGTACAAAAAACATATCTACAATGTATTACATAGGTTGTTTCCTCATGCGAAGGATGTCGCTTGTTTTTCTTTGAGTGCATGCCTAATCTTGCTGCAGTAGCAGCAGAATTTGAGATTTTTTTGAGTTCATCATCTGCATGAAGCCCTCGCAGCTCCATTGTGCCCTTGCTCTCCGGCGTAGGACTGTAACTCGGGCGGGCTGGATGGGTTGGGACCCCTGTCCTAGCCTGAGCCCGAGTTCGGTCGAGGCTGCCCAAGCCTTGCCTAGCCCAAGTTAGGAGCATCGTCAGCCCGCTCAAGCCTAAATTCGTAGCCTCGCTAACAGATTGAAACCCCTCCTATATGGCATGGATCTCCCAAATAGCAATTATGTCATCACTAGTTTCCAATTTGCGATGATTTGTTGCTCTACCTCAGGGCTACTCCCTCTGACGCTCAGGCCGTCAAATAGGTTCTCACCAATTTTGGGAGTGCTTCTGGGCTAAACATGAGTCCAAGCAAGCACGGATTCTTAATTTATTCTAAAACGGAAGAGTATACTATTGCAGAAATTTCCCACATTCTTCAAGTTTCCCCTCTCAGCTCTGATGCATCATAATTGGGCATTCGCTTATTCTGGGGTAAAAACAGGAAAGTTGCCTCCAACATGATCCTGGAAAGAGCTATTAATAGGCTGGAAGGGTGGAAATCTATGTTGCCATCTCAAGGAGGGAAGGTAATTATGATGTATGTAATCCAAAGCTTGTCTAGCTATTTGATGTCTTGTATGATGGTCCCTATCCCCTTCATCAATTCTATTACCACTGTTTTGAGGAATTTCTGGTAGATTAATGGCCCGAAAGAGAACATAATTTGTTGGGTTAGCTGGGAAAAGCTCACCGAAGACAAGGTGGATGGTGGGATAGGGTACAAGGACCTTATAAGTTTCAACCTAGCCCTAATAGTAAAGATGGGGTGGAGAGTAGCTCAACAACAAGATCTCTTAGTGTCTAAGGTGCTCAAGGCTCTTAACTTCCCTAACTGCAGTTTCTGCAATGCTAGCCCAAGCAGAGGAACTTGTGAAGGTTGGAGAAGCATTTTGAAAGCCAGACAGCTCATTCAGGTAATGGGAACTCCATTAAAGCTCTAACAGATAGGTGGTTGCCAGGTCACCCTAGTCCTAAAGTCAGAACCAGTCAGGACAAACAATTGGAGAAATTCTTGGGTATTACTCTCATCAATAATCATACCAAAGAGTGGAGGGTGGCTATGGTAAGAAACACCCTTGACACTCAGACATCTAAAGAAATTCTGAGCATTCCCATTTCTTGGCTAGATCAAGAAGATAGAAGAGTGTGGCACTGGACAAAGTATGGGAACTACCCTGTTAAATCTGGTTATAGAACAGCTAGGAGGCTGTGGGAAAGCAAGAAAAGTAAAAATGTTTCTTATTTGAAATCGGGTACAATTTGTATCTAAAGCCCTCCTTACAAAGCCAACCTTGCAGCTAGACGATCCATGTCTGTTTTGTGCCCCATCTGGAAACCACAGAACACCTCCTCTTTCAATGTAAGTGGACATAACCTATTTGGTTTGCCTCTGGACTCTTGAGAAGGTCTGAAGCCCAAAACATTCACTCTGTTTGTGAATGGTTCCACTCCCTTATTGTCTCCTCTCTAGACAAGAAGTGGCTCTCTAACATGATGGAACACCTCATGTTTGTTGCCTGGATCATTTGGCTGTCAAGAAACAATTACATTTTCAATGGTGTTACTCCTTGTCCCATGAGGGTAACGGAGGACACTTGTAGATGGAGAACTTTGTTCATCCAAGCTCAAGACAAATCTACTTCTCCCTTCCTTCACCCCTGCTCATGATAGAAGGGTTACTCTTTCTTGTCGGACCCCTCCTTCTCCTGTGAGAGTTAAAATCAATTGTAATGCTTGTTGGAATGACTCGTCTGGTGTTGCAACCATAGCTTTTGTTGTCAGAGACCACAATGGAAGCCTGATTGATGGCAATTACAAAAGAGTGTTGACATCTTCAACCATTCAAGCAGAAGCCTTGGCAACAAACATGCCTATATGTCTCGACCAACTGGATTTGTTAACAAACATGTTCCTAATTACGTTTGCAAGCTTAATAAGTCCATATATGGCTTGAAACAAGCCCCTCGCACTTGGTTCGAAAGGTTCACAACATATATTTTAAGTCTTGGCTTTGTTGCTTCCATGGCAGACTCTTCTATGTTTCAGCGTCATAACTTAGGCAAAATCACTGTCCTCTTATTGTACGTGGATGATATCATTGTAAGTGGTAGTGACACTGGGTTTATTTCTCAGTTGGGCTCTTTGCTTCACAAAGAGTTTGAAATGAAAAATCTGGGGCCTCTCACCTATTTTTTAGGCCTCCAGATTCACAGATCCTCATCAGGCATTTATGTTCATCAAACCAAATATATTGATGATCTTTTAGCCAAGTTTAATATGACTGATTGCAAATCAGTTCCTATTCCATTACCAGCAGGAACTAAATACCATGCCCTTGATGGGAAATTGCTACATGATCCTACTGTGTTTCGCCAGCTTGTTGGCTCACTTCAATATCTGACTTTTACCCGTCCTGATATATGTTTCGCTGTAAATCATTTATGTCAGTTTATGCATCAACCCTCTGAAATGCATTTAATGGGTGCTAAACGCATCTTGAGATATCTGCAGGGTACTAAGTCCATTGGGCTACATTATCAACCGGGCTTTCTTCCTTTAGAGGCATACTCCGATTCTGATTGGGCTGGTAACCCAACAGATCGACGGAGCACAACAGGTTTTGTTATCTTCCTTGGTTCTAGCCCAATACATTGGGCAGCCAAGAAACAACCGACTGTGTCACGCTCATCTACTGAAGCAGAGTATCGCTCTCTCGCTACCACTGCAGCTGAAATCACATGGTTACAGTATTTATTTCGTGATCTGAATTTTTTTATTCCATCTGCTCCTTTAATTTGGTGTGATAATTACTCCGCTATTGCAATGACGGCTAATCCAATTCTTCATGCTCGAACAAAGCATATCGAATTGGATTACCACTTTGTAAGGGAGAAAGTTCTTCGCAAACACTTATCCGTTGCTTATGTTTCCAGCGTAGAACAGCTTGCTGATTTCTTCACCAAAGGCCTCTCAACTCAGCAGCTCACCACTCTTACCAACAAACTTCTGGTTCGCATCCCACCATCAGTTTGAAGGGGTGTATTAAGACAAAGGATCAATATGCAAGACAAGACAAGTTGAAGGGTCAGAAGTCAATTCACCAAAGCTCAAGGATCATTCTGTCAACATGTCAAAGCTGAAGGATCAGCTCTATCATTTGTAACGTTCTTATCCCAACGTCTAGATACAGCTGTATTAACTCTACCGTAGTTTATTCCTTTACCTTGGTTTAGCCTACAGTATTTATTGTATCAGAACGATTAGGGTTTCAATGAAATCAATCGACGCCTCTTTCTCATGAATCGCCTCTGCTGGCTCTTTCTCTTCCATTCTCTGTTTATTGTTCTTGTTTGATTCAATTCATCTTTTCATGGTATCAGAGCCACAGAAAGCTCTGTAAATGCTCTCTGCATCTCCTTCTTCTTTAGCCATGACCACATCTCTCTCAAATCCCCTTTTTCTCTTAACAAATATTCACAACCTTCTACCGTTCAAGCTCGACAACACAAATTACATCTTATGGAAACATCAGATCACTGCGATCTTCAAAACGCAGTCTCTATATGGCCATCTCGATGACTCGCTTGCTGCTCCTTCGCCGACGATCCTTTCAGTTCCGGCCGATCCACTCTCTGCCGTTCCGAATCCAGAGTACTCTGTCTGGGCCACTCAAGATCAGACTCTTCTTACCGTTCTCAACGCGACTCTCTCACCGGAAGCTCTGTCACATGTGATAGGTCAGTCCACCGCTCGTTCGGTTTGGTTAGCTTTGGAAAGACGGTATGCATCTCTTACTCGGTCGAACATTCTTCAATTAAAAGATGATTTGCAGTCTATTAAGAAGAGAGCTGATACTATAGATGGGTATATGCAAAAGCTAAAGACCATTCGTGATAAATTAGCTGCTTCACTTGTGTTTGTTGATGATGAGGATATGCTCCTCTATACCCTACATGGGTTACCTGTTGAATACAACCCTTTTCGTTCTTCTCTCCGCACAAAATCTGAACCTATCTCACTAAAAGAACTGCATGTTATGTTAAAAGGTGAAGAACATATGTTGGACTCTCAGTCCTCTGAGTTAAATGCTACTGCTTTTTTATTTGTCTCTTCTGGATCTGGTTTATCAAATCATTCATATTCCCAAAGGGGTAATTATGGTCAACGTGGTAGAGGTCATGGTCGTTCTGGTCGCAATGACAATTATTTTTCTGGAAGACAAGATTTTTATCAAAACAATGGTGGTCGTGGTAACAATTTTTCTCGTGGTAGAGGTCGTCAAAATTTTTATCAAAGGGGTGGAGGTCGTGGTAACAATAGAAACCCTCCAATTACTTGTCAAATCTGTGGTAATGATTACCACAGTGCTATTGATTGTTGGCACCGCATGGATCATGCGTATCAGGGTAGGAAACCCTCTGAGCAGTTAACTGCTTTGAATGCCATCACTCACTCAGCTGGTTCAAATTGCTCTTCTTATGGGTTTCATACTGGTGGTTTTAACAATGGCTATCCCCCAAACTATGCTGCGTCTACTACTTGGTTGTCAGACACTGGTGCTACCAATCATCTTACTTCTGATTTGCAAAATTTGTCACTTGCTGAGTCTTATTCTGGGTCAGATCAAGTTGCCATTGGAAATGGTTCTTCTCTTCCTATAAGTCATTCTGGTACTGCTTTACTTTCAACCTCTTCTGATTCTTTTTCTTTGTCTAATGCTTTGTTTGTTCCTCAACTTGCCACTAATCTACTTTCTGTTAATAAACTTTGCTTGGAACACAATTGTCGTTTTGTTTTTGATGCCTTTTCTTTCTTTATCCAGGACAAGGATACGGGTACAATCCTATTTCAAGGCAAGAGTGAAAATGGGCTATACCCAATTCACTCAGTTTCTAGTTCTTTGTTTACCAAAGCCTTTTTGGGCAAGAAAGTTTGTGATCCTTTGTGGCATGCCCGTTTAGGGCATCCAACTGATGAAATTTTGAATAAAAGCCTGCCTAATTTAGCTTCTCTTTCTGCTACTCATATGTGTGAATCATGCTTAAAGGGTAAAATGACAAGGTTGCCATATTCTGCATCTTCTACTGTTACCACTGCTCCCTTACACACACTGCACTCTGATGTTTGGGGCCCAGCCTCAACAAGATCATATAATGGCTACAAGTTTTATGTGCTGTTTGTGGATAATTTTTCTCGATACACTTGGATTTTTCCTTTGTTTAACAAATCAGAGGTAGCAACTGTTTTCCCAAAATTTAAAACTCACATTGAAAAGTTATTAGGTCACTCAATCAAAATCCTTCAATCAGATGGGGGTGGCGAATATGTTTCTTTTATTTTTCAGAAATACTTGTCTGATCATGGTATTGCACATTACAAATCATGCCCTCATACCCCTCAACAAAATGGGCTAGCTGAACGAAAACACCGCCATCTTGTGGAAACTGCTGTTACACTTATGGAGCATGCTGGTTTGCCTAAAATATTCTGGTATCATGCATTTGAAACTGCTATTTATCTTATTAATCGCATGCCTGTTAAATCTTTAGCTTATCAATCTCCTTATGAACTTTTGTTTGGTTCTAAACCTGACATTACTAATCTAAAGGTATTTGGATGTTCTTGCTTCCCTTATTTACGACCATACAACACTTCTAAATTAGATCCTAAAACTCAGCCTTGTGTCTTCATGGGTTATGCCAATGGTTATAAAGGATATTTATGTTACAATATGAACACTCACAAATTTCATGTTAGTCGAGATGTCTTATTTGATGAAACTTCTTTTCCATATCATAAAAATACTGCTTCTCAATCTGAATCTGCTACTTGTTCATCACATACTCCTGCTTCAACTTGTTCTGTTTTACCCATTTTCTCTTCTTCTGCAGGTCCTCCAACTGTTACCAATTCCTTTGCCTGTGATGCTCCAACAGCACCAGAGATCCCTGTTTGTGCTTCTTAGGTGCACACCCCTGTGGCTGATATGGCACCCTCTTCATCTGTGCATGATGTGGACAACTCTCCCACTGATATAGCAGAACCAGTGCACTCCCACAGTGCTGGCATGGCACCTGAAGATGCCACAACAGTTCAGTCTCTTGTTAACAGACATCACATGCAAACACGGAGTAAGTCAGGTATATTCAAGCGTAAAACTGGTTTCTCTGCAGTTAGCTCTGAAAATTCTGACCCAACCTCCTTTAGTGAGGCTAAAAAATCTTCACGGTGGCGTAATGCAATGGCTGATGAAATTGTTAGTCTCCAAAAGCAAAACACATGGACTTTGGTTCCTAAACCATATAATGCAAACGTAGTAGGAACAAAATGGGTTTTTCGCACTAAATATAATCCAAATGGTTCAATTTCCTGTTACAAAGCTCGTCTTGTTGCCAAAGGCTTTCACCAAACACCAGGATTAGATTTTGATGAAACTTTTAGCCCAGTTATTAAACACTCTACTGTTCGAGTTATTTTAGCATTAGCAGCTCATTTTAATTGGCCCATGCAACAGTTTGATGTCAAAAACGTCTTTTTACATGGCCAATTAAAAGAAACTGCCTATATGTCTCGACCAACTGGATTTGTTAACAAACATGTTCCTAATTACGTTTGCAAGCTTAATAAGTCCATATATGGCTTGAAACAAGCCCCTCGCACTTGGTTCGAAAGGTTCACAACATATATTTTAAGTCTTGGCTTTGTTGCTTCCATGGCAGACTCTTCTATGTTTCTGCGTCATAACTTAGGCAAAATCACTGTCCTCTTATTGTACGTGGATGATATCATTGTAAGTGGTAATGACACTGGGTTTATTTCTCAGTTGGGCTCTTTGCTTCACAAAGAGTTTGAAATGAAAAATCTGGGGCCTCTCACCTATTTTTTAGGCCTCCAGATTCACAGATCCTCATCAGGCATTTATGTTCATCAAACCAAATATATTGATGATCTTTTAGCCAAGTTTAATATGACTGATTGCAAATCAGTTCCTACTCCATTACCAGCAGGAACTAAATACCATGCCCTTGATGGGAAATTGCTACATGATCCTTCGCCAGCTTGTTGGCTCACTTCAATATCTGACTTTTACCCGTCCTGATATATGTTTCGCTGTAAATCATTTATGTCAGTTTATGCATCAACCCTCTGAAATGCATTTAATGGGTGCTAAACGCATCTTGAGATATCTGCAGGGTACTAAGTCCATTGGGCTACATTATCAACCGGGCTTTCTTCCTTTAGAGGCATACTCCGATTCTGATTGGGCTGGTAACCCAACAGATCGACGGAGCACAACAGGTTTTGTTATCTTCCTTGGTTCTAACCCAATACATTGGGCAGCCAAGAAACAACCGACTGTGTCACGCTCATCTACTGAAGCAGAGTATCGCTCTCTCGCTACCACTGCAGCTGAAATCACATGATTACAGTATTTATTTCGTGATCTGAAATTTTTTATTCCATCTGCTCCTTTAATTTGGTGTGATAATTACTCCGCTATTGCAATGACGGCTAATCCAATTCTTCATGCTCGAACAAAGCATATCAAATTGGATTACCACTTGTAAGGGAGAAAGTTCTTCGCAAACACTTATCCGTTGCTTATGTTTCCAGCGCAGAACAGCTTGCTGATTTCTTCACCAAAGGCCTCTCAACTCAGCAGTTCACCACTCTTACCAACAAACTTCTGGTTCGCATCCCACCATCAGTTTGAAGGGGTGTATTAAGATAAAGGATCAATATGCAAGACAAGACAAGTTGAAGGGTCAGAAGTCAATTCACCAAAGCTCAAGGATCATTCTGTCAACATGTCAAAGTTGAAGGATCAGCTCTATCATTTGTAACGTTCTTATCCCAACGTCTAGATACAGCTGTATTAACTCTACCGTAGTTTATTCCTTTACCTTGGTTTAGCCTACAGTATTTATTGTATCAGAACGATTAGGGTTTCAATGAAATCAATCGACGCCTCTTTCTCATGAATCGCCTCTGCTGGCTCTTTCTCTTCCATTCTCTGTTTATTGTTCTTGTTTGATTCAATTCATCTTTTCAATGAATTTCTTGTGTAATCCAAAACTTGCCTAGCACCTAGAAACCACGGAACACCTCCTCTTTGGCTCTTTCTATGTAAGTGGACATAACCTATTTGGTTTGCCTGTGGACTCTTGAGAAGGTCTGAACCCCAAAATAGTCACTTTGTTTGTGGATGGTTCCACTCCCTTATTGTCTCCTCTCTGGATAAGAAGTGGCTCTCTAACATGATGGAACACCTCCTATTTGTTTCCTGGAACATTGAGCTGTCAAGAAACAATTACATTTTCAATGGTGTTACTCCTTGTCCCAGGAGGGTGATGGAGGACACTTGTAGATGGAGAACTTTGTTCATTCAAGCTCAAGACAAAGTTGCTTCTCCTTTCCCTCACCCCAGCTCATGATAGCAGGGTTACTCTTTCTTGTCAGTCCCCTCCTGGTCCTAGGAGAGTTAAGATCAATTGTGATGCTCGTTGGAAGGACTCCTCTGGTGTTGCAACCATTGCTTTTGTTGCCAGAGACCGCAATGGAAGCCTGATTGATAGCAATTACAAAAGTGTGTTGACATCTTCAGCCATTCAAGCAGAAGCCTTGGCTGTGGGACTTGAATGTGGAGTTGCAGACAACTACGACAACATTTTATCCATTGAAAAAGACTCTCGAGTCCTTATAGGCATGATCAACAAGTTGGCTTGTCAATGTCCCTAATGATCTGCATGCATTGGTTTCTGATTGTAATAGTTCTTAGTTTGCTTCTATACATTCATCTTTGTTAAAAAAAAACTTAATACTTTTCTTAAAACACAATAAAATGTTGGTAAAAATCAAATTTAACTATTTCAACAAAAAAAATGATTACAAACATCGCTAATAATCAAAACAAAAGTAGCATATCCATGTTAGATAGGCTACATAATTCTCTCAAAATGTATGCAAATCGGTCTAAGAAATTGCTGCACGCGGGTGCATGTCGGGATAAATTTGCCCATTGTTTAATACTTGTGCCCGAGCTCGGCCCTAATTTAGGCGAAGAGTTTATGTCCAAGCTCGTCCAAATTACTAAAATTATGTGTCCGGACCCTCTTTTAGTTCGAGTTGGGCTCGGGCTGGTCGGGTTCAACCAGCCCAAGCTGCACCCGCGTGCAGCAATTTCATGGCATCCTTCTCATATATTGGTAAATTGGGACTTGAAGTTGGAGAGCGGCTGTTTTCAAAAATCTGATGTTGCTTGCGATATGAAGGTCGTTCTTTCTGTCCCTATTCCTTGGTCTAGATCAGATGATGAGTTTATATGTCCTAACTAGAATGGGTGTCTATACTGTGAAGAAGAGCTTTGAAATTGAAGCTAGTAGAGGCAAGCCTTGAAAGATTAAATTTACTCTAGAGGTTCCTCTTCTATCAATTTTCCTCATTCATACTGGCTGAAATGTTGGCAACTGCAAATTCCTCCTAGATTTAGGAGTTTTTTGGTGGAGAGCTAGTAAAAGTGCTTTAGCTGTGAATGCGGCTTTAAAACATAGGGGTTGCTATGTCTGATTTATGTTCTATTTGTGGGGAAAGTAGATAGGTCTGTTCCATTTGTTTGTGGAATGTGCCTGGACCGGACCAATATGGCTTAGTGTTGGTATGAGTATGATAATCCAAGACAGAAGGTACATGAAATTTTCAAAGTGACAATTATGGGTTTATGACCAGCTCTGCAAAGAGAAAGATGGTAGATTGATGGAGAAGCGGTGATTGTTTGTTGGCATATACGGAGATGGAGAAATGATTTTGTCTTCAACAGCATATTGAGGTGAATCCCATGGTGCTGTTATGAAAATTCAAGGTAGAATTAGATTTCAAAGGCATTACTGCATCATATTCATCGCATCTTCTCCTAGTGTCTCTAATTTCTCAGTCTCTTGCTCGAAATAAAATTATGAACTAGATACCTAAAAACCTCACAAGGAAAACAAGCTCAACACACTACATGTTCCATTTAAATTCAATTGCTCTATGGAAAGATGAGTAAGAGCAAAGAGCTGGACTGGTACAAAAAATACAGAAGATGAATCTAAAGAACCGAAATGATACATCATCTTTCCTCGACTTCAGTTCTTGCAGTTGCAAATATATTTTGCAGTAGCTGCTGCAGATATACCTTGTTTCTCGCCAACAAAGTCGCAACACTTCCAACCATCATTAGGGTTTCTATTCCTTCCCGAAATCAGCGCTGTAGCTTGCACTAGATTCAAGTTTCTTCGCTTCATTCAGTTTCCTCACAGCCTGAAAAACACCAAATTACGACGCAATGTTGTTATTTCCAAAGAGAGACAACGTGATGTTCATGGATTTTCGCAACGACGAGAAGACAAAAAGACAACCTATCAGGATGATCTTATTTAGGTGTGCACTCTAAGATAAAAGTCATTACTCAGTTACATTCATAACTACTACAATTAACACAGGGAAGAAAATTTTATAACAGTTGGCTGTTCTTGAACACAATTGTTCACAACTAGCATTGCGAATAGCTAAACTGACACACTGCACAAACTTCAGACTGGCATCTCCTTGAACAAAGCAATTATGAGAGCACAAATATGACAGCAAGACCTGATTGTTCACTCTACAGCTTATTGATTTACCGCTAAAATCACACTGGAATATACCAATTGAGACAACAAACCCCAATTCTCTGACACCGTTAAATAAATTGGATTGACCAGGGACAATAGTCATCATACCACCACCACGTATATTCTTTTATCTCTCACCGAGTCTGAAATGAATCAAAACCACCTCAAACCCATGACACAAAACTAGGTTCAGCTTCTTCTGGAGAGAATCCAATACTTAATTGAGCTTCTTTTGGAAGGGAGGAAAGGGAGGGTACAAACTTTGGCAGAAATTGAGCACACAAGAGAGATCCATATTCAGACAGATTTAGGAATTGAAACAACAACGTACGTGCACAAAAAATGATACAGAGACGCCTAGAGAGAGAGAGAGAGAGAGAGGTTTAGACAGAGAAAAGAAAAGGCCCGACTTCGTTGATTCTGCTTATGATGATGATGATCTCTCTCAATCGTGGTCTGAGAAGGGGAACCGGGTTCTGTCTGTGAGAACGGAGCTCACCTCGACAGAATTTATGCCGAGTTTGGTGGTTCGGTGGATTTGGTGGTCAATTGGATGTAGGGTATTTGGTGATTGGTGGTTCTTGTTGTGGTTTTAATTCTGGAAATTATGAAAAAGTATCATTTGTTGTTAGTAAATTCTCAAGTCATACTATTCTCTGAGCTGATGAACTCAAAGCACTGGTGCGAGTAGATCTTCGTAAATGTGTCTTGTATAGTTGTGCTGAATGATCTAATCAGAGTTAAGTACAAGATGCATCTTGATCTTGCTTTACTGTGGAACTGTCTTAGGCTAGTTCTCTATACTGTGAATAAATTCCTAGACTGAAGGTCTATCCTAAAGTTTTCCATTGGTTTAATAAATAGTTTCTTCTGTAAATCATTGGATATGGATGTATTATCACATGCTGTTTGATTTAATCCAATCCATGTACAATTTGCAGATTGATTTTGCCTTTTTGGAGAGACGACATGCTTTTTTTGTTTTTTAAGTAGATACCTAACGAATAATAATATTTCTTATACTGGTCATGATGTGTTCAAAGTGCCAGTGTCAGTAAACTTTCATTCGCCGACACAGTCGATCCAAATTGTTTTGTGCTGTCGTGGCAAATGATATAAAAAGATCATGTGCAATTGGCTGTTTAGTCTTGCATAATTCTGAACCTGTTCTTGGCTAGTTCTCTATATTGGAAATAAATTGTTGATTGAAGACATGTCCTTAAGTGCTCTCATTCGTCCTCGATATAGTGTCTGTTGATTTCAAATTATATTTGTTGTGTTTTAACCATGCTGAATAATGTTTATACAGTCCATGTATATTGAATGCATCTAATCCAAGTACATGTTGCGCACTAATCTCGCTTAATTGAATCACTTTAGATAAGTGGTGTTATATATATAAAGTTGTTATCATGTTCTATACGACATTATCTATGCAGACGAGAGAGAGAGAGAGAGAGAGAGAGAGAGAGAGAGAGAGAGAGAGGGAGAGAGAATGGAGAAGGTGGGTGTGGGTGGTGGTGGCAGGTGTGTCTGGGAAGTGGCAGTTTAGACTGACTATTTATCCCCTGGTTCCATCCAATATATTTAACCGGTGTTGGGGAATTGGGTGGTTTAAGCGGTAAATTCATAATGCATTTTTGTCATACTGCTTATTGGTCTAGCGTAATTTGTCCTATTATTTAACCTACAAATCACTGAAAGGAACTGTACGGGTTTTACCTTCATGAAATCTTCGTGGATGACATAATCTCGTTCTGCACGAATTGCAGACATTCCAGCCTCCGTGCACACATTACGCATATCAGCTCCATTAAATCCCTGAAGAAATGAAGCTAACTTAAGATCCTGCAAAAGGTGTAATAGCTCAAGTGTTCTCCCATATAACTCGATATGAGTGTGCCTACCTCGGCAAGCTTAACAATGGCTTCATAATCAATTTCACCGTGTTTGGCGATCCCGGCAGCATGGATCTTCAGGATTTCCGTTCTTGATTGTTCATTAGGTAGGGGAATCTCAATTTTCCTGTCCAGCCGCCCTGGCCGAAGAAGAGCAGGGTCCAGGACGTCTGGTCTGTTTGTCGCCATAATCATTTTCACCTGTACAAAATAAGATTCATGTATATAGTCTATGGGTTGGTATATTTCACAAGTTATGACTTGTTTGAGAATATAATGGAAGCAAAAATTGAGAAACAACATAAACAATGACAAACCTTTCCGAGCTGGTCAAATCCATCAAGTTGGTTAAGCAACTCCATGAGAGTTCTTTGGATTTCTCTGTCAGCACTTGTTCCCTCACTGAAACGTCGCCCACCAATGGCATCTATTTCGTCCATGAAAATGATGCAAGGCTAAACAAGAGGAAAGCATATCAGATGAGATCCTTTTCCAGACTGAAGTTGCATAGCCTACATTGAGTTGTTAACAGTTAAACAGTGATTTTGCTGACAAGTTCTCTTACCTGGTGATCACGGGCATAACTGAACATTTCCCTAATCAACCTTGCACTCTCTCCTATGTACTTATCAATAATAGCACTCGATACTACCTGCATACAACCATTATAGTGATATCAGGAGCACTGGAGAAAGCTAGTATGAAATAAAGCTAGTTTAGAAACCTAAACATTAGCATACCTTAAGGAAGTTGGCGTCGATATTGCTGGCTATTGCTCTAGCTAACAACGTCTTCCCAGTTCCAGGAGGCCCATAGAGGAGGACACCCTGACACAAATAAGATAAACCATCTCTTAGGATATTGTTATGAAGTCATAATCCCAGAGAAAGTCCAGCTGACAACACAACTTAGAGCACAGAACATACATAAATCATCAATTGTTTAAATTACCTTAGGTGGCTTGATCCCGACCCTTATAAAAAGCTCCGGATTCATTAGAGGCAATTCTATTGATTCCCTAAGCTCCCTTATCTGCTCAGATAAGCCCCCAACTGCAGAGTAACTAACATTGCCTGGATCTTCATGAAGCATATTATAGACAACTGGATCAACCTGAGGGAAAGTGGAAACAACCCATCAGAACATCTAATACTACAGAACTAATAAGGTGGTATGCAATGAAGGATCTAATGGAAAATACTAATATCTTTTCATTACAAATCAACTGAAGCACTCACTTCACGTGGAAGAGGGCGCATGATTGTGAGGGTAGTCATATCAAGAACCACTCTGGTGCCAGAAGTCAGCTTATCCTTGTCCACTTTACTGCGGCAGCCAACCACATACCTCGGTCCGCTACTTGCTTTAACAATCACTGAAGCAACGTAAACACGTCCAGTTAGTTCCATAAAGCATGATGTTAGCCACCAATTTCCGACGAAGTGACAAGGCAATATAAACAGTGATCTAAAATGGATGTATTGGAGCAAGTCCACTCTACTGTTCAGAATTCAACCAATTTGTCTTGGATACTTGAGCCATATAAACGAATGAAATTATCCTCTGAAAGAGGATTCACAGCTAAAACTGGAAAAGAGAATTACAGCGTTCATTGTCGAGAGGCCTCAGAACTTCTCCTATGATCTGCCCAACACTTTGAAGCGACTTCAGATCATCTTCAGTTTTAGTATATTCCTTTTTTGTAGCTCGCAAGCTCTCCCTCACTGCATACGTTCCAACTTCAACATATTAGTGAACCAAAAACTATTTGCTAGAGACTCGAGCAGAAATTAAATATCTCAACAGAGGAAATAAAAATATTAAGTGTAACAAACACAAACAGGCTAGACAATACCTCGCCTTCTCCCAACTATTACATAAAATAGGTATATCACACTGTCATGTTGCATGTGAACTAAGCATAAATACTTGGGAAAATACAACTTGTAAGAGCACCAAAAAACTGGTAGTCTTCAACAATGGCCATGATTCTTTAGGGTGTCGTTCGAATTGAGTAGTGTAGAATATTCATGATTAAAATGAACATATAACCTCTCATCTAACTAACACTATTATCAAAAGAAACATTAGACTATCCGCAGCAGTGGGCTTCCCCTCCCCTGCCTGTCCCACCTTCATCCCAATATTAATTGTCTTAATATTTACGATACTGTCCTAACATCTCCAACAGTTAAAACACTATTCCGCCCCTCTTATTATATTTATTTCGAATACACAATTTCAGCGAACCATCATGAATTTTCAGCAAAGAAAAGAAAAGAAAAAATAAATATCAAACCCACTTGGTGGGCCAGCCGGGGAAGCCTGCAAGCTAACCCACCTCCGTTTACCATAATTCATCTTAATATTTACAAACGTTCCCTTTGTTCTACAACAGTAGAGGACCTCCCCCACCCCTCTTATTATATTTTAATAATGAAATCTTTCAATTTATTTTATTTTAAATTATCACCCAACACATACTAAAAATTAAAAAAATAAAAAACCCACACAACCAGAATTTTTTCCTTGAAGAAAACCTGAACTTTATCAAAAGAAAAAAAATATACAAATTAAACCATCACAGACCGTGGGACCAGTGCAAGCCCACGGTCTCCCCCTTCTACGCCAGATTACCAGGCGACATCCCCCTCCCACTCTGCTATTGAAGCCTCTAATCATGGTCGTGGGTGAGCCCTTGCACCACTGCTGAACTTAACCTCCCCCTCCCCCCCCCCCTCCCCCCCCCCCCCCCCTCCCCCTCCTTGTTGGAGCTACTAAACCCATCCTTGGGCACCCCCCACCCCTACTGCTGAAGATAGTCTTACTGATGGCCTACAATGCTGTGTCGTGGTCGAAAACATTTACAGCTATAGCGTATACACAAGCTGTGCTGCAAAACATGTACTCTCAAATCCTGGAGCTGCAACAGTTTAACCAAATACCAAAAAGCAAAGGGGGAGAAACTTCATGCTTTGGTACTACCTCCCCAATAGAGACCGTGCAATCTCTTCTAGCTCAAAATTCCAATCTGCACTTATGGTTTTCGACTTTTCCTATAATAGCGATGAAGTATACATGTACTTTCGAATCCAGGAGCTGCAACAGTTTAATCAAATACCAAAAAGCAAAGGGGGGAGAAACTTCCTTCATACTTTGCTACTACCTCCCCCATAGAGACCATTGACCATACCATCCCTTCTAGCTCAAAATTCAAATCTACACTTCTGGTTTTCGTATGATATGATGGAGTATACATGCTTCTGTCGACATTGTGGAAGAAAATCAACAATTTTATGCATGATATCGTTGCAACAGCAAAAAATCGGAACCTTTAAGCAACACAATACAATTTTTTGCTCACGAAGCTAAAATTCACCTAGTTAATATAATTCCTACTCAAAGGAACACCCCACAAGTACTCCGGATCCGATCTAGAACATAAAAGTAATCGAGAAACTGGAAAAAAGAGAAAACACATAGCTAGGGTTTTGGTCGGTGGTGGTAAATCTAACCTCCTTGAGCTCTGGACTCGAGCTCCCTGTGCTGGAGAAGCTTTTTCCGGTAATTGGTGACCTCCGTACGCCGGCGAACAGCATCTTCGCCTTCAGTCGACATCGCCGGTGACTATCTATCAGTACTCTACAGATGTTGATGAAGATGGAAGAAGAAGAGAGATTTGAAGAGATGGTCTCTCTGAAACCCGTCTTGTCCAACAAGAAAACACAGTCAAAAGAAACGAAATTGGGCCTCAATCAATGGGTTGGGCCTTTTAATAAAAGTTCTTAAAATGGCCCAAAATGCTTAATTATACTACCTTCGTTTCTTCTATATCGCACCGGTTTGACTTTTGTCACTATTTACTGTGTCACTTTGACCCGGTAAGTTGTGTAGCAAAACGATGCAATTTTTTGATATTTCTTTTTCATGGTGTTGTAGTGTAAAAGTTGCTCTATAACACGGTGAAAAAATTATCAAAAAAACGCATTGTTTTACTATCCAAATCACCCGGTCAAAGTGACCCGGATACGAGTCAAAAAGTCAAACCGGTATGATATAGAAGAAAGGGAGGTAGTAGTTAGGTTCAGTTCTGACCGTTGGAAGTTCAAACGAATGCTCAAATGCAATTTTGATACATATTGGAATAAGGAAATTTGGTTATGTCTGCTTGCTGGATTGTGAGGGATGAAGATGGACATGCTTAATTATAGTTAGGTTCAATTCGTACCGTTCAAAGTACAAAAGAATGCTCAAATGCAATTTTGATGCATCTAGGAATAAGGAAAATCTGGAAATGTCTGCTGGCTGGATTGTGAGGGATGAAGACGGACAAATGATTGACAGCGGTTGGAGGCAAGATCTAGCTAGCTCAAGTGCTTGTGCTGAGGCCATTGCTATGAGGGAAGCAGTTTTTCAAAATGCATCAAGCTGGAATCATATTATTTCTAAAGGTGATTGTCTTTAGATTATTCATATGTGGAAGAATATATGCTAGGTGATTGGGAGGCTCAAAGAATTCTGGATGATTTCATACTTTTAGTGGGTCTTTTTAGTAGTAATCTTAGTTGGGTTAGTAGACAAGTTAATTGTGCCGCAAATAGGATAGCAAAATAAGTAGGTCAGTGTGTGGAAGATAGTTGTGTCATTTTATTAAACTCATACTTGATAAGGGTGGTTAAGAAGGACAGGTGTAACCCGATTTAGTTTATAATGCAAATTTTGTTTGACAAAAAAAATTTCCAAACAATTATTTTGAAACTAATGGTGAGGGTTGATTCTGTTTTGACATTCTAAAGATAGAACAAAAGCTTCCAAAGCAAGGTCAACAGCCTTCAACAAATCTCCCTCCCACAAATGACAGCTAAATTTTCTAACAAACATTCCAGAAAAAGTAACCAATCGATGTGGACCGTTAACCACCCACCTCTCGTTTTCTCTCTCTAAGATCACCCCTTATTCATCCTACCCTTCTCTATCTCATCATCCCCTCAGATTTGGCGGGGCTGAGAAATGGAGAAGAAACACAAACCAATGATCTTTCCCCTGTTTCTCCTCTGTATCTTCAGCCCGGTCCTCCTCGCCGCCCCACCGGCGGCGACCTCTACCTTCACCCCACAAGATAACATTTTGATTGATTGTGGTTCGAACTCTCAAAACACTCATTCCGATGGTAGAACATTTTCTTCTGACGAAAGCGCTAGCAAGTACCTCTCCTCTAATGGGAAGGATGTTTTGATATCCGCCCCTTCGGCTAATGTGCCTTCTCCAATATACCTATCGGCCCGAATCTTCGTCGAAGAAGCGACGTACAAATTCCATATAACTCGTCCCGGTTGGCATTGGATTCGCCTGCATTTCTTCCCGTTGACTCACCCCGATTTTAACCTCCAAAATTCTAAATTCTCCGTCACCACAGACACGTTAGTGCTTTTGCATGACTTCAAAGATGGAGCGGCCACGGAGCCTGTGGTAAAAGAATACCTCGTGAATGTCACAACAGAGCGATTCTCAGTAAAATTTAAGCCCGTCAAGGGTGCACAGGCGTTCGTGAACGCCATTGAGATAGTCTCAGCGCCTGATTTGCTAATTGCAGATGTCGGGTCGACTCTCTTCCCAGTTGGGCCATTCAATGGCTTACAAATGCAGGCTTATCAGACGATGTACAGGCTCAACGTTGGGGGTCCTCAAATAACCTCAAAGAATGACACGTTGGGTAGAGTTTGGGATTCAGATGAGAAATACCAAAAACCAGAACAAATGGTCAAGACTGTTTCGGTTTCTTCGAGTGTTGTCAACTACCCAGAAGGAGGATCTCCTTTGATTGCTCCTCCGACAGTTTATTCATCCGCCGTAGAGATGAATGTTGATGGAGCGGGAACGCAAGATCCAAACTTCAATGTGACATGGAATTTGGATATTGATGTGTCATACACATACTTACTTCGATTGCATTTTTGTGATATCATCAGTAAATCCCTCAATGATCTTTACTTCAATGTTTACATCAACGGAAAAACCGCAATCTCCGGGTTGGATTTATCAACACTCACAGGGGAATTGGCCATGGCTTATTACAAAGATTTTGTGGTGAATTCTACAATGGTAACTTCTCCGCTTAGTGTACAAATTGGTCCATTTGGGCAGAGCACGGGGACTAAAAATGCACTTATCAATGGCATCGAGGTTATGAAAATGAATAACTCTGTTAATAGCTTGGACGGGGAGTTTGGCGTCGACGGGAAGCCTGCCGCTCCGCCAAGCCACGGCACAGTGGCCGCTGTTGGTTTCGCGATGATGTTTGGTGCATTCGTGGGTTTAGGTGCTATGACGTATCGATGGAAGAAAGCTCCGGAAAATTGGCAAAAAAGAAATAGCTTCTCGTCATGGTTGCTTCCTATACATGCAGGAGATACAACTTTTAGTAAAAGCTCGTTAGGCTCTCGAAAAAGCCAATTTTTTTCGTCGACGTGTGGCCTCGGACGATACTTTTCATTCGCAGAATTAAGCGAAGCTACGAAGAATTGGGACGCCAGTGGAATTATTGGTGTTGGTGGTTTCGGAAATGTGTATATTGGGACCATTGACGACGGGACTAAAGTTGCGGTCAAAAGAGGCAACCCACAATCTGAGCAAGGAATACATGAGTTCCAAACAGAAATTCAAATGTTGTCCAAGCTAAGGCATCGCCATTTGGTTTCTTTAATCGGGTATTGTGACGAGAATGAAGAAATGATCCTGGTTTACGAGTTCATGTCGAATGGACCCCTAAGAGACCATTTATATGGCAAGAACTTACCTCCTTTGTCATGGAAGCAAAGACTAGAAATATGCATTGGATCAGCAAGGGGACTTCATTACCTTCACACTGGTGCTTCACAAGGCATCATCCATCGTGATGTCAAAACTACCAACATTTTGCTAGACGACAACTTTGTAGCTAAGATGGCTGATTTTGGGCTTTCAAAAGACGGGCCAAGCGCAGACAATGCTTATGTGAGCACCGCCGTAAAGGGAAGCTTTGGGTATCTTGACCCTGAATACTTCAGGAAACAGCAATTGACGGATAAGTCTGACGTGTATTCCTTTGGGGTTGTGTTATTTGAGGTTCTTTGCGCCAGGCCGGCTCTTAACCCAGCCTTGCCTAGAGAACAAGTGAATCTGGCAGAGTGGGCCATGCAATGGAAGAAAAAGGGTTTATTGGAAAAAGTGATGGACCCGCTACTTGTTGGTGCTGTCAATCCTGAGTCACTGAAGAAATTTGCAGAGGCTGCTGAGAAGTGTCTGGCCGAGTATGGTGTGGATAGGCCTACAATGGGCGATGTGCTTTGGAATTTGGAATATGCTCTTCAATTGCAAGAGGCCTCTTTACAGGGCAAAGTTGAGGAGGAAAACAAAGCTACAGTTGCTGCCACAACTGCCCCTCCTGATTCACCACCGGATAACCGCCCAGTTACTATCCCGGAGAAGACTCTGGATCCAGCTGAAGTTCCGGTCATAGATGAGCACTCTGGCACCGCTATGTTTGAACACTTTGCTACACTCAGCGGAAGATAAAATCCATACAGTTTGATCGAAAAAAATATAAAAAAATAAGTCTTATAGAATGCACATATTTTTACTTGTTGTGTTTTGATTTTACGTTGGCAGTTATGCGTAGTAGACTGTATTGATGTGTGTGTTTGTGTTAATAGTCTCATATTGTGTAGATATGTATTGTAATGAAACTTTATATTGGTAAAATTTTAGCATATTTATCTAGTAATGATTATTATTACTCTTAATGTGCCTATAATGATGCGCCAATGAACTTTTTTTTAAGAGAAGTTAATAATCATAGAAAATGTCTCCTGTCAGTTACCATATATGAACTTTTGACATATACCCCCCTTGTAATATTGGTTCGTTGACACTTCGATACATGCAGTAGAACTTTTTACACTTAACTTCTCTGCACTTTGTAAAAAATTGACATTCATGTCCAGTTGACATACATTGTTAGCCGGATTCGGCTTTGGCATTAGCCATGTCAGCATAAGTGAGGGTAGAGTTGTCACTTCACTGCCACTCACTACCAACAGCCACAACCACCTCCACAACCTTCTTCCTCCAATGCCACCTCCACCCTTCACCCACCACCAGACCACACCGCCACAAACACCACCACCACCACAACTACCAACATAGCCACCAATACCACCCCAACCACTGAACCACAGCCACCACAATCTCCACCTCCACCAGCGAACCAACAACCACTGCCTCTAAATACCCACACAACCACCACAAACTCCTCCACTACCACACACCCTCACTGGTCTGAACCCGAATGAAACCCATGAATCAGCACCCCCATATCTGAGACCCATCAGTAACCCCCCCTCCCCCTCACAAACACAAAAATTGAAGATACGGAATGAGAAAATTGACGATTTGGATATTGAGTTAGTAAAATTGAAAGAGAAGCAAACACTATTTGGCGTAATATTAAAACCCTCGACTAAAGTGTCTAGTAAAACTTACTCAACTGTTAACTTCATGACCTCGTGTGATGGATAACGGACACCAGCTAGCGTGTAACCGATGGGAGTAGTAAGGACATCTCCAACCACATGGGGGAGGGGGAGGGGAAGGGCCCTATGAGGGGATGGGGATGGGGATGGGCAGGGGCGGAGCTAGAGTGTGGCACTGTAAGGCACGTGCCGCACCCCAACTTCGGAAAACAACACTATTACCCCTTCATTTTACAGAAACTTTCAATAAGCCCCAGTTAAAATTTAATAAATGCCCCATCTGTATTCAAAACATCCAATTGTGACCCAGTACTTACTCAGTACTAGCTCCGCCCCTGGGAATGGGAAGGGGGTGCTATTGGGAGAAATTTGACCTTGGGTGTGGGCAAGTCCAACCCTATACGTTTTTCCCCATCCCCCATGTGGTTGACTAGTTGGATATGCCATAAAAAGTAGTAGAAGAATCTAAAGAGAGGTGATTTCTAAAATCACTAGATTAAATGTAGCCAAACAGGGCCTAGACCATAGAGCATGAAACCCACGAGTCATGTGCTAAAAAGAAAAGAGAAAAAAACCCTTCCTGCGTGATTCTCCAAGCAGGAGAGAGCGACTCTGAGTAGCTGAAAACTGTCATCTCAGCCTCTCTCTCACATACCAAATTCGGTTTCTGCAATCTCAGCTTTCTCTCATTCTCTCTTCACCAAACCCTATTTCACTCCCCACAAACACCCCCAACACATCTCTCTCTCTCTTCACCTCCTCGCGATTTCCGGTAACGGTGCCGTCAAAGAGGTCGCCGGAAAGGTGCAATGTGAGTACCCTTTTCACTGAATTGGCGTCTCCGTTTGTCAAATTAGAGTTTCTTTCTGCGATTCCTTCTCAATTGGCCGTTTTTGTTCAGTTCTGATTATAGGGTTTTGTTCATCGCCTCTTTAATTTCAATGGGTTTTTTTTGTGTGTGTGATTTGTGGTGGAATGTAGACGACATGCAGGCTGCGATCGGAGAGTCAACCAATTTTGTCCGGCCAATTGCACCTTCCTTTCCACCGGCGAGTAATAATAATGGTATAATCATCTCTCTCTCTCTTTTTTTTTTTTTTTTTTTTTTTTGTAGGCCTTGTATGTGCAACAGTAGAGGCATAGCCTTTTTTTGTGTGGGGTACTCCTCAATTTGGGGGGAGAAATGATAGGGAGTTCAAGCCTTAGGCAACTCAAGGGCTGCGAGTCTGTCATCTTGGGTTTTTTACCTCCTTAGTGTGGTTTGCAGACTATTGCACTAGAACGAGAGTTTACCCCGTGTGCAGACGAAGGGAAGTGGCTGCGGCTTCCTACATCATCAAATAAATAAATAAAAAATAATAGGGAGGTCTGGTGTTGCTTTAGCTATTTTCCCTGTCTGTTAATAGGGAGTTCAAGCCTTGGGGCAACCCAGGGCTGCCTAGTGGCTTCCTCAACTGCGAGTCTGTCAGCCTTGAGTTTTCTCAGTTTTCTCAGGCTGGTTTAACACTCTAGTGTGGTTTGTAGGCTATTACACTAGAGTGGGGTTACCCAGTGCGCACACGAAGGGAAGTGGATGCCTGTTCCCACTTCCCACGTCATCAAAGAAATAAATAAAAAATAATAGGGAGTTCTGGTGTTGCTTTAGCTCTATTTCCTGTATGTTACTAAAATTTAGCTAATTGAGCTGTGCAAGAAATTGGGTTAGTACTTTTTATGGATAAACTGATACTTATGTGAAGAAATTGAGTTATGCGTTGTAAAGATTCAGTTATTCACTACTTTGTTTCTGGTGGAATATAGTGAACATGCCGTCAGGGATCCAACAATCAAGCAATGGGCAGCCGATGTCATCGGTGTTTCCATCACCGAGCGCTGGTGGTATAATCCATCTCCCTATTGTTATGTTTTGCATTTTCTTTTATATGGGTTTTGTATGTGGAGAAATTGATGATATGTTTCTGGTGGAATGTAGTTGGCATACAAGGCGTGATCGGGGAGTCACCCAGTAACAAGTCGCCAGTTGCAAGAGGTTTTCAATCGCCCATAAGTAATGGTATAATTTTATTACGTCTTGTTTGTCCTTTGATTTCTATTTAGGACTTGTATCTGCAACAATAGTGGTATAGCTCTCGTACAAATAGTATTTCTTGTGTTTTTCCTCAATTTTGGGAGAAATAATAGGGAGTTATGTTACCTAGCAAATTTTGGGCGTCTTAAGAAATGTATGGTGGAACAGTATAGTTAAATTGATCTGCGAAAGAAATTCAGTTATGGACTGGAAAGATTGAGAATTTGAGCTAGTCACTAATTTGTTTTCTGGCGGACTTTAGGGAACATGTGGTCAGTAATCAGACAATCAAGCAATGTTCGGCCAATGTCAACAGCAGCAAGCAGTACTGGTATAATTTGCTCTATTTTGTTTTTGTATATGGGTATTGTATATGGAGAAGTAATGCTATGGCGCCAGACAACGCATCCAAACGCTATCTTATAGTTAAAATTACTGTATTCTGAAAAAGTTCAGATATTGTGAATTGGGGATAAATGATTAAGAACTTTGAGGCAAGTTTTCTTTGTCGGTTATCAGATTACATATATCTATATCTCTTTATTGATCCATGAACAAAAATGTATTAAGAATAGCAAAGAATTACTTAGTGTGAGTTTAGTTAGATGAACATGTAGAACATGATGCTACATGTAATGTGAAAACCAAGGACATATATTGTTACATTTTCTCTGTTTTGATCGAAAGTGAAAGATATTGTTACATTTTCAATTACTGAAAAAGAATTATGAAATTGCTTACAACGAATTATCCCAAGTAATCATAGATTATTAATGTTATCATGCTATCTCAATTATCATATGCTTTGTTACTGGGAACGCTCAACTGGCCGCATTCGGGGTCGCACAATCTGAAATACGCTATGTTAACCATTTGGAACGTAAATACCAGTGACCCAAAATCATTAACAAAGTAAGGGGAAGTAGTTTAACTTCAAATATTGCAAGGCTGTGCCGGGCCTCTGGGTTGTTTAGCTGTCTTTTTCATGGCTTTTTGTTAGGGGGTTTCTTGCTCTAGCCGGCAATAATGTTTGTTAACTGATTACAAATGCATAAAATAAGATGTCGATTCAAGTAATTTAGTTAATAATTGTTGTAATGTATATGTACAGCGAGTGTCATCATGAAAAGGTAAGCATAGGTAAAACAATTCTCCGTTCTATAGACCATTCAGAAGGAGCATACCCCATTGCACGTACCATGTCATATCACATCCTGCTTTCCCGTTCTCGTTCCGTGTAGCGAAGCGACCTGCGATTGTGGTAACTTGGGTCAGATTATACATGGTTGATGTCATTGGGCGAATTTTAAGTGTGTGATTTGGAGACATAAAGTAATCAGATAATGGCCTCTTTTTACTCTTATTTGATCAACCCGAGGATTTCTGAACAGTGACATCCATGAAACTGTGCGAGGATGAGGGAGATGCCGTGAGTTGTGAAAGTATACAACGGGTCCAGGGCTTTCAGACGAGTTAACATTTGTAGAACATGTTACAGAAACAAGCCAACTATCTGTACATGTCAGCATATATATATATATATATATATATTTATGAACCATTGTTTATTAACTTTTAGGTTTAAAGATCTACTTCATAGTGTACTATGTATTATCAATTTGAATGATTTATACGGGTTATTATCGAAGCATACAAGATGAAAATTTGATCATTATGTTATATATGTGTATGAAGAAAGAAATAAGAAGAAACGGGAGGCTGGGGAAAGAAAATTCCATTAGGCTATAGCTATATCCACTAACTCATATGCCTACCTTCAGCCTTTTCTCCTCTTAAAATAAATGTCATTTACTTGGTGATTATCTCAAGGATTGAGTAAAAGATATTGTTTATTTGGCCAACCCATTCAAGCTCTACCTAAAAAACCCACCATTTGCTCATGGGACCTTAATCTCTCCAACTTCCCGGTGGTCACATTTTCAGGAACTACACTGAAACTAAAGCTAGCATGAAATTCTCTATTGTAAATAGTCCCTTAAATTCTAATAATTTATGGATAAGCGGTGCTAAGAAAACAAACCAAGTGAATGCATCTGTTTAATCTTTAACTATTGACTAAACAGTATTATTTCTCCATCCAGCTATTAGTTAAATTTATCTCCTCCAACAGATTTGTGTTCAAATGGACTTAAACGGATGAGATCACCTTGTGATGAGCACCTCCGAGGCTATTTATCTGCTCGTGCTTATATGAGTGATGAATCTGCAAGAAAGAAAGCAAGAACATCTTCAGAAGTTACAGACTATTCAGATCCATTTGCGGTGCGTAATAAGTTGGAAGATCTGGACATCGGAGAATTCGGTAGTGTGACAAAGGAGGTCAAGGAACTTATTGATCGGAAGAACAGGATGATGAGCTTACTCTTGTCAAAAGATCCCAATATTTTGAACATGCTAAGTAGCCTGGTAAAGGAGGCTCCTGCAGCGACCCACCGGGATGCTTCTTTGGCTTTGCGGAATGTCATTGATGTCGATGCTGATAATGCTGCAGCTATTGTGCAAGCTCCAATTGTTGTTCTCGACTCTGATGACGAGGAGACAGGAGATAGCAGACCGTCTACCACCACTTATCAGGAGATTGTCCTACCAAAACCAGCTGGGCAGTTGCTTATGAAAGATTTTCTGGTAAGATAATTTATGCATTTTTAAACTCGTAGGCATTATATTCCAAGTTTACGCAGCGACTAGTCCTATACCTAAAAACTGTGATTTTAAATCGTTTGTCTGATAACATACATATATAACCTATGTTCGCCTTTAGTAACCCTATGTTGAGCACCGGCTAACAATTATTCTGAGATATAAAAGATAGTGAACTGCAGAACCAGTTCATATCTCTGCTCCCTAGCTTACACCACTTCTAACATTAACGCGTTATAATAATTTATGAGTAAACTTGGCAGTAAGCCAGATGTGTTAGTTATGTAGAAGAACTGTAATTTTAGCTTGGAGCTCTTTTTATACACGTTAATAAAAAATTATAAGAGTTTTAAGTAAAGGATACACGACTTACATTTCTTTTAATAACCCTAGTCCTATGTATGATCTCTACTTATATATTTTTTTTCCGTAAGTGGGCCGTTACCCATGTGCAGTTTGTATGCTCATGAGTCTATTACTGTCTTAATCAGGATGATGGAAGTAGTGAATTCTTATTCTTGTAGACAAGCATGTGCCTCCCGTTGCCCCCTTATGTATTATCTTTTCTCATTACTGTTCTTTGTATGTTAATCTCTACTTTATGCTAACTGTTTATGTGACCACTATACAGGAGGATTGTATGAAGAACCGAACTGTGAAAAAAGAGAACTCAAGAAAAGGGGATGAAAGGCCTGTCATTCAGAATGATGCACGACCTGCAGCTGAAAAGAAGGCCAGGTCTGCAGTTGTAAAAGATGCTGGGTCTGCAGCTGAGAAGGATGAAGGTTCTGCTTCTGACAAGGATGCAGGTTCTGCTGCTGAAAAAGATGCAGAGCCTTCTATTGAGAACCCAGCCAGAGATAAAGGTGTGTACGTTGGTGTAGAGGATGAAGACGATATGGAAGAGGAGGATGGAAATGTTTCTGAAGATGATGGTCTGGATCATCTATGGAAGGAAATGTCTCTTGCTAAAGAATGTTCCAAGGTACTTTTTGTTCATGAATCGAATTTCTCACGATAGTAAATAAGAGTTGACTCTTCTTTTCGTTGGGTCTTTTGCCATTCAATGAGTAGTCATTTCACTCATATATTTGCATGTATTTAATAATAGGGATTCTTTTCTGAATAAAAAGAAAAATAAGAACTGGTATTTCTGAAATTTGTATATTCCTTCACGCATTGTGTTACAATGCACCGACTCTTTTCCTCTTCAAACCAACTCATACCATTTTATCTATGAAGATTTTATGGTGCAACATGCATTATTCTTAAAATGCCCTTACTTTTGGTGCAACTTTTGCTATTCCTCAAATTCCCTTAATAATAATACCTAACTGGTGAGTACTACTACTAGGATAACCACCAAATGCTCACCTATTAGGCCACCTCAATTTTATTTTATTTTATTTTTTATTTTTTGCAAATGAAAGTTCAAAAGTTGATAGTATCAATTTTGCAACTGCTACGTAGTCCCTCTCTTCCAATTGCATGTTGTGATTACATGCTTTGTTAAAGATAACCGCCAAACATTGTGTGGGCACGATTACTAGTCTGCATAGATCAACCCTGAAACATACAATTTTTCTTAATAAGAAACAAAGGTTAGACTGTGTACTTAGTCTTTTAGTGGCAAGTCTGTGAATACACTGTTGCCTTTTAACTTCTCAAGTCGGATTAAAAAAACTAATTTCATGGCCTACTACATATACACATACATATAAATACATGCCATTTACATATGTATGTTTAAGATAAATCCATTTACATATAAAAATGTAATTTCTTGGCCTACTACATATACACATATCTTGCTGATATATTTCGTAATGGAAAAGGATCATTTTAGATACCTTGGGTCGATTTTATGTTGTGGAGAGGTAGACTATAAATGTTACCCTTATTGGGGGGGGGGGGGGGGAACACAGAGATGAAGGAGCTCATATGAAATGTTGTGTAACCGTAGGATCCCTGCTAGGTTGAAGGGCACATTTTAGAGCCTGCATTGATGTAGAGGACGGACTGTTGGATGACCAAGAAAAAATATAATCAAAATACTTGCGACGGTGGATGAGTGGTCTAATTAGTAAAGACAGGATACACGATGACACAATTAGAAAGATTCTATACGTTGCACGTATAGAAGACAAAATGAGAGAGAATTGTTTGAGGTAGTTTGGTCGTGTGTATCATAGGTCGTTGGATGCATCTGTTAGGAGAAGTGATACGATTCGGATCATGGGTGGTAGACGAGGGAGTTTCTAATCTGGGAAAAGGCTTGATTGATTGATGAACTTTATACTATACTTGAATGCTATTATCTTGTTTCCTACTGTTTACGTGGCAACTTTACAGTTCTGACGTGATGGTTGGAGCTGTATTTAGATATTTATAGTTCTCATTCTTGTTCCGTTCAATAACTGAACAATTTTCTTTTCTTCCTACTCAATCTGAACTATAATTCTGTATGTTAGGATGACTTTGAAGATGTTCCCTGGGATGAGGATACAAAAGAAGGGGAAGATGATTGCGAGCACTCTTTTGTGCTTAAAGATGACCTTGGCTACGTTTGTCGGATTTGTGGAGTGATCCAGAGAGGTATCGAGTCTATTATCGAGTACCAGTACGCGAAGGTATGTATTTTCATTTTATAACTGGAAGGAGTTTCTAATCCACCACAAATATATTTCCCATTACCTGTTCTAAAGTGGCTGCTTGAAGTTACATGGAGAAATGTTTCTCTTTGTAGTTATTCCTGCTCGTTCATGCACTTAATATAAAGTTTGTTTGCCATTTTTTTTCCGCCTAATTATACATGCTAGCATAGACTCAGTGAATTGCTGGATTTTCTAACCTGGGAGCTCTAAAGGATCTTATGTAGAGCTTTGTTTTCCCTATCCACGTTCATGGTAAAGATTTGGCAGAATTCTCTCTTCAGCCATTTTATAAATGTCTTCTCGGAGGAGTTTCCTTATTTCATAGTCTTAATTTTTGAGGGACCTTAGTTTTTAATTTTCATACATGATCTCCAACATATTCAACAAGCATGAATTTTTCCTATCCTTAACGAACAAAGATGGCATGCTGCTCCACCCACTAAATATACGTTTAGGCAAGAGATCACTAAAGTGATGACAAGATTTATACTCTTGACATCCGCAACACATTGTCTGTAGCTTGTTCCTGCTCATGTTTATCTCTTGCTTAGATGTCTATTTCTCAACGATATGGAGCACTACGTCATATATTTTCATGGACAATGCAAAAGTTTCTCTCAGATAGTAAAACTAACTATTGACTGGTTCATGCCTTGGAAGTACACCGGAAGTCTTTTAGCCTAAAAGATTATCTAATATCGCAAGATCTGGTTTGTTTACTGAATGTGGAAACATATATGGTAATATTTCAGTTCAATTAGTTTGTAGAACGGATTAACTTCTGTCAATTCACAACAATCACAGACCACAGTTATGATCTGCAAACGTTAAGTTAGGGAGCTTGTATATCTTTTGTACTTGAATGCTTACGCATTTATTGTTGTGACTTTTGAGTTGCTAAGAGCATGGTTCTGGAGTATTCCCTTTATGTCCAGACAATCTTTTCAATTTCAGTTACAATTTTTATCTTTTGCTAAAATTTATGTTTGTATCTATTTCTCTTAGAGCTCAAGGAGTACTCGGACATATGCAGCTCATGAGAGAAGTACAAAAGACAAGGATCGTTCTGAAGTATTGCGTGACGGTGTTAAACCCACAGGGCAGGAATTTACTGTCACTGAAGTCTGTGCACATCCAAGGCACTCAAAGCAAATGAAACCCCATCAAGTAGAGGGTTTCAATTTTCTGGCGAGCAACTTGGTTGCAGATGACCCAGGAGGCTGCATTATGGCACATGCGCCAGGGTCAGGAAAAACATTCATGATCATAAGTTTCATGCAGAGTTTTATGGCCAAATTTCCCCATGCAAGACCTCTGGTGGTTCTTCCAAGAGGCATCTTGGGTACTTGGAAGAGAGAATTTCAGAGGTGGCAAATTGAGGACACTCCACTCTTTGACTTCTACTCTGTGAAGGCAGATAACAGGTCACAGCAGCTTGAAGTGCTTAAGCAGTGGGTGGGTCAGAAAAGCATTCTTTTTCTAGGGTACAAGCAGTTTTCTATGATTGTGTGCGACAATGATAACAGTAGCACCGCAACTGCCTGCCAGGACATATTGTTAACATGCCCATCCATTCTCATCTTGGACGAGGGTCACACTCCCAGGAACGAGAACACTGATGTCCTTAGCTCTCTCAAGAAGGTCCAGACACCTCGGAAAGTTGTGCTTTCAGGAACCCTATATCAGAATCATGTGAAAGAGGTATTCAACATTTTCGACCTTGTTCGCCCAAAGTTCCTGAAGCAGGAGACATCGCGGGCCATCATAAAACGGATCTTGAGCAGAATTCCGAGTGTGAGGAATCGTGTCAAGGCAAAGGGTTTCGAGACTGTCTTCTATGAATCAGTGGAACATGCGTTGCAGAAGGATGAGAATTTCAAGAGGAAAATAACTGTCATCAATGATTTGCGGGAGATGACAAGCAAGGTCCTCCATTTCTATAAAGGTGATTTCCTGGACGAACTGCCTGGACTTGTCGAGTTCACTGTATTTCTCAATCTCACTCCTAGACAGAAGCATGAACTCGGCGAAGTGAAGAAACTCTATAACAGGAAGTTCAAGATCAGTTCAGAGGGGAGTGCCTTATATGTGCATCCGCAGTTGAAAAATGTTCTAAATAATTCTGCACCAGTTAAAGGAAGGGAGGGGCTAGATGATGTGAAAATAGACCAGGTTATAGACAACCTGGACATCAGAGAAGGAGTGAAGGCCAAATTCTTCTTGAATCTGCTCGGATTATGTGAATCAGGAGGCGAGAAACTTCTGGTTTTCAGCCCTTATCTTCTGCCGCTCAAGTTTCTGGAAAGGCTTGCTGCAAAAATCAAGGGTTGGAGTCTGGGTAGAGAGATGTTTGTGATTACTGGAGATACTACTTCTGAGGAGAGAGAGGTGTCCATGGACTGTTTCAATAATTCCCCTGATGCCAGAGTCTTCTTTGGGTCTATCAAAGCATGCGGAGAAGGGATATCACTGGTTGGTGCCTCGCGTGTCCTTATACTGGACGTGCACCTGAACCCATCAGTGACCAGGCAAGCAATTGGGCGTGCATATCGACCAGGTCAGGAGAAGAAAGTGTACATCTACAGGTTGGTTGCTGCAGACTCACCTGAAGAGGAAGACAACCTGACTTGCTTCAGGAAGGAGTCCATTTCGAAGATGTGGTTTGAATGGAACGAGTTCTGTGGTCAGGATGAGTTTGAGATGGAGGCTGCGGATGTGAGAGATTGTGGTGACATCTTCCTGGAATCTCCCAAGTTGAGTGAAGATGTGAAATCCCTGTACAAAAGGTTAGTCTTCTTCAGTGTATACATATTCTTCAGGTCAAATCACATTTTTATTTCTGTGATATAATGCTTAACTCCTTTTAAACTTCCTTGTTGTTTTTCCAGGTAAAAATGGTGGCATCATTGGTCCGTCCTTGCCGATATTCAGAATGTAATTACTTGATAGCGGTCCGACTCTAGCTTTTATAGGGATCTTCAGTACTGTAAAGTTCGTTTTCTGATCAGTTGATGGTAGAATCTTTGTGAATGCTGCTGCTTGAAATCGAGCTCTCTCTGCATATTCTGCATAGTTTGTTCAGGGAATAAAGTTTTAGTACAAAACGATGGGTTCCGGCTCGTGCTTTCTGAAGATTTTGACTGCTAGATGAATTGTTTGATAAATAATACAGTTTCCCTATTTTATCGCTTTGATCTGCTATATCTGTAGATGTGGTGTGGTGGATTGGAACTTTTCAGATGGTAAAAGATTGTAGAATTGGTGGTTTAAAATCTATCAGATGGTAAAAGACTTGGCTTTTAATCTTGGTGTTCTTGAGCTTGAAAATTGGCTGCTCTCTCACCATTCTTGTTCTGTCTTCGGAACTTACCAATTCCAGGACTGGGGTCATTTTGATTTCTCATAATTAGGGGAGACTGATGCAAATTTGGCAACTACCAGTATCAGCCTTCAGGGCAAGGGATGGAGAAACAATTCATCAGTTTCCTGAGGCTCATTTATGATTGCCTTTTATTCATCTTGCCATATTTTATCTGAAAACATCTCTTGCCAGTACACCTACTTCAGGAAATAAGTTTCCTGAGGCTCCGTTTCTTCTCTTTCTCTTCGCTTTGACTTTCGTCACTATTCACGGGGTCACTTTGACCAGGTGATTTGGATAGCAAAACGATCTAATATTTTGACAATTTTTTCATGGTGTTGTAGAGTAAAAGTTGTTCTATAACATGGTGAAAACCTTATCAAAAAAATGTATCGTTTTGCGATCCAAATCACCCGGTCAAAGTGACATAGATACGAGTCAAAAGTCAAAGCGTAGAGAAAGAGAAGAAACGGAGGAAGTAATATGATGTTAGAATTTTATAGTAGTAATGGTTGGTTAGTATTAGTGGACGGTCTTGTGACCATTTGAGAATGAAATTAAAAAGTTTATCATTGTAACCTCGTATGAACAGTTACTAGCTGATTCTCTTTTTGCTCTCATCTCTCAAATTATTCGTAGATAAAAATTCAGTGCAAGTGAAACCAAACTATCACTTGGCCCTACTCGAATAAAATTCTGCGTCCGCCACTATAGTCGGTGCTTAATTCATTGGTGGACATATGCACAAACAATCAATATTAGTGAAATTATAATATCTATGCATAAAATCATATTGACAAGTTGAACGCTACTCAACTAAAATTCCGCATCCGTAGTTGTGCTCGGCTTAATTCATTTCTGGACATGTGCATAATCTATTTTTGTACACTTTTGAGCTTTGGGTCTTCTTGGAAGGGACAAGTTTAATGAGGGACCATTCTGAAACAAGTCCATAATGCACATTGCATTATAATTCTATATGTGAATATTAAGGTGAGAGCGGGCCGTGTTAGGTTATGTCGGAGGAGAGGGGCCGAGGTACAGGTCGTGTCGGAGGGTGGAGCGGGCTGGGTACAGGTCAGGACGTGGTGAACTTGAACCCACACGGGCCCGGGCTAAGATTAAAAAAATAGCCTGTTTGTGATCGGGCCAAACCACCCCGGGGGTGGGGCCGGACCGGGCTGGATGGTGTGCCAAACTAAACCCGGGGCGGGTTGGGGCCCGGGTAGGGGGTTAAGCGGGTTGGGGAGTGCGGGGGCTGGGTGGGGGGTAGTGGGGCGGGGCTGAGCTTTTTCACCTGCGGATCGGCCCACATTGCCACATTGACGTGAACACGATGACATTCATAAAAATAAAAAAGAAAAAAAGAGAAGATAGAAAAAACAAAACAAAAAACAAAAATACGATGGCCGTTATGAAACGAGGACTAAACTAGAGGGACAAAACACGAAATTAATTCACAACACTCAAAACACAAAACACCATCGCCCTAAACTCAACACTAGTCTTCTGCTGTTTCCGCTTCTTTGCGGCGAAGAACAACCACAACCCTCTCTTCACTCTCTTCCTCCGGTCGCCGGAAAATTCAACGTCCGACGAAGCTATGGGCAAGGAAAGGAAGCCGAGGCCGGAAGGAGAGACCAAGCACTGTGCTAACACCGTCTTCGTTTCCAATTTTCCCTACTCTTTCACTAATTCAAAGGTAATTTAATTTTAATTTCTCTGTGCTTTTAGGGTTAATCTTCTTGCGACTTTCTAGTTATGAATCTCTTGAAGCTTGTTGTTTGATTAATTGATTGTTTTATCAGCTTGAGGAGACATTCAGTGAAGTCGGCCCAGTGAGGAGGTGCTTTTTGGTCACACAGAAGGGTGAGATTTTGTGATTGTTATCATTGTCAATTGCTTTTATGGAATTTGTGGTGTTCATTTGGTGCATTGTTGTGGCTATTGGTGTATGTAATTGCTAGGGAACTGCGGGTAGGAGGCTAAGGAAAAGAGAAAATTTTGATGGATTTATTTGTAATTTCAATACATCTTAGGGCATGTTTGATGCAAGGATAAAGAAGGGGTACAATAATAATGATAATAATAACAACCGGTGTTTGGTGCAGGGATAGTTTCAAGGGGGATTCAATCTCCTCTTATTATCTACTAGAGTATTGCCTGTCCCCGAGGGTACTATCCCTAAATTGGTTAGTTTTTGAATTTAGAGGTGTTTTATTTTAATGAATTTAGAGGTGTTATCCAAAAATTATATTTACAAATGTGGTGAAACAAAAGAACAATTTCCAAGTATGGGAGTAGACATGGGAATCACTCACAAGTCACAACCTATCTCCTATTAGGTAGGGATGTAGTTGAGAAAAACCTCTCTTCTATTAGTTAGGGATGTCCATGGAGGGTGGGTAGTTAGAGATGTAATGGTGGGGATGGGGTTGATTTAATCTAACGGTTGAAAAATCATAAGTTAGTTAAGCCATGCTATTTTATAATATAGATGTAGGTGGGACTGAGTACTAAAGTCTTAATACCCCTATTTATACTGGTGCAAACAAACATGTTACATAATCCTCCCTATATAATTAATACTCCCTTAATATCAATACACCCTATAATACTATAGGGCCCACTGTGCCTCCAATTTTCAATCCCAAAACCAAACGTGCCCTAACTGTAATCTGAAAAAAAAAAGATAGAAAAAACTTTAATGAGAAATGGTCATCTATGATATAGTAAATAGGATGCTCCCCGTGTTTGACACCCATGAAATCTAATTTGCAAAATTGATGTTGGTCCATGTACCTTAGTGATTTCGCAACTGCATCCAGTACTTTTATCTCATCCGTTACAGATAAATGTGTGTTCAACGCAGGTCAACTGTAAACTAGAACAGAATTATTTTCGGTTAATATATAGCACTAAGCCATTAAGCATTTTGTAGAAAACCTTGAAAAGCAGATCAGTTGGTTACAATCATATCTTACACCTATAAAGATGTGACTTTAGGACGCGTTTATTGAAAATCAGAGAGCATTAATTATAATCACGTAAAGCAATAGAAATCAGTGCCCCTTAATGAACTGTGAGCTGATGAATATTGATAGAGTATGAATGGATGCCTGCTTTGGCAAATGATGACTACAAGAGTTTTGTTTGTGGGTTCAAAAATCACTATAGAATGTCGTTAAAGAAAGAATTAAACAAAAGAGATGGCTGAATATTATATCTGAATGAAATGTCAAGGGGTCCTTACAAAATTTGGTGGGAAGTATAAGAGCAAGGGGATATCAATGCATAGTACTGATAAATATTTGTTGAATGCAGCAAGGTTATCTCATTGGGCCCTTACAGGTCTACCTGAGTCTTGATTTCTTTTATTCATAAATGAAGCGAATTTTAGCTGAAGCATGATCTTGTTTGCAGTTATTCTTGCCTAAAAAACTTACTAAATATACAAATTATTCTACAGGGTCAACTGAACACCGAGGATTTGGATATGTACAGTTGTAAGTATTCTTTTGCTTTCTGATCCTTGTATATTATAATGATACAGACTTTGGCTCGATGTTTCTTAACCGCGGGCAGGTGTTATATAGGACCACATGCTTAGTACTTAAATCTTAATCCAACAATCCAGTCACAACTATGGAGAGTACTTTAGGATTTACTATTCTCCGGTTCTGCAACTTGCATTTGCCATTTCTCTTCGTACTTTGTTTTTTCCTTGAGAATTTAGAATTGCACTGATTAGTTAAGTTCTTCGCTTCTTTTTCAGTCTCGTCTTTCTCCAAGTCTAATCTTTAATTTCCAGTTAAGATCTGCATTATTTTGCATTTGTAAGAGATACTGCCTTTTCTGAGGAAGTCGGAAAGGATTAGACCTACACCTTAGGAAGTCCAAAAAAAAAATGATAAGTGGAAGTGTGGAACCAATTAACGAGAATTTTTTATCAACTAAGTTGATTCTATTGAGAGAGGTAAAGTAATGTTGGGAGATTAAGCACCTCGAGAGAGGAGTACCATAGTATGATCTGGGACACCCACTTACCCAAAAGGTCAACCTTATGACTTAGGGCCCAAATCATACTATATTAACCTTGGACATCATGTCCCCCATCCCGATGTGGGACAAACCGCTCACACATGATACACAACAAGTAATGCAAGTCTTCAAGGGAAGTCTTTAAAGGTGAGATGGAGACCATCGCAAATCTTGAAATCCTGAAAGAACGGAAACTCAATATATGGCAAGTTGGCAACCCATCACGCCATACAACTAATTTAGTGCAAGTAAAGCTGAAACTCTACATACAGAGTTGTCGTTTGATTAGGTTTATGTACAGCTTTAATCATCCCTCCCTATGTTTCACAAGTTCTTCTCAAAAGGTCACGCACCCGCACCGAGTGCTTCTGGGTGCTTCGTGGGTGCTTGGGTGCTTTGCGGGTGCTCCGTGGACATTGTAGGGTCATTTTGAAAGTTTAAGTTGGGACTTTGAGAGGTCCTCTAAAATACAACTACATTGAACCAAAAAACGTGCATCTGTGTGAACATTTCTAACTATTAAATTACTCGTCTTCAAAGCTAAGAACAATGGCAACGACAAGAGATTATATTGTTAGAAAAGTTCCCATGAATCAATTTATGAATTTTTGCGTGATTAATAATTTGGATTACTATTAATATTTTTTATGTTAGTATAAGGTATCTCAAATAATATAAAATAAAAATATATTAAAAAAAAGTCCCCGCCGTACCCGCACCCTTGAATTTTCGAAATTTGTCGCACCCGCACCAAGTTCCCACACCCGCACCTGTGCAACATAGATCCGTCCTAGTCTACAAGCTTGCCAAGCATGACCGGTGCACTGCATGAAGACTCCTATGGACTGGGTTTTAAATCCTGACACAAGTTCAAAAATCTGACTTGGCCTTGATTGGATTGTGCAATCTGGACCTATTATTTTAAGAAACAGATTTTTCATAGCATGCTCTTGATGTTGAGAAAAGCTTTGTGCAATCTCTTCAAGTCAGATTGGTGGGTTTTCTTGTGCTACCGACTGCCTTGCTGGAGTGGTCTTTCCTAGTTAAAACCATAATCTAGTTACTCAGGAATATTATGTTTATAGTCATCCCTTAGTTCTCCTCCAATGCACTATGTCATGTTGGAACATTAATTCAGACGAGCCTTATGGGCTGTGGACTTTTTTCCGGAGTTTGCATCTTATTGCCCAGCTAGAGGAGTAATATATTTATTGACTAGTACATAATCTTCTAGGTTTGACTGTTTAAAATGCATGCCTATGCATGGGCTGATCTTCGAATTAGTTTATCGATTTCTACCATAAAAACTAGGATTTCGAGATATCATCCATTATTCTTCATGACATTTTTCAATCAAAATGAGGATTCAGTTAACACAAAATAGTTGATTGTAACATATGCTGTTTACAAAAATCTCTGAACGACTGAACAGTTAAGGCTTAGGAATTATGGTACCAAAATTTATAACATGTCCTTCCTTTATTCAACACTGGTAAGTTCTTTGAACACACAAGGTAAGGATTAGCGAGTCGACTTTTATTTTCTGACAAGCATTAGGAAAGAGTGGACGGACATCCAAATACTGGCAGTACAAACAAATTGTTGGATTTCAAAGTTGCAAGTATCTCAAACATATGTTCCTAGGTTGCAAGGAAAGAAAGGGTGTCGTTATACATTATGGGTTCACAAGACGAGAAAAAGAAAATAACTGATGAACATAGTCAAGTATATGGGGAGGGCCAGTTAAAATTCTGTAAGGGCACTGAATTTACATTTTTTTTTTGAGATGAAATGTACATTGAAGTTAGGAGTAAAGTATTTCCAGAAAAGTGAAATCCAGTGGGTCCATTGACCTCTCAGTTACATAAGAAAGCGGCACTGGTTGAGCGTACCCAAGTAAACTTGTCTTCTCCATCCAGCTTTTAAGTTTCCGTCTCAGATGTCAATGGAAGATGCTATTGTTGGTTCAAAGCTTCTGCTTTTGTAAACTACTAGTCCTTTTATACCTGTACCCCTTCCTTCTTTTTCGATTTTTGTACTCTCTCTCTCTCTCATTCTTATACTTACTAACTTAAATTCATTCATAGCGCTGTCACAGAGGATGCTAACCGTGCTATTGAATTGAAAAATGGTACATCTGTTGGAGGACGTAAAATTGGAGTTAAGCCTGCCATGAATCGTGCTCCACTTGAACAACGTCGATTGAAGGGGAAACAAGGTTGGTATCTTGCATTTTCCTTTTCATTTTTTTAAGCTTCTCCTCACTCATCTTTTAAGTAGACTTTTTAATGTTTTCATAACGTAACAAAATGGTCAAATTGTCACATTGAGAAATAACACGTCTTCCTTCCAAAATGTTCGTGTTTCTTTTCTTTTTGTTTTGTTCCTTTTAATTTATCACCTTCACTGAAGAACATCTCGAATAGATAGAAGTTAGGCAAATGCCAAATTGTATCATTTGGCCTCCTCCGTTGTACATTTTTATGCTTAAAGTTAAACATGTGTTATACCCTCGTGCATTTGTGTTTTTACATTAGTATACTATACTAGAAAGCATTGTACCTTGTGCATGATTTATTGTACACGGGCTATCGGTGTCAAATATGACATTTTTAATTGGTGCACCTTGTGGCAAAGGTAACATTTTGTGGCACGGGTAACATTTTTATTATCAACGAAAGCATCTTTATTTGAGTTATCCCCACTTTCCTGATACACTTGTAAAATATTTTGACCATGGTCCCTTTTATTGGGTAAATGATCATGCAAACAGAAAATAACACTGCAGCTGAAGAGGACAAGGGTAACTCTTCTCATGAGGTGGCAACAACTGAGGAAGTCCCTAAATCCGAAGAAGCAGGTAGGACTATAATTTCTGGAAATTACATGCATATTCTGTTGCTATAGTCCTGGCAGATTATTACTTGTTCCATTTGTTTACTTTAATTCTGTGCAATCCAGATGGATCTTCTAAAACGAGGAAAAAATCAGCAATTCAGAAGGATGTGGACAAGGGTAATTCTCCTTCTGAGGTTTCAAAAACTGAGCAAGTTCCAAAATCAGAAGAAGCAGGTCGATACCATTATCTCTTGAAATTGCATTGATATTCTAATTGCTATAGTCGTAGCAGGTTAGTACTTGTTCTATTTGTTTACTGCTTTATGTCTGTGCAATCTAGGCGGATCCTCTAAAACTAAGAAAAAGTCAGCAACTCTGAAGGATGTGGAGAAAGATAATAAACCTTTAGCAAAAACTGAGAAAGTTCCAAAATCGAAAGAAGCAGGTTGAGACCATGACATCTGGAAATTACATTCATATTCTGTTTGCTATAGTCCTAGCAGATTAGTACTTGGTCCATTTGTTTACTTTATTTCTATATGCTCCAGGGGGGTCTTCTAAAACTAAGAAAAAGTCTGCAACTAAGAAGGATGTGGATCAGGAAGGGAGTGGCTCAGAAAAGCAGAGGTACTGAAAGCTCACGTGGCATATATGATTCTCCACATATTTATGTGGCATTGTTTGCATAGTATTAACTTTGTAGTGGTGCAAGGATGTCCCAACCCAATTTATGTTGACAGAAGGCCTGTCAAGTTCATGTCATGAGCCACAAAACCTTTAGACGTACGTTCTGTGTTTATTTATATTATTACTGGTGAAAAAAATCTCCCTAGCTGAACTAAATAACTGGAAAGGTTAGCTTGAGTTTCCTTTCTTTACCAGGACTGAAATTGCATCTCCCTTGGATAGAGCAATCATTCCGAATGTTGTATTACACAACCCATGCAATTGACGTTCCTTGTCTGACACAGTTGCTTTTAGTTAACTGTTGTTATCTCTTCAGCATAACTATCTTAATACCATGTTGACGGAAGGAGCTGTTCAAGCTGCATCAGCAAGGTTGTTTCATGTTTGTTCTTTCTGTGTTCTTGTGTCCTCTCTGAATTTGATGTTTGACTTTTTAGTTTTTGATAAATCACTCTTCATTGAGGTTTATGAAATATTAAGTTAAGAAATAGTATGGAATGGTAGTGACATGTACTGCATTTTAAACTCTGATTGTAGTGGGTATTCATGAAGTGTGACTGATGCACACACCTGCTAATTAATGCCGGGTGTTTTTTGCCTTCCGGAGAGCTTCTGTGCAAACTGCAAACGTTCCATGATATGATCTAGTTCTTATACCATGGTCAACATCTGCGGTCATATCCTAATTTATAACTCTTTTTCCAACTTTTTTTCTTTTTCATTTTGAAGGGTCGCCAGGACTGTCATCTTTGGTGGGATTCTTGATTCTGATATGGCAAAAGATGTCCATGCTAAAGCGAAAGAGTGTGGTACCATATGTTCTATAACTTACCCGTTTCCTAAGGAAGAGCTGGAACTTCGCGGTGAGTGATTTTTTCCATTTTACTGTAATCGTGCAATTGATCTTTTCACATGTCCATCTGAAGGGTGCTAGCTCTTTCTAATCCTCATATGCTGTTAGATATACTCATATCAAATACGGCACGCGATCCTTATTCTCTTAAGACTTGACTACTTCTATGATCGCCTATTCATTTTCTTGCCTCCCTTGAAGGATTTTCCTTGCATTAGCATAAACTTCTCCATATTAATCATATTTTACATTGTTGTCGTTTGGCGACTCAAAATCTAGTAAGTTCGGCAATATTCATCAGTAGTAATTTGTTACTGTGTAAACTTCTAGAAACGAGAGCTGAGAGTTTGGACTGTGAAGCCGGGAGCAACTTGAATGCTTGTTAGAGTACATTCTCTAAGTAAATAGCTCTTTTATGTGCTAGTATGAATCATTATTAGCTAGTTCTTTCCCTGTGATGTAGCTAGCTCTTTTACAAAGCTTAGTCACCTTTTCATTTATTGTTTTGCTTTGAGTTGCTGGAAAGAATAAGCTTCAACGGATGTGGTTTAGTTCACCTTTATATATGGTAGAATACGATATGGTAGCTCTCGGAAACAGTGGATATCGCATTTCCTGCAAAGCTAGATTACCGTTGTTTTTTGTTTTTGATGTTCAAATGTTGTAGTTCCGTGTTTTGGTTCTGGTATTCTTATTTTCTGTTCTCCTTTCTTTTTTGATATTCAGTCGCAAATAGTTCTCACATACTCAGACAACATCTTCTTTGGGGCCTATTTATTTATTGCGAAGCACAAACGTGTTATTGAAACTGTAAATGTCAAAGTTCTTGTTATTGTCACAGAGACTGAGCAAAAGATGTTCCCCGGCATGCAATAAGTCAACAAGAATATAATTGGCATTAACTATTTGTTCATAGATGTTTCGAAAAGAGATTACACAAGCTAGGTGCATACATATATGCATTTGCTTTTATGTCGACTGCCAGATAGGTTTTTAGTTTATAGTCTTAGCCTGACCCTCACCGTGTCAAAGCAGTATATTTCATTCTCCAATTCTACGTATAAAGGATAACTTTGACATAAACGTGACACGTGAACTTGTGACAGGCCTTACTCGAGATGGTTGCCAAATGGATGCTTCATCTGTAGTTTATTCAAGCATTAAATCTGCCCGTGCTTCTGTTGCGAAGTTTCACCAACAAGAGATAAGGGGAGGACTTCTTTGGGCTCGCCAATTAGGTGGAGAGGTAATATCACTTTTATTGAGTGGGTCATTGAACGAAGGAAGGAACTATGTATCTGATTTGGAGCTTGCTTATAATTTTAATCTGTCTTTCTTCTTTTGACCAGGGCTCTAAGACTCAAAAATGGAAACTTATAGTTAGAAATCTTCCTTTTCAGGTTGTTCTTTCCAACCATACTATTTTACTTGATTTGATATGTATTTGTTTGCAGTTACATAATTATATTGTTATTTTGCGGGAAATTGTTGGTCTGAGTCTGCACTATGTAACTGCAGGCTACCGTCAATGAGATAAAAGAAATGTTTTCGTCGGCAGGATTCGTATGGGATGTTTATATTCCTCATAATTCTGACACAGGGTAAGCATTTTCCGCTGCAGACACTTTTTCCTGTTCACCAAGTATATGCTCTTTTACTATTTGCAGTTGTCATTTGATTGTTTAAAATTAGTAGGAGAAATTTGATTAATGCACCCCAAAGTACAAAGAGCTGACTTTAATATTTTGCTTTTGCAGGTTATCCAAGGGTTTTGCATTTGTCAAGTACACTAGCAAGCAAGATGCAGAAAGTGTATGGATGTTTGATAGATGCTTTACTCAAAATTTCCAACACTTCTCTATTTCCTCAATCTTTTATATTCTCTCTATCCACTTTTCAGGCCATTCAGAAGTTCAATGGGAACAAGCTTGGCAAGAGGACAATTGCTGTTGATTGGGCTGTTTCAAAGAAGGCTTATGCAACTAGTGTGCAATCCAATGTTGCTTCAGAAAATGGTAATCATTTGCCTTTTCATTTCAAAATCACATAAATATTAATGCCGAGACAGCTAGGTTATCCGGACATTTTCAGTGAAGTACCGGCGTCGACCCTAGTCGGTAACGGCGTTGGTATAGAAACTGTGACAGAACTTGTTAGGGCAGTCACGACTCTGCTTACAAACAACAAGTGTATTCGTTAGCCACTGTGATCTTTTTTCTCGACATCTTGTGGTTTTCTATCCTTTTTTCGGGTCAACGGTGTTAGTCTCGGCTAGGTCGTGTTTTCTCTGTCACGCCTCCTCCTCCTCAAAGTCAACTTCTTTTAAGCCTACTTTATTGGTTTGGGCTATATGATTATGAGTTCACTTTGGTTGGGCTATTCAACTTCTAATAGGCTCAATGTTACGTTGTATATAATACTTGTACTTAAACAAGCCCAATTGGCGAATGACCGTAGCAGGCCAACTATAAGCTTGGTTGATTAAGACCCTCCAAACATGATCTTATTGATGAAAAACCCCTCAAATAGAATTTCGTTTCCAAAGTTGTTCCAATGGACTTATCTGATGACAAGGTTCCTTACTTTTACAAGATAACATGCAACGCAAGCATGATATAGATGTTAAGTATATTATAAACTATATGAATGTATCATATCCCTGCACCCAGTCCAAATTTGGGATAGTTTTCGGCCGAGCCCCCGGATCCTTAATTACGAGTAGGCAAACCCGGCCCTAGGATACACACTGGATTTGACACCCGCAGCCGAGCCCGGGAGCCTTAGAAATAGCCTGTTAATCAAGTAGGAGATAGCTAAAATGTTTTTGAAGGTAAGGAAAAGAACAATTTTGAACTGGAGAACTTTTCTAAGAGCATTTCAGGCAAGCATATTTGGTCGATGCTATTTGATTCTTCACAAGCGTTGACTAGTAAAGGTTGCTTCACTTCTCATGCTTGAGGACTTTAGCCACAAGCATTCTAATTTAAGCCTTTGGTTGGGATTTGGGAAGACCTTACACGTCAAGATCCTGCTAGAAATGATGTAGCTTACTGAGGAGTTGTCACGTTGGTGCAAGTAGTACAATGACGTTTTCTAAATTTGATGGTCTTTTTTGGTAGTGGTAGCAGTATCAGGCATCATTTTTTTTTTTCATTTTCTTCTGTACAGTGATTGTCATGGGCTTGTGGAAATGGATAATTTGTATTGGGTAAAACTGATTTATCTGGAACTCAGATTGTTGGGGTTTGTGGGAAGGGAACAGGTACGGGAACATTGGCAGATTCAAATTCATTTCTCCTGCCGTATAAACATTTATGGTTAACATAGTGGAACAGAATTAGAATGTCAATTCACTGTTCCGCAATCCCAATTCCGTAGGATATGAGAGAATAGTGGTGACGCTGGTGTAAAATATGCTGTGCTACTTAATGATCACTGTTAAATGATACATCCATGCTAATGTGGAAAATGGTTACATTTTTTCAGATTAGGGACCATGGTTAATGGAGTAACGTTTTAGTCTTTAATGCTACAAGTTCATTTATTGTAAAATTTCATGCTGGATATGTATTAGCTAAGTTTATGGTGGTGTCATTACAATATATCCATAGTGAAAATGAGATAAGAGCCAATGAGTGAGTAACCAAGAGCTGATCTGATCTGATCTAATTTTATTACGAGAGACTTGTTCTTTGTATTCACGAATAGATACTTGTTTCTTTCTTTCCATGCTATGGGTTTCTGTACTTTGTGGTTTTGATCGTCCTCTTTGTTGGATTGTTACCAAGGAGTCTAGATGCATGCGCATTTCTGAAGTTCACTGTAAACTGTTGTTCAGTATTTTGTTGAAGGATAACCACTTATCTTTTCCAGGAAAAGAGAATGAAGATGAGAAAGATGATGACGATAGTAGTGTTGATTTGGAGGATGATGGGACTGATAGGGATGAAGAAACCCAACCTGATGGAGTTGATGTTGATTCTGATGACAGTGATTTGAAAGATGGAGAAGATACCACGACCACAGTTGATTTTAGTGAAGAGGCAGATCTTGCAAGAAAAGTTCTTCAAAATTTGATTTCGTCTTCAACTGAAGGAGTACCCGTTTCTGTTGAAAGTGACTTGGGTAGCAAGGACGGTGAAACCACTGATCTATCTGACAAACCACTTGACGCATCTGCTAATGTTTTGGTAAATACTGCAAAACCTAGTGACTCTAGCAAACTGAAAAGTTTGGAGGAGGAAGAAAATGATCTGCAGAGAACAGTATTTTTAAACAATCTTCCCTTCGACACTACCAATGAAGAAGTCAAACAACGCTTCTCTGCGTATGGAGAAGTGCACTATTTTACCCCTGTTCTTCATCCACTCACCAAGTATGTATTGACAATCCTTCACCGTTATAAATTTCAAGTTAGTTCATACGGATACTCATGCTGAATTTCTGGTGGGAACAGGCGGCCCAGAGGAACTGGATTTCTCAAGTTCAGAACAGTTGATGCTGCTAATGCGGCATTTGCTGCAGCTAATGATGCAGGTGGGTTGGGGATCCTTCTGAAGGGTCGGCCACTTAAGGTCTTGAGGGCTCTGGACAAGAAATCAGCCCATGTTAAGGAACTAGAGAAGACCAAAAAGGAAGAGAATGACCATCGGAACCTTTACTTGGCCAAGGTGAGCTCCCAACTTTCCACTTTAATCTTTACCATGTTCTCTGACACAGGTTATTATTCTTCAACTCATTATTATGTTTATGGTGGGAACACATCTTCAACAGGAAGGGCTTATAGTTGAGGGGTCTCCAGCTGCCGAAGGTGTTTCAGCAAGTGACATGTCTAAGCGTCAATCGTAAGTATAACAACCATATTAAACTTCCTTTTTTGGATCGAAAGTAGATGTTTCTATCCAGTTCTCTTTTTCGCCTAGGCATTCTGAGGGCGGCATTGCTGGTTTTCTTGATTATGGCCATGTTGAAGTTAAGTTGTTTATAACGAACAAAGAAACTAAGTTAAAATGGCTCTTAAGGATGTAAGAAAGAGGCTCCAGTTATGAACTGAGAAAGTTGAATGAGGATATAAGAGCGCATGTTGTTCATGGAAAGCAGCTACGTGGTGCACCATATCATCTGATAGCTATTATAGAACGAAAAATTTAATGGCCCCGTACTGAATTTGAGTCAGTTTCCCCCCTAACTATAATAGATTTATATACAAAAACAGTAACATTTATTACCTAAATTGAGCTAGGCCTTGCGCCTTGCAGTTTCTATAGGACAGGGCTTTGATACTGGGTGAGTGAGAGATTTACCCCATCCCTCGCTCACCCATAGGTTTTTCATATCACCCTCTTGATAACAGCCAAGTCATAACATGAAACTTAAGGAGTGGCGATTGTTTACAATATAAAACACACGAGAGCAGTTTTTTCATGGTTTAACTAGCGAACAATGAACCAAAATTGTAGGAATCAATTTAAGTATGATAAATTACCAGGACAACAATTTTGCACATCAAATGATCCTTCCCTCTCACGAAATAAACAAATTGCCTTTAGCACTCAATTGATTAGTTTTGCAAATAAGTCTGAAGAAGATATAGCTATGAGTACCATACAAAATCTGTTTTGAACTTTTTGGAAAACAACAGAACAACACTCCGTATATTATGCGGGTTGGCAAAGAAATTACTTATGGAGTGATCAGCTACTATCCCCGGTTGGCATTAGATAAATTTCTCCAGAAATTCTCTAGAAATTCCATTGTTCATTCATGAATATGGAGATTAGAGCAATGAAAGACATCCAGGAACATTGTCCTGAAAGTAGTAGATGGACAACAGTGTTAACATGATGGAATATCTAGCTTTTCTGGAAAGAAGAAAAACTCTTGTTGTAATGAAAGCAAATGGGTCACCAAGTGCTATATGGAAAAGGGTGATAGTCCATACACTAATCAAGGATAATACCCTAGGTCAAGGAACCTCCTGACAATGCTGATTATTGCCAGAACTTACATTTCTACCGAGTTACCATTTGTACTCTTGAAGATCTAGACGCCTTTTTCCGTTACCCATTCTAATAGTGAGTATTCCTTCCTCCACGGTCTTCCCAAAGCCCACTCAAATCCCAAGTTTCTTGAGATATTTAGCCTTCAGGTTACATGTATAGAAAATGTTGGAGAAAAAGTAGCTGCCGTCCCAAGACTAACAACAGTATTTCACACCCCGTGGGTGTTCTAGTGCAAACAAGCTCACCAATTGACTGGACAAAAGAGAAAGGGAAGGGTTTACCTAGGTAGGTTACAAGTAAGTTAATAAGATAGCAAAAAGATAATATCTACAGGTAGGGGATGTCTATAAGAAAGATAGATATTGCTCCTTTCTTCTTGAAACAGTAGATTGGTGCTGGCTTTAACATTTAATTCTTCTGCAGATTACAAAGGATAAAGGAAACTAAGCTTCAATCTCCGAACTTCCATGTTTCAAGGACCAGACTTATCATATACAATGTTCCAAAGACAATGACCGACAAAGAACTCAAAACACTCTGCATAAATGCTGTTACATCTCGGGCTACCAAGCAAAAACCGGTTATTCGACAGGTCTGGCTCACATTAATTACAGATTCTTGTAACATGTAATAAATTCAATATGCATACAGTTTATAACATTCTATACTTGACTTTCTTGTTTGCCCAGTTGAAATTTCTGAAGGATTCGAAGAAAGGCCAGGCTTTAGAGAAGAACCATTCACGTGGAGTCGCTTTTATTGAGTTTACGGAACACGAACATGCACTTGTTGCTCTGAGAGTTCTTAACAATAATCCGGGTAAATTTGTTTCCTTTTTAGTTTAAGGAACTGTCTCTTTCCTGACACTTATGTTGCTGACATCAAGTTTTTTTTTTTTCCATATCAGTTCTTTCCCCTTCTTGGTGTCTTAGTTGCATTTGGTAGTTCAGATTTTAGAGATGTCTAAGAATACATGATACCACCCTTTCTGGAGTAAAGTTGGTGCTTGATTTCTGATTCCTTACAAAGCCGCAATTTCAATATCCACTTTGGTCTGCTTCTCCTTGCCTTCTGCTATCAGTTCTATATCATTCTTTTGGCCTACATTCTTGCCTTATCGCAGTCATTATTAGTAGCCTTCTTGCTCATTTACACAAAAATGGCCTACATTCTTGCCTCAAGGTGTCAGGGGGGGCGGCCCGGGCTTGAAACCGGCTCGGCCGATACTAAAATGATCCAGACCTGGCCCCTGCCCGCCCCCTCCAACAACCGAACCGGCCCAGCCCCCTAATCCCCAGCCCCGGTCAACCTGGTGTGGTTCGACTTCCCCCCCCCCCCCCCCCCCCCCCCCCCAACCCGCTCCAGCCGCCCCGCCCCCACAGGGCCGGTTTGGTCCCCCCAAAACGGTACTGTTTAATATAATAATAACCATGCCCTCTCAACCCCTAACCCCACGGGTTTAGGGCCCGCGACCGGTGGGGGTGAAGCTTGGAAGCACGGATAATCCAAAACAGGGGGCATATCCGTGTCGAACACTCGTACGGCACTCCGAAATACGTGTCCGACACTCCAGCTGTCATGTCCGTGTGTTCTAGATAGTTTTGATAGATCGGACCCTTGGAGGACACTTGGGGAACACCTCAGGGACACTTACTAGACTTTCACATTGTTGAATGAAACATTTTAATTGGTTTAAAATATATCTAAGCTAAAGTGATATATATGTATATATATATATACATATCAAAGAAAATCAAACCAATACTTTGTCATCTATTAGTATAAAATTCAAATGTATCATGAAAATATATTAATAATGTTGACGTATCCCTGCCGTGTCGTACCCTCAATTTTTTAGAAAATGACGTATTCCGTGTCTGTTCCAGATCGTATCCAACACCCGCAGACGTATCCGTGCTTCTTAGGTGTGAGAACTTAAAACCTAAGACACCTTGATAACCTCAACCCCTCAACCCGGCCCATCCCGGCCCCCTCTCTCACAGCCCCCCTCCAACCCGGCCTGGACCGCTGACACCTTGATAACCTTGCCTCATCGACTTTTTTTTTTTCTTTTTCTTTCTTTTTTCTTTTTTTTTTTTTTTTTGAGATCGACTTATATGTTTAGTACCAGTATTTGTTGTGATCACTCTCTTTTGACTAACACCCATGTCAGTGTCCATGCTTCATAGAATGTGAGGCCTTTTAGCCCATTTACACAAACCTTGCAAGGTCAAGTGCTATACATGCCTGTTCTGAATCACAACTTATTGAGAAACGTGATTGTGATTTCCATAACTGGAAATCTTATATGAACATTGTAACCATGTAACCTAAACTATTATCTGCTGCGCTCTCACAGGAACTTTCAGCGCAGAGCATCGTCCAATTGTGGAGTTTGCTCTTGATAATATCCAGACTTTGAAGCTTCGCGAGTCTAGGCTCCAAGCTCAACAACAGGGTGACAAGGCACAAGGTCACCAGAATAATGCTTCAGAGAGGCCAGATGCATATTCAAACAAGAAGATGCCACAAAAACGCAGAAATGAAGATAAACCATTTAAGGATTTCAAAACTAAAGAAGATGGAGTCGCGAGCAGAGAACCGAAAGGAGCTCACTTTGGAGAAGGTAGAGCTAGTAAGAAGCAGAAGACTGAACCCAAACAACCTGCAACAAAAGGAGGCAAAGAAGGTGAAGTTGCTAAGAAGAAACCAGAATTGGTAGAATCTGAAGAAGGTAGAGCTACTGGGAAAAGGAAAGCGAAATTTACAAGACCTAGTGGCCTGAAGCAAGATAATAATAAGGTAATCCACAGCAAACAAAACTTCTCTGAGAATCCAAAACTGAACACGGGCAAGAGGAAGTCCAGAGATAGTAGTAATGCACAACAGAGAGACGCTAATTCTCAGCAAACAAAGAAGGCGAAAAAGAGCAAGGACGCGTCGGGTCGTGATTCCAAAGATAAACTCGATGTGCTCATCGAACAGTATAGATCAAAATTCTCTCAACGTAGTTCTGACAAGAAAGACGGCGGCAAACAAGGTTCTAAACAGCTCAGAAGATGGTTTGAGTCGTAGGTTTTTTGTTGTCAAGTTTTGTAACTTTAGTTTACCTTAAAGAAACTAGGGTATGTAACTTTATATCGACTACTTAATGAGATTATTTCATGATATTTTGCGTCGTAAGATTTATTTATTTTTTCATTGGCCCTTGAAAGTGTGCCCTTTTTACATTCTTTCTTCGATTGTTGATGTTCTGTTAGTTTTCTGGAATCAGACATTGTTTCCTTCTCCAGCTCTTAGAGATGAAGATTACAGCGTTGGTTTTGCTGGTTTGGTGTCATTTCTCTGGCTTTCTTTTTAGAGTAATGCCTCTGCAATCGGGCATATGCCATTTGCCATTTGACTTGTTATTAGAGGTGGTCTCAGGATCATTCAGAAGACTAATGGAGATTTAAGAAGTGGATGTACACGGGCGCGGATCCAGAATTTTGTTATAATTCGGGCTAAATTGGAAAATTAAAACAATTTTGATTAGTGTAAAAGTAAACAGATATTTGATTAGTGGGGATTATTGAATATTTTTGGTGGGCTAAAGTGGATTTAATAGAAAAAATATTGAGCATAATCACAATTTTAAAATTGAATCTCCCCATAGATGCAGTAGGGTAGCTCTAGTGGTAGAGCGTTGGAAGCCCCAGCATGAGGTCCCGGTTCAAAATCGGTTGACGACAAAACAATTTCTCAAAAAAAAAAAAAAAGAATCTCCCCATAGATGAGCATGTTCGCAAAATGTGACGGGAAGGTGTTTAAATGAAGGGATATATATATATATATATATATATATATCCAAGTTTCAAATTTTATGTGTGTATATTCTCCCTTAAGAGACAAAATAACTGCGAGCTATTTAAAAAAAATAATGTACTAACTCTAGAAAAAAAGAACAATGTACAAAGGCAAGTCTTATTTTAAAGTAAATTTGTAACAGTCTGGAATTTCACTAAGATGCCCCTTATCTCAAAAACAATGAGAGAGAAAAAGCGCATGTAGAGAGGAATATTGTAGAGAGAGAGAAGTGGGTGTAACGGCTTGGGACAGGAAAGAAATAACAAAGTTGTTGAGTGACAAATTGCAGAGGGGAATTAATGATGTACCTGAATACAAATCAGCCAATAAAAAATATAAGTAGAAGCGATTAAAAGTGAAATATGAGTAAGCAGGGTACGACGGAGCCCTAGGCGTAATGGGGAGTACCTAGACAAGTACATATCACATGGTTTTGTACCGATCAGTTCTCAAGTTGTCAAATGACAATTGATTGAGCGTGCTTTTATCGTAGCTGAGTACTCTCTGACAAATTCGCTCTATTATTGCCTCATATTCCTCATGGAGTGACTACGTGACTGAGCTTAAATCGAGTGGCGATACCCTTGAAAAACATGGAAGGAAGAGGGCAATAATATGTGAAGTGAAAATAAATGACTAAAGTACCCTTTCATATGCTACTAGTGGACCCAACAGTGAAGTCACTATAAAAAAAACATCAAGTTTTGAACCATTAGACCTTACACATGCTAATGAAAGAGACTCTTTACGAAGTCTTAACATTTGAACTAATAACGTGACCAACAATGCAGATGTAAATAGTAAAAGAGCGTTTAAAGCATTTGTATATGAGATATCGATTTCGAACCCAGATCATATTGCGGTTGCTCTTTTGGAGCACTAAAAAAATTCTCCACTCACTAACTATAGATCGCGAAGCACCTGATCAGGTGTAAACCTTTCTATCTCTCTCTCTCCACCAAATAAAAACGTCAAAAGCAAAGAAACATGTCGTCTAAAACTCCAAATCGTCTCTGCTCTCTGAAGTAGTGCATGTTTCACAGTCCATGGCCAAAGCCAAATCCACAAGACAAACCCTAGACTCCTTCACCATCAAATCCATCCGCAAAACCATCAAAGGTACGCCCTTTCTCTCCCCTCTCCTCTCCGCTTCCTCTCGCCGGAATATTCCTTTTCTCTGTCTCTGATGTTACCGCCGCTGTGAAATCAGCCGGCGACTGCGTTCTCATGCGACCGCCCGAGCCTTCGAAGCCTTCGTACGTGGCCAGAGTGGCGAAGATCGAGTCCGACGGCCGGGGAAGCAACGTCAAGGTCCACGTCCGGTGGTATTACCGGCCGGAGGAGTCGATCGGCGGTCGCCGGCCTTTTCACGGCTCCAAGGAGCTCTTCCTCTCCGATCACCACGACGTACAGAGCGCCGACACGATTGAGGGCAAGTGTACGGTCCACTCCTTCAAGGGATATACAAAGCTTGATGCGGTGGGAAACGACGATTTCTTCTGCCGTTTTGAGTACAATTCGGCGACTGGAGCGTTCAATCCGGATAAAGTTGCTGTGTATGTGAGATTGATTGATCAATTTCAGTTTTTTAGTTTTATTTGATGAATTTGGAGTTCAATTGGTGGGGTTAATTAGTTTTCCTGTGAGAATTTTGGGGAAAAAACTTGAATTTGACAGAAGCTGCTGTTAGTAACATCACAACTTAGTTATTCAACCTAAATGTTTAGTTATGTTTGAATTTGGTGTGCTTAATTAGGTTTCTTGTGAGGATTTTGTGGGGAAAAGGAACTACATGCATTGCTTGTGGTTTAAGTTGAGGTTTTGGATAATTATTTAACCTGACTGTTTTGTTATGTGTTTGAATTTGGTGTGTTAAAGCTAATTAGCTGTTTAAAAGTCACGTTTACTTGTTTGATTATATTGGAAAGATACGTTTTCCTTCATTTCCAGTTCTTTGGACGCGTTTTAATGTTCCCTTTGTCTTGCTTTCAGGTACTGTAAGTGTGAGATGCCGTACAACCCGGACGATCTAATGATTCAGTGTGAGGCATGCGGCGATTGGTGAGTTAGTCGATCTGATGTTAGTTTATCGTATGTTTCGAGTTTAAGTTCCGCCACATTGGATAAATGGGATAAAGAACCACATGCTTCACTTGGACAGTTGGACATTTAGTTGTCAATAGTGAATCAAATCGAAACGAATCATGAAAACAGGAAGGTATGTAGAGACAGAAGACATAAGATACCTAGAGAGTCGAGAAGTAATAGGAAACAATCAGCCTTGGTCTGAAAAGTGAAAACTAACGAACTAGGCATTTAAAAACAAACATATACATCAAAACTTACAAGAGTAGGGATAGTTTTATATTTTCAACTGGCTCTAACTCAACTAGACCGCTACTTGTATTGATGATGACCGGATCTCTACTGAACCGTAAGATTCAGTTCCCCTAGTCAAGATTCATTTTTTTTTTGTAAATTTAAGATTCGGAGAGGGTTTCCCATAGTTTCATATGTGAATTGAATGGCAGTCTAAGATTCTGACAACTATGCAGGTTGCACGTGGTAGACAGTGTGTTGATAATAAGCTTTTATGGATGAGTTGCATGACTTATTTGCGTGAAAGTGGAAGTATAACGTGCTTTTTCTTTATAACAGTTATTTTGTTTGCATGTCAGTTCAACAAGGTAAATTGGTGATTGTGCTAGGTTGTGGTATGAATGATTATAAATTGGGCATCTTTCATCAGATGAGTTTTCCAGATATAATGGTTAGAAGTTAGAAGGGGTGTGGAGCTTTCTTCCTTTTTTTTGTCTAACATGGGATGTGAGGTGTGTTTATGGTGCAGTAGGTTACTGTCCAGTATTTGGATAGCTCATCGAGTTGTCATTTGAAGGCTGGTACCTGTGAGTCCAATTCTTTTTCCGGAAGTCCTAGTATGATGCTTTGATGATGTGTAGTTAGAAGCATATTCATGTGTGTCCATGATACGATATGGCGACTAGTTCAGTTGTTGATTTTGAAGAGTTACCAAAATGTCTTGGATAAGCACATATTTTACGTAATTACAAAGGATCTTTCCGATAATGGTTTACCAATGATTAAAAGAACAAGGACGACAAGAAATAAAAGTGACGATGTAGAGCCTCAACAAAAGACGAGATCGACAAGGGTGCTCGTAAAAAGCTTAATTTGAAATTTTGTTAAAACGGCCAGAGAGTGTACCTTAGAATTTGTGTTCAATTTCTCTTGAGAGTGTTTTGTTACAAAAAGGGTACTCAATTGTAGATGTACATGCGTTGTAATTGGGGGGCCCTTTAAATGTTACAACACGGCAAACTGAAGAATCTTGTTTGATGTCGCTGTTTGAAGGGTCTCTAACAAAAACGCGGATGACATCCTCTTTTGTTTTTTCTTCTAAAGTTTGTTTTGAGATGACATAAGATGGGTAGCATCTGAAGTGTATGATTAACTTATTGATAATTGAGGAGTAAGGCTTAATGATTATTTTGATCCAAATTTTGAAGATATTAATAATTTGGGTTAGTTAGAGTAATTCAAAACGTCAAAGTGACATCTTTGCTCTTACGATATGACAAGTGCCTTGCTGCTTTACTTTTTGGACTTTTCTCTCAAATGTTTTGCAATAAAGAGAGGGCAGGTAATGGCCTTGCTTGGCAAAGTGTTTTTTGTTTTTTTATAGAAACAAAACCCAATATCTAGGGTTTTAAAACTAGTTTTTGGACACACATTCCGGCACCCGTGTTCTATTTATCCAGGGCGTTGGCATTTTTATTTGTGAGATTAGTTGCATCTTCCGCCACGTGGTAGCTCTGGAATGGCTGGTCAAAGCCGTCCACCCCTTTTATCTTCAGTTATCCCCACAAATACATTGATGGAGATGAGTTGTAGGAATACTTTTACCAAGCAGTTCACTGGTCCACTGACCACGTCTCCGGATGGAGGAAATAAAATACATGAAAAATGATTTTTAAGTCATTAAAAGAGTATCCAGCCTCCGGGTAATAGACCAGTGCTCCGGTTAAACCTCTAAAACAAATTTAAGATGCAGTATCATAAAAGAATTAGGTACTGCAGCTACTGCCAGAATATGCGACCATAACAACAGAAGACTGAATGGTTACATGTTAGGAATAGTGTGTCATTTATGCAACTTTTTAGTTATTTGTAGTCAACTAGGAGTATGTGCTACCAGAATATGCAATCTCAGAAAATTTGAATACTCGTTTTCGGAAATGGTATACCTGCTTTTGAATGAAAAAAAAAAGTAAATATGAACATCTGAAGTGATTTCAGAAGTTATTTGTTTATTTATCAAACCTCTAGGGTAGTCAATCCTTACATGTGAATTTTTCTTAGCATGGAAAATAAGTGGTGGAGGTCCTGAAATCCTGATTGCATGTTTCAAAATTCAGAAAACAATAGATTGATAGGATGTTCAATGTTCCATGCACAACAGAAATTTGTGTTGAGGTATAGAAGTATCCTTTACACTAGCTATGCAGTTTATCTGAAGTCTGTGGTGTGTTTAGGTCTACTTTGTACCACTGTGATCCCGATCCATGTAGCATAAGGTGGATATCGCGTGCTAATTCACAGTTCCACGCGCCATTTTAGGCTGCATGATACCTTAAAGAAAAATTAAGATGTTATAATGATGTAGTTATGCTCCTTAATCACAAAGGAATATCTGATGGCGTCATTTTGATAGCCTACTAAATTTAAACCATCAGGTAGGATTCTAGTAACAAGTATTGATTCAGGAAGAAGTTTATTGTAGTACATGCGTTGAGGTTGTACTCTAGTATTTTGTAGTACACAACGTCAAGAATGCTTCAGTTCCTAGCTATGTAGTTAGATATGAGGTGCAATCTTTTGGTTCTAAACTTCAAATAGAGTTCTAAAATGCATGGTGTCTTATTGAGTTACCTTTTAAGCTCTTGTTAGTGAAAGCAGTTGCAACATTTAATGTAAAAAAGTTGCTGCTGTCAGGAAGATGAACCATCACATTTGTGAAGGCGGGCTCAAAAGGAGGAAACAGAAAGATTTGAAGATTTATTTCCGCCATGATTCATAAATGTATTCCATGTCATGAAGATTTGAAGATATATTTCAGTATAGTGAGCGAATCTCTGCTATAAGATAGGATATTTAACCAAGGGACTGTTAGAGAATAAAAGCTGTTCCATAAAGAATCGACCAATGGGAAGGTGTGGGTGCTCAAACAACATCAGGAAATGCTAATTGTACAGTAAGAATGGGCAAATGGTACGATAATAAAAAAAACATTGTTGATACACGTTGAGGTTGCTAAAAGAAAAGATTCACTTAAATACCCGTGGTTTCTGGTCTATGCATACCCCTTTGATAAGGCATGTAATCCGATATTTTTTACTGAACAATACTAAACCGTCCAAAAAATTACAGATTTTTACCTGTTCTACTTGATTCTGCAACTTATTGGATTCCTCATCTTTACACATTTTCGAAGATGTCTCTGCTTATGTATGAACATCTTCCTTTCTCTGGTAGTGTACCAATTGTAGTTTCAGAGTTCTTTGCCCCTTCTTTTCATCTATCTCTTCTTTGGTCCATTTAGGCTCTTTGAATTCTGAGAAGGGACCCTTGAAATCTGAAACTTTCTTGTTTTTCAGTTATGTTTCTTGAACTTGTTGATATTTAATTTGTTATCCAATGGCTATTTAAGTTAATACATCTTTTAACTCCTGTGCCTTTTCATACGTGATGTATGTCTGCAAAGGGATGAAATTATTTTTTATGGAAACTTGGTGAACTGTTATACTTATTTACTCTTCCAGACTGCTACTGCTACTAACTTCTCGGTGTTGTCTAATCTTCATTCCTGTGTTACATCAACTAACAGAGCGTGTCATGCACGCACCAAAAAGTGATTTGAATTAGAAGTTCCAGTCTAATAACTCGGTCATAGTCCTACTGTCTTTCAATTTTTTAAAAACAACACACTGCCATTCTTTAGTCCAAGTTTGCAAATTCAGCTTCAGAATCCAAATCAGCCCAAACTTTAAAGTTCACAAATATAGATCAAATACTTGAGAGAAAAAACAGACCAAAGAGAGATTGTTAAGAATCAAGAATGAATTCTTACCCAAGAATCCTAGACATACCCATTGAAAGGTTCTCTTCCATCTCTATTTGTGTAAACTCCACACCCTCAAACCAAATCTTAGGAAATCATTGCCCAGAACCCACTTGTAAACTGTTCAAATTCATTTCGTAAAATCAAGTAGCAAATCTGAATCAAAACCTCTATCCGTGAACAAGGCAATATCCGAAAATGTTAAGAAAATGAATCGCGTCTTCATCTTTGCCGTATGTTCTATGAAAGAAGTCCCAGAACCATGAGCTGGGGGCTGCGGCACCTGCTTTCGGAATACTTTTTATCACTTTGGTTAATGCTATTGATGCCTTCATGATGTCTGGCGAAGAATGCATTGATGGCACCCTTAGCTACCATATTCAGCTGACGAGGAGAGTAGATGATGAAGCTGGTAAACCAGGGATTAGTCACGTATTTAGTGTAGAGGTCTGCAGGTTTTGTTGATGCCGTCACCAAGGTTCACACAATGAATTATAGGCGATGATTGTGTTTTGTCTCATTGTTTTTACTTTGATAATTAGAAATAGACATAGAGGAAAGTCGTCTGCAAGTGCTTAAAATACATTTAGCAAGTACAATTATTACGATGTAAAATGAGTTCAGTGGTTAGTCACATGTTGTAAATTTATGGTTGCTCCCCTTCCATCTGAAGTGTCCGTAAACTTATGCTGAAATATTCATCTAAAAATATGGTAGTTTAGGTAGTATCCATATTGGTAGTGGCCATATAATATTTTTAGAGATTTCCTGTTTCAAGTCTTAACCGTATGCGGAATAAGTTTGGAGCTTATTCGTCAAGGAGCATTTCTTAACTTTTATTAATTACAGATAAGTAGTTGAGGGCACAATTGGCAATACATTGACACGCTAACAGAAATATCCTAAAATATTTTGTGCACGGTGGGATTTAAAATAAATTTGGGTTGCGCATGCGCTTCTGCACGGTTCTGCCCCTGTTGCCAACCCCGTAGAATACCTGATTAAATGCCTTATAAAATACTAAATCTTCCTTATCACCCTTTGTGTCTTTACCATGTAGAATCGCAAACATGCAGATTTGTTGGCGCTTTTGAGTTTTGTGATTTTGTTTTTGAGGTTGCATCAGGCGTGATTGTCATATGACATATTGTTACCCATCTTAATAGGCTTTCCCCATGATCAAATATATGCAACCGCGTAGGTAGTATTTGTGAAATATGAATGATTATATTCTGTCATTGTATGATTCTACTTCAGGTTCCACCCAACTTGTATCGACATGACTGCCGAGGAAGCAAGGAAACTAGAACACTTCTTCTGTGAAAGTTGTTCTGCTGAAGGTCAAAAGAAGTTGCTGGACTCTCATGTTACTTCCACAAATACAGATATGAAGGTAAAAGAAGTCTTGAAATCTGCATTGGATGCATTAAACTTCTATTCTACGTATTTTTTTTTGGTTCTGGTTTTCCTTCGATTTTCACTTCTGGGAAGCCAATTTGTGTATCAATGATAAGTGAAGAACCTGTCTTAGTTACCAACATAGTCTAAATTTGTCCGCATTGTCTTTTTAAACATGGGCTGGGTTTTATAGTCTTCAAAATACATGTATACTAGTATTAGTTTGTGTCTGAGTCCGTTGGGGAGTCTTTTGTCTCACCAAGCCTCATGGTTGGATCTTCATGTTTCTTAATGTTGTCAATGTCATGCTAGCAATGCTAGGTATCCCGAGTATGGAGTGGGCAAGACACCACAAGGTCTCCTTCTGAAGCCCTTGTCTCTGGCCTCCTACTTGAATATACAATTTCGAGCAGATCTTTCGATTGCTAGTATGGCCACATAGCCTTTTCCATTTTTCTTAGGGAAAATAAGTCAAAATATCTCTTTGGTCTTAGTATTAGGCAACATGTAAGCACATATGAAGCACCACCCAGTACCCACTACTAACACGATATTATTCCATTTATGTCTGGTAAATAGAACAATTCGTCTTCTATCTGGTATCTTCTTCAGTCTTTTCCTTCTGCAAGACTGATCAACTACAAAGAATTCAAGTGACTAGCAAGGTTGAGGGAAATCTGGAGAACTGAACAATCTAACAAAATCTTCATATAATCTATATAATACTAGTGCATAACCCCTGCCCGAGGGCACGGCCCCAAAAAAGAAGATTTATCTTCAAAATGTTTTAGACTTTTTTAAAGGAGTATTTGGTTTTTAGGATATGGTGAGGATAAGCTATTCCACATGTCACATTTTGGGGACAGCTTATTCCCCATAGACCATTGTTATATAGATGAAGTTCTCTATCAATTGAGTATGAAGCTAAAAGCGTATCAAGAAAACTTGCAATTATCTTACACTCAGTTCGGGTCAGCAGCGAAAACATATTAGTTGGGCAACTGAGTTCTGACTGTCGATAAAATCTTTCTTAATTGTATCTGCCAATGAACTAGTGACCTAGATTTCCTGTTACTTAGTATATCTGTGTGGTGGACATTTCAGGTGGATACAAAACGACGCCGAAGGTCAGGCCCTTCTAAATCATAAAAGTGTAGAAGACATAAGTTGGATGGCTGGATTTCTCTGACTGTATTAAGCGCCATAAGCCACAATGTGTGATATGTTGATGGAAAAAAGGGAATCCGGTGTTGTGTCCATTTGGTTTGAGAGTTTTCCAATCCAAAACAGGAGTAAAGGATGTGTTTGGTTTGTAGTAATTACTTAACGTAGATTCTTTTTTATGTTGATGATGATGTATATCTCCAGTAACTTTAAAGAGGCTATATATTATGTATATAAGGGGTCTATAATAAATGAGTAGTTTGTTCTCTGCATTAGCTCTTCTTTCAGTATTTCAATTCAGGTTACAGTGACCACACATGTTTATCAACTCAAGACCTATCAGTTTGCAGATGCTGCATTTCAAGGTGAGCACCAAGAGTTCTGGCTATCGAATGCTCTGGTTTAGTTGCTAATTGAGACGTGTTTAAGTTTCCTGTTTTCCTTTAGTTGTTTGGAACCCTGGGAAAATCTTATTTATAGAATGCGTTTTCGTATTTGGTACAATAAAGTAGCCAAAGAATGCAGCAAAACCAATTGGTAGTGGCAGGTTCTGCTGGCAAACTTATATTGTAGGAGTTGAATTAGTTTCTTTTTGTTTCCTTCGTTTTCTTTCAACTGTTAGAAATACTGTAAGTTGGTTTTTTAGGCTTTGCAATATTAGTTGGGATTGGACTAAATATAGTCCAGTTATTTGTTAATGCTGTGTTTGGTTGTTCTGGACTAATTTTAATACTGGTATTAAATAGTGAAAATTTTGTGCTTAATACACCCAAATTAGTCTCCTTATATGAAGTTATTAGGAAGATTGGATTATTTGTACCTTAATATTGAATTCATATTGTACGAAATCAATCACATTATTAATTATCGTTCAGCTAATCCAATCATATTCGAAAAATTCAATTTAGTAATTTCCAAGCTGACTAGTCCAGAAAACCAAACATGCCAAGCAGCGCTATCTTTTTCGACACGGAAGTATATGGAAATATGAGCCAGCGGGAAGAAAGAAAGCAATGTTTTTGAGGAAGTCGGGAACATGAGTTGCTGATTTCAAGGAACTTGGCTCTTGTATCCAGGTCATTATCATTACTGCATTTCCAAGATGATAGATGATGTTTCCCTGCTTTATGGGCGGAATAGGTTTACTTTCAAGTTTCTTCTACAAGGACGTGGGAGAGATGGATAAGCAATTTTCTATATTACGAGTCCCTGTCATTACACGTAGCCGATGAGGCGGACAGATGATGAAATAAAAAAATGGGGTTCCAAGCAAATTTAGGTCTTTGTACACGCTAAATAGGATAATTTAGACGAAGTAGTTAATACGAGATGGTATTCATTCGAACATACTCTATTAAGTTATTGTGACGCTATTATTCTAGAGTTTGTCTATCACTACAAATAATTTTGCCCCAATATTATGCTAAAATATGAGGGCTGACGAAGGGTTTAATAGGGCAAACACATTTCCAAACTTATATTCAGACTAACCGGGTCACAATCAAGGATTGTAAGTTACTTGAGTTTCGACACACTGAAAGGGTGATCATGTCAGTTCCAAACAAGAAATGGTAAAAGTGTCCTTGAGTCAAATTAGAGGGGATGAAAGGGTCTATTACGCTAAATTTTGTTGTATGGTTAGACAAAAGCCATGTTAAAAGGCCATAGCCTAGAGGACTCGAGTCTATGTCCTAGTCTGAGAGCCTGAAACTAGGTTTAAATAAAATTTAAGTGGAATAAATTAACCCTCGACTTACTTGAGTTGTTGAGCAAAGTGGTAAATAGATAAAAGGCACTTTCATACTCTAAGACGGGATAATTTTTTCGAGATACTACCATCGGTGTCAGTGATGGGACCCCTTACCAGACTAACGGTGTCACAATGTGGGAGCGTCGGTGCCTTAAAATTTGGCACACTAAAGAGGTATATGTGTCTTTGCATCAAACTTCAGTGGGTAAAAGTGTATTATATCCAATAAAGCTATATTCTTCGCGCAAAAAAAAAAAAAAAAAAAAAAAAAAAAAAAAAAAACAACTACGCAACTGTTGAGTCTTATCCAATAATAATCGGCCATGTTGCACGTTCTGATTGGCTAGGTGCACCTCCTTCAATTGCGGCGGGTGAAGTTGTTTTATCATACTTCACCATATAAATATGTATAGCACGCTTTGTTCAATATATACAATTTAAAAAAACATATAAAGTGACGAACACTAACCCTTCCAATGCATGAGTTGTGCAAATGAATGCTAACTCGGTAGTAGTCTGTTAAAGCATTCAAATTCTCATGCGTGATTACTCGAGTTTGAACCTCGTAATTGTAGATTGGAGTATGAATTTCACGTAATGATATACCTGGCAAAATGAAAGATTTACTTGAGTTGTTGGGCAAAGTGGTAAATAACTTGTGATATCATATAAAAGGATGAAAAAACACTTTCACCCCTTTAAGTTTGGCACAAGACACTTCGACCTGTTTTAGTTTGCGAAACTAACTTTTTCACTCCTTGAATGTGTCAAATTTCAAGACACTTACACACCTGAGTGTGTCATTCCACACCCTAAGATGGGAAAATTCTCCAGAGAACTACTACCACTCCGTCCCACCTCTTCCTCTCCATCATGACTTTTTGACTTGTACTTTGGTCACTTTGACCGGGTGATTTGGATAGCAAACTGAAGCAATTTTTTGAATAATTTTCACCATGTTATAAAGTAATTTTTACTCTACAACACCATGAAAAAATTATCCAAAAGTTGCTTCATCTTACTATCCAAATCACTGAGTCAAAGTGACCCAGTAAATAGTAATAAAAGTCAAATTGGGGAGGAAGAAGTGAGACAGAGTGATATTAGTGAGTCAGTGATGAAACCTCACCACCAGACTAAGTGTCTTTACATCCTTCACCCCCTGGCACCACAAAGAGGTATAAGTGTCTTTACATCAAACTTGAGGGCATAAAACTCTATTTTATCCCACTTGAGCCATCTGCAATTAATCAAACAAGATTCCTAAACCAGCCAAATACGCAACTGCAAAGTCTTATCCAATAATAACCTTCCACGTTGCACATTCTCATTGGCTAAGTCCACCTTTCTCTCACAAGCATAAGCAACTCCGACTGGTGGGTAAAGTTGTTTACATCGAGCTCCCCCCTATAAATATCTATAAGCACGCTTCCATAAACACAGACAATTTCAATGGCTCGCTTTCTCTCTATCTTCGTCTTCTCTCTCCTCATCGCGACGACTTCCTTCGCAATCGCCGACGACGAAAACTCCTCCGACGACGATCCTTTAATTCGACAAGTCGTCGGCGACGATCACCTCCTCAACGCCGACCACCACTTCACGCTCTTCAAGCGCAAGTTCGCCAAGTCGTACGCCTCCCAAGAGGAGCACGATTACCGATTCTCGGTGTTTAAGGCTAACTTGCGCCGTGCGCGTCGTCATCAGGAGCTCGATCCGTCGGCGACTCACGGCGTGACTCAGTTCTCCGATCTGACTCCGGCCGAGTTCCGGAAGAAGCACCTCGGTCTAAGGCTTAGACTTCCTGATGATGCTAACAAGGCTCCGATCCTCCCGACGAAGGATCTGCCGGAGGATTTTGATTGGAGAGATCATGGAGCGGTCACGCCGGTGAAGAATCAGGTATTGTTAGCGGAAATTCCAGTTTTTGATGAATTTGTTCCAGAATTAGGGCTTTTTTTTTAGAAATCTGTTTTCTAGTATTCAATAATTGCTCTGTGCTTGCGGAATTTCAAATTAGGGCTTTTTTTTTGTAATCTGTTACTATTTGTTAATTGTTCTGTGCTTAATTGATTGTCTGATAATATCGCTTGCGGAATTTCGATTTTTGACGAATTTGTTCCAGAATTAGGGCTTTTTTTTCAATTTGTTACCATTTGTTAGTTGTTCTGTGCTTGATTACCAGGTTTTGCTGGCGAAATTTCAATTTTTGACGAATTTGTTCTAGAATTAGGGCTTTTTGTTTAATCTGTTACTATTTGTTTGTTGTTCTGTGCTTAATTACCAGGTTTTGCTTGCGGAATTTCAATTTTTTGACGAGTTTGTTCCAGAATTAGGGCTTTTTCCCCCTATCTATCATCTGTTACTATTTGTTAATTGTTCTGTACTTAATTACCAGGTTTTGCTTGCAGAATTTCAATTTTTGACGAATTTGTTCCAGAATTAGGGTTTTTTTTTAATCTGTTACTATTTGTTTACTGTTCTGTGCTTAATTTCCAGGTTTGGCTTGCGGAATTTTAATTTTTTGACGAATTTGTTCCAGAATTAGGGCTTTTTCCCCCTATTTGTCATCTGTTACTAGTTGTTAATTGGTTCTGTGCTTAATTTGGGGTTTGTTAATGGATGATTGTTTTAGGGTTCTTGTGGTTCCTGCTGGTCGTTTAGTGCAACTGGTGCATTGGAAGGGGCTAATTACCTCGCAACAGGGAAGCTAGTGAGCCTCAGTGAGCAGCAGCTCGTGGACTGCGACCATGAGGTTTGTTCATATCCCCTTCTTCAGTATTTAGTGTTATTTATCTGTTGTTCTTATGCAGTTGTTTGATTTGCCTGGTAAGAGAAAAGCACTGATTGATTTCCAGTGCAAACCTTCATAGAGAATTGAATCTGTTGACAGTAATTTCGATTGCCTCAAGCAGAATATATTCCGTCCATCCTGTAAAAATTATCCGTTTTCCAATAGGAATATGTTGCAGCTTAATGACCATGTTAGTGAGATGTCAGGTGCCTTCTTAAAACTGGAGGATTACTTGGTTTGCAGAGGTTTGATGATGACTTAGTTAAATGAATACATTACTTGGAAGGAAGCTAGATGAATGTTCATATGGCTGCTAGTCTAAATGAGTAGCAAATTAAGTTGAAGTTGCAATTTCTACTTGTTCTATATACTAGCTAAAAATAAAATTATCCCTAGAAAAGTAAATCAGTAGAAAAAAGTTATTATTTTTCCTTTGTTGGAGTTTGTTAATTTATCCACCAATTTGTCGAAGATTTAGATAGAGCGAGCAATATATCTGCTTTCCAGTGTCTTTGTTGCTTGAAAACCCATACTTTTACTGGTAACTGAACTTGTCGTATCATCTTCAGTGTGATCCAGAAGAACAAGGTTCGTGCGATTCTGGTTGCAGTGGTGGACTGATGAATAGCGCCTTTGAGTACACTCTCAAAGCTGGTGGGCTAATGCGAGAAGAAGACTATCCTTACACTGGCACTGATGGGGGTACCTGCAAGTTTGACAAGAGCAAGATTGCTGCATCAGTTGGTAACTTCAGTGTTGTATCCCTCGATGAAGACCAAATTGCTGCAAACCTGGTGAAAAATGGCCCTCTAGCCGGTAAGTATACTTCTCTTGTTTCCTGTTAGTATCTACCTTAAAGAAAGAACTTCAGTCCGCGCATTTTCTTAATTATCTTCCTTGTTAGCTTCTGCTAAAAGCATCAATGGGGCATCATAGTGTGCCTTCTTCTTTGACCCCTTAGGCCATGTTTGGGTGCCGGATACAAGGCAAGGATATGATTTTTCATCATATCCTGCATCATATCCGACAACACCAAACACAGACAGACAGCAAGCATATCATATTCGACTTATCCGTCAGCATTCATATCCTTGCTCATATCCCAGAATAAGCCATTTCCCATCATATCATATCCTCTACCTAAACGAGCTCTTAGGGTCTTTCATATACATGTGAAGCAAGATCTTGATGCAATTGGGTGATTTCAAGTGTGTGATAGGTTGATGGATGATCATTATATCTTACTCTTTTTTGTTTCCCCCCCAATGCAGTTGCTATCAACGCGGTGTTCATGCAGACATATGTGGGAGGTGTGTCGTGCCCTTACATATGCACGAGGAGGTTGAACCACGGTGTGTTGTTAGTGGGTTATGGTGCGTCTGGATTTTCTCGTATTAGAATGAAGGAGAAGCCATACTGGATCATAAAGAACTCTTGGGGACCAAGCTGGGGTGAAGAAGGATTCTACAAAATCTGTCAGGGACACAACATCTGCGGAGTAGACTCCATGGTCTCAACCGTCGCTGCTGTTCATCCTGCCACTGCCTAGAGTTGTTGCACTCTCTCTACTGATGATGATGCTCGGGCTGCATTTGTACATATATAATCTCCACGGCCTTCTTTAACCTGGGGCGCAAAAAACTCCCTTCAACAACAAATTCCTCTTAACCTATGGATTTTATGAGATAGGTCTGGAAATCGTGGTCTTTTGTTTACTTCCAAGTGAAATCCAAGTGAAACACTGTGGTCTGTGAATCTTTCTGAATCAAATTTGCTTTGCATATTGTCTCTTCTCTTTAAAGCACTACCAGTTTTTTGACTTCCCGCTTTCGTTCTATGCAAGAATGTACATGATTGTGGTTATAGACAGTGTGATGCAATGTCCTTCATTGGGGATGAGTCGTCGTGTCAAGGCTGGTCCAGGCTGGGCGGGGCAGGTTTTTTGGGGAAAAGGGGGCGGCTGCAGGTTGGTGTTAAAGTCGGCGGGGTGGGTTTTTTGGGGGAAAGTATGAGCCGGGTTGGTCCGGGCTAAAAACCCCCTATTTTTAGGGCCGACTCGGTCATTTTATTATTCTTTTACTATAATTATTTTTACATAATTTATATTTATATATTAATGTATGTGTGTCTGTGTGTATATTAGAGGGGCTGGTAGTCTGGTACGGGCTGAACCGGTGCGGCTCCGAAGTTTTAGGTACGGGTTGGGGGAGAGCGGCCGGTTATCCGAGGGGAAATGCTACCTGGGCAGGTCTCGGTCCTAGTGGAGGGGTTTGGGGGCTGGGCTTGGTTAGGGTGGGAAAGGGGGCCGGGTGGGCCTGTTTGGACCGTGGGCTGACCCCGGACAATTGCTGGGAGCACTGGATGGATATAAGAGTGACTCTTAAGCAGAGCAGTGTGAAGTTACATAAGAACCACTTCATATTTGACAAGTTGTTCATGCTTTAGGCATGGCCACATTACAGTGCACGATGGCTTCATATTTTCAGCACAGGTGCACGCCGCATTAAGAGGCGAGGGAGCCGGCGGAATCTGAGGCAATGTGAGGGCAATGCTTTTGGTGCTTGAAATGGATAGTGATTTCTGTATGATTTTTTGTGCTGCAATGGGAGATTATCTAAGCCAACATGCTCTAATAGGGAATCTACTGCATCAATCTACGACCACAATACATTAGATAGTATGTTTGCAGCAAACATCTTAAACTTATGTGCTTGTTTTGGTTCATAGCCTTTGTAGATATATGTTTCAATCATACACATCATCACGGGTGATGGCAATCGGGCCGGGCCTCGCCGGGCCAGAATTAACTAAACCCGGCCGGGCCCGCAATAGTGCCCAGAAGTATTCCAGCCTGCACAGAAACCCGCTGTGCAGGTTACTACACATTGACCCGCACCCAAACGAATCCGGGCCAATTCGGCCCGCACACATATGCAGCCCGCTTAGACCGCTTTCGGCCTAAACTATGCAAAACAGACTATTTGCGTACAAATTAGGAGCTCCTTCAAGTCGGTCAACCCGAAATATCCGGCACAATTAGAAGCAAAATAACTTTAACTCAGTGCACAATTAGAGTAGTGAGTAACAAAAGCATGTCTAAACTTAAAGAAAACAAGTAATAGACCTGTTCATGAACTCCAGTAGAAAGCTTACTAGCATTAAATGAATTTATATTTCCAAGTCTAGAATTACCGTATACAATGACAAAAATTGGCTATTGCTAAGTCTAAAATTAACTGTTGCGAGCTAAATGGGTTAATATGCTCAGCAAAAAGCATCATATACAATCACAAAAATAGGTAACTTTGAGCATTTCCCGAGCATTAGAACACTTGGCATGCCAAACTCCAAAAGTTTGCTGGCAAATGCATTGGATTAATACCCAGTTTAACTTTTAACATAGTTTGCCTGATGCAAAGTGCAAACCTCCAATCAGTTTGAAGAGGCAAATTGCAGGAAACTATCCACTACCCCCAGCTACGATTGAATGACCGACTGAAGAAATTATGTAGGGATGATGGTAGACTTATCACATTTGATGAAGCCCCTAAAGAGATCAGGAGCCAGCTTGTAAGTGAGATCATAGAAGCATAATGCTGAATCATCCCAGAGAGAAAGCAAAGAGCGATGTTGTCACTGAAGGGTGGGTTTGATATAACTGGCTGGAAAACGAGATGAGATATTATACTAAATCAATAGTTGTAATATATTTCCATTAATTTCCTTAATCTGTTTCAAATCATGAAATCCAGAAAATTAAATGGCACATAAAGAATTATTTGCTGGGTGATGAGATAACAGTTTTAAATATGTGAACATTGGGTATTATTTGCAGATATTTACACGGGAAAGCGAGTAAGAGAAGATGAAGCGAGAGAGAGGAACGACAATGAAGAAGACTAAGTTGGAGAGGATGTAACAGTGCGCGGTGCGGGTTTCTTCAATACAAACCCTACACTAGCCGCATGGGCCTAACGCCTATTAAGCCCGATTTATATTTGTGCGGGCCGACCCACACACAACTTAAATGGTGTGTTAATAGTGTGTGGTGCAGTATGTGGAACGAGTTGTCCCGACTTTCTTAGCCCGAATGGCCATCCCTCTCATTACAATTACAAAAACACATATATCCTTGGGGGTCATCACATGCAATTTGCATTTTGTGACAAATCCCGGCATACCATTTACCACCACAACTATCCACACTAAAACCTAACCCGTCATTGATTCCGGCGACCTTAGCCACCTCTTCAGCCACCACCGAACCACCCCCCCCTCCCCCCCACCACCACCACCACCACCGAACCACCGAACCACCCCCTCAACCTCGACCCATCATTGATTCCGTCGACTGCAGCCGCCTTGTCCATCTCGGTCCTCTTCTCCGTCCAACCAAAGCACCACCAAACCACCCCCTCAACCTCCTCCCCATCAACATCTTCAATCTCACTCTTGCTTTCAACGAAAATCAAACAGAGCCCCAGACTCCATAACCCTTCTCCAAATTTTAAAATGTGTTCCACTTGGTCTTGGCAATAGTAGAACCGTGCAGGTATCTAGATTTGCACATATTCTTCCAACACGCATAGATAAATTGGACAACTGGTTGCCAATTATGCGTTTCTGCAGCAATTAGCCTAATTTCAAACCCCCACGGGGATATCAAACAAAAATATACATCATCTTACAATGAAAGCCAATTATGAGTCAACATATAGAGCAAGCTACATGAATGCGATTAGAGAAATACTAGATCTATAATTACATGTCATTTTGCACACATACAATATGCAGGCTGAGCACAGACTCTGCTTATTCCATCCAAAAGAGATAAATTAACAAATGAGGAAGAGGGAACAGTATCTGCAAGGAGCATCGATACTTGCATGCCCACGCATTTATAATACACACATCAACTCATGTTGGAGAACCAAAATTAAATTAAAAATAAAATTAATTTTCGTCTGGAGAGCGCTATCTTCAAAACTCTATTCTTCCTCCTCACCGATTGACGCAAATGAGAAGGGATGGAACTTGTACCCATCTCCCTCGTAAAACTTGTTTTGGAACTCCACCCAGTGAAGCCTTAGTGCATGGAGGAAAGCGCTTAGGGTTTCCATCACCAATAGCACACCGACCGTAGCAAAAATGAAAACAAGAACTCCCACAATAAGAATGGGAATACTGTTATACCTGTAATACACCAAGTAAAAAAGATTATCACTGTCAGTTCTTTTATCGAAATACTTAACCACGTTTGAGTAACACCGTTAATCTTCAACTATAACCCTAAAAAGTGTCGAGTGCTTTATCATCCCCTCGCTTCATTCTTTGGCATATTGGTAGTATGTAACCCTATTAAATGAAATATAATAGCAGCTGCTAGAAGATAACATGTTTGTTTTAGAAGACAGGAAGGGAGGGAATCCAGATGAGGGATAGGTCCTGCGACAAACAAGGGAATAGTTACTTCGCTCTGCCAAGACCGCGCTGTTCTCTCTGCATGTCAGACAATAATATCGACTGTACTCTAAACTTTGAAAATCCATGAATAGACCAATCATCTGTATAATTCGTCCCATACGCTTTCACCTTTTTATCCGTACTTGATATTATGTTTGTTCCATGGAAACACCGCCGGTCACTCCACCATGTTTTGCCGCTGTTGGTGAGAGATGCTGATTGCAAGCTAGGGTTCTATATTTTGGGTTGTTTTATGCGCTGTGGTGCTTGTTAGCTGGCCTTTTGTTAGGGGGATGTGATAGTTTGGGCTCTTTGTTGGTTGGGTCCCTATTTTCTGCATGTGGGGGTTGGAGATCCAGGATTCTAGTTTGCTTGGATTATTTTTGAAGACTAGCAGCCTGCTGTTTGCCCTTCGAGGTGTGTGTAAAAACGTGTAACATCCCGTCCCACATCGAGATATTGTGGATTAGATGTTTGGTATATAGTAGTAAACCTTGCGAGTTGATACTGCGGGTTACTACTAGCCCCTTCAAGGCTTAATCATTTTTATCAAAGTCTAAAATGTCCTCCTGCGCCAGCCGAAACATTTCGTATAGGCACCAAAACAGAGCAAATATGGTACTTTTTCATTCCAGGTTCAATTCTGGTCAGTAGCAGCCTGTGTTGGTCGGTTTCAGTCGTTTCAGGGAGTTTCGGCATTTTCTTATATCGGGTAGTTTTGTTTGGGGTCTCCTGTAATAAATAAAAAGTATTGGGACGCTCTTAAAATAATACTCCATCAAAATAGCCGTAAAACCATGAAAAAAATTGTTCTCATTAGGATGTTCTCCTCTCTACCGACCAGAGATATCTTCAATGTAGATTCAATACTAAATCCATCTAGGGCAAACTCTATCTTCGAAATTGATCTGATTAAAGAATCAATTAAGCAATCCTTCTGTCATAAATAGGTATGTAACCAAAGCTTCTAAATGTCTAACTCTCTCGAACATTTTCAATTTTTGGTGAAACTTGCGGACTTTTCTTCGATGGGTGACTTGGTCATGGAAACTCAGTTCTTCTACATTGAAGATTGATCTTCTAAGCTGTGCTTTGATTAATTTTATTTGATATGCTAGAACTTTTAAGATAATTTCAGGGATCTTGGAATTTGGGTTTGATATTGGTATATACTGGTAATCTTTTCACTGTTGTATGTTTGAACGGGTGTTTTTAGTTCAAAAACACGTGTCAATCAGGTTGGCGAAAATCACTAATTGATTGCTATGGACTCAGTGTACTGTTCAACAAAGTATTGGACTCTATTGTATTGTTCAACTGATTGCTGCGAAAGATTCTTTTCAGAGGTCTTTCTAATTGAGATTCAGATGAATAATAGACATTATCATCATTCTTCCATGGCCCATCGATGGTAATAGACTGCAAATCATGCATCTTCTCATTATTCATGAACCGGACAGAGGATTATAGGTTTGACTCTTGACAGCAAAGAATTATTTTGTTTATTGGCTAAGCAGTAGTCTGTTTATTGGAACTTCAACTTCAGGATTTAGGTTACATAAAACAGAACTGGGGTCACTCTGAATATATAGATACGTCCGAAAACGAATTGTCAAAACACACGGGTACCAAAACGTTTCTCTCCAGTAGCAAAAACAAAACGCTGACCCGTACGGAATTTCGAACTATGGGCATGGTTAATTTTCACCTATTGTCAGAAAACGTGGACCAGAGGGGACAACGAGACGGGTTAGCAAACCCAAGTAAGCACATGGATTACAAGTGCGTAAATAAATTGTGAGACATAGAATTTAACCTACACTGAAAGTAAAGAAATTTCCGACCAATCCATTAGACACCAGGCTTTTAAATTTGTTAATATCTTTTCCAGAAATTGAACTTTCCCTGTATATTCAGTAAGCTATCCCAGCTAAGCATGCAAATTCTATTTCGGGATGTTAGTGCAAAATTTGAAGACTTTTGGAAAGTAGTAGTATTAGCCAAACATGGAATATGTTAACTTGCATACTAAACAAACATCAAACATGCTAGCACGGACATGTAATATACTAAACAAACATAAACAATAGAATAGCTCACCCCCAAGCAAGAAGAAGAACTTTCTCATAGAATACACTGGACAACTCTGAGTGTGCAAGACTGTACCAGAGAGAAAAAAGTGAATAATTAGTTTCGTCAGTGCGGCAACAGCTACCATATTGTAGTAAACTAGGGAAAAATCAGAACAGATATATAAGGCAGGCCCAATAAAATTTAAAAATTGAACCTCCTATCAGGATTTTAATATCTCTAGAAAGAAGGAACTGTAGCTCAAATCGAAACCACAACAACGAAATTTTAGTTCCTTGGTTAAGATTAGCTCATTCAAAAAGTTAACATGAGAATAATTTGGTCAAGTACTGCTTTTGAAAAGCATGAAAGATCTCCAGAATCTAGATAGGCTTATGAGGAGCGTAATACCGTCAAAAGTACTTGTACTGTATGAGTGAATCAAGTTACGTATTGTAGCATCTCATAGTAGTATTTCCTATTATCTTAAAATGTCTTCTGTTAATATCATGTTCCCTAACCCGTTGGCTTCAACAAAGTAGTCAATAGAAAAAATATCAGGGTGCACACTTGATATATTGGCCATTTGGCGTACTCCAAGAAAGTTCCATTGGAATGAAATCTAAAGCTTTGGCAAAATCAGCAAACCTGAGGGCCCATAACCGAAGATATGAAGCTGTATTTGAGACTGCTCCAAGTACAAATTCTATGGTATGTATGAGTTGATGAACAAAGATTTCACTGAACTCAAATTCCTCGTGACCATGGGACTCATGAGTAGCCTCTGACTGCAAGCTATCATCTGTGCTCTGAATTGGAACGTAAGACTGACCATTGTGTCGCTGAAAATCATACATTCAGAAAGAGCATAACGATGGTGCATTTGCAGAAGTCCAGAAAATAGTGTTTGGTGCTTTCTAAATATAGAGAGAGATAGAGAAAGAGACATACAGCTTCGTGTTGTTTCTTAAGAATAAAAGGCTTTGGAAGCAGCATCCATGGAACAGCAACAAGGGCCAACAATAGGAGCACAAGCTAGTGGAGACACACAAAAGGACAAGTGAAGTTAATAGTCACATCATAGACAGTACAAAGGAGCTGAGGGGAATAAGTTTCAAAAGCTAGACAATTTGCTGGATTAAATCATCAACCTGCACGGTTTTCTGCCCCTCAAAGAGCTGATTTTCCGCAAGATCATCGGTGGGGCTCAGGAACATATATATCATAATGTGATACAAATCAGCATTTGAGCCAGTGCACCATTTCAAGACGATAAGGAAGGAAAGGTAGCCAAACAAGCTATTTAAGAATATCATCTGGGGAATAAATTGGAACCTAAGCAACCAAGAGAAACAGTAAGGTAAGTAGATATTTATCTGATATATATTAAACTTCACCTATATGAACAAATCTAGAGGATGTAAAAGCTTAGAGGTGATGAATAGCACAATCATTGATGAAAATAATGAGAATCACACAGCAAACTTACCAGGTGTTTACGCTATTCCGGAAATATCTGGCATTAAAATAGCTCATAACGATTCCAAGGTTCATCTGGGCTACTCCAAGCAGTATTGACATTTTCATCTTTAATGAATTGAGAAATGGCAACTCGCTACGACTGCCATGCCAGACAGGGTCAACACCAAAAGGATAGGTGTCACCCACCTTAATCATGCCTGCAGTAGTGGCATCCCTGCAACCAAGCGAATGTCTATGCATAAGTAAAGAGTGAAAAACAAACCAGTTGAATGTATAACCCAAGGTTTCCTCAATAACCTGCAAGAAATATCACGACATGCATAGGCTGAACGACCAAACAATTCGAATGGAACTGAGAAAAATTCATTGTATATCAGCCCGGTATAAATTGAGAAGAATGCCATCATCAGAATCACATAGCGACCACCGAAGGTCATTTCTTCAATGTCTCCAAGTTTCTGTATTTGGAAAATTTGCATAGAAGTTAGTATGCAAAACAAATGACTAAAAATAAAGAATGTGATGTGATCTGCATTTAAAGCCTTCTAAGAAAAAACTCAAAACAGAAAATTCTTGAAAGCATAGAAAGACCTTTGAGATCTGGAATATGATATTTTTATTTCTCAGAATGTATAACCTTCAAGAACATTCACTGTTGAGGTATAAACATTACACAGAATAAAGAAGACATTTTTAACTATGATATTTGCATTATAATAAGCATTTTCTTCATCATAGATGATATAGATGGCGAGGCAGATGAGATGGATCTTTTGATATTCCAGTAAAACGATTTTGCTAAAACTCGAAATCTAATTTGATTTCAGCAGCTTCAACTGCTCCACATACATAGAACCAGTGATATGGGACACAGAAACATGTTAAAAAAAAGTAATTGGAAACTTGAACAAGCAAACTCTAGTATCGGACTCCTTCACATCAATGGAGAAGGTCAATCATTTCATTAGGTAAGAATCTCCAGGACATATTCCAGAGACATAAATCTACTGTAAGAACGTGATATGAGCTTGCTCTCAGATTTTTCTAAAACATCTAAAAAGAAAGAGTTCCGACCAATTCCCAGCCTAAGGGAGCATCAACAAGCAATGGTGTGGTTTGCAATGGACTGGAGTTAGATTGTGGGTACTTCACAGCTCATCCTTTCTTGACGATGCACGATTTTCTGTTCGTTAGTTCACACTGTGAAGGGTGTGGAAGTCACATGAATAGTCTATAGCTGGAGTATTATAAGAAATACCAGCCACAGTTGCCTTCATCCAGAGTTTTAAAAAGTATTGAGTCCCAGGAGGATAATCCTTAAAACGTCAGTCCAAGAAAAGAGCGGTGTAAGAATCCATGGAGTCCCACCTAAAAACCAATTAGCAATCACCAAAGAGGGAAGTAATCCAGGATCTTATTGATGGAATATTAATTAATATTATGAAGACACGGTATGAGACTTCTCAACAAGCCCCTCACCCGTGCCCTTTAAGCTTAACGTGTGGGTTTCGGTTGCGGGTGATGTGAGGTAGAAGAAACATGGGTCATTTGACCAATCACGTGGACAAAGAGCCTGAGCTATGATGCCATGTAAGAACCCATGGAGTCACCGCAAAACCAACTGGATGTAGGCGAGTAATCAAGATCTTATTATTTGAATGTTACTGTTGTAAACTCCCAGTCTGCTACATGTCAACAAAGGGGAAATGGATATTCCTCAGCAGAACAACCACATTTAAACAAAAAATCCAGACTAACACTGCTAAAAATAAACCATTCAGCCAAATTAAATAGATGGAGTGGGAATCACCTTAGATGAGAGTTTCTTCTCCCTGAGTATGAAATATAGTGTCCCAAGTAACAAGCATATACCATGCCCCCAGTCACCAAACATAACAGCAAAAAGGAACGGAAATGTGACAATAGTAAATACAGCAGGATTTGCCTCTTGGTACTTTGCCACCCTGCAATTAGATTTCAGAGAACGCCAGAGTCAGTGTGGAACTCCCTACAATTTAACATCCCTCACAAAGAGAGGAGTTAAACAAGAAAGTATTTGGTTATATGTGATGCAATGCAGAGTATAATCCGACTAAATATTTCACCATCATGAGGGTGATCAAAGAGCTTCCAATGTTAAGACTAATAAAACAATAGGTTCTCCGAAGTATATTAGCTTAGAATTCTTGTCCTTATTATTGCCGAGCTCATCCATGCCTGTATTCTCATTCAAATTCATTTATAAGAATGTGCATTTCCTTACCACCCACAATAACGTAAAGGCACCAACTAGGTCATGGAGTAGTAAAGCCAAACTCGGTTCAGCTAAACCAAATGAAAACCCTCCTTGTGACATTGCAGATGCACTCCATTTAATCCTGCTTGAACTTTCCTTTGAACTACATATCCAAAGTTTCTCAAGCTTCAGGAGTACCCTTATTGTGCATAGATCCTTTATTTGTGCTTCAGGTTCTGCACATATAATTTATTTAAGCCTCAAGTTTCATTGTTCTTTAGGTAGACAACTTCATGAGTTTTTCTACTTCCTGCTCAAAACCACCTAATACTGATATTTTTATTCGTTGCTGTCAACTCCACCTTTAGTCACGATATGGCCTACTAAAGTTAGTCGTAACCTTTAACCATATCCTATTGGGAAACCTGAAAGCACCCAGTTTGTGAATTAAATGACACTTTATATGTAGGTCTACTCTACCTAATACTTTGATATATCTTTGGTGGTTGTCAAAGTGAGGACGTAATCCATTAGTTATTATTTTTTTGACATATATTAATGTGATGTTCTTAAGACGTTCTTCCGAATCTTGGCTCTAAAATAAGGATCTACAATTCAGCTATTCAATTGAAGGATAATCCTTCCTGAATCCACAAAAAATGATGCAAAATGTTTTTTTTATCTTAGAAGATCTCATCTAATACTTCAACTTCTTTGTATGTCAAAATATACGTCAAGCTGAAAGATGGCTGGGCCCCTTAAGTATGAGGTCCTAGGAGGCTGGGATCATACCCTGGCACTCACGTATGGAAAAGGATTTGTTAGGAGAAGCAACACCCATCTCGACACCTTGCGAGGAGTAGTCTCTGGCTATCGCCCTTCGGCTAGGGGACAGCCTGAGACAAAGCATTTACATACATTTTTTTACGATGGAATCATATAATTTATTCTTAAATATTATATAATTTTAAAAAGATCACTGGAGGACATAGCATCTCTGACTCCCTTGTTTGATTTGGCTTTAGCTACTCTGCATATTTGACGATTTTCATTGATCCCAGACTCATTACAACCTGAACCCAGTTAACTTTTTGATCGGCTTCTTTGGTTTATCTTGTCTGTCTCCCAGTCTTCATGAGTTAGTCTGAGAAGTCCTCGTTCTCAGCCAACTTCTTTTGAACTAAATTTTAGGTTGGTGCACTTGTAAAATTACAATTCTCTGGTGATTTACCCTAAAACTCTCATACTTAGGATTGGCGAGAAATTCAGCAGCAAGCTTATCTTCATCATGGAGTCCTAAGTGTACTAAAATACTCGGAACAAAACCTTACCCATACGAATCAACGATCTCTTGAATGGCAGAAGTGAACTTATTTGTCTGAAAATAAGTAGGCGGCGACTCTTTTGTGTCCAGAACCTGGAAAATTGCACCAACTTGGGAGTTGGAATCATACGTTGCGCGCTGCAGTTCATCCTGAATCTGCAAAAATCAAACCACATCTTGTTTCTTGAGCAATCCAGTCCAGAAAAACACTACAGACAATCCAAGCAAGGAACCCAATGCAACTTAAAAAGAACAAGCGTACCTGCTTCGCTGCAAAAACAGGACTCCAACCTTCTGCAACAAGACACTTCTTCGTCACATCAATACTAAGCATATTGAGAGTGTGGTAAATGGACTTCTCCTTTCTAACCTGTATAACAAGGAAACATGTTAAGAACTTGATACTAGCATTCTTTTGCTATAAAATCCAACACCCAGAAATAAATTAACACTTGTCTACAGAGGTGGATACTGAATGAAAACGAAAATAAAAAAATAACAGACCAGGCTGTTCCACTGCTCGAATCGTTCACCAATTGTTTGCAACAGATTGCCACGGTGCAGCAGTCCAACATCTATTGTAGTTTTAAGCTCTGAAAGTCTTCCCGATACCTGATTTTTTATTGAAGCTATATCAGATTGAGAGAGAAAAAGAAAGACAGCAAATGCATATTTAGGTTCCTAACAAGCTCCAAGGTGACACAATTCTCCATGGTTACCAATATGCAAATTGCTTTCAAAAGATAGTAATAGACAATAAACCAAACAAAGGAAGGAAGACATGCCAGAATGAACTAACACAGCCAAAACTGACATGCGTACAAGTCTAGATAACAGCCGGATGAGTAACCTTAATAAATACAATATCATCTCACGAATTAAACCAAGCTAGACGGAGTGACTTAAAAGGAAATCCATATAGCAATCATGGTTATCCTGTAGTTCAACCAGATCTCAGTCTGTTAAACATTGAAAATGACATGTGTCTACACTAGGAGCGTCACTAGGTTTTCACCTCTTAGCCTGGGCCCTAAGAGGTATTGGAGATGTCAAGAATAAACCCTTGAGATGCATGAGAACAGCCAAAAGGTATAGATATAAAAAGATGAGAAATGTAACCAGACCCAAATGAGAAATGTGTAAAAAGGAGTTATTTTAAGGCAATGTTTTCTTGTGGTGGCAGTACAGTAACAGATATAAGAAGAATTGCATACCTCAGTAACCATCTGAACTTGTTTCCCCACCTCCTCTGTGAAAGAGTAACGATTCGCACCGAAGGCTTCACATATTTTGGCAATTTTGTTCTTGGCTCTCTCACCGGAATAGAAAACCACGAAAACATTTTTCTCGACCTGCATACATGTTTGACAGTCATATCTGAAGCATAAATCCCCATAAAAATCCTAACATATTTCTGCAGTATTGAACTTATACTAAATAGCAGCTTCATAACATATGAAAAGCTTTTCAACTTGAAGGAATCTTTCTTGACCAAAAGATGATAAAGAGGGGAGATGCAAGTCAAGGACAGCGACGTTTCAGTGATTTATACACGTACAAAGGGATCAAAAGAATATGAAACAACCTCCGGTAAATAGTATTGGTTATCACTTATCCCACGAAAAAAGTATGACTTCTCATGTTTAGATAAAAAACCAAAATGCTAGGATTTACGTTTACCTTCTCCCCAGATGCAGGGTCAACAACAGAATCCTCAAGGACAGATTGTTTCAAATAGACATTACCCCTGGTAGCACGGAAAACAATCCGCTCAAATGCCATGGATTTTTCCCTAGGAACAAGCCCCGCAACAAACCCCAATTTAACTTGCTTGGATGCATCAGTCGTTGCCTGTACACAAATAAAACGCTAAAGATAAGTGATCAAAAGCAAAGGTCGCCAAAATAATTTAGCAGCAAAAGTATCAGTGCAACTACTTACTTGCTCCAACAACAGAGGAGTATTTAAAGACTCCTCACCAGTTTGCTGTAATGAAGATTCTCTCTGCAATGCTTCAGCACTGCTTTGGGCTGAGTTGAAAAATTCACCAGCCTGTAGAAACGAAAAATACTCATTTGTATGGAAATGAGGGAATATGTTACAATCCACAAAAGCATTAGAAGAAGCAATACCTTCTGCAGAACTAGCTTATATTCTACAAGTTCATTATAGGAACGCTGTAATTTCTCCCCATTTGCATTCACTTCGATTAGTTCAGCTTCAAGCTCACCAAGTCTCACCTAGTTTATACAAACAAGCATACATGAGATGCTCAATGAAAACAAGACAGTACCTGAAGTTTAGTACTTACCTCCAAGTCGTCCAAGTCTATATCAATTGGTGTCGCACCATCCGGAGGTGACCAACCTGCCTTAGACATTTCATCCTTAAAAAAACGCAACTTACGCGCCATCTCCGCACATCTTTTGATCTTCAAAGAAGCACGGAACACAATTAGATCAGTAACTAGTAATTGGTGTGTGATTCAACAATGGTAACATATCATGACAGAAAAATAGGTTGCGCTCATCAACCAGAACTGGAAGGTCCTGCTAACCACAAAAACAACTGACAGTAAAATAAGAGATCTTCTAATATTCTTTTTTGTGAGTAACAAAGATACAAATGAAACCGAATTGGGAGAAAATAATAAGAGTCAAACAAGAAGCAACTAAAAGGAATAAAGAAAATAATAAAGCTTATGAATCTCACGCACACATATCAGCATTTGTGCTATATATGATGTCAAGCAATCTACATAGAGAAATATATTGTCGAAAAGACTAGTCACATAATAAAACTCTGCCTAACCTCCCAAATAAACCCAAAACAAATGAGCTTCTAGTAAAACATTGTTGAAGTGCAGAGTTCGCAGAAAAGCATAAAATATTCCAGAACAGCCACAAAAGAATCCAACAACAAATGCATCGCCTGGCTATTAAGCTCTCTATGAAAATTAACGCCAAAAAATGCAGGATAGTTAAATCGGACTCCATAAAATTCCCCTTCAGAATTGAAGGCTGCCAAAGAAGCCTTGAGGAGCACAAGACATTTCCAAACTAGTCCAATACCAAAGCGTGCTTACTAAGAGGACAAAAGTATTAGCAGGAAACCCCTAGCTTATCTTGACATGCAAACCCTGATAGCTGCCTGAAATCTCCTAAAGCTTAGCATCAAACTCCCAACACCTTGCCCTTACACTCTTCCACAAATTACACCATTATAGCCTTTCCTGCTTTATGGTGTCAACATCCTAGCATATCCCAATATTTTTCAACAGTAAAAAAAGCCACAGAAATCACAAATTCCTGCCCACACAAATCACAGAGCTAAACACATATCCATCACTTCAGCCTTCACATGCAATGATAATGAAAGGTTATATGCTCCATTAGTCCAACAAATTCACTGCTTTCTGCAGCCCACTCCAGAAGAATGTACAATTTGACAACTCGAATGATGCTGTCCTAAGGCTTCCCTATAGAGGTTACAGGGGACCTCCATCCCCCTTCTGAACTCCAACCGATACATCTATTGATTTCAATAACTGTACTTGTGAAGTCACAATAATGTACAAGACGAGTCATTACTCATTTGACTATTTGGCATTTCTTGAAATTCAACATGACCTTAGTTTCTCCACCAATTGAATCCTTTTGACTCCACTCCTTTCCCAACGACCAAAATCATCAACTGACACCCTTGCTAAGTTTTTTCACAATTGATTCTTCAATATGAACATTTGGTACTTTTATCAGACAAATACGGCGTATGATGAACTTCTTACTGAGCAAGTATATTCTTAGCTTTTGGTAATGAAAGGCCTCTAGAGAAATAACGGAAATTAGAAATAATGTTTAACTAGTCTGTTTCAAAAGCATGTTCAATTTCACTTTAATATATTTTCATGTTGAAAGTACAATAATACTTGATCCATTTCTAGAACATTCACAGGTAGTTCTCATTTCTCGTGAATCATGATTACCGCCTACCGCATCTGTATGTCACTGCATCACAAATTAACAAACGTTTCTTTCCATTTAGTTACAGCAGGCTACATGTCAATTTTCTTGATTTGAATATGATATGCGCGTCCAGATTTAATTGACAGAAGTCTCATCTTATTACCTGAACCAATATTTATTTATGAGGCCACTGAAACAGTCTAAAACTTCAGTCAAGGAATACAAAATGTTCTATGGAAAAAAATCACCCATCAACAAACAATGAAGCTAGATATGAAAAAGAAAAATGTACCTGAGCTGCATAAGTTCGTTGGAAAGGACTCTTCTCTGTGTTTAACTGGCAAAAAGAAAAAAAAAAATATGACCATTAAAAATACTATTAATTCACAAAATAGAGAGATACGAGGAAAAAAATTGTATGTTCAAAAGAATTTCTGGGGAACCCATGAAGCGTCCTAAATAGAATCACAGAACTTGAAGGCCACAAAATATACATATGTAGTAGCAGATAAAAACTAATACGATCAGTTCTTCTTCCCCCGGTCAAACTTCCATGTAGTGGTTGACAATTATAGCAACTTATTTTCTTTCTAGCTTATCAGTTAATCTTAGTAACGGGCCAGTCAATCTTTTAAGTGTTGTAGGATCATATTTTATCTAGAACTCATTCGGGTAAAGTTCTGTCTATGGAAAATCTATTATAAGAACATCCTATACACAAGGGAGAGCGGGAAAGAGGGAAACTGACATTGAAGGTTCTGCTTAACCGGGCGGCTATTTTGATTCAAGCTTTTCGAATCAGACTTACCTACCCAGTAATTATTCAGATAAGATGTAGAATTATTTCATTTTAGTTAGTCCATAAAAGTACGTGAAAAGTTTCCAGTCAACATAAAATTGGAAAAAGATCTACATACATGAATAAAAGGTCACCACATTAAATTGGCTCACAGATGTGTTAAACTCGACATCATTTTCTTCCGAATTGAGCTTGTCTAACGCACTACGTGAGTAAGGAAGTATCTTCTTGGGAAACCTTCCTGGCGGGGAAACTGGCTACCGAAGCCCATCAGCAGCCACCCACTTCTCTGATCAAGAAATGGAATCTCTGTGTCGTGTAAAAGATCAGGAATCTGCTTGAGCCTACAAAGCTATAGCCCTCTTAGAATTGGTATTTCTCTTAAACTCCTGCTCAGTTTTTAAAATTGCCTAAAATGTAGGAGCTACATAAATTATGTTTCATTCAGACAGCTGCCACACTCATTTTACCTGCCTGAGAAGAGAAGTTAGCTGAGCTAGCCACAGACAAGAGACGACTACGACACAAGTTTCCTATTATATATGCTTAATTTGATGCAATTTAATATAGAGGAGGATGTCTAATTGCTTTATCGGCCTTTGTTACAAAATGAATTCAACTCTTTGATATGTGCTTACATAATTAGTAGCTTCTTTGCATTATATGTTACTTATTTATCTATGTTATCTTGAACAGTCTATGGAGACATCCAAAAGAAAATCAAGCAGAGAAGTGTCATAACTCGTTGGTTATTATTTAAGAACTTGGGAACAGTTCATTATGTTTTGAATGGAGGTAAATTTCTAAGACATCTTATACCATTTTCTATATTTCAGTATGTCATAAACTAAACTTGAAGAGGTAAAGCACTGGGAAAAAGAGTAAAACAGAGTCATTGGGCAGAAAATTCCATCAAGTATGACGTGTTCTGATTATTAATCCCCATCACAGTTTGTTAGGACATTAACAGTTGCTGTAATCTGTTGGTTAAGCTTTCAACAAAACAATCACTAGTCTATCCTTTCAGCAGATTCAGATGATTTTTTCTCTCATTAACGGAGACCGGAATGAACCACAACTTCCAATCCACAAACTCCTCTTGCTTGTAAAACAGACTTTTAAGACTTGTGCCGCTCTGGTCCACTGTGGTTAACTAGTTATTTGCACAGATCAATTTCAACCGGAGGTCTATTAGAGGCCACTACCATGAAATACGAGTTGAAAGCTAGCCTATTCAATTGTCAAAACTGAGTGATTGATCAATGATAGCGCATACTACTAGAGTTGTTTGACTACTACAAAATTAAACGGTCCAAAACCCTATCTCTGATCCAGAAAACTGCGATTTCGATCTGTGGCAACAACTACCATCAACAAGGGGGCATCAGATAAGCAAATTGAGATGAAATCAGAAACGGAGAATTGATAGATGCATAGGCTAGTACAGTGAGATGTAATCTACAAAATTGAGAGAGGAATCGAAGAAGCATACGTCTTTGAACTGGATGAGACCTAGGTCGCCGAGATAAGCGACGGTCTGGTGAGCGGACTCGATTGGGATGATGACCTGTACCAGATGCATCGGCTCCGACCTGAACAGATCCATCGGCGGACAGCAACCTCCTCCTCCTCCTTCTGCCATCTTCCACAGCCAGTCGTCTTCGTCCCTCTCTCTCTCTCTTCAGAGAGGTTTTATCTATCTGCTCACGTGTAGGCGTTTTAAGATCGAAGACTAGAACTACTGGTATGGTACTACTATTTACCCACTGGTTTATTTGATCGAACTCGCTCCAAGTTTCACTTGTTTCCCTTCCTTCCTCTCCCTCACGATCTCTCACCCTCCAATCTTTTCTCATCATTGAGGGGAGGATTAGATTCTTTCACTTTTGACCCTCAAACTTTGGCCTTATTCTTTAATCTACTACTTTTCACTTTTTATCCCCCAACTTTTTACTTATCATACTACCTATATAAAAGAAGTTACAGCCAGTTTACGTGGCAGTGGTGGTCCAATCATGTGCTGCCAATTCGGACAAAGTGCCAGCGAAATGCCTATGTAATAGTGACGTGTAGAAAAGGTCGGTTATGCCCTTGCTGACATGGAACAGGTAAGCTGTGGTTGAAGGGCGTTGTGGTCATTTTGGATCATCTTTGCCTGGTTTGATGTCACAAGGCTTCTGAGAGAAGCCAGCTTCAACCAGAAGCTTCGTTCTTCTCTCTCATCTCTTTCTGTTCTCACTTCCACAGCACCGCGTCTCTTACTCTCTCTCGCTCTCTCTCTCTCTCTCTTCGCTTGGAAATTTTGCCCGTCGCTTCCGAGATAAGCAAGTGCAGCAAGTGCTGTCGATGGAGGCGGTGGCTTCGCTGTGTTTTCCTCTGCTTGGTTAGGGTTTCTGGGAAGAAGCTGTTCTTGGGGTTGAAACCCTATTTTCTCATGAATCTATTTGATGTTGTGGATTATTGGGTTGCCGATTCGTTCGAATCGGTTGTGTACTCGTCCGATTCAAAGGAGGCGCTTCGATTTCCCGAATCGGCGATGGCGAGGGAGAGGGCTCCGCAGAGATTGGCGGTGACGACGGACAGGGTTTCGAGTTGAAGGTTCATTCCGGTGAGCTCTTCTCCCTTTCCGCGTACGGAATTTGGCTTTTCCAGTTGTTCAAGGCTCTCAAATTTTGATTTTTTTGAAAATTCTCGAATCTGTTCTTTTCATCTCAGATTCTGAATGTGATTGACTGATTCCGTTCTGGGTTTGTCTCGATTTTGCAGGTTCCTCCGGAAGCTGCGATCTTTGTGGACGGTTTTGCCATGGAGTTTGGGATTAGGGTTCTTGGCGATTTGGTCGGTTGTCTTCAGGTGAGCTTCTTTCGGTGTTTTCCTTCTCTGGGTTCTGAAAAAGTTCTGGGTTTTTGCTATTTTGAATTGAAATAGTAGTAGTCTTGTGATATATGTTTGTTGGTTTTGGTTTAGTGTTCTATTGGTTGTTTTAGCTTAGTGTCCTTCTGTTGATTTTGGTTTTAGTGTTCTATTGAATTTGTGCCTTTCTGGCCCCTATCGTACAATAAGGATTCTGTTCGTGTGAAATTTTCGGTTCCCGATCTGGGTTTGATACTTTGAACCTCCATATGTATATGTCCTGACCACCCCCAAACAGGCGGGAAAAGGAGAAGATCCTATTTCATTAATGTTTTTGAGGAGTAACAAGAGAGTGATATTTGATGTTCACTAACATTGTTCTTTTGTTGGCATGGTTCTTTGGATTTCAAGTAGTTACTCATGGGTTGTGGTAGAAAATACTTCAAGGATTGAAGGAAAGGGAGACGGAGGGAGCTCTGTCGTTCATGGTAAATACCCAGCCATGTTTTGTGCTCGTTCTCACCTTTTGGGTTTGTTTGATTTTTGTTTTTTCTATTGGACTTTTGATTTCCAGTTCCGAATCTTTAGCCATAATTTGGTATTATCGTGGGCTTTACTAATCGCCAAATCCCCCTTTCTTAAATTTTGATGGAGATGTAGCAGAGGATGATGAAGCTGCAGCAGGCTTTGATGATGCAGCAGCAGCAGTAATCGGTCTTTCATCCTGGCTTGATAGGCCCCATCCTTAGGTTCGTCCTCCTGCTTCTCCTTCATTTCTTCTGTTTGGAGTTACATTCTACGTTGCTGACTGATAGTGCTAACTAAGAAATCAGTTCGTCCAGTTGATTATTTTACGTTCTAATCGTCTACTTTGTGAATTGTGCTCTAATTATCTCTCAGTTATGATCTACATATATATATAGTAATTTGTTTGTTAATCATATTCCATTATTTTTTCCCCTGCCAAATTTCTCCTGCCACTGAAGGCTTCCTGTGCTTGGTTGTAGGAACTTCCTACTGGTTGAGAAGAGATCCCTTTGCATTGACTTCATTCGGCTTTTAGGAGGAGGAGGTGATTGCAGGATGTGGATTTGAGCCTTTGAGGTAAATTCTTTGATTTCTCACTCCACTGGTTTGGTGTTAATTGCTTTTCTTTAGGACACAAAGATTTCCGTAAAAAATAATAGGACCATATCCTATTCTGTTTCACATGTTCTCCTGTGCTTAAAGTTCTTCTTAGACATGGTTTTATTTGAAAAAATGCATGTAAACAATACCTAACTCTCGCAGTACTTTGCACTTCCTCAGGTAGTTTATTATCACATTCTTTCAATGCATCGTGGGTCCCATCACAAGAAGTTTCAGAGTAGCTTGCAAAGACTGTTGTCAAAACAAATATTAAGTACTTCATGTTTCAAAGATGTTATGGATAACTGTTTCTACAAAGGTTTGGACCAGTAACACATTACTGGAACTTTTTGGTGTTGAAGATGTACTAAAGAAATCAAAGGAAATCAACTTGTAGAAACTGCGTGTCCCAAAACTATCTGAGGTATCATCTCCATCTCTGCAGTCCCATGCTTGAATTTTCAGGACCATGGTATGATAAGGGTTTGATCATTTTGGGTCAGTGCTGTTATGTGTTGGGATTGATGATGAAATCTTGCTTTTAGGTTTGGATTCTTGATTCCAGCTTGCACCATTTTCATTGTTGGGCATGTGGGTTTTGCCTATTCTGGAGATGAATCCGAGTATATTTGCCTTCTAATCGTCAAAAAGTTTTATGATTTTTGTGTGTGCCTCAGTTGTTGCAGAAGTGGCCTAATCTTATAGTTGATATAGTGTTTGGATGTCGCGTTGTTAATGCATACCTATGCATGTTTGTTTAGTGGTTCGAGGTTCATTTGTAACTGGACTGATTAGTTAAAAGGGATAAGAAATAGTTCGGTAACGTGCAATGAGTCATTGAGTTTGGTATAACATCGATTTAGTCCTTAGAGCACGTAAGAAATTACCTATTTGGACTCCACCTTTGCTAATGGGAAGTGAGAAATTAGTTTCGATGCTGGTTTGTAGTTCCATGTGCCTAAATTTGGGACTCGCCTGAGAAGAGACAGTTTGCGAGAAGGATAAGGTGGTGCACGAAACAGAAGTATTGTGCGGTAAAAATAGTGAAAGTGAAAGGAACTTCGAAGTTTAAGTGTTTACTATATCTATCATGTGAGAAATGAGATTGAAGTTATGTTATAAAAATTCAAAGAGAAGATACTACTGTGTAATTTAACCACTAAGAATCCGTGTTAAACAAAAGTTAAAGGTGGTCCAAGGGTTTTCACTTGCCCATGAAATGGTCCACCGACTCCCCAATCGAATCGTTTGCTCTGAAACTTCGTGTATATACAGATTGACTATTTCTGCCGTAGTTTCTTTGTTCATGTGATGGCTAGGTTGATGTTCATTTCAGTCAATTTGTTGAACCCCTTCACCCCTGATAGACTCTCTTGAACCCCTTCACCCTGAGAGACTTGGTTTCCGTGCCTGCAAAAAAATCCTAAGGGCTGCTCAATGATAGTGTCTACGAGGGACTTCTTTCATCTGAACCTTAGACTGGCCATAATAGCTTGTATTTTTCTATAGAACTATGCCAAAGTTCAGAGGGAATGTTTATGCTGGTACTCTTAAGGTGAATATTTTGAGGTGGCTTTTGACAATTATTTGACCGAACTTGTTGGTGGCGGCCGGGACAGCAGCAATTTTTACTACTGTTCTTGGTGTAAATCAAATCTTGCTTACTTGGTGTCGGAAGGACTACTTCTAATGGTTCAGCAATTCTGAGGTAACAATTACACGACTCGAAGTTTTAAGGCACGTGTGATCACGAAGGAAGTGGAGAAATATTCGTAATTTGGGTGGCCAGGCTTTTCTCTAAGGACAATCTGTGGGTGTTTCAACTTTGGATTTTCCAATGTGTCTCCCCATCTGAAATTCTGCATATACTACACCTCTTAATCATATCCTTATTCGTCCGTATGCTTATCTCGGTCTTCAAGACTACCACAGAGTCTCCTGCCAGAGCCTGGTATAACTTATGCTTTCCCTCCGATTTGGATTAGCATTTTTGTTGCTTTATCTCAGATGCTACTTAATATATTTTTATTAAATGAATGGGTTGGAGTGGATGATCAAGGTGGGAGTTACTGGTATTTTTATAACTGCAACTGGCACCGATTTTTTGCTGGATGATGTTTATAGATGTAGCAGTATCATGAATAAACCCATTTATAAGAGGCAGTTGACATGCCCAGAGGCCAGAACAGAATAGCTACTTGTGATGATGAATAAAATGATGCAATTCACTGATTTGCCAACACATTCTGGTTTACTTCATGCTCAAATATACTTGTTTTTGTTTTTGTAGGAATATATGATTGGTTTCTGATAACACTGTGCATTTGTGATATTTTACTGTTTTCGATGTCTATTTTCTGTCATTTCCCACGCGATGGGGTTCTCTAATTGGCGAGGTATTCTAAAAAACTGTGATTTAAGTCTGCCAAACCAGCATAAACATCGATACATTGATTTAAATGAAACAGGGACAAGAATGTTAGATACCTGAGTCAAGTCTTAACAAATGAAGGCTCTGCTTACATGAAATTTTTTATGGTAACTTGTAGGTCAGCTTTGTTTATGGGGTTGCCACAGTCAAGGGTGGTATTCATGTTAATTATGTTACTGATCAGATTAGTAACCACCTAATGGCTATTGCAAATAAGAAGAAAATGAATGCTATCATCACAGCTGACACAGTTAAAAACTTCTTGTGGGTTTTTGTCAATTCTCTTATTGACAACCCTGCTTTTGGTTCCCCAACAAAAGAGACACTGATAACTTGTCAAAACAATTTTGGGTCCAAATGTGAGCTATCAACGGAGTTCTTGAGGAAAGGTTTGTATGAATCTTCGAGTTAAATAATTTTTTTTATTGTGAAATGTTCATTTTCATTTGTAGTATCCAATGCAATCATTTTTGTGCAGTTGAGAAATCCGGGGTAGTAAACACCCTCCTACGTTTGAAAAACTTTAAGAAAACATATGAGGACAAGGAACAAAGGGTCACTGGAATTGCGAACCTAAATGATGCTAACGAGGTCGGAGGAAAGAATTCTGATAAATGCACTTTGATAGTGACAGTGGGAGATGAAGCCCAGTACGTTGTTGCGGTTTGGGATCCTCCTAAACCGAGCCCGCCTATTTTTCATTGGAGCTTGATTTTATTTTAAGAACTTAAATCATACGATTCTGATATTGCAGGTGCTTGGAATTTCTGCTGTCAATAAAGATTATTATGGGGTGTACTTGTCGAGTAGAAAGTTGCTCAATGTGAGCGTATAAAAATATGATAAACCATTTAAGAGTACATAAATTCAACACATTAAGAAGATCCTTGGTCTGCAATACGGAAAAGAATACAACAGTGTGGAATTTTTGAGATATGGTCATTTGATGATCATGACTGATCAGGTTTAAACAATCCTTTCTGAATTAGCTTTACCTTTGTTTTTTTAGAGACTGCTTTACCTATTCATGATTTAGCTCAACTTTGTCAACCTTTCTCAATTTATGCAGGTGCAGGATGATGGGTCACATTTGAAAGGGCTGCTGATTAACTTTATTCATTCACGCTGGCCCTCCCTACTAAGGATGTGGTCGTTCTTTGTAGATCCCATGGTACCCATCGCCAAGGTTTGTAATTATGGTTTTATGTACCATTTTTTGAATAATAATGAAAGGAAATTCATCACTGACATTTGACATGGCAATGCAATGCAATGATGCACAGGCTACTGACCCGAATGGTGAGGTAATGTCCTTCTATTCCATGCAAGAGTATGAATCTTGGAATAAAAGCCTAGGAGGTAACACGGATATCATGCCAGAGTATGTGATATCATGCGTCTGTATGAAAGCTAGGGATGTCAGCAAGACAGATAATATTTCTAACTTGTGTCCTGAAATCCCAGATTCAGGTGTGAAACTCCTGCTACAGTCCATATTTAACAACACTGGCGGCGAAGGTGTGGTCAACAAAGAAGGCAAACGCGAGATACAAGGAACAGCAACTCAGATAGCGATACTGGAGTTTGGTTTATTGCTTGGTGGAGATTTACAGGGCGAGAGAAATGCGTCAAAACTACTGAAATTTGAGCGATTCAACTCTCAGAAGAAACGTATTGGGGTGGTGCTCGAACTTCCAGAGTTAGGTCTCTGAGCCCATTGCAAGGGTGCGTCAGAAATAATATTGGCTGCTTGCGATAAGGTGATTGATTCAAATGGCGAGATTGTTCCCATGGATGAAGCTTCGATGAACTATCTCAAGCTAGCGAAGCCCTTCGAACTCCATGCCTGGCTTATACAGACTTGGAAACTGGGTTCACTGCTGATAGCTCTATCCCACCTTCTGGGTATACATGCATTGGAATCGTGGGCATGAAAGATCCTGTTGGACCTGGTGCTAATGAGTCTTCTTCACTTTGTCGATCAGCTGGTGTTGTTCGGATGGTTACAGGTGATAATAACATCAATACTGCAAAGGCTATTGCTAGAGAATGTGGGATACTTACTGATGACGGAATTTCCATTGAGGGTCCTGATTTTCAGGGAAGAGTCTAGAGGAATTGCTTAAAATAATTCCCAAGCTTCAGGTTCGTATGTGCAGCACTGCTGTGGTCTGCACTTTGATACAACCTCGCAATCTTAGATGCATATAGGTTACAGTACTCAGAAGTATCCGAAGTTAGAAATCATTTCATCTTTTACTGTGTTAAGTTATGTGCTTTTTTCAAGTACAAGTTACCCAAGTTAACAGGTAATATAGCCTTGCTTATTATCTGTCAATGTGACAACTATCTGCAGTGCTCAAAAGTTTAATTTGATCCATATCCCGATGAATACAAATGCTTTTGTGATAGCCATGTAAGACAAATTCTTACAAAGTTCCCTTGCTCAGCTTGGATCTCAGTAACTTAATATGATGCAGGAAGTGCTTCTACATGAGGTGGATGCGATTAGGAGGGTATACATTTTCACTCTTTTATGAAATTTATTTGTGTGAGATCATGGGGATGACAAACAGCTGAGCTCTTAGTTTAGTGGTACAATTCTTGAACTAATGCGGACAAAATTATTTTCTTTTTAAGTTATTCTAAGACATGGACCTCAAGACCAATCGAAGATGATAGTCTGGCTGTTATTCAAATTCTACGGTATTTGCCGATTTATATAGTTGTACTGCTAGCTGACTAGAACCTACATTTTTAGCAATCATATCTTCTACACGGTATCTCTTGATTGTTACCTTTTGCCAGGCGTGTGTCTCAGTGGAGGAGAACTTGGGTTTCCAAAATAGATTAGACACCGTATAGCAGATATAGCAGTACTCGCCAATGCGGAAAGTCTCCGGCTTATGACGGTTGGAGCTTTAAGTGTTGGAGCTGAGTCCATGGTAGAAGTCTAAGATGAGTAAATATTGGTGATGGTGAGTACCATAAAGTTTTTCCTGTTACGACTGCTTCACTTTAGATGCAGAGAGACAGAGAGGGTTCAGCGTAGCTTCCCAGAGACGCCCTTTTACCCGGTTTAGATATTATTGCCTAAGGAAACCTTGAATTAACCAATTTCTTCACTAATTTGAAGGGTCGAATTGAATTTTCGTACATGGGTCTCATGGATTTGAACTGGGTTTAGGTTTTCAGTATATGGGTTTAACTAAATATGCTAAATGGGAACCTGGGGTCTGTTTCTCAGTTTGTGGCTTTGGCCAGGTATGCCAAATTGTATCTGGGTTTTCACTGTCGTTGTCTTTTCTTCATGAATCTGTTAAACTTTATGGATTGAAGTTGTCAATGAAATTCTGCAAAAATTACAGTACCACGATTTAATACTGTTAGGGATTTTATTGTTGGGTTGATGGTGGGTCAGTGGGTGGTTTATGTTGCCAAGATTTGTGCCGAATCAACGGGTGTCAGCAGCCGGTTACACTCATGTTTTCATGGTTATTCTAGGGTTGAGCATGGTGTTTTCTTAGAATGTTTGCAGTGGTTATCTCAGTTCTTATGCTTACACTCTAACCAGAATTGGACTAAATGTTTCCGAAGCTGGTCTTGCGTACTATTGGATTCACAATCTGCGACTTGCCAAATTGGTTTTAAAAGTTGTGTGTTGTCAATTATCCCACCATCAATTCATTATCCTTCCTCTCAGTTTTCTCTAGATAAGTTACTTGAATTCTTCGCTACTTTGTTTATGATCATAGGAACTGTTTGAATTTTTCGAGTTGCAGCCAATGATAGTGATACTGCATACAAGTCGTCTCTTAGTTTTTCAATGTCTGAAACCCTTATTTCCTCTTTTCCTTTTTTTTTGTGAATATATGATGTGTTGTGTCTTAATTGGGGTTTGATTGTTTGGTTTCAGGCCATAGTAGTGATGAATCACTTTCTCCTTTCAATTTGGGGATCAACGAAGTTCCTGCTGATTTTGTCCTATGGGTTTACTTTCCTCTGCAATTAACCAAGTGGGTTTGCGTCTTTCTGCTGTTCTGCAAGTGGGTTTGTGTTTGCATCGATCAATTTCGGGAGCAATGAAGTTACCCCCAACTGGGTCAGCTATCGAATACCGACGAACATCTTGATTTTTGGAGGAAACTATCTCCTTTTGTGTCTGCCTGTTGCTTCAGACTTCTGAAATCCAGTATATGCATGAAAACTTCAATTGTAGCTGCTGATGAATCCCCAGGTATTGATTTTGCGAATTAACGGCAAAATTGATGTGTGCTTGCACTTGTATATGTGGGTTTCTGTCTTGGTTTTCGATTTGCTGTAAAGGGTTGTTCTTGGGGTGACCCAATTGGTGGGTTTTAGTGAGAGGATGTTGTACACATTGCAGCTTTATCTGTTTTCGTAATTTGGCTCAATTGTGTCTGGGTTAGCCAAATGCTGAGGGGCTGTGATGATATATTTCTATGGCTTGCAATTCAGACTACGATCCCGACCTGCAACTTGGCGGGGTAACCACAAGGAGCGTCACCTCTCGCTTTGTTGCAGCCATGGCGGTGTTATCGTAGCCTGGTCGCATTCATCGATCTGAGCCTCTACAAATAACAGCATATACATCTCTGCGTCACAGCTTAGCCAGTGCAAATCTTAACATGCCATTGTATCGTCACTGCCACCACTTTGTATTTATCATTACTGAGGGGTAAAGGAAACTGTCTCTATAGGAAACTGTCTTTTATAGGACTATATATTTGAATTTGAAAAGTAACGGGGAAAGACACATATCGCTTTATCTGGTAATTCAAGAAATATATGATTACCACCAGGTTGGGAGGTGGATGTGAACTTCAAACTTTTTGTGTATGATCAGATTATTGTCGAGTACCTGGTCATCCAAGGTATGTAGTACTCCACTGATCTCATAGTGCTTGACTAAACATGAATATATTATTAGTACAGAATAGTTATCACGCGACGTTAATGTTGCTGACTCACATACAGAGGTCCATTGTTTGGAGCCGTAGTTAATTGAAGTTCAATCGCACATTTTTCTCTATGAAAAGAGAGGCCATGTACTTTGACCGAATCTTTTTTGTGTAGGCTTCATCTGATGAGTTTCATTGACTAGGTACCGGATATATTGTTTCTCTGTATTCTGCGCATACAGAACGGGGTATTGTGCGCCATCTACGCTCTTTTCTGGTTTTGTCTTTTCCACATCTACATGATCTTTCTTGATTAAGTACGAAGGAAGATGGCTTCTAACAAAGCTCAGAAGGCTGCTAGAAAAGTTAATATGGATGCTAACTACGCTTAAATGGCTAACTTCATGGCAAATCCTTCGAGTTGCTGCTGTTGCTCAGCATTCTCGCCAACAAAGTGAAGGCAGTTAGACAGATGAGAGAACTCCTCACCACAAAGTTCCCTCCAGGAATATTTCCGGTAAAGATAAGGGGCAAAATAGTCATAAAAATAACTTCCGTTGCTAATGGTACTTTGTAGGGTCCACTGAACCTGTTTATGTGTTTTCTTCTTGGCTTTCGCATTGAAAATCTGAAATGTTGACATCTTCGCTAATTTTAATGTTATCTCTTGCTGTCTAAAGTTGACTGAAACAGGATGTGTCTGATAGTCCTTGAACAATTTAGGTAGCGATGGAGATGTGCTAGATGATGGTCCCGTGAGAAGATTGAACGTCTTTGTTTATGAGCTCCCAAGTAAATACAACAAGAAGATTCTCCGGAAGGATCCGAGATGCGTCACCCACATATTTGCAGCTGAGATCTATATGCACCGGTTCTTATTATCTGGCCCTGTACGGGCTCTCAATCCTGAGGAAGCTCATTGGTTCGATACCACTTGTGACCTGACACCGAATGGTCTCCCTCTTCCATTTGAGTCACCAAGAATGATGAAGAGTGCAATTCAACTCATATTTTCCAACTGGCCCTATTGGAAAAGAATAGAAGGAGCTGACCACTTCTTCATAACACCTCATGATTTTGCATGCTTCCATTACCAGGTATGTGGTGCAGAACTGCAGATATCCATTTTTTGCTTTATCTATAATTGTCCAAGTATTTACTTCGATTTTTGACGGCCATATATCTGAAATCTGGGCTATCGCATCTATACATCTCAACTAATTTACTATTCTCTGTGAGGGGTCATTTGTTCCCCGGACATGCCTAGGGGTCGCCAACCATAATGCACAACATTGGTGGACACATGGAGGGGCGGGCGGGGGCCACAACCCCTCCATAGTTGCTTAATTTCATTTGTAATGCCCATATAAACAACATATTACTGTATAATTTATCCTTGCAAATTCTAGAAAACAAGATTATTTTTTCTAAAATTCAAATATATAGTCCTACATTTCCATGGATTCAAATTTGACATAAATGGCAAGTTGATGCATGTTGTCAATGCAAATATCTATTGATAAGTGTCATGTTTACTTCCTAAAAATTGTTACTGTACTTGTAATATGATTTAATAATGTTGCATAATTTCAAAAAGTACTCGTATTGATAAGTTCGCCCCCGCTCTGACAAAATTATGCGTACGCTACTGAGGAACAACGTGAGACTTCTCCATACATCTATGTTTAGGTAACTAATGAGTAGTATAAGATTGACGGGTTTCCACAGGATTTGAGTTGTCAAATAGTGGTATATACTCGGGTCATTCTCCTGGATTAGGTCTTCCCTTCTTGGTTTTTTCATTGTCAGATTGAGTGGTCACTGAGAATATTGCAAGAGGAAGAGAGAAATATAGCTCTTGATAGAGTAGCTCATAGACAAAACAAAGAGGGTGTCTAAGTTTGAATGCCATGGCCACTTTTCGATATTCAACATGTCTTTTATCTTCCATATTATCCCTGATCTTATAACCGCTTCACCATCATGTACATGCAGGTTTCTGTGATAAAGTAGGCTATACATTTCTATTATTTTTCAGCTTTGACTCTGGTTCTACAGCCAGCATACCTTCCAGTTGAGGCGGGGCACCCTCAACTACAGTTGCGCGGTTTGCGCGACCTCCTTCAACCACTTTTGACGTGCTCAACTCTACCCATCCAATGCAAACTGTTATTCAGGAACCGCAAATAGTTAGCAGTGGGTCAAGAAAAGAAGTGGTTTAGATTGTCTGGAAACAGAGTATGCAAGACATGCTAGAAGGTTTGAGGAAGCTGGTGTTTTTTATCTAAGTTAGGGTGTTTCAGGAAGACTAAGAAAAAAATTATCGTACTCGTTTTCCGTTTCAATGTATACTGCTCAATCAAATCACCGAATCGTTAAGTTATTTAATCACCACGAACAAACGTTTTTTCGCTTCCATGATTTGAGTTTTGATTTCAGCTATTGTTCGATGTGTTCGTCGTTAATGATCTTTCAGGTGCTTGTCATGTATGTGTTAGTTGATTTTGTAAAGAACACAACTTTAATTGGTGATGCTTTTTTTATAAGCTTTTCCACTTAATATGGGTTTTTGGTTGGATTATTGTAATTTATGCCTGTTTTGTTTTATTGGTGTACTGGCATATTTGTAGCTGATAATTCAAACTTAGTCAGTGTTATTTTGGCAGAGGATTGAAATTCGAATTTTTTAAGGCATTTGAAGTTCTGAACTATTATCATTCATTCAATAGTTGTAAAGATGCTTATGTTAATCTGACTAGGATTAAGCTTTCGAAAAGATATAATGGAGCAGGTATGCAGTAGCAAATGTTCTCAAGGGGTTCTAATTTATAAGCAAGGCCGAAGGCTACGCCGCTTCAGCCGCAGTAGTCCGGCGGTACTATGAAATCACTGCCAACTCTGTTGAGAGGTTGCTCCACTCTCGCGATTGTAGGAGTGTATAGGTAAATTTGAGAATTTTACCATTTCAATTCCCTGCCTTCAATTTTTCAGCTGGAAAATAACTGAAATGTGGGCACAGGTATGAAGAAGGAATCAGAAAAGTTTGCAGGCGAATTATTCGATCCAGTTCACGAAAAATAAAATGCTCAGCTTTGTTGGAGTAATTCATTCAATTTCTTCTCTGGAGGCAGGTAAAGTATGGTATTCACAGAAACACGAGCACCCTTCCTCACATGTGTCACTGAAGGGCAATCCCCAAACGCATTCTGCATGTGAAAGCTCTCAACCTAGAGGAGAGGTAACCGATGGCATTGGTGAGATATAGATTTAATTTGCTTTCTTCTTTTGCACAGTGGTGGTTTCTCAATGAACAAAAATAAAATCAATTGCATGGAGGATGTTAGTCCTAAAATTATCCATTGAAGTCCTGAATTTCATCTTGTACAGGTTCAGGAAATGGTGAAAATGATGATCCAGCAGTTAAGGCGAAGAAAATAAAGGTACCCTAAGTCCCTAATGCACTTCTTCTAGCTACAAAGTTCTGGTTTACAGGTTTCTGCTACGTTATATTTGAAGTCTCTGAAAAGAGAAATCAATTCCTAAACTTATGGGAGGAGGAGAACATATTTTTTGTAGGATGTAACATGTTTCATTCCTAAATTTCTCGGAAGAGGAGAGGGTAGCTTTTGCAGGATGTCAAGAGTTTAATCATGGAACTCATTAGTCTGACTTTTAACAGGTTAGCGAAGGAGATAAGGTGAAGATGCTGACACGAAAGCTAAGAAATCAACTGAGCCAGAGGTATGCTCATGCACTTGTATGTGGCTTGCGGAGATCTGCTCCATATATCTTATTTTATGTGGTCCACCTCTTCTTGATAATATATGATATTCAACTTCCGAAATAAACTACATGCTTCTAAATTTGCGTGAAGATTGTTGTGTATTTCCTCTCATTCTGTAAAGAAGACATTTTAGCTCTTTGACAGTCTGTCAGTGTGGCTTGTGTATCAACTCAGTTAGTTCTCTCTTGTATTATATGCTATCTTAGCTTTGGGTGCAAGGATTGGATGGCTTGAAGCGGATCGGTGAATATGTAACGAACACCAACACGGACGTCGACTTCTGGGCTGGAGTATATAGACCTAAACCAGTACATACGGTAAGGAAGACATTGGGAAACACTTCCTATCTGAAGCAACTAAACTGCAGCAACTAAAACCACAAGTAGTAATACTATAGTCTACAAGCATCACACAATATATTGTCTTCGTTGCGCGCCCATCCTGATCTCCACCTGTGTTGGGGTTGCGATGCACAGCAACTCTGTTTCTCCATCTGTATGATTGGACTTTTAATCCAGATGCTCCTTAAAATTGACTTCACCTTTTGCCGGTACTCCTCCAATTTTGTCTCTATCTCCGCGGCCCTCGGGTAGACCGCGGGGGCGTATTGCGAATCCCAGCCCGTCTGTGCACAATGCAGATGTAAGGGGCTCTGTTACCGGTTCTGTTGTCTATACTGCGATACCAGGTAGTAGTGTGCAAGCACCTAGGTATGCTTCCCCGTATCCCATGCCCGTTGGTTCCATGGTCCATTTTGTGAATGAAAGAAAATTCAGGTAGAATCAAGGGTGATGACCAAAAAGTTATTTTGCATAGGCCTGTTGAAAACGGAGGCAGTAAGTGATTATATTGTCCATGTCTTTCTTTCATATCTTTGCTTTCAAGTTGTATTAGGTCGGTTTCTATGTATCTATGGAGAAGGTTTAGATTGTCAGCTTCTTTCGAGCTGACACGTAACTATCATAAGCATTTTGTTTGTTTGGTTAACATCATCATTATTTAGTACTAATACGATGGTCTAATTGCATGTGTTCTACATGTCCGACGAATCGAAACAATTTATCAGGGAACACCTGAACAGTTTGTTCTTAAGATCCTTCCTATCTTAAACTTTTAGAGTGAGTGTAAAACTAGGTAATATATAGCTGTCAATTTTTATAATTTTGCAAATGTGTAATGAAATTCCAGCCTTACCTCTATTGTATGTCTTCTTTTTTCCCTTCTATCCTTTAGGCATCCACCATATGGTGGATCAAATATATGGCATTGTACAGCTTTGCCTGAACTTGAAATGGGTATGCTTGATGTCTTTTGTATGTTTCATATGCCTAGGGCTTAAAATATATTAACATAAAATAGGCCTTTACAAGCTAACACCACTAGAGAATCAGTTGAATCCTCCTTCTGTTTTTTGTTATTTAATTGCTTTTGCAGGACGGATGGGTACTGGGGGCCGAAACGCCAAAGTGGTGGCAATTGGGGAAGATTTTGTCAATTTCATGGAATTTGGCTTTTCCAGTTGTTCAAGGCTCTCAAATTTTGATTTTTTTGAAAATTCTCGAATCTGTTCTTTCAATCTCAGATTCTGAATGTGATTGACTGATTCCGTTCTGGGTTTGTCTCGATTTTGCAGGTTTCTCCGGAAGCTGCGATCTTTGTGGACGGTTTTGCCATGGAGTTTGGGATTATGGTTCTTGGCGATTTGGTCGGTCGTCTTCAGGTGAGCTTCTTTCGGTGTTTTCCTTCTCTGGGTTCTGAAAAAGTTCTGGGTTTTTGCTATTTTGAATTGAATGAGTAGTAGTCTTGTGATATATGTTTGTTGGTTTTGGTTTAGTGTTCTATTGGTTGTTTTAGCTTAGTGTCCTTCTGTTGATTTTGGTTATGGGTTTCTCTGTTTGGCTAGAACACTGATTTCCATATTCTTGTTAATGGGGTTTTTTACCTAACGAGATTAAAATGGCCATAGTTGTGTTCTTTGATTACATTAATTGAGCAATCTATTATCTGATTGAGGTTTTGATGTTTTTCTTTATTTTTTTTGGGTTTGGCAGAGATGAGGAAATGATGGCTGAGATAACTGTATTATCTCACACATATGCTATCTCCGTTGTTTGTTGCTAATAAGCTGATTCCAACTTTATCTGAGGCTCGGGTGTTTCTCTACACACTGATAGAAGGTCTACAGATAAGGTAAATTGTTTGTGATGATGTTTCATAACTCGAAGCTTACTCTAAAAAGTACATTGATTGCTGATATGCGTATGTTTTTTTTATGGCAGAGAAGAATAATACATTTAAACGTATAATTGCCTTGGGCATCCAGATATATACGTAAATAAGGTTTCTACGGGAACAAAGGATATTCACTATCTCACCCGCCAGCAGGAAACCTCCTGTTCGTCCAATCCAAATGTCCCAAGGTTCGCCCTTCACGCTTCTGGTCTGATACTTGGTGGTTGGTATTACCTGATGCCTTTGCAACGAATAATTAATTAGCACTCAAATTCGTTGGATTATCGATGCACACATATGGAAAGGAGTCTCTCAAAGAAAGCATGGAACGACGTGAGCACTTTCTCGCTTTACAATTAGGCTTAAAGTGCAGGCAACAGGTAATCTTCTTTCAAGCCATGGCCCCTCGAAAATGTGAGAAATCAAATAGTACAAGTTATCATGTTAGATTGATCTTATGCTTGTGTTATAACTGTAGGTGTTGGAGTTAGGTGTTGTATTGGTGCACGATTGAGGGAAGGTGCTCAATTCAGGTAATAAGTTGTGTTGCCCATTGAACGATTTGAAGAATCTGCACTTCTGTCACTGTTTTGCCAATTTTTTGTATGTTACAGTTTTAAGTTAAATGCTTGAAGACTCTGTGCCCATTTACTTATCCATTACCCTCAGATTAATTTTTTTATATAAATATTTTATGAATGGACCCATTCTTTAATCTAACAATTTAAAAAAAATGGTTAACTAAAATGTTTGTTTGTCCCACATTGCTTCCTCAACCTTCTCCTAAGCTTCTTTGATCTCATATAAGATTTGGTGTAGATCAAGCAGTGAGCGAATATATTCCCTCAATTACTGGTGGTACTTAAGTTGATAGCTTGATCTATCTAGGAAGAAATTTAGTTGGATAATTTTTGGTTGTGGGTGGTTCCATATGTCACCGTCCATTTTGTGAATTAAAGAAACTTTAGGTAGAATCAAGGGTGATGACCAACAGGTTATTTTGCATAGGCCTGTTGAAAACGGAGGCAGTAAGTGATTATATTGTCCATGTCTTTCTTTCATATCTTTGCTTTCAAGTTGTATCAGGTCAGTTTCTATGTATCTATGGAGAAGGTTTAGATTGTCAGCTTCTTTCGAGCTGACACGTAACTATCATAAGCATTTTGTTTGTTTGATTAACATCATCATTATTTAGTACTAATACGATGGTCTAATTGCATGTGTTCTACATGTCCGACGAATCGAAACAATTTATCAGGGAACACCTGAACAGTTTGTTCTTAAGATCCTTCCTATCTTAAACTTTTAGAGTGAGTGTAAAACTAGGTAATATATAGCTGTCAATTTTTAAAATTTTGCAAATGTGTAATGAAATTCCAGCCTTACCTCTATTGTATGTCTTCATTTTTCCCTTCTATCCTTTAGGCACCCACCATATGGTGGATCAAATATATGGCATTGTACAGCTTTGCCTGAACTTGAAATGGGTATGCTTGATGTCTTTTGTATGTTTCATATGCCTAGAGCTTAAAATATATCAACATAAAATAGGCCTTTACAAGCTAACACCACTAGAGAATCAGTTGAATCCTCCTTCTGTTTTTGTTATAGGCGTGCAGGTGTTTGTCAAAGTCTCAGGTGCTCAAGGTCATTAAGAAACTCTCACAATACCCTGAAATTCGCCTATGAAGAACACTTATTTCTCCGCTTGATAATCATTGTCAATGTACCCAAATACATGAACATTATTTTGTTTAATTTCATTAACGCCAATAACCATCTTAGATATACTTTCTTAATCTGAAGTATTGGCTGTGGTTTTGCCTGTTTCACAGCTTAATCTGTTTCCCAAACTGTAATTTGGTTCAAGTGTGTTTGGGTTAGGTAATTGCGGAGAGGCTGTTATGATAGATTTCTATAGCTTGCAATTCAGATAACAATTCTGACCCGCATCTTGGCGGGTTACCCACAACGAGCGTCACCTCTTGCTGCCGTTGCAGCCATGGCAGTGTCATCGTGGCCTGAACGCGTTGACCGATCTGAGCCTCTACAAATAACAGCACATACATATTTGCTCCCCAGCTTAGCCATTTTCCGTAAATTTTTTACCATGCTCTCTTCTGGTTGCATACTTGAATTATACTTTGCTGTGCTTTGACGCTGGTTCATGAATATTGAATATTGTAATGGATCAGGGACATAATAATACGGTAGCACTCCTGCTTTTTTTCTAATTTCCGAGCTTTGTTGGGGACATCACGCCATACCTGGAATCCGGACATAACTTTTAGCCATCTCAGAAGCTGGTTGTGGGGATCAGACCATGGTGGTGTTACCGCTGCCGCTGATTTTTACCCTACCTAAATGCAACCTATGTTGTTGTGAGAGGCTGTGATGATAGCTTTGTAGAGCCTGCAATTCAGACTACGTCTCAATTCTTACCTTGGCGGGCCAATTCAGAGGGGTCCTCATCTCTCCCTATTGCAGCCATGGTGATTGGACAGCAGTCTGATTGCATTCATATATCTGAGCCTGATGTCAGACGATGCGTATTGACGAGTACACACTATTATGCTGTATCACAATATGTAGTTCCTTGGTTAAGATATATCCTGGATATCTTTACTGGCACTAAGCTACTGCCGCGGCTCGTTATTTGATTCACCACCACCAATCTAATACAAATCTGATTAAGTACTTCAAAATCTGCAAAAAAATTGGTATGATAGTTAAGACTTGCACTATATGCGTCATCATCTTCTTTTGCGTATCTCCTATTAGATTTTTGTGCTTTTATATGGTATATCAGAATATGATTCTATTGTCGGGCTCAAGCTCATTGAGCAAAAAAAGACTCCTAGCACATCATAACGTGTGGTACCTAAAATGTAGATAGTTCCATTCATGAAGTAGTAATAGATGCCCACGAAACCGCATAGTAGATAAAAGTGGGAACAATAAAATAATCCAATAAAATCCCAGCAAGTTGTAATATATGCCTGTACTAAAGATCCAATATGGGAAGAGATTAGACAGTCAGCCACAAATAAATTCCTCGTGCCAAGAATTGGAGTGAATGCTAGACATGCATATTCACACAAACACATCTCCAATAAATGCAACCTGCAAGACAGGTGAATCAAGCACAAGATACTGCAAACCCCACCCAATCTACTGAATAAATCTTCAATTTACATCAAGCAATGCATATAAATGATGAAACCCAAATCAGAAGGACATAGATGTTGGGTGGTTGGGGAAGGTAACAGGCATTGACCTTGGAAGGTAACATGTTATGAGTATGATTTTGTTAGGCTCAGAGAGCCCATGATGCTCATAAGAGAGCAAAATATGATAATTATAGATATCAAGTAAAAACACAAAGAAAATTCCCGATACCTATCTCACAAACATTGAATATCTGAAAGCACTGCATTATATCAGCCGCTAGAAGTTTCCCAAGTTTGACTGCACAACCCATATATTATGTAGTTACAGCCCGATAATAAGAAAGATTGACGAACTATATCATTGTAAAACATAGTACTCAATATATGTTGCCAAAAAGACAACACCCAATTCAAAGGCAGGTGCAACCAATATCTATGTAGCCAATTTAAGTTGCCATCAATGACACGCACGTCTACTACTCCTGTACTACCTCACTATGATGCTGAAATACTCTATGCCTACTATCCCGTTATTCCAATCTCGTGACTATGAAATGTACTACAAATATGATGCACTCACGGATGTTGAGGCTATTTACAGTATAAATCCGATAAAATAACATCCAAACGCGGTACGTAAGAATCCTGCATTAGCAAATGTATATCTCCGCCCATCGGACAAGCAAACATGCCAAGGCCACACCGCGCGCAACGCGCGCGGGGTGGAACCTAGTATATTCTAATAGAACGATCGATTCTGATTTATTTTCGAGTAAAATTCACTTACACCCCCTTAGTTTTAGTCAATCTTCACTTACACCCCTTCTAGTTTGGGAAACTTCACTTACACCCTACTAGTTTGGAAACTTCACGTACACTTGTCACTTGCACCCAACCCCCTCTATGCATTCACTGTGTAATTCTTATGGTAACTCTTAAAGTCAATTTTTTGGACAAACTTACCTCTGCAGATGCTGCACAGGTCAATCCAGCCAAATGTATATTTGTAACACATGCAAAATATTTGTATTCTATCACGTGTTTTATATGCATTTCTGCACATGGTGGAGCTACTGTAAGCAATTAGGATTAACTCGAGGTAGAGTTTACAAAATTAAGGAAGGATAGTCCTTTATAGCATTTTCAAGGGTAAATTTGTCCAGTAAACTGAATTTGAAAAGTTACGCCACCAACTAACAGATGTTTGGTAGTCATAAGGGTGTAAGTGAAATATTCCAAACTAGAAGGGGTGTAAGAGATGATCAACTAAAGCTGAGGGGGTGTAAGTGAAGATTACCCTTTATTTTTTTACAAGGATCTCATGTATGAATATTTTAATGCTACTATTATTGTCTTTTCCGACAACGGAAGAGGGAGTTGCCTACGCAAGATACAGGCAATCGAACGTGACTGGCGGTTTTGTTTTCAGCCTTCTGGCCCTTACGTCTAAGACTACAAGTTTCTGCTTGGAAGATTTTAGTAAATTTATAAATAAAAAAGAAAAGTTCAACTAATGAAAACACATTTTTTAGAATAATAAAACCACATTTTCATTATAAGCAAACAAAACATCCATCATGCCCATGGCTACCTACTGTCTTTCTTAGCTGCGAGACTATCAGTTTAATCCTCCGTGTGTGTTATGCAATTCACATCTCTATATGGTATGCAGACTTGCATAACTTGCACAAAACATTGCCCCACTATACACCATAAGAGCAAAAGTGTCCATATGCAATCAACATTTGCGCATGTTTCCCATTTCTCACCAGAAAGATATACTACTATTTCAGACACGTTTTTGCTTATGGAGCATCCTTCGCCTTCAATACATTAGCCATTTCTTACATAAAGCTCATTATGATAGGCCTTCTACCTTCTAAAAAAACATATGCAACTACATCCATTAATAAGCGTCCAAATGCCACGCGACAGCAAAAGTTCAAGCCAAGAGACAGGATAGAGCAAGTCCCCAATCAAAAGAAAGTCATACATTTGATTCTTTAACACAATGTTTCAGCACAACGTCAGCAACTCAAGAAGATGAAATAGCCACTAAAGGCCCCTAAGTTATAGAACAAGACCCGGTGTTGTTACAGATACGGGTCACATCATAGGCCGCTGTTGCAATGGCTTTACAACTTCACTCCCATTTTGCATCACAAATATGTTCCTCAGTGACCATTGCTCTCGCCTACTCTTGCAACAGACCCTTACAACTCATCAACATAACTGAATCTCTAAGTGCTCCTCAGTATCACATTAAATAGTGCCTTCCCCTCAAATCCTCTTCACACTGTCACCGTGGAAAGAAACAAATCCTTCACTCGCGAGGCTAACAATAGCATTTCTCAGCTGGTAACAAAAAAAATACACAAAACCAGGACCCATCAGAGATATCATAATAATAATATACACAATGGGCACTACACGAAATCACCAAAATGCAGCATTGAATGTTCTAGGTGGCTGTGATATGAAGCACTCGGGCACAAATACAGAGAAAGGAGAAGTGCTTACGTCGTTGAGATGAATTTCACCACCAGAACTTTGAGCCTTCATCGCTTCCAGTAACTGCAGCGAAATGCCAAAATAGAAATGTTACACAACAACTAATACCTTCTAACAATCAAGAATCTCAAGATGTGAGGGTTCTTCACCTCTAGCAATCGGATGGAGTGTCCCCCAATCTGCATCTTCTCCATAATCAAGTTCCTGGTTGCTGATACCAGATTTTCTCTTCTCATCCTTTCACTTGCAGACACACCAGTTGTTATGAGATCCATGTCAATGGTTCCTGGTAAAAACAAAAAGAATAAAAGTTCAGCACTACAATTTTTGGTAGGAATCTGTATCAGTTGATGATGACTTCATACACCAGTAAATAGAGGGAGTAACCTCATAAATGACATATTAAGCAATAGATCAAACGTGTTACAGTATCATATATGCACAAGTACACATGCTGGCAAATCATGCACCTGCTACAGCCTTTGGTTTTAAAACGCGGTATATGCTCTACTAGAAAAGGGTGCACCAGAAATAAACAAATAAACAGCAAGTCATGAGCCAGCTATGGACTTTTGGGAGAAACATACTGAACTTCAACAATCATTCAATTAGTTCAAATACAAAGAGAAGTCAAGAGATTAGAAACTAACCAGTGGCATGATCTGTTGCAGACTGTTGCAATGCAACTTCCAGAAGACGAAAAGCCTCCAGTACGTCTTTCTTCTCTACCTGCATGTGAGATGAAAGTGATCTAAGATTTCATGATAATGCACCCTACATTTCTAGGAAAGCAAGCAAGTTTTTTCACGAACCACTTCTGAGAAGCGAATCCGAGCCAGAGCTTCACCCAGGCGTATCAGACTCTCAAGTTGCCGTGGTGTTGCAGTAATGACCTGTTCATAATATCAGAGTAAAGGGGCAGTCTAGGAAAAGAAGTTTATTTGGGAAATGCATCATAGGGATGTCAAACCATAAAATAATAAGAAGTCATCAGTTTTACTATGAGTCTCTACACAACACCAGAGAATCTCAACAGAAAAAACGTGATATTTGGAGGCAAAGTCCAACATTTTGTTAGCAAGCATAAAATCAGAAGGGTTTTATCACCTTTTTTCCACTGCCTGGGAAGTTTCCTCGCCTTCTCATATCCACATAACCTCGAGTCAACTCTTCTGCAGCTTCATCAGATAACTCAGGGTGGACATGCTTTTTGGCATAGCTAATATAGTCTGTCAATGTCTCAAGGTCTATAAAATCTTCCTGTGCACTCTGCAAGTATGAACATAGCAATTTAACAACCAAATCCAGGGTTTGTAATGGTTTTTATCTAGTGCCGGGACATGAAAATTTGTGAGAGAAATATTCAGACCTCAGGGTTCTCAAAGTGCAGCGCAACGATATGCTTGGCAAGACGCCTGTCTGTCTGTTCATCAGCCTTGTCAAGAATTAAGTAAATCAAATCAAACCTGAAAAGAAGTACAGATCAATCAGAGTGCGTCCCTGGTTAATTCGGGTTTGTGCTTTAAGTAGTAGTGACTTCACCCAGTTAAGTTATACAAACATTCTATTCCCATCACATAAGCATCTTTCTCTATTGACCCTCAAACGAGTTATGTTGCAGTACTATTAAAAGACTCCTGGTTCTGAAGATACAAGTTACCCGTAGAAGTCCAGGCTTGTCCTAACTATTTGTGAACAGCTGAGCTAGTTTTCAAGGTAGATTAGAGTAAACGATATTGCAATTATGTACATAAAAATTCAGATATTTGAGGCATCATCCTCCCAAAAAAATCCATTTCAACTTCCGTGACAGCTACTCGATAAGAACAAGCCATTTAAAATTTAGTCAACACATAAGATAACTCAAGGATAGCATCTTCATACCTCGACAACAAGGTAGGAGGTAGATGTATATTGTCAATGACTGACAATCGTGGATTGTATCGTGAACCACTTGGATTTGCACAAGCCAAAACTGAAGTTCGGGCATTAAGTGACGCAATGATTCCTGCTTTTGCTATGGAAACAGTTTGTTGTTCCATCACCTGAAAGATTCGAATGTCACTGACTGGGGACCGAGATGCTAAAAACAGTTGCATAGTAGCAGTGGTAATTTAGAAATTCAGACTCATTCAATGCTGGTTTATATGCATGTAAACACATCGGAATTTTGAAATGAAAAGATATTACCAACTTAGAAAAAAAGAAGGGAAAGGTAGCTGACCTCATGTAACATGCTCCTGGCATTGTCAGACATTTTGTCGAATTCATCAATACAGCATATGCCTTTATCACTTAGAACCAGGGCTCCACTCTCCAACACCTAATATTAGATCGCACATTGTCAATGAAAAACATCTAAATTTCCCAATTATCCATGACAAACCAGACCATGAAAGAAAAATTATCATACAGTTTCCCCAGTCTCGGCGTCTTTGGTAACATAAGCGGTCAATCCTACAGCAGAACTTCCCCTTCCACTTGTATAAATGCCACGAGGAGATAGTTTGTGTATATACGTCAGCAATTGAGACTTGCTTGTACCGGGATCACCAACAAGAAGAATGTTGATATCACCACGGAAACTAGCCCCAGAGGGCAACTTAAGTGCACTTCCACCAAAAAGCTGTATTCAAGCCGTTTGAAATTAATATCGAGACAAGAGAAAAGGAGAATTTGAAGGGATGTACTAAATAACAGAAGTTAACATACCTGGCATAGGAGTCCCTTTTTCACATCGTCAAGTTCCCAAATGTTTGGAGCTAAAGACCTAGTTAGTCTCTCGTATATATCCGGTTGCCTTGATAGTTCTTTCAGTTTCTCCACCTGATATGCTGAAGAGGTTAGAAAATGAAATGGCGAACAAGATAGTACTTTGAAAGGTTCCAAGTTATATTATATACCTTCTCTTCGTAGGCATCAGGGTTGTCTTCTGCATCTCTGTTGGAGTCATTGTCAATGTCCATAGACTCTTTCGCCTCCATCTTTGACTTGTCAGCATTTCTTAAATGAAGACAGTCTATATAGGTCTGCAGTTGAAACAAATAATGATCAAATCCATACAACAAACTGTGTTAGAACCTCAAATCCTTCAGGACATAATAGTTTCCTGAAGTTTTACCTTGAATAGGGATTTCACAGTTCTCTGACTTGGCCCAACTCTGACACTCATGGCCCTGAAAATTCCTGTAACCTAAAGTACAATACTAAACATTACTCCAGAGCATTGAGAAACTAAAAGAAGGGGAATCAGATTACACGTAACATTTTTTTCTGGATTGATGCAATGACATTGCAAGACCTCACCTCAACTCTATCTCCTGGCTTTCCGGCATCAACCAGCTTGTCATGCATCAACAAGCTCACTGTATGTGGTGTTCCTCCCTCGGGAATCTCATCTGGTGTCTCTTGCAGCCTCACAATTTGTTTATCCGCAAACCTGTTTTCAGAAAGACATTCAATCATGACAACTCGCAACAATCCTGGAAAACTGGAAGGGGTGATAATCTTAGAACTCTCTTCAGCTTCTAATGGTTCAACAGATTAACCAAATGTTCAGTCAAGCTAGGCTTGAACAAATCGTTTGGAGCCTTATTTCATGTTAAATATTTCAGATTAACATTATTGCTTCTGGTCTTTCCATCTTTGTGGATGTCATAACCGAAATCTCTTTAGCACTTTAATCATTACTGTTAAGCTAAAAATCTACCACCTCACACACTTAACCTCTTCTTCTTTTTTGGGTAACTTGAAAGTAAGGTGAAGAAATTGGTCCCGGCGGCACACTTTACCTCTTGCTAAAAAGGTTCGTGGCAGCAATGAAGTTGGACTTGGCCTTGAAAATGTGTGGAAGAACGCACAGGTCTTTGAATATAACAAATAATAAAAGACCGAAATGAAAGTTTTAGGGGTTTATAGCTCTGCCCAAATAGCAAACAAAACAGTATTCCAGATCCAAAAGACTGAATTAAGTACAAAAGCCATGATGTAATTTTTCTATCAAGTGTCGATCTGAAGGTTGACTAAAGTTCCTATCTGCTGCACAAAGACTTGCATATGATCTACAAAGCAACAAGTTGTTTGCATACCAAGTCAAAAGAGATAAATCTTAGATATACGGTATTATTTTGCTTCGATGAAGCGCTATAATCACATACAATAACACAAGCTTCAATTACGACGAAGAGAGTAAGAATTTCAGTCAGTTTCCAAAACCGGCTTGAGAGACAATACCATTTACTATATGCATAGATACAATCATTGTCTACAAATACAGAATTACTCAGACAAATCTAAGGTTGAAAATGTTGAATAGATAGAGAAACCCAAAGAAAACATTTTATTGGCTCAACAGTTCATTTGAGTTCCTCATGGTCATGAGCAAACAAAGAGGGTGAATGTAGCAAATGATTTAACATTATATTGCGTAGTCAAAGTTCACCTGCATCGATTATGAACAAGCGACATTGAGTTCTTGGCAAGGCATTCTTGCTTCCCACAAATTGTAGGCTCATTAATTCTACCTGTTAATACACAATTGAGACAATTGTCTTCAGAATTATACACCAAGGCATCATTTCACAACTGAGAGAATTCATATGATGTGAAAAATACCTCGATCAACGACAACCGGATCAGAGTAGAATCCACAAACAAGACACCTAAAAATGGCTTCTCTGATCTCAGGAATAATTGAACTACATCTGATAATCATTCCTTTCAAACACACCATCTTCTCAATATCTACCAAAAAGTCCCAATTCACAAACATGAGACTAAATCAAACCACAAGACTCACATCACAGTAAATAATTACATGAAAAAATGAACCACCAAATTAGAAAACTAACCAGAAGGGTTGAGATTTCTCATGGATGTAGAAGTCTTCAAATTGAAAACCCTAGCTTGGATGTGCTTCTCAAACAGTGGGTTAATTCTACTAACCATATCCATCAACACTATATCAAAAATCGCAAGCACTTCCAGTGGATACCTAACCATCTTAGCATACAAATCACCATCATACTCAAACACATCCTGCGCATCGATTTCCAGCGACTCTCTCTCGAGCTCAATCACATTGTGTATCGCTCTCATGTATTTTCCCTCAGTGTGCGACGGCTGCTCACGATAATTCCTCATGAACCTCAAAAACGCAGCGTTTATGTCCAACACGCTGATGTTCGTTCCCCAGACGAACATCGGCGGGGCTTCGTCGGCTTCGTCGGCGTCGCCGCCCTCCGACGACGGCGGGACATCGTCGGTGGACGTCGGCGTTGCGGCGGACGCCGGAGTCCTCCGACGACGGTTGGAGCTCGGGGTTGCGGCTTCGGGAGTGGCGAATCGCGAGCTCTGCGGCGGCGTTGGACCGGCGGCGGCGGCTCGGCGGCGGCGGCTCCGGCCGGGGGAGGAGAAGGTGTTGCCGATCTGGCTCGAGATCGAGTCGTCGGGCGATGAAGGTCCTGTAATCGTACAAATTGAAGGAACATTTTCAGATCTGAAACCCTAATTTACATAAAAGTCCGTTTGATGTGAAACTATAACAAGTCCGTTTTACAGATTCGTTGCGGAGAATGAGAGGAGGAACTTACCGGGAGTGTTCGCCGGAGTCGAATCGGAAGCCATTAGAGAGACAGAGAGAGATAGAGAGAGAGACACAGAGAGAGAGATAGAGAGAGAGAGAGAGATTTTGGCGCGAAAATTGAGTTTTTCAGCTCTGAGGGTTTGGCTGGAGGAAGGAGATGATGAAGCTTTCAGTGTTGGATTTGGCGGGAAACTGATGGGGCATTTCCCGCGCAACTTGAGAGGATCAGCCTGGTTAGTATTGGGTTTTAAGGAAATGGGCCAATTATTGGGCCGTTGTGAGCCCATAAGGCTTTGTCAATAAAAAGCCGGGTAGTTTGGATGGTTTTAGTTTTTAATCTTTATTTTACTCATTTTAAAAAAATTAAAACAACAAATTAAAAATACATCTTTATTTCCCTAGAAAAAAATACATCTATCTGAACTGTCTCGTAGTACTTCTTTCGTTCAAAGAATTTGTTATTTTTCTCGTACTACTGTAGATTTAGACTGTAAAAAAATGTTAGTTTTTTCGATAATATTGTAGACTTAAAGATAAGGATAGTTCTACTATTAGTATATTTGGTATCAGGTTTTCACAAACTGGTCTAATCGGTTCGGTTTACGGTTTGTAAAAATATCACACCGCACCAAACCAAACCGATATGTGTCTAATGTACTTTTATTAAAATATGTATTGCGTAAGGGTAAAAGACACTGACCACCCTTGACTTTAGGATTAATTCAACTCCGCTACCCTGATTTTTGGAAAAAGACACTTTGTACCTTTTTTGAATTGAGGGTAACAGTTGACTAAATACACGGAAAAAAAAACTATTTTACCCTGAAACTTGATAAAATTACCCCTTATATATTACCCTAACTCCTCTCTCCTTCATTTCTAACTCTAATCCCTTTCTCTCTTCCCCCTCTTTCTCTCTTCTCCCTCTTGGTGTGAAACACAGCCGCCAATCACCTTCTTCTCCTAATCTCCATCTTCTTCACGCTTCCCTCAACTTCCCTTCTTTACATCAAAAAAAAAAAAAAAAAAAAAAAAAAAAAAAAAAAAACTTCCCTTCCTCCTTGATCTCGTTGTCTGGTTCGAAGGTCAAATCTTCGAGAAGCTGGAGAATCTCGTCGACGGCGGCGAGGTAATCGACTGATTCCGCCGGCGATTCCTCCCAGGGGGGTAGTGACAGGAGAATTCTGAGTTATCGCATTGGAGAATCACCTTCTCGGCTGCTTCGAATCGGCCGCTGTCGCTCTTAGGGGTCGGAATCGGACATCAGAGTGCTGATTCTCTCTCATGCAGATGAAGCTCGAAGAAGCTCTTATCTCATTGTCCACAATTGTTGATCTTATACCTTTTTTGTAGCAAATCCTTAGAAGGAAAATAAAAATGACTATTTAAGTACGTGGTTATATATCAAGAAATATAATCCTTTTTACCCCTAAGCATTATTATTTTTACCTTGCACTCAACTTTTTCACATTTTTCATTATTAATAGTCATAATCAAGCTCACGGTGATTTCCACAATAGCTCATTTCTCTTTCCATTCTGAAGTGGTATCAAGTTCTATACTCGTGACACCACAAAACAAATGAATATGGTTAAAGAGACTTGGGAAAAGGCTCACCTTGAGAGTTCGTAGCCTCGTAATACCATTCTCAGGGCACTCACAAATGCGTCATTGGTTAATCAAGTGACCTCTTGGAACCCCGTCCCTATTAGGTAAAATTCAGTTCCGAAGTATTAGGAACTGATTTGGTTATCAACTCTTAAACTAGTAGAGAGACAGGGATATGAAATGAGGCTGCATTACAAAAAAGAACCTAAAGATTAACATACTGGCCTGACTTTTAAAAGTATTTTGCCTTGACCCCAATAAAAAGTTCACTGTGCAGAGAAAACATGCAGCCAAGAATAAATGATGTACAAAGCATTTACATAACTGTCATGACGTTCAAAAGTGAAGGTCTACATAGCCCATGTCGTCTTTTATAAACAAGATGACAAGTTTAGCCACAAAACAAAAGGGAGAGGGATGGAGTACAAAAGAAAGTTTTTTTCGACAAAACACTATTATAAACATAAGTTAGTCTCCCAGCAACACAATGCTTGCTCCAAAGGGAGAGAGATGGAGTACAAAAGAAAGTTGTTTTCGACAAAACACTATTATAAACATAACTTAGTCTCCCAGCAACACAATGCCTTCTCCAGCTGGTTTCCCAACACACATGCCAAAACCATACTCCACCCTCTTCTACAGTAGCAGCTAGCAGCTTCCCCTGTCAGTAAAAAAAAAACATATCAAATCAATATATAGTACTCGTAGATTACAAATACACCTTGTCGATTTAAATGGGTGCTAGCTCAGTAGTAGAGCATATAAAGTCCCAATATGATGTCACAGATTCATCCCGGCTAGAGACTGTAATTCTCAAAAATAAGATCGTATCATTTTGACCAAAGTATCATCAAACAAACAATTATCACATCGACCCTCCAGTAGACGGGACACCAATCCGTTTGGTGTTGACCCTGTCTGGCACGGTAGTCGTAGCGAGTTGCCATTTCTCAATTCATTAAAGATGAAAACGTCAATACTGCTTGGGGTAGCCCAGATGAACCTAGGTATCGTTATGAGCTATTTTAATGCCAGATACTTCCGGAGCAGCGTAAAGACTTGGCAAGTTTGCGGTGTGATTCTCATTATTGCCAAAATGATTGTGCTATTCATCACCTCTAAGCTGTTACATTCTCTAGATTTGTTCATATACGTGAAGTTTACTCTACATCAAACAATAAATATCTACTAACCTTACTGTTTCCCCTGGTGCTTAGGTTCCAATTTATTCCCCAGATGATATTCTTAAATAGCTTGTTTGGCTACCTTTCCTTCCTTATCGTCTTGAAATGGTGCACTGGCTCACATGCTGATTTGTATCACATTATGATATATATGTTCCAAAGCCCCACTGATGATCTTGCCGAAAATCAGCTCTTTGAGGGCCAGAAAACCATGCAGGTTGATGATTTAATCAAGCAAATTGTCTAGCTTTTGGAAGTTATTCCCCTCAGCACATTTGTACTGTCTATTAATTTCACTTGTCCTTTTGTGTGTCACCACTAGCTTGATCTCCTATTACTGGCCCTTGTTGCTGTCCCATGGATGCTGCTTCCGAAGCCTTTTTATACTTAAGAAACAAAACAAGCTCTCTCTCTCTCTCTCTCTCTCTCTCTCTCTCTCTCTCTCTCTCTCTCTCTCTCTCTCTCTCTCTCTCTCTCTCTCTCTCTCCCTCCCTCTGCATGTACCATCGTCGCGAGGAATTTGAGTTCAGTGAAATCTTTGTACATCAACTCATACATACCAGAGACTTTGTACTCGGAGCAGTTTCAAATACAGCTTCATATCTTCGGCTATGGGCACTCAGGTTTGTTGCTGATTTTGCAAAGCTTAGATTTCATTCCAATGCAGCTTTCTTGGAGTACGTCAGTTGGCGAATGCATTAAGTGTGCACCCTGATATTTTTCCTATCAACTACTTTGTTGAAGCCAACGGGTTTAGGGTACATGACATCAACAGAAGATGTTTAAGATAATTGGAAATACTGACCTGCTGTTTAGACTTATAGTTTTAAGACTGTACTTACTACGAGGTGCTACAGTATGTAAGTTACTCATACAGTCCTAAAGGTTTTTGACAGTATTACGCTCCTCATAAGCCTATCTAGATTCTGGAAATCTTTCATGCTTTTCAAAAGCAGTGCATACTTGTCCAAATTATATTTATGTTAACTTTTGTAAATAGCTAATTTTACCCCAGGAACTAGAATTTTGTGGTTGTGGTTTCGAGTTGAGCGACAGTTACTTCTCTCTTGAGATACAAAAATCCTGATAGGAGGTTCCCTTTTATTTTATTGGGCTTGCCTTATGTATTATCTATTCTGATATTGCCCAAGTTTACTACAATATTGTAGCTGTTGCCGCACTGAAGAAACTAATTATTCACTTTTTTTCTCTCTGGTACAGTCTTGCGCACTCAGAGTTGTCCAGTGTATATGAGAAAGTTCTTCTTCTTGGTTGGGGCTAAGCTATTCTATTGTTTATGTTTGTTTAGTATATTACATGTCCGTGCTAGCAGATCTGATGTTTGTTTAGTATGTAAGTTGATTTATTCAAAGTTTGGCTAATATTATACTCTCCAAGTCCTAAATTTTGCACTAATATCCAGAAATGGCAAATACATGATTACCCGGGATAGCTTACTGAATATACAGGCAAAGTTTAATTACTGGAAAGATATTAACAAATTTAAAAGCATCTGGTTTCTAATGGATTGGTCGGCGAATTCCTTTACCTTTAGTGTAGCTTCAAATTCAATTTCTCACAAATTATTTCCAGACTTGTAATCCATGTGCTTACTTGGACTGTTAACCTGTCTCTTTCTCACCTATGGTCCACGTTTTCTGACAACTTGGTGAAAATTAACCATACCCATAGTTTGAAATTCCATACGGGACAGCGTTCTGTTACTGGAGCGAAACGTTTCGGTACCGTGTGTTTTGACAATTCGTTTTGGATTAGGTTCTATAAATTATTTTGTTGCCACAGAGTTTTTGTATTTTCTTAGTGACCCCCCAGTTCTGTTTTATCAAACCTATATCCTGAAAGTGAAGTTCCAATAAACAGACTACTGCTAAGCCAATAAACAAAATAACTCTTTGCTGTCAAGAGTCAAACCTATATCCTGAAAGTGAAGTTCCAATAAACAGACTACTGCTGAGCCAATAAACAAAATAACTCTTTGCTGTCAAGAGTCAAACCTATAATCGGCTCTCCGATGCATGAATAATGATAAGATAAATTATTTGCAGTCTGTTTTTATCGCTAAACCATGGAAGAATGATGGTAATGCCTAAAAACACTCATTCAGACATACAACCGTAAAAAGAAAACCAGTGTATACCATTTCAAGCCAAATTCTTAGATCCCTGAAACCACCATAAACTTCTAGCATATCAAATGAAATTAATTAAAGCACAGCTTAGAAGATCAATTTTCAATGTAGAAGAACTGAATTTTTATGAGCCAAGTAACCCAATGACAAGTCCACAACTTCAATTGAAAATTGAAAAAGCTCGGGAGAGTTAGAGATTTAGAAGCTTTGATTACATGCCTATCCATGAAAAATGGATTGCCCGATTAGTTCTTGTATCAGATCAATTTCGAAGTTAGAGTTCGCCCTCGATTGAGTCTTGAATCGACATTGAAGATATATCTGATTGGTAGAGAGACTCCCAATATTCTTTATTTAACACGCGGAGACCCGAAACTTAACTGCCCGTTATATACGAAAAATGGCCGAAAAGGACCAAAAGCTTTATGGAATTTGAAACTATGATCATGCCACTTTATGTTTGACTAGGCAACAAAAAGAGATGCCAATGATTAACTTCAAAAAAATTGAACTTTGATTATGTGTTCGTTCAATATGTACCGTCATCACACACTGGTATTTAAATTGACATGGAAATAGGGAAGAATCACTCTTAGAAGGTTTTTGCCGAAGTTTGAACACTCATGTCAAAAATATAACTTAGAATCCATGGTCCAATTGTGTCCCCGTGCCCACCACCACCATCACCATCGTTACAACTGCCAGTTTAACACAGCAACATGAGCTTACCCGGGACCCAAAGCACCCAATTTTTCTGTCCCAGTCCAACTCAAACCAGACAACAACCCCCCCCCCCATGAAATCCAGCAATCCATTCCACCATCAATTGATGGAATTACCAGATTTCATCTCAATTTATACAAGAGTGAAGCAATTTACACACAAATTCAGCATAACTATAGAAGTATCTGCTCAATCATATACACGCGATTGGTGCAGAAATTTAACTCTAAATGTAGTATCAAAATCAATCACCAAATGGAGAAACCAGACCCCTCCCGAAACAGATCGAAAACCTAAACCCATTCTAACAGACCCTCAACTCATACAGCACATCCATCGCCGGAAAACTCAGCAAAAGAGAGACAGAGACAGAGACAGAGGGAAAAATCTGCGTGGGAGAGAGAGGTAGAGAGCGAGAAAGAGGAGAGCCGGTTGGCAAGGAGATTGAAAGAGAGGCATCGAGAGTGACAGATAGATGAAGACAGCGAGAGATGCAGAATTGACCCTGAATTTATCATTACCACAATTTGGAAGCAGGTAATAAGTAATTGACCCTGAATTTATTGATATTTTATATACTTTTTAGTAATTTTAAAGTTCAAATCATACTCTAAAATGAATTCACTGTCTATAAATATAGAAATTTAGCTTTCAAGAAACAATGATCTTTTATATACTTTTTACGCCTAAATTATTTTCCCTAGTAAAACATTTTACTGCAAACCAAACAAAGCCTTCTTCTCTGATTTATGCCAGAAACAATTCCCAATCATGTCAGGGGTTACAAAGGCGGCACGAATTACCATTGATGAGTTGCATGAAGAACAAAACAACGGGGGAGACGAGATACAAGGATGAGTGAGCTGAAGAAGACACAAGGAGTCGAGGGTAACTTGGACCTCATGCTGTCATGCAGACCACATAGAAACCAGTACGGCTAAGTGATAAGCAATAACCGAGGAAACAAAAATAATCCCATAAATACTGGCTTTGACTTTAGTACATCATAAACCCAGCTAATACTAACCCGTGAGCAAGTGGGTCCTCCAACACCCTTGGTCCACACATTTGGGTCAACAAAAAAGGGCTTGCATCCTCCCCTATCATGTGAAACCATGAAACAAAGCACCCCCTTCCTATATTGGATTGAGTAGAGAGTGCACGAAACACATCGTTCACCCCCAATAGCACACATTGTCCGTCGTGACAAATGTGATTGACCCTTCAAAAAGGTCGCCAGTGTAGGGTGTTTCCAATCCTACCTTAGAGCTAAAAACCTCAAACAAAAAACCATGGCTCTTTTCACAAATTAAATTGCTCCCCGTCAATCAACCATAACATATATACTATATCATACTCCGTTGTTAATTATGATTTCAGCTCATTTTGGCAAGCAGTAGACGTTAGGAAGGAATAAAGAACACAAGTACGAAGATACGAACCTTGCATGGTACAGAAATAAAACCTTAAAAGTCACTCAAAAAAATGCATAAATCAGATCATTCATCAGAGACTTACCCAGAATATACACCGTGCAAGCTCACCCAAGCACTGCTTCAGACCTAATTATAAATACCATGAATTACAATAAGGTCAGGTTGAAGAGGATAAAAACATAAAGATGAGAAAAAAAGAGATAAAATAAAAATACAACTATTACCAGGACATATAACCACGGCAATCAAGTATGTCTATTGTGAGAGTGACGACATTTGGAAATGAGATCACATGTGTGAACTAAAGTTGGGATATAAGCACAAAATAGACAACTACTCGTTCAAATATCGAAATTCCATTTGCCTTTAATGGGCTGATTGATGGGACACCTGGCATGCCACTGCTTGCAACAATTGCAGCAGGGATCCGCCATATTGAACCATCCAAATTTTACTGAGGTGAACTAGTGATCTATATAATTTGATTACACTATCAATCCTAAAAAACAATATTTGTTGCACTTGCACAGTAACTTTGTGGCTAATGTGAAATAGAGGATACATAGTTTCGGCGGGAGTGATAATAAAAAGTGCAAGAAACCGTAAAAGAGGTTGAGGCTAGCATGCAACTTCACTTTACATCTATCGCAAGAGCTTAGAGAATGGAGCAAGCCTCAAAGCAGAAGAAACGTGAAACAAATAGAGGAAATCTTTAGCATAGTTAGAAATACACGGTTGAATACATGCGATATGCATAGAAGAAACGTACTTCAGTTAGTATACCGTAATAATTTCTGACCTAAGTGAAAATATTTGAAACTTTTGCAAAGAGAAAAAAAAAACGTTAGTACTTGCATGTATTTTATGCTGTAATGTAAAATACTTCGGAATAAAGGGGAAAATAATGGGGCAGGGAGTAACAAAATATACATATATATATATACCCGAGGAACAACAAAAGCAAAGATAGCATGACACTAGAGAAAGTAAATCAACATCCGATTAAGTAGGTAGGTAAGAGGCGGAGGAGGAGAGCCTTACAAGGTGGGCATCGATGAGATCATAGGGACGCCTACCACTGTCGAGTTTGACAAAGTAGTGGGCGGAAGTGAGGTATTTTGGTGGTTTTGATGATCCTCCTCCTGGGTGTACATCAAAAAGTATGGCACTCATTCGAATTTGACCGACACGCAAACCATCACAAGATTCAACCTGTAGGAAACAGAGGTGGCTATCTTGTGCTGCTGCGCGTGTCAGGAGCGTGCCTGGTGGAGGATAAAAGAAGTCATCTGCATCTACGGGATGCTGGATATAGTACCTCAGACCAGAACTGAACTTCTTGACCTCGCGCTTCTTCTTCTTCTTCCCAATCTCCATTGGGATATTTAATCGGACGATAGCAGGCACCTTAGTCTTGGGGTCGACATAAACATTCCACAGTTTGTCCCCAACAGGCACACCACCACACATCAACTCCATGTCCTCAGCAGTGCAATGGAAACAATGATCACCATCACAACGACCACCACGACGACAAAAGTCGAAACCATCCTCACTCATAACACAATAGTTGAAACAATCCGGCCTCATAACACGATAGTGAGACCAAATGCGGGTGTCAATACCGTAGCAGCAAGTGAACTTGACCCCTCCTCTACCCTCACCACTAAAGAAGACGATTCGGTCGACAACCAAAGGGGGATAGAGATAAGAGTGCTCCCCGAACGGTGGTTGACGTAGACCATCCTTCTCCCAGACACCCTCAATCGGGTCGAATATCTCAAATTGGACGCCGCCCTCCTTGACGCCACCAGAAACAACAAAAATTTTGCCATCACACACAAACGACACAGTCAAGTTGCCTTTACCTTCATTCATAGGCTCAACTTCTTCCAGTACTTTCTTTGCCCGATCGACGTCTCTCCTTTTGATCTCCTTTGACAGGTCCAAAACATATACTTGTCTGGGATACTCTCCTTGCTCACCACGGTAGTATCCTCCTAGGAAATACAGCTTCTCGCCCAGACGAATACATCTCATAGATTTCGGCCAATTTTCGTCGTGACCGAATCGGAGAATGGGACGTACCGGAGACCGTTCTGGTTCAGTTTTGGGTGGGATGCTGGGCTCTACCCCTCTGGGCTTCGTTTTCACGATTGTGCCCGGACAGGGGATGTCCAGGGCAAACAGGCTATAATCGTAATCGTAACTCAGATCGTGCCGAACAAACACATACAGCTTCTTCTCCGACGACGGCATGGACGGCAGGGGCATGGACGGCGGCGGCGTGGGCGGCGGCGGTGCAGAATCCGGCACCGTTTTGCCTTTACCTCGTCCTCCTGGTCCATCTTCCAACCCCAACTTCCTCGATTTCTTTGCCGGCGCCATGGATGATGATTCGATCGATTTTGAGGCAAAACCCTAGATCGGTCGATTTTGATTTTGAGTCTCTCTATCCGTTCGCTCCAAAGTACTACTATATATATAAAATACAAAGCCCTAGGTCGGTCTATCTTTATTGGGGGTAATTTACAGTTTGCACCCTCGGATTTATGTAAATAGGTAATTCATATCCCTATTGTTCATCAATTGACAAAGGATACTCCTATTTCGTGCAATAATAATTACAAATTATACCCCTCTATCTATTTCCGTTAGGGAGCGGTGAAGTGATAGTGGGGCTTATTTTTCATTCCCTTTTTTCCCTCTGAATTTTGGTAATTCACACTTATAACCCCCTAACTTTAGGTAAATATGCAATGCTCACCCTTGTTGTTTGTCAATTGACATGAAACACCCCTATTTTGTGAGTTGGCAGTATGGTACACATTTGGGTGTTTTTTTTTTTTGAGGGAAAAAAAATTGACTTTTCATTCATAGTCAAAGTAGGTCCTTACATCATTTGCTAATACTACAGTGGCCCAAGTTGGGGCACGAGTGTAAAGACTAGTTTGTGAAATTTGTAAGGACCTATTGGCAAAAAGGTCAGCAGCTTCATTCAATGACCTTGACGCGTGGCAGACCTCGAGTTCTTCAACCGTTCCACAGAGATGCACGCCCTCATTTAGTACCGAGGCAAGTTCATCGTTATCCACTCCCTCTCTTCGGTTTCTTCTCCATTGATTCAGAAGCTGTACTCCAACTAGACAGTCGGATTCGAGGATTTGCTTCTTGCATCTCGCCGTCCTTGCCATTTCCAGACCTCTCACCATTCCTTCGATCTCCATATGTAACGGTGATTTGTTGAAGATTAACCTCTCAAATCGGCCGGCGACGAAAGCCCCTTCTGAGTCTCTTAGTACACATCCGCTTCCTGCGATCCGCTGGTCCATCCTAAAGGCGATATATGTGTTCACCTTCTGCCATCCATCCGGTGGTTTTGCCACTGTTGGGGGGATCCAATCGTGCCTTCAGCTCTATCTCCAACCTCCTTCAAAATCTTCAATTCAGATAAGTGAAACTCCACCTTTTAGTGACTTCTTCTGTCGTGTATTTGACCCCTCTGAATTTGTGCTCATTTCTCTTAAACCACAAACACCAAGCTGTGATTGACCACTTAGATCTGGTTTCTATTGAACTGCAGGTGAAGATTTCTTCAATCCATTCACGAACGGTGCTTCTTCTTGATTTTTCATATTCCTCTCCCAAGCAGTTTAACCATACTTCTGCAGCAAACGGACATTGACAGAAGAAGTGGTTCATTGTTTCGATGCCCATCTCACAACCACAACAGTCAACGGGGACTTTTACCCCCTTGTTTATGAGTTTTGTGGCAAAGAGTAAGGAATCATTCCACATTCTCCTGATTTGGATTAATATTTTTCTCGGGATTTGTTAAAAACGCCTTGCTCGCCCCTGAGGATGCTTCAGCTTCACCTCTGTCTTCTCTTCTTTGCAGTTTATAGCCCGATGATGTGGTACATCTTCCACTAGGATCATGCCCCCATTTGAAACTGTCCGCCGCATTTGACTGGATCTGGGTTTGCACTGCGTCATGAACATCAATCTCCCACAGGTACGTTATCAGTCGTTGTTCATACCAATTCCCATTCTGTATGCACTCAGACACTTTCATATTGGCGTAATCTGCACTTGGAGTGATGACTTTTGAGATTATGTCTCTCGCTACCCAGTTGTCTTTGTATAGGTTAATCTCTCTGCCATCCCCTACTTGCCATTCTAACCATTTCTTTAGTAACTCTCTACCCGCTAAAATACTTCTGAAAGCAAAAGAAGGTTGCGACTTTGGTTTGGAATGTAGAAAATCTCCGTCCCTGAAGTACTTTTCTTTTAGAATCCTGCTCAGCAAGTTGTTTGGCTTCTTCATAATTCTCCGTGACTGTTTCGCCAAAAGAGCTAAGTTAAAGCTTTGTATGTCCTTGTAGCCAAGACCACCGTGCTCCCTTTCCTGTTTCAATTTGTCCCAGCTTAGCCAGTGGATTCTCCTCTTGTCACTTGAATCCCTCCACCAGAACTGCCTAATGGCTTTTTCAATATCTTTACACACCCCCACTGGTAATTGAAAACAACTCATGGCATAATTGGGCATTGCTTGAGCTATAGTTTTGATTAGTATCTCCTCCTACTGCTGATAACGTCTTCTCCTTCCAACCCTTGAGTTTGGCGATGGTGATCTCTATTATTTTCTGGAAGATAACATTTTTGTTTTTTCCAAATGTTGTAGGCAGTCTGAGATAGTTGGAATGGCTCTCCACCACCGGGATTCCACTCAAGGCGCTCAATTGCGAACTGTATTCTTCATCTACGTTAGGCGATATGACAATAGACGATTTTTGGGGATTTATCTTTTTCCCCGAAGCCTCTTCATAAGCCTGTAAAAGATGTAATAATGTAGTTAGCTCCTCAGTATTAGCTTTGGTAAATATTAGGCTATCATATGCAAAGAATAAGTGCGAAACGGCAGGACCACTCTTAGAAGCTCTTGTTCCTGATAGCAGACCCGTTTCCACCAGCTTTGACAGATTCCTGGACAACACTTCACTTACTAACAGGAAGAGATACGGTGATAAGGGGCATCCCTGACGCAATCCCCTCTGAGGTACTATTCTTCCCTCTATATCGCCGTTAATAATAACACTATAAGTCGCTGTGGATACACAATTCATAACTATCGAAATCCATCGCAAGCCAAAATCCATACGTTCCATGACTGCCCGTAAAAAGTCCCATTCTACGCGATCATAGGCTTTACTCATATCAATCTTTATTGCTGCCGTACCCTCCTTGCCCTTCTTCAACTTCATAGAGTGTATTAATTCTGACGCAGCTAGAATAAGCCGGCCAGGTACAAACGCGCTTTGGTTATCTGAAATTAAATCACTTATGATTAATTTCAGTCTGTTTGCCAGTGCTTTTGTAACTATGTTATAGATAGTAGAGCATAGTGAGATTGGCCGTAGGTCTGCTACCTTTCTTACTTCTTTGACCTTTGGTATAGTGCTATCAGAGTATGGTTGAAAGCTTCAACACTTCCTCCTTCATTCAAGACTTGTAAGCACGCTTTTGTGACTTCCTTCCCCACTTGAGGCCACATATTTTGATAAAACAGGGCAGGAAACCCGTCCGGCCCTGGTGCTTTTTGGGCCGGTAAGTCTCTTAACGCATCTTTGACCTCCTTCACTGAAAATGGTTGATTCATCAAGCTTCGCTGTTCAAGACTAACTAACTCCTCGATGGGCTCCATTAATGGCTCCATGGTAGCCCTCAGGGGTTAGAAGAAGTGAAAATTTCGTTAAAATAATTTTCAATGATACCTTTCACCTCTGCCGGATCCTCACGCCACACCCCGTTGTCGTCTTCTATTCCACTTATGATGTTCCGGCCCCTTCGTATGGTGGCTAGTCTATGAAAATATTTGGTGTTTTGATCGCCGCACTTAAGCCATACTTCTCTCGATCGTTGACGCCACTTTATTTCTTCCTGCCTAAGCATCATTGCAATTTTGTCTTTTATTTCCTTACTTCTGAGCAGATTTCTTTATGACTGATCTTGCGTTCCAAGAACTTCCAGCTGTTGCCGCAGATCTTTCAGTTGGAGCCGTACACTCCCAAAAGTCTCCTTTTCCCACTGTCTAAGTTCCCCGGATAAGTTGTTGAGTTTGTCCGCAAGATGTGTACTGTCTGCTCCCCATATTTCTCCAATGAAACTGCGGCATTCTTGGTGGTCGAACCACATAGCCTCGAAGTGGAACCTGCCCGCTTTCTTCTTCTTCCATACCAACTTGTCCCCCATAAGTACTTCAATCGGACTATGATCTGAAGTATCGGAGACTAGGTGATTCACCCTAGCCATACTGTGCTATCCAACTGTCTGGGACAAAACATATATCAATTCTCTCTCGGATGGATCTCCCATCAGGTTGATTGTTCATCCAAGTAAACCGGTTACCTGTAAACCCCAAGTATCGCAGCTGGAGCTTCTGTACTACTCTGCGAAAGTCCTCAATGTGCCTAAGGGTGACTGCTCTATCACCCTCCTTTTCGGCACTTGAACTAATTGCATTAAAGTCGGCAATCACCAACCAAGGCTGGCCAATTGGCTTTAGTGGCGCCAACAACTTCAAAGAGTGTCTACGTTCTCGGGTGGCTGGGTCCCCGTAGAAACTCATAAACACCCAACTTCCACCCGAATCCCCAGATGCAACTACACCTTTAATAAAGTGTTTTGAACAGCGACTTAACGTAAAATCCACTGTTCAGTCCCACAAGAGAGGTAGGCCGCCTCTCCTCTCATCACATTCCACATAGATACCATTTGCATACCCACATCTGTTCTTTACTCTATCCATCTCGTGCGCAAAAAGCCTGGTTTCCATCAAGAAAACCATATTGGGCTTCTGCCTCTTCACTAGATCATGAAGAGAAAGAACATTTCGGGGGTTCCCAAGCCCCCGAACATTCCAACTTAGGAGATTCATTGTGCTTGGCAGTGCTGCGGAGCAGTCACTGCCAATTGCGCATTAGGGTCTACTGTGGCGCCCTTCTCCTGGGTTGGAATCTCAGAACGAGAAACCGGGGTGTTGCTCTGACGTCTTCCTCCATTTTGTCTGGTATGTTCTAAGCTGTTAGTGTTTGCCGCTTTTCTTCTTTCACTAGGGCTGGGTCCACTATCACGTTGTTTTCTCTTTTTCGACGGCTTGCGGGGTGTTGTTTTGGCTGTGCTTGCAGCCTTCTTCTTTTCCTTCTTCTTCTCTAAATTCCCGACCGTCGGGTTCTGCACTCCCTTACCTTTTCCCAAACCTCCCAGCCCTGGTGTCAGAGAATTCTTTTAGCCTAGAGGGTTATCATGAATGATTACCCCTTTGTTACTCGCCTGCTCCTTCCCTGATGCATCCTCTATCTCCATGTCAGACTCAGAGAGACTTCGTTCGGAGCTACTAGATCCGCTTCTGGTCCCAACTCCATCCACACTGTCTACTTCATCAAACAGCCCCTCCCCTACTGGCTCCGGATTCTTAAACAGTTTCTTCCTCGGAGGTGGCTTGAAAGTTAGCCACTCTCCATACCCTGGATCCTCTGCCTGTCTCTCCTCCACCGATTTGTGCTCACAGCAATCCGTGAAGTGGTTAATCCTTCCACACCAGCCACATATATGACTGAGGTGCTCATACTTGAAATCGACCCACTCTTTTTTATCAAGAATCTTGATATATTTCCCCCATGCGTAAGGGCTTACTGGTGTCCAATCGCAGCCTTACTCTCATATATCACCCCCTTCACCTGACATAACCCTTTTATCAGAATCAATTACAGTTCCTACTGATCTCAAGAAATCCTTGGCATCATCTTCATTGAGGAGATAAGTAGGGAGATTCAGAACCTGGACCCACAAATCTATATGATTGAACTTGACATCCTTCATACTAGAAATTGAAATTCCATGGTTGAAGCATCAGTATATTACCGTCAAACAGCCATGGTCCGCCTCCAAGTACTCTATCCTTCGACTCTTTTGTAGAAACTTATGATAAGAGACATAGTATTGTGTACCTTTTGATTTGTGAGATCACACGAAGAATGATGTCATCGTCTCTACGGTTGATCCACGTCTAGAGGTGAGATATAGATTCTTCCTTCAAAAAAGTGCTAGCTTGAACCCGGAGGAAGAGGGAAGAGGATCAAAGCAACAAAGGACCAAAGAGAGGTTCGGTTCTCTCTTTGGTGGCCGACGGGGTAGGGGACATGCTAGGGCTTCGGCCTTAGCTTGTCTCTTGCTCTCTCTTTTGATTTCTCTCCCACTCACTTTGTTATGTCTAATAACATTAAGTGTGAAGGAAGCTAGAGCCTCCTTTATATACTCCAACAACTTCTTGTTGTTTCCATAAAGGAGTTTTCTAATTCTATATGAACTAGAATTATTCCCTTCCTTGCAAATTAGTCGTACTAAGTTTGCAAGGTGTTGCACTATGATCCTTTCATTAATTAATTAATATTAATTAATCCCAAATCTAGCTCTACTCTATTTGACGTGTGACCCCATATGTTTCTATATAGTTGGTAATAACTTTTACTAACATGGAGCGGTGTCTAGCAACACATCCAGCCACCCAACTAATAGAAATAGTCAGTGATCACGACAAACCTCTTGTGCCCAATATCTTATATTGCACTATCCCTTTGTCTCCATATCCGGATTGGACACGAGACATAAATAGTCACACTCGTATATCCAATCCATAGTTTCTCGATCCTGGAAATATGCTTATGCAAGCAGATAACATCAATATCTCCATATTTAATTTATCTGATTCTGGCCAGACATTCAATAAGCACCATCCCTCGAGTGGCCTATGGATATTTGCTCACTGTTTTGATTTTTTCAAACTATTTCGGGCCGAAATGGGGGGCCGAAATAGGCCGGGCTGCTCACTAATTGGGGGTAATTTTGACATTTTGGGAGGGGTATCTAAGCTAAAAACCGGCCATCTAAGCCTCCCAAGCCCTCATTTGGATTAAACAAAGCCTTCTTCATCTTCTTCATCTTCATCTTCTTCGTCTACAAGATTAATTCTTGGGATTTTCAGAGATAGTGACTGGTTTGAGTGTGGAGAAATTCGAAGAGGAAGAGCGCCAAGAAAAAAAACTGATTCGTCGACTTGGAGTTGGATTCGACCTAGGCTCAAGAAGAGACTTTTGACGGGGACATCGGGGAACTTAAGGAGGTATTATCGCCTCAACTTGCTCGGGGTTTCGAGAAATTGGTACCATACTCTTTCTCTCGCTTTAAATTCTTGCTTAAGCACTCATAGGGTTTAAATTTCACAAAATCTGCTTGCTCTTTACTTGTACTTTGGGTTACTTGGTGTAGTTCACAGTTCGACCCACCGGCCCTACGCTTAGGCAACCGAGTCTTCTTGATTATTAATTCATTTGTTCGTAGCGCTTAAGTGTGTGTGTGTGTGGGGGGGGGGGGGGGGGTTACACATATCTTTACTTGCCTTAACTTGCATAACCATGTTACATATAGATTAGGGAGTCTGTTTGCATGTAGGTGTCAGTCGGTTAGTTTTGTATTTGCATGTGCACGTTTATTTTATGCATTGTATGTATATTTGTTGCACTTTTACTTATTGAGTCCACCTACCATCTTTTGCTGGTTAATCGAGTTGGCCAGTTACATATAGTGTAAAAAAAACTAAAAAAACTGAAAAAGAAATTGAGTAAGGGCAGTTGAAGAGAGTAAACGTGTAAAGTTCCAAGCAAGGGACAGTTGCTGATTCTACAACTGAAGCTGAGTACATTGCTGTTGCTGAAGCAGCAAAGGAGGTAGTTTGGATAAAGAAGTTTATCACTGAGCTCAGTGTGGTCCCTAGCATCATGGATCCCATAGAGTTATATTGTGACAACTCTAGGGCAATCGCACAAGCCAAGGAACCAATATCACACCAGAAATCAAAGCATGTACTTAGAAGATTCCATCTTATTCGTGATATGATCGATCGAGTAGATGTGAAGATGTGCAAGGTTCCAACGGATGACAATCTTTCGGATCCGCTCACAAAGCCGCTTGCACAACGTAAGCATGACGGGCACACTAGATCTATAGGTATACGAGATGCACCAGATTGGCTCTAGTGCAAGTGGGAGACTGTTGGAATAGGTTCCCTAGAGGCAATCTATATTTAGTATGAATGATGTAATGGCTAGAATATTCATTTATTAATTATTGTGATTTTTAATATAATGAAGTCCTTAGATACAATGTGTTGTTTATCTTAAATATCCCTAGTCCACTGTATTGATTAATAGGACAATCAAATATAGACTAGTATGTGTGTATATTGATATGGAGATATCAAGTCTAACACATGGGTATGCATTACGAGTAATGCCATACTGGATTGACCCACAACGAGAAGGATACATAAGATTATGTCAAAGTCACAATCGCTTCTCGTAGTGCTAATAATATTGTAATCCTTAGACTTGAAGTCACTAGATACTCTAGTTGTGAAATATTATGCTTTGATGTTATCCAACGTTGTGCCTTAACCGGGCAACTATAAAGATAGCTATCGGGTATGAAAGGAAGCAAGCTTAGAGATCGTAGTGATGTAGAGAGGATTTGTCTTCCTGCAACAACCCGCGGTTTCCCAAGTCTTCCGTTCCGGACCGGAAAGCCCAGAAGGGCGCTGCTAAATGTAACGGCGGGAATCAAAACATAACACTCCAAAAGTATTTATTTATTATACAACATTAAAAGTCATGAGAGTCTCTAGACATTACAAAAGTGATTTCCAAAAGCTATACATCATCATGCTTTCTACCTAACACTACACATGAGTCCCGTACCCAGCTTCGCCATAGCCTCCTGCCTCTAAGCCTGCGGTGGGAAGGAAAACAGAACCGCAGTTTCTAAAGTCAGCTGTGAAATGCTGAGTAAATAACACCCAAACATGTAAAATAGAAGATGAAGCTTTACTTTATTGTTTGCAATAAAACAGGAGGAATAAAACTTGTAAAGGATGAATTCAATAAAGTAAAGTAGGAACTTTTATAAAAATTTTCTTATCTTAGTATCTCTTCCAAACGGGGATTATATTCCTCAATCTCTTCTTCTTTCCTTTCAAAAGCTCATGACAAAACTGTATTATTAGCTTGTTGATACGGGGAAGGAACTACTAATCTATCACTAGCAACCATGACCTTAACTGCCGGCAGCCCCCTAAGACTTCTTGCGGCCAGAGAGGTGAGTACATGGAGCGACCCGACAAGTTGCGACCGGGTTAAAATAAAATCTGATCTCTGGTCGAGTGATCGAAGTCACACGACAATAAAAATTGCTTTCCCCGCACAACTCTTTTCACTTTACGTTAATTACGCATTATTATTAATCTTGTGACAAGTTCAAATAAATAACTTCTTGGAGATAGAAGGAAACTTCAAATAAAACAAGTAAATGAATAACCAAATAAAACGCATTTTGAGACAAGAAATAAAAGTCATATTAAGACACGAAGGAAGCTAGGCTCAACGCTTGGCATGTTACTTACCTTACTTCCGTAGCACTAGCACGTTCTAGAAATGTCTCGGCCTACAAACCGTCACCTACAACCCGTAACTCTTCATGTCAATTAAATAATCTGACAAAATACTACTCGTCCTAAAAATATTCTCTTTTAATTCTACCCAACCCCTCTAGTTATTTATTTTTCCTAACGTTTTTATTTTGTTAAAATCTTCTATTATAAATTATAAAACCACGTTTTTATATTTAGACAACTATTATTATTATTATTATTATTATTATTATTATTATTATTGACTAAAAGTGCCTAACTAATTAGAGAAATTATTTTATAAAATACTTGATAAAGTAGTGAAAACAAAACTAGTTTATCTTTAATGAAAAAGACATTATTATTATTTCTATAATCATTTAAACAATATTCAAAACTATTTAATGTAAAGATAAATTTTCCCTAAATACTAATCACAACAAACAATATTTAAAATCTAGCAAAATATCAAATTTGCAAGTATTCAATATCTAAGTGTTTTAAAAATATTTAATTAACAATATTTATTTAAAGTTTAGCTAAAAATATTTTTTATTTAAGTTTTAACGAACAAACCGCATGTTATTTCAATACCAAAATTACTTTTCCGAAACGAGAATGAAAACTATTATTTTTAGAAATTATTTTTATTCCGAAATTATTATTTTTATTTTTAGCGAAAAGTGACAAGTTTAAGTTAAATACACATAAACCCCCATTCGTATTAAAAGTCTACAAATTCCTCAACTAGCCACCAAAACAAGATTAATATAGTATACTTACAGCCCCTACAGTTTCTGAAATTACAAACAGCACCCCTAAGTCATGTTTTAACAGTTTTCATAAACTACACTTTTACCCCCCTTCTACAACAACTTTAATTTCTTCAATCCTACTTTGATTCAAGCTATCAAACTTCAATTTTAGCAACATATAACAACTAATCAGAAGGTCTATGACGTACCTAGGCCAAAAATGGCCGAAATTCGCTAAGAAATGGGTCGGGTCGAAGCTTGGCGTCGGGGTCGCCGGAGTTGAGCTCCGTCGCCGGCTTTAATGGCTTCCACAGCTTGGTTTGAGGCTCCTAGTGAGCTGGTCGGCCTCCTAGGACTCTACTGGAAGCGGAAAAGTGGACTGGGTGCTGCTACGAAGCACTCGCCGAAATTTGGCCGGAGCTTGGCCGGCAACAATGGAGGTCGCCGGTGGTTGCAGTGGCTTCTGCTGCTGCTGCTTCCTTGGGCTCTGCTCAGGTCTGGGATGAGCCCACAATCGGTCAGGGAGCTCGGGTAAGGCAGCGGGGATGAGAGAGAGAGAAGTGGGTTCTCTTTGGTGGTTGTCCGACGGCGGCGATGGCGGCCGTGGTAGTTGCTGCCACTGCTTCTACTCTGTTCCGAAGAGGTCTGAGAACAGAGAGGGAGGGAGAGAAGGAGAGAGAGCGAGAGAGGCTGCTGGGTTTCTCCTTGGGTGCTTGCCGACGGCAACGGGGGTAGGTACGGTGGTGGTTGGCTGCTGCCACTTCTACGATGCTGCTGCTGGTGGGGTTGTTGAGAGCAGAGAGCAACAGAGAGGGAGAGATAGGGAGCTAGGCAGCGAGAGAGAGAGAGAGAGAGCTGTAAGTGGTGATGGTGGTGTTGTTGAAGACGGCAATGGTGATGAGGGAGGTGGTGGTTGTTGTGAGTGGCTGCTGGTGGGAGGAGGGAGGCTGGAGGGAGCTTATATAGCTGAGTTTACTTGGGCTCCAAGCACAAGTGATGTGACATGGGCGGTGCTAGTAGCTTCCCGAATGTGGTGGTGATGATGGTGAAGAAACGTATTGAGGAAGAAGAAGAGAAAGCTTGCTGGAAACAAAAGTTTTCATATTAAATAATATTTGTTGGCAATAATAGGGTGTGAGTGGAGTACTATGTGGTTGGGTGATTGGGTGTGTCAAGTCTAGCAATTATCGCGGTAGTTGGACACGCGCTATAATTAAAACTAACTAGAATTTGTAAAACAACTACGAATTACTTCCTGATTAATACTCTATTATTATTCTAAAACTTCTTACAAATTAAACTCAAAGATTTATTAAAATATTATTTTACCAAATTAATTATTATTATGCTTCTAAAATGACTGTTTTACCCCTGCTAGATAAACGGGGTATTACACTTCCCACATAATGGGAGCAAATATCCATAGGCCACTGGAGGGATGGTGCTTATTGAATGTCTGGCCAGACTCAGATAAATCAATATGGAGAATATAGAATGGTATTTCAACCCCGGGTTATCGATCCCACGAGGACATACTTGAGATTATTTAATTAGTTATTAGTTTAGAATTCGGTACAAGGAGGAAGAATTGTGATTTAACAAGTTGTCACCCTGAAAAAGGTGACTGGAATAAAATAAACAACTAAACTAATATTTTTGTGTTTTTATTTTTTATTAAACAAAGATGGAGAAACTAGGCAATCTCTGGATCACCTAGTCCTGTAGACGATTTCCGGATTAGCAAAGTAACACGTTAACACTATTCTAGTTAAGCCGGGTAATAGCACTGGCAATCTCCTATTGGTCTCATGTCGCTCTACGTCTCGGTTGACTTGGTGTCCTGTCGGCCCACCTACGTCTACCGGTCCGTTCTAGTAGGCTAACGAGAGTGCACAGAATGATGTCCTCTCAGACCACTACCACACGAACACCTCACTATCTCCTACCAAATCTACCCACTAAGGCCAATCCTACACACTTCTCTTCTCGGTCTCAGTGATTAAGGATTGTTGTTCATATCTCATCACAACTAGGTCTAAGTCACTCTCACGCACTCGCTAGCTAATTAACAAGTCCGGTTAATTACTCAATTCTTGCCAAGGATTAAGCATAGCATATGAACAATAACTAGAACAAAAATTAACATTAAGCAAGATTACAATCTATGAATAAAACCTAAGTTCATGAATATCCAATCATAAAGTAGTCGTGTTAATAGACTAGATTAATCAACAAGATCATGAAACTAAAATCAATTCAATAGATCACAACCACAAAGCGTGAAGCAAGGTCTAAAATTCGGAAACGCATCGTCTACATAAACCCTAGACTCTCTAGAGAAGCCTAGCAAAACGTCCAGCTACTACTTGAAATCGTAGCAACACAACAAAGCTTATCCATACAAGTGATTAAAAGAGGGAAGAAGAGATCAAACGTTGAGTCGAAGCTTCCGCGTCGTCCCCTTCGTCCTCCTCCTTGCCTCCTGATGCGTGAATGGTGTAGAATGATGGTTTTCAGCCTCCTAGGTCGTCCCTATGTCAATTCCCGTCATTAGTCTTCAAAAATTGCAGTTTTGCCCCAAAAATCGGACTTGAGTGTCAGAGCATTTCGGCTAGCATTTCGGACAAAAATGACGGGCTTCTGCATTTGGTCTCTGACTTCTTCAGGCCATAACTTCTTCGTCCGATCTCCGATTAAGCTCCGTGACCTATCGTTGAAAAGCTCTTTGAGTCTACTTTCATTTGGCACTGGTACTCTCAAATTAATTATAGAACTCCAGCTACGATCACATTAGTGCAGACTGGTCATCCAAGCTCCTCCAATTTTGCTTCTCTTCATTCCACTCGTGCTTCCCTTGTTTCCGAATTTCGTTCCATGCCTCCGATCACAATCGAGCACCAAGTGACCTGGCACACACCTGGCCAACTACACATGCGACGACGTCGTCCTACTAACCCGTTTTAAGAAAACGGCTACAATGAAATGGATGGCTCAGATTACTCTACGGAGCTCATCCTACGGCTACTGCTCATCTGAATTACACGACTACAGTTTGGCGTGTAGTTCAGTTTAGTCCTAAACATACAATCACAATGTTGCCCCTTTTGCATTTCAGTCCTTGCCCGGCAAACCCTGACACTGGTGTTCGAGTTTAGAGGGGAGAGAAGGCGGTGCCTGGGTGCTTCGCAAGTGAAGCTGGTTTTTCTCCGTCGCCTGCGAAGAAGACCCATGGCGGTGGTGGTGGTGCGTCCCGGTCACCGTACTTCAGGACTTCGGAAGTCCGGCGATCTTGCAATTGGCTAGCGACATTTTCATGGACAGGTAACAACATCTATGTGTCTCCACTTGTTTGCTGCAATTATTAATGGACATCAAGTTGCATGATAATGCTTTCATATATGATATGTTCTAATCTGGTTATTGTTTAACTATGTGGAGATGATATTACTAGGTCATGCTTCGTTCAGGGTTCAGACATTACATAGGTGATAAGTACCAAGCGCTTGTGATGCGTGCAGCTCAGTCTGCTAGGATTAACTTATCTCTGAACCAGGATGAGAGTGTACACTGGCTATATCATTTTTGCAGTGCATAATTTCTTTGTGTGGTTCATTATAATGTTCTCATCTGATTGTTAACTTCGACTACCCTGTATCTGAGATAATAAGAGGGCATTCATTTTGAGACGATTCAGTAATGGGATCCAATTTGATGTTGTAAATCAACCTCCCCTGTTAATGGACATTGAGTGGTAAACCAAATAGAAAATGTAGCCAGTACAAATACTTTCAATGTGTCATGAAAGAAAAGGGTGTAAGACGGCGTCTTGATCGTCGGTAAACATTAACTGAAAGTATATTGGTGCCATCAAATGGTTCTTTTAAATCTTAAATAAACGAATAGTAGAAATTTAGTTGTCCTTTCTGATTGACGTCGTTTTGTCATTTTCATTTTAGAAACCATTTGAAGATGCAATGGAATCCATGTAAAAACCCGAGGGAGATAGGGGTTGAAGGTTTTGTATCTCTCCTCTACTATAACTAATGGCTGTTGTCTGTGAATCGGATTTATGTACGTATATACACATAACATTGTTCCTTCTTATTCTTGATTGGCTTGTACAAGAAACTACTCCTGCTGTTTCTTAAGCCAGAAGCCATGGACCGTTCTGTGATTTCGCTTTCAGCATCGAATTGACGTTGTGATCAGTAATGTTACTGTAGGTTGGATAACGATATTATTGTTTGGTTCGTAGTGTGTACTGACTGATGATCCATATTATGATAACTCTCAATGTACTGTTCTGTTTGCAGAAATTTGCATTATGTGCTCTGAAGTTATTACAATTGGAAGAACCCTATCCTTAATTAATGAAGTAATATTTTGAACCCATTAAGTGCTTATAGGCTGCATGACATATCTACTTGTATGATAGACCGTTATCTTGTGAACCTCTGGCAGTTCGAGTTACTCTAGGCTAATTAGATTATTAAAGCACATAAGGCACAACTCATATGCTCGTGTGACAATGTTAGACGACGAGGGTTTATTGACTGGGGTCCCTAAAGAGTATGGATCCACCCCCATTGTTACATCCATGGTGCTTAAATTAATTTGAATGACAACTCTGACGTGGAAAAAGCTTTCCACGACTTGCATTGTATTGTAATTTGTGCCATTTTTTCTTATACTTGATTTTATCTTGTGCAACTCCAGTGTGTATGATATGTTGATTTAATTAAATGGTTGAAATGTAGGTTTCCGAGCATTTTACCTCTTGCTTGCAGTGAATGTGGTGGCTTCTCAATTGGCAAGCGCAAGAAAATTGTTCGTGAGAGTAAAGAGGTCCCTTTCTGATCATATTTTATTTTTTTTGTTCATCCCTGAGTTGTCTAATCCAGATCGTTTCACTTGAACAAGTCTTTGTATGATAGTTGATTCCTTACGCTGTATACTAATTTGGGTAGTTTTTTTTATTGTTCGATGTTTGTGGTATGAATAGGATCAGAGTTGCCGAGAAAGTGATATCAGAACGAACTGGTCAAACAAGAACCACATGATGATATTGGATTGGCTATTGTGCAGAAGGTCTTCGCTTATTTGTCCTCAGGTTTGTTTGTTTCCTGCATCCTTGTGATGATTTGTAGTTGGTGATTTTGGCAATGAAGATGAATGCTGATATTGATTTGCTGCTGTTAGTGTTTGTGGTTTATTATAAGAGTTTTGGGTAGGAATGAAGAGTATTATTAAATCGTTACAAATCAGCTTGAACCATTGAAGACTGGAGTGGTGAAAACTAGGAAACTGACGAGTTTGAAATCTAGAAATTATGAGTTTAAACCGCTCTGGAACCAATCATGACTTGGTTGGTTCAAATTGCTTGCGGGTAGTTTCTTGTTCTGGTAGATTACCATGTTCAGTTTTTTTTCAATTATCGGCGTAGCATGTAGAGGGGTTTTCCTACCTTGGATTTATCTTCGCTTGTATGTTTTTTTTTTTTTTTTTTTTTTTTTTTTTTTAAATATTCTGACCTTCATCTGTTTCGCTAACCCTACTTCGGTTCAACTGTGTCTGGGGTAGTCAATCTTTACTGTTTTGGTCAATTTTCACAGCATATTTGGAAATCCATGATCTTGGACGGAGACGACAATTTGGACCGAAATGTGTCCCCTTTCAATTGTTTGGGAGCTTCCGAGATCAGGGAAAATTAGGGGGAGGTTGGGGTGGAAAAGGGCATGGCCGATGGCGAGAGTGGTGGGGGTATTGGCAATAAGCCTGTGGCTGCTGAAGCTGAAGGAACCGTCGATCCGATTCCTGAGTGGGTAGTTTTTTTTTTTTTTTTTTTTTTTTTTTTTTTTTTTTTTTTTCCGTATCTATTTCTCTTTTGTTTATGTGATTTGTGTTTCTGTTTGTTACAGATGTATTTTTCATTGGTGGGTTTTGTGAGTTGAGTTTTTATGGTAGCATGGCATGTCTGTGCAACATAGAGTCTTGATTAACTAAGAATTTGCTTACTTATACTACTTGACATGGTTGGTTGTAGCCGTAGGTCAATGGGTAATTTTAGGCTGAGATTGGAGATGATGACATACTAGAGCAAATTACAACCACTCAATTGACTGAAACTAGAGGCCACTGTAGCTATAGTTAACTTACAAATGTAGCATCCTTAATAGTCCTGTGATGTATCTATTCCAGGATTTGTTTCTTCAGCTTGGTAATTTACTGTGGTTTATAAGCCGCTTGAGAGACGCAGTGTTCCTTGGTCTTCATGAACAATATTTACGCAGCTCAACTGACCAGCACAGTATTACCCAAAAGTTATGGAGTATTATATTGTCTAGGCTCTAGCTGAGTAAGTAAAATACTGGCCAAATGACAAATCTTTACCAAATACTCCACAGTGAGTGGTTAAGAAAATATTATATATGGGAGTGTCCTTTGTTTTTTCGTGTAAGAAAATCTTGAAGAATTCCTCATTTTATCTCCAATCAAAATACATTGGTTCAGCTGCCGAACTCCATATAGTGGGAGAGTTAGTTATACCTCTTACGGATGTTAACATATTAAAATGCATGCCTATCGTATTAAGTCACTAAAAAGGCAGTTACCACAATCTTTTGTATGGTGTCAGAAGCATAACACGTGTTGTGACATGTTAAAACTTCTTAATGATGCATATAGTTTGTCTTGCTACATAGGTTGTATTTCTATATGTAATGCATTGTTGCAGGACTTGCTTAAAAAATGGTGGTTAAGTGTACGATGCAATCTAAGTCTACTACACGTTTTCGACACGTTTGGTCTTTCTCTGCACTTAATTTATTTCTGCATTTCACTTAATTATTCTTTATAGCTGCACCTAACAAATATTCGAATCTTGTTCCCATTAAACAAAGTCACAGTAGTCAAAAAGCTAGCCCAACTTTCTTCCCCAACTCTTCGAACTTTCTTCTTCCTACTTCCCTCTTGGCGAATGTGATCTTCAATGGCTGCAACCAAGAAGGTTTTTATGTCCTGTCAACAGGACCTGTACACTATGATACCTGGAACTGCCATCTGAAGTAGCAATTCCGTTTAATGCCAACCTGTAATTAACGGTTGCAAACTAAGGCCAGTCAGTTGGAGATAAAAGAGAATTAAGAACAGAATCAATAGAACCTATTATTAGCTTTGTGGTGGGATGGGTGATAAGGTTGTGTTTTATGCCCAAGAGTGGTGTGGTGACGTCTCACTCCTCTCCCTTTTTCAACTTGTGAATATCTGGTTAGTGTCCAGAATTGATTACCTTTTCCTCTAGAATTAACAGAAGTGGGATGGTGTTTTTGTAGAGAAGTAAATGAGCGGATTTTTGATCAATCCATGACTGTGCACAGCTTCCTTCTATGATCTAAATGTCAATGGAAAAGAATGCTTGATCTGACAGTTCTGTACAACTGAGGGTACTTCAGGAAGGCTGGGAGGGGTTCTTTGTTAGGCAAGCAAAATGGTAGCGACATTGCCAGCAAAGTATTGCCTTAAGCGTGAGATTCGTTTATTGTATGCTTTTTTTTTGATGGAAATTCGTTTATTGTATGCAGTCTATCTAATTTCCTCCATTATTATTATGTTGCCTTAGAGTACACTGTACACACAAGTAATGAAGTTATTATTAGCTGCCAAATTCTACAGGGTGATACTAAGGGATCTGATTGGAGAGGAGATGGTCCTCGAGAAAGAACTCAGTTGGTAGTCAGCTTGTCCCAAATGCACAGGTGAGGCAGTCCAGATTGTCTTTTATAACAGCGAACATGTTTTCAATCATGTAGATGATAGTCTTGACAATGCCACTTTTGTTTTTGATATTTGTCTCTGTGTGAAGTGAATTTTGCAGTTTCCTTAGCATGTGAGACTTTCCATTTTACCATGTTCATTTAGTCTGTTCAAGTGAATGGTAATTAGCATAAGCTGGTTCCTATGGTAGTGTTATATGTATCTCATGATCGTGTGAAGTCATACTTGCTTGGAACGGATCTTGGATGAGTTTCAATTTGGCAATGCTTCTTTGACTGTTTCGCTGATAACTTGGTGCTGCATCTGCAGTATTAGTTTTGTAGCCCTCTGTTGAAGTTTTTGTGTATGTAATACCTCTCTCTGTGGTGTCGCGAACTTACCATTGAGTATTTTTTATATCTTTTTGTGTGTCGATACATGCTTTCCGTGCCAGTTTATCTGTATGAGATATTATTACATAGGTATTTACGGTCTTCTTTCTTCTCTTTGAATATGGATTAATCGATTATTTGCATTTGATTCAGATGGTGCTGCACAGGAGGCAGTAACTGCTTCTTCTTCACCTGGTGTGTGGCTTTGTGGGGGTGTCACAGTGACCTCTCTCTCTGCACCACCTCTTGCGAAAATCGGAAATCTGAACCAACGCAGCCGTGCACTACGATCTCTGTCAGGGTTTGGAACAATATCGAAGTGCAACAGCCTTGACGATGAGAAGGGTTTCATTCGTGGAGTTCCCAGGTTATCAATGCCTACCGGTATTTAGGGTAAGATTCAATGCTTTGTTCACAAAACCTAATTTTTATTCTTTGTACTTAACATGTTCGATGATTTTTCCCTTTTTGTCAATGTGTGTAGTTATAGTACTCTAATTTTTTGTCAATGTGAAACTATGGGTTTTCGGGTTCTTTTGCATCTTTAATGAGGGTTTTAGTGTCCGGGTTCATTTTCTTAATTGCATTGCAAACTTGTGTTTCAAGCATTGCTAAGTCCTTCATACATTTCTCTTGCTGGTGTGAATGATTGGAACTGTTTAAATGTTATTTTCTCGCTTCTCTCAGGTCTTCTTCGGTTGTTGTTTGCGTTATGGGAAATTGGTTTTTGATAAACTGATTCATCATGTGATCATCTCAAGCGGTACGTGACGGAAAAAAATCGGTTTGTTGAGATATTGCACCTTCAACGTAGATGTCAAGTTTCTGTCTAAAGTTGAGAATCTCTGTCCTTTTACCATAGTTACCTTATTAACAATGGAATATTTGTAGATTGATCCTACAAAATACAAGAATATCTCGTCTGGATTTGGAATGTCAAGCGGTTCTAGAGAAGATGGATGGGCCATTTGTATTGACAAGGTAACTTAATAGTCTGGCTATCGTTACAGCTGAGTCAACATTTTCTTTAAGATAATTATTCTAAACTGTATTTTCAACTTCTGGTCTTAAGTGTGCTTCTGGATATTCTGCTACTAACTGGGTAACTTTTTCCTTCAGTGTCAAATTGCCAATTTCCATCGCTGCCGAAGCATACCTCGTGCATGCTCCACTGATGATTTCCACCAGTTCCTTCTCCGAGGGCCTCCATAGTAAGTTCTGAGCTCCATTGAGACAAGCTATGTGCTGTTTACTTCTATACTTTATTGGTCAATGAGGACTTTGTATTGCGCAGTTACTACTCAACGTACGGACATGTTGAGAAATTGGCAGAGGAGATGAGGAAAGGAGCTGTATCTGTTGAAGAAGTCGAGGCAAAAATATGGCAGGTATATATGTGTTTGTCTTTGCTTTCACTGATTTTTATTGTTAGAATCCTACATTACTTAGGTTAATTGCTCTTCCATTTTTTAGCCAAAAACAAATTAGAAATATACTATAATCTTTCCTTATGAAAAAGAGAAAACAGTAGTAACCATTTCTATGAAATTCATCTTTTATTTATCATTCCGTAATGTTAGTTTACACTCCGCTTCTTTTTGTATGAGGATTCTTCTGATGGAACTTGACAACTTCAATGCTTGAAATCGTCAATTGCTTACTTAAATATTATTCGGGTGTCCAAAGGGCCGGCCCACGGTGCAGACCCGACCGTCCACCGACCCTGTAGTTAAAGGTGCAAGGGATTAGAGGGTTTAACTTTAAAAAATATAGAAGATGATATTGATTTGTTAGTTCATGCTGCTAGGCAAATTTTGTGGGCGATTCATGATAGGTAACTAGTAACTACACATCGAGTTGGATGAAATGATCTATGATCGCCAAAACCGGAAAGGATGAAAGGAAAAGAGGTCATCTCCATGGAATAGATATATCATCATTAATTGAACATATCTTTTTCTTGCTTATATTTCAATTATATACTTGACCGTAACGTGTTATATAGCTACATGAGACTAATCAGCACTATAGTTGTTGGTTAAGCAGATTCTGATTATCATTTATATCATATAAATGATGAACATAAGTCTATCGTAATGTCCATTTGTAACATAAGGTTTTATGAGGTTCACAAAGGACCATCAAATCTCTAAATTGCAAGATTTTTATGACCCTAATTTAAACTGTTTGTAAATTGCAATTGTTATTATTATTATTTTTTTTTTTTGATATTTAGTATAACAAGGGTCATAGGCACATTATGCTGGAGTGTTTTCTATTTAGGCTGAATGAGAAATAGGTGAAATTAAAGAGGTCATGCTATATGTACGCGCACTGTACGTGAGAGGCTGTGATGATAATTTTATGCACTGTGCAATTTTTGCCACGATATGAATTGTATTTTGGCAAGGCAACTGAGAAAGAGATTAATGTCTCTCTGTTCCAGCCATAGCACTGTCACGGTAGTGCGATTGCACTCACAGATCTGAGCCTCCTGGAAAAACATACTGCCTCCCGAATGTTGTAATGATGTGTTATCAGTAATTGCAAGTGGGTGTGCTAAGTGTGTCTTGTAAACAAAAAACCTTGGAGAGGATGGATTTTCCCGCTGGAACAAGGTCTGGGCCTTTATAAACTCTAAATCTGGTTCTGAAATAGGTGAATTTGAAGAGGTCAGGATGCTATATGTACGCGCACTGTATGTGAGAGGCTGTGATGATAGTTTTCTGTACTATGCAAGTTTTGCTACGATACGAATTGTATTTTGGCAAGGCAATTGAGAAAAAGATAAATGTCTCTCTGTTGCAGCCATAGCACTGTCGCCGTAGTGCGATTGCACTCACAGATCAGATCCTCCTTGAAAAACATACTGCCTCCCGAATTATGTAATGATGGTGCAGCTATATGCAATTCGTCCTGCCTAACCTTAAAAGAAATTATGCCTCCATTACACGTAGGCGCCACTCAGCATTTTTTTACACTGTGTCCCTATCTTCAACAGCCCGCTGAGCAGCTCAAATTAGCATTATGAAAGTTCCTTCTCTTTCCCTGGTGTTGCATCTAATTTACCGTGTCAGAGAAAGGTTTTCTTCTCTACACAGTTGGAAGGAGGGGTATTTTACCACCGTCGGTTGTCTGTACTGTTCACCCACGATCGGCTTCACCGGGAAGCTGTTGTTCGACTTTAGAGGCAGAGAAAGACAGAGAAGAAAGAGAAGAGGGAGAATAAAAAGAGAGAGTCTGCGAGGAGGAGGCGGTGGCTAGGGCATCGCATAAAAGGGTCTGTAGATCTCTGTGATGATGCGAGGGAGATCGAGCTCAGCAACGCATCGGTGAACCCTATTTCCTCGAATGTAGAAGAATCGACGATGGCATCCCGTATCAGCATAAGTAATCAGAGTTTCGTAGGGATAATATAGTCCATTGTGAATCAATTTTAATATACTCTTTGGAACCTGTGAATTACCTGTGAGCTTACTGTCATTTTAAGGCTTCATTTGATTAGTTTCTTACAATGTTGATGGCCTTGGGTCACGCTAATATTGTTATTAGTTACAGGACAGAGCTTGAACATAACTCTTATCAGTAATTGCCAGTGGGTGTGCTAAGTGTGTCTTCTGAACAAAAAACCTTGGAGAGGATGGATTTTCCCGCTGGAACAAGGTCTGGGCCATTATAAACCTATGTTACCAGAAACGTGGTACGATGCGGTACGTGGGACGGGAACGGGAACGAGAAACGCGATAGGTGCCGATACGGGGTACGCTAGGGGTAGGCTTCTCCGGAACGATGCCCGAGGACGAAATCCAATTACTAGGAACGATGAACACTATTTGGTAACAAATTTCCCTACAGTTACCTACAAGGTTGAACAATATCAACTTAAATAGTTTCATACTTCCATTCTCAAATCCAGTTCTCATGATAACATAACTTTATGCAAATAAGTACCACTGTAAAGTAGTAATATAAACATGTCAATTACATACTCACTCTACGAAACGTTCGGGTCGATGCTTTCTGCGTTTCGGGACGAAAACGTACCGCGTTTCGGTACGTGCGACTCGGAACGAGAAACGTGGGTACTTTTACGTTTCTGGTAACATAGTTATAAACTCTAACCCTGGTTCTGAAATTGGTGAACTTGAAGAGGTCAGGATGCTACATTTATGCGCACTGTATGTGAGAGGCTGTGATGATAGTTTTCTGCACTGTGCAATTTTTGCTACGATATGAATTGTATTTTGGCAAGGCAACTGAGAAAGAGATTAATGTCTCTCTGTTGCAGCCATAGCAATGTCACCGTAGTGCGATTGCACTCACAGATCTGAGCCTCCTGGAAAAACATACTGCCTCCCGAATTCTGTAGCGTCTATTGTACCGCTTTTCGATTACAGCTTTGGTGTTTCCTACTACCCATATTAAAAGAAGTTACAGTCCCGCCACACACGTTCCATGTAAGTGCTATTTGGTTTTTTTGGACACAGGGGGGCGTTATTCGGGTTGTTTGGCGACATCTTCTCTTGTCGTATTAAGGTTACATGTTTGTTTCTGCGGACATTAATTTGAAGAGGACCCCATAGTTTCATATTTGTTCTACCCAGCTTGTTGTTGCACTGGACCTGTGACCAGTTGATGCCCTTGCAAGGTTTCATGTTATAATGCTTCTGTCCGTTGCAAAGTTATTCATGAATTGCTTAATGTTTGTTTTGTACAGGCTGCTAAGTATTTGAACATCAAGAGCCTGCTAGACTTGATTTGCCAGACTGTTGCTGACATGTTCAAGGGGAAGACACCCGAGGAGCTTTGTAGCAACGACGATAAAGAGACTGTTGGTGCTATGAATGTGCTGGTGCCCAAGGTAAGATGTTTTTTCCGTGCACCTAAAATATACATTGATCAGTACTCAACGCATAGCTTAATCGCTCCCCAAAAACTTCCAGTTTATTACCGAGTTCATGTATGTCTTTGCTATAACATCATATCAATGATGTCATTCATATTCAAGTAGGCGAGCTAATTGGAGGAAGTATTCATTAACATGATCAATAAGTTCATTGTTGTTTAGTTTTTCGATTACAGTCGAAAATGTAACCATCATGTACTCTTAAAGCGATGTTGTCATTAGTTAAGTCTACCAATTTTTGCAGGATGAAGGATAGGGGTACCGCTTCAGCACAATGAATGGTCCCTTGACCTCGAACGACAAGGAACGGTTAAACATAGCGGTTTTGGCCTGAGGCCTTTCCCAGATACCCAAGAAGAGCTGATAACGAAGCAATGTGGAAGGTGGCTGTTTTACATAATTGTTAAACCACAACATCAATATGTCCATAGCTCGATTCAAAGATATCCCATACGCAACGCGCTCGAATGTGGCCACACTACAAAGCCCGAGTGAAAGCCACACCGCGCGCAACGCGCGCGGGGTGAACAGAGTATGTTCTAAAGGCTTGTACCGCTGTCTTTGAGTCCTAACTCCTAAACCCTACAGTGTTATGAGAAAAATAACAAATTCTTGGAACGAAAGAAGTAATATGAGATAGGACCTTCATCACCCGATGACTCGATCTCGAGCCAAATCGAGAACACATTCTCCTCCCCCGGCAACGTTTCCGGCCGGAGACGAGTCCGCCGAGCCGCCGCCGGCCCAACACCACCCCAGAGTTCGCGATTCGCCACTCCTGAAGCAACCCCAAGCTCGAATCGAAGGAGGACTCCAACGTCAACGCCGACTTCCACCGACGATGTCCCGCCGTCGTCGGTGGGAGGGGATGGGGATGAAGGCGACGAAGCGCCGCCCGTGTTCTTCTGCGGCACGAACATCAGCGTGTTGGATGTAAACGCTGCATTTTGAGGTTTATGAGGAATTTTCGTGAGCAACCATTGCGTACTGAAGGGAAGTACATGAGAGCGATTCACAGTGTGATTGAGCTCGAGAGAGTGAGTCTCTCGAAATCGACGCACAAGATCTGTCCGATTATGATGGTGATTTGTATGCTAAGATGGTTAGGTACCCACTTGAAGTTCTTGCAATTTTTGATATAGTGCTGATGGATATGGTTAGCAGAATCAACCCATTGTTTGAAAAGCACATCCAAGCTAGGGTTTTCAATCTGAAAGCTTCTACATCCATGAGAAATCTCAACCCATCTGGTTAGTTTCTAATCTTGTGGTTTAATCTGATGTTGTGAATTGGAATTTTTTGGTAGATATTGAGAAGATGGTGTGTTTGAAAGGAATGATTATATGGTGTAGTTCAATCATACCTGAGATCAGAGAAGCCATATTTAGGTGTCTTGTCTGTGGATTCTACTTCGATCCGGTTGTTGTTGATCGAGGTATTTCACATCACATGATATATCAATTGATGTCGTGGGGACAGTTGTTTTGGTTATTAATTACTTAATTGTGTATTAACAGGGAGAACTAATGAGCCTACAATTCGTGGGAAGCAAGCCAAGAACTCAATGTCGCTTGTTCATAATCGATGCAGGTAAACTTTGACTACCCAATTTAATGTAAATTCATTTCCAACTCATTCACCCTCTCTGTTTGCTCATAATTATGAGGAACTCAAATTAACTGTTGAGCCAATCAAATGTTTTTTTGGGTTTCTCTATGTATTCAAAATTTGCAATTTTTTTGAGCTAAAGAGTTCCGTGAAGAAAGTTTAAATGAACTTTTAAACTTGTCTGAGTAATTGTGAGTTTGTAATCACTGAGTGTTCCTATATATGCACATAGGAATTGGTATTGTATCTCAAGCCGGTTTTATAAACTGACTGAAGATCTTATTGTATGACTTCCTTGGGTGTAATTGAAGCTCACATTATCGTCTACGATTCTAGCGCCTCAGATCAAAGCAAAGTTATATCGTCTATTAACGTCTCTTTTGACTTGGTATACAAACAGTTATTGTTGCAATGACCTCATGGCTTTTGTACTTCATGCAGTCTATTGGATCTGGAATACTGTTTTGTTTGCTATATGGAAGAACTAAACCCCTAAAGCTCTCGCTTCATTCTTCTTCTTTTTTATTATTGTTATTCAAAGACCTGTGCTTCTTCCACACTTTTTAAGGTCCAGTTCAACTTCATTCCTTCCGAGATCGTTTTTAGCAAGAGGAAGAGTATATAAGACTAATATCAAAATGCTATAGAGGCGTTGGTTATGAAATCCACAAAGATGGAAAGGCCAGAAGCAATACTATTAAACCTGAAATGCTTCTATGCAATAAGTAGTAAACATGATATAAGACTCGAAGTGAAATTTTTCAGGCCTAGCTTGACTGAACATTTGGTCAATTTGTTGAAACATGAGAAGCTGAGGGTTAAAATCACCCCTTACAAAGGATCGTTGAAAGTTGTCGTGATCGAATCTCTTTTTGAAAACAGGTTTGCAGATAAACAGATTGTGAGACTACAAGAGACGCCGGATGAGATTCCCGAGGGAGGAACACCACATACAGTGAGCTTGTTGATGCATGACAAGCTGGGTAATGCTGGAAACCAGGAGATAGAGTTGAGGTGAGGTCTTCCATTGCAACAATCCAGAAAAAAATGTTACGTATCTGATTTCCCTTCTTTTAGTTTCTCAATGCTGTGAAGTAATGTTTTGTATTGTACATTGGGTTACTGGAATTTTCATGGCCATGAGTGTCAGAGTTGGCCCAAGTCAGAGAACTGTGAAATCCCTATTCAAGGTAGAACTTCAGGAAACTGCTTTGTCGTCAAGGATTTGCTGTTCTAACACATTTTGTTGTATGGAATTTATCATTATTTACTTCGACTGCAGACCTACATAGACAAGTCGAAGATGGAGGCAAAAGAGTCTATGGACATTGACAATGACTCCAACAGAAATGAAGAAGACAACCCTGATGACTACGAAGAGAAGGTATATAATATAACTTGGAACCTTTCAAAGTACTATCTTATTGGCCATTTCATTTTCTAACCTAATCAGGTGGAGTAATTGAAAGAACTATCAAGGCAACCGGATATATACGAGAGACTAACTAGCTCCAAACATTTGGGAATTTGACGATGTGAAAATGGGTCTCCTATGCCAGGTACATAAACTTCTGTCATTTAGTAGGTCCCTTCAAATTCTCCTTTTCTCATGTCTGGATGTTAATTTTCAAATGGCTTTAATACAGCTTTTTGGTGGAAGTGCACTTAAGTTGCCCTCTGGGGCTAGTTTCCGTGGTGATATCAACATTCTTCTTCTTGGTGATCCTGGTACAAGCAAGTCTCAATTGCTGACGTATATACACAAACTATCTCCTCGTGGCATTTATACAAGTGGAAGGGGAAGTTCTGCTGTAGGATTGACCGCTTATGTTACCAAAGACGCTGAGACGGGGGAAACTGTATGATAATTTTTCTTTCATGGTCTGGTTTGTCAGGGATAATTGGGAAATTTAGATGTTTTTCATTGACAATGTGCTAATATTAGGTGTTGGAGAGTGGAGCCCTGGTTCTAAGTGATAAAGGCATATGCTGTATTGATGAATTCGACAAAATGTCTGACAATGCCAGGAGCATGTTACATGAGGTCAGCTACCTTTCCCTTTATTTTTTTCTAAAGTTTTATTAAGTTGGTGATATCTTTTCATTTCAAAATTTCGATATGTTTAAATGCATATAAAACCGCATTATATGAGTTACAATCTCTAAATCACCGCTGCTACTATGCAACTGCTTTTAGTGTCTAGATTGCCTGTTAGTGACATTCGAATCTTTCAGGTGATGGAACAACAAACTGTTTCCATAGCAAACGCAGAAATCATTGCATCACTTAATGCCCGAACATCAGTTTTGGCTTGTGCAAATCCAAGTGGTTCACGATACAATCCGCGACTGTCAGTTATTGACAATATCCATCTACCTCCTACCTTGTTGTCGTGCTATCCTTGAGTTATCTTATGTGCTGAATAAATTTTAAACGGCTTGTTCATATCGAGTACCTGTTGCGGAAAATGAAATTGATTTTTTGAAAGGATGATGCCTCAAATCTCCAAATTTTTTATGTACATAGTTGCAACATCATTTACTCTAAATTACCTTGAAAACTAGCTCAGCTGGTCACTGAAATTTTGGGCAAGCTTGGACTTCTATGGGTAACTTGTTTCTTAAACACCAGGAGTTCTTTAATAGTACTACAAAATAACCGGTATCAGGGTCAATAGAGGAAGATGCTTACATGATTGGAATATAGTGTTACATAACTTATGTGGGCGAAGTAAATGTCACTTTGATGCACATACCCGAATAAACCAGGGACGTAAATTGATTGTTCTGTATTTCTTTTCAGGTTTGATTTGATTTACTTAATTCGTGACAAGGCTGATGAACAGACAGGCAGACAGGCGTCTTGCCGAGCATATAGTTGCGCTGCACTCCGAGAACCCTGAGGTCTGAATATTTCTCTTGCAAATTTTTGTGTTCTGGCATTAGATAAAAGCCATTACAAACCCTGGATTTGGTTGTTAAATTGCTATTTTCATTCTTGCAGAGTGCTCATGAAGATTTTATAGACCTTGAGACATTGACAGTCTATATTAGCTATGTCAAAAAGCATGTCCACCCACAGTTATCTGATGAAGCTGAAGAAGAGTTGACTCGAGGTTATGTGGATATGAGAAGGCGAGGAAACTTCCCAGGCAGTGGCAAAAAGGTGACTAGGCCATCCATGTCCCAATGCTCTTGTACTTTGCCTGGAAATATCAAGTTTCATTTGTTGATATTCTCTGTTGTTGTGTAGAGACTCGTAGTTAAACTGATGATTGCTCACTATTTTATGGTTCAACATTCCTATGATGCATTTCCCAAAATACACTTATTTTCCTAGACTGTCCCCTTACTCTGATATTATGACAGGTCATTACTGCAACACCACGGCAACTTGAGAGTTTGATACGCCTGGGTGAAGCTCTGGCTCAGATTCGCTTTTCAGAAGTGGTTTGTGAAAAAACCTTGCTTGCTTTCCTAGAAATGTAGAGTGCATTATCATGGTATCTTAGATCACTTTCATCTCACATGTAGGTAGAGAAGAAAGACGTACTGGAGGCTTTTCGCCTTCTGGAAGTAGCATTGCAACAGATCATGCCACTGGTTAGTTTCTAATCTCTCGACTTTTTTTTGTATTTGAACTAATTTCGTAATTGTTTTAAGTTCAGTATGTTGTACCTTTTCTCCCAAAAGTCTATAGCGGGGTCATGACTTGCTGTTTTTTTGTTTATTTCTCGTGCATCCTTTTCAAGCAGAGTAATGCTCCGTGATTTGCCAGCATGTTTACTTGAGCATATTTGATACTGTATCATGTGCCTGATGTCTTGTTTGATTAATCATTCATGAATTTACTCCCTCCATCTATTGGTATATTAAGTCATCGTCAACTGATATAGAGATTCGTACCAAAAAGGGGCAGTGCTGAACTTTTATCTTATTTTTTATCTTCTTTTTACCAGGAACCATTGACATCACAACTGGTGTATCTGCAAGTGAAAGGATGAGAAGGGAAAATCTGGTATCAGCAACCCGGGACTTGATTATGGAGAAGATGCAGATTGGGGGACACTCCATCCGATTGCTAGAGGTGAAGAAGCCACACACCTTGAGATTCTCGATAATTGCTAACTGTATTTATTGGTTCGCTGTTGTCACCCGTAAGATTGTAAGTAACATTTCTTCTTTTGCTGGCATTCTGCTGCAGTTACTGGAAGCGTTGAAGGCCCATTGAAATTCATCTCAACGACGTAAGCACTTTTCCTCCTTTCTCTGTATTTGTTCCTGAGTGCTTCATATCACAGCCACCTAGAACATTGATTGCTGCATTTTGGTGATTTCATGTAGTGCTGCTTGTGCATATTATTATGTCTCTGATGGGTCTAGTTTTGTGTGCGTTTTTGTTTACCAGCTGAGAAATGCTCTTGTTACCCTCGCAAGTGAAAGATTTGTTTCTTTTCACGGTGACAGTGTGAAGAGGATTTGAGAGTAAAGCACTGTTTATTGTGAACACTGACGAGTAATTTGAGGTCTGCTGCAAGAGTGGCAGATAGCAAAGGGTCACTGAGGAACATGTTTGTGATGTAAATTGGGGGTGAAGTTGTAAAGCCATTGCAGCAGCGGCCTATGATGTGATCCGTATCTGTAACAATATCTATAACTTAGAACATTTGTGGCTATTTCATCTTCTTGAGTGGTGACATTGTGTTGTTAAAGGATCAAATGTACGCCATGGTGACTTGCTCTATCCCGTCTCTTGGCTTGAACTTTTGCTGTTGCACAGGGCATTTGGACACTTGTTAATGTGTTTCCCTGTGATTCTTGCGAGTTTTGTACCTTTAGTAATGGATGTTGCAAATGTTTTTAAAGGTAGAAAGCCTATTAACTATGCTTTATGTAGGAAAATTGTTTATGTATCAAAGCCACAATTGCTCCAAGAAGTCACGAACCACACATGCACCAGAAGTAGAAACAGATCTGAATTAAGGAAATCTTTGCCGTGGGAAATGAGAACAATCTATCTTTCCTCAAGGAGAGAGCAACTAATAACTTGGTGTTCCAACTTGAGGCGTGTAAATGTTGATAGATATGGAAACAATAATTTTCCGGATGACACGAGAATCTGCAATTGCTATTTTGGTATGTATGCGGAAGTCTACCAACTAACGAAGCCGACTCTAGTGCAATAGACGTATAAATTTGATTGATTGTTACTGAGGGCAATATGATAATCTTGTAAATTTTTAAGTAATATGGGTGAGACCAAGTCAGTGTTTAGGGCTCCACTGAAGCCCGAGGACTAGAGACAGCCTTGGTAGTTAAAAATCCCAATCACCTCCTCCAATCCCTTTATTTTATCATTCTTCCACAAACCAACCCACCCATTCGATAATCTGTAGTTTGTATTGTAACAAGAGGAAGAAGCTTCGAATGTACTCCTCTGAATGCGAAGTCTCTAGAAGGTCCCATCTCAATCTCTCAACATCAAATTTCTTTAATATAAATCCTTTCGATAAAAAAAAACAGAAAAAGAATCTCTTTGTCAACTTATTTTATTACCTCTAGAAGCATGGCGGTGATTTAGGCCCCCATTTAAAATATACGTAACATACCACCACTCCGTTTCTTCTTTTTCTCCTTCTATTGACTTTTTCAATCGTAGTTGGGTCATTTTGACCCGGCAATTTGGATGGCAAACCGATATTATTTTTTGATAAATTTTTCTTGACATTGTAGAGTAACACTTATTCTACAACAGCATGGAAGAATTGTCAAAAAAAAAAAAAATACTTCGTTTTGCTATCCCAGATCACCGGATCAAAGTGATCCAGTGAATAATGGTAAAAGTCAAAAGGGAGAGAAAGAGAAGAAACGGAGTGGTATTACTCTATGATTATGGTAAATTATAAATTATCATAATGGAGAGAGAGATGATGGTCGGAGAGGGGCGGCGATAATGGTCGGAGAGGGGTGGGGATGGTGGTAGATCGACGGGCTTGGGAAACCCAAAGTCGTCCCCCCTTGTTTGCCGGAGATGGTGAAGCAGTGGCGCCCTTTGCATGGCCCAACGGCGGATCAGGATTTGCAATTCCGAAGGTGGCCTTCCACCGAGAAAGGATGGAGACGTTCCTCGCTCTGATGAATCCACACACTCAGGTTCAGACTCCAAACCCCGATCCTTACCAAGTCGACGCCTCGCAAAACTTGTTTGTATCCCTCTATCATCTCACCCATGCCCAGGGGTGTATTCGTCCCAGTTGGGACGGTGGAGCTATCATGTCGGCCTTCTTGAGGGAATTTGCCTCTTTTTACCTCGTGAATGACATTCACGGCCGCGTGGGTGATACTGGCTGCTATTTCGTCACCAGACACGCCGACCGTGAGCATCCTCACGCCTATTCCATCGAAATCCTTCCACCCGGTCTTGCAGATTTGGCAGAAGACCTTGCCTCCAAGCCGCCGGGAACCCTAGGGGAAGACTGCCTCGGCATCGCTAATTTCTTGTTCGGGAAATTTCTCCCGAAAATGCACAGACACCATCTCCACACCATCAATGGTGGTGCTGGTGCTGCACATCACGGCCTGAGGACAACGGTTACCATGACATACGAAGAGGACATGGTCGATTTCTACAACCAACTCATTAACCCTTTTGGCCTAAACTCCCCAGCGGACCTTGCCGATCGGTTGATGAAGGCGTCATACCACCCTGTCATGTGGTCGACCGAGAAGAGGATACAGTTCTACTCCTACTACGACACCCACAAGACGTCTCCCAGTTTCAGAGGCCAGTTCCACGCGCTGGTTGATCAGTTCATGCTTCCCCACTATGGCTGCAAACTCCCTGGCATCTACCATGATTGGTGTCAGATTGCGGCTCGCAGCCGTTGCAATACGCTCCGCGATGTGTTCTGGTACGGGGTTCGTGAGGAGGATAGGGGGGATTTGCGCAACTCTATTTATGAACACGATTACCAGTTTCCGGCATACGTGTGCAGCGTGCGTAGGCACCCAGGAGGCCTCAGAGGCGAGGCGTTGGAGTACCAGCTCTCACGCCACTTTCCCTTCTATCTGGTCCAGCTCGCACAGATATTCGAAGCAGCTGGAGTCTATACAGATTAGAGTGAGAGGTCAAGAGGTAAGGGAAAGAGGGAGTGAGATATGCATGATGCTTTTTGGTGTAGTTGTTGTATTGCTTGTTTAATCTTTTGTGGGATGAAAACTTTGATTAATTGGTTATGTATTATGGTAAACCAAATTAATTGGTTAGGGCTTATGGTAAGCCAGAGAGTAGTGAGGTAGGGGATGACTTCTGGTGTAGTTGTATGTTTGTTTAACCATTAACATGTGAATGGATGACAACTCTTTTGTTCTTTTGTGGTTGTTTTTATTGATTAATTATTTAGTACTATGGTATTACTTGTCGTCAATTCATTAATAAGTTTTGTGGAAGAAAATAATGCAGGCAATGCAGTTGATGGCTAGCCTTGTGGTACCAATGAAGGCTTGTTTAGGATATATTGTGATGCTAGCTAGTAACATTGAACTGGTATAAAATGGATGAATTAACTATCTATGAATGCTCATTTATGTCTAAACCAGTTGCATTCTCAGATGAATGTATGACTTCTACAAAACCCACTAGCCCTAGCCCTGCCTGAGAATTCTCGAAGGAACGACCATCTGAATCAATCAGCAGCGGCTTCTCTCTCAAGGCCTCCATAGTAAGCCAACACTCTTCGTAGTATCGATTTCTACTCTGCGTTTGTTTATTCTGTATATAGCTTGCTCGTTTTCTGATTTTTGATGTGCATTAGCCTAGGATTTTAGCGTCGTCAGTTCAGTCTATGACGTTTTCGTTTGGTTTTGCTTGAATCTCTCCAGGGGTTTTGATTTGCTTCTTCTTTTGAGCAGATTTGCGATGGCGAGTGAACCAAAAGCACCAGCTGAAGAAAAGAAGATTGACCTGTTCGAAGACGATGACGAGTTCGAGATTAACGCAGGTAAGAACCGGCTTTTACTCTACAGGATGATCTTGAAGAGTGATTTTTTTAGTTGGTTATTGCTGGTATTGAATGAATCCAGGTTATTCTGATTGTGACTGGTCTAATTTTTTCATGGTGTGACCTATAGAGCATGAACCCAAATTTGATGAGTGTTATTTTTCCTTGGAGTTGGCATGTACATATTGTTGATATTCTTCGAGATCATCAGATAAATTAAGCAGACACAACAGCAAATTACTTGAAACCTTGTGTGCTAAATGTGAAAACTTAAGATGATTGCAGTGTCGTGACAGTGAGTACATTGGTACTGCAGTTGTCGTGATCGTGACAGTGAGTACATTGAACTGGTATAAACCTTATGGTTGCATACTTGAAGTCAGGATGTTCTTGTTTCACTTCATGTGAGGTTGGCTTCGATTCCTTGAACTGCAATGGTCCCTTGAACTAATAAGATGATTTAATTCTCTACGGAAATCCTGAGAACTGAATTTCCATGGGGTCTCTTCATAGTGCTTCGTAACCCTCTTTTCCTTGTCTTGGCTTCGATAGGCAGAAAAAGGTTATTTGGTGTAGAGGAGTCGACCATGATAGCTCTTTGACTGACTATAAACTTCCTTTGATACAGCTCAGTTAAGTGAATCTGTTATTTCTGCTAGTTGTTTAGTAAAATGAAGGGTAATGTAAATGTTTATCCTTCAATACAAAAACTTTACTTTTAACCTTTTAATAGCCTGTTCAATGAGAGACTCACGCTGTCCAGCAGAAAGAATACTTGAAATCTCATATGTGGATACATGACACCAGCCCGTACAAGAAGGGACTAATATAACTCGGATCCTGCAACATACATAGGGTAAAAGATCTTTCATATTCCATATGGCTACGGAGTTCTGATATGAAATTCTTGGCCCTGATTTGGAACAGTCTCCCATGAAAATGTCCTTTCTGTAGTAGGAATTTGGAGTGTGCTGAGAAGGTATTGATGGCCTTTTATTTATTTAGGTTGTTCATTCCGTGCATAATGTAAGCTTACTACTCTGACATTTGAAGCGAAATATAATGATACAGCTCCAAACTACCCACCCCCTCTCAAACATTTCATAAATGCCAGTTAAGAAACTGATAAGAATAGGGTGACACTTTTCCTTCAAACTAAAAGAATTGCAGGGAGATTGTCATCAGCAGATGACAAAGATAGAATTTGAGGGTAGATTTGAGAAGACTAATGCAATGGATGGAGATAGGCCTGGATAAGTTCTAGGAGTTGTTTGAGCCTGGTGGCGAGGGAAGAGAGCGCTAGGTGCTAGCTTAGGAGGAATGAGGAAAGAGAAGATAATGAATTAGAAGAAGCTTTTGATGTGTCTGATGGGTTATACACTGTTGAGAAACTGCTTATGCTTTTCCTCCACTTGCATCTGGAACTAGTCGTTGCTTGGTTGCGCCAAATGATGATGAAACTGAATATCTTTTCGGGCTTCCTATAGATGTTAGTTCGTATTTCCAGTCCTTTCTGCAACCTTAGTCGGGCAGGTTTGGGACATAATGCCGAAACCGACCCGTACATATACCGAAACAGGTAGACTTGAACCCGCCCGAATCAACCATGGCCAAACAGAAGAGCTGTGATGAGATCGTGAGTGCAAATTAGCAATTACTAATATATATGGTCTCTCTTACGAGCATGGTGTGGTTGTCAGGTTCAAGTCAAACCAGAAGAGTTTGATAGAGAAGAGATATTGGTAGATTTTTGTCTGTGATTGAACAAACTGACTGCGATTGGTGAATCGATAAGCAGTTTGCACTGTGTATGTGTGTGTGGCTGAGAGAGAAGATCTTAGACCCAGAAAGAGGAAACTGAATCCCAAATTGGCTCCTTTGACCACTGATTTGTATATCGGTTGCATCATCGTTATGACACTGCATCACCTTCAAAACTAGGCAGTCTCATAGAGATATGTGTAGTCAGTCTACTCCTCTGATAGTTAGTGATGCTAGAAATGAAATGCGTATGATCTGGTTGCATGTCTGTTCTATTCAGTTTGAATTTTTGGCAATTTCCTTGTCGTTTGCTTGCACTTGTTTTGTTATTACTAATCTTTTCTTTTAGTGGTAAAATAAAATGGCATACATACATATACCTTTTCCTAGACGATGGAGAGATGGTCACCGATTGTACATTGGATTGTAAGTGTAGTAGTAATTATCTGATCTGCGTGTGTTTTATGAGTTGCTTGCTAATTTAACAACAACAACAATGGCAGCAGAATGGGACCGACTTTGGCTTGCTTTTTTGTTGTCATTGTAATGGCCGTCTCTAGACTTTCTTCTACTTGGAACTTTAGTTGTATGATGAATCTTTCCCCATGGTGTATGGGTTTTGGAGTTACTAGCAGTCAGAATAGCTAGGTAGACCCAAGTAAGTGCATCTTATTGCATTATGATAGAATAGCTAGACCCAACTTGTACGGATGCGTACTATGTTTTTGCTTCTGTGACAACCTATCAGCTATGGAATCTACTCACCTTTTAGAACTAGTGTGTTATGTTTGGTATTTGAAATATATATAAGTTGAGGTCACGAGGTTGAGGGTAGAAGATAGTTATGTCCGTGATTTTGAATCATGATTGTTGCCAGATATGGCACACGATGATAGTTGGGATATCCATATGTTTGCAATGAGCATGGAAACTATGCTTGCAATTAGGCAACAACCTACAGATCTCTCACCCCCACATTGAACTTCTCCATACAAACAGTAGCACATTCCAGAGGACTACCACACTTCTCTGGTTCTTCCACCCACCCCTATAGACAAAGCAATTGAGGTTGTCCCATTATCTCATACTTGGGCCTCTTCTTCTGTTGCCTGCCTCCTCTCTGAACAGCCATATATGGAGTTACCACCAGCTCCATTGTCATCTATCCTAAAAGCTCTCCTAACTATACATCATACATGAATCGCCACCAAAACAGCTATCCCCCTACAAACAACAAGCTTATGCAGACCACAATCTCCGTTTATTGCAACGATCGTCAGTTCAGAAAAATGCACAGATGTCACCTGAAGAAAGCTAAGATTTTGTTTCATGCCCAAGAACCACTGAAATGATTTAAATTTTCTTGACCATGATCAAATTTGGACAATACCCAGTTACTCTGTTGAAGTATCATTGTCGTCTCCAACAAGACCAAGAACCATGAAAGATGGAAACTTTCTTGACAAGATCAGATTTTAGGCAATACCCAGAGAATATTGCAACATTCCTTACTCATCTGCTTCTTTTTATGGGTTTCAATATATATGCACTCCTCAGCTACAGCTTGCGAACTCCTGTCAGCAAGGCACGCCCCTATTAATATATTAATATCAATCATCCTATTTATTCATACTAACGGTGACAGGGATTGTGGGGGGGGGGGGGGGTTGCTAATTTCTCAACTATAATTTGATCGAACCGTATTTATAACAAATTTCTTACTCTCCCCTCAGAACGATAGATGGAGACTAAGCCGTCGACAAACCAAAAAAAGCCTCATTTTTTTTGTTGCTCCTTCCATAATTCTTTTCTGGTATCGTACTTTTGACAAGTATGTGGTGATTAGGTACCAGGGGGATGTGTTTTGGGGGATATCTTCTTGATGGGGTTAGTAAAGTCACTGCCTTTTGCTTAACACTTAGGCAGTGTGAATTCTAATTTAGTGAGGGCTAAAGTGAATTCAGCGGGGCCAGGGATAGTGGCGGAGGGCGATACTGCAACAGGAGGTGGTCCGGAAGAAAGAGGAAGGGTAGTAGGGGCGATATAGCGGCAGGAGTAGGGTTGTGACATTGATGTGTCATACTGGAGGGAATAGGACTCTTGATCTTTACTCTTGAGTATAAGTCCTCCTAACTATGTTTATTACAACACTATTAGCAGTATCTTTAGATAAGAAGTGTAAAACTCATTACAATATTTGAATCAGTTGCTTGAGAAGTAAAAGCATCGCCCACAAAAAGTTACATATGAATGGATGGTATGCTCTAGGGGCATAGGTCAGATTGCAAAGGAACTGAGTGATGTGGTGGCTGCAGCGCTGGCGACATGGAGTGTGGGAGATCGAATCATGTTCCCAACAAAAACCGAGAATTTGAGCGCAAATTCCTTCTAATTTCATCAGTTGGCAGCTTAGGCACTCAAGTTGGATGAGCATCATCCACTGATTTAGCCTGTCCTCTAGTCTTAAGGACCCTAGAGGTTGGGAAATTTGGGTTTGAGGTGGAACCCCATAATGCTTAACATGGGATCAGAGCAAAATAGGCGGAGTCCCAACGTGAGACAAACGAGTCTCAACGCTACCAATTTTCCCCAAATTTTCATTTTGCTTTTATGGGAGATTCCCCATCTTGTAAATAAGTTTGGCAGGGATTCTCTATGTTAGTGGCTTGTTTGTAAAGTTAGCCATGCGTAGCCATATAGGACATGCACTCCGTACAATTGCAGCCTAAGAACACTTAACATTTACGAATAAAATTATCTGAATTGGTTTGAGGAATGTCAAAAAGAAGAGCGTAAAAACTCAATGCCAACAACTACTAGTGGAAGAAGCTGAAGAAGCTCATTTCAAGCTAGCTATGAACCCATTGTCATAAGAAGAATGTTTCTATGATCATGGAGATGACAGAGAAGCTTATGGGGTGGTGGTGAGAGGAAGCGGAGGAGTAGGAGGTGGTGGGTCATGACTTGCTGTTTATTTGTTTATTTCTGGTGCATCCTTTTCTAGTAGAGCATATACCGCGTTTTAAAACAAAGGCGGTAGCAGGTGCATGATTTGCCAGCATGTTTACTTGTGCATATATGATACTGTAACATGTTTGATCTATTGCTTAATGTCATTTATGAGGTTACTCCCTCCATCTACTGGTGTATGAAGTCATCATCAACTGTTACAGATTCCTACCAAAAAATTGTAGTGCTGAACTTTTATTCTTTTTTTTTTTTTTTTTTTGCTAGGAATTTATCATTATTTGTTTCGACTGCAGACCTACATAGACTGTCTTCATTTAAGAAATGCTGACAAGTCGAAGATGGAGGCGAAAGAGCATTGACAATGACTCCAACAAAAATGCAGAAGACAACCCTGACGATGTGAAAAAGGGTCTCCTATGCCAGGTACATAAACTTCTGTCATTTGGTAGGTCCCTTCAAATTCTCCTTTTCCCATGTCTGGATATTAATTTTCAAATGACTTTAATACAGCTTTTTGGTGGAAGTGCACCTAAGTTGCCCTCTGGGGCTAGTTTCCGTGGTGATATCAACATTCTTCTTGTTGGTGATCCTGGTACAAGCAAGTCTCAATCGCTGACGTATATACACAAACTATCTCCTCGTGGCATTTATACAAGTGGAAGGGGAAGTTCTGCTGTAGGATTGACCGCATATGTTACCAAAGACGCTGACTGGGGAAACTGTATGATAATTTTTATATCATAATCTGGTTTGTCATAGTAATTGGGAAATATAGATGTTTTTCATTGACATGTGATATAATATTAGGTGTTGGAGAGTGGAGCTTTGGTTCTAAGTGATAAAGGCATATGCTGCATTGATGAATTCGATAAAATGTCTGACAATGCCAGGAGCATGTTACATGAGGTCAGCTACCTTTCCCTTCATTTTTTCTAACATTTTATTAAGTTGGTGATATCTTTTCATTTCAAAATTCCGATATGTTTAAATGCATATAAAAACCGCATTATATGAGTTACAATCTCTAAATCACCGCTGCTGCTATGCAACTGCTTTTAGTGTCTTGATTGCCAGTTAGTGACATTCAAATCTTTCAGGTGATGGAACAACAAACTGTTTCCATAGCAAAAGCAGGAATCATTGCGTCACTTAATGCCCGAACATCAGTTTTGGCTTGTGCAAATCCAAGTGGTTCACGATACAATCCGCGACTGTCAGTTATTGACAATATCCATCTACCTCCTACCTTGTTGTCGAGGTACGACGATGCTATCCTTGAGTTATCTTACGTGTTGAATAAATTTTAAACGGCTTGTTCATATCGAGTATCTGTCACGGAAAATGAAATTGATTTTTTGGGAGGATGATGCCTCAAATATCCGAACTTTTTATGTGCATAATTGCAACATCATTTACTCTAAGCTACCTTGAAAACTAGCTCAGCTGGTCACAGAAATTTTGTTCAAGCTTGGACTTCTATGGGTAACTTGTATCTTAAACACCAGGAGTTCTTTTATAGTACTACAAAATAACTGGTATCACGGCAATAGAGGAAGATGCTTACATGATTGGAATATAGTGTTACATAACTTATGTGGGCGAAGTAAATATCACTTGATGCACATACCCGAATAAACCAGGGACGTAAATTGATTGTTCTGTATTTCTTTTCAGGTTTGATTTGATTTACTTAATTCTTGACAAGGCTGATGAACAGACAGGCAGACAGGCGTCTTGCCGAGCATATAGTTGCGCTGCACTCTGAGAACCCTGAGGTCTGAATATTTCTCTTGCAAATTTTTGTGTTCTGGCATTAGATAAAAGCCATTACAAACCCTGGATTTGGTTGTTAAATTGCTATGTTCATTCTTGCGGAGTGCACATGAAGATTTCCTTGAGACATTGACAGACTATATTAGCTATGCCAAAAAGCATGTCCACCCACAGTTATCTGATGAAGCTGCAGAAGAGTTGACTCGAGGTTATGTGGATATGAGAAGGCGAGGAAACTTCCCCCAGGCAGTGGCAAAAAGGTGACGTGAACCCTTTTGATTTGTATGCTGGCTTACACAATTTTGGTAACTAGGCCATCCATGTCCCAATGCTCTTGTACTTTGCCTGGAAATATCAAGTTTCATTTGTTGATATTCTCTGTTGTTGTGTAGAGACTCGTAGTTAAACTGATGATTGCTCACTATTTTATGGTTCAACATTCCTATGATGCATTTCCCAAAATACACTTCTTTTCCTAGACTGCCCCCTTACTCTGATATTATGACAGGTCATTACTGCAACACCACGGCAACTTGAGAGTTTGATACGCCTGGGTGAAGCTCTGGCTCGGATTCGCTTTTCAGAAGTGGTTTGTGAAAAAACCTTGCTTGCTTTCCTAGAAATGTAGAGTGCATTATCATGGTATCTTAGATCACTTTCATCTCACATGTAGGTAGAGAAGAAAGACGTACTGGAGGCTCTTCGCCTTCTGGAAGTAGCATTGCAACAGATCATGCCACTGGTTAGTTTCTAATCTCTCGACTTTTCTTTGTATTTGAACTAATTACGTGATTGTTTTAAGTTCAGTATGTTGTACTTTTTCTCCCATTAGTCCATAGCTGGCTCATGACTTGCTGGTTTTTTGTTTATTTCTCGGGCATCCTTTTCAAGCAGAGTAATGCTCCATGATTTGCCAGCATGTTTAATTGTGCAACCCGGAACTTGATTATGGAGAAGATGCAGATTGGGGGACACTCCATCCGATTGCTAGAGGTGAAGAAGCCACACACCTTGAGATTCTCGATAATTGCTAACTGTGTATATTGGTTCGCTGTTGTCACCCGTAAGATTGTAACATTTCTTCTTTTGCTGGCGTTCTGCTGCAGTTACTGGAAGCGTTGAAGGCCCAAAGTTCTGGTGTTCAACGACGTAAGCAATTTTCCTCCTTTCTCTGTATTTGTTCCTGAGTGCTTCATATCACAGCCACCTAGAACATTGATTGCTGCATTTTAGTGATTTCATGTAGTGCTGCTTGTGCATATTATTATGTCTCTGATGGGTCTGGTTTTGTGTGTGTTGTTTACCAGCTGAGAAATGCTCTTGTTACCCTCGCAAGTGAAGGATTTGTTTCTTTTTATGGTGACAGTGTGAAGAGGATTTGAGAGGAAAGCACTGTTTATTATGAACACCGACGAGTAATTTGAGGTCTGCTGCAAGAGTGGCAGATAGCAAATGGTCACTGAGGAACTTGTTTGTGATGTAAAATGGGGGTGAAGTTGTAAAGCCATTGCAGCAGCGGCCTATGATGTGATCTGTATCTGTAACAATATATATAACTTAGAACTTTTGTGGCTATTTCATCTTCTTGAGTTTGTGACATTGTGTTGAAACATTTTATTAAAGGATCAAATGTACGACTTGGTGACTTGCTCTATCCTGTCTCTTGGCTTGAACTTTTGCTGTTTTCCAGGGCATTTGGACACTTGTTAATGTGTTTCGCTGTGCTTCTTGCGAGTTTAATACCTTTAGTAATGGGTGTTGCAAATGTTTTAAAGGTAAAAAGCCTTTAGAACTGTGCTTTATGTAGGAAAATTGTTTACGTATCAAAGCCACAATTGCTCCAAGAATCCACGAACCACACAGATGCACCAGAAGTAGAAACAGATCTGAAATACAGTAAATCTCTGCGGTGGGAAATGAGAACAAACATCTATCTTTCCTTCAAGGAGAGCAATTAATCACTTGGTGTTCCAACTTGAGGTGAGTAAATGTTGATAGATATGGAAACCAGAGAATAAATCACTGGGCCTTGGGCTTGGTACTGAAAATGTACTGGGCTTCGAGACTTGATCCACAACATCTATTGGGCTTCAATATTGCATCATCTATTAATTAGGTACCAGGGGGATGTGTTTCGGGGGATTTCTTCTTCATGGGGTTGGTAAGGTCACTGCCTTTTGCTCAAGATTCAGGCAGTGGGAATTTTAATTTAATGAGGGGCTAAAGTGAATTTGGTACAGTATACAGGGTAACATTGTAAATTCTAAAAGTTGAGTGGGGTACTTCAATAGCTCCCGTTTAGATACGTTGGATATGCCATATGGTTATAAGGGTTGTGACATTGATGTGTCATACTGGAGGGAATAGGACTATTGATCTTGACGACTAGTCCTCTTAAGTCCTAACTATGTTTATTAGTACTATCTTCAGATAAGAAGTGTAAAACTCATTACAATATTTGAATCAATTGCTTGAGAAGTGTAAAACTCATTACATATGGATGGATGGATGGTATGCTCTAGGGGCATATGCCAGATTGCAAGTAACTGAGTGATGTGGTGGCTACAGCGCCGTTGACATGGAGTGTGGGAGATCGAATCATGTTCCCAACAAAAACTGAGAATTCGAGCGCGGATTCCTTTTAGTTTGATCAGTTGGCAACTTAGACACTCAAGTTGGCTGAGGCTCATCCACTGATTTAGCACGTCATCACCCTACCAAATTTTCGATATTTTCATTTTGCTTTTTGTGAGAGATTCCCCATCTTGTAAATAAGTTTGGCAGGGATTCTCTATGTTAGTGGCTTGTTTGTAAAGTTAGCCATGCGTAGCCATATTAGGACATGCACTCCGTACAATTGCAGCCTGAGAACACTTGACATTTAGGAATAAAATTATCTGAATTGGTTTGAGGAATGTCAAAAAGAAGAGCTTAAAAACTCCATGCCAACAACAAGCACTAGTTGAAGAAGCTGAAGTATCAAGCTAGCTATGAACCCATTGTCAGAAGAAGATTGTTTCTATCATCATGGAGATGATAGAGAAACTTATGGGGTGGTGGTGAGAGAAAGTGGAGGAGGTGGTGGTGGTGGTTGTGGTGGTGGAGGAGGAGGAGAGGGAGGAAGATCATCAACATCAACAAGAATATCATCAAGAAGGTGTGAAGAATGTGGAAACCAAGCAAAGAAGGGTTGTGTGTACAATAGGTGCAGAACTTGTTGCAAGAGCAGAGGCTTTCACTGTCAAACACATGTCAAGAGCACTTGGATACCTCTTTCTCAAAGACAACAACCACAACAACATCATCTCCAAAGACCATCAAACCCTAAAAGATACAGACAAAATCCTCCTCCTTCTCATCCATCAGGTAATGAAACTTGGATACGTCTTTCAGTAATGCTGCTGCTGCTGACGTGGTGCTCTCCAGAATATCAAAGCTCACAAGATTTGAGTGAACTCTCTACTTACACATGTGGTTCTGATGCTTTTGAGAGCGCTACGGCAACAACTTCAAGAACAATGAATAATCAATATTTAATTTCAATATTGCTGCTGTTGACGTGGTGCTCCCCAGAATATCAGAGCCACGAGATTAGTCTGGACTCAACCGACACGTGTGGTTCTGATGCTTTTGGTAGCGCTACAACAACTTCAAGAAGAATGAATAACTAACATTTACATGTTATTGTCACTTTTAGGTTCTCAAGATGGGAATTTTCCGGCAGAAGTGTGTATTCCGGCGACATTCCGGTGTCTTCGGGTGAACTCGGAGGACAATGCAGTTGATCAATATGCTTATCAAACAGAAGTTGAGATTGGAGGACATAAATTCAAGGGCATTCTCTATGACCAAGGGCTTGAGAGTGCCTTTCTAATTCAGCCTGCACAGCCTACACTCATGTCTTCACCAGCTCCTATTATTGCTACTTCAAACCCAGATGATCATCTTGATTCATTCATGCCTTTTACTCAACCTTACACATAGATAAGGGGAAATTATTCATTGCTCATGGAGTTGCTGCTTCACTTTTTCTCTCTGACAAGTCGTTTCTATTTGGTGTATTTCTATTTGTAAAAATATTGAATAAGGAAATAATAAGAGAGAAAGTTGAAAGCATGATGACTACATTGCAGGCAGAAACTGCTAAAATACATACTCTCCCCGTCTCATTGTAAGTTTCTTGAAGTCATAAAATTAGTGTTTATTCTCACGTTAATTCTTTTATTTAGCATTTTCCACACTTCTAAGTTTTTCACCTACTAAGGAAGAGTAAAATATAAAATCCGATCAAACTCTGACGAACATTCGCACTGACGCTACTTACTAGTAAACATTAAGCGAAAAAAGTTATGTTGAAAATCCATTTGTTGTCAACTAAAGGCTTAATGAATGTAACAATCGCGAAAAGTAGTTTGTTCCTAATTGAAAGTTTAACTGAATCATGTATCTATGATATAAAAAAAGATAAGTAGTCTTCATACCGTGCATCCAAATTAATTTATTGTTTCGTTGTTTCATAAGAAACAAAGTCCCCCCCCCCCCCTTCATATTTGCATAAGAGAGCCGCATTATAATACCGAAAATAAGAGGAACACTTAATTAGCCCAAAAAAATAATAATAATTTCATAGTGTATCTTGTAATTATATAGTTGAAAATGATAGTGAGCGAAAAGGAAATACACGCAGCCGCCAAAAAGTTTTAAACAATTAAATTTACCAAATTATGTGCTAAAGGTGACATTTACACTAGCTAAACGAAGGAAAAAAAATGTATCGATATTCCTCAGTGACACCAATTATGGAATATGTCCTCTTCAAAAAGATTATGGAATATGTCCTTTTGTAAGAACCTGAGATGGAAAAAGAAGTTCTTAAATAATGATAACAATTATTAATAAAATAAAACCAGCCAAGGCCAAAACGGATGTTCGGATTCCTCACTCTGCTTTTGGATCAACAATTTTCATTAGGTTCTTGTAGGAGAGTTTTCTGTATTTGTCAATGAAAAGTTTGTTTATGCGGAGGAGAGACATACATTTGTGGAAATGATTCGAGCATTCTTGTAGTGGGGAAACAGACATGAAATTGATCACTAAGCATTGCTTTTTTACCTTATTTTTTAGCAACAAAAAGTAGTTTGGTGGAAACTGATGAGAAGCCTTTCCACGATGGGGTTGTTTGGATGAGCTTAAATAAATGAGGGACTGTGATTGTGGTGTTTAGATACAGTAGATTATTGCTGATTATTGGTAAAAAAATTAATTTGAAATTCACTTTTTTTTTTTTTTACCAATTCTTAATATGAAATTTCGCAAAAAATATCCAAAATTCTGGCTGGAAACCTAGAAATCCCAATTTAAAGCCAAATTTCAGATTTCAGGGAGAAATTTCAAATTTGTTTGGATTCAAAGAGGTTTGACCGAAAAAAGTCGGATTATTGACCTTCCTCTACCTCCGATTTAATCCCATCCAAACATGCTCAATGTTCTTAAGACAGTCTATACATGTCCTTCTTTGGTCTCTCCCGATAGTAAAATATATGAGATCCAATGCTTAAGCATATGATACTCTAGCACTTTAACCGAAAACCCTATGCAAGCAATAGGAGAGTTTTGCTAAAACACCATGGGACTATTTAACTGATAGACCAAACAAGTTCTTATTCCCTTATATCTAAACTAACTTGTACGAACAACCCACAATTGCACCACAATTGACCTATGGCGCTTCAAAACCCCAACCGCATTCTCATGGTTCTTTTCAGTCATATTCCAGTATCATATGAGAATTTTCTCTAACCTTTCTCTAACAATGTTGCATCGTTTTCAATTCCTCTTATCCATCATACCCTCAAAGTATTGGCTTCACAACTTCTATATATTAAGGGAGCTCGATGTTTCACTTCACTTTGGTAATGTTGACTTCATAGTAGCCCTTAGATCTGAGTGAGATCAAAGACAGAAATGTTCCTAAGAAAGAACCTTTTTCTATTTGCTTGATATACAAATTTTGTGTGGAGATTAAGTGGTTTCAACCACTGGTCAATCTACTAATCCTAACTAGTCAAACAAGCTTGGTTAACCTAGCCGATTTTCTCACGACAGAAACAGAACATTTGTAGGAAACCCTAAAACATGCGAATGTATCCAAAAGATCGATGTCGTGAGTGTATCCTGAAATGGAAGAGGTATTTGTTTCAAGCATCTATTATTTGCCTAAACCCCTAATTTGCATGGCTTTGTTATTAGTCTTTGTGCCCTACTCACGCACTTGGGTATTAGTCCTTTTTTCATGATATAGAAATCCACAACCGCTGTCTTTTGAATTCGTATTATGTAAAACTTGCTCTTATGCAATCGGCTCAAGAAAATTTAGGCAGACAGTTGAGGAAGTCAGATCGATGAGAAAGAAACAAACAAGATAACAATGTCACAATGTCACTTGGTAGCTAGGAAAAGAAAATTGCAATTAAGACATCATCAAATCAAATTCAACACCAAAACATTTAACTAACTTGATCCTAAACCTTTGAGTACTAATATATTTAACAGAATAATAAGTAGGTAAATAAAAAAGCAGAATTAACTGTCCAGCTGCTAACATAAACCCTAGTACCTAGTGATGTATTAGATCAAATGAATGGAATTGATTTATTTTTTTACCAGGAGCACTTGTAGTATCCGCGAGACACCCTTTTGTTATTCTTGGGCTTGTTCTTTATCTTCCTCATTCTCTTCCTCACCACCCCCTTCATCACCATATCATCGTACATATCGTATTCCGAACCACCGTCGTCATCGTCGTCTTCTTCGTCATCTTCCTCGTCTTCATCTTCCTCGTCTTGTTCGTCTTCTGAATTGAGAAGAATAAAAGGAGATAATGATATGCTTTGTTCGTCTTCTGAATTGAGAGGAATAAAAGGAGATAATGATATGCTGTCATAATCAACACCAAGTTCATCGGTGTGAATGCCCATCGGAACAGGAGGTTGCATTGGCTTCTTGTGCACAAATAATTGAGATAATGATATGCTGTTAGAATCACAACCAATTTCATCGGCGTGAATCTCCGGCGAATATCCAGGGGCGATCATCTGAGCCGGAGGTTGTATTGGCACATCCTCATCATCATCTTCATTGAGATCTTCAGAATCATCATCAGAATCCGTGTCCGAGTCATCGAGAGAATCCGAATCTGAATCTGAATACTCAGAGTCATCGCTGTCCTCCTCCTCGTCCTCGTCCTCTTCAGATTTAGCGAGTGAGCCATCAAGAGGATGTGAATCCAACTTCTCATCATCATCATCTTCTTCTTCAGAGGAGGAATCATCATCTTCATTGAGAGAATCCGAAGAATCCGAACTCTCTGAGTCATCGTCTTCCTCAGAATAGTCAGTCACAGATGATTCATCACTAACCACTTGTTGTTCAATGGGATCATCTTCTTCTGCTTCTTCACCGGCCAAGATAGACGGAGGAGGCGCTTCAGAAGCCATGGAATGGTTAACTTCTTTTTCTTCTTCTTCTTCTTCTTCTTCGTCGGAAGAGGAGGAGTTGAGCATGTCCCATGAAGAGGATGAGGAGTATCCGCCATCGAGTACGATCCAAGCTTCTTCTTCTTCTTCAGCTCCTGCCATGGCTGAAGACTCTGCCATCTATTTCTTCTTCTTCTTCGTTCTAGCTATTTAGGGTTTCTAGCTATTTAGGGTTTTGGAGTCCTCTTAAATCTCACCCACGCACTCTTCTCCTCCTTTTATAAAACTCCTTATAAACCACGTTACGTGATAAGCAAGAAGACCATGGGTTAATCGGACGTCAATCAAATCCCTAGCATATCGTTATTTTTATCCATTTCCTTTTTGCATTTGGTTTTCTCTTATAAAACCCTAACGTACCTTTGAATGTCGGTGTACATGATGCAGGGTAGATACATTAGTTTTCTCACGTGTACTGCATTAGCCGAATGTTGACCAATAAGCTTTTAAGTGTTAAACCGGCCGGGTCGACACGGACCAGTCTTGGGCTGGTCGTGGTGTCAACCGGGGCTGGTCGTGGACCGGTCCTAGGAGCCAGATTCCTAATACGGCTCAACCCCCACAGGAACAAACCCTATGGGTGTCCTGGGCCAGCCCGCGTGCTTTTTTTTTATTTATTTATTTATTTAATTTTTTGAACATATTATGTGTATAATTATCTACATACAGCAATTTTTATGTTCAATTATGTAAAGATATTTTTTAAATATAATATATATATATATATTATAATATACATTAATTATATAGACTACTGTGCACACGCGATGCGTTCGCAATTGTAGTTGAATTTTCTAAAAAGATCATTATGTAAGAATTAAGTTAGGCCGTACCTCATTTTGTCAGCCATGATAATACAATGTATTCAGCCATTAAATTATTCGTGTTCATGTTCCTCCTCTCTAAAAAAGAGTAAAATATCTACCCAACAAAGTCATCTTCAACCTTCATGGTGCTTATATAAACCTAATTGATAAAATTAACCATCGTGCATGCATATGTAGTAAGGGGCGGAGCTAGGAAATACTAAGTACTGTGGTATAATTGTACATTTCGTGAGCATTCTCATAATTTATCTGGGACACAATTGAAAAATTCTATAAAATACAAGTATCTGGGACACAATTGAAAAATTCTATAAAATACAAGAGTAATAAAGTTGTTTTGAAGATTAGGGTGCGGCACGTGCCATACCCTGCCGCACTATAGCTCTAGTTGCAATTTTACCAAACTTAGGTACTGGAACGTGGGCAAGTGGTTTTCATGAGGCGGGTTTTGTTCTATTTCTAAAAAGAAACAGAGAAAGGGGGGACAAAATAAGAGGTGGACTTAATCATATTTAGGACTTCATAATCTTTATCTATTTTACACCATGAGGGGTAAATTTTGCATTACAAAAACATGGCAGACTTGGAAATCTGATTCCGTCACAATAACATATTTGGAGTATGTCAGATGCCAGCTCCACCATGATTACGTACTGTTGCCTGTTGGTCCGTATCAAGAACAGCGGTATTACCGTACTAATGTCTACATGTGGGCAATTTGGCTGAATCCGGGCCATCGGATTCAGACCTCTCCAGAGGTGAACAACTGAGAACACACAGCAAATCCCATTCCCACATTATTAGTAGAGTTCTGTAAACGCGAGGGAGTGTCTGGACAGAAACATTTACCCAAGCTAAACAGCTTCGCCATATAGCAACAATCTCCTAAAAGCTCAAGCACCTCAACACAGCTCAAACAAACCCCAAACTGCAGATTCAACAAAAACTAGCAAAAAGCTACCATGAACCCACACTCCCAACTCATTTACAACATTATTTTCTTGTAGTAACATTCTCTGAGTATTCAATCGGCCATAGATCACCAATTTCTAGAGAATGTGACTCCCTACACTTCTCATCAAGTACCAAAACATATCAAAACTTGATGAAACAAAGTGAGAGCCAACAGCAGTATGAAGTATGAACTGAGATATCCCAGAACGAAATATGAACTTGTCACAAGAGATCTAACTGCAATTCAGCATGGTAAGAGCAGATACGGCTTAAGAATACTACCAGCAAAACACACAAAGACGGGGGAAAATAAATCTCAAATTATCTGAAATAGCCGAACCAATCTAAAGTAAAACAACATGATGAACTCAGTAATACCAACCAATAAACTCCACCAAACAACATCTGCATCTGCCAAACACAAGCCATCTTTTTACCTATGAGTTTTCATGTCTGTCTACTTTAAAAAAAAGAAGACCCTGCGCCGTTCTTGTTTATGAACAAATAACAAGAATAGCCCGAGCCAAAATCCTCAGTTTATTATTACACAAAAAAGAGAGCGGAGAACAATAGCTAAAAATAGAAGAGGGGTCTAGGAAAAAAGAGATAAAGTTCAGCGACACTAAAGTCTCGTCCAATACTTGTGTACCTTTTTAGCCTGCAACACGAAAACCAGCTCCAAGGAAGAAGGAAGGGGTACAAAAATGCCCATCACCGAATTTGGGAAGGAGAACAAAGCAGCCCAGAAGCATCAGCGCCAACAACTGCAAGGTCGCAAACAGTACACAACTTTCCTTCCTGGCTTGGCACAAATCTGGAACTGCAATATGGGCACGCGACATCTTTCTGTCCGCGGTAAATGGGTACATGAGTGGCCCCACAAACCACAAACGGGTTTCTGAAATCATATCTAACCTCAGGTACATCTTTCAAGTTCTTCGCCGCACCCATGATTTGCCTGGCCATCTTGGCTTGTTTCTCATTACTTGGGTTGGACTTCAGAAGCCGATCTGCAAAATCAACAGCTAACTTGTTCTTGGCATTATAAAAGATACCCATCGCACTTGCCAATGCCAGCCTCATGTGAGGCACTTGTAGGTTGCAGTGCGTGAAATAAGCCGCAAGTTCCTGTTGGCGCACTGGATCTTCACCTTTGAGTGCTCTCCTCTTGATCTCAATCTGTAGACCCAACACATACTCTTTCACAATAATGATCAGTTCCTTCACTTCATCAACTTCCCTTCTTGATTCCACCACGATCAATGGAATCGTATGGAGGATGGATTGGAAAATTCCGAGAGCCTCGGAGACTTTTCCGGCGGTTGTCGCTTTGTAAGCAGCCTTGAGTTTCTCTTCCAATTGTGAAAAGTTGAAGACAAGAGCTGGTGGGCCCCTCACGTTGGGACTAGAAGACTCGTTCCACCCTCTTTCAATGGCCAGGGACAGTATTGGAGCGGATGAAAATGCACGTAGATAAGTGTGGCTCCCGGAATGAAGCTCAAGGAAGAATGATCTGAGAGGAGCAAAGTTTCTGATACCCAATTGCCGGTTCAACAACCTCATCGCAGTATCGAAGTTACCAGCAGCAGCATGTTCAGCAGCAAGAGAAGATCTTTGGGTCCAGATCTGGCTTACAGGCATGCCAGGAGTGGGGGCCACAAAGACTGAGGACCGCGCATTGCCTGAAGCCTTTGGAGTTTCTGCCTCAGGAGGAAGCTCCAAATCCTCAAGATCCCATCCTCCTTCTTCGTCATTTTCATCTGCAACATCTCCATCTTCAAGAACTGTTTCAACATCCCCATTCTGCAAACCATCAACATCAACCATATCAAGAGCCTCACCCCAATCAGCATCAGTAGCATCCTCGTCTTCTTCAGGCGCGTCCCTTCCAATGTTATCTAGCCCACCCTCGAATATGCCTCTCATCACTCTCAACAGAGGCCAATCTCCACCAGACAAAATGGGTGTTGGAGGCATCAAAAGGGATGGTACTTTTCCCTCCGGCAAAGCAGGAACATTGTCACCCAGCTGCTCTGCTAATGCTGCAGCAACATCATCAAGGCCATGGGTTGAAGCAGTGATATAAGCAAGTGGCACGTGCCCAGTTTTCTCCAGAATTTTAACACGCTCTCTGACATCACCAAGATAAAGAGCATTATGGAACTGGCCCATCACATCGTTCTTCACTTCGGCAATTTTGAGCATTTTGGTGAGCTTTTCCATGTTCCCAGTAATTAGATAAAGGAAAGATAGCCTCTCAAAATTCTTAGTCCTCTGGTATGCGTACTCAACTATTCCAGTGTTACCTTGACGAAGGGCCTCCACACCCAACCTGTACCAGTGATCCTTCTCGTCGATTTCCTTAGCTGAAGCAACAGCAATCTGGATGTTTCCACTCTCAAGAGCCAGATTAAAACGAGTCTTCTCATCTTTAACAAAATGAAGAGCAACCTCAGGGAATCCCTTCTGCTGCAAATAAGCAATCATTGCCTGCCCACAAAGCTGAGAGTTCCGAATCATGCTCATAACATGGTCATATTTCTTCCTCGATAAAGATAGCTTGAAGATATATTCTGTTGCATCAATCACCATAACCCTGTTCTTGCCATCGCGGTCCAAGCAAAAAATCTTGTTTCCTGAAACTTTGGTGATGTATATAGGGACATCAAGGGTCTTTATAATTCCACTGTCTCCATTGGGTAGGCAATATTTGATGTGATTCAGCGTCGTATAAATGAAGACTCCGTTGTCATCCCAAGCTCCACTCTTCACGCGAATAGTCTCATGAAGCGTGCACTGATGAACCAGCTTCTTACTAGCAATAACAATGGCGTGCTTGCTGAGCAATGCTACACTTTCCAAATCATTCGACCAAACAATGTACTTCACAAAAGGAGTTTGAAGGTCACCAAGAACAAGTCTCTGCTGAAGGTCAAAGATAACCACCTTATCGTCTGCCCTGCAAAGTAAGTTCCCTGTCCCAGCATAAAATATAGCATCCGCGGCAATAGGAAGAACTGACTTCTTAACAATCTCGTTCTTGAGATTCTTCACCAGTACTTGGTTGTTGCTTTTGTCAAGCACCGCAAACCTGTTACGAGCAACAAAAACAGCTGATCCTCCAGTGCCTCTTTTAGCCTCCTGAACTGAATCACCTCTACTGATACTGTCTTTGGGGACAACATAGAGCTCATATGACCCACCATCAACATCCGAACAGATGAGAACAGCGTTTTCTGTAGGACTATACGACAGAGTGCGTGGACCTTGATTGAGACTTGCAGAACCAGGGCGGCGGATGGCAAGAACCTGTGTGTCCTTCTGAGTTGAAAACTCATGAAACCGCAAAAATCGATCTTTGGCATAGAACATTGAGTCGCCACTGACAGAAAAAGCAGGTCTTTCTCTCTCCAACTTGAACACAATCATACCACTGTCATGACCTGCAGCCAAGAGATTCATCTCAGGGTGGGACGCAAGAATCCAAAATCGATCATGTTCCCGGCGGAAAGTTTGCAGCCCAGTTCTCTTTGTGGCATCCCAGACACGGATGCTCTTGTCCTCCGAGTTTGAAACGATTAGGTCCTGTTTGGCGTGAAACATAACGGATGACACATTATTCATGTGCCCTCTCAGTGTATCCACTTCCCAAGCCTTTGTATCTGGAAACAGAAAAACATTCGCCAGTAAGTGTAAGGTAATCATACAAGATCATGTGTCAATCAGAATGAGTTCAAGGAAAACATATTAGTTTATTCGAAGGTGAAAGAAGCTAATCAACACTTGCTGAAACAAATCTTCCACTGAAGTAGTAGACCCATTAAACACACTCTAATTGAAACAAACACATTGCAGAATAGAATATATATATATATATATATATATATATATAAATATATATATATATATATTATGGACAAGAAGAGAAAAACATGAAATTTCAAATTACCATTCATACGCCATAGCTTCACTTGACGATCATCGGCCCCAGACACAATCAAAGGCAGTGTAGGGTGAAATGAAGCCCAGTTGACTCCACGGTCATGACCTTCAAGTACATACTTCACAACAGCATCCACCCCACCAAAGAGATCAGTATTCATCTGGCTCAATCTTAGAATGTCATCAGCAGGTGACACAGTCTTCTTCCTTAAAGCACCAATATCCCAGACGCGAACTGTCTGATCAAGTGATGCAGACACGACAAGGTCTTCCTTAGGATGGAATGAAGCACACATCACATAGTGATTATGGCCAGTTAAAACAGAAATACAAGTGCGTGATTGCCAATTCCAGATCCTGATAGTCTGATCATCACTAGCACTGACAATCCAGGGATACTCGTGATGAAACTGTACAGTGCGTATGTAATCAAGGTGCCCAAGAAGGGTAAAGAGACACCTATGCAACTTGTAGTTCCAGACCTTAATCTTGTAGTCATCTCCTGCAGAAATAACAGTACAGTATAAGACAGAATCTTCCACCAGAAACCTTAGCAAAAATACAACTGCAGGATTGAGCTCTAGTTTCATCCAGGACATGTACGCTTGTGTGAAGCAACACACACACACTATGACACTGCACACAAAAGAAGTCTTCAAAATTTTACAGTTTCATTCAAGATATTTTTCTTGATTGTTGTTATATAGGCTAAAATTGCTACTACTAGCACCACATAAGTGCATTGTTTACGTGTAAACAATATTCGAACTTCTTGAATATATCAGGCAAGAGAAAATAGGAAACCCGATCAGTCGATCACATTTACAAGATCAACCCGTTCAGATGGTAAGTGGACCATTCCTGATCTTCAAAGGCACAGCAAAATTTTCCTACAAATGAATCCAAAATCACCATAACAGTTCTCTATTGTCCTATCTTCACAGAACCTCGAACCGGAACAAGCATGAAATAACAATCGGATTTTGGATCAAATGAGGATTAACATGGTCGAGTTAAATAAGTCTGGTATGATATTCCATAATGTAAGACAAACCAACAGACAAAAAAGTGCTTTAGACACAGTAGCATCAAATCACAATAAAATAAGCCCATAAATCTGTTGTCTAGAGTTACAAAAAAGAAAATGTGTATGATGTATCACATGTGGGAAGAAAAAGTCTATTTAGGACTTGAGGTTGATTCACAACTGAGTAGGTCGAATATTGTTCCACCGTAATAAACTGGAATAGCCAAAATAATAAAATCCATGTATGATTATCACACGTGGGAAGAGATGTATATTATGGACTTTTGAACCAAGGTTACCCAGATCGCTGAAGGCTGTGGTATGCAGAACGGGATCGGGAACGCGGTACACAGTCTGGTTGGAATGCAGTTCACTAGGGGGTAGGCTTATTCAGGGCGATTAGTTAGATCGAGATTCACTTCTCTGCTTTGAAGAATGCTTTTTTATCATTGCCTAGTTATATCGATTTGTTATCAGGTAAAATTTTATAGGGACTTCCATCATATCATAAAAATAGAAGTTTGAGGCGAAGACGTGAATTATTTGATGAAATTCTGAGGTAAGAGAGTAATAATACTTAAAATAATTTAGCTATGTGTAAACAGAAGGGATCGCCATAATCAACGATCTGATCGCGAACAACCTCTGATTGGGATCACCCGATCTGGATCTCAGACCGCACACTGGGTTGAACACAAAAGTTGTAATCATGTTCATGTGCTAAACAGCTACAATTTCAGTGAAAAGCATAGCTTTAAGAGTATTTTTTAAGGTTGCCCAGTAATCAATGGAATCTACCAATGAACCAAGTACTCAAGTAGGATTAGTTTCACACCAACCAAGTTCTAAACAAGATCCACTTTATAACGGCACAAGGTTTGTTTAATTTTAAATACAAGAGTGAGTTCATTTGCAAATTCGTTGGCACTTGGCAGAATCTAACTCTCTCAATTGATTCAGGTACACACCATTTAGAGACAATAACACCCGATACTACATTCAAAATGAATCATCAGTAGGCGTTGTGTAAATTCACATTTATAGAACACTCAAATCTAGAGCCTTTGAAGATACCCACTTTGGCGATGCTGCTAGATCTCATCACTATCAATGTTTTCTTCTTAAAAAACTGAGTTGGGTTTTAAACGAGCAACTCGTTAATATGTTTTATACCGCCATTCATATAGCAGGCTCCCAAATCTAGACCCTTTGAGCATACCCACTTTGGCCCACCAGCTAGATCTCATCACTAGAAATGTTTTCATCTTACAAACGACGCCAATGAATTGCCTTAAATTGTAAGTGTATCTTTTACAGAACATGATTCCTAGTTCAAACAAAGAAAATACGGATCACATTTCTACACTGACTAGTACGTATTCTTCTGCATTCTACATGGAGGAATTGATAATATCTTGCACCACTTCAATAGAGTTACACTATAAACATTCCACATTAATAACAAGGAAGCAATGCACCTAGGCCTCAAAAAATTCTTCAAAGCTTCAGATCCGAGGAGGATTAGCAGACATGATGATGCATCTAGGTGATCAGAACACTAAGTAGTAACTTCTTTCGAAGATCAACTCATAAGATGCATTTTAATAGCCTAAATGATGATCATAAATGGCAAAACATAGTTTCATGGTTCAACTAAACGATAATGTAGAGAATGAAGTAGATACCTCCAGACACAAAGAGTGGCTGAGACTTGTGGAAGTGAACGCCGCGAACGGGACCATCGTGCTCATCAAATCTGTCAATGAGAGTTCCCATCCTGTAATCCCATAGCTGGATCACACCACTGTGAAGACTGGCGAGGATCCATGGCCTCTTACTGTGGAAGCTCAGGCCTTTCACTCGATTACTCTTTGTCTCGAATTTCGTTAACATTTTCCCCAATCACCACTACAACAATCTCTATCTCTGCACACAGCAATCAATCACACAAAAGATTAGAAGAATCGACACAATTGCACAAACGAATCGGCTCGATTGATCACAACGCCTAATCAAACAAGTGTAGTCGCAGATCAACAGAGGCTAAAACACACCAAATTGAAGAAGAAATTGAACGAGAGATTGCTTACCCTAAGATCTTCAAATTAAAACGCTTCGCTCGCTCGATCAGATTCGATACAATCACCGAGTGAAGGTTGATTCTGGAGAGAGATGAAGATGAATTATCAGGCTCTGTAGATCGATTGAGCCATCAGAGAAGAGAGCGAGAGCGAGAGCGAGAGCGAGAGAGAGAGCTAACGATGGTGTTCTTCTTCTTCTTCTTTTTGAGTTGTTTGGCTCTGCAGATCTGACCTGGTTCAGTATCTGTGGCGTTAATTTTTGGTTATCAAGTCGCTGTAACTGTTTATTATACTGTGTGGTAGGATCTGTTATAGGCGTGCGATTAAAAGTTGACGGATTGGATCGTTTGAGTAGAGTCATCGAGTGAAAAATTATAAATCTTTTATCTGAAGCAAAGGTCTTTTTTGTACTAGCAAACGGTTGAGATTAACTGAGTGCCGAAACATGGAGGAGAAATATTGGCTTCTAACCAAATGATGATGACATGCCGTAAGGTAGATCTAATTGATTATCGTTTTATTAAACCAATTTTTTGAGAGATATTTTAAACATTTTAGTTATCGTTGATTACATTTTAGTAATTATTATTTAATTATATAATAAAGATAATTAGATGTAATATAATTTTAATATTTGTAATGATTATTTATGTTTAACATTCCCACCACGCTTTTGTGTAAATTTTAGTTTTTCTAAAAAATCAATTGTGTAAAGTTTAGTTAGTTTTAATGTTTTACGACTTATCAATAATTTAGTCTAAAATGTTTTTTGAAAGAAAATGTTTTGTCGTCAACCGGGTTATAAATAAATCTCTTGGTATTTTGATTAATTAAAATAATAAGAAATTTTTTTACTTAAATTTGTAGTAATCTTTTTTTTGGTTGTTGTACTAATTGATACTTTAATAATTATTTCAAAAAAATTCCTAACTATTAGTATACCAAAATATTCTCTAAACATTATTATTAGCATAATTCCAATTATACTTAAATAAATTTCTTAATAAAATATTAATAATTTATTTATTTATAACAGTTGAGCCTCAAAATATGATATCACTCATCTTTTGGAGACTTGAGAGCCCACGGAACATTAGAATTTTTACGGAGGGTAACTTGTAGAACATGTTTAGTATCCGTTTAAAGATTGAAAATAGTTAGAAAATATTGAATTAAAATAAAAAAAATAATTAAATGAATGCGTTTTAGTTAAGAACATTTTTGACATTTACTGAACGATCTCGTGCATACCTGGTGAAAGTTATTAAAGCATCTTATTGTCAAGATACGAAGGCTTAGATATGGTAACTTTGCTTATATGAACAGAAATAACGATAAAATATGTTGGCATTATACTGTTGGTTGAAAATTCCTCGACAATCGAATATATGTTAAGTCATAAATGATAGTACATGATTCTAAGTTGAAGATCTTTTTTGTTTACGTTAGTTATAAATTTTGTTGTAATTCAGAAACAAATGCAACTATCATTGCGTTTGGTAAAAATAAAAAATAATTTACAAACTGTAACTACTTTTCCACAAACAAGTAGGGTTGATTCCTCAAATACCTGTTTTTCTGTTTATTCTCTTACAATGGATTTTAGCCTTGTGATATTCCAAAAAATCTTGAGTTACTAACTATCAAATTCAAATCAGTAAAGCTTGGTTTTGCAAAAAAAAAAAAAAAAAAACAGTAAAGCTTGGAGTTACTGGTATGACCTAAGGCCTCGTTTGGGTAGAGAATAAGGAGGGAGCATAAGATAAGTTATGCCCTCTCTTTTCTTATCAAGTGTTTGGTTGCTGGATAAGAGAGATGATAAGTTATGTTGTATTATGCTGATGGAGCTTTTAATGAACAAATTTTATACCCCCAACGTGGAGGTATAAGCTCGTATAAGAAAATATAGCATATTAGGATGTTAGTAGTTTGACGAAAATACCGCACAAACTATCCAATTTTCTACCCTTGTCCTCAAATCCTATCAGCTATTACACCGTTTCACGTCCCTCCTTTATTTTGGAGGAGGTCCTTATGGGTTTGATAACTATTATTTTGGGGTTGCATAACTTTATTTGAGTATGTACGGTTGAGATAAATATGAAAGACATTTTACCGTGCTTGCTGAAATTTCGTGGATTTAATTTAACTTGTTTATTGTAGTTTTGGTAACATCATGCCAATATGCCCATAATTACTATATAGTACTACCTTCGTTTCTTCTCTAATGCACCAATTTGACTTTTGCCACTATTCACTAGGTCACTTTGACCCGGTGATTTGGGTAGCAAAATGATGCAGTTTTTTGATAAATTTTTTATGGTGTTGTAGAGTAAAAGTTGTTCTATAACACCGTGAAAAAAAGATCAAAATATGCATCATTTTGCTATCCGGATCACCCGGTCAAATTGACCCAAATTTGAGTCAAAAAGTCAAACCCGTGCCTTAGAGAAGAAACGGAGGTAGTAATTTGTACTTCATATTTTGCTATGGCCATGTTGTATCCATGAATATTTATTATGTTTGCATGTTACTACAAGTTTATTTTGCGTATTAATATACATTTTGTATACATTTTGACTACGTCACTATTGTGTGGAAAAAAAAGTACTAAAATATAAACATAAATAGCGATACATTTTGTATACATTTTTCCTCGTTAATTTGAAATATAATCTTTTATCAAAATAACAGCATTGAGTGCATGACAGTCATTTTGGCACATATCCTGCTTCTTATCCTGCATCATATCCGACAGCACCCAAACACAGACATCCAACATATCTTATCAGAACTTATCAGACAGCATTCATATCCTTACTCATATCCCAGCATAAGTCTTATCCCTACATACCATATCCTCTACCCAAACGAGGCCTAAGTTCACAATGTAGTTAGCTAGGCAACTAACAGTAGATTGTAATGCGGGTAATTTACACTTTACGCCCTTGTATTTTGGTAAATAGGCAATGTATATCCTTACTGTTCACGAAATGACACAAAACACCCCTATTTTGGATGGAAGGGAACGGAATTTAACGGACTGATGAAAAGTTCTCTTTTGCCCTTTATATTATTAATACTTTATGGCTCACCTGCAGATATTTTGAAGGTATAGCAAGGGACAAAAAAAATTGGGCATCTCTTCCTCTCTCCATCCCCTCTGCAAGAAAGAAGGTTAAGATGAGACGCCGCCGTCTCGTCGCCGGCTCTCCGTCCTCGTCGCCACCAGCCACGAACCGATCCGATCCGGTTCGAGCTATGGAGTTTTGACTCCGATCCGGTCGGTGCGTCCCATCTCTTCTCTCTCTCTCTCCCTCTTTTCAGATCGAGTGGCGGTGGCGGTGGTTTCAGCTGTTTCGTTCAGAGACGGTGATGGCTTCGTGGGTCACGGAGGCGGTCGTCGAGGAGGCGAGATTCACCGGAGCAACTTATGCTTTCTTCTGCTTCTTCATCTCCATCTTCTCTTCTGCCTCCTCTTTACTGTATCCCAATTGGATCCATGATCAGTGTAAAATTAAACTGTACCAAAGTAATCTAGCATAATTTTGTTGTTTGGGAATCAAATATGTCAAATTAATTTTCTTTCTATACTGTATTACCACTTGATGTGGGCATCAAATACTGGTGTGTTGTCTTTGGCTACAAAAAAGTAAGAGACCAAAATCCCTTCAACGAGTCCCCTTCCTCGTACACTATTCACTCCGTCCCACATCTTTTGCATTATTTGGATTTTTATCACTACACACTGGGTCACTTTGACCCGGTAACTTAGATAACAAAATTTATAATTTTTAGATAATTTTTTTGTAGTATTGCAGAGTAACTTTTATTCTACAAGTTCATAAAAAATATCGAAAAACTGCTTCGTTTTGCGATCCAAATCACCGGGTCAAAGTGACTCAATTACGGATATAAAAGTTCAAACAATACATTAGAAGTGGGACAGAGTGGCAGAAAATTTTCTTTTGAGAATTATCAACAGAACAACTAGTTTCAAAAGCAAGTACTTTAAGTTCTAATGGAAATTCGGATCAAATGCACTCATAAACTTAAGCACACTCATAAACTTAAGCTTACCACGGTGATTCTTCACTTCTCCATCATTTGATTTTTTTTACTTGTATCTCAGTCACTTTGATCGGGTGATTTGATCACAAAACGATACGAGTTTTTGACAATTTTGTTACCATGTTATAAAACATCTTTTACTCGACAAAGTTGTCATAAGACTTTTGGAAATAGCAGCTAAGGCGGTAGCAAAGTGGTGGAGCATTTGAAGTCCTTGCATGAGAGGTCCCGGATTCAAATCCGATTGACAACAAAACAATTTTTCTAAAAAAAGTCTTTTAAATATATATATATATATATTTATATCTATATATTTTTGGATACTTTAGAATAAATATTTTTGGAAATATAATAGGCGAGTATATGCATATTAATTCCTTCACGATCTACAAAGGTGTGATACATGTTCATTTTTTTTCTTCAGAAAAAAGAACACACACTAACGCGTTGCTATGTTATTTTGATACGAATAGAAAATCTATAAACTAGAAGTAGAAATATGGTTCTTATGCTCCAATTTGTGCATTTGTTCATAAAATTGCCATGATTTTATTATGGCACAAGTTGTAATAAATATAGGTTCTAATGGTTAGAATGGACAAACAGCCATTTGAGGGGCATAAGGGGTATGAACAGTACACTAACATATGTACCCCACTGCCACATCAGCTCCATCTAACGGCAAGTCACAGAAGGGTATGATCTGTAAATACTTTAACAAAAAATAAGGGTGTCTCGTGTCATTTCGTGAACAGTAAGGGTATACATTGCCTATTTACTAAAACACGAGGGTGCAAAGTGTAAATTACCCTTGTAATGCTGCTGTTTAATATTACAAGGCTTACTTCATTAAAACAAAATGCTTACATCATGAGATCTAGATTTACACCGGCTACAATCCAACCACACACGAGCTCATTACCTCAGGAACAGCAAAAAAAAATAATAATAATAATAATAATAATATAATATAAAAATGGCATGTTTAGGTTAAGTCGCCAAAACCACGTTCACGTTCCATGGGCTGATGTGCACAATCACTGACTCACGGTGGCAGTGTCCGATGACAACTCTCCAGATTCAAAAAACTGAACAAATTACTGTGGCTTTCCCTGTAGTACTTGGACGACTTCCTCAGCTCTTGACTGAATTCCCTTCAGATATTCCACAAGTACACGTTGCTCGTATGAACCACCCTCCTGTGTTGAGACAAAGAGTTCAGACAAATTTCAAGCGTTTGAAACTCAAATCAAATGTTTGCACCCAGAAGGTTCGTACAAATATCCCCACACACAGTTTTGTCATTTTGAAGCAAGAGAACTACGATACTTCTGAGTTCAGCGCAAGACTTTGAGTGCTACCAGCCTCCAACATAGTTATGGGGCAAATACGCGTTTTTCAAATTATAGGAGATAGAAAATGTCATACCGTGCGGATCAAAGTACGTTCAATTCGTTTCTTTATAACGGCGTGGAACTCCTCTGGCGAGATCTCCCCTTTACCAAGAGTCAAACCATCGATCAAAAGCTTATTCCACTCTTCTTGAGGAGCTGCACAATCATAAAAGTACACATTAATAAAACTCAGAATTGCCTGTAACAGAGCAAAAGTTAATGCGGAACCAAGGAACAAGATGACTATTTTCACAGAAAAGCAGTCCCAAGCAAACTATTCTCCATCAAGTCCTCATCTCTTTTTATGAAATGGTGTATCGCGTCAGTCACTGTACTGTATTAGTGCTTTCATCTAATCTTCGACTATGATTGACCCGTAAACTAAAATGTTTACAAATTAACATCCTACAGTTTGTTTGGGGTTGGCTCTAAGTAGCGATTTTCATCCGGTATTTTCTTGCAATGCTACTTCATAATCCAATCAATTCCCGACAGGATAAGGAAAAATGACAAAATTGTGGAAGCATGAAATATGGAATGCTGATTGAAGGATAAATTTGAGAGGTAATGTTGATGCAACTCTGATAATAACAAATAAGCAGGTAATGATAGGTAGATCACTATCGGTCTGTACTCTGCACCAATAAGTTGAATAAAGAAGAAATCAATGAGATTTACCTTTGATAATAGCTTCAAGAAACTCTTCAGATTTCAAAACCACGTTTCCTATAGAAAGGAAAGGGTTTAATTATCAGATTACCGAGAAAAACAGAAAGAAAGGTCCTAAGATTCTTCCTTTGTACAAGATATGATACACACACACACAGATAACAGAAGAGTTTACGCATATGCAGAAAGATGGCTTCAGAAATAGATACCATATAAATTCAGGCATGCTTCTGACTCAGAGTGATGGGCAACTCAAACATATATCATATTGGGATGTAATGAGGACAGGAAACAAGTGGAAACCCCAGGACTAAGCCTGTCAATGGGCCGGGTCTTGACCCTGACCCTGACCCATGAAAGACCCGACCCTCTTATGTTGGACCCCGAACCCTCTTATGTTACCTGGTTAAGGCAGGTAAATAACAACGGGAGTACAAAGTCTTGTCCACAAAGCTAGCATGTATAGCCTACTCAGTTAATTTATTTTGGCTATAACAGTTTATGGTGGAACATTTCCTACTTGCTGCAGTTTAGGAAAAGCTCAATTTCCCTACATACAACACCTTAAAAATGATTTTACAAGAGAGTATTGTGTCCACCCATTGGTTTCAAGCAACCTCCCTAGCCTGAAGTTTCAGCTAACTACATATAATGCCTAATTTGGATAAGTAAAACAGCATACAGGAGACAAAGCTCTGGCAGGAGATGAATGATAGCATAAACAAAATTACTATGCCTGAAAATCAAATCAGCCACCTAAGGGTTAAAGATAAAAGATGCACGATGTACACCTCCATTCTCCTAGAGGACTCCAAGCCTCCAACTGAACATCTATTATTTATTTAAAAGATTCATGGAGAGGGTGAAGAAGTACTATCACCTGGAGTAGTCCGCAAGTGAAAGCAACAGCTATCAGCAGTTGCTATTTGCGAGAGCAATGACTTCGACTCACTTGCAGCCAATCTAATTTGTCAATAGAATCATTCCATGCCCCAAGCATGTCATTAAAAGCCATCATGTTTAAGCTTTTCAGGTCACCCATTAAACGGCAAGCACGTCTTTGCCTAGTTTATTTATTTACCTAGAGCCAAATTTAGTTGATAGGCTGCTAAACTCATGACAATTTATCACTGATTTTGAACATGAAACTGAGTTCTTGCTTGGTAGAACTTTTTAACTGAATTATGAGTAGACCTTTAGCATCCTGTGTGATCAAATATGTCATCCTCTTTTGATATGCAATATCTTGCATCTTCTTGTTATATAAGTTAAAGTCTCATAAAATAATGTGCAGACGCCCCCAAACGCAACTCCCTGAATTCTTGGACCTGACAAGGCCTCTACTTTCTCCATCCCTGAAATTTGCACACATGAACCTAGATAAGTAAGGGTCTCATGAAATAACGTGCAAACACCCCCAACTTCCTTTCCACCATAACGCCGAAATTCTGGACCCAATCCTGCATTTTCACACAAAAACCTAGATTCCTAGATACTCAAAGTAAGCATAAGATACAGGCTTGTATTTTAATGTGCAAACTAGTTACTAAAGGAAACAGACTAAGGACTTCATAAGACTATACCTTTCAAGGCTTCAGCATACGTTTGCCAATTCAATTGTCAGGGGAGAGTTCATGCATAGTTTACGTGCAGCCGTGCAGGCAAGTGAGTGATAGTTGGAATACTGCTTGTGCAACAAAATCTCCTTATTTATTCCTTCCTAAGCATGTTCAGTAGCAATCTTGGCATTGCCCCTGCAGGTATCAACTCTTTTTTGGTGACAACCTATGGTGTGAGCCTGTGAGGTGAACCACTCGCACAGCTTGTATTCCTGTAAGCCTCATCTGATGTGTAAAAGGTCTGACACATGGGCTGCTCTCATATGCAGTCAGATCTCTGGTCATTGTTAGCCGAAAAGGAGATTGTTGTCATTCATCGGTTATTATGGATAGCAGTCGAGCACACACTAGAATATCTCCTGCATTGTTTGCATTTCGAGTTTGATTTCAACAGGATTTGTATGAAGACATGATGGTACTCGTCAATACTGCGCTGGTTGGAGAACAGGATTAAAACAAGACAAGATGCAAATCAGCAAATCTACCGACACCACCATCCTCTCTACTGCTCTAAGCCACCATAATTACCATCATCTTAATTCTTAAACCTAGACAAAACAAGCCAGATCGACAAGAAATCAGCCCATGATTTCTGCTGCCAAGTATTATTCGCCCACCAAAAGGTTATCCTCGTTGGTGATGAAACCTGGCAGAAAAGGTGGCCAGAGCTGAGAATATCAAGCAAGATCAAACAGGGCCCAGCCAGTGAATGCTATTGAGCAGATGCATCTGCTTGGTAAGGCTGAGGGAGTTAGATAGGGGCGGTGCCAGCTTGGGTAACAGCAAAGGCAGGGGCTGCTTCATGTGTGAGCTTATCGTACTTGGGAACCAGAAGATGTAGCCTAGGACCCTTTTTAGCTATTTCAGACCTCAACACAGGACCCCGGGTTCTTGCATGTTTGAGAAATGCAATTCAAATTCTAAGGTCACACCCAGCACAGAAAATAATACAGGCAACTATGCAAAAGAAGAGCATGCATTTATACCGAAGTCAAAGACAATATATATTAGTAGGACAATTTTCCTGGTTAAGTTAGATAATATATATTAGTAGTACAAATGTTGTATAGAATCAACATTTGCACTACCAGTTTGTAACCTCTATAGAAATAGAAGCAATTGACAACATACTGCAATAACTGAGGTAAGAATGAGTTCAACCAAAAAAAATATACTATTTGACCTTGATGAGTCTAGATATTCAATGCGTGACACACCTTTTTGTGCATAGCTGCGTTTGGAAAGGACTCTGGAGGCATACAGTTGCAAGACCTTTTGTAACATAGCCAAAAGCCCTGGCTTGTCTCCATCTTCGTTTGCCTGTAGATAATTAGACATGATTTGATGAGGCACGTGCAATTTATCATACCACAGGGATGAAGGTATAATATGCATGATAGCATGGAGATGGCAAAGCATTAGCGTGCTTGTTCAGACAAGAAGTAATCAACGGAACCAACAGACGAGACAAATAAAAACAACTAAGAGTTGATAACTTAATAGCACTCAGCAAAATGGAACATGCCCAACAAATTTGTGGTTAGAAGCCTTCCAACATAGAAACAAACACATACAAATGATGGAAACGCAATTACTCAGCTGCTTAAAGGATATGAGTTCCAATTCATCGTTAGATTTAGATTCAAATTCTAACTACCTGTTTACTACTGTTCAAAATGGAAAATACAATTTCCAGTTCTGTTTCAGAGAAGAGAAACTGATCCGATTCTAACATTCAGTAACAATTGGAGTAGTACTGTACTCAAAGTCCGTGATCTCATGCTATCAAATAAATATGTTCAGCCAAAAGTTTAATAATGCACTATAAAAGTTAAATACTCACTTGCCGCAGCTGCGCATTAACTTGAGAAAGGAAACCTTCGTCCAATTTCCCTTCCTGCTCCCTTTGGTTTATTTCCTGACAAAAAAGAGGTTGAAAAAGATCTCACATGTAATTCTACTAGTTGCAGTAACTGGAAGCAATAGCTTTTGCCGCAATAAACATAGAATCGCATGAATTCACTGTTACATGCAGCTAATTAAAGATATCTACATATATATATACATATGTGTGTGTGACCTACGAATATAGTGTGTCCACATATCTCAAGACATCAGTTGGATGTGAAGGCAATTTAATACCTTTTCCATAACCTTGAGAGCTTCAGGATCTCGAGGAGGCCAAGAAATCTCTCCTACTTCACTAACTACAGGTTTTAGAATTTCTTTGAGCACGTCGCTAGAAGTCTCTATTTTCTCCTGTAGCCCAAAAAAAGATAAAGAGAAATGACATTAGAAGATGCATACAGTGACTTGTCTGTGTGCCACAAAGCTAGAGAGAGAGAGAGAGGCAGAGATGTACTTGAGTTTTATGAACAAGGCGATCTACTATGCTCATGACTGATGACGCTAACTCTTCATAATCTTTCTACAGAGATGCAAATACAAGAATTAGGCATAGTCATAGAGAAACCAGTCAAAACCGGAAATGTATTCAAAAAGTAAAGGCCACCAAGCAAAAAACCATACTTTGTCATCCTCCGATTTGCAGGTGTCAGTTCGAGCTGCAAGTCGAATCCAAAAGCTTTCGTTGAAAGCGAGAACATTTTCTACAACAACCTTCTGAAGCTACTTGCAAATCAACATAGCAGCAAAAAGTCATGTGAATGTAGTTTCAAATAGTACTTTATACAAGAAAATCAAGTGACACGATTCAAACAGTAATTCATTTATTTCCTTCCTGAAGAACTAACTACAAAATGAGCAGTGTAGGACCACGGATTACTGTGCAAAATTTACATTTTAAAACAAACAGATTTACTGTAACACTGCGATATGTATAGCATATGGATTTTCTATTTCAATCCCAATCATATGGCATTCTCGAAAAGTGATTACCCATGAAGAAATAAGAGGAAAATTATTATGGTGATCCAAATGAACATAGGTGCTGAATAGTCCCATTAAAGTAGATGCCATGGCTCATAAGAGGTATCCAACAGATCAACCATAGGAGAAGTGGCACAAATGCGCCAGTACTAATCAAAAGAATAACATAAATAAAAAAGCTATAGACCATCAAAACCTGCTCGGTGGCAATTTGAATTGATACAAGCTTCGGATGTCAAAATAACACCACAGGTAAGCAATTCAAAAAAATATCAAGGGAACTCCCCGAATACAGATTTACGACAATGCATAGTACAACAAACTATACGACTGGGAGACCATGCTCTTACGTTTCTCTGAGGAAAGAAAAGTCTCAGCACAGGACAACAAGGGAGAATTCACATGAATGGAACCACATATGATATGTATCTATACTAATATAGAAAGGGACAAGGATTTTGGTGAAGCCTTTTTTACTGGACAATGAATGCCCTTCTCATTGAAGATAAAACAAAATATTGTTGGGATAAAATTGAAAATCACAAGAAACCCGTCATTTGGGAACTACAGGGCACAAATATACTAGACTAAATGTGCCCATATAATTTTAACCCACTAACCCATTAGCTTTCACCCACTATCCCCTAACATTTATCATTTCCGAAAAGCTTCATTCGGCGGATCTAAGTTTGGTTGTGTGATTTTGGGAAAAAATTGTGTTTGCGCACACAGTGTGTGTGCAGTGTATTCTAGGTTAGTATAACAAGAACTATATCTATCGTGTATAACCCAAAATATAAGGACGATGGAAACAATCGATATTGAAGAAACATTTAGCAGGTAGCGGATGAGCCAAAACAAGATAATAATTCAAAAGGGATAGTTTCAGTTTGATGGAAATGAACACCTTGAAAGCAATGCACTTACTTCAGTTGCACTTGCATCTCTCAGAGTATCTATCAATCTATCAACCTCCACCGTCTTTTTAAATGAGTCCTCGGGGTCTTGATAGGCTGCACATATCAAAGTTCGCCTGTTTATTATGTTAAACGGCCACATCACTATCGAAAGCTCCACTAGTCATCTACATACAGACAGCATTAGTAATCACCAAGATTGCAGACAGCATTAATAGATTCGAACATACTTCCCCACTAGATGCTGTAATTAAAACCTCGACTCTAAGTACTATGAATAGAAAGACATAACCTCGCCAACACAAATAAAGCATAATTATAATTACCATAAAGAAGAAATATTCATTTTTCTTTCAATACTTCTACAGACTTTTCTTTTCATTCTCAAGACGTATTGTTCATTTCATTTGAAAATGTATCTAAGTAGGTACAGAATCAGTTTTTTATAGAGCTCACAGGTTGTCACATTGCACAAGAATAGATGAATGATTTATTTATTTTCTGATGAAAGACTTTAAGAGTGAAGGAGACAAAGAAAATGACGGTTTTTGGACCGACTGTGGAGCTTCCCACCACAAAAGATCCTTGCAGGACCAGGTTGACTCTGATACCATTTATAAATTTGTTCATCTGAACCAGAGAATCATCAAAACATTTAAACCCAAGTAGTCATTGCCAATCTCCAAGTTCCTATTACTACAGACTTTCCAATTTAGGATGACTACTGGAATTCTTTTCTTCTCACTTTGCATTCATTGCTACGAGCGTGTACTGGCTCTCAAAGTGGCGGTGCGGCCTCTAACAACAAGATGCATTTCTTATTTCCAAATAAGTCATTAATCTCTACGAAATTTACGCATTCATTGCTACGAGCGTGTTGCGTAACACCTAATATTGTGAAATTCAACATCAGAAATCAGCAAAAAATCATCATTCTCCTGACGAAACAGGCAAATTTTAGGCACAAGAGAAACTCACAATGACTAGACAAGTAAAGTGAAAACATAAACAGAAAACTAACAAAAAACCAGAAGTAGCACCACCTCTTGTGGCATTCAGAAATCCGGATTGAAGAAAACAGCATGAGCTTCCTGATGGTAAGACCCGAAATTCCCCATCTTCCAAACAAAGAACTCTACACATTCCAAAAGCAACAAATTCAAATTCAACCTATCTCATAAAAATAAAAACATAGTAAAACAAATTCAAATTCAAATTGCTCAGTCTATCTCATAAATATCTTCAAATCTGACCTAAAATATATATCATACTGTAATCGAAGAGGTATATAAAACCTAGGGAGAAAAGAGGAGTTACCTGACCAATGGAGGAGGAGAGAGTGTGGAAGCGCCTAATCGCCGGAAAAGGAGAGCTTGCTAGTAATAGCGTCGTCGTCGGCGGCATTTTTGTTGCAGAGAGAGTGTGGCGGGAGAGGGACGATAATGGTGGTTACTCTCTCTATTCTTCTTCTTCCTCCACCTGCCACCAATTCCATATCTCTCTGTTAGCGGGTTATGGGTTTTTGGACTCTCTCGGTTTCATATTGGGCCTAAAAGGATATGACCAAACTGTTTGGAAACCTCAAGGGTCAAGCCCAATAAACATTTTGGACTAAACATAATTTCTTTTGGGCTGAATCTCCCACTTAAAATTATGGGGGCACTTAGGCTTGTCTTTTTCTTTTCTTTTTAGAAATTGTTTTTTCTTTTTTTTTTTTTTTTTTTTTTTTTTTGTCGTCAACCGGATTTGAACCCGGGACATGCAGGGGCTTCCAACGCCCTACCACTTGAACTACCACCCTAGCTGCCACTTCAGCATGTTTGTGAATCCGAATTGGATTACCCCGGCACCTGTTCTAACACAAGGGCACCAGTTGATTGAGAAAATAAAAAATGTAAACTCTTATCCGGATTTTTTTTAATTGGTAATCCTCAACAAGCACTTTAACTCCTTTAAAACTAAATTTTTGGAGAGAACTTTCATTAAGTATATATTGATATATGATTTATCTCTTTCACTAAGTCTTTCCACATGTCAGGTCGAGACTATATAGACATATTGAAGTGAAACTCAATTTATATCAAAAAAGAAAAAGAACAGTAAAACTCAATCAATAAGAAACACCACACATCTGTGATCTGAGAAATACTACTACTTCTGTTCTCTCTGAATCTTCACCCTTTTCATTTTACCAATATTCACTGAATCACTTAAATTCGGTGATTTGATTAGCCTGAGGATGCAAGAATTTGATAATCTTTGCACGACGTTGTAGAGTAAACTTCACTCTTCAACACCATTGAAAAATTATCAACAAATTGCATCGTTTGGGCCATTCAAATTACCGGGTCAAAGTTACCTGATTAGGGAATAAATTAAAAGTCAAAAGATGAAGATTCAGAGAGAAGGGATGCAGTACCATTGAGAATTTATCAAAAAAAATATATAGTTTTGCCATCCAAATTGTCAGGTCAAAGTGACCCAACTACGAGTGAAAAAGTCAATAGGGAGAGAAAGAGAAGAAACGGAGTGGTATTTACTAGCATCAAATGGACATTCATGATGTGACAATTAATAGCTTGACACAAATGTTACTGGTCAAACAATAGATACCACTCCGTCTCATCTCTTTTCCACTATTATGACTTTTATTACTATTTATTGGGTCACTTTGACCCGAAGATTTGGATATTAAAATTTTGCAATTTATAGATAATTTTTCGTAGTGTTATCGATAAACTCTTATTCTATAGGACCATAAAAAAATTATCAAAAGATTGCATCGTTTTTCAATCCAAATCACCAGGTCAAAGTGACCCAAATACTATTGGAAAAGTCTAATGGTGCATTTGAGGTGGGACGGAGTGGTATCTACATCACATACCGTCCATATCACAAATGATTGATTTCTTCACCTAAAATATGAATTTCCTTGTGCACTTTTCATACACAAATTCTCCTTTTTGATTTGAAATAATGGAAATACATGGTGAAACAAATTGGTTCCCACTTTGTAGCTGGTACACACAACACAACGGCTGTCTCCATCTAGCATAAGCATCTTCTTTCTTCCTCATGTGGGATGTATTGGAACTATACACAATACTAAATTCCTAATTCCCTTATCTTCTCACACCATATGCTCCTCCAATGATACACACCACTACCATTCACACAACTTGCATATCTCTAAGATTTTGAAAATACCAACCCAATCTTTATGCAAAAAGGTCTCTTTTGTCATCTTGTGTTGTGGGGCCATCTATACTATTTTTCTATGCTAAATAAATTGATCCCCATCACATTTGAAGAAGTGATGTGGAAGCTGCAGCAACCCACCTTGTTGTTTGGAATTGTTTATCTAGGAAGGAGAAATCATGATTGAGTTAAGGAAGAACATGGAACTCTAAAGCACCAAAAAGGGAGGGATTTTGGTGTGTGGTGCAAGGATTGGACATGAATTAAGATTTAGAGAATGATATACAAAGTAATACGTACAAATGTCAATTAACTTAGAACTGTTCAATACGCCATCAATAATATTACTGTTCACAATACTTTTGAGTCTAGATACTTTTGTTCAAATAAAAAATAACGGCAATCCGAAACAATAAAATTATGTAAAAAGTTACAACGGTGCCACATAAGAGAGTATCCAATCCGCTAACAATATGCATCCATTTGGTAGACAATCTACAATCTTGTTGATAAAATGGTGGCATTAGTCTCCCAAAAGCATCCAGCCTAGACATGATCATATGATAATTATCATCTACACTCTTCTTCACCAATTACAAAAGCGTGTTTTTGGAAGAAATGGTTTCCCACACCATAGTTGACAAGCCTTTTGTTTTTGAAGGCATAGTTGACAAGTTGATATGAATACAAATTAGGATATGTAGCATTCCTTTATTGGGGTAGAAGACACTTCCACTCCACTCAAGTTTGACATAAAGACAAGTTCACACTCTCTAGTTTGAGAAATGACACTTCCACCACTTCAGCATGTCAAACTTCAGGACACTTGCACTCCTAGTTGATGGATCTCCACCCGCGTCACAATCCAAGAGGGTAATTGTTCTAAAATTGAGTGAATGTGTCATTTCAAATTGAAAAGGTTGAAAGTGTCTTCTATTTTAGCGGCTTGTAGAATGGGTTAAATAACTTATTTTAGGGTAAAAGAAAAACAGTAAGAATTTAATTTATGAATGGGGTTACAAAGCAGTTTTTACTTTCTTAAATATTTTTTTGGATAATTGGTCAATGCGGCTAATGTTCGGACATCAATTTGTAGAAATCTCGCATATCTCGGAAACGGATCCTCTCCAACTATCAAATCTAATCTGTCCAAAATAGAAAGGGGGACTACATAGAGACACGTCAACTGCGGAATAGGTCAGAGCCAATTTTTACTATTTGATCAACTCAAAATACTTCAGAAGGTTGAGATGTGGTGGCTGGACGACTGCAACTCTCTAAGGCCGGAGAGGATTCGTTCGTGCATATCACCCACACAGATGCAATCACATTAAACAAATAATTACATTGTCAATTTTATACAAGTACTTAGATAAAAGATAGGTGGGAATACCAATAAATACTCTAAGATTTATCTTTGTTTTGCTTTTTGGTCACTTGTAATATACCTAGACCTCATCATGCACAGAAAAAGTTTTTTTATTTTCATAATAATATATATTTTTCCATCGAATTCGAACATAAGACTTCATACAAGGAGTTTATACATTTTTCCCCTGAATTAGCACACATTGGCTCTTTCACATAAAAGTTGATATACAAGGAAAGTTCCAAGTCCCTCCCAACCATTTCTTATAAAATTCAAATAATACTCCCAACCATTTCTTATAAAATTCAAATAATACTCAATTAAAGATGATATATAGGAAGGTAGATAGATTGATGGAGGTGCCATTCCTCACAGCCATTCCTGATAAAGAAAGCTGATATAGTCTTGTGACCAAAACAGCTCTCTCTGATCACCATACCAACTTGTTGCTCACACGAGAGAGAGAGAGAGAGAGAGAGAGAGAGAGAGAGAGAGAGAGAGATCTGTGAAGAGATTTAAAGAGCCAGCTCTAAGTTGCAGACCTCTATGCTTCCCATCCTCCATTTTGGCCACTGAAGTTTTGTCTCCTATTTCATTAAATTCAACCCATATTTGCCCTTGAACCTTCTTTTAAACCACTCATCAGAAATCTCTATACTGTGTGAGTGAGAATCTGAATAACACTCGGAGAAAGAAAAAGAGAATTATGAAGATCCAGTGTGATGTGTGTAATGAAGCAGAGGCCTCTGTGTTTTGCTCCGCCGACGAAGCCGCCCTCTGCGGTGGTTGCGACCACCGCATCCACACCGCTAACAAGCTCTCCACCAGACACGTCCGCTTCTCTCTCCACCATCCTTCCTCCAATGAATCTCCCCGCTGTGATATCTGCCAGGTACACTAGTACTATTCCATCACTTTTTAATATCACATCATCAACTTTTCTGTCGACTTAAAAGTTGCAATTGTTCATTTTGTAACTTAAAAGTTGTTCTGTCTCTTTCAGAATTACAGCTTAAAAGTTGCTAGTTCAATATCTTTGTCAACTTTTCTGTTTCTGTCGGTATTCATTTTGGAGTAGTAATAACGCTATGAAAAGTTTTACATTTTGAGAAATCAAACTTAATATTCACATATTTGTGGGTATTTTTCCAGGTGAAACGAGCATTTCTGTTCTGCCAAGAGGAGAGAGCGATTCTATGCAGAGAATGCGACACTCAAATACACAAAGCAAACCAACATGGACATAAACACAATAGGTTTCTTCTCACAGGTGTTAAGATCTCGCCAGCAGCAGCAGCTCCTTCATCAACATCCACATCATCATCGTCGTCATCAGTTTCTGAACCAAAGGCATTGCATCCACCAAGTTCAACGCCTTGTAGAAGCGATGAATATCAACATTGTATGAACAATGACATCAATTCAATTTCAACGGACAACATATCGGATTATTTGATGGAGACATTGCCCGGATGGCCCGTGGACGAGCTACTCGACCCTTCTTCCTATCCCCATGATTTCTACGAGGTTCGTGATCCGATAACTCTTATATTTCATACACGAACTACAGTAAAATATATCTGGTCAATTTATTTACCGAATAATACTCGTACAAGAGTACCACCAGGGGTGAAGCTAACCTTTTGCAAAGGCAGATGTGTGCCCCCACAAAGTTTTTGAAACTATAATATTGCCCCTGTTAAAAAATAGTACTAGTAATTCATTAGTGCACTTGAGAAAATTGTGTAAGCGCCCTGGTTTTTTTCATTTTCTGACTCCAGGTCTCCACCACCTACCACAGAACCTTTTGAGCATTCTCATAGAATATATCGCTTATCGTCTCATAAATTTTGTGTTGCAGATTAGAGATCATGATCTTGCAAGTGATGTTTTCTTTCCTTCACAATCAAACGATGCATCGATGTGGGTACCTCAAGCTAGCTTCAGTACGAGCTACTCGTACTCCTTCTGACAAATTCGAAACGTGCATTGGTCAAGGAATCAGCCGACACCAAATGTGATGCAAATAAATTAGAAGATGGGGGTGAAAATGAAATCAGTCAGATCGTACGAAGAGATAGAAAGACATTTTTTTGTAAGAGTTCACATGGGATTTTCCAGTTACTTCACAGATGTAGCAGGTTGCCTTTCTTACTTTTTTTTGTTCCTGTGGAGCTCTTTTTATGGCTAGATTGAGTTAAGAGTCTGGTTGCTATTGTTACTCCTATCATCGATCCTTATTGCATCAATGAGTACACGGTACATTTTCCTTTGTTCCTTTATTTGAGGGTGCTATCAGTGTACTCGCTTCTACAAGGGAAGTTTGGAAATAACTACCCATAATTTTACAAAGCTGAATATCTTTCCACTCTACTTCTTTACATGTACTATTTTTTTTATTTTTTTTTTGGGTGAACTTATATGTACTATTTTTGCCTTCCTATAATTTCATTTTCCTAAGAAAAAATTGCATAGAAAAAAGAGCAATCTAGATCTGGTTAATGTATTGAGTGAAAATTATCTCCTTAAATTTTGTTAAAAGTGCAACCGGAAATAAAATTTTGGGGGCAGAGGGATCCCAAAGTAATGCGCTCACATTTTTTTTGCAGACATGTGCAATGATAATATGATGCTCTGTATTCTAAGTTTCTAACACAAGAAAGAACCAAGATCTTAAGATCAAAGACTAGTGAGTACAAAAATATAGATGAACTTGAGCATGATGACCAGTCTATGAAGCAGATGCAACTTCAGTTAACACCAGCAAATAAGTATACTATACGATTGGTGAGAATTGAAGTCTGTTTGATCTACAAAATTGTGAACAAACAATGCAAATATATTTGGGCACCACTACTACACTTGGTAGGTTCAGCACATTTCATCACATTCAGGAGTATCGTTCATCCACAGAGACCATTAGCAAAAGAAACTGCAAATCCAGAATACCTCTTAACTTTAGCTCAAGAGCGACCATACTTCAATCAATATTTTCGGGGGCTGAAAATACTAGCCACTTATCATGAATTAATCTGGACTTGCAATCAACGACTTCGATCATGCTGCAAAAATTATATTCCTGCTGACTAATTTCAGCATTCGCGTAAAGCAAAACTAGCTTGGGTATCCAAAGGGAGAAAAACACTCTAAATAAGAGTCTACACTGTTCTATACAATGCAGTATTATTCATACTGCTAGGGTTTGAGAAACAATGTTGCTTGCAACAACAAAGATTTCAGATGAGAGAAAGCAACTTACAGTTTCTCTTTTCTATTCTTTCTTTCTTCCCGGGGTTAATTTACCCCTGGCTTTTACAGTCTATTGGTAGACAGACAGACCGACACGCATATACCTTTTCAACAGTTACATACACCCTAAACTAATGAAAGAATGGCGCCACGGAGAACTACATGCAGGCAAAATATAATATGGCCCTGCAGACAAAAAGGACAAAAAATTAATTCAAATTTGAGTAGCAAAATCATAACAAAAACTTATTTCCCTACAAGACAAGTGCCAATGTCCGCCTTGTTTTGGCATAACCGCTTTTGTTTTAAACAATAGAACAATAAAAAGAGCAAATGTCCTAATCACAAACATAGACCTGGCAACACAACACGGCGGTAACATGACGGATGGTAAACAATTACAGATCATATTAGGAATGGTATATCAAAACTAAGAACATGTGCAAATCAGCCGAGAGTAATCAAGCACTGCTAAGTGCTAACTGCTAAGTCAATACTCTTAATGTGAAAAAGTCAGCATCCTGTAATTCATGGTGTCAAAGGGCTGGGCTGGCATGGGGGCCGGGCTTTTGGGGGAGGAAGGTGATCCGAACCAGTTAGGGGTTAAAAGTCCTTGGGTTCGGGGCCGGGAGGGATATTGGAGGGGGGCAGGCTAGCCCGGAGAGGACCGTCGAGGGGAGGGGGCCAGGACGGGCTTTTGGTGGAGGAATGCGACCCTGACTGGTTTCAGGGCAGGGCTGCTTCGCAGCGGGCCGGTCCAGGGCCTAGGATGGGAGGGGGCGGTCCGGTGGTCTGGGGGGCGGGCTGGGCCAGTTTTGGCCGCGGGCCGACCCTATTGCCACCTTGACCTGTAATGCCAGTTACTGGATGTAACAATGATGATATTTACAATAGAGCGAAATCTGTAAAACGAGTTAACGCGTGTTCTCATGTGTGTAAGTAGTACTCAACTCAAAATCATTTTAAGCTGATATGCTGTGTGAGAGGTGTCCTACACCAGTCAGGAAATGTATGCAAACTATCTATTGATGAAGCAATAACTTAAAGATCTATACCAAACAGGTTATTCACCTCATATGAAGAAAGCAATCAGATAAATTACCTGATGATGGTTCCAGTGGGACGAAACACCGTCACGAGTTGAAAACAAAAATCCTATCTGCAATCTTCGTCCTACAAATCGGACACTCAACACAAGCAAGCGAACAAGATTTACATACTGCAAAAGAAACAAGAAAACATTACTTTGAATGACAGTTTTAAGTTTTAATGAAGTTAGAAGCTGAAAGGTCCAAGTTGCTTACAACAGAAATGACGGCAAGGCAGAAGCATTGCAGCTGTTGGTGTCTCATAACATATTTTACATGCATGAGAATTATCACCATTTCCCAAGGCCTTGAGTTCTTTATCTTTCATCTCTTGCATTCGGGCCTGAACAGATTAACAGCATATTCAGAAACAACAGAACTTTCTCAAGGGAAGAGGCGAAGAAACCCACATCATTAACAAGGGTACTAAGAACTTCAACTATTGTACTTTTTAACATTTATTGATCACTCATAAAACTACAGAAGAAGCATGTAAGAGTCAAAATATATGTAATCAGTAAAAGTCATTGACTTCATTTTTTGCCATGCTTCCTTCGCTGTTGGAGAGCACGAGAGAAACAAAACTCTGAAGATGGTAAAAGAGTTGTGAAAAAGATAAAGAAAACAGAAACGGACAGGTGGACGTACAAAAACGATGGATAACTTCGACAAATAATAATTCCTATAGAGAACCTCACAACAAACAGTAAAGTTAATTAAGATTTGGCAAAAAGGAGGGAATTGAGACTACATGAATGTTATTTAACTGTAATTCAATGAAATTTATGAGCTTTCTCTCAACGATCTGGTCAGAAAGTAGGTTTCCTGTCTGCATGGTTTTACGGATGAGGGGTTGGACCGTCGGAGCACCATGATCAATGAGAATTAATTCCAAGCATCGGTTTTTCAATCTGGGCGATGAAGTAGAGAGACAGGACCTTAACAGCAAAAAAGAGCGGTGCCAGAATCTAAAAGTGAAGTGCGGGTATTCCTTTAATGGCAGGGTAGTGCAAATTAGGTAGCCTAAAACACTGACAAATAAGAATTTAGAACAGTGGAAGTTGATAGTGGGTCACGGTGCCTGCGAACGATGTCAATCTGTGGGGCTCACCCCATCTGATTTCTACAATCACCAAACACACCATCACAATTCATTTCACAGATTAGTCAACACCTAATGGGAATTAGAGAGATTTGTTAGGTTAAAACTTAAAGTAGACGTGTAAGTTGGGAGAGCCGAACACACAGATATTAGGGGATGGAGGGAGGGTAATCTTTGAAGAATAGAACACAAACAGTGGCTGGACAAAAATGCTGGTATATATCCACCAAGACCTAACTCTTCGACTGCTGGTCTGCACAAACCCTCTCCGGCCCAAAAACCAAGCATCCCCAGGGGAAGATCCTGGAACACCATATACATGACTAGTCGGGCTAAAACCAGATACAGAACATGCAAGACAGTCAACGTGTAATGTTATGAGTGTGTTAGAGAGAGAGAGAGAGAGAGAGAGAGAGAGAGACCTTCAAACGGACAACGAGTGATTCTTCTTTGGGACCATCCTGAGCTAATTTGGTATCGTCAGCAACCTGCCTCTCTTTGAGGACAATATCCTTGTTTCCAACATAATCATTGGGAGGTACATCAGCAGAGTTTATCCTGTCACTATGTCTCTCATTCGTGCCCAACTCTGGGACAGGTCCTCCCTCTTTCTTTAACTGTGCAACAAGTACCCACATGTTAGCTAAATCATTTTCCAGAGCTTCCTCTCTTCTCTTTCCTTCTTCAACTTTTTTTCTAAACTCATCCTCTATGAACTGCTTCTCCACCAAGGCAGCCTCAAGGACAGATTCTCGCTGTTTCCTTGCTTGCAGCTCTATTTTAAAATCATTAGGGTCAAGATCCCATGCGCCAATTTCATCATAGGTCATTCCTGAAACATCGTTAGCTCGGCTGGAGAGCCGACCTTTCCTTCCAGGCTTCGTGCTGTCGCTATATTTCCGGTTGCCCCCATTACCAGGTTGTAAAGCACTGCCTCTTGTATGTATAGCCTCTCGAGCAGCCAGTACCTCTTTCTCCAGCTTTGCATTTTGGAGTGACAATTTTGTGACTTCAGCAGCCAAATTCTTCAACTCGACTGCAGCAGCAGAGGCCAGTTCCTTTGCATAAGAAGCTTCTTCAGAAAACTTCTGATTTTGCACACGTAGACCACTGTTCTCCTCTAAAATATGCATCTTCTCTACCTTCAGTTTCTCATTATTAATTTCCTGCTCGGAGGAACAGATACATGTAAGTTAGCCATGCCATCATTCAGCAGTACAAATTAGTTCTAAATGGCAATTCTACCAAAAGAAATGCAATTTGTCACACCAACAATACAGGTGATCTAAGTCATATCAGGAATAAGAACTCTAGCAAAAATCAGCACTCTGGATGGGAAAGAAACATTAAGCTAAAAACCTAATATAAGATCACCATTATCTACACTTGACAGTTCAACATAACGACTGATTACATGCTCAAGGCTACAAGAATGGACTCAGGAAGCAGCCATGTGCCAGGCACCACAAGGACAACGCTAAATATGCGTCGGACATGTTTGTAGCAATTTCTCTTCTACTTCGAAATTGTATTGAACTGGAAACTGCAACACTTGGCCATGTTCCAACTATTCCGATATGTTTTCTACTGTTGACCAGAGATAATTGATTTTAAACATTTTGTAACTGACACAGTTGAATATAGTGTTTAAGGTTACGGAATATAAGATTTTTAATGGTTAAGTGTCCTAGTGTTTTAGACTTTCAGTTGAGGTTTAAGATGAATATATTAATATAATAAAAGAAATGAATCACAAGATTATTATACTTTTTGTTTGTGCCTGCCCTATGATGTCATTGAGTCAGCATAACAAACATCACATGCGTGTCCGTCATGCTTCTGTATGGTAAACCATGCTTGCAGAACCCGAAATTCAATATATATATATATATATATATATATATATATATATAAATCCAGAAACGAACTCCTCGTAATAAAAACACGGAGTAATAGTTTTTGTGTCACAATTGGAAGAAATCCCAAAAACATTTTGTATCTAGTTGAATATACTAGAGGGCAGAGAATGAGGGGGGTGCAACTGGGGTGGGGACTTCGGGTGAGGGGGACTATCAAACTAGGTAAACCAAGCACGTTCTCAATCTCGGGGTTAAGTTCCCTTCCAGGCCACCAAAATTGGCTTCATTTGAAATAGGAAAACCCATTGAGAACCAAGAGAAAGTGACTCTTACAAAGCTTCTGGAATTTGGTCACAACCAATCCTAGGTGTGCCTGGAAAAGCAAAGGAAGAACGAGGTTATATTCTGTGCTATATTCCCTAGACATGCTCTCTATTCGGTCTTCTAGCACTTATCAAGGTTTTTTTCTGGGGAAAACACAATATTCTGACTAGAGATTCATAGAATCAATAGCAACTGGGAAAGACTGATATATTATATGAACATAAATGATATATTGCTACCGAAAGTTGTCTTGCTGATCACTTATTACGACCATGTCCACATGTTACATCCGCAGCCCAACCATTACCTGAGACTGAATTTTCTTTTGCAACTCCACAACATAATCATCAGATGTGCCATGTTCAGAAGGTGATGCCCTGTTATCCCCAGACGAACCCAATTGCCGTTGCAGAATAACTATTTTCTCTTGCAGTTCCTGAATTTCTGCACACTGATGGCAACACAATATGTAGATATTTAAACATGTGGAGCGAGCTGAGCAGGTGTAAAGATAAATGGGAATATTTATTTGGTGAAACTAGATGTATCGCCAAGAGACAAATCAAACACATGATGATTAGGAAATACTGTAACATAATATCTCCAATGGTAGTTGAATCACCTTTTCCTGAAATTGCTCTTGAAGGATGCGATTATCCGCTGATTTTATCTACATAATCAAAAATAAGGTTAGGCTTATGTACAATAGTATATTGTGGATTGTAGGATTTTCCCCATTTTAAAGAGAAAGTAACATATTGCAATTCAATACTGACCTCTAGCTCAAAACTTTTTTCGTTACACTGAGTCATCAACTTCATCATTGTCTGTAACTCCCATAAATAAATGGAGGTAAGATATTTTTCAACTCATAACTAACTACCTCTGAATGCAGATTTGTACAGAAAAGATGCTAGGTAATTAAGTTTACCTGCTGCATTTCGACCAACGAAGCATTAGCAATTGATGCCTCGCCATTCTCAACAATCCGTTGTTCCAGAACCATCATCTGTTTCCGCTTATCTTGGATTTCACGCTCCAAACTCTGAATCTGTTGGAAAAACGTGTTAGAAAATATCCCAACTTTATAATTACATACTTTATAGAAATAACTATTAGTAGAAAAGCAACTAATGACATCGAATCAGAGTGCCAATTCATTTTGATGAATAGAAACTTTTACTTGAGGTCTAGAGCTATCAGGATCATTGACAGATTGCTCTATCAGACGCTTCAAGGTGCTGGTACTGAAAGCAATCTCGCCAGCAAGCATCTTGACTTGCTCAACTAGTAAGTCCATTTGATCTGATGTCATCCCTCCCTGCATTTGCAGATTTATGTAAATATTATCCCATGGCATTGCATCTCTCATTTTATTAGATGATTGCTTGGACTTGCATGTGGTCAAGTTCTCATAAATAAGTTAATAAATACTCATCAGCCTTTTTTACTTGAAATGGAAGGGACGAGGATATTGATCATTACTGGACAACAGATGATGGTCTAACCAACAATCTAATGTATTACTACTGTTATTTATCACAAATAAGAATCAATTTTTCCCTGAAGCATAGGAAGAACTTCTACATTTACTTACTTGAGTTGATTCAGTAATTGTACTCCCAACTGCCGAAAGTTGGTCATTAGATCTACTTGCAGATCTGTTATGAAAATTGTCTGGTCTAATCCCCAGAGAAGGTGTGGAGCTGTTATGAATCTCATTCTCTGTGAGCAATGAACCATTATCTGAAACATCCAGTTTCTGAAACAGCATTAAACACCTTTGTCAAGCTAAGATGTCAAGTCTGACGAATGAAACAATAATTTGAGAGAACCTAAACTCATTGTTTATGATCAGTATGCACAGTGTGTCTCAACAGGCATACAGACTGAGTCCGAAAAGAAATCACGGTAACATTGACAGTGCAACTAAGACAGGTCTCATTATAAGCAAACTTTATGTACAAGCATATTAAAAATAAGACAAAAAGATGGTATAAGCATCTCTTTACAACTCCCATAGCAACAAAAAAGCCAACGAGATAACCCAGGCTAGCGATTGCAACCTCTCATATTTCACAATTACAATTATACTTTCGCATGGTTGCATCAGGAAAGGTAAAATAGAACACGCGAAGGGTTCTGGTATTAAATACAGTGAAGGAAACTATTGCAGACAAGATAAGTGTGGTGGATGATGATGTTATTTCATACATAATCCAAAAACCGACAAAAATAACAACTATCCTTGGAAAAGATTGTAAAAGATACATTCTTCAAAAGGTGGCAAGTGGTCTAGCTTTGGACATTCCAAAGCTAGCAGAGATACAGCCCAGTCAGAAAAGATAGTTCCCACACTGAAAGTAGCAACCTAATAATGTTATGAAGGCCGAACTCATACAGGTTAACAATCCTAGCTGTCAAGGCACACAATTCCGGTGCATGGTCTTCTGAACAAGCCATTTCCCAGTTTAGCCAAAGTCGGCTACAAGGATCAATTTTCTCCACTCCAACCCCAATATTTTAATTCAGGTATAATCCAAGCATAAGATTGTAAATGAAGTATTTAGAGATTTTCGTAAGTATAAATTAGTCACCAAGTAAAAGTAAGAAAAGATAGCTCGAAAATATGTGGGCGTGTGTATGAGTAAGAAGATGGAATATGATACAAGTCAGTAAAATAAATAAAATATATATATATATATAAATATATATATGATAAATCTCTATACATCCTAACCGCATAAAGAAAGGTTCGAAAAATAACATAGGAAAGGGAACTCTCACAGCTTCAGAAATTCCCTTTAAATTTCAGCCCATACGAAATGTTCTTTCATATTTTCGTTCAAATACGATCAAGCTAGAACTGAAGCTTCAAAAAGGCAAAGAAAATTGGTAGAAGAAAAGAAAATAAGACCAGTGCAGGCAGGTTACTTATAGACATAAATAGGAGGAAATATCATACTTCATTCTGGTTTAAACTTCCAGGAACCGAATTCTTTGAAGAAACAAGTATGAGCTTGTTTAGCCTTTGTATTCTACTCATTAGGGCCGCCTTGGCTTCATCCTCTTCCTCCAGTCGTGACTGCATTTTGACTTGCCCTTCTTCCAACTATTTACATCAAGAACAGAAGTTCAAAATCACACGGAAACCTAACAGTCTGAAGGATCAGAAGTTTGCAGAGAGAGAAAATGAACCATATAGATATACTCCACATTTGAACCAAAGATTTGGAACAAGATGGTCACGGGTCCAATAGTTTTAAAGGAGAAGAGAAAATTGAAAAAGAACCTTTTGTTTCAAGGTCAGAAGCTCCTCGTGATTGACACCGACAATCATGCCCCTCTTAAGCTGGTCAAGTTCTTCCTTAAGGACTGATATTTCTCTTTGATACTTTTTGATTAAAGATTTCTCATCAATGATCTGGCAAGAAACATATGATACATATTCGAGTTAAAATCTACATTAAATCCTTGATATAGCATAAACTACATTGGGGTATAGCACTCCGACTACCTTATTACGTGATGCATAAATCTCAACGCGTTTTGCTCTGCTAGCAAATTTCAGTGTATTGTGAGTTTCTTCCATATTACTTGATGCAGGGGTGACTGTGCATATTAGCTGGGGGAGAACAAATACAGAAAGGTAAGAATCGTGCATAAGTATTACAATTTATGATTTATGTACAAATAGCTAAATAGAACTACTGCTTCTAAAACTGACCGCAACATGACCATGGCCGCTCAGAGAAGATTGGAGGAGACGGGTAAGTTTAGAGTCTCGATAAGGAACATGAGATGATTTCCCCTCACTTAGTTTTCCAATTACCTTCAGAACAAATCAAACTATTTTCGTGAGACAAACAAGGATCTGGTAGCAGCTGTACTAATGAGATACTGACAAACAATTCTAAATCGATGCTTACTCGCACAATTATCTGTACTTACAGTTCCAAGAGTTAGGAGACTTTTGTTTATGTATGATCCCTCTTTTCTCCGTAGTCCTGTTGTTTCAGTTTTCGAGCTCTCGGATCCAGCAAGATCAATCAAATTCTACAACACATAAACAAGGAGAGACAGTGAGAAAGTAACAAATCAGAATTGAATAACATAGACGCAAGAGAAATGTACAGCATACTACTCATACAAGTTGAGAGAAGACAACTCCGTCATATTCATCACCATGAGCACTGCTTTCAATCATCTGTAGAACATGTGGATCTGTTAAAAGTTTGGTTCATGAGGGAGGCAGCAAGTCGGAAATGATTGGGTAAAATACAGAAGTTGAATTTCACATCCCAGGGAGCAGTAATTACATGAATAAAAACCAGATACATGTATAAATATCAGATAGGCCAATTCAGTGGACCATGTAGCAATAAAGGCACAATCATGATAGTTAAGTGTATAATATTCCCGTCTACAGCTTATTATTTTCGGCTTATTACTATACCCTAGTAAAGCATAAAAGAAGTGGGCACATTAGTTTCAGAAATAATTTGAAGAGTTTGAATGGTATCACAAGCATAACTTTTTACGATTATAATCTATCTAAGAACATAGAAGACATACCAGAGTGAATATTGTATGACTGCGGCTACTGAATAAATTGAAATTATTCGAACCAACATGACGATGCTCTGCAGGCAAAAACATTCAAATCGAGATCAACACTTCCCAATTAACAGTATAAAACCAATACATAGTGAATTCAAGAAGATCAAAAGAAGGTAAAAGAAACTAGAAGGTGTGTTTATATACCTTCTCCAGCAGCAATGAAGGAAAGAACATGTCCTGGTGACAAAACAACTTCTTCCTTTATTCCCTCAACATATGTACCCTGCAAGCGTAATGCCAACAAATCTAATACTGAATAAGGTAACATAGCATATTAATGAAACTTTGTACAAGCTGAAATTCATTATCAGGCACTGAACATTCCAAAATACCACTTTGTGCCCTCTCTTTCTCCCCCTACTGACTTTTCCACTCGTAGTTGGGTCACTTTGACCCAGCGATTTGGATGGCAAAACGATGTAATTTTTAGATGATTTTTCCATGGTATTGTAGAGTAACTCTTATTCTACAACACCATGAAAGAATTGTCAAAAAATTGATTCGTTTTGCTATCCAAATCACCAAGTCAAAGTGACCCAGTGAATAGTGGTAAAAGTCAAAAGGGGGAGAAAGAGAAGGAACTGAGCGGTAAGACAGTAATTTTGAGCAAGAAGTAAAGAATCCTCCTTTGACCAACTACAAGCTCACACCCGCAAGAATCATACTTCAATCTAGAATCATACTTCAATCTAGTGTTCAAGCTTCTGAACATATGAGGAATCAAAATATTTTACAATAATGTGTTTACCCAGATAGAAAATGATCAACGTAATAAAAAGAAAAATAAAGATTGAAATAACAATATCCTTGACCAGAAACGGAATCAATTACAAAATTCTTAAGCCAAAAGAAAAAGGAAACCTGTGCATCTTCTCTGACTCGCAAATTTTGTCCTGTTGGGTCAAGCAAATCATTTATCACCTGGTCAACAGTAGAAAGAGACGTGGTAAGAATGTTAACTGGCATATAGCATTGCTATCTGTTATCAAATTTCATGATATTGGTCCTCTCCTGACCTCATTGTAGATCTCAAGATATGAGACACGGAGTAAGAACTCCCGGCCTGGTGTCTGAATTAAGACGAAAATCAAGCAAAACCCATAAGCTCGGTTAAAGACAACTTACAAGAAAGAAAATTTTACTACCATGACACTCTTAAGTAAACACATGGATTAATAATAGACTGAGAATAAAGGCAAGAAGTAACTCTCTTGTAGCACTATGTACAGTTATATAACTTCAAATTGCATAACATATCAACTAGAATACAATTGGTTAGTTTGGATGGGGTGGTTTTTAGTTTTTATTACAATATAATCGGAGATGTTTGGATGGTGTAGGTTTTTTTTTTTGGTTTTAGGACAAACCGGTGCCCGGGTTTTGGTGTAACCAGGGCACCGGATTTCTTTTATTCATGTTTTTGCCTCAACCGGTCGACTGGTCATTCATCCGGTGAATGGGTTGGTAAAATGAGGGAAAAAAAATGAGAACTAATAACGGCATGCCACATGTACAAAATGTCAAAAGGAAAATAGAAATGACACCAACTGCATTCATTGATTTCTATTCTACCCGGGTACCGGTTTTAATCCAGTGCTCCAGATTCAATTAGTTTTTTTGGTGTTTGTACCAAAAACATCAGATTAATGTTCTATAAAAAACCAAAAAAACCACGTTATCCAAACTACCTCAATATGAAATATCTGAAAATTATTTATAGAAGGTAGCAGAGATTGGGTACCATTAACTTGAACAATACTAATTTCCACAAAACTTACATCTTGAATCATGGTGAAAACATCCTTTATAGCCAATGGGATTACACCTGGAGAGTTTTGATCTCCCTGAGAACAAACAGTGACTACGTCAAACACAATAGAGGAAAATGCTTATCGAATTTTGTGACTTACCAAGTCTAATCAAATTCACTATATATTGAAAACATGACAAATGTAAATTACTTCTTATAAGCATACAAACTGCAACCAAAAAATAAAATCTGTTTAAGTAAGACGGCTATCAGCCTAGAAAAAACAGTTACATCTTAGCTCACATGCTTCCGTTCGGTTGTCTAAAATCTAACTGATAAAATCTACAGCTGTTGCATTGCTAAATACAACACGGACTACCTAAGGTAATTCAAACAGCAACGTGGAACAAGAAGTACAAACTTATAAATGTTTATGCCTCTTATTTTTACGCGTCTAATTTCATTTCAATTTTGATGACAGTAAAATCAGGAAATAATGTAAGGAAATGCTTAAAATTCAAGGATCGGACTCACATGCATAGTGTGTGTCTTTCCACTACTTGTAACACCGTAAGCAAAGACGGTTCCTGCATCATCAGGAGGAACAAATTAGGTCAAAGGACTGATGCTGACTTCATTTACTAGTTTAATATCAAATGAGTAATAGAAGCAAAGAACTCAAATGCAATAATACAAAAAACACTCAATAAACCAATCCATTTCAAATTGACTATTGTTTTCATCGGTAAACTGAAAGGTTGTGTATTGGCAGTTTCATTCTTAATACTGACTCAAATAGCATTCATTAACTGAATACAACGGCGACCAAATGATGGACAAACGCGGACATTTTAGGGAAGACATACCATTGACACCCTCCATGGCAGCCTTAACGACTGGTCGAGCAGCTACTTCGTAAACTTCCTGGGATGCGGTAGACGGTCCAAATACTTTATCTGTAGTACAAGGCCATGGTAGCCGAAAAGAAAACATGGTTAGCAATATGGAAACTGCAAATAAATTCAGAATTGTTACCAATTTGAACTCAAATCATCCACTTAATATTCTACTGTTCTACAAGTATCAGAGATTATTAGTCAGGATTACAGAAGAAATAGAAATCAAATTGAACAGCATTTCAACCAAAAAAAAAATCAAATTGAACAGTCGAGAATGGAATCGAACCGAATGCGTAAGAAGTGGTCGGATTGTACTCATTTCGCACCATCTTATCCCCATCTGCATACCACGCAATCTCGTCTCCTTTCTGATATTCCCGTTCACTGCAACAAAAACTCCAAATCAAACACATTGCTATAATTCAACCGCACAAGTACGAAAACGAAGAACCAGCAGATCTAGACTAAATTCACCTAGATCTATACCATTACCTCAACGGCCGAAACCGAATGGTCACCGATATGCTATCACCGGCGGATCTCGGCGCGTCAATTGGCTCCAAAAGTAGCTCATCCGCCGCCGGAAAATCAACCGGCGAGCGTCCACCGTAGCCCTTCGGATACGACGAATCGTTCCGGTTCTGACTCGGAGTAGTCATGGATCTGGAACCGTAACCATTCACCGAAGAGGAACACGATCGAGGCATAAGCCGGCCATTCATGAACGACGACGACGAAGAAGAAGCCGACGACGGGAACGGACTCGGACTCGGACTCTTCCGGTGGCCGCCGAACGGTGAATTGCTTCGTCCTCGTGAGGAAGAAGCCGCCATTAACCGATTCAACTCGCCAAAATCGGAAAACGAACTCGACGCAAAAACGAAATCGACGCGAAAACGAGAGTAGACGAAGAAGAAGATGATGAAAATGAAGATGAGAGAGAATCTGTCAGAGAACTCACATGGCGTGAAACTGTAAAGCGATGCTGGATTGTGAATTCGACTTCACGCTTTGAGCAACTGAGACCTAGTGAAAGAGAAGCTGAGTAGAGGAGGAGAGTAGTAATTGTTCCTTCTTCTCTAAGTTGCAGTCTGGTGGTGTGGTGAGTTGGGAAACAGAAAGGAGTGAGAACGATGGAAGGTTTAGAGAGAGAGAGGGGGAGAAATTTGTATTTGTTCCAAGAGCACCAAATCAAATCAGTACCACATGCGGTGCTCTACACCATTCAACAACAGACACATATACTTACTAGAGTTAAACCACTCTCCTTATAAGTTATAAAAAAAAAATCAGAATTTTATGTGGCTATTTTTTCTCTCCCACTCACCCTACTTGCATTGTACTATCTCCGTTCTCTATCTATCTTTACAGTTTGACTTTTTCTCCCGTAACCGGATAACTTTGACCCGGTGATTTGGATAGCATAACGATGATTTTATTAGGTAAATTTTCCATGATGTTGTAGAGTAAAGTTTACTCTACAAATCATACAAAGATTATCAAATTATTGCATTGTTTTACTAATCAAATCCGCGAATCAAAGTGATTCAGTGAATAGTGGTAAAATAAAAACTATAAAAATAGATATAGAATAGAGGAAATAGATGTCGAATTGTGAACAAAGTTGCTCTATAGCACCTAATAACTGCTCAGAGAGAGAGGGTGGATCACAACACAACAAAGAATAATAAAAATTTGATTAAAATATTATGAAAGTTTTGAAATGGGACGATGACGTGGCGGTAGTTGTTGACGTGTGTGGGCGATGGCTGGAGTAAAAAGATCTAGGCGGAGTGTACTCCTACGGTTTTTTTACTGTTTAACTGTTGGAGGGTATTTTTCGAAAACTTCGTAGATTTGAATGAGCGGGAACTACAGTGACCCGCGAATTCACGAAACACAGTAAAAAAACATATCCAGATAGAAACAGTTCACCTTCACCTCTCCCAATAACGCAATTTACCAAAGTAACCCCATTAGTTTTACCACCTGATTTTATGACTAAATAAATACTAACACTAATGTAATCATGTCCAGGAGGATTAGTCATATTACTTTTCTTTCTTTTTTTTCTTAGATCAGATGTGTTAGTCGAAATTCAAACAAAATATAGTTTAAATATTAGTTAATAGAGTTTAGTTGTTCCGTACTAATTTTAATACCTCTTTTATATACAAATAAAATGATGTTTAATAACTTTTACTACATGAGAATAGTTGGTTGAATTTGATTATTTGTATTTAGTACCATTAAAATATTGTAGTACAAAATTACGCAGTATCAAATTATAATTTAATTAACCAAATCAAATAATATTCAGCTAATCAAATACAGTTCAGTTCAATATGACTAATTCATAAATTAAACATGCCAAAACGGATAAGGGAATACTAACACATGGTGGTTGAAGCTTCATATGTCACCAAACCACACAAATGCTTATTTGAGCTATGGTCCAATCCCCAAATGTTTGGGAGCAACGAGAGAATAGAAAAAACACAAGCAACAAAAAATCATGTGTTATAACATGGTTGATGCAAAATGTGGAGTCAAGTTGATCGTGAAATAAAACGTTCAAAAATACAAAACAAATTAGATTATAATCAACGACCTATACCGCAATAATTATGGTAGAATTAGTTTGTAAGACACATAAAATAAACTTACGTGCTTTTAAACAACTAAATTACGATATATCATACAAACAGTTAGTTTTAAAATATATCACTACTATTAATCTAAATTACCATATATTATACAAACAGTTGATTTTAAAATATATCACTACTCTTAAATCGTTTATCTAGTACTTGAGGCAGAAAAATATTCAATATAAAGGTCGAGAATATGTACTAATCATGATTTCTCGTGACTAATCAAAACAATGTTCGAGTCAAATTAGTATATAGTAAACTGTTCCACATTTCTTTGTCTAATCAAGATACTTATCTTTGTATTTAGGTGTAGTCAATGGCATTTGTTAACTAGTTAGAACTTTGTCTATGTCATATTAGTAAATAATAAATAGCCCCACGTTCCGTTGTCCAATAGATATGCTTACGTCTTGTATATCTTTAGATTTAGTAGATGGCATTTCAAAAGGGATGCTATATAATAATGACATAACACACCCAAATGAAAATAATATAGAAAAATTATTAAATCAAACTGCAGCTCCTTTCGTTGTCCAATGGATATATTTATAGAACAATTGACACTTAACTACCTTGCAGTTTGTCAATACTGACATTTTGGTACTCGCAATTTCAAAATAGACACTTAATTACCATGCAGTTTGACATTATTGACACTTTGGTGCACGTAGTTTCAAAATTGACACTTATGTGCACGCAGTATGCAAATTACTAACATCGCGCTCCAATTTTGATGACGGTTTCATTGATGTTAGTTGATTTCCAAGTGATAGTCGACATCGAAATTGGAGCGATATGTCAGTAATTTGCATACTGCGTGCATTTAAGTGTGACTTTTGAAACTGTGTGCACTAAAGTGTCAATAATTTCAAACTGCATGGTAGTTAAGTGTCTATTTTGAAACTGCGAGCACCAAAATGTCAGTATTGTGAAACTGCAAGGTAGTTAAGTGTCAATTGTTCATATTTATATTTGTATGTCTTTACTTGTAGTAAATGGCCTTTTAGTTGGTATCGTACTAGAGTAGAGACAACAATCTGCATCCGAAGCTGAGAGTAAGGTCGGTGCCTCAGCTGAATTGAGGAAATCCATCTGTACCACGGTAAGTTCAATTTTGTGGCAGTAGTCTTCTGTTGTTGGACAAAGAAGAAAAACGTGGTCCGAGTCCTCAACCTCATCCTCACATAATCTGCACTAATTTTTCTGCAGTTGGGAGGATGTTCTTGTAAATCCTCTATATTAAAATATGAACTTTTCTAGGAACCTTGAGGCGCCAAATTTTGAGTACCACATTTGCTCTTGACTTTGATGCGAAACTTAATTGAGATGAAACCCGGGTCGTACAATATCCGCTTCTAACTGTATTTTGTCCCGTATCACTATGGAACAAATACCAGCTATCTTCGAAAATCGATAGTGGGATGACAAGTTTACATATAGTTTCCAAATCTTCGTCCCAGAAGATATGATTAAGCTTTTGTCTATCCCATTTTTCTGTAGTTAATTTATACTCTCTCCGTCCCAACCATTTCTTTAAAGCTGTAATTGGGTATTATATGGGCATAGCGATTTGGTTAGCAAAATACTTGTCGAATTTGATAATTATTGCATGGTCTTTTAGAGTTAACTTTACTTTACAAGACCATGCAAAAACTATCAAATTCTTACCTTATTTTGCTAATCAAATCGCTAGGCCTGTATAATAACCAATTGCTGTTTTATAGAAATGTCTGGGACGTAGAACGTACATATTAGAGAATCTTCTGTCAGAAACCGTGGCTTGAGGAATGTACAACTTAAACGCAAGGGCCTAGGCAGCCATGGGTCTTCACAAATGCAGTATCACAGCCATTACCAATATGTCTTACTAACCCCGATGACAACAAAAATTACCTTTTAACAATATGCGCAACGTTAAAGACGGCAGTATTCCAAACTCTGCTTTAAGGAATGTTTTGTTTTTGTAGTATTCGCCTTTTAGAAATCTTGCAATGAGGTTGTTTGGATATTTAACTAATCTTCAACAATATGTCGCTAGGAGCAATGGATTGAACTCTTGGTAGCATGAACAACTCATGCATCGAATCAAAAAAAAAAAAAAACTCATGCATTGTTTTTTCGTCTGATTGACTCCACCAAAAATACCTCATGTATTGTTCAATTTTTTGACACGTACCCATTTGGTAGCATAAAACAACTCATTACGAAACTGAGAATTACTTGGACAACGCCTTAAACAAAATCTCCTTACCGGCAATAGAAATGTACTTCTCCTTATACTCTTTGACTTTTTGTTGTACCCTATCCAAAATGTAATTAAATGACACACTTTTATTTATGTCAATAGTAGTTGGAAGACCCAAAATATTTATCATGTTGATTTGTTACAGGGACACCACAGGCCAAACTTAGTTGGGTCTTCATCACATCATCTATATTCGTTGAGAAGAGATCCACAAACTTCTGCAAATTCATTTTTTACCATGAAACCATCTCATAATTTGTAATGATTTGTAAGTTCCTCAATACTGTACAAATCAGCCTTCTTAAAAGAGACCCACAAATGTTCAAGGATAACTTTTTTAAACCGTAAATGTATAGATGCGGTTAGGCCTCCAAGATATTGTGGCGGCTCGAAAAAGTCAAACCCTTCATACTTTGATTCAAGGAATGTTGAAGAATTCTTGCATTGTTGTAGTTTCGATTCAAGTAAATTTCAAAACTTCATACAAATAGAATATGAGCAACTAAGTAGACACCATGTAATAACAATAATAATAACAACAACAACAACAACAACAACAATAATAATAATAATAATGATAATAATAATAATAATAAACCACACTCGAACTATGGGGAAAATACACTTTGGTCCCCCCAACCTTTGGATAAAGACATTTTGGTGTCTTCCAAACGGAAAATTAATGGACATAAACCACCATTCTGTTATGTTCAGTCTGTGATATATATATATATATATTAGCATTTTTTGGGACTACTTTACCCTAATTCGAATAAAAGTCTATTATGTCCCTAGCCAACTAACAAAATTACACCACTCACCGTCAATCCTAATTTGAGAAGAAAAAAGAAGAAGAAATTGACACCAAGAACGCCAAGGACACCACAATTATCAATTTACTTACCTCCTTATGTTACCCAATATCATCTTATACAAACCATAAATCATCACAAAAGAATTGAATATTGTATAAAAATATGAAGATTAATCCCCACAAGTCTGAACAAACGTGCAAGAAAGACAGGACACATAAAGAATACTGGATGCAGTACTATCAACCAACCCCAAAGCTATATTATTTTTCTACATAGCCAAAAGCGTAAAAACTCAATGGATTATAGTCTAATTTACAGGAGTCCCATTATACTTTCAGTCTAATTAAATCATTTCTTGAATTGACTCGTCTTAAGATTGGACTTTTGAGATAACGAGTAAGGGATTTAACAACAATTAACATGTTTCAACAACAATCTATGGATGCAATTAGAATCTAAACTAGCATAGATAAACCAAATATTAATAGCACAATTTATTAAATCTCTTTACTTTGCAATGTTAAATTTTGCTTCTAAACCATAATTACGAGAACCCAACAAATAAGGCAAATTTATAAAAAAAAATAGGAGAGAGTGGACAGCACAAAAAGAAAAATATTAAAATTTCGGGCTCACTTCTCCAACTTAGGCCCAATAAGCAACCTTAGTGTTACTACTTGACAATCACTAAGCCCACAAAAGTAACCCAACATGTTATGGTCAGAGCCCTATAGAATCATGCCCACCTAAAGTACATTTAAAGCCCGTTTGCAGACATCGAATAAAATTGTAACGCTACAAAAAGACCTGCATAAATGTATCATTCAATGCGAAGCTGCACGAAGTTGGTGTTAGTTGATGGTTGTGTATCACACCTGGAAACATCAATCTCGATAGAAAACGAGAAGTACCAAATCAACTTCAGAGAGAGAATTCATAAGAATTTCGAAGAGCTGAAGACTGAAAAATAACACGATTGATCTAAAAGAATCTTGGTACAAAGCTAAGAACTCTAGCCTAACCTTAAAGGGAGAGGGCACAAACTCGAGCTAATGGACGACCTAATAAGCTCATTTTCTAACGAGACTTCTATACTTATGAATCAGGTTCGAGTCTGAGATTCAACCCGGCCCTCCCATACATAAAATTCAATTGTAACCCAATATGCACAGGGCAGAGTCAGGAATTCGTTACAATGGGACTAAATTAAAATAATCATAAAATAAGGATAACATATAAATTTTATAATATCAAGTGGAGGCTATAATATAATTATTTTGGGTGCCAAATTAAAAAATAATAAACTAAATAAGGGTAAAAACAAATTTTATACGAGTTGAGTGCAGGCTATAGCCCCACTAGTCATATGCTGCATCCGCTCTTTTAACACACATGCACCTCTCCCAAAATAGTATGTCCCTCTCTCTCATCCACCACCACCAATAACTCTTTTCACTGCCAATTAATTTTGGCGTAAATAAAAATATGTTGTACAACAAACTCTTTTCATTCCAAATTTGACATTTGCCTAATAAGTTCAAAACTTAGGTGAATTGATGAACTGGTCCATCGACCTTTCAAATGGAAACCTGTTAACTTATGTTTGCTTATAAATCTACAGAAGTTTGCACGGTAGTATACCGAGAGCATATGTTTACTACTTTATTCAATAGACACTCGAAACGTAGTGATTGACGTTCTCCACTCAACAAACATAGAATTCTCCCCCTTGGAGAGGGCACAAACATTACAAATGTCCCCTATATTTTGATTAAATGATGATTTCAGCCCTTGCAGTTTGGAAAAGGACACTTTCAACCCTTCAGTGTACCTAACTTCAAGTACTTTACAACCCAAACTGTAACCCCATTAGTTTGAATGCGAGATCCGCAACTAAAAATATCTTTGGAAGTGAATTTACCCCCATATAATATAAAACGTCTATTATACCCTTGGTTAACCCTCATATTTTGCATGATGTCAGATGGAAATTTGTCCTAAAAACTATTTTTAGCGATATACCACAACTTAAGACCACCGTCATCACAGTAAAATGTATTAGTTATTTGAAATTCGGCACACTAAAGGGGTAAAAATATCATTTTCCAAATTAGAAGGGGGTGAAACGTTAAAGTGTCCTTCAATCAAAGAGGGGGTGAAAGTGTCTTTTACCCATTTTCGTGAAGACTAAAAAGAGTCAAGAATGAGACAACAAGAAATTTGAAAAAATGGGACAAATTGTCAATTGCGATGGCCAAACAGTTCCTTACGGAAACACACAAATGAAGTCCACGCATTCCACGCACTCTCCGTCAGTCAGAGAGAGTCGAACTAACAAATCGCCGTTTGCATCCCACACCCCATTTTCAATACTACCGGCTTCTTCTACTAATATAAAAGTCCCTTTCTATTTACTACTAATACCCAAACCACATTTTCCCACTTCGAAATCGACGAAACCAGATTCTCCATTTTCGTCTCCAGACGCCATCTGAGACGCAATCAGGTATCAATCGCAGTCTCAATATCTGAATTATTTCGTCTCTTCTTGATCGATTGTTCACAGTTGATGTGTTAGATCTGTTGTTTGTGATGAGAAGGAATGGGGACATTGGGGGCGATATTGAAGCATCCGGACGATTTCTACCCGTTGGTGAAGCTGAAATTGGCTGCGAGGCAAGCGGAGAAGCAGATTCCTCCGCAGCCACACTGGGGCTTCTGTTACAGTATGCTTCTCAAGGTCTCTCGTAGCTTCGCTCTCGTTATTCAGCAGCTCGGTCCTCAGCTTCGTGACGCTGTAAGTCCCGATCTCGCTTCGCATGCAGATCCGAATTTGAATTTGAATCTGAATCCGAATAAGATCATTTGCCAAAATTTGTTCGAATTCTTTCCAGCTGATGAAAGCAATAATGTGATTTATAGGTAGTTTTGTAAGGGAATTAGGTAGTAGAGAATAATAGCATAATTATAGTGATAGCGTAATTATTGTGATATCTACATTAGTTTGGATCAATAATAACATAACATTAAGCAATGTTCCGACTGCTTAAACATACTATTGGATCAAAATTATATTTGTGGATGAGTTTTGCATGCTGATATCTACATAATAAGCTGCTATGCTACGGGGAATAAGTCTTCCCTCAAAAAGGGACATGTGGAAAAGCTTGTCCTCATCTACATAATAAGGTGTTATGGGGAATAATCCATCCCTAAAATGTGACATATTGAATAGCTTATCCCTACCATATCCTAACAACCAAATACTTCATAATAAGACAATCTCAGTCCCTAAAAGTGTGATTTGCGTATTTATGGAAAGGGATTTTATAATCTACATAATAAGCTGCTATGGGAATAAGTTATCCCCCAAAATGTGACATGTGGAATAGCTTATCCTCATCTACATAATAAGGTGCTATGGGGAATAATCCATCCCTAAAATGTGACATATTGAATAGCTTATCCCTACCATATCCTAAGAACCGAATACTTCATAATAAGACAATCTCAGCCATTCAAACTTAGGGAGTTATCATACTTTTTTTGTGGTTGGGATATGCGCTAGTTGGTAAACAACAGCCGTTCCTCGTCGAGGCACTGACCATGAGAGTATTGTTTTGAGTCCATCTTATGTAGATGGTTTACTTACCAGTTCCAGCTCTCATAATCAAGGTGGATTACATAGGTGTCAGAATATGTTATTGCTATTATTAATTACATGTTTATTAAATCAATAGGTCTCGATAGCAATGATATTGCATGTGTGGCTTTTGTAGAAGTGAGTGTAAAACCAGGTTTGTAGTTTGGACAAATAACCAATATCCAGTTTTTGTTTGCTTCTGACATGTTGCTTTAGGGACGGATAACCAGAGATGATTTTATCAAATAGATGGGATGTAGATTAGTTGGTTATTCGAGTTTTTCTGGTATTCTTTCAATCTGTTCGTTTTAATATAGAGAAAAGAGAATAAAAAACTATGCCATCCTTTTGAATTCTCCCCGTATTCTTCTTCTTTTTCCGTCTCTCATTCTTTCCCCAATATAGATCCTTTTACTTTCACATGTGTTGTGGAACAATAAATTCAATTGCAGAAACATATTACCTAGTACCTATGTACTAGGTTCCTTCAGTAAGAGGACCATGGGGCTTCTTATTAGGCATATTTTCTTGGTAAATAGAGATAGATAATCTCATGGCTGCCTAAAGGTTCTCGGACCTTGATGGACCAGAACTACATCTCTTGAGGTGCCATATCTTGTGAGAAAATATACACAGTAGTGGTAAATGTATGAGGCCACACAAAATGTTAAGTTCCAACATAAAGTCGACATGTGTGCTGTCATAAATGCACAGTTGTCGTCTTTTCACTGGGAAGTTTCCTGGTTTAACTAGTTACTTGTTTCACTTTCTTGCAGGTATGCGTTTTTTATTTAGTCCTTCGAGCCCTTGACACTGTTGGTATGCTCTTTGCTTCTATATTACAACCTAAACCTTGTCATTCTGTTACAAATTATTCACCATGCATTATCATCCTGTTAATACTTAACACCAGATTAATATGCTGATTCAGCTCCTCTCGACATGCGTAACATTTTTCCAAAGACCAAAATGTTCTTTTGGTCATTAGATTTACTTAATCTAGATACCTTTTTATTTGATCCTCCCCTTTTCTGCCTCCATGCCAAGATATTGGTCTCTTTCGGAAAATCCATCTATTTAAGGAGACCTATTGTTATTGTACCAAATTCAACCTCCGTAATTCAACTTCATGATTTTCCCCATATTCTCTGTTTTTGAGGAATAGGAAAATAATCATTCAGTTTAGAAAGACGTATCTTTTTTGTGACATACAAAGTCTAAGAGACCTATGAAACGCTAGGAGGAACTAGTAAGTATTTGCAGATATGTTCCACTTTACCCAATTCGACCATTTTAACTCATTCAGTTTGTTTTCTGTGTAACTGTAGAGGATGATACAAGCATACCAACTGAGGTTAAAGTACCTATTCTGATAGCTTTTCACCGCCATATATATGATCGCGACTGGAAATTTTCATGTGAGTTACACTTTGCTCCTTTTGTTTTGTTACTTCAATTACAATTTTCATGCTTCCTGATAATCACTTTATAATATTGTTAATTGCGATATTTTCAAGAATGAAATCGGCCTCTCTTTTGTGTATGCCAAAACATATAAACCTTGTTTTGAGTACTGCCAATAATTTAATTTATTGTTGGATTAGTTTGGAACTGTATCTCAGAGGGCATTTGATGCAATACCAGGTGAGCTGGTAGTTACCATACTACCTCTGAAAACTAATTCACACACGGTATGTGCAGTTGTAAAGTTGCGAGCCTCTCTCATGGAGGAGGTTGTATTTGACTGATTACCTTGTTATTGTAGTTTCGTGAACTTACAATTCACAAGTTTATTTCCCAGGTGTAGTCTTGCGAGGACTCAATGCTACTTTTATTTACGAGACGCAAGGAAGTTAATGTCAATATATTTATTCTTGTTATAGAATGCCTAATTTGCCTGTTGATCTGTTTAGGTGGTACAAAGCACTACAAGGTGCTCATGGACGAGTTCCATCATGTTTCAACTGCATTTCTGGAGCTGGAAAGAGGGTCAGAGACTTTCTCCGTTCTTCTTTTGGTTCTAGAAATTGTTCATCTTTTAGAGCTTGACTGCTCATGTTACTTGTCATTTTATATGTTTGAGAGGGTACTTACAAGTTTACAACTTATGATTCCCCAGTTATCAGGAGGCCATTGAGGATATTACTATGAGAATGGGTGCTGGAATGGCAAAATTTATTTTGAAGGAGGTCTGTAGTACTAAGTATGCTGAAGAGAATTGATAAATAGTTGTCTTGATTTCTATAACCTGCCTACTGAAGTGCCCAACTTTTGCAATATGCTGAATAGTTGAAATCCAGATCTTATGATTTCGATTGAAGTGAAAATGTTCAACAACTGACCTGAAAACATTATTTTGCAGGTTGAAACAAATGATGATTACGATGAATATTGTCACTATGTAGCAGGACTTGTGGGGTTAGGGTTATCAAAGCTTTTCCATGCTTCTGGGTCAGAAGATTTGGCCCCAGATTCTCTCTCCAACTCTATGGGTTTATTTCTTCAGGTTCTTTCTCTTTTTATCTACATTGCGAGTACTTATCCTCCTTTTGTTGTATGTATCAATGTCTGAGAGATTTTATTTCTCACATGTGATAAAACCACAGAAAACAAACATCATCAGGGATTATCTGGAGGATATAAACGAGATACCAAAGTGTCGTATGTTCTGGCCTCGTGAGATTTGGAGTAAATATGTAACCAAACTTGAGGTTAGTCTAGTTAACGTGGTTGTTCATTGTTGTTTAGTGTTCTATTTTCTTTCCAGACCTTCATTGATCAGCGGTTGGCATCTGCCTTACTTATTAAATGCCAGTAGTGGTGCTTTCGTATGGAGCAATGTTTAGGAGTTTGTTGCTCCGTGATTGACATCCGATGATATGTTGTTCTTCAGGACTTGAAATATGAGGAGAACTCCACCAAAGCTGTGCAATGCTTAAATGACATGGTTACTAACGCATTATTACATGTCGAGGACTGTCTGACATACATGTCTAATTTGCGCGATCTATCGAACTTCAGATTCTGTGCCATACCTCAGGTATATATCTTTGATGTTTCTGATCTGCGCATTCTTTTGAAAAGAATTTTATGGCATGTTTCAGTTTCTGAGTCATTTTCAACAGACATCTTTTCTCTAGTAAGCTAAGAAGTTGATTGGTGTACGCTTGGTCAAGTCTATTTAAATTTCTTCCATCTTTTCTAGTTTTCTCATTCCTCGTTAATTTTCTCGATTTGTTGATGCTTGATGGATACTTCGTTAAGAAAAATATTAAATCATGCTGGAAATAGGAGTCTGAATAATTCTACATCATTTGGTAAAGTGAAGCTCCTTGTCTGGACATTCTTTTTATTTCTGACGCACTACTCTTGCTAGATCATGGCAATTGGGACCTTAGCTTTATGTTACAACAACGTTGAAGTCTTCAGAGGTGTGGTAAAAATGAGGCGTGGTAAGAATCACTTCCCTTCACATCTCTTTGCTGCATAACCAGTACCCCATCACAAACTGGAATACACTTGTTCAACTCCTCATTTGTTTCTTGCAATCATCCGCAAATGGAACTTCCTGCGGCAACAGACATGTGCTTTCTTAGTTTTCACTTTATAGCATAGAGCCATGAACGGAACCGAAGTCACCGAACATTCTCAAATCTTATTGGATGTTAAGTTACCAGTTACCACCCTACGTGTGTGTTGTCACTCCTCACCTGATCTGCTAATGCAAGCACATTCTGACTTTTACTGTTTGTTTTGTGGTTCTTTTTGCTAGGTCTGACTGCAAAGGTTATTGACCGGACAAAGACAATGGCAGATGTTTATGGTGCTTTCTTCGACTTTTCTAGTATGCTTAAGTCAAAGGTAGGGTGCTTGATGATTCTTAAACATGTCGGAGATCATGCAGGGAATCTGGAACTTGATTATTTTTACTAAATAGAAACTTGACGTGTTTTATACTATAATTAGGTTGAGGATAGTGATCCCAATGCTAAAAAGACATTGAGTAGGATAGAAGCCATTCAGAGAGCATGCAGAGAATCTGGAACTTTAGACAAAAGGTACGTCGTCCAACTCTCTCTCTGGTATGCTTAACGCGGATAACATGGTTCTTCAGTTAGTAGTACTAAGTTGTTGATCTAAATTCAACCAGGAGATCTTACCTAGTCAAGACCGGGTCAAGAAACAACTCTGCTCTCGTGAGTTCTTTTTACTGCTAGTATATAGGATCTCCTTATTTTCTTGTATTCTTTTTCTTTGGACTTTCACATTATTCCCTGACCGAAAAAATCTAATTTGAATGCAGATTTTTGTATTCTTTATCGTACTTGCTATTCTCTTCGCATATCTCTCTGCAAACCAATCAAGTAATATCTGTAAGTACACACAAAGAGAATGGATATGGCTTGTGGTAAAAGTGAGATTCACTGGTGGAAAAGATAACATATCTTCATAAATGTTTGTTTTGCAGGATGCTGCTGTCATGTGTGACCACGAGGCTCATAAGCTGCAAAGGCACACACTTTGGTCGATTGAAGATGAATTTCTATTTCAGTATTATAGTCTGGTTTCTGCTGAAAGTGAGTCTTTATGGGCTTTGAGCTATAAACTTGAAACACCGGTGCACCAAGCAGAAGCAATTTGTGTATTAATCTGTTTTGTTTTTATTTATTTGTTGGAACGGCTGGAGGGAAATTTTCCTGAAGTTAGCGTAATGCTAGAAATTTAGAATTATATTGTGTGTTCTGTGTCTATACTGGAAATCTGAATATAACTAGATGATGAATGATTGTGACAAGGTTATTGCTGAAGTCTTAAAACTTGATTTACTCTGATGTTCTTTTGAGATATAGTTAGTTTGGAATGAAGGTTTTTGCCGGGAAAAAAAAAAGATAGAAGCAGATAGCAGCTACCTGAATGCAGCCTTCTAGGATGAAATAGTAACAAATTAGTACTATTCACCGGGTCACTTTGACCCAGCGATTATGTTAGCAAAGCGATGCAAGAATTTGGTAATATTTTCATAAGATTACCAAATCACCATGTGAAAGTGACCGACTTCCTTAAAGTCAAAGTGAGAATGATTCAGGAGAAACAGACTGCTCTAACATAAAGTCGAACAAACTCAGACATCATAATGTCTGATGACAAGAAAGAAACTTATTCAAGTACAACAAACAATCAGAGTATACAACAGAAAGTTGATCAAACGTTTGCAGCAGGAGGAGGAAATGGTGGGGGGTTGATTTTCTTCTTCATTATGTTAATGTTGCGGTCTTTGCACATAGCTTCTAGCGGTATGAGCTTCGGCATGACTATCCCGTCTCCTTCATTGAGATCGACCGCCTTCTCGTCTACCCTCTTCCACTCAAAGCACTGAATCAATGATCCTAAAGCAAGTCCGACTGCGCGATGGGCGAACCCTGCCCCGGGGCAAGCCCTTCTGCCTAACCCAAATGCTATCAATTTCCGTTCCATTTCCTCCCCATCAGTACCTTCAAACCTCTCGGGTTTAAATGATGTTGGGTCATCCCATATGTTAGGATCTCTATGTATAGCCCACACGTTCACCAATAAAATTGTATTCCTTGGGACATCATACCCGGATATTTTGCAGTTATCGGATGACATATGAGGCAGCAGCAGTGGCCCAGCAGGAAATAGTCGTAGAGTCTCGGATATGATAGCTTCAAGGTACTTCAGTTTTGGAAGATCACTTTCTTCAACTAAGCGGTCTTGGCCCACATGGGTATCTAGCTCGGCTTGAGCCTTCTTTAACATCTCCGGGTGGTTTAGTAGATTAGACATTGCCCACTCCATTGTCACAGATGTTGAGTCTGCTCCAGCAAGTATCGTAACCTAAGAAGAGATAAGATGAAGAAGACAGAGTTAATCAGGTTAGCATTCTTATTCCTGTAGGGCATGTAGAGAAGTCTTATGTTCGAACTTTGGGATAACAAAATGGATGTCTATGCTTTGAGGCGTATAGAGATCTTGAGTTCGAACTTTGGAGGTAATACAAGGGTTGTCTAATGGCCTTATCAACTACGACTCTGTCCGTTGGAGTTTTCTCACACTAGTTTACCTGGCTAGTGTGGTTTGTATGCTATTGCACCAGCGTAGGTTTTTTTTCCAAAACTGCACACCCGAAGGGTTGCGGCTGCAAATGGGATGGCAATATGGTCCGATCCGATCCAATTTAAAATAGATCTGATCTGGATCCGGAGAGCCAGACCCGGTCAAATTTGGATATGAGGGAAGATCTACCGGATCCGACACGATCCGATCTGACGTATATGTGTGCTTTATAAATATACCCCTATTACCTCTCCACTTATATTTTTTTTTGAGAAATTATTTAGTCCTCTACCGGATTAGAACCCGGGACCTCATGCAGAGGCTTCCAACGCTCTACCACTTGAGCTACCGCCCTAGCTGCTCCCCACTTACATTTTCAAGAAGATTACAATAGTAACTCCAACCTACAAAGCTCTTTCTATTGTGTTTTAGGCTTCAGAACTTACAAACATGCATTAGCATATGAAATAGTGTTTATTTTTTGTGTTAACTTTTCTATTTACTGTAAACCAGAGCCAGGGATCCGATCCGACCACTTACTATGTGGATCTATGAATCGGATTTGGATCAGCTGAATGAAAACCGATCGGATCCGATCCGAATCCGGTGACGATTCGTACGGATCTAGACCGGATTTGGATTCCCATTTCTCATGGTCGGATTTGAATCGGGAAGGGCCTGATTCGATCCGGATCCGACCCGTTACCATACCTAATTGCGAGTCCCACGTCACAAAAAAAGAAAAATGGAGAGAGTTTTTAGAAGACAGCTATAAGAGCATCATCTCCAAGGATAAAGACCAAAATTTTGTACATTTAGTCCTGGATCAAAATTTGGTCATTCATTTTACAGTTTGTTTTTTCCAACAATGGGAACCAAATTTACTCTTCCATCAGTATAATGTTATTTTTTTTATGTATTTACCATCGCACAATTATATCATACACAATATTTATAGCAAAATAAATAAATTTCATCTAAAACATAAACAAGAACGGTGAATTAATTATATAATACTAATAATTAAAATCTTTAGGAAGTCAAAATGATATTATGTTTGACCCATTTTTATCTAGTTAAGAGCTTACTACAAAAATATACAGTTAAAAATGATGAAACTTTGTATTATTCAACTTCCCAATATAACAAAACTCCACAAAAAATGAATAAATCAATTTTCTTTTATTACTTGGTTCAGTCAAGAGTATAGTCTTCAAACTGAACCAAATTTAGTCCAGGTTTTGGTCCAACGTGGAAGCTCCAGTTTTGGTGTTTTGGACAAAATTTGATCCAAAAATGGGATTTGGTCCATCCTGGGAGATGCTCTAAGGAGTCACAAGTCAAGTAAAACATAGATGTTCTTTTATTTATGTTTTTGTAAAGAAAGAAAGATGAACAAATGAACAATAAATCGAGTTAATGATTTATTTAAGGGAACTGCTAAATGTCATTTTTTTTTCTTCACCCTTCAAATTCACCCTTTACGTAGTTATTTTTGATTGGTGATGTAATTATAAAAATTTCTAAAAATAAATAATTATCACAATCATATCTTGACACGTAGGAGGTGAACTTGAAGGGTGAAGAAAAATGACTGAAGCATAGCGGCCCTCTTTATTTAATTACCAGTACAAGACCCTTGATGACGGTGTCGGTGTGGTATTCTGGCTGCGACTCTTGTAAGCGAAGCAGGCGATGGATGACCGTAGTATCCCCCTCGGCGGTGTGATCAAGAGGACGACGGTGCTCATCGACTAGTCCTTGTAGTATAGCATCCATCCTCCGTTGAAGTTTCTCCCCCTTCCCCTTGTAGTCTACCCAGCGCATAAAAGACAAGAAATCCCCTGGATTCGGTTCGTCACGGAGTTTCACTAAGTCGCTCATAAGCTCACGAAACTCCTTTGCCTCTAGTCCTCCTCCTTGGCCATAGTACCGCTTTCCAGCTATCATCCTCAGTAAGATGTTGAAACTGAGGGCAGACAACTCGGATCCCAGATGGACTCTGGCAAATTCTGCGCCGGACGACAGCCCACGGAGCAGGATGTCGATCTCTTCTCGGCGCTGGCTGGCTGAGCTGTTGAGGCGACTGGTGGAAAACATTTCCAGCGCCATGGTGCGCCGGAGATCTCGCCAGTGTTCGCCGTAGGCAGCTGTGGCGACGGTGGTGTTGTCATAGGCGAGGTACTTGCCGTTGAGGAGCTGGGGACGATTAGCGAGAACAATGTCGTTGGTGGTGAAGCATTCCTTTACAGCGGATGGCGAGGATACCACCACGACTAGGCGGGAGCCAAACCGGAGGGAGTAGACAGGCCCGAGTTTTTGAGAGATTTGCTGGAGGGTTCGGTGGACAGGGCGTTTGAGGAGGTGGAGGTGACCGATCACCGGGATGCCCCGTGGGCTGGGAGGGAGGTTTCCAGCGCTGCGGCGTGATCTTATTCTGAGAGCAGCTAAGATCGAGAAGAAGACGGGAATCCATACAAATGTGTACTGGAAACTAAGCATCTCCATCGTGCACTGGAAATTAACTAGCTACGGGCTCGGATTCATAGTGTTCCAAACATAATATGATTAACATTTATACTACTATTACTACTCTGTGTGTACTGATATGTGGCCCTGTTCCAAACTTCCATGCTCCATTAACATTTATACTACTATTACTACTCTGTCTCTATGCTATTTGTTCTCAATTTGACTTTTATCATTATTTACTGTGTCACGTTGACCCGGTAATTTGGATAGCAATAATAATGCAGTTTTTAAATAATATTTTCATAGTGTTGTAGAGTAAAAAGTTCTCCAAGTTTGAGAGAACGCATCGTTTTGCTATCTAAAATCATCCGATCAAAGTGACCCATATACGAGTCAAAATGTCGGAATGAGAATAAAGAACACATACAGAGTGGTAGTAATATCCTTAGAGCCTGATTGGTTGGTATGCCTTTTAAAATGGTGGGTAGAAGACAAAAGCCACCCTCCGTATCTGGTATATATACAAAAAAGCCCATCATGTTCGGGGATATACAAACCCACTACCTCGGCAGTGGCGGCAGCTAACGACAAGTAACGGAAAGTTTTAAAATACTATTTTACCCCTCAAATATTTTGTATATGCATATATATATATATATATATATTTATTTCTACTGGAGATATTTCGTGGAACAGAGATTCATGGAGCTGAAGACATTATGGTTTGATTATTCTTCTCTACTTTATTTCTTGCTTCACGAAAATTTATGTTTCACTATTTTCATGAATAGCTAAACTATCTGCCTACGTACCATGGTGAACCTAGGGCACGATTAGACGTTTCCAATGATTATGACTTTTCTACTTCACGGTCTATGATTTTAATCTAGTACGTCTGTTTATCTAGTTTCTATTGGCTGATCTTATTTCTTTCTCGTCGATTTGATCACCCGATCAAGCTAGCTTTCTAGGTTGATGAGCCAGAGTCATACCCTACATACGAAGAAGACAGTAGGTTTAATATCAAGCTAGCTTTTACCGTGATTTTATACATCAAAAGCAAAATTACAAAACTCACTTTTAATAGAATATATTTTTTAATCTTTTGAGAATTTTAGGCATACTGAAATAGAATTCAAATACTTTTCACATGCAAAGCATATGCCACCAACTGAAAGGTATAAAAGCCCGCGTGCAAGCCAAATAATGCCACGTATGAGAGGGTGCATTTCAAGGAGAAAAAAAGAGTTTAATTTTAAGGTGGGACCCATGCACGTATTCTTAACATCTCAGATGTTGAATCAACGAGAATTAAATGTGATTCCACCAGGATGAATGACTTGCATGTCGTCTTCAGTGAAAGAGTAAAATTATTCAACAAAATTGCGTTCCTTGTACACAAATGGAGATGTTATCTTTGGTCCAAAAAGAAAATATGTGTATTGTTTATAGTATTTATCATAAACCAGGCAAGTATTTGTGTAAAGCTCGAGAAAGAAGAAACAGCGAGAATCAAACACCTCCAATTTATTTCACATCAAGAAAAGAAGTTAAGAAAAATATAAATCTCGAAAAAAGAAGAAACAACGAGAAGAGTTAAACAGCAAACAATCTCCTAATTTTATTTTCACATCAAGAAAGAAATTAAGTAGACTCAGGAAAAAAAAAGGTTTACTGGAAAGAACCATATGCAGAAGTAGGAGTTGCACACAAGTGGGTTTTCCTTTCCCCAATAGTGCTCTCAGTCATGTCCAAGTCCTCTGGTTTCATCCCACCAGGGAGTTCCCAGTTGAAATGGTAGAGCAGCTTAGCTAGAATGATCTCCACCAAGGACAAACCAAATTGCATCCCCGGTTAGTCAAAGTTGTTTCTGTTGGAAAATGGTCTTCGACAAGTCGGTTTTTGCCCGACTTTGAGCCCGGTTTTCATCCGGCTCATCTGAGAGTTAACAACACCGATTACACCATCACATAGAGGGTAACTTGGTGATCGTTTTGGTTACTCACTCGTCGAAAACCATTAAGAAATTAATGAACAATAAGCCGTAGAAGTTGGGGGTTTTGTGTTTGAGTTTATGTTCCCAAAACAAATCATACTACATCTTGAGTAAGAGAGAGTTTGAAGTGTTTATGTACTTCAACATTGGACTAATAGGGCACGCCCTTAGGGCAAAGCATATTTTGTGCAGGAGGGAGGACCTAGACACGGTCCGAACACGGGCACGGGTCGTGGCGTGGGCTTGGGTTGTTAATTAACCGAACGGATAATTAACTGTCCAAACCCAACAGTTGCAACTGTCCGAACGGTTGCGTCTCCTCAACCAACCCGTTCAGTTCCTTTAAAAGGAAGTTTCCTCCCTCATTCCGAATTCACTCATTCATTCTCTGCTATCAATCTCTCCACCAATTCTCTATCTGCTAGTCTCGTACGTTGGGTGTTGCAGAAGCGGTGCTTCATCTGCAACATCGGAAGAACTTTTATCCTGGCAGACAATTCGCTACAGCAAGAACCAAGGCACCAACGGTACCCGGCGAATACTGTCTTACGGAGATCGTGAGTGTACGAGACTGTTCTTCGACAGATTGTTTCAACACTCAGTCGTTTATCTATCTATAAGTTACCTTTTACTGTTTTTATTCTGTTTTCTTAACTTACTATTTTATTCTAACAAGAACAAAATGTGCCCAAGTTTCTAATAATCGTAAGACAGTATCTGGACTCTGTTCTGAAACAGACAGATTAATTTTCAAAATAGCCCTAACTCTTTCCCAAACCCCGACGAATATTGATATTATGGATCAAACTTTTACCATACTAATTATGTGCTTTCAGAGCATCTCCAAAAGTTTTGTAAATCAGTTTTTTAGGGAAATTATAAATAAATTGGTAAAATTTATAATCCAATAGCAAATCACAAAATAGGCTCTTGTGTCACAACATGTTTTCTAAAATTGCTCCACATTTTTCATTATTTTCTCTCAGTATGTCCATTATTCTAACATAATATAAATGATTAATTAAACATATCTCATTTCTGTCTAATAATTATTGGAAAAGACACTATTTATTTTGTTATCTATTACGCAAAAGAACAATTTTGTAAAAAATCTGTCTAACTTCTTCCTTCTAGTACTGGAGACGCACGTGTATTATATACACGTCTTCGTCCAGTGATAATATATATATATAAATATATATATATATATTATGCTTATTAACCGAGCCGGCTAATAAGCATTATTCTATTTGACTTACTAATACATTATAATTCAAACTTAGCATCAATAATGTAACCTGTTTAAGAACAAAAATAATCACTATCTATTATCCAAATATTAAGTAATTATGCTTCCACCTACATATTGTCAAATTTATACTTAACCTGTTGTAGATACAGCTTCCCACACAAGCAGATCACAACCACGTGGCAACAATCCAGCACACCTATCTGTGCTCCACACACACCGGACAACTACCTATGCTTGTCCACGTGGGGGCTGCGAGACACGGCTCTCGCGTAGCAACACGGGACTTGTAGGGACTTAGTGGTTTGGAGGCTAGGGTAAGGCCCGTCGCGCGCGTGCGACAACCAAGCTCGCGCGCGACCTCTGGTAAATGACTGATAGATTTTAGGCTTAAGTGTCTCATAAATGCGGCTGATCTCATAACGGTCTCCGATACTTGCAGACAGATACGTAATGGTTCCTATATACACGGTCGAACGTGTCGTTGGGGGTCTATCATTAAGCCGCCATTTATGGTGCATTAACCCCTCAACGATCACTTCCCCACTATATATAGGATCGTTAGTTTTGCATTACACAACTGATGAGTACAGACCGATACATCTCAGCTCTTGGAACGCTAAGCAACCTACTCTCTATCAGCCTACTGTCCCTCTCTCGAGCAGTTGCCAGTGCTTACCCTCTCCCTACACACACCCTACATCTCTCTGTGTTCCTATTCTCTACTTGAACTGTGTTCACACCTGTGAAATTTAAATATTTTAACATAGATACTCATTTTTTTTTTTAGAAAAGGGGATGTATTAAAATAAGCTTAAGGGAGTACAATCGGTAATGCTCTGACGCAGCTGGTGGCGTAGTCATGAGCAGGTTGAACAACAGAGCGAGAAACATAAGAAATTGTACAGAAAGTAAACAAACTCATATCCTGAAGTATTGACGACGTTAGCATCTTGATGTGCAAGTTGCTGGTGGGCTTGCAAAGCGCTTGAACTAGCAGTTGACAGTCCGTTTGCAAGCGAATAGTGGTGTATCCGTGGAAGAGGAGCCATTTGAGAGCTTGAGAGACACCCCGAGCTTCATCGTGAAGGGCAGACGATGCTTGAAAAGTGGTAAACCCGCGAGCGGAGTGATCAGAAATGTCAACCCAAGCTGCACCTGAAGTCTGTCCCTGTGTCCAAGTAGCATCCACCACAAAAGATGATAAGTTCCGAGGCTGGTGTTGTGTTGGGGTGATGCGGCCGTCCATGAAAGTAATAGTAGGCTTGGATTTGGCTTCCATAGGGGTGGGGATGGTTGGTGAGGAAACTTGGGAACGGAGATTGTGACTTGCGACCGAAGCGGTTATGGCTATGAGTGAAGTCGCTGCTGGAATGACACGGTGCGTCATTGTCAACGAGTTCCTGGCGAGCCATATTTGCCTGAGGACAAGAATTGCATAAATTCTGTCTTCTTTTTGTTGTAGGGAGTGGAGGAGTTCATTGAGGAAGGTGGGGAAGGATGTTGGGGGTGGTTGGGGAATACATAAACCAAGCCGAGAGCCAAACCAAAGTGCACGGGCATGGGGGCAAATGACTAAACAGTGAAGTGTCGTTTCCTGGTGCTGTTGGCATAAGTCACAGATTTCAGAAGTAAGCGGAACGTGCCGACGCCGGAGATGTGCTTTGACAGGCAAGGCGCCAACAATAGATTTCCAAGCAAAGAAAAAAATCTTTGGTTGAAGTGATAGCTTGAGTAAGTTGGATAATATGGCCGGAACCGCCGGCGGTACCGATATACCTGGATCGAAGACAGTTATTGCAAGGCGATGGGCGGAGGCCACAGAGTAAAACCCCGATGACGTTTCCTTCCATATGACTGTATCTTGATGAGATGATCCAAATAAAGGGATGGTACATATGCGAGCAACTTGACTGTCCGTAAAAAAACTCCGGAGAAGCGTTTTGTTCCAAGTGAGTTGGGCGTGGTTGATGAATTGTGATGCGCAAACTAACGAGCTGTCGCAAGTGTACGAATCTTATAATACCGGGTGCAATTAGACTCGGGTGATCGTTCCCACAAGGACTATTTCGGGTTTACTTACGTTGTCAGTTTCGGTTAACTGAGTGTAGTAACAAGGAGGAGTAGGTTGTGATTGCAGTTTACTAAACTAAAAACAGAAATTAAAAACGTAAACGTAAATATTCTTTGTGACGATTTCTGAAATAAGTTGAATTGGTTGTAACGATAATAGATGAAGACTAGGTTCCAGGATCCCCTAGGGTTTCTACAGATTTCAGTTTTACGTTCTATTATGAAAACACTCAGCAGTTTCGATATCTGTGCAACGTACCAGTTGTGCAGTGACTTTTCAGATTCCACACGTAATCCCGATCCTGCAGACTTTCGGATTCTTGTTAAGCTGCCTAAGTCTGCAGTCTCGGTCTAATCCTGTTAGGGTTTCTAACCTGTCCGAATGGCCCGGGTCAAATTCTCTAACAGTTGGTCTCACGTTTTTCGATGCTAGCCCTATCTCCCTTTCTCTGGTCGGTCTATCAGGGTAAGGTACTAAATCCTGGTTTTTCTTCCTAACCCTAACTTGACGTTTTCACCTACAAGCTCGGGTCTATAGCAATCCTGGGTGATCAATCCTATCATGCATATACGATAACATTCAAAACCAGAATAACAGATATAACTGCTGAATTTAAGATAACAATCATGAATCCATAATCAAACGTCTATAATAAAATCTGGATACGAAACCCTAGGTTCACCGAGAACCTAGGTAAAAGGTTTAGCTACTAAGTGACATAATTAAATAACAACGTTTCTGAATAAGAGAGATAGTGAAATCAAACGCGTGCTGTAGATGCTGAATTCCTGCTTCCGTGCTCACCGAAAGTGCTATGTGATCTCCTTTCGGTTGTGCTGAGAATTGTGTTATATCCTTTGATGAGCACTGGACGAGTCTTTATATAGTGCTGAAGATGTTTCTGGAAACTGCCGAAATTACGAAACTGCCACTGGGCCGAAACCGCCTCGGGAAACGGGCCGACTGTCACCGCCTCAGGAAACGGGCCAACTGCGCAAGATAGCTGCGTAGCTGGCTGCGTAGGTAGCTGCGTAGCTACCTGCGTAGCTAGCTGCGTAGCTAACTGCGTAGGTAGCTGCGTAGCTACCTGCGTAGCTAGCTGCGTAGCTAGCAGCGTAGGTAGCTGCCTCCTCGGTTTGCGTGCCAACCTCCTCGGGATGTCTCGGGATGCGTACCAGGCTCCTCGGGATGTCTCGGGATGCCTGCTGATCTTTTCGGAGTGTGTTTCGTCCGTCTCGGGATGCGTGCCAAACTGCTCGGGATGCCTCGGGATGCGTGCCAGACTCCTCGGGATACCTCGGGATGCGTGCCAATCGTCCTCGGGAAACGTGCCAATCTTCTCGACTTGCATGCTCGGCTTCTCAGCCTCCTCGGATCCTTCACCCGCATGCCTGCTTCATTTCCGGCTCCTGCACAAGTCCTGTCCCTGCATCAACGACACGAAACAAAACCCGTGATCATATCTCGATATGCGTGAAATAAAGCAGTTTATGCGTATAGGAGATAAAAACAGCAAACCGTGAATTCCCGAGTCAAACGAGGCAGAAATCGACTAAAACGCTCATTTAGGACGAAAATACCCCTCAAATTGGGTAAACTGATAACTCCTAGTGAGGAGCTATCAAATTGACTTACCCGTAAGTGAGGGTAGATTTGTCTGTATATGTCCGGAGGCTCTGGGAAATCTTTTTCCCCTGGAATCCAAGGATGGATAAGTGGGTGCGTGTTGATGCCGTTGCCAATCAGCCATTGGGTTCCACGGAGTGCTAAAGCTCGGCCCCAGCAGATACTTCGCCAGCCCCAAGAAGAAGACGTTGGTTCCTTAGTGATAACTCCTTAATAAGAGTCATCCTATATACACTTTATATTGTTATTTGTGTGTGTTTCGATGCAAAGTGACAAATTTTGGGCTTATTTGAGAAGAAAATGAGTTTTATGATGTTTTAGAGCTTAAACGTACAATCCGGGCGTTTCTTGAATAGTTTTACTTATGATTTGTATGATTTTGTCACATTTGATCTTCGCGGCAGTGTTCGTGTTATGATTTACCGGAACATTGCATGAGGAGAGCAATTGGAGAGAAGAAACGAGCTTCGGAAGTCAAAGAGTACGCAAGGGAAGCAAAGTTAGAGGAGCAAAAGTGACCATCCTTCACTATTTTGATGATATCTTGAGTTCTACAAAACCTGCTATAGTGAGACCGGTGCAAAATGAAATTAGACTCAAAGATCTTTCCAACGGTAGGTCACGGAGCTCAATCAAAGTTCGGACGAGAAAGATATGGTCTGGCAAAGTTGACACAAAAACGAAGAAAAGCTGGTAAAGTTTCACTGGACCAATGTGCACTCTTCTGGATGTATCTGGAGTTACGTATACAATTTTGGATCAAGGACTACGCCATTGGAAAGTAGACATTCAGGGCTTTCCAACGATATAAGATGGGCCCAAAACGAAGTCCGGATGAGGTAGAAAAGGCCCGCGCAAAGTCAGCTTATGAATTCTGGCCGAGAATTGCAAACTGGAGGGGCCGAATTGCAAATTCGGCCAAAATACATTAAAAATCGTGCCCAGCCCTATACATGACGATTTTTAGGACCAAAAGGCAGAGAGGGCTGCTGGAGACAAGGAAGAACAAGTTGGAGGAAGGCTTGGAGCTTGGAGTTCGTCGTGAGAGCGAGGATTCCATCGTTTGATCTCTCTTTTCTATCTTTTTCATTGTTTTTGATCATGATCAATATAAACTTCATCGTGTTGATCATGTATCGCAGTAGCTAAGTTTATTATTGGGATCTATCTATGGTAGCTAGGGTTTGAAGCCGTTTTGGTGAATTATGGATTTGATTCACGTTTTGCTTAAACTTAATTGATGATGTTCTTGTTTGCTATGTTTAATTCATACTCTTAATCTATCTTGCTATTGTGAGACATTGCAGTAGGAAGATTATAGGTAATACGTTAGTGAAAGCAACGAATTACCCGGATAATTGAATTAAGCACGTAGTCACAGGTTAGAGAAATCAACCACCGACTGTGAACGTTGAGTAGAATTAGATGATCATCATTATATGTTTTAGGGATAATTAGAACTTGGTAACTCGGTTGTAATTTGAGCTGGGCATAGAAAGCTAGCTTGGTAACTCGGTTAGAATTATTGCTCGTTTGGCAAATTAAATCATCATTTGTGTTTCAGAACGTAATTCGTTAACGGTGTTCACCTAGTGATCCTAGAAAAATCCTGATACTTGTCCCTCGTATTAATCTCACTTTTAATAATTAGTTTGTTATTTCAATTATTTAGTGTAGAAAAACAATATCTATTGCTTTCCCACATAAAGTTAAGAATACTAATTGATTCGCGACAAGTCCCTTGGGTTCGATAAACCCGGATTACCGGATATTACTACACACGACGACCATACACTTGTGGTTAGATCGTGTCAAGTTTTTGGCGCCGTTGCCGGGGACTTCGGTTGAATTAATTAGAATTGTTAGCTTTAGGGATTTTATTTTCTATTTATATCTGTTACTCACCTTCGTTCTAGTGTGACTTGTGTTTCAGGTGAATCTCTCGGCGCATGACCCGTTCTTAAAACGAGCTATTGTACCCACAGTTAGAAGATCCGGAATCACTTTTGCACAACGAGCGTAGAGACTCGAGGAAATCAGTTCCAATGGGTGACCAACAGGGAACCGAGTTGGAAAGACTCCGCAAGCTTGCGGAAGATGCATAGACCGCTAGAGTCGCTGCTGAGGCCAGAGTGACCAATTCATTGAGGGAAACTGAGTTGCTCAGAGCTCAGTTAGCTGCTGCACATGCTTTAGTTGCTAACCCTCCCATACCTCCGATTCCACCTAATGGAGCTCAGCAAGTGGTTCAAAGGAACAATGTGGCACAGGAAGATGATCGTCCTTTGGTGGACTACTTCAGAACCACGCCAGCTGGATACCAACCTACCATTGTGAGGCCACAGATTAATGCTGCTCACTTTGAGTTGCGTCAGCAAATGATTGATATGGTGCGTACTGAGTGCCTATTTACAGGAGCTCCGGGAGATGATCCGAATGCCCACTTGCTTAACTTTGGGCAAATTACTTCAACATTGCATAATGAGCAAGTTCCAGATGAAACAGTGAAGTTGATGCTGTTTCCTTTCTCTTTATCTGGAAAAGCTAAGACTTGGCTCATGGAACTACCAGGGGGATCGATTACAACATGGGCAGAGTGTTGCCATGAGTTTCTGAGAAAGTATCTACCGCCATCCAAAGTTGCTCAGCTCATGGCTGATATTAGGAATTTTACTCAGCAAGAGGATGACTCTCTAGGAGATACATGGAGGAAATTCAACCAACTTCTTCGCAGATGCCCTACTCATGGAGAGCCGTGGTATAAACTCCTCCATTATTTCTATAATGCTCTAGACAGGGAAGCAGTACATGAACTAGATATGTTAGCTGGAGGCAATTTTATGGGCTTGAGAGTGTAGCGATGCCTAGATCTGCTAAACACTGTGGCGAAGCGTGAGTCTACGAGGTCTGAGACTCGTAGATACTCGGAATCCGATGCAGCTCTAGTCAACAGGATTGAGTCAATGGTGGAGCAGAAATTTGAACAGCAAATGGCAGTCATGACCTCAGCTTTTAACAGCATAAATCCAGTAGCACATGTGAAGTTTGTGAGAGAGATGATCGTGGATGAGAATCAATGATATGGTATTGAAGACGCAAATTACATGGGGCCTCCTAGACAGCAACAAGTGTGGGGGTATCAGAGTCATCAACGAAATCAGCCTAACTGGTATGCTCAACAGTCCAATGTTCCTTATTAATCTCATAATCACGCCACTCAGCAACAACAGGATCCGGAAATGAAAGTCTTGTTGAGACAATTGGTTACTCAACAACAACAGACAAATGAGAAGATGGATATGATGGAGCACAAGTTTGTAGCCATGGAAGCCACTATTAAGAGCAATGAGACACAGATTGAGCAAAATGCCAATCAGCTTACTAAATGTTCTCCTGGCATGCTTCCTGCTAATTATATTGCTCCTACTGAGCAGCTTAAAGCTATTATTACTCGCAGTGGCGTGACTACTCAGGATCCTCCATATCCTAGCCATGCGAGAGCTGAAGCTACTAAAGCTACAGAGAAAGAATTGGGTGAAGAGTTGCCCAAGGCCGTGATTCCCCAATCAAAGGACACGGCTGAGAAGAAAGAAGATCCCAAGAATACTCTAAATCCGGCTAATTTAGTGCCAAATGTGCCATATCCGGCGGCAATAAAGAGGAATGATGAAGACCACTATGGGAGATTTTTGGAGATATTTAGACAAGTTCACATCAACATCCCTCTTGTGGAAGCACTTGCTCAGATGCCCAAGTATAAGAAGTTCTTGAAGGAAATTCTATGGGGTAAGAAGAGCATAGACCCTTATGCCACGGTGAAGCTGACAGAGACATGTAGTACTGTGATACAGCGAGATATTCCCAAGATGAGAGATCCAGGCAGTGTCATCTTAGGTTGTACTCTTGGGGGTGGATATCATACGCATGGGCTCTGTGATTTAGGCGCGAGTATTAATCTCATGCCATTGTCCCTCTTTCATAGATTGGGCATTGGTGCGCCAACCCCAGTGAAGATGGGTCTGCAACTGACAGACAATTCTATTGTTACAGCAAATGGGGTTATTGAAAACTTGCTTGTGAAAGTGGGTGCATTTGTCTTTCCAGCTGACTTTGTGATAGTGGACATCAAGGAGGATCGCGATGTGCCACTTATCTTTGGAAGACCGCTTTTGAAGACAATGCGCGCAAATGTGGATTTAGAGACAGAGGAGCTCACTATCAAAGCTCTAGATTCATCACTTGTGTTTAAGGCATTTGTTCCGGGCAAAGGGAAGAATAAATTGGCGATGATCAAATTTAGAGAGAAAGATGTGGATCCTATACCTGGGTTGTCTACAGTTTTGCAATCCGATCCACCCGATTCAGAAAAGAAGCCAACTATTGTTAGTGTGCATGATGTGGTGCAAAAGATCAAGAGCAAGAAACTGAAGGAGGAGGCACGTCGTTCTAGACCTCCTTGACATTTTTGAGGTAACTGGGTCGGGTCGTCGACCTTAAATTACAAGGCGCTTGTTGGGAGGCAACCCAACCTATTAATTGCATTAGTTTAGGGAGTGCATTTTAATACAGTTGTGTGGTTATTTATTATGTTATTTGGAGAGATGAGAGAGAGGGACTAATGATGTTTCCAAGTGACATAATTGAGCAGAAGATGGGAGAGTCTACCCCGGTGTGCCATGGCACACTTGACCTTTACAGGGACTCGTCCTTACGAGTTGGGGATTCTCCAGACACGAATTTCAGCAGAGGAGGGCAGTCGACCCCGGTGTGCGAGTACACACTGACCGGATGGGAGCATAGTGGCGCACCACTGCTTGGGGATTGCTTGGCATTGTATTTCGTCCCCACCCGTGAGGTGGCTGTGAGTATTTCTTCTCTCTTGTTGAAATTTGTGTTTCTTTTATTATGTATGTCAGCTCCATCTCATATACAGGCCTACGCATTTGATTGCTGAGTTCTCTACATGATCTCTAAAATCGTTAAGGACAACGAAGCATTCAGTGTGGGGGTGGTTTAACTGTTTACTAGCCAATGTGTCTTGCATAGCCAGTTACATGTAGGATGTGTTTATAATGTATTGTGAGTTAGTGTTGTGGTTTATGTTTAGTTTTTCCTTATATTGTCGTATTGTGTAGAGTAGATTTAAATACTGTTTGCACTTTTAAATAATTGAGTACACCCACCAAACAGAAAGTTTGTGTAGAGTCAATTTTTTTTTCTGAGTGTCTTGCATATAGAGTTAAGAAATTATAAAAAATACAAAAAAAAAAAAAATATAAAAAGAGGAAATCCAAAAAAAATAAGAAAATTGAAAATTTTGAGAAAAGACAATTGAGAGAAGCTTAGACTTGGTTGATTTAGTGAGATGTGAAAACTTTAGGCATAGGGTGTGAATTTTGACCGATAGTGACATTTTTAGTTCCCCCTAGTAAGTATAGAGAGAATCTCATTACGGGAATGTCTACCTTTTTTTTAAACTAAAATTAAATTTTAAAAGCTGAAGTGTGTGCTGTTTTCTCTTAAAAGAGTTGAGCTTGGTGTTTGCTAAACAAGCCGAACGTTCATGTTGTCCGTCTTAGGTAGTCGCCAGCCCGCCTCGTAGTGGCACACAGAACAGCTGTCGAGGATGTGTATTAGAGCACTCACTGCTTTTTAGATCTTACCTTGTAGGACCACTAGAATACCCTAATTGATCTTTGGATTCATTGTTAGCCTCTATGACCTAGGGAGACGATTCTTGGCCTTCATCATATATCGTTTAGAATTACCTTCCTAGAGCGTCATGAGGGAGTAGTAGTTGAGGGGGTTAGTTGAGGGAGTGCTTCATTACATATTTTTGTGAGTTCTGCAGATCGCATATGCTTCATGATATCTACGAGGGGATGCGAGGGTGAGTGAGTTGGCTTGCACACTAAGGTGTGGTGGTGTTCCATGTCATTACATCGTGGACACAGTAGTGGAGAGCCTACGTGTGTGACGTCTAATCCGCACAAAAATGGGATTGGTTGTTCTTGATTGGTGGAACGTGCTAGGTACTGGATTTCTATCATCTTGGTGTAGGAGGTTCGGTTGGAGTAGGCACGTGACATATATCTTATTTGGCTACTTGAGAGGGGGATGTGACTGCATTCTAGTGTGGGGGTGTCGACATTTGACTACGGACATAGAGATTGTGCAGTGACGACTCCACCCCCATACATGCTTTGACTTTGACGGTTTGTAGCATCTTGCGCTTCATGGAGTCAGGGGGAGATGAATTATTCATGTGATACTTATTCATTGTTTTGTTTTTTTTTTCTTCCCCTGATATTATTAATGCTGCTTGATTCTTGGAGGAGGACCACTCGTACATATTTTATTGTATTATTGTTGTTTTACTGAGAGAAATAAAAAAAAAAGAAAGAAAAAGAAAGTAGAAAAAGAAAAAAAGAAAAAAAGAGGAATAAAGTTATGCTTATTGGAAATCGAGTGGTGGAAGTTCTTGTTCCTGTTGAAGATTGATTGAGATCGCGTACGCTTCGCTTTGATGGCCATGGATTGACATGGTACCGGGGTTTGAGGGGATTGAGGGCCGGAGTCGGTGAGATTCGGGTTGTGGATTCCTATCATCAAGGTGAGGGTGTGTGAGATGTGGGGTTTTAATGTGAGAATGTGACGCTTTAGGACTTATTACTTCATGATTATCCTTTTGTCCCTAAGCCTCAACATTCTAAACCGTTAGCGGAATAGGAGCTCGGACTATGAACGTGGCTTAGCCTTGGTTAGCCTCTTATTTTTATCAGCACACATGAAGAGGTAGGTTGTTCTTTATAGTAAAGTTAAGCTTTATATACTAACTATGGGGAATTCCTTTTTGTCGAATTTAGTTTCGCTTCACACCTCTTGTCTAAATTTTTCATCATCCATGAGCACCAGTTCTATGTTATTAAAATTGCCTGATCTCACGCAAAGAAAGAATTTACAAGTTTTTATGTGTTTAAGATCGAGTCTAGATTTGAATTGCATCATCTTGCTGCATGGTTGTATTGAGAGTCGTGTTTGAGTCGTTTGTGTCTCATTGGCTAGTAAGCAGATAGATGCAGTAGATGAGACTTTGCTCGGGACGCGGAATGGCAAGTGTGGGGGTATTTGATAACTCCTTAATAAGAGTCATCCTATATACACTTTATATTGTTATTTGTGTGCGTTTCGATGCAAAGTGACAAATTTTGGGCTTATTTGAGAAGAAAATGAGTTTTATGATGTTTTAGAGCTTAAACGTACAATCCGGGCGTTTCTTGAATAGTTTTACTTATGATTTGTATGATTTTGTCACATTTGATCTTCACGGCAGTGTTCGTGTTATGATTTACAGGAACATTGCATGAGGAGAGCAATTGGAGAGAAGAAACGAGCTTCGGAAGTCAAAGAGTACGCAAGGGAAGCAAAGTTAGAGGAGCAAAAGTGACCATCCTTCACTATTTTGATGATATCTTGAGTTCTACAAAACCTGCTATAGTGAGACCGGTGCAAAATGAAAGTAGACTCAAAGATCTTTCCAACGGTAGGTCACAGAGCTCAATCAAAGTTCGGACGAGAAAGATATGGTCTGGCAAAGTTGACACAAAAACGAAGAAAAGCTGGTAAAGTTTCACTGGACCAATGTGCACTCTTCTGGATGTATCTGGAGTTACGTATACAATTTTGGATCAAGGACTACGCCATTGGAAAGTAGACATTCAGGGCTTTCCAACGATATAAGATGGGCCCAAAACGAAGTCCGGATGAGGTAGAAAAGGCCCGCGCAAAATCAGCTTATGAATTCTGGCCGAGAATTGCAAACTGGAGGGGCCGAATTGCAAATTCGGCCAAAATACATTAAAAATCGTGCCCAGCCCTATACATGACGATTTTTAGGACCAAAAGGCAGAGAGGGCTGCTGGAGACAAGGAAGAACAAGTTGGAGGAAGGCTTGGAGCTTGGAGTTCGTCGTGAGAGCGAGGATTCCATCGTTTGATCTCTCTTTTCTATCTTTTTCATTGTTTTTGATCATGATCAATATAAACTTCATCGTGTTGATCATGTATCGCAGTAGCTAAGTTTATTATTGGGATCTATCTATGGTAGCTAGGGTTTGAAGCCGTTTTGGTGAATTATGGATTTGATTCACGTTTTGCTTAAACTTAATTGATGATGTTCTTGTTTGCCATGTTTAATTCATACTCTTAATCTATCTTGCTATTGTGAGACATTGCAGTAGGAAGATTATAGGTAATACGTTAGTGAAAGCAACGAATTACCCGGATAATTGAATTAAGCACGTAGTCACAGGTTAGAGAAATCAACCACCGACTGTGAACGTTGAGTAGAATTAGATGATCATCATTATATGTTTTAGGGATAATTAGAACTTGGTAACTCGGTTGTAATTTGAGCTGGGCATAGAAAGCTAGCTTGGTAACTCGGTTAGAATTATTGCTCGTTTGGCAAATTAAATCATCATTTGTGTTTCAGAACGTAATTCGTTAACGGTGTTCACCTAGTGATCCTAGAAAAATCCTGATACTTGTCCCTCGTATTAATCTCACTTTTAATAATTAGTTTGTTATTTCAATTATTTAGTGTAGAAAAACAATATCTATTGCTTTCCCACATAAAGTTAAGAATACTAATTGATTCGCGACAAGTCCCTTGGGTTCGATAAACCCGAATTACCGGATATTGCTACACACGACGACCATACACTTGTGGTTAGATCGTGTCACTTAGCATCCATGAAATCACTATTCGGAAAGTAGCGGCTCTTGAGGAGCTGACCGAGAAGGGTGTGAGGCTTGGTGAGAAGGTTGAACGCTGTTTTGGCTAGCAGAGCTTGATTGTGATGCGCAATATTTCGAAACCCAAGTCCTCCTTGTTTGATGTCAAGACATAGATATTTCCAAGACTTCCAATGTATGCCCTTGTTGTTGCCTTTGCCCCAAAGAAACCGTGTGATAATACGTTGGAGCTCATGGTGAAAGGAAACCGGAGCTTTAAAAACCGAAAGCATATATGTGGGAATGGCGAGGAGAGTTGCTTTAACTAACGTGACTCGCCCTGGAAAGGAAAGGGAAGATTGCTTCCAATTCGGTAGTTTGGCTTTGACTCTGTCAAGTGTGTGCTTGAAGATGAGATGCTTGGGAAGGGTGAAATCCATGGGGCTGCCAAGGTACTTGCCTGGCTTCGGAACCTGCTGTATTCCAAGGGTGGAGCTGACGAGGCTGGAGTCCTCGGGAAGCATGTTGGGGCTGCAGTAAAGCTCGGACTTGTGAAGGTTGATGACCTGACCCGATTGATTGCAATAATTATCAAGAATGCTGCGGAGATGACAAACTTGGGAGGGTTCAAACTGTTGAAATAAGAAGGTGTCGTCTGCAAATAACAAGTGCGTAATGGACGGGGCAGTTCGAGCAATTCTGATTCCCTGAAGTTGATTTGATTCCGTGCTTGCCGTGATGGTAGCTGAAAGAGCTTCCGCAATAATAAGGAATAGAAAGGGGGAAAGCGGATCCCCCTGGCGCAGACCTTGAGTTGGGCTGAAATAAGCAGTTGGCTGACCGTTGACAAGAACCGCTGAGGAGACAGTCGTAACACACATCATAATATTCCGAATGAAATTAGTTCCGAAGCCAAGGTTGTGAAGGCAGGAGCGAAGGAAGTCCCAAGAGACCCCGTCAAAAGCTTTGTTCATATCTAACTTGACCGCAAAATAGGCTTTGTTGCCTTGCTTCTTCTTACGGATGAAGTGGAGCAACTCGTGGGCAATAAATATGTTATCGGAAATGAGCTTACCTTGCTGGAAAGCGGCCTGATTTACTGAGATGATTGCTGAAATGACGGTGGAGAGGCGGTTGGCAATCACCTTGGCAATGACTTTGTAGATAGTGTTACAGAGACTAATTGGCCGGAAATCATTCGCAGAAAGGGGCTGGTTGTTCTTTGGGATCAGTGTAATGAAGGTGTAGTTTAATTCTCGTAGCAAGTGACCCGTTAGAAGGGGCTGAAGAACAGCTTGCGTGAGGGATTCACCAATAACAGACCAGTTTGCTTGAAAAAATTCAGCAATAATACCGTCCGGACCAGGAGCCTTATTTTTCCCAAGACAGAAAACTGCAGATTTGATTTCATCTAGCGTATACGGAGCCTCTAGGAGGGTGCACTGCTCAGTAGAAAGAGTATTTGCGAAGAAGTCCAAAGTATTCAGCGTGACCGCCGCAGGGGAGAAACTGTGAGGAGGCCGGAGCAGTGCCTTGAAGTGATCAGTCAAGCATTTGGAGATGTCCAATGGGTTTTGCGTGAAACAACCTTGCGGAGTTGTAATTCCCACAATTAAAGCCTTGTTATGGCGAAACGATGCGGCTCGGTGAAAAAATTTGGAGTTCATGTCGCCATGTTGAAGCCAAGCCTGTTTGGAGCGATGTTTCCAATAAAGTTCCTCTTCGTAAAAAAGTTTGTCGAGATAAAGTCTAGCGAGCTGTTCCTTGCGCGAAATTTCCCGAATTGAAGAAGGGCAAGTACCCAGCTGGAGTAATTTTGTTTGGATGGTAGTAAGGTCTTGTGTTGCTTCGGCAATACGTATAGGCAAAGCTCTTAGAACTTCATTATTCCAATGGCGCAGGTGCTTCAAAAGAATGGCTTGACGTCGGACAAAAGAGAAAGTAGATGACCCCGAGGTGTGCAGATTCCAAACTTTACCTGTGATTTGCTTGGTTGCGTCATGTAAAAGCCAAGTAGGCTCAAATCGAGGCGGACGCCGTGGCTTGTGATGAAGCCCGTTTGTTTCAAGAATGATAGGGCTGTGATCGGAACGCTGGATGGGGAGATTGACAAGGACAGCCTTCGGGAAGAGGGGAAACCAGTCGCTTTGCATATAGGACAGAGATACTCAATATCATATTTGTCTTCAACTATTTCTTTCATGTTCTCATTATCTTCCACTGTATTATGCAATTAAATTTTATTTTTTGTCTAAATAATATCCCTAATTTTATAATAAATAATAAAATAAAAAACATTTATGTCGGGTATGTTCATATTTTTTCACTAACTTACAAAAAAAATTAAAAAATGTGTTACGATATTTCCAATTAGATGATACTGCCTAATTGGTAATTGAAAATGTACAGTACACACATTATCTCTCTCTCTCTCTTTTTTTTTGTTATGAAAAACATCAACAAAATAGTGAAAATGGAATTTAACAAAAGCATGAAGTGTTTTGATCAATTATTTTTTGCAAAATATCAATATTGACAGGGACTTGAGAAAAAATGGAAGAATGAGAAAGTAGAGGAATGGGGGTTGAAGACTAGATGGACGAGGAAGTGGGTACTAGCCAGTTCCCTCTCTTCCTACCCATTATGACTTTTGTCACTATTCACCGGGTCACCTTGACCTGGTGATTTGGATAGCAATATGTTACAATTTTTTGATAATTTTTTTATGGTGTTGTAGAGTAAAAGTTGTTCTATAATACGGTGAAAAAACTATCAAAAATTAAATCGTTTTGCGATCCAAATTACCTGATCAAAGTGACCCAGATACGAGTCAAAAAGTCACAATGGGTGGGAAGAGAAGGAACGGAAGTGGTACCAGTGAATAGGGAAATTAGGGAGAGAGAAATGAAAAGTGGGTGGTTGAGTTTCAATTAGCTGACGTGGCTTTGCCACATAGGTTTCGGTAAGCGTCGGGGAGCTGTTTTTCGGTGAGGATAGCATTAAATACATCTCGGTCTAAAAGCACAAAGTAGCAGCATACGTTTGATATACTTACTACAAAGCACAGGATTTTCCGCAGTCTGAATATCGGAACCAATGTGTGTTCTTGATCATCCATTGTTCACAATTATTTAAGTGTCTCTCTCATCAGACCTGTGTTTCGACCATTTTTGCACTTGTCAGGAATGGCAATGGAGACATTGGGAGAGATTTTGAAGCATCCGGATGAATTCTACCCGTTGGTGAAGCTGAAGATGGCAGCGAGACATGCTGAGAACCAGATTCCGCCACAGCCACACTTGGAATTCTGTTACAGGATGCTTGTCAAGGTCTCTCGCAGCTTCGCACTCGTCATTCAGCAGCTCAAACCTGAGCTTCGTGAAGCTGTAAGTTTGGTTTGATCCGTACAGAGATGAGCGGCTTTTTATTTTAATTTTTTCCCTACTTGCTTACTACCTCCGTTCCTTCTTTATGTCCTCGCACGACTTTCGAGGATCATTTTGATCCGGTAATTTGGTTAGCAAAAATGTACAAAAAGTTGATAAACTTTTTATTGTATAGCAAACTATGATGCATAACATCACGAAAGATTTATCAAATTCTCGCATCATTTTGCCAACTAAATGACGCCGAATTGAATCAAGGCGAGGGATCAAACGCAGCAGAACAACGAACAAGAAGGCATAAACTAGTAGAGAGACTCTCTAGGGTTCGAAGAAAATAATGATTAACCAAAAACTGATGTTCAAATACCCACAAGCCGGATAATATAGCAGAAAACCTAATTTTGCCAGAAATGGAAAAATTACAAAACTGACCCAAAATTATTGGCCTTATTAAAAACAATACGAAATATCAGTTTGACCCAAATCGGGCTACTTAAATAAGTCAAAACGTAAAAAAGGAAAAACTGCAAAAAATAGTAAAATAAGTCTTCGGGGGTTCCGTTGACTGGTCAAACTTCCATCAATTGTGTCCATCTCGTCGAGAGCTTTCCGAAAATATGATGTAATAGCCATTCTGATTCCCGTAGCTCAAGTTACGCTCTGAACAGTGTGGCGTGACCAAAAATGACCGTTTTACCCCTCCTTTGCGCCTGTCTTCCACGTCATGATACGAAATCGTCAGATTCGTCGCATCTGACAGCTCAGCCTCGTCTAATGACTCATCTCCTGCATCACTAAATTACCGGGTCAAAGTGACCCTCAAAAGTCATGCGAGGACAAAAGGAACGAATGTAGTACTTTTACGTACAATACTATTCAACTGGTCTTTGGAATATGAATCTGCATTGGTTTATATCACTCTGTCCATTGTCTTTCTTCCCAATTTAATTTTTACCACTATTCACTAGTCGCTTTGACCCGATGATTTAGATAGCAAAATGATACAATATTTTGATAATCTTTTCATGGTGTTCTAGAGTAAAAGTTGTTGCATAACACGGTGAAAAAATTATCAAAAATCACATCGTTTTGTTATCCAAATTACCCGGTCAAAGTGATCCAGATACGAGTCAAAAAGTCAACATGGGAAGAAAGAGTAGGGAGGGAGGGAGTGATACGTGCTTTGACAGCTTAGTCCAGAGTAAATGACCAACCATATATACCCCTGTATTTTGGTAGAACACCAAAATGTGCCGCGTGGTTTATCAAATCAATATGTACCTCTGTTGTTAAATCTCTTTTTAAACTTCTACAAATACTAGCCTTCCATCTATAGAAAAAGGACTTATAATTGCTGCACAAAAAGCTCGGAGTTGTTCATTTCTTTTTGTTTTAATATAAAACACTAGTTACAGCACAATTTCATTATTTGCATAGTATTACTTAGAGTCTGTTTGGTATCCGTTAAAAATAGAAAAAAATTTGGAAAAAAAACATGCTTAAAAAACACGTTTAAAAACAAAATAAAAAAACTGTTTGGCAAATATCTAAAACCACTGTTTAAAACAAAAACCACATTTGACAACACTAGTAAATTTTAGTGTTAATTTACTTTAGCATCACTTTGTACATACAAGATCGGCATTTAGTTCTTATTTATGCATTCATTAAAATTATGAGCATGTTTGGCCACCAAAAGTATAAAAAAACATAAAAGAAACTCCAACTTTCGTGTTTAAAAAAAAAAACACTGTTTTTCACTGTTTATGTTTTTAAACAAGGCACTACAATGTCTCTCCGATACCAAACGAGTTTTAAAAAACACTCTGTTTTTAATCAGCTGAATTAAAAACACGGATGCCAAACATGCACTTCGATTAGTGCTTGCTTTATCTATTTATTGATCTTGGCCTTGGGTAATTGTGTTTCACAGATTAAAAAGAATAATCAAACCCAAACACCCCACCAAATTCATGTTATCCCTTGCACGTTTCTCTTTGAAAATCCTCTCGTTACCTTCCGTCCACATAAAAGAAAGTAAAAATGTTGTATATCTCAACGATGTCCCAACTTGTCACATCGGCCATGTTGACCAATATGTCGAAAATTACTTTAGATGGTAGTGGGGCATGTAAGTGATGTGGGTAAATTGGGATGTTGAATGTTTATGTTGGCACGTGTAGTATTGCTCATAAAAAAAGTTGTAGAGTGTTTTCTAATCAGAATTAATCGATTAATTAGGCATGTTAATCTAAGGAATTCCAGTATATTCATAAGAAGAGTACCACTCCGTCTAAGTTCTTTCTCCTCAAGTTGACTTTTTGACTCGTATCCGTATTTACTTTGAGTGGGTGATTTGGATAGCAAAACGATACAATTTTTTAATAATTTTCCACCGTGTTATAGAGTAATCTCTACTCTACAACATCGTGGAAAGATTATCAAAAATTACATCATTTTGCTATTCAAATCATCACCGTGTCAAAGTTACCCAACGAATGATAAAAGTCAAATGAGAGAGAGAGTTGAGACATAGTGGTATTGAATGCAACCGTGCTAGAGGGACAAAAAATCAAACAGAAATTTGAACAAAAAGTGATGTGACATATGACACATCAGAAGATTTCCAAAAATTACCTTGATTTATTATTTCTAATTTCTTTATAATCTTAATGATATGATCTTATTTATGACATGTTTTCATCCACGTCATTTTATGTTCAACTTTTTGTACAACCCAGTTTTTGTTCACTTAGACTTTTCCTATTTAATATCTTTTGAATGGTGGGATATTATTAGCCTTAATTAAAGGCTCAATTGATGGCTAACTTTGGACACGAATTTTGTGAAGAAAAAAAAAATCAGATCTCTCGCTACAAACATTAGTCATAATAACAAGCATCTTTGGCTTCAAATTTTGCTCCAATGTTCAAAACATTAGAGCATCTCCCACAGTTGATATCAAATTTTACACCAAATCTTATTATTGATGGAGAAAAATAGTTTGACCTCCCACAGTTAACCCTCAAAAACACCATTTCACCATTTTTGATAGAAAATAGCACTTTTGGTCTCCCATAGTTTTCAACAAATTTTACATCAAATAGTCATTTCACCATTTCATCAAATTTAGAGAATGGTATTTTTAGCCTCCCACAACAAATCATCAAATTTATCACCAAATCATGAATTTCATAGCTATCAAAATATATATAAAAAAAAAATTATTACCAAAACAATATTACACAACATTGTAAAATGATTAAATAACACTTCAAAAAATCTAAAATATCTATTTGAACATTATTATCCCATAAGTGTGCAATGAGTCTTCTTCTTAGTTCGTTATGAGCTCCTTGGTTTATCAAGTCTCGATGTCGACCTAGAAATTGGATAAATGTTGAATTAGTGATTTCCCTTGCAACCTCAGCATGTGGTACAGATGGTGAACTTTCATAATCAAGATTTATGGGATTGTGAGAAGCATCAAAAGTGTATGTGTTGAGATACTCGCTACGTTCCTCTTCGACTATCATATTGTGCATGATAATGCAGGCTAATATGATCTCGTGAATGTCATTATTCTTCCAAAATCGAGCGGCATCTCTAACAATTGCAAATCGAGCTTGGAGAACTCCAAATGCCCGCTTAACGTCCTTGCGATAAGCTTCATGTTTCTGTGTGAAATATTGTTCTTGGGAATTTTTTGGTCTACGGATAGATTGTACTAAAGTCTGCCATTTAGCAATAATGATCAGACCTATACTCGACCAGATGCAAGTTATCCCAATTTAAGCTACCAAAACGAGGATTTCAACTAGATTGTCACGCAGACATGGCACATTCCATTATTATGTCACTTTGTTCTTCATTCTGCTTTCTTCATGTTCTTAGTTTGACTATGTGTTTTATTTTCCTGCTAATAAGGTGATATATTTTTTATTTTTCTGAGTTTATAATAATGCATTATTTGTCGTCATTTTTGTTTATATTTTATTTTTTATCACTAAGATTAAATATATTAGTCGTTAAAAATATTTAACACTTATCAATTGTCTGCACACACTTAATAGTTCAGGTAAGTCTTTCTCTGAATTTATTCCCACTTCAACCTTATTTGTGTGTGTGTGTGTGGGGGGGGGGAGTAGGTTCAAATTTTCTTTCTAATTTTATATATTTGCATGCCATACTAAATGGAAATATGTACAAGAAGGTTACTGAAGTTCTTGAAGTTTAACATCAGTGTATTATGTTAGGCCAAACTTGTTGCAACTACATTAATTATTTCATTTTATCATCCCGCAGCATGATGCTGGAAATATTATGTAACACGCTATGGCTCAAAAGCATATTATACAAAGTGGGAGAAGAAAAAAGGATGACGTATATACTGTAAAGACGAAATGCTACACTATTACATTAGAGCATATTATTACCATGCAAGTAATGTGAAAACATGCCTTAAACACTAATTAAAAATTTGGTGTAGATTACACCAAATCCTATATTTGCCATCAAATTTGATGGTAAAAATAGGATTTGGTGATATGGGATAGGATTTGAGGGTACTGTGGGAGATGCACTTCACCATTTGACAAAAGCTACACCAAATATAGGATTTGGTGATTTGGTGTTTTTTTGGTCAACGACTGTGGGAGGCCTAAAAAAAAAATCACCATTTTTTTGGTGATTTGTTGTGGGAAGCCGAAAACACCAAATTTTACTATCAAATATAGGATTTGGTGCACTGTTGGAGATGATCTTAGTATTTCGCGTTGTACCATGGAACACAATTTTAATTTACGGATCAACTCATCATGTGTTATGTCTAGCCGTGAAAACTCAATATACTTCTTTATCCTCCATAATTCATTTGTACCCTCTCGAGTGTGTTCTTCCACACTTTCTACCGTTGTTTCTTTTTTTGTTAAGAGTATGAATTCATATGTTATGTGTGCATGCATTACTTTCCTCATAAGCATTAGGTGTTGCGTATGAATGGTAAGGTCTGACTCTGAATCAATGGTCTTAATTAATTCCTGTTATTTGTTTCTTGCAATCAAGTGTTAAATTCGGTAACCTTTCTTCCACCTCTTACAACTGAACATAGCATTAACCATGAACAGGCCGCTCAGCTAGAGGCCTCCTTCTCATCAGAAGAAATCAAAGCAACTGTTTTTCAAATGGGTTTGAACAAAGCCCTTGGCCCTGATGGTATCTTGGTAGAATATTACCAACATCATTGGGACACAGTTCAACAACACCTCATCGCTGCTGGACTCGCTTTCTTTCACTCAGGTAATCTTCTCCGCGAGATTAATCGCACTTATATAGCACTGATCGCAAAAAACCATGAAGCCCTTACTTGGAACGATTACAGACCTATCAGTCTTTGCAATACCATTTACAAACTATTTTCAAAAGTACTGGCTAACCGCTTGAAGCTGGTGGTGGGGTCTCTTATTTCTGACAACCAGAGTGCTTTTGTGCATGGGCGGCAAATCTTAGACAATATTCTTGTTGCACATGAGATCCTGGAGTATATCCGGAAAAAGAAATCCTCCAAAGCCTCCTTTTTCTCTCTTAAATTAGACATGAATAAGGCATTTGATAGAGTCCATTGGCCTTTCCTCCACCGAGTCATGTCTAAGATGTGATTTGGCCCCTTATTTGTTGCTCGAATCATGGAATGTGTTTCAACCGTCTCTTCGGCAGTTCTCGTTAACAGTGCCCCTTCCCCCTGTTTCAAACCCACCCAAGGCCTTCGTCAAGGAGAACCCCTGTATCTGTATCTTTTCATTCTCATTTCACAAGCCCTCTCCAGTACCCTACATCACTTCGGAAGTCAAGGCCATTGTACGGGTATTCGAGCAGGCCGAACCTCCCCGCTAGTGTCGCATCTGCTATTTGCGGATGACTCCTTCCTTTTCCAGAAATTTGACACTTGTGATGTATGGCTGCTCAAATGGATTCTTGACTCATACTGCTCCCAATCCGGTCAAAGGATCAACCAAGCTAAATCATCTCTCATCACGAGCCTAAATTTCTCCGTCTCAAATGCCGCTAGACTATCTTCTATTCTCGAGATGCTTCTGGCCCTCTCTCCGGGTCGATACTTAGGGACCATCATGGATTTTTCTCTTCCAAAAAGAGAAATTTTTGGCGGTCTCCTACATAGCTTTTCTTCCAAACTGGACAGCTTGAAACAAGGCTGCTTGAGTTTTGCTGGACGATGTACGCTTATCAAAGCTTCATTACTTTCAATCCCCACGTACATTTTCACAGTCTTCCGAATTCCAGCATATTTCTATGACAAACTCAAAAGTATTATCACCGGGTTTCTATGGAAGAATGGCTCCTCCAAGGGGGTCTACTGGAAATCTTGGAACTACCTTTGCAAGCCTATTCACGAAGGCGGTTTAGGATTCAGGGATCTCAGATCCACAAACCAGGCTCTTCTGGCAAAAACGGCAAACAGAATCTGGAAAGCACCTCATACTTTGTGTAGCCGAACTCTGCTTGGAAAATACTGCCGGAATTCTGAATTCCTAAAAACTTCTTCAACATCCTCTGCTACCTTGGGATGGAAAAGTATCCAATGGGGGAAAGAACTATTAACCGTAGGGTTGCGGTGGAAACTCGGAAATGGACACAACATCAATCCCTTCGCCGACAACTGGCTACCTACACCTCTGTCGTCATCACCTACCATACATGCTGCTATCACAGTTGCCTCGCTGATCAATCCAATCTCCAAGACTTGGCAAAAAGTTTTGTTGCCACTTTACTTCAAAGAGCGTGACTGCCTTCAGATCGAAGCTCAATACATCCCTCTATCCGAGCAGCGCGATGATTTGCAATGGTGGCCCCATGCGTCTGGACTTTTCACAACAAAGTCAGCTTACAAGCTGGCATTTCAACAGGTAGTCCACACATCACCGCAAAACCCAGTTGCTCTTATAGTCTGGAACAGATTCCGACACCTGGGTCTCCCTCAGAAAATCATCACTTTTCTTTGGAAATGTCTGTTTCGTTGCCTTCCCACAAGACTCCGCCTCTACAAGCGTCACATCCCGATAGCCTACCTTTTATGCCCGCACTGTCAGCACCCAGAGGAGTCACTGGAGCACGTCTTCTTCCACTGCACCTTTGTGCAACATATCTGGCAGGGATCATCTTTAGGGCTCAATTTTCAGCACGGACAGCCGCTCACTTTTATCAGCTTCACCCATTCACTTCTCCTACAACATTTCTCTGATGAGGACCTGGTCTTGTACTCCCTCATCCTCTGGTACATATGGCTCAATCGGAATTCGGCGGCAATGGAGAACAATATTCTCCATCCGACCAAATCCCTAGCAGCCATCTCCGCTTTCCATTTGTCTTTCCTCAAAACACATACACTCGTTAGCAAAGCACGCGGGCCGCCCACCCAGAATGGTGGCGAGATATCTTCCAAGAACTTGGATTGGACTTCAGTTTCACAAAATCCCAGCACTCCACCAATTTGTCTTGAGGTTGACGCAGCTTGGAAGGTCAACCTCAAGTTCAGCACCGTTGCCTGGGTGGAGGAAAGTAATCACACTTTTGCTCATACCCAAATTATCCAATCTCCAAGCCCTCTACAGTCAGAAGCTAGAGGAGTCACTCATGCTCTCCGATGGTTAATCTCGAATGGCTTTCGAAATGTGTACATCAAAACAGATTGTCGGGAATTGATGCTCGCTCTCGTCGGAACAAAAAGAATAGCCGAGATACAACACACCGTGTCAGACATTTCGCAGCTGGCCCTTCAGTCTTTTGATTTTGTTCAAATAACTTTTGTAGGCCGACTCAATGTATCTCGAGCTCACTCTGGCTAAGAGCTCATTTAATTCGTGTAATCTGCTACATTAATGTACTTTTGCTTCTACTCAAAAAAAAAAACATAGCATTACTTGAGATAAGTGTTCTTAATTAGTAACTTCAGATAGAAGTTCTCGATTAATATATTCTTATAAAAAACAGAAAATAAACATATGGTAGACAACAGTTTGGTTTCCTTTTTCTGCGCAGCTATGAACTCTCATGTTTCTTCTCTTTCAACTTATGTTGACTTTTCTACCCATCTGTCCATGTCCATTACTTTCAAATCTTTTGAGACAATTTTGCCTTTCAAACCTTGAATGGACATTATTACCCTATTTTTTCTTTGAGGATCTTATTCCCTAATTTTTTATTAGACAATAGACCAAATTATCACCCCTTCTTCCTCTCTTCTTCTTTCTCTTTAAGAAGACTTTGTCCCTTAAAGGCTCTGTTTGGTTCGCAGTAAAATATTTTATGCGTAAAGTGTGTTGTGTGAAAAAGCTTTCCCTGCAATTATTTTCTCGTGTTTGGTTGACTATTGCCAAAACAGTGGGCCATGACTGAAATGGTAGTGATGGGTGGCGGTGATGGGTCGTGGTGGAGGTTGTAGTGGTTATGAATGTGTTAGTATGAGTTGTTGTGCTCATTCACTCTCCGAGAAATGGCTTACGGATTTGAAATGTGTAAATCATTTTACATCATTTGAGGGAAAACATTTTACAGAAAAACATTTTGCTTCCAACCAAACAACACCAAAACACCAAAACAAGGTAATAAATTAAAATCGCTGATGCAAATCAAAATTTAGGTAAGAAATTTTAACAATTCTAAAAGAACGTATATATATAATGGATTGGAAAAAATTGAAATCTCTATAGTAATATCAAAACTCACTACAAACTAATCATTATAAGTATAATAGATTAAAAATTATATAGTAATTTCGGATGAAACTTTGTCATTTTTAAAAGACAATTTATAAAAATTTAAAAATAAATAAATAATCAATTACAAATTTTATAGTAAAATCTAGTAGAAATGAAGTTAAAGAATAAGAATTAGTTTGAATAGATGTATAGAATGTATAAAAATAATGTAAATGGTATAATTCATTACCGATTCATTTTATCTTTCCAATTCTATATTAGTATCTTCTATTAAAATAAATAAGTGAAAATGAAACTCATCAATTCTAAAATTCAGTGGATACAACTGAACTATGATAGTAACATTTCTGAAACTGACTTTTTCTTCCACACAATAAAATGAAAGCAGTAATTTTAATAAAAAAAATGCGTGTGCTAAATTTAATTTCGTCAACTTTTACACACAAAATATGGTCTAAACTCTAAATGTTGCGCTTAATTTATTTTGAGTATTTTTCTGCTAACGAGTGCAGAAGATATGAATTATTTCAATGTTATTGATCTTTTCTTTTTGGAGTTAGAAGTTCTCCATGTATCGCACAAGTTAAATGCTTGTTAGCTGAGCACGCCTCATCCCTTCCTGATACGTGTATGTGGGAAGCAACAAGGTTGCATTGGTTACAACGTCTGATTAAAGATGATGTTGACATTGTAGAAACTCATGAGTTACTAATGAAGAACTTCATTTTCTAAAAAAAAAAAATGCTTGTGTAGATCCTTTGAGAAAATACGACACCGAGCAATATTGCTCAAGTTTTATTAGGTGCATATATCACACTTCTCTGTCCATGCCACTTATAATTTGTGAAATTGAGTATTTTTATATTTTAGGGTTTAGATTTTACTTGAAGAATATTAGGGTTGACTTCTTGGGTTAAGTTTGAATGTGTAGGTATAAGGAGTAAATTTTAGGATCTTCAACTTATGATTTTAGGGTTTAAATGTGAAGGATCTTACTTGATAAACTCACAATATTCATCTTCTTACTGAAAAGCTTCAGGTTTAACTAGCTGGTGGGTTCACTTTCTTGCAGATATGCATTTTTTATTTAGTCACTCGAGCCGTTGACACCATTGGTATGCTCTTTGTTCCTATTTTACAACTTAAATCTTGTCATTCTGTTACACTTTATTTACTGTGTGTTTTCACCATGTTAATCCTTTACACTATAATATCCTTTTTCATTTCTACCTTCGGAACTAGCTCCCATGTCTTGCGTGTGGCGGATGCGGTTTGATAGCAAGTAATCACAAGGAAGGGTAAATAAGAAGAGGAATGCATAATTTAACGCGGTTCGGCAAACTCTACATCCACGGGGCAAGAACACAAATTTTGTCAATCTGTGAGAAGAGTACAAATGTGTAGTGCCGCGGCTCTCAAACTCTCTTTTATCACTCCCTGAAATCTATTTGAGTACGCTTTGTGTTGGCACACAATCAGGGGCGGAGCCATGTAGGGGCACGGGGGCACGTGCCCCCCCTAACTTCTCCGGAAAGACTAGAATATCCCTATAATTTTAATTTTTTTAGTTGGTCCAGTATAAAATATATATGTGTGCCCCCCTATCCTAAAATAATTGGTAACTTGATCCAGTGGTAAAAAGTTTTGTTTGCAAAACATAGATCCTTAGTTCGATTCCTGGCACAGGTAGTTATTTTGGACAAAAAAATCACAGCGTTTGTAATATATACAATTACGCCCATGTAGAACAAATGTCATACCTTGGTCCAGTGGTTTGTAGAACACTTGTTCCAAGTTCGATTCTCGGCACAAGCATTCTTTTTTGAGAAAAATAGCACCACCTATTTTATATACACAATTAATCCCTTAATTTTTCATAAATACACCAAACGACCATGGTATTATTACACTAGCATATTTTTTTTATTAATTAAAAATATATACCCTCTACTTTCAATTTTTTTTGTGCCCGCCCCCCCCCCCCCCCCCCCCCCCCCCCCCTTAACCAAAATCCCGCCACTGCACACAATTACACCTATCTTCTATGATGGGTACAGTCCTTTTTATAGAGTTATGTCACCTGCTTAGAATATAATCACCTCTTCAAAATTTAAGACAACAAATCTAAGGAAAATAAGATTCTTTGCGAACAAGTCTTCCTTGGGCACCAAGTAATTTAACCCACACTCAAGGAGGTGGAAATAATTCCAAATCAGCCCCAAGGTTTTAGGTAATTTTGGTTTGGGCTTCCCCTCATGGCTCGGCCTTGGCGCTCGGTTCAGCACTCTCGACATGTGTGACTTCGGTCCCAAATTCATCTATTTAAGGGGAGAATAGATGTAGTGATAACCTCAAATTCAACCACTGCAAACCAATTTCAATATAATGTCACTTATCTATACGACGAGTAGGGACCAAGCAAGTGAGAAGTCCAGCTTAATCTTTGTAGGAATTTCTGGGGTGTATAGAACGGGATAATGTGGCTTGGATAATCTCTGAGTCGTGATTCACTCTCAGATTAAAGTATTTTGGCGGCGTGGACAAAATCTGTAATCGGGTAAAACAGAGACTTCAAGAACGAATATGATTTTCTCTGTGTTTCTGAATTCGACCAAAGTGACAAATAGGGAGGGAGAACGCGGTTAATCTGGCGTTTATAACCGCCATATTTCAGTCTGTTTTTCAACGGAAAATTAAATCGGAGATTTCAGTCCCTTGGACCCCACCGGGGGCGCTGCCTCCGGACCCCCTTCGGAGGCTCCGCCCACGAACCCCCGCATTCGTCCGGGAGTTCATTGTCCAAATATTAGCGTAGTTGTGTGCACGCGTGTACTCCACACCTCCTAACGCGTACAACGTAATGCCAATGTCTACTTTGGTCGTAAGTTATTCCGATTACACAAATGGCCGATGACACTAAAATCACCAACAATCCTCCCTTATTTTAGTGTAATCCTTGATTCACTTATCCTTTCATAACAAAGCAAACTTATGCATAAATGAAAATGTCTCGAAGATTGAATTTTCATCTTAGTAAATTACATCTTCAAATATTCGAGTATAGGGGTGTCCTATGGATTGAACCCTTTCTACTCATGATGAATACATGAAAGTAAAATACACATAAGTTCAACATATTCCATGTTCTAACTTGACACTTATTTTTACTAGCCTAGTGTCACTATCCTTCAATGAGCATATAGAAGCCAAGTCCCAACTTCTTGAAGCGGCTAAACTCCATACTATAGGTGGTTCTTTTCTTCTTGTACCTGCCATACAATTTTTCAAAAGAGCCATTAAGAAGTGTAAACTTCAACCTTAACTTGCAGGTCTGAACACATACCTTGGGATGATCTTTGTGTTCCAATTTTTTCATGTAAGAGTTCCACATTGAATTCAGCTTCTAACGTTGTATTAGAAGGGAGTTGGGTATCTTATCATAAGAGATCTTTAGATTGACTTTAATCCCATCCCCACGGCCGACTTGTGCACTAAGTCCCTTGCTAATCCTTTGGTTAGATGATCCGCAAGATTTTGTAGTGTACGAACAAACTCAACCGATATCACACCATTCATAATTAAATCCCGAATGATGCTATGTCTGACACCCAAGTGTCTAGACTTGCCATTATACACCTGACTATATGCCTTAGCCAGAGTAGCAGCACTATCACACCTGATAGATATTGGCGAAATCGGTTTAGCCCACAATGGAATCTCATACACTAAATTCCTTAGCCATTCAGCCTCATTACTGGCTGCAGCCAATGCCATAAATTCAGATTTCATTGTCGATTTAGTAATGCAAGTTTGCTTCTTTGAAGCCCATGAGATTGCCCCTCCTCCAAGTAGAAAAACCCATCCACTAGTTGAGGAATGATCTTCCATATTATTTATCCAACTTGCATCAGAATATCCTTCTAGAATGATGGTCTCTTTTCTGTGACAGCTATGTATCAGTATACCTGATATTTCACCATTTTAACTCATTTGGTTTGTTTTCTGTGTAACTATATATAGAGGATGATACAAGCATACCAACTGAGGTTAAAGTACCTATTCTGATAGCTTCTCATCGTCATATATATGATCGCAATTGGAAGTTTTCATGTGAGCTTCTTTATATATACTCTTTTCTCTTCTGTTATGTAATCACAGTTTTCTTTTTATCTCCTGTATCATTGTCATTTACATAGCATTGTTTCTTAATGTGTTCAAGAATGAAACAAGTCTCTCTTTTGCATATGCCAAAAAATTGAAACCTTGATTTTGAGTACTGAGAACTGTGAAACCATCTCAGTCGCAGAGGGCATTTGGATATGCTACTATTCTATAGGAGTAGCAATTAGTAACATCATGTCAACATATTTATTCTTGGTAAAGAACTTCTAAATTTTCCTGTTGTTCTTCTGTTTAGGTGGTACAAATGACTACAAGGTGCTCATGGAAGGGTTCCATCATGTTTCAACTGCGTTTCTGGAGCTGGAAAGAGGGTCAGATTTTTTTATTTGCTCTAGTTTTGGTTCATCTTCTTGTAGTTCACTGCTCCATCATGTTACTACACATAATTTTATGTATACATATGTGTGTGTGTGTGTGTTCTTGAGTGGTTACTTACAACCTAAGTATAATTCTCCAGTTATCAGGATGTGATTGAGAATGTTACCATGGGAATGGGTGCGGGAATGGCAAAATTTATTTTGAAGGAAGTATGTACTACACTGCTGAAGAGAGATGATAAGTTGTACTTGAAACTTTAACCGGGAGTCTGAACTGCAGCTCAAGTCTTGCATTAGAATTGAAATCATCTAAATCTTATGATTTGGATTCAGATGTGAAAATGTTCAACAACGTAACTGACCAGACAACAACCTTGTTATTATCTTTGGGCAGGTTGAAACAATTGATGAATACAATGAATATTGTCACTACGTAGCAGGACTTGCGGGATCAGGTTTATCAAAGCTTTTCCATGCATCTGGGTTCGAAGATTTGGCCCCGGATTCTCTCTCCAACTCTATGGGTTTATTTCTTCAGGTTTAGATTTTTCCTTAAATTTGATGTGCATTTCCGCGAGTACTTAGATATCCTTCTTTTGTTGTTGTATGTGTCAATGTCTGATTCTGACATATTATTTTGTTTGTTTAAATAAAACCCACAGAAAACAAACATCATCAGGGATTACCTGGAGGATATAAACGAGACACCAAAGTGTCGTATGTTCTGGCCTCGTGAGATTTGGAGTAAATACGCAACCCAACTTGAGGTTAGTCTGGTTCGCGTACTACTTTTTTGTTTATTCTTTTTCTTTTCAAACCTTCAGTGATATACTGCGGTTAAAAACTGCCTTGTTGCTTCATTCATCATCATCAGGACTTGAAATATGAGGAGAACTCTACCAAAGCTGTGCAATGCTTAAATGACATGGTTACTAATGCGTTATTGCATGCCGAGGACTGTCTGAAATACATGTCTAATTTGCGTGATCTCTCCATCTTCCGATTCTGTGCCATACCTCAGGTACGTATGTCATATCCCTTTTAAAAACGATATATCACGGTTTGCATATTGTTCTGGAAAGAATTTTTTGAAAAGTGTTTGAAGAAGATAGCAAAAAATTGTTTATTTAAATCGGAGTATCTTTTCTCTTGCTTCTTCTCAAACAAACAAAAAGTAAGCTTGCCCACTGCTTGCATTTGTGACATGCTTTCTCCTTTGGTCAAGTATATTCAAATTTCTTCAATCTTTTCCAGTTTTCTTATTCCTCTCTACTTGTTTCGAGTAGTTGGTTGTGCTGGTGCATAGACGAACATGTGCGCTACCTTTAAAAAAAAAATTAAATTATAATAGTGGAAATAGGAGTCTGAAGAATTCTACCTCTTTAGTACTAGTACTACTGTTGTAAAGTGAAGCTCCTCATTTCAGCTGCTGACATGCATGTTACACTTTGTTTATTAATGTTACCAGATCATTGCAATTGGGACCTTAGCTTTATGCTACAACAACGTTGAAGTCTTCAGAGGTGTTGTAAAACTGAGGCGTGGTAAGATAACATTCCTTCTTCACAATTACTATTTGCTACATCACCAGTAAATCCCGCATCTTGTTAATTCCTTACAAACTGGAATTCAACTCCTTATTTATTCCTTGCAATCATCCATAGACTTATGCGCGTTATTTGTTGTCATTTTCTAGTTGTCTATAAATGGACCGCACCTTCTCAAATATCGGTCTGATATAAACACAACGAAATCTCCACTTCTTTTGTTGACAGGTCTCACTGCTAAGGTTTTTGACCGGACTAACACAATGGCAGATGTCTATGGTGCTTTCTTCGACTTTTCTTGTATTCTCAAGTCTAAGGTAGAGAGTGCTTGATGATTCTTAAAACTATGTTTTTTTAGTACTCCTACTATCTACACTAACAAGAACTTGACGTGTATGTTACACTATATATATAATTAGATTGAGGATAGTGACCCCAATGCTAAAAAGACACTGAGTAGGATAGAAGCCATTCAGAGAGCTTGCAGCGAATCTGGAACTTTAGACAATAAAAGGTAGTAGTATGTCATCCAAGTCTCTGCCTCCAGATATATATGATATGGTTTCTCAGTTTCATACTAAATTCTTGATCTAAATTCAACCAGGACATCTTACATAACCAAGACAGAGCGAAGTCACAACTCCATTGGTCTCGCGAGTTTTTCACAGGTAGGTTAGTTTACATCTTTGTGTTTTCTTCTTGTAGTTCTTTTTTTCCGGCTTTCACATTAATTATTAGCCCTGAAGTTGTTCCCAACCTGTCTGAAAAACAATCTAATTTGAATGCAGGCTTTTTTTGATGTATTGTTTATCATACTTGCTGCTATCTTCTTGGCATATCTCTGCAAGCAAACCCATCTGACTAATGCCTGTAAGTACACACACACCTGTAGCCTGGGGAAGAAGAAAATGGATCATATGGCTTCTGGTAAAAAGAAGTTGATTCACATTTCCTTCCGTAATGGTTGTTTTGCAGGATACCAGTATCATTTGTCGCTGACCAGGCTCCTCATAAGCTGCAAAAGCACTCAGGGGCACACGCTTTCGAATTTCCATTTTTGGTGTATTAATAATTTGTTGTGTTGTTTTTCCATTCCTTGGAACACCTTGAGGAAATCTTCTTGAATTAGCGAAACGCTTGAAATCTGGAATAATAATGATCTACTGTTTGAAATCTGAATAAAATTTTCTTCTGTTCGATCGTACCGAATTTCAAGGGTTTGTGTGTTGGGGCGGAGCTAAAGTGCAGCACGGTGGGGCTGTTTGGAGTGAGATAATCTCCAATTATACCTCCCTTGATTTATGCAGTTAGTTATCATCACTTACGTGATTTATGGAATAACTTATTGCGTTGTTATTATTAAATTTCCTAGTTTAGCAGATTATGTATTGTATGTAAACCACTCTCACTAGTATTTATATGGACCATTGGTCCTCAAAAATATCATTCACTCATTCATTCTCTCCTATGGTATCAGAGTTGTAGAAATTCTTCTTCTACATGATCCATCTCTCTCTCTCTTGTCGCAAATCGTAAGTCGAGAATATTGCTTTTCGGTCTCGGACGTAGGTCATCACCACCATGACTACCACCACACCATCATGGAATACACTTTTTCAACTCCTCATTTGTTCCTTGCAATCATCCGCATATGAAACTTCCTGCAGCAACATGCTTGTGCTTTCTTAGTTTTCACTTTGTAAAAGTATATGAACGGAACTGAAGTCACCGAACCTTCTCAAATTCTCTCTGATATTAAGATACCACCCTTGGTGTGTGTTTTCACACCTCACTTGCATCTGCTAAAGCAAGCACATTCTGTGGTTCTGTGCTTACTTCCTGCGGGACTCTAGCACTCGCTTCTTCTGCTTATGGCAGAGCTATAGGTCAACATTCTCTGGTTCGCTCCTGAGCTTCATCTTTGCTTTCTTATCTTTCCTTGGTTTCAACCTATTGGGCATGAAGAAAGGTGGCCTTTGATCGTCATTCATGAATAGTTCAGAATTGACCGTACCAATACCTAAATGTTCAGGTAGAAAGAAATGATAGGAATTTTATGGTGCTTTCTTCGACTTGTCTGGTATGCTGAAGTCAATGGTAGGGTGCTTGATGATTCTTAAAAGTTAAAACATGTTAGAGCTGCTCTTCTTTATTTTTATTTAATTGTTTATTTATTTATTTATTCGCTGCCTCTGCAGTTGGCTTGATTATTTTTACTAAATAGAAACGTGATGTGTGTTGTAATTAGGTTGAGGAAGTGACTCCAAGGCTAACAAGTTCGAATTCGAATGCATATTTTTGTATTGTTTGTCATACTTGCTATCCTCTTGGCATTTCTCTCTGCAAACCGATCGACTAATATAGTGAAAAAAATGGATGACTTCTAGTAAAAGTGAGATTCACTGGGATACAACATTTCTTCAAAATTGTTTGCAGGATGACACTATCATGTGACCACCGGGCTCCTAAATTGCAGAAGTACACGCTTTGGTCAACTAAAGACGAATCTCTACTTATTTCAGTATTGTTGTAGTCTGGTTTCTGCTGAAAGTGATTGAGCTATATAAACTTGGAACACCGGGGTACACCAAGCAGAAGCAATTGTGTATTAATCCGTTTTGTTTTTATCTATTTGTTGGAACGGCTGGAGGGAAATTTCCCAGAAGTTAGCGTAATGCTAGAAATTTAGAATAATTTTGTGTTCTGTTGGAAATCTGAATAGCACTAGATGATGAATCATAAGGTTATTGCTGAAGCCTTATAATTTGAATTACTCTTATGTTCTTTTGAAATATTGTTGTTTCGGAATGACGGTTTTTGCCGGGAAAAAGAAAAAAAAAAAGAAAAGATCGAAGCAGGTAGCAACTACCCGAATGCAGCCATAAGATGTTGATGAAGGTTTTCTGCAGGATAATGGGCTTGTTTGGGGACGGAGCTATCTTCGATTTTCAGAATCTAGGTTTTTCAGCAAATCATCCAGTAGATTGTTTGAATAATGTGAAAATGGCTAGTTTACCGTCTCTTGACTGAAAAAAACGTAATTGCTCCGTGAACAAAATATGTATACTAAAGGAGCTCCCCCCTTTACTGTTAATGGGGAGCTCCTTGGACAAATTTTAGTCATTGGATCGTTGTAAGATTAATGGTGAAATATGGTTGGGAGAATCTGAATTGGCCCATGCCCACGGGGCTTTCCCTAGTGATATACAAACACTGGACAAGCCGAAAATTGTTAGCAACTGTAACGAGTGTGCAAAGAGTGGATAGAAGCCTGAGCCTACTGTGAGCATACAACTCTGTCAAATCTTATGTCATTAACAAAACGAACAGTAAAATGCAAGGTTTCATAAGTACTATATACTAGTACATCTGCTTCACCAGAAACTTCTCAGTTGGCTTTTTCCATCTGTAATCATGTCACTTTGACCCGGTGATTTGACTAACAAAACGATGCAAGAATTTGATAATCTTTTCATGGAGTTGTAGAGTGATGAATAGTGAATAGCTGTTTTACTCGGGTTTACTCGTGGTGGACTTGCCGGCAGTCACAAAACATATGCATTCCAAACATTGGAAATTTCTGTATTTTACTTGTTTGAAGTTATCAATCATTTCACGAAAATAGAATACTGCATTCAATAATAGTGTATAGAAGCATGTCTACATGTTTAGAAGATAGTCAACTCTTGTATCTATGGGCAGATTCTTCCTTTTCTTGGTCTCCATTGTTTCTCATATAGGCCATCTGATACCAAAACACAAAAACTAGGTATAGTTTTGCAACCTTAATATATCCGAACAGAAGGCGTGTTGCGCGATCATTGATTGTTTTTGTTGACAACTTACTTAGGTGGTTAGATCAAAGAGGGAGGGAGAATGGGGATACTAGGAGAGATTTTGAAGCATCCGGATGATTTCTACCCGTTGGTAAAGCTGAAGATGGCGGCCAGGCATGCCCAGAAGCAGATTCCCCCGCAGCCACCACAATGGAACTTCTGTTACAGCATGCTTCACAAGGCCTCTCGCAGCTTCGCACTCGTCATTCAGCAACTCAGACCTGAGATTCGTGACACTGTAAGTTTTAGAATTTGAATCAGATCTGTTTATGTTATTCGCTAGAGCTAACGGATAGGGGGGGGGGGGGGGGGGGGGGCAGGGGCGGACATAGGGGGTTGGCAGAGGGGGGCCGGGGTCCCTACGAAATTTTCAAAATTTTACTTACACCCACTAAATTTTGTAAAATTTATTTAAATATATATTTTTTTGGCCCTTTCAAAAGTTACAGATTCACATTAGTTACTTATAAATATGTACTTGACCGGTTGACCCGTTGCACTTGATAAGAATTCTGCGTCCGCCAGTGGGGGTAGTGTCGCTTATTTGGACAATCCCTTATGGGTCTCCAAATGCTAACATGCTAAAATTAATAAACTTTCCAGCATTTGATTCTTTGGCAATATCCGAACATATATATGTTCAGTAGTTTTGTAAAGGATTTAGGTAGTAGAGAACACTTAACATAAGTAAGCTTCTGACGGGCTAATTTAACATATACTATATGGAATTCTGCTATATTTTGTCTGCCACTCATTCTTTTGGTTATTCGAGGTGCTATTCTATTCCTTGAACCTGTTTGTGTTAGATTGGACAAAAGAGAATACAAAAGTGTCCCATTTGGGGGGGGGGGGGGGGGGGGGGTGGAGAGTGCACCCAAACTGAAACGAATAAACATTCGGTCCATAAAGATGTTCAAGTTCTTTTAGATACTTTTCTCTGCAGCAAGAAAGAACCGGACATTTCTCTACGAGGTGAACATCGGGATCCCGGCCGTGACACTTAGGGGCTATATACCTATACATATCCTGCACACACACACACATGGTCATTTTTCTGCAGGACTCCTGGCTTAACTAGCTAATACTATATGGTTTACTTTCTTGCAGGTCTGCATTTTTTATTTAGTCGTTCGAGCCCTTGACACCGTTGGTATGCTCTTTGTTACTAGTGATATTTTACATGTCATTATATTAATTACACATTATTTCACTGTGTTCGCACAATGTTTATAATACTTCACACTATGAATATGCTTCTCATATACTACCGTACTGTGCCACTACTTGGGATTGTTTCGATTTTCGAATGGATATGTCTCGACTGTATTACTGAAATCACAATGAGTTAACCGCTGCAATCCAATTTCAAGATCTCCCCTGTATTTGTGCCTTTTTTTCTCTTCTTCATTGCGTAGTTATGCTAAAACAGTGACTTTGAGAAATCATTCAGTTCTACAAAGAGGCCTCTTTTCTGTGATCTATGAATTATGAAATGTTAGGAGGAGACATTAATAACTATCAGTTTACCCAATTTGACTATTTGAACTCATTTAGTCTGTTTTCTTCTTCTGTGTAACAAACATGTAGAGGATGATACAAGCATACCAAGTGAGGTTAAAGTACCTATCCTTGTGGATTTTCATCGTCATATATATGATTGCAACTGGAAATTTTTATGTAAGTTTCTCTATGGTACTCCTTTCTCTTCTCTTATGATCTCCATTTGAGTGGTGGTGGTTTTTGTTCTGTTTAGGTGGTACGGAGCACTGCAAGGTGCACATGGACGAGTTCCACCATGTTTCAACTGCATTTCTGGAGCTGGAAAGAGGGTCAGACACTTCATCGTGTTGATTTATATGTTTGAGAAGAGGAGTAGTAGTAGTAGTAACTAACTAACAAGTTATAATTATCATTAATCAGTTACCACGAGGTGATTGAGGATATTACTATGAGAATGGGTGCGGGAATGGCCAAATTTATTTTGAAGGGGGTATGTATGTATGTATATACCAACTAAGTAGTATCCAAAAACTGATTTGATTTCTCAAAAAAAAACAAAAACAAAAACAAAATGACTTGGACAACAACATTATCGTCTTCTTGCAGGAGGTTGAAACAATCGATGATTACGATGAATATTGTCACTATGTAGCGGGACTTGTGGGGTTAGGATTATCAAAGCTTTTCCATGCTTCCGGGTCAGAAGATTTGGCCCCAGATTCTCTCTCCAATTCCATGGGTTTATTTCTTCAGGTTTTCGCTTTTGATGGGCTGAGTACTTAATTATCCTCCTTTTGTTGTATGATGTATCATCGAAGTCTGATTATGACATTTTACTTGTTTAAATTAAATATAATACTATTACAGAAAACAAACATCATCAGGGATTACCTGGAGGATATAAACGAGATACCAAAGTGTCGTATGTTCTGGCCTCGTGCGATTTGGAGTAAATATGTAACCCAACTTGAGGTTAGTGTAGTTCACATACTGGTTGTTCCTTTATTGACTTAACGGTTGATATCCTATTATTATGTTGGTTAATTTGCTTCAACAGGACTTAAAATATGAGGACAACTCTACCAAAGCTGTGCAATGCTTAAATGAAATGGTTACTGACGCTTTATTACATGTCGAGGACTGTCTGGAATACATGTCTAATTTGCGCGATCTCTCTTACTTCCGGTTTCGCGCCATTCCTCAGGTATATATTCCTCTTTAAAGTGATTCTGATTTGCGTGTTATTTTCAAAAATTGTTTTATGTGCATTATTATTTTTTATATTTGAATGTCATGGAAGTATGAGTCTGATTCTTCTACCAGAATCTGGACATGTTCTGACATGTTACTCTTTACTAGATCATGGCAATTGGTACGTTAGCCTTATGCTACAACAACATTGAAGTCTTCAGAGGTGTGGTAAAAATGAGGTGTGGTAAGTTATATTTTCCTTGCCTGCATAACCGGTAAATAAATCCATTTTAGTCCTTAGGAATTGGGATTTGCACCTGACCTTCTCAAATCTTATCCGATATTAAGAGACACCACCGTACGTGGGTGTTGTGCCGTACTTGCCTCTGCTACTTAAAGAAAACACATTTCAGATTTCGACGACTTCATTTTGCCAGGTCTTACTGCTATGGTTTTTGATAGGACAAAGACAATGGCAGATGTCTACGGTGCTTTCTTTGATTTTTCTAGTATCCTGAAGTCAAAGGTAGACTAGAGCACTTGATAATTCTTAAAACGTTTTTTTTTTTTTTTTATTTAGTATGTTAATATTTACACTAACAAGAAAATGATGTGTGCTATATACATAATTAGGTTGAGAAAAGTGACCCCAATGCTAAAAAGACACTGAGTAGGATAGAATCCAGTCAGAGAGCTTGCAGGGAATCTGGAACTTTAAATGATAATAAAAGGTAAGTCTTCCATGTCTCTCTACTAGTATGCTTCAAACAAATTATATGGTTTTCTCAGTAGTTAGTACTGATCAGTTCTAGATCGTAATTCAACCAGGAAATCTTACATAATCAAGACCGAGTCAAGTCACAAATCCGCTCTCGTGAGTTCCTTTTTACTGGTTTTATATATATTTTTTGTGTTTTCTTTCGGCTTTCGCAATGCTAGCTTGTGACACGTTTCATAGTTTTATTGACCTGAAGACATTCCCTGCTGACCGGAAAAATCTGATCTAAATGCAGATTTTTCTTGTATTGTTTATCATACTTACTGCTATCCTCTTCGCATCTCTCTCTGCAAACCCATCGACTAATGCCTGTAAGTACACAATATGTTTAAAAAAATAGAAGCGATAACTATTTTTTACAGGAGAAAAACTAGAAATTGCTTCTGGTAAAAATTGATTCACTGAATGGGAGATAACAACATTTCTTCGTAATGGTTGTTTTGCAGGATGCCGCTCATGTGTGGCCACTGGGCTGATAAGCAGCAAAAGCACACACTTTGGTCAGCTGAAGATGAATTTCTATTTCTGCTGAAAGCATCTTCATACGTGTGGATTTTTTAAGTTTTAGGGGCATGTGAGGAATTAACTTGGAACAGCGGTACACCACCAAGCAGAAGCAATTTGTATTAATCTGTTTTCTATTTCCTGGAACATCACCAAGAGGAAATCTTCCTGAATTAGTGTTAATGCTGGAAATCTGGAATAATATTTTGTTCTGTTCGTACTGTGTTTCCGATTTGAATTGGTTCTGTGACTATACTGGATATGTGATTAAATATGATCCATTGTGAGAAGGTTATTGGTCAAGTCTTAAAACTTGTTCACTCCCCCTTATTCGTAATTCCAACACAAACCTCTACATGTAAGCTGTCATAAGCGCACAATAGTCATTTTTCACTGCTAAATGGTTTCACTTTCTTGCGACATTTCATCATAAAATGGTTGTTTTGCAGGATACCTCTGTCATGTGTGACCACCAGGCAGGCTCATAAGCTGCAATATAACATATATATACATGCACAGTAACTGAAGATAAATCTTTATTTAACTTGAGTATTGTAGTCTGGCTTCTGCTGAAAGTATCCCAGTACTTGTGTTCGCATTGGACCTTCCAAGTTTGTATTAATTCATTGTTTTTCTATTACCTGGTGGATATCTTCCTGATCGAATTAGTGTGTAATGCTAGAATAATGGTGGTGTATTTTTGCTTACTCACAATTTTTGTCCTGATCGAATCAGTTTGTTAGATAAACTCCTCTTTGCTGCTGCTTCTTGAATGCCCTCCAGAATAGCCAAGAGCTGCTCACCATGAAGGATTTGGGTTTTTCCAATATTTTTATGGAAGCCCCATTGCCGAATACCACTGTGAATTCTGCAAATCCTATCAATGGAGAGTAGAGAAAGAGCGCTATCAGTATTGATCTTTTTAACTCATCAACTGGAGGAGGAATCCACTTAACCAGCATAGGCTTGACTAAAATTTGGTTAGGCTTAGTATGGAGGTCAGACATTAGAAGCTTGGTCGCAAGTGCTATCCATTTAACCAGCCAGCATTAGAATCTTCAGTTATTGCTGTCCCTTATAAATACAAATCTGCGAGTACAAAATAAACCAGAATATGTTGCATCCGTGTTGAGTTTCGAATAAACATGGTTGTTTATCTAATTTAATTGAGTGATAAAGTTACAGAATTTAGAGTGTTGTGCTGCACCGATCGATCGAGGAATTCAGCTTAAAAAAAATGATCAATGATGATATATTATTGTGATTTATGAGTGTCACATCATTCTCATAATCATATTTGATGCATCGGATACCCATTTTCTGAGCTACACAATTAGGCATACCACGGGGGGTAATTAATTAGTTGTGATGAGATGAGCACAAAGGTACTTGTCATGCAGAAGTAATTGTGATCTCAGAAGGAATGGAGAAGATTTGGAAACAATGCTTAGTGCAGAGGGGATTAGGTAGAGGCATAAAGCAGAATTATGGAAGACTGGGGCTTTCAATTATCCAAAGAGACAAAGACAAAATGCACCGAAAACCTTTTCATAAAGAGAAACAGCACTAGGATTTTAATTTTAACAAGCGGTGTTTAGGATTCTTAGGACAGGCCTTCAAACTAGGCTAGCTAGAAACTTTCATCTCTAGAAGTGTTCAAATCCCTAAACATTATTAATTGTTTGATCCGATCAGAAGAAAGTTAAAAAACAAGTTATTGTGACACTACCGCATGGTACTAATTATTGGTTTACGGCAGGAAGACACAATCATCTAGTTTCTGTTCAATCTACTTTAAAAATTGCAGACAACAATACACACACTGACACACACACCAACTATGTACGTTCGTACGTCTAAATTAACTTTATCGATTTTTGTATTATATGGATGTTTCATGGTTAATTTGCTGTGTAGTTACAGGAGATGAATAATAGTTACTAAAATTATTTATCTCCTATATCTCCTATAGTGGTTCAACTTGTGCCGACCTCATTCTCCTTGCCGACCTCATACAAGATCATTGCATATTCAAAGAAGGGTCCTTGATACTGACACATTTCCTCCTTGTGTTCCCTAAACTTGCCGCTTTCTATCTTTAGAGTCTCAAAGTCCACTAATTAAGCTTTAATCATAACAATCTTTTTGTAAAAATAAGGGGACCTCAAGTAGAAATTTCAACTAATATTGCCAAATTTGGCAAATGCTACTTTATTTCACATAACTCACTAAGGAGTCAGAGACTATAATTAGCTTTGATGTGCTTCTGTTTTATGTGAAATAAGTATCCGGATACTTTGAAAAGGAATGGGGACATTGGGGGAGATTTTGAAGTATCCGGGTGATTTCTACCCATTGGTGAAGCTGAAGCTGGCGGCAAGGCATGCTGAAAAGCAGATTCCGCCGGAGCCGCACTTAAGGTTCTGTTACAGCATGCTTGCCAACATCTCTCTCAGCTTCGCACTCGTGATCCAGCAGCTCGGACCTGATCTACGTGACGCCGTAAGTTCATATCCGCATTTTATGTATCCGAGAGACTCTTAGGCTCCGTTTGCTTGGCAGTATAATATTTTACAAAAGCAAATGTTCTACGCGTAAAGTATTTTTCGTGAAAAAAAAAATTCGGCAATTATTTTCTCGTGTTTGGTTGACACTTGTAAAACATTTTGTCTGTGCATTAGATGTTTAAAGAAAACTATATATATGATATAACAATAAATAAATTAATTAATTGGTGGTGGTGGCAGTGGGCAGCGACGGTAGTGGCGGTGGAGGTGTTTGTATGAGCTGTTCTCATACTCTTTCACTCTCCGAAAAAATGGCTTACGGATTTTGAACGTGTATTTTACATCATTTTGAGTGAAAACATTTTATAAAGGAAATCATTGTACGAGACAAATGGTGAACCTAACACCAAAACAAGGAAACACATTTTACAGGAAAATATTTTACCACCAAACAAACGGAGCCTTAGTTGCTAGTAGTACTACTCAACTGGCACTTTACGGTTTGACGTCCATGAATACTCCAGTCTTCACATGCATTTCACATGCAGCTCAAAGAACATGGAAAAGTTGGGTTGATGTTGGTGATTTTAGTGTCATCGGCCATTTGTGTAATCGGATTTACTTACGACTAAGTAGACATTGGCATTACGTTGTACACGTTAGGAGGTGTGGAGTACACGCGTGGACACAACTATGTTAATGACTTGGACAAGGAACTCGCGGACGACTGCGGGGGTTCGGGGGCGGAGCCCCCGACGGGGGTCCGGGGGCAGCGCCCCCGGTGAGGTCCAAGGGGCAGAAAAATTGGATTTTTGACGTTTCAGTGCTTCACAAAAAACGTCTCCGATTTAATTTTCTGTTAAAAAACGGACTGAAATCTGGCGGTTGTAACCGCCAGATTAACCGCATTCTCCCTCCCTATTTGTCAGTTTGGTCGAATTCAGAAACACACAGGAACTCATATTCGTTCTTGAAGTCTCTGTTTTATCCGATTGGAGATTTCGTGCACAACGCCGAAATACTTTAATCTGAGAGTGATATCACGACTCAGAGATCATCCAAGTTCAATTGTTCCCGTTCTAAACACCACCCAGATTTCCTACAGTTGACTCATTCAAAAACTCGTCATTTGACAAACTCGCATTAGTCTCGTGTAAAACCATGAGACCCGTAAACCCACAGAGTTTAATATAAGCTTTCTTACAAACACTAGCTAAACATTAGTCTTAGGTCAAATATGAAGAGATAGACTACAATCAACATGTCTTGTAAACACTAAATCTGTCATGCCGATTGCCAAAGACTTGGTAAAGATCAAACGGACAACACACATTATGCTTATTTGCGATTTCTTTTTCTTTCTCTTGGGGGACTTGGTCAGCTTGTTTGTATAGAATTTAGCTTAGAAACTTTGAGCTATACCAGTACTTCAATAAATGACTTGATAGGGAAATTGATTCTCAAAAAAATGATAATAATAAGGGAAAATAAAATAAATAAATAAAAGGTACCTTATTCTAGGTTTTGTAAATTCAAAGCTTGTTTTTGCTATTTGCAAACTGTATTGTGCTTATATCTCACTAAAAGTATCAGTTTCATACTTATTGATAGGAGATAGAGTATTTAATCAGCAAAGAGACAAAAAGTTGTTTTCTCATAGTTGAAATATTCGGGTCCAAGCACAAAATTGAAATTTTAAGGTAAATGGGTGATCTGTACAAAACACGTGTCTAGTCTATCTACCCTGCGCGGGTTTACGTTGACCCACTGGTTTAAAAAACCTTGAAAGCATGAATAAGACACATAATTACACATAAATCCGTGGAGTAATATCGAAGAAGAAGCCTTTTTGCCTAAAATCTATCTAGATCAGTAAATTTTCCAGCTAGCATCTGAAATCAAGCATTCCTCACCAATGAGGAGAGTGTAATTGTGAGAAAAATATATACTACTATATATAAGTGCATATCAGTCATCTTTTTACGGAAAAGATGCCCGCGGGGTTAACTAGCTGAAGGTTTCACTTTCTTGCAGATGTGCATTTTTTATTTAGTCCTTCGAGCTCTTGACACCGTCGGTATGCTCTTTGGTTCCTGTATTATTACATGCACCGATCATTCTGCTACACATTTTTATATACCCAATTTGAAGTTTGTTTTTTGTGTAATTATATATAGAGGATGATACAAGCATACCAAGGGAGGTTAAAGTACCCATTCTGCTAGCTTTTCATCGTCACATATATGATCGCAGCTGGAAATTTTCATGTGAGCTTCTCTATACTACTCCTTTCTCTTCTCTTACTATTACAATATTTTTCTTTATCCTATTGTCACTATATAACATTCCTTCTAACTATATATGTTCCAAGAATGAAAGGGAGTCTCTCTTTTGCATATTGTGTAACCTTATCTCATTCTTATATAGAAAGCGTCTGATGCAAAACCAGGTGTGTATAGCTGGTAGAGACCATTATAAGTACAACTGAAAGTTATTTAATTCACATACACAGCTCCCTGGTGATGACTCCATGCATACTCCTTTTTCTCTACTAGAAGCAAGTAACTTCACGTCAGCAACACGTATATCAGTTTTTGGTACACAAATATCTAATTTGCCTGTTGTTATTGGTCTGTCTGTTAAGGTGGTACAAAGCACTACAAGGTGCTCGTGGATGAGTTCCATCATGTTTCAACTGCATTTTTGGCGATCGAAAGAGGGTAAGACCGACTTTTTATCTGCACTTGTAGTACTCATGAATTAATATATATAAATATGTTGAGAATCATTGTTTGTCCCACATTGAAATTATGTGTGTGCAGGGTTGGCCCATCTGGTAGACAAATTAGGTGGTCGCCTAGGGGCCCCGATCCTAAAAGGCCCCATAATGTTTTTGTAGCAAGGGTAATATAGTAAATTCATAACATATAGATAAGAGCAAAAATAGTTCGTAGGAATATAACTGATTTGGTAGATTGAACTCCGTAAAAATACTAACTGATTTGGATCATAGCCATGAGTAGTTCCTAATTTTTAGGCTTCAATATCTTTATTCACGAACGTGCAATTTACCAACGGGTATATGCTTACCTTTTCACATTATTTTTAACTTATCATCCTATCTGTGACACAATTACATTTATGTTAAAAAGGGTCCCGCCTCCAACATCGCCCCCATGAAAGTCTAAGGTCATACCTGTGTGTGTGCCTAATAAGATACTTAAACTACTTCTCTCATTGCCAATTAGTTTTGACAACTTGTAGTTGTTGTCCAGTTATCAGGAGGTGATTGAGGATATTACTATGAGAGTTGGTGCAGGAATGGCAAGATTTATTTTGAAGGGCCAGGTATGCACCTACCAGAAACGAATGAATTCCCAAGTGTGGGATCAAAAGTTACAACTGAGCAGACAACATTGTCTTGCAGGTTGAAACAACCGATGATTACGATGATTATTGTCACTATGTAACAGGAATTGTGGGTCCAGGGATATCAAAGCTTTTCCATGCTTCTGGGTCAGAAGATTTGATCCCAGATTCTCTCTCCATCCCAATGGGTTTATTTCTTCAGGTTTTTCTTTTGAGATGTGCATTGTGTGAGTGTGTGTGTGTGTGTGTATCATTTTTTGTTGTTCTATGAATCAATATGCCTGATTTTTATTTTTGTTTTGTTTCATGTGATAAACAAAACCACAGAAAACAAACATCATCAGGGATTATCTGGAGGACATAAACGAGATACCAAAGTGCCGTATGTTCTGGCCTCGTGATATTTGGAGTAACTACGTAAACAAACTTGAGGTTAGTCTTCTAGTTCACGTACTGATCCTTCATTGTTGTATGAAACACTACTCTATTTTCAGACAAGCATCCTGTGATGTGTATGTGTGTGTTTTTGCTTCATCAGGACCTGAAGTATGAGGAGAACTCTACGAAAGCTGTGCAATGCTTAAATGAAATGGTTACTAACGCATTATTACATGTCGAGGACTGTCTGGAATACATGTCTAACTTGCGTGATCTCTCCAACTTCCGTTTCTGTGCCATACCTCAGGTACACACACACACACACACATATCCCTCTTTAAAACGATTCTGATTTGCTTCTTCTGAAAAGAATTTTACGCATGTTTCCAAGCGCTTGCTTGCTAGTCACCAAATTAAAGATGATTGCTTGTGTCACTGGTTGCTAGGTCATGGCAATAGGAAACTTAGCTTTATGCTACAACAACCATGAATTCTTCAGAGCTGCGGTAAAGATGAGGATTGGTATGACATTTTTCCTTCATATCTGCTTGTACGGCGTTACCATTCAACTACAATCATTCGTACGTAATTGAAGCTCCCACAGACTTACAGTCTGCTTTTATTAGCTCTCACTTTCTCGGTAGTACTATATGAATGGGACAGGACCTTCTTGCTTCAGCCAAAGCAAACACACTCAGATTTTCATGACTTCCTTCTATGGTTCTTTTTGGCAGGTCTTACTGCTAATGTTTTTGACAGGACAAAGACAATGGCAGATGTCTATGGTGCTTTCTTCGACTTCTCTAGTATTCTCAAGTCAAAGGTAGGCTGCTTGGTGATTCATACAACTTTTATATTCCCCTCTAGTATATTGTTTCTAATAACTAGAAACTTGATGTTTTTGTTACTTATATAATTAGGTTGAGGATAGTGACCCCAATGCTAAAAAGACATTGAATAGGATAGAAGCCATTCAGAGAGCTTGTAGGGAATCTGGAACTTTAGATAAAAGGTTTGTCATCCAAATCTCTCTCTAGTATGCTTAACACGGACATGGTTTTCTCATTTAGTACACTAAAAAGTTCTTTATCTAAATCCAACCAGGATATCTTACATAATCAAGACCGGGTCAAGACCCAATTCCACTCTGGTGAGTTTTCTTATATTTCAGCTTTCACATTATTGGCTAGTACTTTTTTACAGTTTTTTTGAACTGATGATGATATTATTCCCCGACTGAGTTGTAATTTGAATGCAGATTTTTGTATCCTTTAGTATCATACTTGCTATCCTCTTGGCAAACCGAGCGACTAGTTCCTGTAAGTACACCGCCCTCCGTAGGGGACAAAAATGTATATGGCTTCTTGTAAAAAGTGATTCAGTTGGGAGATAATTTCTTCTGTGATGGTCGTTTTGCAGGAGTCATGAGTGGTCACGAGGCAGGCTCATATGCAGCGAAAGCACACGCTTTGGTCAACTGAAGATGATTTCATACTTAATTTTGGTATTATGTTGAAAGTATATCCCCATACATACATGTCGATATACGCATGAGGTTTCCAAGTTTAAAGTCGTTATGTAATGTGAGCTATAAACTTAAAACAGCGGCACGCAAAGCAGAAGCAATTTGCATTAGTAATCCATTGTTGTTTTCCTATTTTCACAAACGACTGGAGGAAATCGTCCTGAATTAACGTGTAATCCTGGAAGTATGATGATGAACAATTGTGATTGTGCCAAGTCGTAAAATTGGTTTCCCCGGAATTCTCTTTTGATATGGAGATTTGAAATATATAGTAGAAATGAAATTCACATGGCTTTGGATCCGGTGGTCAGGAATGCATAAACAAATTTTTGAAGAATCGAGCAATTTCAAGTGCTCTAATTAATACATTTCATACTCTCCTAAAGAATTTCATGCATTCTTATAGACCAAATTGTCTCATTAATCCCTGACCACTTTAAATGAAGGCTTAATTACTTCATGCATAACCCGAGTTTGATAAAACTATCACATTACAACCCCCAGTCCTAAAACTCGTTGATCATCCCTCATTTGCAATAAGAGCCGTCGAAGGTTTTCTCATAAAGCACACATCGGCTATGACACAAAAACATCACTTTGTATGACAGAATGCCTCCGAGTACGTTAATTTTGTGGCGGAAATTGACTACCACTCTGTCCCAGGTCAAACGCATGATTGGACTTTTTTCACCCGTAACCGGGTCACTTTGACCCGGTGATTTGGATCCCAAAATGATATAATATTTCGATAATTTTTTTATTATCTTGTAGAATAAGAGTTACTCTACGACACTTCGTAAAAATTATCTAATTGTAAAGTTTTGTCATCCAAATTGCCGGGTCAAAGTGACCCAGTGAATAGTGATAAAACTCCAAATGATGCAAAAGAGGTGGGACGGAGTGGTAGTATTCTGTAAATGACAGATGCAATCAACAAGTTTCGAAAGTGGGGGCAGAAATGTGATAGTTTCACTAAATTGGGGGGCTTCTTAACCTTTTGATGTCCATATTGACAATAATTTTGGGACCGAGGGAGTAATTCTTTTTAGTCTCCTTGCATGTTCCAGCGGTTGCGGTTCATAATTAAGCCTTAAATGAAATTTTCTTTGACAATATTTCGCTGTAACTGTGAGTCATCAGTCCGTGGCGTACCTAGATTAATCCCAAGTATACAAATACAAAATAATGGATGGCAATAAATGGAAATTGGTCATCAGAACAAGTGTTATATCACAGAAAACAATAATACAATTTCATTCCAGCTCAAAAAACACTGACAAAACTGTTAAAAGGATAGAAAACACAGCCATATCACTTTGACAAAGGGTACACGTCCAGTAATATACAAATACAAACAACATGTGTCGAAGCCGTACCTAGTGCTAATAAACTTCAGTCATCTTGCTAGCAAGAACGCGGTCACGTTTTTCAATGTAACCAGATGGGAACCAACCTGCTTTCCCTTTGCATTCGCCTTCTGCCCAACCATTATGTGCTACCTGTTTACATTGCCGATAATTGTTAGCAAAGCCACAGGTAATAACTGTATGCTACTATTGATAGACATTGCCGATAATTGTTAACAAAGCCACAGCCCACAGGTAATAACTGTATGCTACCATTGATAAATAAGTAGTGGCGCAGAAAAATTATGGAACAAATTGAATAGTTGCAAGTAACCAGAAGATTGGTTATGTCGAGAGGCAGACAGCTACAGTTCCAGGAGTAAACTATAGAGTATAGGGCCTATAGGCATCCATAGTTCCCTAAGAAGACAGAAACTAGAGGGGGGTAAAAGTAAATTAATAACTGAAGTAAAATATGGGTAATCAATTTCATAGGGTGATAAAACACTTGAAGTCTTGAAACTACAACCATGAGTAGGTGTAGTTTCGGTGGGGCAGGGAGTTTCAGAACCGATCAGGGTGAGAAAACAAATGGTTAATCTGAACTCAATGAGTTTGCTTAATTTTCATCAGAACTTTCATGGAAGGTATAGTATAGCTGCAACGGTGACTCTAGTACATCTAACTGGACTGGTTAACGGTGGCAAGAAAATGTTTGAGCAAAAGAAATTCACATATTTTCCTCGTTAAATGTTCAATCACTTTTTTTAGTGAAAATCTTCAATCGGTTTTGATATAGATCACCCAATCCTCGCATATTTTACCAATGCTCCTTACTTTCTCATAATTTAGCCTCAGAACTACGTTGCCAAGTCTATTTGAAACTAAGTCAAAGGAAAATTTAAACTAAAATGACCTGGCAAATGCCTTACGGAGCTAGCACGCTGCCGCACTATACGTCAAAGTTTCATTGCGAACACTCATTCAAATTGAACTTTCATTGCATTCTTCAATATGGGAGGTTCTAGTATCATATATAAGCTTTGTAATCACTGCCAACAAATATATATTACACCAGAGTCCAATTTATAATATGTTTATATCTAAAATTATATTAAATATGTAATTTACATATGCGCTCTCGAATACAACTTTTAAGAAATTGTCGCTTTCGCGCTCCCGCTCCAGGTGACTTGGGTTTTGACGGAAGAATGCTCATGAAATTTGATTTATTATATTAATACCCTAAGATCCCCACAACATCACATGTATATGCATATACGACCAAGTGAAACTTTCTACCATAGTAAGCGACAAACCTTTCTCACAACGACATAATCACCCGCTGACAGATTAAGCTCCACGTCAGATTCAGCCTGGTAAGGGTACAGAACCTAACAAGAGGGTAGATATGGAACATAATGAGAAAAAGAATAGATCATCAAAGTAATCATAAGATAGTCAGCTCTTTTAGTCAATTAGCAAGCCACAATCGATGGATGTAAGGTAGTCATATATCTACCTCTCCCAAAAAGTAACTGATGCTGTCAGCTACACCATTATGAGCTGAAGTTGTAGTAAACCCGCCGTTAAATTCCTCGTAGGATGGAGGTGAAGGTATATCATCTACTCTTGGACTAGGAGGTGCTTCGATTCTTTGCTGCTCTGACCTCATCTGTCAAACAAAAAGAAGAAATAAGATAAGGCTTTTTGCCAGAAATGTACTCCAGATGTCCGGGGCTTGAATGAGTAGAGGTGACTTTACCAACGAACCATAAACCATTGGGAAAAAAAACTACCAATTGCGTATAAGGGGGATACCATATCTGCTCAAAGATTGCATCTATACCAGTGCTTCTCAAGATAATTATCTATCCCCAGAAGAATATCCAAAATCTCCCCTAAAAACAAACACACAATACTGCAGGACTTCGAACAGTTGACATCTCGTTATGACCAACATTAGGCAATAAACAAGTGATGTGCTAATTATTCACTCTGCGCTACTAATTCATCTAGTAATGTCAGTGATTGACAAATGACAGCAATCATGAGATATATAAAGTACTGACCCCCTTTGGAAGATATATCATGGCTTCATCATAGGAAGTACATAAAAAGAGAGGACAATATATCTGGAGCTCATACCTCACTTTCTAGTTGATCAAGTATCTGAAGAACCCTCTGATGGTAAGCACGCTCAGATTCAACCTGCAAAGCAGGAAGATAAGAGACTAATATCATGACATCTTTGAAAACCAAACATGTTCAACCATTTACTCAAAGGGAATGACCGATTTTTGTTAAATCAATGGACTAGGCTCAATTACCACAGCTATGAGCCTCTGGAGTGTCAACCTTTGTTGTTGCGCTTCAACAGCAGACATTGCTACAGAAGCTTCTTTCCCCAATGTTGCCATGTTCGATTTCAGGTCTTGTAGCCTTGCTTCTGCTGCTTCAAGTTTAAAAGCCATGTCAGGATTCGCGGTACCGTCCCTCACTCTTGCTTGACGTTTGGAAACTTCAACAGCCTATCTAGGTTCAAATGAAACAAGAATTACGGTTGCTTCCATAAAGGTTTTGCTACTCACTTACAAAATCTATGATGTTTCTGGTATAACATAGGTAACTAAAGACTTGAATAAAAGTAGTAAAATGTTACCACTCTCAGATATGGTAAAATGAACTACATGAAATACCTGAGCTTCAGCCTCTTGCCGCATCCGATCATAACGCTGAGCAAGATGTCGAGCATCTTCCAAGGGAGCTCCTAAAACCATTGCTCTTAATGGCTCTGCAACCTGGTCAACCATATACAGAAGCCTGTTAAGTACTCAGGACAAGGAAGAAAATCAAGCAAAACAGAACTGCAAAGAATTGAGTAGAGTTGCCTAGGCTAGACCAGGAAAATATAAAAATAGAAACATGATAAATCATACTACAGAAGTCGATCCTTTGAACTTGTTGTTGCCTCCTGCCCATGCAAGATTAGTAATGACTAATGATGAAGGACAATAAGATGATCAAATAACACAAACCATTAAGTACCCATGTTATTTGATCATCCGAAGTGCCCTAGGGCACTTTAAAATGTCCCTCTTTTGCCACAAGAGTGTCCAGGTGCCCTAGCCCCTGCCCCAACTGGTGGAAACACAAACCAATAAGTACAAGAACAGTGTCTTGCCCGGTGCCCCAGAGCCCCTTCCTCGACGAGGAATGTGCTCTAACCCCTTCCAACAAACACCAGGTGGATATCTATTTTTCAGGACGATATACTGCATTCCATGGTGAAATTCTCGTGAAAGATATATAACCGTCTCATACTATAGCAAATGGTCGCAGAAGACACTTTTAAGTCAAGCTTATTAGTACTTTGAACAGAAAATCATGAAAAAAACACACCCCGCTCCAGAAGATGTGTTCAGGCATGCAAAGCACCTGAACCAGGTTTTCAACTTGTTCTTTTCTGTAATGAACTAGGTTAGGCATAACTTCAGAGGTCATTTCATTAATTAATCGGTATGGATATATTTGCCCTGTTAACCAGTTATAATGATCTGTTGAGAATCATTATTTATCCGGTTATCCCACGTCGGGATTCTTTGAGTTCCATTTGTGCCTAATAAGTTCCTAGGCTACTCCCATCATTGCAATTGGTTAGAGGTCGAACCCCAGGATTCGTAACATGGTATCAGAGCACCGAGTATGCTGCCTACGCATGCTGCCGTCTCTGTATACTCAACACTGGCTATTCCATTTACAACCTAATCAACAAACTGCAAATCAAGTGGAATTTGGTTCACCTCGTAGTCTCGTACTTACTGACCCAGCTTTTGTTTTCCACGCTGGTAATGCTTCGATGTGATTGTCCCATTGTCACCCACATCTCTTACTTCTCGTGCCCTTTTCTCTTTTCTGCTACTACTACATCTTAGACTATTTAGAGTTGTGGCCCAAGCTACTATACTGTCAGTTTCTTCAACCCTTTGTTTCTTCAAAAACACTGGTAGCTGAGAAACTGGACTGGTTTAGATTGATCTCCTTGAGTTTGTGTTCATTTGGCCTGTCGGATATGTGCAGAAAATATTGATTTGGTCTGGGTTGCGTATTATTGACACGGTTTAGTTCAGTTCTATTCTACTCTATCATGGATTTCAACTTCGCAGAACCTTTTAGGTTGTATTTTCTAGCAATGTCTGATTATGAGATGAACTAAAGCTTTTTCATTGGTGTGATTGGTTGTTGATAGATTGTCAGACTTGTCAGCGGGTAGTCTGAAGCTACTTCGATGAACAATGTGACCAGTAAATATGTTTCCCTTACTGTGCAACAGGAGGTCGGTAGTTGCTGGAAGTATTTTGACTGGTTATTGATGACCTATTAAGTTGTCAGGTTGTCAATTATTTGAGTAAAGTGGCTTGAATCTCAGTGATCTTCATGGTTCTCAGAATTTGAGCGTAATATCGACTTTGTGACTATAAGTACCATCTACTTTTTCAGTGGCTTATTTATCTGGTTCTTGGATCTGCTACGGGGTTATCCATACTATGGATTCCATAGTTATGCTGTCCTATCAGAAGATGAGTTTCTCAGCAACAGACGGCTCAACATGCATCTGTTACAAAACTTGGTGCCTATCCTGTTTCTTGTCTTAAATCTACTTCCAAGTCTTGGTTCTTCACTCCACACACAGCCATCGATCATATGTCAAGTATGCCCACATTGTTCTCTGATTAATGGTTTTCCAAACGCATTACCTCATGTGACTTTAGCAGATGGTTCTAAGACATCTGCTAAAGGCGTTGGTACAGTCTTTTCCTACTCTAAACATGCCTCTGTCGTCTAATTTATACATCCCGGGTTTATCATGAAATATTATGTCTGTCAATAAATTGACCAAACAATTGAATTGCTGAGTTTCATTTAACCCAAATTTTGTTGTTATCCAAGATTTGCAGACAAAGATAGATTAAGTCCCCATAAAAGATAGTAAACTACAACAATCTTCCAACTAAATGCTGTGTGGTTCTTTCATGGACTATCATAACCATACTAGGAGTTGTGACATAAATAAACTACAAATACTAAAGAAGAAAAGGAGAAGACAGCTTGGGCCCAAATGCTTGGCCGTTTTAGAAACAGAAACAAACCTGTGTTCCGAATGCTTTTAATAAATTCCCGCGCTCCCTCTCCATCTGGGCCCGAGCCCGGCTAAAACTAAGTGCAGCCTTTGATAATGTATTACCGCTGGTACATGTATTCTCAGCACCATATTTCCTGCTATCTTCCGACAACTTAGTGCCTGCAAATAAATTAGTCGTCAGTAAGTATCAACATGGTAGTCAATATCTTCACTATTCAAGTTTCAAGGACCATTAGGTTAGTTCATAGATTCTTCAACAAACCTATCTCAACTTGTTTGGACCCAGTAACAATGTAACCTTCTACTCCACGAACAATATCTCTTTGAAAGTGCTGAAAACAAGACAACTCATTTTAAGAAAAAAAATAAAAATAAAATAAAATAAAAAAACAATAGACTTCAGAGGTCAACAGGCCACACACACACAGAGACAGACAGAGAAAGACCTTGGCAGCTCGCGTTGATATGTAAAGTTTCTCAAGTTTCTGATGTTGATGGAGCTCTGCCTCGTCAGTAACAACATTATCTGAACCTCCATATCCTCCGCCCCCAAATTGCTTAAATACAGCCTGCTTGAAGTCCAATATCATCAATACACGTTCTTTTTAGGTAAGATAGAAAAGAAACTAGGGTGACGACAATAAAATCCGTATTTCCTATAAATTTAGTTCACTGACAGTTACTCCTCAGGGGGTCTTGTTTTCATCAGGTTACGAGAAGCTGAGAATAAACTACTATTAGTAACGAATAATGTAAAAAGTATGCTAATTTTACAATATTAATAGCTAAGAAAAATTTGTGCACTGGTTACTAAGATGTTTCATGACAAGACAGCGATTAGAATTAGGAGAAATGTGAGCGCTATAACAACTTTTGAATCCTCGCCATTCTAATAAAAACAAGTTATTTTAATTATCTACAGGGTTGTTTCCCAGCGTCTGAAGGATGTAAATGACCAACATAGGCAGAAATGATATGCTATCCAGCATCATCAAAAAGAGACAAATATACATGTCTGCACACTCGTTTTTTAAGTTATAGGTTTCGTTAAGTAAAACAAAAGAAACTAAAAGCTAATTATCACGGTATTCATGATAGCTAAATCTGGATGATTAACATTACATGGCTATCCTTACCAAAACGTATTTATCAGGAGCGGTTGCATAAATGTTCATGGGTCGTTTTGCCCAAAGGAAAAGCTAAATTTTCACTCTGAAAATGTGGAATGTAAACCTACGAGGAACCTTTTAGTCTTTCTTCTAATAACCAAAAAAATGTGATTGTTGCTAACTTGCTATTTATCAAAGAAAATTTTGAACGAATAATCAGAGCATCAGACATAATAAATTTAGAGATAAAATATATATTTTCAACTTAATCACCCAACATTCATTGCCTGATATGCATACCTTTCTCCCTACCTTTCGGCCTTTTATTCATAATTTTCAAAGAAAGACATGTATTAACAGAATCATAACCGAAAACAGGTCTCTATACGTGAGATTTTCATACTAAAACACTATTGAGATCATCACAGGTGTTGCGAAAATGAAAAATGATAAGTACATAGAACATGGCTACACTGAGCTACAATGAAATATGAATATGAGAGATAACCATGCTGAAACACCCTTGGACTAGGACGGGGATTATGCAGAGACAATCTTTATGGTTTAGGTAAAGGTGTCTTAGGCCTCTGATACCGTTAATTCCGATACCTACGGTGTGCATCGAATTCCGTTACAGCCAATTCTCAACTATTGCAGTGCGCTTTCTCTACCATTACAACCAATTACCGTTTCACTTGCAACAATTCACGCACTCGATTACCAATTCCCGTTATAGTGTGTCCGATATTCCCCAAGTTAGTAAAAAAGGATACATTGAATTCAAAAACCCTTCCCAAGTTGTTAACCGGTTTTTACTTTCATAGGTTTATGAGCAGCCATAAGCATTGGACCTTTTGTAAATTGAGTAATAGAACTACAAAATTTTCCTAAACGATTAATCCAATGTCACAACTGTTAATTGATTTTCTTATCGAATGTATTTTTAAAAGCCTCACCTTTGAGGGGGTTCTGGCAGGGACTACCCTTGGTGTCTGCACAGTATTTTCTCAAAATCACCCATATAGAATAACCCTCAGTCCACTTTCCTATTTGATAGTCTGATACTTACTCTATCACCACCATACATGTCATCTCGTCATTACATAAAATACATTCAGTTTTTGAGGCTTTTATTTTAATTTTTAATAATTTCAATTTCTTCACTCCTAATGTCAACCGATAGAGCTTGTGCCTTCAGAGTTTTGCTATGCTACACAGAAAATTCTCTCAAACAATTTGTGCATTATACTTTTGTTCTCAATCAACAAGAGTCCACTTTCGACTATCTGTTCAAATTGCAAACCCGGGAAATGAAGAGCACATTTACACACTATCCGTCTGTGAAATCGAGGTTCTATTCTATAATTTGGCATAACGTAGGGTATCTGGCTATATTCTTTAGCTACTAAAACTTCGATTTATTTACTAGGAGCCCTTTTACTTCCTTTTCCTCTATGTATCTCCCCTTTAAAAAGGAAATACCCTAGGAAGTAGTTCGAGAGAAAATTCTAAACTGAACCACTCGAATTCCATCGAGCATGCAAAATGGGTTTCTGGTATTTGACTTCTGGTACTTGTGGGAGACAAGGCAAAAGTAACACAATCTAAACAATTTAAATCTCAATAACTTTACTAGATATAGCTTGGACAGCACAGCTCTATCAAGCCTATTGACCGAATTCAGGTAGAAGAGTCATATAGTAGTAATAGACCGTCTGAAGCTTCAATACGCGACGCCACATAATGAACGATTCCCAATGAATGTCATCCCATTGACACGAATATTATTTTACTATATGCCCAATTCGATTGCTGTTGGAATGGAGTAACGGACTGCTCCTTTCACTCACAATACACACTTGATAAAAACAAGGCAAGGTAATCCAAAGTTGACTTATTATATCTCATCTTGCTGCAAACAATTTTTTTAAACCAGCCAACATCCAATGTCGAACCGCATACTCAGATTCAACTCTTTGAGCAGACAAGTTCAGCTCATTTAACCAAATTAGATGCAGCCACAATCAAAAAATGTAATTCTAATTTAATTTCGATTATGTAGCCTATAGTGATCCTAACTCATCAAATCTGACATATATAGATCAAACGTTCTCAGAGACGAAGTATGAACAGATTGAAACGAGTGCCACAGTTCAAACAATCGGATCTACACGATTACTGATCCGAGCGATGAGCGGAGGTATCAAAATCGAACGAAATCATCAATAGCTTCAGAATACAATAACAATATCTAAGAGATCGAAGAACAAATGTATAGAGGCATGGGAATGGAGAGAACCTGTTGCTGGCGAGCGACTTGTTCCCTGAGCTTTGTTGCTTGCTTCCTGATTGCATCCATTCACAAATCAACGGTGGAGACTTTTCCGATGATCGGAGAGTTCGTCGGAGACTTGTGTGATTCTCTCTCAGACACTACTATTTTCCCTCAACGGTTCAGCTTGCGATTTCAATGAAGCCCCGATTGATTACTGCTAATTTGTTTTGCTTGACCCATTCACCTCCAACTTTTCTGTGGATTTAGCACCGGTACTTTCAAATGAAACTATCAGTCACCCACACTTTTATCTTATTGCAAATAAGTACTACTATTACTTCATAATTTGGTAAGCAAAACAATACAAGATTTTAGAATCTTTTTAATGTGTTGTAGAGCAGAGTTTACTTTAAAATACCATGAAAAGATTGTCAAATTCTTACATTGTTTTGTTAACAAAGTCATCGGTCAAAGTGGTCCGTGAAAATCAAAATAGGAAGCAGCAAAAAGAACGGAGGAAGGATCCATTAACTTTCATTAATATAGGGGGTGGAAATGGACAAAATACTATTTCCCCTACTCAAGCATTAAATTGAAATAAGTACCCGAATGTTCTTTGTGTTGCAAATAGGTACACACTGAGAAATACTACATTTCTTTCATCCCTACTTCCTAACGCACTATTCAACGGGTCACTTTGACCGGGTGATTTGGTTAAGAAACGATGCAAGAATTTTGTAATCTTTTCGTGATGTTGTAGAGAAACTTGCAAACCGAATCACCGCGTAAAAATGATGCAAAACTAAGAAGATAGAGAATGAACCAAATCAACAAGTTAAAGTGACACATAAAAGTCAAACTAAAAAGATAGAGAATGAACTAATGTATAATACAACTTTGCCTCTTTGCTCTCATCCTCAAATAAACATTTCATAATCTCTAGTGGGATTCTCTTTAGTACCGGGGGGGGGGGGGGGGGCAAGATTGTCAATTAGCAACCAAAGATCCCCCCAATCCGGGGACCACGTTGAGATATACTAGGCTGGCCATTGGCCCAGTGGCCTGACCAACCCGCCCAATCCAACTCAGAATTTTACGAAATTGTGTTCAACAAATTTTAGCCTGTCATAAATTTGGGGTTGATATTTGAGCCCGATCAACGTATGGGTTGAGCTTGGTTTATGTAACTTCGGCCCACACCCAGCCCGCCCCTGATTATTATGTCTATTATTTATATGAAAATATGTATGTGTTTATATGTATAAGTGTACTATATTAATGACACGATAAATATGCTATGTTAAATTCAGGATATAAAAATATTTTGGAAAACTGTCAAAGTCACCCATTGTTGTAATTGATATTTGCTCATAGAAATATTAAATGGTTTGTAATTAACTTTATAATCATAAATTTTATTTTATTTAATTAAATCAAATTAATACTTCGGCCTATGGGTTGGCTTGGGTTTAGGTATTTTCAGAATGTTATGGGCATGGACTTGTGTCTTGGCCCGATCGGCGGGTTGGATTGGCTTGGGCTCACTCTTAGACACTCAACCCGGTTTGACCCGACCAAATCTAGCTCAGCTCGACCCACGACCTAAGCCTAGGTAGTAGTAGTAGTGTATGTGGCTGTGAACCAACTAAAGTTCGTGATAATGTTCTTCCTATACTACTAACGTTAGTGCCACACACTATCAAAATTCAAACAAAGTATAAAGTGGAGGGCACTATCAAGTAGAGTGACTAGTACTACTACTGCTCATCAACCACTGTCTTACTTCAACACCACTTCTCAAAATGGTTCCCATGTTTCACAAGTTGCCAATGCTCCTATGAACTAGTACATCATCATATATATTAAACAACGTGTTATTACGATACTATGATAGTAAATTTGTTATTCTTTTGGGTGCACGAGTTAATCTCATAGCCGCTCACACAAGTATTATACGCACATTTCTACGAAACTTCTCCAACAAGAACAACATTAAAAGACACAACTAACATAATAACGTCTCGAGTTGTGATAGAGGTGCAAACAAATTTCACATAACAACAACCCAAGGTATGTTACACATCTAAGCCCCACTCATGTCTGTGGAGATTTTGAGATTTTTTGACATGATTGTAGCTGGTACTGACTTCATTGTCAAGCAATGAAAATTTTGAGATTTTTTGACATAATTGCAGTTAGAACAAAACTTTTTGACATAATTGCAGTTAGTACTGTTGTTTAATGACTTTTCCTCTCCCATTAGCTATACAAATGAATTTAAGCATTAGACATTGGTCCACCATTTGAAATTTAAATTACATGAGCTGCCCCATATTAAAAAGAAATTGTAAAAGTTAAATTTGAAATTTGAAATAATTTGAATTTGGGGTGGCTGCCTAATACTATAATATTAACCAGAAGCCTTGTTTCGAGTGGCAATGCAAGAAAATGACGGGAGAAGTAATTTTTGTTCAAAAATATGTATACGAATTTTTATTTAAGCTGTACATATTGGAAGTTTCCAAGTTAGTGACAAGTGGAACTTGTGGGTAATAGTCAAGGAGGTAAACCATAGACTTGGGGTCTGAAATGGTCAAATTACATCATCGCCTTCATACCTGGAATAGTACCTTGTTCTCTACACCATGTTTAGCAAGTTTAATTTGACTTTTAGTATATCGTATATTTGGAGAGGCCAAATATAGCAAATTTGATCAAATTGGATTGATTTTGCAAATGAATGCTACTCTCTTATCAAGGAAAAATGAATAATGGTTCAATCATAGAAAATATGTAACTTGACAAAATATGTAACTTGACGTCACGAACACCTGCTTAGGGTTAGAATTTATTTCTTCTGAAAAATAAATAATATTATTTTAGGAAAGCAAAAGTCGACTAACATGGGATAGTAGCAGCACACGTTACACAATTTTACGCGTTAAATTTATATGAAGGATTTTTTGTGTGAAGGAAAGTGACAATTTTCTGAGGCACGTTGTGTCTTTTTAAATGTGATACCACGATACCAAAAATAATTTATGAAGTGAAATTGAAACCGTTAAACGGTTAAACCGTTAAACAGTTAGATTTATTACAAGACAATGTTCGGCTGAAGAAGTGTGTTCGATACGACATTATGGAAAAAAGTCAAACCCATACGTAAAGCATAAGCTAAAATTTTGGAGATTATTGTATTCATTTTGAGGTTCGTATTACTCCATTATGTCTATTCAATAGCGTCAAGTGCGATAATCTATTATGGTGAATGTAAAATTCATTAGATACTCCATTCACATAATCTTTTTCGAGGAGATCAAACTGAACGTGACAACAAATGTGTGCTAGTTCAGGATAAAGTCTTTGAAGCATCTGTGTGGGGTCATGGGTTCTAAACCGGCTAAGAGCATCTCCAAATGGGACATGTAAACGGCGGTTATCTTTATAATATAAAAGAGAAGGTGGAAAATGTGTCTCCAATGGGCTCTCTATTCCGTTATTTATTATAACGGATAGTTATCCCGCTCTCTATGTTTAAAGAGCAGGAAAATGGATAGTTAAATGTTTTGTGTCTATCTCTCTCCTCTTTTTATATTTCAATTATTATTTTTTATTTAATTCCTACCTACAACAACTATTGTTAGCTAACTTTACATAATAGCATTGGAGATCGTATCAATTTTTTGTATACTTAAAATAAAAAATGACAATTTTATTTAAAATATAAATAACTTATAACTAGTAGCATTGGAGGTGCCATCACATTATGAGTAAGAATTGAAAAGATAATTGGTATATTATCAATTAACCACATCATAGCTACTAAAAATAAAAGAGTAGAACCGGCTAAAAGATGCAATTGTACGTGATATGCCATCACATTATGAGTAAGCATTGAAAAAATAATTGGTATACTATCAATTAACCACATCATAGCTACTATAAATAAAAAATGGGATTACAGAAAATCGGGCTAATTGCTCAATTTCGAACCATATTTCCAGAAATAAAGGCTCTGTAAAGGAAAAAAAATATCCACATGGAGTAGTAAATAGAAGAAAGAAAAAATCTCAGATCCAAACAAGGCATAATAATAATAATGTGTTGTAACGGCCCACCGTAATTCATAACAGTAGTTTGACTCTCTTCTCTTCTCTTCACAAAAAGCACCACTCTCACCCACGAACAACCCCAACCAACGCCCCCCACCTCTTCAACTTCTCTCTCTCTCTGCAACAACTGGTAAAATTCAATTCCTGTTTACTACGGTGAAGTTTTCAATTTCCATGTTCGAATTCTGTTGAAAATTGATTGATTGGTTATTGGGTTTTCTTTTTCGCTGTAGAAATGGAAAGAGCGCTCAAGTCCAATTTCCTCACGAAATCGACCCACCAAGCACTCTTCGACGACTTGTTCTATCTCAACGACGGCGTTTCATGCGATGATTTCTCCGTCGACACTTTCCTCGACCTCCCCAACGACGACGTATTTGACGCCGACGGTTTTTTCGGAGAAGAGGAAGTGGGGAAGGATAATTCGAGTTCTAGCAATTTCTCCGGCGAATTCGATTCTATTGGGTCTCTTGCCGCCGGCGAGTTATCCGTTCCGGTAACTATTCCCTATGGTACTTTTTTGCAATTAATGGTTCTTACAGTTTTGGTCCCTCGAGTGTACCCTGTTTTTCATTTTAGCCACTCGTCTTCGAATGTGGCCCTAACTTGGTGGAGGACACTCGTCGGTAGATAGCTCATGGTTCAATTCAATTCAATTCAATTCCTGAACACTGCACTCAGTGGGAGTGTTTGGGTAGCAAAAAAAAAAAAAAAAAAAACCTGGTTTGAATTTTGAAACAATTTTGAATATTAATGCCATGATGAAAATACAAATTTCTCTCTTCATGTATTGTTGGCCACATATTCAAAGTTGACTTGAAATTCGCTCCTACTGGTTGTCTTTTTGTATTCCAAGCAAACCCATTACGACTTCAACATTGACTAACGTAGAAAATAGTTCATTGATAGAGTTCCCAGCTTTTGAATTCCCCAGGAACCATTAAAATTTAACCTCACATTTTGTTTGGGTTTATGTTCCAATTCGAATTGCTTAGTTTTAGAGCATCTCCAATAAATTATGTAAACCAGTTTTGTTAGGTATATTATAAATAATTTGGTAAAAATTGGACTCCAATTGCATATGTATCTTGATAGGTAAAACACAGATTATGTATCAACTTTGCCTAATTTGGCAATGATTTTTTGTTATGTAAAATCTTCTTCCTCCCCTATTTATGTGGGTAATGACATGTTTCTTAAATTTTCTCACCGACTTCCACTATTTTCTCCACATTCCTAGCATAAAATAAATTAAAAATGCTAATACTTATCTTTTACATAATCACTACTGGAGAAGAATCTTGAAATCTTCATTATTTTTTATGTAAAAGAATAGGTTTCTCAATAATTTACATAATTTTCCCCTCTTACTACTGGTGATGCTCTTAACGGTTGGTAGGGTTAGTCAAAAGTTGTAAACTCTATCAGTTGAACCATTTATTTCGGGTTATTTTCTCGTTATTTTGCAACTCGGACTGATTAAAGTTACAACTGTGAATTATTTGTAACCTACGGACTTACTTGAAATATACTAGTAAGATTTGAGCTTGATTCCCCTAAAACTTCTAAAGAATAAGCTCAATTTTACAGGTTGAAGACATCGATCAGCTGGAGTGGCTGTCTCAATTCGTGGATGATTCTTCTCCCTCGGAATTGTCTCTTCTGTGTCCTCCTCCGGCCAGCATTTGCAAGGGCAGAACCATCAGCAGTTCAAAAACAATCCCATGTTTACCCGTCATTAGACCGCTGCCACCGCCGCCTCAGAGTTCACCAGTCCTTCAATCACCATTCCCAGTTCCCACCAAGCCAAGAAGCAAAAGATCGAGACCAAACCGCGGACAAGCTTGGTCAACGTCCTTGCTATTAATACAAGAGTCAACTGTCAAAAAACCGGCCGTAAAGAGGCAGAGAAAATTTCCGGCCGGAGAGGGAGGTGGGAACCACCAGCCACCGCGGCAATGCAGCCATTGTCACGTCCAGAAGACCCCACAGTGGCGAGCCGGTCCTCTGGGTGAGAAGACTCTCTGCAATGCTTGTGGGGTTCGTTACAAATCCGGCCGGCTTTTCCCGGAGTATAGACCAGCTTGTAGTCCGACTTTCTTGGAGAATGTGCACTCCAACAGTCACCGGAAGGTGTTGGAAATGAGGATGAAGAAGGAGCAGCTCACAGGACCAGGCTCCGGCGGTGTTAACTCAATGGTTCCCAACTTGGAGATGCACATGAACCGGCTGACGAGCTTAAGGTCCTAAGTTACATAGGTGTACTTGAACCAGGGTAGGGATGACCTAGTTGATAAATTGCAGTATCAACTTGTAGCTGTACAATTTTCAGCGTGGTTTTTTTAGCTTGTGTTTTGAATTCGAATAGTTGTAGGTTAATCTGAACTTGTTATGATCTTCAAAGCTTTTGAAGTCAGACAGTAGTATAGGAGGTATCTTTGATAGCTATGTTTATAGATTGGTTTTCTTATTGTCAACTAGCTTAAATTTTAGTATAACTCGAGGGTAAAGTTTTTTCTTTGGACTAACACACGTACAGAAAGAGCTGTTAAATACAATCCAAAGCAAATTCACTTTCAAGTTACAAGATGATGTCTCAAGTTACCCTTCCTAAGTTACAAGCCTATATAGCCAGAGTGACTAGAGTGAGGGTTTTACCTCGTGCACACCCAAATGGTAAAAACATGTCGTATCCTAAATTAACTAGGAGACATCAGCAACATGTATTAACTAAGGTAGTTTGGTATGACTTATTTGTATCTTAAGTTGACAAAGTCGACAAAAAATAGAAGAAACAAGACGAGTGTGTTTAGTGGAAAGTTTATCCACAAAAAAAAGTCCAAGAAAAGCTTCAAAACCCAACTTTTTCTACAATCTTTTTTATACTATCCAAAATATACCAAACACTTCTTATAAGTTTGACTTCAACTTATAATATAAAATTGACTTATAAGATGAGTGTCATACCAAACTCACCCTAAATCATACTATGTATCAACACGAAAGGCAAGACTTGCCCAGTTTTGTGGGCAGCGGGAGCAGCGGATTGCCACATAAATTCTTTGCTCATAGGTGCAAGTATATATTAGCTTACACAAATGCCTTAAAGGTATAGTTCTGGTGCAATGAAACCTAAAAGCTCAGAATATACAAAGAAACACCAGTCTCTGATGGAGTGACTGCAACATCTTTGATGAATTTCACCAATTGCTTCTTTCAGAGAGCAAAAGAAATTACTACTCAAAAATTCTACTACCAAGTTTGTACCTCATGATTCTGTACTTAAGGAGACATCACCCTACAAAAAGATACGGGCAGCTGCAACGGCAAGGGCAGAGAGCGACACAAAAGTACCCAAAACATATTTGATCATTTCGTACTTTGTTCCTTCCACTATGGTTCTTAAGCCTTGGATTTCCTGTGCACAATACGCAAGTGCCAATCTTAACATCGTTGTGCTATTCACAATTAATTCTCAGCACTCTGTGTATGTGCGTGTAAAACTCACCCGGTCGAATTTGGTGCTCAGGTTGGTAATCTCAGCATTCTGATTAGCGAGTTCATCTCGCATGCGCCTGCACATAGAGAAAAATCAAATGGAGGGGAAGTTCATCTCGCATACTACGTGCTAACTTTTAAAAGTAAAAGAAAGTGCTATTTTTAGTTACTGAAAAGGGGATGCTCCGTTAAAGCCAAACGATATAAGAGAATATATTAACACCTAAAATGTTATAAATAAGATTGCATACCCTTTTTCCAGATTTAAATCTAGACGATTCCCTGCAATGACTTTGTCAACCTCGTACCTGTTTCAGAAAACCAATTGTTGCTAAGAGTACATCTAGAAACATACAGCAAGAAATTTAGAAACATAACACTAGAAAACTGACTTAAGTTCACTTCGCATCTTCTCATAGTCACTCCCAAGCTTTTCATCAGCACGCTCTAACAGCGAACACCGCTTCTCTAGATCACTTTGAAGCTTTTCATCCTCACGTTGCAACAATGAAAACCGATGCTCCTGCACAAAATACTGCATTTAGCATCCAACATAGAATTGCGACATCGTTGTATCGTATTGTCTAACCAATAGGAAACATTTTTTCAATTAATAGCCAGGTGAACGGGTTTCGCATGCAGATAAGCTGTCTGAGGTATATCACAACCTGTACCTCATACGCGATTGTGCTATGAGAGAATGCAGGTACAGGGGTACATGACACCTTACTACATGGATAATATAATACTGAGTTGGGCAAAATGCACCAACAATATCAAAGCCAGGTGCTCTAAACCACTCAAAACACCATATTTGCTCGCACCAACAGATTAGTTGTAACCTAATATCCACATCTTTTATGCAGATGCATAGTAGTGAAACAGGACAACCCAAAATTCCTGCATTTAGAGGTTAACTGTATCTCAATGCTAAATTATACTGCAACTCAAAAAAAAAAGTCCCCAGGGTTGCCAAGGGCCAAATAACTAATGAAGAAGAAGAATTTCATTTTTAGATATAAATGAGATGTTAGTCACTTGCCGAGCCACCAATAGAGCATCTAAGATCTCAACCATTACCTGACTGAGAGACTGCCAAAAGACAATCAATCCACACAACCTAAGGCCTTCTGCACCTGGACCAATTTCAGTAATCTTTATTGCATGGTCCTCCAAATATGAGAACAAACCCAAACCAACTACAACCAGTTCAACACACGGTCTAATCATGTAGACAAATATCACATCTACAATGTTCTGCATGTTAAACTACATATTCTGCAAAACGAGGAAGAATCGGTGCATTCCACTTTGAACCTTGCTACTTAAAGTGTGTTTGGAGTAGGGATAAAGAAGGGGTACAGTAATTATAATACCAATAGGGGGTAATAAGTAATAACTAGTGTTAGGTGCAAGGATAATTGTAAGGGGGACTCAATACCCCTTTGTTGTTAATAAGGTTCTATGCTTAAAATATAATTCCACCATGGGAGTGGAATTGAATACCAGAACTTAGAACACTATTTACATGTCGCAAACAAACAAATGTATTCCCACCTATGCAATTAATGATCTCTTATTACCATACACCCTATAATACCCTGGGACCCAATGTATCCCTAACTTTTATTCCTGCACCAAATGTGCTCTTACACTAACAGTGCAAACAAAATATCACAAAAGGCAGTCCATAGCAACGTGCATATGTCCTCGAACAGTCAAACCACATCATCTTCATAAAGACACTACTTCAAATGAAGAAAGAAAAATGGTAAAGTTAAATAAATGTTACAACTTCTAAAGAAAATGGACCCCTATTCTTCAGTCCTCATACTTAACGAACGACTTCCAGAGTTCTAAAATTCACTATCATAGTTTTACATCTGGAAAACGAATGCTGGACTGCAGCCATAGAGTAGTCTCTAGTCTCTGTGTCATGTTCTTTATCTTGCATTCTTGCTTGTTCCATTTCATATAAGGTGGATAGTTTACACTACTCGGATATGTTAATTATTATACCCATCCCAACTACATCATATAGTATTTCAATTATGATCACACAGCTAAAGAGATTTAAACAAAAATCCTAGCACGGCTGACAAGATAGGCATACTCACTGGCATCAGGTATTCATGTCAGAAAGGACGTAAATAAAACTAATCTTTGATGATTTCTACAATGTATAAACCACTTACATGATGATTGTCATGTTGATGTTTTCCATCTCTCCAAAATTTGTCAATATATTACCCGTAAAAGGACGAAAACATTCTTAGGTTTTAGCTATATAGTTACATCAACTAATCAACAAGAAAGGCAAAAAGAAAATTAACCAAATTATCATATGGTAGGGTTGAAATCTAGATTAGAAGGATGTCTTGGTAAAGCAAAGGATTCGGTTGAGACCTATAGAGAGGCCTGCATCTGATCTATGTGTGAAATACGACATTCCAGATCAATTTAAATTGGTATGATTCGTAACCAGTTCATTTAGTACATAAATTATGAACATACGTCTTTTCCAGTAAGTAAAACTGAATGACTAGAAGTCAAGAGAAACAACATCCACAATCTTCTTAGCTTTGATGGTACTTTTTTAATAATCTGAGAGACGTCTGAGTTGGAGAGATGCAATTTCACAACAAATGAGGCATGACGGAAGACCCTAGTTAAGTAAAAGTCACGATCAATGTATTTAGGTGGAACTAACAAAGACATGATATCCTAAACGTCTGGTATAGAGTATGCATAAACTATAACTATTATTCGAGAATGATGCTTCAATTAGAAGACAGAAATGGATATCGGCAAATGATGCTGCAGAGGAAAGAGAACTGAACGTTTACTCGTGTAGATGGAATTAAGAAGTCTAGAGGGCATTCCTGTTATCTTGGTTCTGTCTGGTTCTCATCCCTTTGTTGTATAATGAGACCTTCACCTATTAAAAATAATACTAAAATATCAAGTATCCATCCACCATTTAACATGCAACACCATCAATATCTTGTACATACAAAAAACCTGAGTGAGTTGGAATCAGCCCAAAAAGCTCATTCATACGTATTCAGACCTGGGAAACAAAGTTAGCACAAAGTACCACATTTGAATTCCAATTGTATATTTGTATTACAGATTTACAGTATGACACAAGTCCTAACTAACTGAAACCGGTGTCTTTCTTGGCATGTTTTCACTTCCACACAGGAAAACAGTCTTTCATATCAGATGGCCTCAACGACTAAGAAGAGCTGCGAATCCACATTACTTGTCCAATAATACTCTCACCAGTTATCAGGCAACACCCGAACTATTTCTCAAATCAATTATGTGACTGTCAATCTAAGTTCATTAAAAAAACTGTCTTAATTGTTATTATCCTGCAATTGTAGAACTGAACATGGCACAACGAGACTAAACTCAAATAAGTTGCTATATGTATGAAAAAGTTTACATGAATGGTGTACCTGGGAACTTTGTATTTCAGATTTGAAATTAGACAGCTTAGACTCTTGAACCATCTCGCTCTACAAAAAGAACAGAAAAAATATAAACCACATAACAAGAGAACCATATGAAAACTTCAAATGAAAGATGGAATGAAAAATTACCCTATGCATGTCTTCTTTTGAAACCAATGAGTGAGAAACTTTTCCCAGACTGTCGTGCAAGACAGTTACAATGGCAGATGTAAGTGCCTCCGCCTGTTTGGTAGGGACGCCCTCTGCTTCTAGACTTCTCACCTGTCAGCAATCTTCGATTTCATTAACGTCTCTTTGTAAGAAGACCGATATGAATTACTTAACCATAATGTGATGAGAACATAGAACACTATTGACTTCAACATTTTGAGGTTGTCATCGTAAGACGGCATGGTTCCAAGAGCCATTATCTGGCTAACCCAGGGTAAAATCATCCTATATATGCTTATTCGTTAGGAAAGTACCCTGGCACAATGACACGACCAAAGATATTTTATCCTAGTCTTGGATTCCACTCTGGAAAGGTGTGCAGATTAGGGCATTTGATCAATCTTATCGATGAGATTGTATTTGATCAATCGCTCATTTTATACTCTAAACTAAGCTGGCTGACTCTCTACCCCCAAATCTTACATCATTTCACCTGTCAGCATTCTTTATTTCATTAACTTCTTTTTGTAAGACGACCGCTATGAATTATGTTACCATAATTTGATGAGAACATGGAACTTGATTGACCTTATTACCTAGGTTAAGAGGTTGAGACGGCATGATTCCAAGAGCCATTATCTGGCTAATCCGGGACATATAATCATCTTATCTATGCTTATTCGTTAGTTAAAGTACCCTGGTACAATGACACGACTAAAGATATTTTATCCTAGTCTTGGATTCCACTCTGGAAAGGTCTGCAGATTAGGTCATTTGATCAATCTTATCGACGCTATTGGATTTTATAAGCACATTGACAGTGAATTTATACGACCTCTACACAATCGCTCAGTCGAATACTGTAAACGAACATAACTGACTCTCTACCAACAAATCTTACATCAATTCAACTCAAATTCGAATAAACTAAACTATCCGCAGGCCTTAACTCTACATTTCGCTTGGCCTACACAAAAACCTAAAGAATAACATGAAAGCAGCAATCTCAAACCAAATCGAGACCAAATCTGAACGGAGTCTCTCCATTTCTCCTACACCAGTTTGCTCAAAGCATCAAAAACACAAACTAGGCAGATTCAAAACCGCAAAGCCAAAAAGAATGAAGAGAAAATGGAGAAATTACCAGTGCATGTGTATCGACGAGGAAAACACGGCTTCCAAAAGGCTTCGAGTGCTGAGAAACCTCCTTGTAATCAAACCGGTCAACAATGGCATACGAAGACGGTGCGGTGCCGGCCAAATCCGCCGGAGAAGAAGCTAATTTGTCGACGGCCTTGGAGAGCTCCGACGATGTGCAGAACCTCCTCCGCATCAGAGAGGTCGCGCAAAATTGGATTGCGCGCTTAGAGATGAGAGCCATTCGAGCAAGTTCAATCTCGAAATTGAACAGAGCTGAGAAGTGAATCAACGGTTGAAATTGTTCTGGAATCGAGTAAGAACACTAATCAGGCAGTTTAGTTTTCTCTCTCTCTAGGTCTTCTACTGTTCATTTCATTTCCAGAGAGTCTTCTTCTTTCTTGCACGGCAAGCCCGGTGCTGACGTCGTCCACTGCTGGCTGCTTCCGGTTCGGGTTATTTGGGCTTTGGTATATTTAATCCAGCCCAACAAGCCCAATAATGAAATTGCAACAACTCATATAGATAAGCCTTTTGCCAGCAACACCAGATATCACATATATTTCCTCTGTTTCCTTTTTTCCCCACTTTTACGACCGATAATTTGATTAACAAAAATATTCAAGAATTTGGTGATATTTTCATAGTGTTATAGAATACAGTTCAGTTTACAATTAAACGTCGAGGAAAAATTACACAAAGATTGCATCGTTTTACTATCCATGTCAAAGGGTCAAAGTGATCCGTATCGGATGAAAAAGTCAAACCAAAAAGAGGAGAGAATATAACATGGTAAAAAAATGTGTTCTTGCTGACGTGACGTTCATTGATTCATCACTATCACTCTTATGAACTACTCGTATTGTTTTCAGTTTCATTAAGGAAGCTCTCAACATTGAAAGACTCATGTAGCATTGAACATCGAACTTTTTCAGATTGCATAGAACAATTCTCAAATCAAATGTTCATGGTTTTGCATTATGATGTAATCACAAGTTTTGCATATTTTCGCCGTGTGACAGTGTGAGCAATTAAATGGTGAAAAGCGAGTTCGGCTAAGCAAGAACCGTCACACAACGAAGATATGTGAAACTTGTGCCAATGAGAGTTGGTTGAGTTGGTAAGGCTCGTCTCTTCGCTAGATCGAGGGTTGGGTTCGAGTCCCGCTGCTGACGGTCTTTCTTGATGGGTGATCTATAATTCTCTTTGTAAGCCCTCAAAGAGACATAAGGTCTGCCCTGATCCTGGGATGAGGTAGCCTCCCCATCCCCTAAACTTTTTAGTACCAAAAAAAAAGATTTGTGAAACTTGTGATTACATCATAATGGATAGCAAAACCAAAAACATTTAATTTGAGAATTGTTCTATGCGGAGTGCTAGTGAGTAGTGTGACTGCTAGCAACCAGATGCTAGTGAAGAGAGGGTGACCTAGACATAGAGTGCTGGCATTAGATGACTGGTGGCAACAGAAAATGCAACATCAGTTTCCAAATACATGGAACACGAAATCACACTAGCAAGTGGCACGAATCAAGTGCTCAATCTTAAATCCAGATAACATAAACATAGCAAACGCTAACAATTTATCACAATGGTTTCTTATGCTCTGTTATTCTAGGTTACCAATTCACCAACTACGATTCAACGACGACGAAAACATAAATCAAATCCAAATCCGTACAGACAAACTCCGATGGAAGAAAACCACAAGACTTGTCGTCATCTGACACATCAGTACCTCCTAGGAAAGCGATCCAATCCGCGATCCATGCGGTGGTGGTCCATGAACCTTCCAGAGGGGCACTCATACGCCGCATGCCCTCTGCCTCCACAGTTGTGGCAAATCATCATCGGCGGCATCCCCATGCAGTCCCTGCTCATATGACCTGGCTGCTGGCAATTCCTGCAGATGATGTCCCTAAAACCCCCACCACCCATTCCGCCACCAAAACGAGGCGGCGCTCCACCACCACCCCTCTCTTCAAAAGTGTTGGTCTTCGGGCACTCCCTCGCAACGTGTCCAGAAACATTGCACAAGTTGCAGACAGGGTCGTTCTGGCAATCGCGTGCAAGGTGACCAGTCTTCCTGCAGTTCTTGCATGCCTTTTCATTCGTACAATCAGCTGCCATGTGGCCTTGCTTGAAGCAGTTGTTGCACAGCCTCAGATCGCCAGGTGGCAGAGGTGGAGCTGAACACTCTCTTGCACGGTGTCCCCCCTTACCACAGTTGTGGCAAATGCCTTCATTTGGACAGCTCCCTGCCATGTGCCCAGGCTCCCGACAGTTCCAGCACAGGGACTTTGTGCTGCATTCTGATGCAATGTGCCTGTGTAAAATTTTCAATGCATCGTCAATTAAGTATATGCAGCCAAATCATACATGATGATGGTGATGATGATGATGATGGTGATGATGATAATGGTAATAATAAACATATGACACATAATATTAACAAAACTACTTCTGAAGCAAGCAACAGTTTCTCTTTTCTGCCAAGTGAACATAGAGTGGCGAAAACCAGCAAGAAGAATAACAAGGGTACCAGCTCTCCAGACGATGCAATATATTTTTTCTTCATCCAAACCAAGCACCAAGTTAGCTTACATGATTTCAAGTCTTTAAATGCCAACGAATGCGAGAAAGTGTTTGGAAATCAATATTAAGGTAAAATAAATATGTAATCCACAAAAATAGCAATGCGTGATAATAGGATTTGTGTTGAGCAAAAGAAATTTGACCATCAAAATAGCGTGTAAACCCGTTTATATACTATTAAGGAAAACCTATTCGATATTGACCGACAAGGACTTTAAGATAACCAGAGGTGTTCAGGAATATCCATCAAATTCCAGCCATATCTTCATGATACAAGTCTAAAAGTACACTAAAATTATTCAACTTAACTCCAAATTTCTTCGAAATCATCCACATGGGTCTAACTTGCTGATTGACACTCATCAAAGAACATTTCAATATCTTTTCGAAACCATCATCATCAAGTAGTACTTCATTTCCTTTAACATTAATGCCATTACAAGCTCATATTATGTGGGAATAAATAGGCACCAAATCTACATCAACTACTTTGGTCTGAAGATTTATAGATGCAAGGGGTTTTAAAACCCATGTACCTTTCGCACATTCCCCTGAATGGCAGAATCCTTAATTCCTATATATTACATTCCAATTCAATAAATGATTTACCATTTCTTGGCACCAGAGTTTATCAGAGGGCAACGGTTACCCAAAATGCTTTCCTCGTAGAGCTTAAAGAAAGGAGCAGCAACGGTAGTTTAATTAGTCTTTACATCAATTCTTACGTAGCATGAGCTATCTCAATCTCGTTGTCTGCTTCGGAAACCCAGCTTCATCCATCAAGTGTACCATATCAGACGTGCAAAAAACTCTTCATAACTATAGCTTTAGGACAATGGTAAACACTCGACTATCCAAATCCCAAAGCAAAGAGATTGATCTCTGTATCTGCTGCAATTATTAAAATATATTCCTAGTTCCATATGTGCAATAAAACTCCACAACAGTATGACAATATTCGCATTCCAGTCAATACCTATAGACCAACTCTATCACACCGCGCCCTCCACTGTCAAAAATAGTTACTTCAGTACTTGTGCTTTTAACCACAACAATATTCATTCATTCCCAGGTCACCAAAACACAGCTTACAAGAGGCGTAAAATGACCAAAAGTATGAATAAAACAAGACGGAAAAAAACAACTACTGTATACTTTTTCCATCTTAACTAATGGGGCCCAACAATAATTTCAAACTAGGACATCATCTTAACTATGCGCATGTGACATCCAGTAAGTTATAATTATTATTCTCATACCAATCATAAAACAAAACAGGATTGAATGTCTAACACATCTTTCTAAACAAGGATGCCAAAAAGTTGTCCCTATGCTTCTGTTATTCCAAACCCTTTCTTCAATCAAGAAACCACTGTCATCATTGCAACTTTTCATGAGATCTTATCTAATTGGTACATAGTATCAATCCCCTGTTTTATGTGATTACTATAGAAAACCTGAGTGTTCTTTTGTTCATTTATTCTTCCCTGGGAATACCTAGAAGTTAAACATCAACCCAAATTGTTCAATATAAACCAGTAGTAATCCGACAAAAAACTTGGATGGATTTAAAACCATTCCCAGGCATTGAAATAAATTAGCAGACCCATATAATACAATTTGATGCGATCCTCAAGTACGAACATGGGCAGCAACAAGACACTACAGTACTGCTGCGACCACGACCACGACCACTTCTCTGATCTACATCCTGTCCAAGTATCTCACTCTAACTCCAAAGATTACCCACCCTGGACCCAAAAGTTCAGAGATATTGGACACATTTACTAAATTCAGTATCATAATATATTTGGTTGTGATCACTTCCGCAATTTTTTAACTTGCGTGATTTCAACATCTGGGTTGATGGTATGATTTAGATACCTTGTTCTGTTCCACACTTAGAAGTTGGACGAAAAAGAGAGCACAAGGGAGTGAATGAGAAAGCAGAAGCAATGAACTAGGAGGGAGGGAGGGAGCAGGTCGGATTACTTACAGGAAGACGTCAAGGGAAATTGGCACGATATTGTTCCTATAGTTTTTTTATGACTGATGAGCTCCACTTTCGATAAGAAAGGAGTAAAGGGTTGGGTTTTGGCAATAGTTACATTACCTACTTTTCCGTCTATTATAGGCCTTTCAAGATTCTATTAAGTAACACAGGAAACACTTGGTTACTTGAAAGTACCGGTCACCTATATAAGACTGGATAAACAGGGCCAGTATTAACCCTATAGTTAATTGCACAATGCACGCTAAACTAAATCTATGACACAATCTTTTGAGCCCATCATCAAACAAGCATTATTAGAAATCCACTAGTTACTACCATGAAGGAAATTATGTTTTTATCTCATGAATAATTAGTGTCTATATCAAGATATTTTTTGTTCTCACTTAGCAAGTTAGGCCTACTAGCACTCCTTGGAGTGGAAAAATCCAGGCACAACCAACATCTTACTGAGGAGACTACATGTAGATACCACGACGAATAAAACAAGTTAATCAATCATGTGCCTTTGTTCTTATCATGTTAAACCCTCGTTCATATAGTCACACCTTACGTAAGTCTAGTTACTATATGCTTATATGAGTCTAATACATTCTACAAGGTGGAAGTATTTCTGCGATTCACTACACTTATAATGGAAATATGGAATTCCGTTTCACAAGAATGCATGCTGGCGTTTGAAGAAAGTGTAATCATAGGGCACCAGTAGAAAGGGGTACAGCACCCAACATTTCTTCTACTGAGAAACTAATCTTACAACCACTATAGACAATCAATGGACTGGAGCCAATGTATTAAAAGGATCAGAAAGAATTGTCATTTTTGCACATTCAATTTTCAGTTGACTGTTAACATTTGGTTAATGTTAGAATAAAATTTATTCTAATTCCAAGAGGAATTGCAAGTCAAGCAAACAAGATTCAGCCGCATTAATCAATTCCATGTGATCAAGATCCTCCAGCAATGCAATGAAACTGCAGAGAACAACGGTGTGCACTTGTGGGTAAAAAAACATTATAACAAGATTCAGCTGCATTTGTCAATTCTATATGAATAAGATCCTCCAAAAATGCAATGAACTGCAGAAAACAATGGTGTTCACTTGTGGGTATAGCATATTAGCATTTGTAAGTAATAAATATCCTTAGTCAGTATTTACACAAGGAATAAGAATACTTACCCTGGAAGGCCACAGTTGTGACAGATGGCCACATTGGGGCACTCACGAGCATAGTGACCTGGTCGCTTGCAGTTCTTGCACAGGTTATTCTGGCTGGAACTGATCAAACGCGAATTACTGGTTAGGACCAATAATGGAGCCAATAGATGTTAAAGCGAAACAATTATGTGCAGACAACATATGCAGTTATCACTAAGAAAATATTATAAAATTATGAAGCTCCGAAGGGAAAAATGGATTTTCAACTCCATCATTGGACACAATAATGAAACCTCCTAAAAGCACCAGAATCATGTTAGAGAGTCCTAAGAATCTCTTTTTTACGACTAGTAAATGATTGAAACCTAGACAACCTGAAACCAGGGCGCTCCCTTCTGTATGGTGCATCACGATAGGAGTATCGAGAGGTCCGGATCTTGCGATCCAGCGGGCTCCTGCTCCTGCTCCTGCTTCTGCTTCTGCTCCTGCTGTCTGAACTCATCTTAAACAGCCCCAATCAACACAATCACCTCCTGCTCGGCAAAACACCACCAACAACAACCAAATCACAGCCGCTGCCTCCTGCCTGCCATATTACAACCACACCCAGCACTATATCCATCAGTCTGATTAGAACCCCACTTTCCTCTTCGCATGAATAACACCAGAACACCACATTAAAGAACAAGCACTTTCAACATGCAAACCACCTCACGTCAATTACATACCAACACTGTTAAGCATCAACAAACTGATGCCCGGAAAAGAATCCACATGGTCTACCACATCTTTTATGACAATTTTGAAACATCCCTTGCTCATTTTAACCCCCTTTACAACCGTTGACTGCACTAATTAATGCATCGAAGAAGAGGCATATTCCACCTTCAAAGCATATCCTCAAACAGTGATCTTCTCATCTATTTAGACAAGAATGCTTGGTGTTCAACTCTTTGTCTCCACCGTTGGATGAGACTAATCTCAGCCTTTAATTTTGAAACTTTTGGTGACAGTATTGAAAGTTTTGAAAATACAACAAACTTTGGGGCCACTTTTCTCTCTCATTGCTTTAATATTTTTTATTCATTAAGTAAAGAAACAATTATTCATTGATTTATTAATATTGATTAAAAATCAATTTCGTTAAAAATTTATCGATGTGAATTGAAGAGTGCCTTTAAGGCACAGGTTGTACCCTAATTCTTATTACAATCAAGACTGTAAAAGAACCCAAAACAAGAATGCAAAGGTTACAAGAATAATAATACTCAACATCTCCATTGAGAACAGTGGCCAGAGGAACTAGATTTTATTGTGTGTTGAAAAAAGAAACGTGGTAAAGGCAGGCAGGTTGTAAAATATGGTGAACGTGGCCCACTTAACTCATGACATGGACAAGTGAAAAGCACCATATATATGTAGCCTCGGGCCATGAATCTTAAGCATCGTCCTCACAACATGCCTTTAACATAGAGTAGTAACTATATCTGCAATCAACAGTTATAAAATACAGAACTAGCATTTTCGATGTGAGTGAACCACTTCAGAGGTATCCTATCGTGCATCTGATTCAGTAAAATACAAGAAAAGTAGAGATGTCCTGATAATGACATGAAACTCCGCATTGGTTTTAGTCTTTTAGATAAGGACACTGAGTCTTGATAATAGAGTGTGATCACTTAGAATATGACAAGCTGACAGAACTGTATTGACAGGATACAAAACTTAATGAAGAGAAAGAACATGTCACCAACATGGCTCCGGGTGAACTAACTAGCATTGCTCTTAGGTTCCAGATATAATATTTCTAACAATCATACTCTTTTAAATATAGAAGACAAATTATTGGAAATTACAACTTAGAAACAGATCTTATTAGTTTCGAAGTTCAGGAGCTCAGAACTTCATTAGTCATGAGAGGCAAAAACATGTAACAAGTAAGCCAGCCCCAATCTAGGTAACAGAGATCAAAGAATACGACTCCTGCAGTCACTATCCCAGTGCTACTTCATTCCGACTTCGGAAATATGAGCACAAACTGGCAACACAACTCTTCTTTGTGCAGTATTCAAAAAAGATAATGCAATCCTCAAACTAAGCTTACTAAAATTCATACCTTGATACCAATTAAATTATTTATTCAGCAGGGATGGTATACATGATTTCATTACCTACTCCACAATAAATGCCCTCTCCGCTACTTCTTCAGACTTGAGCCAACAGAGACAACCAAACTGTAGCCACTTCTTCCACTTAACATCTTTCTTCAATATATAACAATTGTTTAGATCAGTATCATCTAGCTACAACATCCTATCCTTCAATATATAGAGTTGTTTAACTACTAAGTTATAATTAAAAATGAAGCTAATGTGGCGATACAGTTGGCAAGTATCAATCGAGTAGAAGATGGACGGAATGAATGAATCGTGAATAAATGGATCCCAATCCAATGAGTAAAAAACCTTAGGTTGCGTTTGGTAACTTAGAATTGGATTTAGATTTCAAATCCACGGATTTAAAATTCTAGAAGTTGAAATTTCTTAAGAATCCAAATATCCTGTTTGGATAAAATATTCACACTTGAATTTGATTTTCATAATCGACATAGTATCATAGATTTTAGTCAAGAATTTTTTTATAGTTTTAAGAGTACCTATCTATAAAAAAAAAACAAAACACACACACACACACACACACACACTAAGAGCTTGTTTGGCATCTGCTTAGAATTAAAAGTAGAAAACACACACAAAACTTTCAAATTTGGCGTTCTCTTTTTTTTCCTAGTAGCTTGTGTGCAAGTGATGGTGGAGTAGATAGATATATTCACAACATAGTCCCAATCAACTGGAACGTGTAAGCGCTATACACCAAAATAGGAGTAAATTTTGTATCTTCTGAACAGTCGTTTTTATGTATAGCATGTTTCTGTTTTAAAGAGGCATGAGCCAAAATTGTTCTTTCATATGAAACTTAAGAAAAAAGCAAGTTTCAAAATTTGTTTACAATTAAGAATGCCGAACAGGCACTAAGTTTCTATCAACTGGTTTATCTTCTGTCAATTGAACTTGGGAAGAGAACAACCACGTGGACATGTTAAGAATAAACAAACAAACATTTAATCAAAGACAACGCCACGTGGTGGCTGGAGAAGTCGGATGCAAAGACTTAAATTGAGCAATCTAGTAATTTTTGGGGAAGCCCGTGTGGTTGGCTTAAAGACAAAACGTGAACCAGCGGTTTTTAAGCTATAAAGCCGAGAGATACTAATTCGGCATTTATCCACTCCGCGTGTCTGATTTCAAATGACATGGGGTAGGGTGGGATTTGAAATTATTAACTAGATGAGATTTGGATTTGTGCCAAATCAAATCCATGGTCCTTATAGTGTATCCAAACGTTGAATTTGGCCTCAAATCTACCCAAATCAAAATCCACCCCCAAATTCATGGTCATCCAAACAGACCGTTAGTTAATTGGAACAAATATTAGGGGATGAATGAGAAGAGGGGTATAAAGTGAGATTTTTTTCCAATTCATAATTCCACAAGTACCAGTACTGTAAGAAATAAGAATTGAGAGATAAGAAAAGGTTACACCACTGTACCTCATCAAGTCAAAACCAAATATTCCCAAAACAAATGAAACAAGAAATATGAAGATATAATCGAACTTTTGTTCCATGTTTACAGAATTAACAAAAAAAATGTGATAATTTAGTCTCAAATTATTTCCTCTCCGAGAACTCATCGTGAATTTGGAGCACATGAACATGAGCACATAAAATTGGTCATTATCTATAAGTTGCAGATCCAAAACTGTATGGAATTACGAGATAAAACAACGATCCAGGTGCAAGAAAAATCATCACATGTCGAACAACGATATCACAATTACCATCAGATCCGCAAAAGAAGATTCAAAACAAATAGTTTCAGAAAACAGCGCAGGCTGGATTGAATCAGAAGAATGTGCGAATACGATTGGTGAGAGGTGGAAACTAACCTTGTATGAAGTCGTCGTCGTCGTTTCTCGAGCTAAGGTCAGTGAAGTGCTACGGTGTAGAGAAGATGATGTGGGAGAGGAAGATAAGGCAGGCGCTGGATCTAAACCCTAGCCAATAGTTGCGTTTTCGGGTGTGTGTCTATTTACTAATTTATCCTTACCGAAACTTGTGTTTTGACTCTTTCTTCTCCATTCCAAGTGCTTTGCTTTCACCCCCTCAAGTTTTATGTGGAGACACATTTGCCCCCTTTCAGTTGGGAAATGACGATATGTGACATCGTTAGTCAGTCCCGACTTAACTGTTAGGCAGCTAATGTGGTTGCTTAGGGCACCATAAATTTAGGGGCACCATTTTGTTCAAAAGATAGGGGTACTTTTGTCGATAGTTATTAAATGTTGATTTATTACCTCTCTCAGTCGTAATCTCCCATTTCAATATTTTATCATCACGAACAATTCGTTGTCCGTATCAAGTCATGGGAGAAAATCATCCATTATCTCCTTCACTCTAAAAAATTCTACTTCAATATCTAAATTCCATCATTCTTACATCTCGGAAAACTTTTGAGAGCTCTCTCTCCAATGGCGACCATCTTCGGGGAGTTCAACTTCAAGCAGATGATCGAGAAGGTAAAGGCGACGGAGATTGAAAGCACGGCGATCCGAATCCACAAGGAGGTCAGTGATCGAGCGAAAGCAAAGTTCGAGAACTGCCTGGTTGGAAAGTTTGTAGGAGATAAAAGGATTAATGATTGGATGATGAGAGATCTTTTCAAACGTCTCTGGTGTCCGGAGGAAGATCTGAAGATTATTGAGTTGGGTGAGAACTCTTTCATCTTCAAATTCTCAACTAGAGAAGCCATGATGGGGGTGAAGGCAAATGGCCCTTGGGTCTTTGATGATCAACTCTTGTTACTGAAGCCATGGAGTCTAAATTGCAGAGCGGAGGACGTAAACTTCAATGAAGTTGTTGCGTGGGTGCAGATCTGGGGATTGCCTTTGGCTCTGATTGACGAAGAGGTCGGAGAATTGATAGGAAGTTCTATTGGAGAGGTTTACAAAGCCGAAACCAGGGAAGAAGGCGATGAAAATTCAAGGTTCATTCGTGTACGTGTTCGAATGCCGGCTGATAAGCCTCTCCGACGAAAAGGTATCATCGAACTAGATGGGGGAGAAAGCTTGAACATAGCTTTCAAGTACGAGAAATTGCCAGCAATATGTGAGTGGTGCGGGTGTGTCAACCATATTTCTCGCGACTGCAAGAATAAGGTTCTCATACAGGAAGAAAACCATACCCCGGAGTATGGAGGGTGGTTGTTTCCCAAGGTTGTGAAGAAACAGAGAACTGACAATTGGGCAAACAAGGTGAAGTCCTCGAAGCCGGAGGAAGGCGGCCGGAGATCGGAGAATCGCCGTCCACAAGCGGAGTTTCCAAGAAAGCAGATACGCCCTGATCCCAAATCCCGTGATTCACGGGACCAGAAGATTTGGGCACCAAAAAATCCGGCCAAATCAGCAGAAAAAGGAAAGGAGGTTTTAAAGGATAAACATCACATCTTTGACTTGGAGAAGATACTGGTAATTCCCTCAGTTACGGGGGAAGTCTTTACGACAAATAAGTCAAAAGATGTGAACCTTCCGGAAAAGATTGCCTTTAATGCAGGCAAAGGGTCAAAATTCCGAAGAGAAAACCCGAAAGTAAGGGCCCGAAAGAGGAAACCGCTAGCGGGTCTAGACCCGAATATTCCCCGTCCGTCAGACGAAGAAGCCATGAAGCGCAAATCGACGACAACCATCCCCTTGTCCATCCTGGAAAGTGGGGTGGTCTCGGGAAGAGGCAAACGGGTATGTAATGGCAGCAGAGAGGAAAATGCTTCTTTAGGGAGCAATCCCGACGAAGGGGAAGGGGATTTTGATAAAGAAAACGAAGGAATGATGGAGACAAGCATGGAAGAAGTCAATCCAACAACTGTAGAGGCGGTGGGTGCGGAGCACCACCGCCTAGAGCAATGATTGTTTTAAGTTGGAACGTGCGGGGGCTTGGGAACTCCCGCAACGTTCTAGCCCTTCGGGACATCCTGAAGGATAAGAAGCCCAATTTGGTTTTCTTAATGGAAACCAAACTCTACAGTTATGAGATGAATGAAATTCGTGATTGGGTAGGTATGCAAAATGGCTTTTTTGTGGACAGTGTAGGGCGAAGTGGGGGCTTGGCTCTACTCTGGGACAATCAAGTCGAAGTCTCTATCAGAGGGGCTATGCAATTCTTTATTGACGCTAAAGTTGCCTTTGAAGGAGAAGATAATGTATGGAACTTCACAGGGTTTTATGGAGATCCGGAAAAACAGTTTCGCTATCTCTCTTGGGAGCTTCTCAAGAGATTGAAACCTACCTACGAGGTTCCCTGGTTAGTTTGCGGCGATTTCAATGCAATTGCTGCGGTGTGTGAGAAAGATGGGGGTGCTACCGTTGATTTTAACCAGATGTCAGCTTTCAGGGAGGCGTTATCCAACTGTGAGTTGGACGATCTGGGCTTTGTGGGAAACCAGTTCACCTGGAACAACTTAAGAGAAGAGGAAGATAATATTCGACAGCGTCTAGATCGGGTTCTGGCAAACAAACCGTGGAAGGACCGAAACGGCGTCGCTAGAGTCACGCACCTGGTTACTTCTACGTCGGACCATTCGCCAATTGAGATTTGTTTCGAGCGAGGCAATCAATCGTGTGGTCTGATCGGTCCTAAACCTTTTGCTTTTGAGGAGATGTGGATAAGCGACGATCATTGCGGAGAAATTATCGAAACAGTGTGGAAGAGTCCTGATGGGCTATCAATCACGGAAGGAAAACTTGATCAGGTTGCTCAATCTTTATCCGTTTGGGGAAAAGAGGCCTTTGGTAATTTTCGACGGAAGATCAAGGTGTTGAAAAGAAAATTGGGTAACCTGCAGCAACAGAAACAGAGTCGGCTTGTGGTAGACAGAATAAGGGAGACCCGGAGATCTATAAACTCTCTTTTACTACAAGAAGAGACCTATTGGAAACAACGCTCTAGGATCATGTGGCTTAAACAAGGAGACCGCAATACAAAATTCTTTCATCAAAAAGCCTCCGGAAGAAGATCCAGGAATACCCTAAGAGGACTTGAGGATGATCAAGGAAAATGGACAACAGATGATGGAGAAATGGTCCAAATTTTAGAAAAATACTTCCAAGGTATTTTTAAATCCAACTGCCCAGATGCTGCGACCACAAACGAACTCCTACAATTCGTGGAAGGTACGATCAACGTGGAAGACAGAGAGTTTCTCGAGAAGTGCTATACCAGAGAAGAAGTTGAAACAAGTCTGAAACAGCTTGGTCCAACAAAGGCTCCGGGAATTGACGGTTTTCCAGCTATCTTCTACCAGAAGTATTGGAAAATTGTTGGTGATGAGGTTAGTAACTGTGTTCTAAATATTCTTAATGGAGTTAGTAGTGTGGAATACTTCAATCACACGGTTATTACCCTTATTCCGAAGATCAAACAAGTTCGTAAAGCCACTGATCTTAGACCCATTAGCCTTTGCACAGTAATCTATAAGCTTGTTACGAAGACAATGGCTAATAGGTTTAAAGAGATTTTGCCTAGTATTATTTCGGAGAACCAGTGTGCTTTCGTCCCTGGCCGCCTTATTACGGATAACGTGGTCTTAGCCTTTGAAATCCTTCATTCGATGAGAACGAGAAAGAAGGGGAAGGAAGGATTTATGGCTCTGAAAATTGATATTAGTAAAGCCTATGATAGGGTGGAGTGGGGATTTCTCCACCATATGTTCTCAAGACTAGGTTTCGGACCTAAATGGATTCGGTTAGTGCAAGACTGCATATCGACGACGTCTTTCTCTTTTAAACTAAAAGGGCAGGTAGTTGGTTTTGTTAAGCCTGAAAGGGGACTTCGGCAAGGTTGCCCCCTTTCTCCCTATCTTTTCCTGTTATGTGGTGAAGCGCTCTCTAGAGCCCTCACGTCGTCTATGGATCGCGGTATCTTGTCGGGGGTTACCGCTTCTAGAGGGGGTCCTTCGATCTCCCACCTCTTCTTCGCGGATGATAGTTTATTGTTTACAAAAGCAAAAGAAAGCGAAATTACAGCCCTCAATACCCTATTACAGAACTACGAAGCAGCTACGGGTCAAAAGCTCAATCTAGATAAGTCTGCTGTTGTCTTCTCCAGTAATGTGTCGGAAGCTTCTCAAACCATGCTTAGCAACCTTTGTGGGATGAAGCTTGAACATATTCATGAAAAATACCTGGGTTTACCTACCACCATTGGAAGAAAGAAGACGATTAGTTTCAATCATATCTTAGAGAGGGTGGAAAATAAGTTGAAAGGTTGGAAGGAGAGAAACTTATCCTTTGCGGGTAAAGAAGTCCTTATTAAGGCAGTGGCGCAGGCGATCCCTTGCTAGCGATGAGTTGTTTTTTGCTGCCACAAAATTTATGCGACAAGTTAGATACAGCAATTACAAACTTCTGGTGGGGAGCAAATGAAGACAGTAAGAAAATTCACTGGTTATCAAAACAGAGGCTGCAAACTCCTAAAAATGGCGGTGGTTTGGGTTTTCGTGACTTCAGAAATTTCAATAGAGCCATGTTGGCAAAACAATTCTGCCGACTGTTATACAGACCCCAGTCTCTTATAGCCACTGTTCTTAGAGCCAAGTACTATGCTGGTACTGGGCTGCTAAGAGCCACTACTGACAATCGGAGCTCATTCGTCTGGAGGAGCATTATTGAAGGGAAGAAGGTGTTTCTTAAAGGCGCCAGATGGGTTTTAGGCAATGGACAACAGATTAAGGCTTTCTCAGATCCGTGGCTGGAAAGACCGAGTACTTTTAGGCCTTTCACACCAATGGCTAATCCAAATTTTTCAGTGATCAAAGTGGCTGATTTATTCAATGAGGAGTCCCGTAGTTGGGATATGGACAAACTCAAACGGCTGTTTTGGAAGGAGGACATTGAAGCGATCACTGCCATGGATGTTCCCCCTTCCAATCAACCGGATAGATTGATTTGGAACTACGAAGATAACGGAAAGTATTCCGTCAAATCGGGTTTCAGATTATTACAGAAAGATTCTAGTTTGGGTGAAAATTCTGCAAAAGGAGAGAGTGGGAATACCTGGTGGTCTCATCTGTGGTCTCTACCGATTCCTAAGAAGATGATCTTCCCGGCGTGGAGAGCCTTACACCAAAGCCTCCCAGTTCGCTCAAATCTTCTGAAAAGAGGAGTGACGGAAGTACTCCGGTGTCCGCTTTGTAATAAGGAGCCAGAAACAGAGATTCATCTCTTTCTCAGGTGCTCAAAAGCGGTGGACTTCTGGCGTCTGTGCCTTGGGGTCGATTTTATTACAGGAAGCTTTGAAAGCTTTCATTCTTGGTTCAGAGTCTCCTTCGAAGACATGCAAACAAATCGGAGAATTTTGTTAGTTGGGGGCATTTGGGCGTTGTGGTGGAGAAGAAACAAGCTAATTTTCAAAAATAAAAAGTTAAAATCGGAAGAATTATTAACCTGCTTATTGGGTATGTTACCGGAGAGGGATTTCACCGATGGGCACGATGAGTCTCCGGCTCAGATCCGTACTCCTTCACCCATAAAGTGGGTAAGGCCGACGACCGGCTGGCTTAAAGTGAACACAGATGCAACATGGAACCCCAGAAGCAAACGGTCCACCGCCGGTGTAGTCATCAGGGATGATTCCGGTATCTTCATCGCCGGGAAAGCGGCAGAGATTCCTTTCGGAGCCTCACCAAAAGTTGCAGAGGCCAGAGCCCTCAGAGAAGGCGTTAGATTGGCGATTCATCTCAACCTCAACAATCTACAGTTTGAAACAGACTCAAGAAACCTGGTCAAACTGTGGATGGAGAGAAGAAAGAGAAGGGGAAGAGACTCAGAGGAGGATGATATCTCAGAAGCAGTGAATGTAGTAGATGAGTGCATCTATATCTTGGGAACCGCGGTGGCGTGGTCTCCGAGGGAAGGCAATAAGTGCGCGCACCTTTTCGCGAAGAAAGGTCTAGAGCCACTCAACTGTAAGGTCTGGTCTCTTCAAGAACCAGACTGGGCTAAAGAAGTGTTAGATGTTGATTTATTAAGCCATAGTGCTTAGCTGTATTTTTTTACTTTCAAAAAAAAAAATAAAAAAAAAAATCCATCATTCTTTCTATAAAAAAAAAAAGAATATTCACTCGCTTTGATCGCCTCATGTTGGTTGCTCAAGAACTTTATTGCAAGCTCCAATCTAATAGACATTGGTTTTTCTGGATATCCTTATACTTGGTGGAACAGAAGAGATAATGAACAGTGTGTTGAAGAAAGGTTAGACAGATGTCTAGCTTCAGCCACCTGGTTAAACAGTTGGGGTAGTTTTAAGATTTCCCAATGGGCTCGTTTGGAAAAGCTAGATTATCGGATAGATAAATTATCCAAAATCTAGCAAAATATCCAGATTTTTGTAGAAGTCCACCCGGATCATGATGGGTCCGACCCGAATCCGGATTGGTCTTACCCGGATCCGGCTGGGTCCGACCCGGATCCGGCTGGGTTTTTAGCTAACGTGTCGTTCCCCTATTGGTTAATATGTGATCAGTCGGGTCTTACTCGGATCCGGCTGGGTCCGACCCGGATCCGGATGGGTTTTTCGCTAACGTGTCGTTCCCCTATTGGTTAATATGTGATCAGTCGGGTCTTACCCGGATCCGGCTGGGTCCGACCCGGATCCGGCTGGGTTTTTCGCTAACGTGTCATTCCCCTATTGGTTAATATGTGATCAGTCGGGTCTTACCCGGATCCGGTTAGGTCCTACCCGGATCCGGTTATGCGGTTGTAGAGTGAGAAATATTTTTAAAATAACCGGATTCGGCTTTTAAAATACCAGGATCCGGGTAACCCCAAAAATCCTAAAATCTATTCCGCTCATCCAAACAGGTCAGAGATAAATTCAAAATTTCATCTATCTATCACTTAATCCAGCTTTGCCAAACTATGTCATTACAATATATGGTTCTGATCACTGCATGCTGCTCTTAGACACAAGTCCTTCTCAGGCAAAGAGAGGTTACATTTTCATGTTTGAATGTAAATGGACCCTCATTAATGAAGTTGAGGCACTGGTTACGAGGATTTGGGATCAATGTGCAGTGGGCAGCCCCATGTTCTTATTAAAGTCAAAACTCAAGAGTTGCAGGCAAGAGCTTGAGCAAGACAAATGACAAGGGTCTATCTTATAGAATCAGATAACATAGCTTGAGTTTGAGGCCTTATGGAGAGATGAAGAGATCATGTGGAAAGATAAAGCTATGGTGAATTGGCTGAAGGCCGGAGACAAGAACACAAAAATTTTCAGAATTCAATTAAGCAAAGAAGAAGACAAAATTTAGTTGTTGGTATTACAAAAATTGATGGGACTTGGAGCAGTAATGAAGGAGAAGTTCTTAATGAATTTCGCTCTTTCATCTCAGCCTTGTTTTCTGAGGACAATGAGGGAGAGATGGAAGTTGTACTTTCAACTTTCAAGAAGAAGGTGAATGCCAGCATGAATGAATTTGTTACGAGGGAAGTAACCGATGATGAGATCAAGCAAGCTTGTTTTCAGCTCCATCCAGATAAAGCTCCGGAATATGATGGTTTTTCAGCAAGATTCTTTCAAAATTATTGGCATATTGTGGGGCCAGATACTTGTAAATTATCAAGAGCTTCTTCAGACCTAGTTTTATGCTTAAAAGCTTAAATCTCACTCACATTGTGCTTTTGCCCGAAATGAAGAATTCTACTCAAGTCAAAAATTACAGGCCAATTAGTTTATGTCCAGTTGCTTACAAGATTCTTTCAAAAAAATTGGCTATCAGGCTTAGTTATGTGCTTGAGCAGCTTATATCTCACAATCAATCAACTTTCATTAAAGGGAGGCTCATTAATGACAATATAATGAGAGCCCATGAGATTCTTCATTTTATTAAAAATAATATATTGGGCTAGGATGGTCTGGTAGCCCTCAAATTGGATATGCTTAAAGCATTTGATAGGGTTAAATGGGCTTATCTTGAGAATATTATGCGAAAATGGGTTTTTGTGCAAAGTGGAGAAGGTGGATCATGTCATGTATAAGCACAATCTCTGTTAAAGTGGTGGTTAATGGCCTAGTTAGTGACTTCATCTCTCCTTCAAGAGGCATTAGACAAGGTGACCCTTTGTCTCCTCTATTGTTTGTCTTCGTCTCATCACTCTTCTTGGTCCCCAACAACTGGCATCGTGCTTCCGCGTGCGTACTCTAACAAGTGGTATCAGAGCCAGGTTGTTGGGTTAGGATTTGTTGGTGAGGAGTGATGGTGAATTCGTTTCGGATGAAGATCTATCGTGTTGATAAGAATATTGTTGATACACCCACCACCAAGTTCCTTATTGGAGGAACTATTGAGTTCCTTGTTGTGGGAGCTATCGGGTTCCTTGTTGTAGGAGCTATCGGGTTCCTTATTGTGGGAGCTATCGGGTTCTTTTCAATGAAGCATTGGGCGCGCATTCTAGCGCGAATTTGGAGGTTCATGTGCAATCGGCGTTCCGGCGCAATCGGGCTTCCGGCGTGGAGTATTGGGCGTGTGAATCTCAATTGGGCTCAACCGTTGCAAGAACTCATAAGAGTTGGAGCATCGGCATGGAGCAATCTTGTTTGGGATGCTAGGAGGATTCAAGTCAATGTGGAGACGGCTCGAATCAACCGGCGGATTTGGCTCGTGGCATGGAGCAATTGACGTGTCTTGTTGGCACGCGATTGGTTGGTAGCGCGTTATTGGGCGCATATTGGATTGGTTACATGTTATTGGGCATGTATTGATTGGCGGCGTGTTATTGTGCACGCATTGATTGTTGGCACGTTATTGGGCGTGTCTTGATTGGCGTCTTGGTGCGGTACTTTGGCGACGCAATTGGCATGACTTGTTTGATATGCACTTTTGTCACGAAGTGTCATTGGCGTGACGATTGGGGAGATGCATTGTGTCATGGTGCATTAGGGTGTGTTGATTGAGACACACAAGTCTATGCGTTTGTTGAGACACAAAGACGCGCTTGTTATGGCGCATAGTGAATGTATTCCAATACCGCAAATTTGGGAATATATTCTATCGGTTGATTGGTTGATCGTTTCAATTTGGGTGGAGCACTTCGAGTTTGATTATTGGAGGTGCAACCACAGTTGGCTAGTTCGTTCAAAAAGACGGATGGCAATCGGAGAAACGATTTGGTGAATTGGGTGGAGGCGTTCTTGATTGGGAGGCGCATTCACAATTGGATTGATGAGGATCATTGCATTGGTTGCTAGGGTGTTTAAATCAAGGTGGAGATTTGTTAGATTTTGGTGATTCCTAGCATAGAAAATTAACTTGGTCCAAGGCGGCTTGGAATTGTTTCCTTGTTCGTCTTGGAATTGTTTCCTTGTTCGTTTTGGAACTGTTTCCTAGTTCGTTTTGGCAACGTTTGGACGTTGCTTTGGGCACAAGTCACTAGTTTAGGCCTATATATGGGTGTATGACTCATCTATTGACATGTGTGGTGTGTCTTGGATTGTAATTGGCTCTCTCATCAATAAAATTGGTTTGTTTGGTCCGTGGATGTAGCTAGTCTCAAAACTAGTGAACCACGTTAAATTCTTGTGTTGTTCTTCATCTTGTTCTTCGTCTAATCACTCTTCTTGGTCCCCAACAACCGGGCATCGTGCTTCCCCGTGCGTACTCTAACAATGTAGAAGGTCTCTCGTCTCTTCTGAATTATATTGAGAGCAAATGATGGTTTTCTGGAGCGAAAATTGCAAAGTTCTGTCCATCTTTTAGTCATCTGCTTTTTGCAGATGACTCAATACTTTTTTTTGCAAGGCGACAATGACTGATTGTAGTGCTGTAACACAATGCTTAATCTCTGTGAAAAGGCTTATGGGAAAACTATAAATCGAGACAAATCACAAGTGCATTTCAGTCCCAATACAAGTTGTATCTTGAAGAGCTATATTCAGTACTATTTGGGGATCAGCAAAGACTTCAAAGATAGCAAGTATTTAGGTCTTCCTTCCTTCATTGGTATATCTAAATCAAAGGCATTCAAGTTCTTTGAGGACATGTTAAATGAGAGATTGTCTTCTTGGAATGGTAAATTTCTCAGCGCAGCAGGCAGAGAGATTCTGGTCAAATCTGTGTTAGCAGCGCTTCCCACATATGCTATGTCAAGTCTTCTCTTTCCCAGGCATTGTTGCAACAAGCTCTCAAGGTTAATGGCAATTTTTTGGTGGGGTAGGAACAATGAAGGCAAGAATAAAATTCATTGGAGAAGCTGGGACTCCATATGCACAAACAAGCAGCTTGGTGGCTTGGGTTTTAAGGATCTTCACAGCTTTAATTTAGCTCTTCTCGCTAAGCAAGTTTGGAGGCTTAGCGAGAAGAGCTAAATTTTTTGGTGGGGTAGGAACAATGAAGGCAAGAATAAAATTCATTGGAGAAGCTGGGACTCCATATGCACAAACAAGCAGCTTGGTGGCTTGGGTTTTAAGGATCTTCACAGCTTTAATTTAGCTCTTCTCGCTAATCGACCATTTTTAAGATCCTGGAAAGTTAACATCGTGAATATGCTTTTCAATTTTGATGATGCTAAATTAATCTTCTCCATCCCCGTTACTGGGATCTCTTGTGCTGATAAAAGATTCTGGAGCTACACAAGCAAAGGAGATTTTAGTGTTAGATCAGCCTATAGCTTAATTGAAAGCAAAAAAATCTCAGAATCATGGTGCTTGTAACAGCAGATCAAAGCTTTGTGGAAGATTTTGGGGAGCTTCTGTCCAGCCAAAAGTTAAATTTTTATTTTGGAAGCTTATAAATGCTGCTCTTCCAGTTCAAGCTGCCCTACTAAAAAAATGTATTTTTTATGGCATTTGTAGAACTTGTGGAGAAGACATTGAGGATGAGATTAATTTAATCAAGAATTGCTGCATTTCAAGATTAATGTCTGTTCAATCATGGAGTGGTGGGAAATGATCATTAATTATGCTGACTCTTTGCCTGATATCAACTCTTTTATGGGGTTGTTCCTTTCTACTTGTTGGTTTTTATGGAAGGCAAGAAATTATTGGTTGTTCAACAATATCAAGTGGCAGCCGATTCATATTGTTCAGAAAGCTCAGTTTAGATTTGAGAAATTTGAAGTTTGCAATCAAGGTCAGAAGCAGCTCTTGCCTCAGAGGAAATTTAGGAAGGGGAGTTTTGTGGATGGCCTGTGTTGTCAAAAAATCTTCACTGATGCAGATGTTAATATTAAAAAAAACAAAAATTGGGTGGTATTGCTGATGTTTTGGAAATTGATGATGGTCCTGCCATTCCTTAGTTTCAGAAGAAAGTTTCTAGAATCTCGACCCGACCCTTCTGGAAGCAATGGCTATAAGAGAAGCTATTTTATGGTGTAAATCCTCAGATTTGTCTGAATTATGTGTGACCTCGGATTGCGAGCAAGTGATAAATTGTTTAAATGGCCTAAGTTCAGCCTCCATGATCAAAATAGGTGCCATAGTGGACGATCGCATTGATATCTCAAATTACTTTTTGTTTTGTAAGTTTTTGTCCATAGCAAGGGAGCTGAATGCTTGAGATCATGCTCTTGTTATGAGGTCTTTGCAGTTAGAATGTTGATTCTATACTGCTTGTGTAATTTGTTGGCTGGGATAGTCGTTTCTAATGAAATTCATTCCGTTACTTTTTTTTTTAAAAAAAAAAGACAAAGTGTCAGTAAACAATTCACAGTTTTTTTCCATAGGAGTTCATCCAATCCTCCCAATGCAAAAAATTATGTTTGTTGCTCGCAAAAAAAATGTTTGGGTGACCAAATTTGAAGAATCCTATTTTAAGTGACTCAACATATCTTATTCTGCCTCATAAAGACTCCTAATTAGGAGGATTTTGAAATTTATGTAATTTTTTACGAACAATCGATGAAATTATTTACTTTCAGTTTTCTCAGTGCTATTGTTGTATGGTGTTCGAATTTGCCGCTGGTATAACAGTTATATTTCGTGAACGTCTCCTTCATGTTTTTGCCAAAGTGGTCATAATAGTCGATGGATTGGTTAGGTTCCACCATTCATTCTCTACATTTTGTTGTAAATAATTTTGTATGAACTATTAAAAGGGAAAATAATATGATAGCAGAACAACTAATTGATTCTCTAAATGTATTTAACTTGAATTTGTCTATACGGAGGATAAGTTTGCAACAAGATTTGTAATTGTGTCCTCAGAGCTTCTCTCAAGTGGAACATGATAAACATTTTATGTAATTTTTCAAATGAGGGGCCCTTTATATGTTGAGCTCATAATTATGTAAAGGGCCACTCATTTGTTGTTCGCTTAGGGAAACCGGAAACTTATAGTCGGCCCTGTCGTTAGTTGGGGGCGATTTTCCACCATATAGTGGTCTCGGGGACAAATTCACTCTCTTAGAGTATGACATGACATAGTTAAATGTAAGTGTGTTGAAGTTTGAACACAAAATAGGTGAAAGTATCATTTCTCAAACATGAAGGAATGAAAGTGTCTTTGCATCTATAGATTCTCTTTATTCATGTCATTATTAGTAGGCCACTTAGTGCATCAGATACGAGGCATGTGTACTCACTTCGTGCTCCATAAAACACCATAATATTTTATGTCTAGACATATGCGAAGGATCGTGAGATAAGGTCATTCGCATATGTGTCTCGTGCTACGGGACTTGGGATGCGGGTGGCTTGGAGGCTAGAGTAGGGGTTACCGCATGCGAGATGTGAGTTTGCATGTGATCCTCATATGTTATCCAGAGATCTGCGATTGGACCTTTCGCGTCCCTGTTTTTGCAGACCATTATTCCTATATGTACGGGCCACGAGCCATCTAATTATACTGACGTTGTGGCCGTACATGGTTCCAGAACCATCGTGTGTGTTACCCAATCCGCCCTATTATGTCTGTTTATATAGGAGGTATGTCCCATTTTGCATCATTTTTAATCATTGGCAAACAAAGTTCAAGTAGCCACTGTCTCTTCTCTGGATAGCATATGTTGGCTTGCTCTTACCCCAAAACTCACACTCACTGTCAAGCCCTGACCAGATTAACTGGAGTCGTTGGTTTCTTTTTTCCTATTTGTAGGAACACAAGTTGATTGCTCCATTGTATATAGCATCAAACCTAAGTAGGCGAAACTGTCTTTTACCCTTGAATCTATTCATTTAAATTTAAGGGTAAAAAAACACTTTTACACCCCCCCCCCCCCCGGTTTTGATGCAAAGACACGCCTACTCTTGTTTGAGAAATGACCCTTTCAATCCTTCAATGTACCAAATTCCAGGACACTTACACACCTTGAGGCAATTAATCTACAGTGGGGTTCCGCCACCAATAGTAGTTTTTAGACCAAATTTTCCCTTTGAAACAGAAATGACAAGTGGTATAAGTGCTCTAAAAATTTGGCACCCTGAAAGGGTGAAAGTATCTTTGTGTCAAACTTAAGGGAGTCAGTCTTCCATTCTAAACTCATTTCCACTTGGTTTAAGGGGGCTAATTCTCACACATAAAAGCATTTAATATTTGGGGTCATTTGCTAAATGCTTAATTCCACATTCAAGTGATCCTGTTGAAACTGGTCTCAAATTCAGGTTAAAACTATTCGTCATAAACTACTTTTCCAACAAATTATGTTATCTGGAAGCGTTGTGTCTGCAACAACTAGTTACGTAGAATCTATGAGATTTAAAGATAGACCAGAGAGTGTTTTCTAAACATGCTTTATATATATGAGCTATAAGACAAATTTCATCATATTTATTTTTTCGACTAGAAAGGAAATAACAAGAAACAATAAATTAAATAGCAAAAGACAAAATGAAATTTTTGTAAGCAATCAAGATGATGATCACAAGGCCAAGCAAAATGTCTCTATTGGATTTTTGGGTTTAGATGTGATGTACTTAGGTTAAGTGTTTTTTTAGGACTTGAATTGATATTGATGTTGCATTTTCCTTCATTTTTTTAAATTTGATGTTGTTCTTGTAAAAAGGGGAAAAAACTGTTCGAGAGGTGGAGGGACCGAAGTTGGGATAACAAAAGAAGGTAAGGGCAAACCAGTCAAAAAGATAATTTTCTTATTTCTCGTATTTCTGCTCAATGGAGAGGAAGACTGCGGACGGAGGGGTACCAAACAACTTTATTAAATTCAACACATTTTTCATGGGCTTGTGGTTTCATGAGGCCTCCTAGGATATTCTCACTACCTCCAAAGTTGAGGAGGGTCTAAGACTTTAAAGATTTGATTTGAATTGTAAAGCCCATTTAATGAATCTCTATTGGATTATAGTTATGATAAACAATGTCTGGTGGGTTACCCTCCTCAAATAAAACCAATTTTCTGCTAACACACCCCCACCTTATTTAGAAATTCGTTTACGGATATAAATTCACAAGATCTGAATGTGGTTTCTAAGAAAGAACACTTGAAACAGCCCGAAGGACCACGGTTCACAGCTAGTACAACTCAACCAAAATCCAAGTACATTATTTATAAATAAAAGGAGAAAACCCTCCAACAACGTTTCGAAACAAAGAAATAACATTTGAAATAACATCGTCTGAAAAGTCTAAGTGATGAAAATGAAAACTAAACAAACTTTATTTGCAGCTAGCCTAAGCTTCACCATATGTGCGCGTTTCCCCCACCTCAATGCCAACCTGCGGGTTTTACAATAGACAAAGCCGACCGCAGGAAAATTTTAAGTCAGTAAAAACTGAGTAAGAGCATACTACAGCACGTGAAAACAGATGATTGGGCTCTAACTAATATAAGTTTAAAAACAAGCTTTAAAAGAAATGGAATTAGAATCGTAACAAGTAACCGAACCATTTCATTGGATATTAATTCAGCTGAAGCACATAAGGCCCAGCAGGAACGATGTATTCAGAGAGGTCACGATGCAATATAAAACATCATCAATAGAGGTGCCTCTCGGGATCTCACAAATCCCAATTCACCCAGAGCGTTTAGGGCTACCCTACGCAACCCCGCTCAACCACATAGCTAAAAGACCTTAAGTGTCGACACCCCTATACTGTTGTGACCCACACTAGCATAGGTAGTACTCTATAGCTTTCACAATAAATAACCCCCCGCTACCTCAACACATCGGTGCATATTGGCCACCACAGGGGCGGATATGTAACCGCTATGGGTTACCCCCGAGGAGGTTCGCGTCCTAGCGCCTCCGGCCTTAGCCTCCACACACATCCTCTGAACATCGCCCTATTCTATTAGAGTGAATTAAACTTCCATGTTTACAACTTGAACCATTAATTCCCAAACCAGTAGTTTCCACAAATACTTTCCACATCAGGGGTTTGAACAAGTTCATCACAGGATATATACAAAACATGTATAAAGGCATTTTCACAAGTAATCACATTTTGAGAGTAAAAACTGTACATATGAACTTACTTGGATCGAAGGAAGCTCGACACACACACAAGCAAGCAGAACTAGTAGTCGTAGCACAGATCCTCAACAAACTGATCGCCTACGAAGTCGGAATCTACAATAGCCACATAATCCTACATCAATACATATTCATTTGCACGACAAAAGTAAATACAATGCCCTATATGCCAATGCAATCCAATCTCCCCAACAAGTTCACAATTCAATTATACCCCCAAAAACATTAAACGACTCTAGTATTAGAATGAAATGATAAGTTATAAAGTTTTGACAATAATAATAATAATAATAATAATAATAATAATAATAATAATAATAATAATAATAATAATAATAATAATAATAATAATAAAACATTAAAACAAACTTTAACTACTTAATTATATTCTTAAAATCTATTTACAGCTAGTTAGTTAGAAAAGAGTGTAATAATCAAAGATGATGTTAATATTAAAGAAATGCTAATTTTACTTATTAAAAGAGTATAAATATATTTACAAAAAGTAAATCTTTAAAATAAACACATGATATAAACATATAAAATAACTTAGGAAAAACAACTTTTGTTTACTAAGAGATAATTACTTTTATTACTAAAACTCTTCTTATAAAACTATACTATAAAACTCTATATTTGTTTTTATATTGAAGAAACTAATTCAATAAACATTAGTTATAGAATAAATAACAAAACTAAATAAAACAATTGCTATTAAATAATTAAGCCTCCCCAAAGTTTTCTGAAAGTTACAACAACCACCCCAACAGTTTATCAAATTGCCAAAAATCCCCCCTACAAGACAACACTGTAATAGTCATCTTCTACTTCTTCTTTCGCCAACACCCCTTCTACTGCAAATGCAACCCAGCACAACACACACACACACACAAGTATGATCGTACGAAATGGATTAAGGATATGGGGACAATCATGAATCAAAAATGAGAATTCAGAAAAGGGTTCTCGTGATATACCGATCGGAGAAGATGAAGACGAACAAGGGCGGCGACGATGGTGATGTCGCTGCTGCTGCTACCAGCGGTGGTCGCCGAAGATTGAGGACGGAGTGGCGACAGGGAGAAGGGCGGCGTCGATGGAAATAAGCACGAGAGTCGCCGGGTTTGCGTCGGCCTTGCTCTCGGGTCGGAACCGGGTCGGCGTAGAACAACGCCGGTGGAGGCTCTGGGCTGGATTGAAGCGGCCTCTGCTGCTGCTTCTACTGGTCGCCGGAGAGAGAGAAACCGACGGAGCGAGAGAGGCGGACTGATGGGTTTCCCGTCAGATTGGGTTTCCCGTCGGGTCGGAGATTCGGGTTTGAGCGAAAACAGAGCCGTCGATGGCTCTGTTAGCTCCTGCTGATTCGCCGGTGATGGAGAAGGAGGGAGGCGAGCTGGTTGTGATGGGTTTTCGCCGGAAATTTCACGAAGGTGAGTTGGTGGTGTTGGCGGTGGTTTGGGGAAAACAGAGCAAGTTCTCTGGGTTTGTTTTCTTCAGCAAAACAGAGATGAGGGTGAGAGTGAGAGTGAAGAAGAGAGGAGAGAAAGGCTGATTTATGATTGAATTGAGGGGGATCGTGGGTGAAGCCGCTTGTGGAGTTGTGGAGGACGTTGAGGGAGAAGCAGGGGAAGGACGTTGGGTTTGTTCCGATTGGTACGGTCGTGAGAGAGAGAGAGGGAGAGTGGTGCAGGTGGGTTCTCCACCTGTTTTAAGGTAAAGACACTTTAACCCCCTCTCATTAGTTTCTAAAACTACAAATACCAACCCCCCAGGTTAGGAAAGAATAATTTTAGCCCAAAACTCAAGATTAATACACCAAACACCCTATTAAAAAATAGGGGTGTTACATCACCTTCCCCTTAAAACAACGCTTCGTCCTCGAAGCGTAAAATAGTAACTCCCTAAAGAAAACATTGTGCCTTCATGCACGATGTAAATATGCAATTTCTGTTACACAAGAAAACACAGAGATCATACCAAACAAGCGAACAATCTATGGGGTGTTTCATCACATTCCCCTTAAAAGGGAGTGACGTCCCCGTCACTCAAGTACACTCGATATGGGTTTCCTAAGTCGCTAAACTAGGTATGATGATAGTCTTACTTCTAGGTTAGCTAGTCCAGAGTACAAGGTGTCACAAGTGAATAAAGATTAAGGTCGAGATAGATAGGCGATAGTAAGTAATTCCTAGGCCATTAACAGAAGGTGACAAGATAAGGAGGAACAATGCTCCTGAATCAGATACCACATAATCACAAACATTTGGGACATATTATAAAACAACCACGCATTCATTGATTCAAATACCACATAAAATCCACATAAGGAACTTAAACCAACAACTAATCAACATAAAAGAACATATTGAATCAAAATTCTAATACTAATCGTTCTCACTTGGAAAAAAAAATGTAATGAAAAAAAATAGAAAGTGCAACTAAGGGTGAATGGTCGGGTGTGTTAGGGCTCCTCAACGTCGGTCAGGCACTCAGAGCCAGTCTCTGGAAGGTCGATCTCGTCTTCACCTATTTCCTCTTCATCATCTATAAACTCATCGTGCTCTTCCTCCTGGTCATGCTCTTCTTCCTGGTCCTCATCCATGTTCTCCTGTCCCACATCCATGTTATCATATCCCACATCCATGTTCTCCTGGTCCCCATTCTGATCTAAGTCTTCTAGCCGTCCTTGAATCTTAAGTGGGTCGATCTCGTAGACGTCCTGCTCGCGATGTTTGTACCTAGATTCGTTAGGTACAGCCCACACGTTCCAAACGAGTAGGTCACGGTATTGATGCCTTAGGCTCCTCCAAGGGTGTACATCAGGCAATCCTCGGAGTATGTAGTAGCATATGGTTAACGGATGGCTATGCCGGTCATCGAAGTGGCCCCATGCAACGCATACATCTGTCACATAGGTACAGTACTGTGCAATGGTTTCCTGACCGGGCTGGTACATCACATGCTCCGTTCGGTGTGCCTCGGTGAGGTCATCAGAAGCAGGGATGGGCTGTCTACCTGCTCCATATTCCCCTAGAACTTGATCGGGCACTTCCTCCTCCTCGGGAATCTGTTCCTCTTGCGCTTCCTGTTCCACCGGTTCCTCCGGATCTGACTCGGGTTCCTCATCAGACTCTTCCTCTCCCGGTTCTTCATTCTCCTCCTGTATGAGTCGATCGTCCGCTTCCTGCAACCTATCATATAGGTCGTGGAGTCGAAACATGTAAACGCCGTTAAGCTTCCAAAATCCAGTGTTAGGTACCAAGTTCCCATCTTCACCCTCATGCACCAACTCTTCGAAGTCGTCCTTTATTGCCAGCCATGGTTGCACGTTGGGAAGTCCATTGAGGATACAGTGACCCACTACTAATCGGTTTCGAAAGCGGTCATCTCCAAACGCAGAGAAGCTCCAATCGTTGCAGCGTTCGTGCACACGAATGAAGTAATCGATCATTTCCTCCTGAGGTCCTAAGTATGTCAAGAGCAGCGGGGAATCCTCAGGCTGTAGTGCTGGTAGGGCAGGTGCGGGTTGGGCGGCCATCTGAGAAAATAGAAGGGAAACAGTCTCAGAAAGGTTCTAATTCACGTATGTACTCAATATCGCGACGAAAAATTTAAATATAGACAATCAAAATAACCACACAGTAATTTCCACATATGCTAAGTAACATACAGTAAGATCCACATGGCGAGACATGTATTAATGCACATATACCACATAGGGATCTCCAAACAAGGAGACTCAAACATTCACCAATGAAAATCAGGAATATTGCTAAGCTATCCCAAACCCCGGCTTGTTTAATTTTATTGTTAGTTTTAGTTGTCCTAAGTAAATTTTAAATTTACTTTGAAAATTCTTGAAATTTTTTAATTTCTCTTTATTAAAGGAATTTGGAGAATCGCACTAGCTTAGAACCGTCCGCTCTGATACCATCTGAAACAGCCCGAAGGACCACGGTTCACAGCTAGTACAACTCAACCAAAATCCAAGTACATTATTTATAAATAAAAGGAGAAAACCCTCCAACAACGTTTCGAAACAAAGAAATAACATTTGAAATAACATCGTCTGAAAAGTCTAAGTGATGAAAATGAAAACTAAACAAACTTTATTTGCAGCTAGCCTAAGCTTCACCATATGTGCGCGTTTCCCCCACCTCAATGCCAACCTGCGGGTTTTACAATAGACAAAGCCGACCGCAGGAAAATTTTAAGTCAGTAAAAACTGAGTAAGAGCATACTACAGCACGTGAAAACAGATGATTGGGCTCTAACTAATATAAGTTTAAAAACAAGCTTTAAAAGAAATGGAATTAGAATCGTAACAAGTAACCGAACCATTTCATTGGATATTAATTCAGCTGAAGCACATAAGGCCCAGCAGGAACGATGTATTCAGAGAGGTCACGATGCAATATAAAACATCATCAATAGAGGTGCCTCTCGGGATCTCACAAATCCCAATTCACCCAGAGCGTTTAGGGCTACCCTACGCAACCCCGCTCAACCACATAGCTAAAAGACCTTAAGTGTCGACACCCCTATACTGTTGTGACCCACACTAGCATAGGTAGTACTCTATAGCTTTCACAATAAATAACCCCCCGCTACCTCAACACATCGGTGCATATTGGCCACCACAGGGGCGGATATGTAACCGCTATGGGTTACCCCCGAGGAGGTTCGCGTCCTAGCGCCTCCGGCCTTAGCCTCCACACACATCCTCTGAACATCGCCCTATTCTATTAGAGTGAATTAAACTTCCATGTTTACAACTTGAACCATTAATTCCCAAACCAGTAGTTTCCACAAATACTTTCCACATCAGTGGTTTGAACAAGTTCATCACAGGATATATACAAAACATGTATAAAGGCATTTTCACAAGTAATCACATTTTGAGAGTAAAAACTGTACATATGAACTTACTTGGATCGAAGGAAGCTCGACACACACACAAGCAAGCAGAACTAATAGTCGTAGCACAGATCCTCAACAAACTGATCGCCTACGAAGTCGGAATCTACAATAGCCACATAATCCTAACATCAATACATATTCATTTGCACGACAAAAGTAAATACAATGCCCTATATGCCAATGCAATCCAATCTCCCCAACAAGTTCACAATTCAATTATACCCCCAAAAACATTAAACGACTCTAGTATTAGAATGAAATGATAAGTTATAAAGTTTTGACAATAATAATAATAATAATAATAATAATAATAATAATAATAATAATAATAATAATAATAATAATAATAATAATAATAAAACATTAAAACAAACTTTAACTACTTAATTATATTCTTAAAATCTATTTACAGCTAGTTAGTTAGAAAAGAGTGTAATAATCAAAGATGATGTTAATATTAAAGAAATGCTAATTTTACTTATTAAAAGAGTATAAATATATTTACAAAAAGTAAATCTTTAAAATAAACACATGATATAAACATATAAAATAACTTAGGAAAAACAACTTTTGTTTACTAAGAGATAATTACTTTTATTACTAAAACTCTTCTTATAAAACTATACTATAAAACTCTATATTTGTTTTTATATTGAAGAAACTAATTCAATAAACATTAGTTATAGAATAAATAACAAAACTAAATAAAACAATTGCTATTAAATAATTAAGCCTCCCCAAAGTTTTCTGAAAGTTACAACAACCACCCCAACAGTTTATCAAATTGCCAAAAATCCCCCCTACAAGACAACACTGTAATAGTCATCTTCTACTTCTTCTTTCGCCAACACCCCTTCTACTGCAAATGCAACCCAGCACAACACACACACACACACAAGTATGATCGTACGAAATGGATTAAGGATATGGGGACAATCATGAATCAAAAATGAGAATTCAGAAAAGGGTTCTCGTGATATACCGATCGGAGAAGATGAAGACGAACAAGGGCGGCGACGATGGTGATGTCGCTGCTGCTGCTACCAGCGGTGGTCGCCGAAGATTGAGGACGGAGTGGCGACAGGGAGAAGGGCGGCGTCGATGGAAATAAGCACGAGAGTCGCCGGGTTTGCGTCGGCCTTGCTCTCGGGTCGGAACCGGGTCGGCGTAGAACAACGCCGGTGGAGGCTCTGGGCTGGATTGAAGCGGCCTCTGCTGCTGCTTCTACTGGTCGCCGGAGAGAGAGAAACCGACGGAGCGAGAGAGGCGGACTGATGGGTTTCCCGTCAGATTGGGTTTCCCGTCGGGTCGGAGATTCGGGTTTGAGCGAAAACAGAGCCGTCGATGGCTCTGTTAGCTCCTGCTGATTCGCCGGTGATGGAGAAGGAGGGAGGCGAGCTGGTTGTGATGGGTTTTTGCCGGAAATTTCACGAAGGTGAGTTGGTGGTGTTGGCGGTGGTTTGGGGAAAACAGAGCAAGTTCTCTGGGTTTGTTTTCTTCAGCAAAACAGAGATGAGGGTGAGAGTGAGAGTGAAGAAGAGAGGAGAGAAAGGCTGATTTATGATTGAATTGAGGGGGATCGTGGGTGAAGCCGCTTGTGGAGTTGTGGAGGACGTTGAGGGAGAAGCAGGGGAAGGACGTTGGGTTTGTTCCGATTGGTACGGTCGTGAGAGAGAGAGAGGGAGAGTGGTGCAGGTGGGTTCTCCACCTGTTTTAAGGTAAAGACACTTTAACCCCCTCTCATTAGTTTCTAAAACTACAAATACCAACCCCCCAGGTTAGGAAAGAATAATTTTAGCCCAAAACTCAAGATTAATACACCAAACACCCTATTAAAAAATAGGGGTGTTACATCACCTTCCCCTTAAAACAACGCTTCGTCCTCGAAGCGTAAAATAGTAACTCCCTAAAGAAAACATTGTGCCTTCATGCACGATGTAAATATGCAATTTCTGTTACACAAGAAAACACAGAGATCATACCAAACAAGCGAACAATCTATGGGGTGTTTCAACACTGATCTCGAAAATGAAGAAGACGATGACACATGTTTACCAATCTAACTCAAAAGACAACTTTGATCCTGCCTCAAAATGCAGATTAACAATATGCTTAACACAGACAATTTGAAAAGAGTGAAAGACACCACTGAAAGGAGAAGGGGCGAGCGTAGCGAGACCAGAGAAGTTAAAGTGCAAGTGGGTTCTAAGGCGTAAGGTGATAGCCCCCATTGGCGAGTTCTAGCACGATTCGTCGACTAATGAGAGGTTGTAGCTTCCCACCTTTCCACACACTCCCATGCCTTGAGTTCGAAGAACGTAAGGAGGAATCTTTCAAATTCAACGGTCCCAGTCACATGCTTTCAATCAATAGATCCAGATCACAAGCATCCCTGTATTCTAATAAAACCTCCGGCATGAGCTCCGTTGAATTCATAAGAACGACGATAAACCATATTCACATACATTGTATTATTGTTCTATCGAGAAGGATGAATCATCTCAGCCCTTAGTCTATAGCATAGTGGAAATAATGACTCTAAAATATTGTGAAAATAATAACAAGTTTCGATATCATTTTGCTAGTCAATTCATCTGTTGAAAATGATTGAACAAACAACACCACACTTAGTTTGTGACAAATGAAGTAAATGCTGCCATAAGAATTGAATCTTGGTCGTCGCACTACAATAAGTCCCTTAGTGATACCTTTTTCAGGTCATTTATTAAACTCCGATTAGCCATACCTATAGACTCGACAATCCGTTAGAGCGAATGGCTTCTTTAACAAATTTATTTGAACGAAATTAGTCTCTATCTCCTAGGACTTTTAAGATTTGATTCGATAAGCGCACATATCCAAAATACGTTAAATAATTGGTGAACTCATATTAAAGAAGAAGTAAAAAAGAATTAGTGACCTATATGTATCATCAACTAAATTTTCACCGAGCGATTATGTTATCATAAACATGGAAATTAACTTATCATATTGTTGTCAATTGTTGTCAATGAGGAATTAATTCCCACTATTGAAAATAGTTAGAAATTGACCTCAAGTGGTTGACATAGTTGGTGAGACTTGTGAGTTAATGTCTGATTTCTTTCAGTTTCACGTTCGAACAACATGACTAAAATGACTATTTAAAATGTATATCCCAAAACTTAGTGAATTCGTGGAGGTGCATGCAGAGTGGCTCGGACACAAAAAAAATCCTAAATCAGTTTACCGAGTCATTATAAAATATGGATAAAATGAGACTGTGGTTAGTTGTTAGATGTTAGTAGTAGTACTAATCAACCAAAGTGAAAAAGATTCAAATCATAAGAAGCCAAATGAGGTAGTTGTTGGTATAGTTGCTGTTGTTGAGCCTCTTTCCTAATTTCTTCACCATCAATCAATTTCACTCTTAATAAAGTAGCTGTAGTAGATGTCTTCAAAAAAGTAGTTGCAGTAGAAGTAGTTCGTTAAGCACCATCGCTTAATTAATTTCTACTTATGTCATGATCAACGCTTTGAAATGGGTAAAACACACTTTCACCCCCTCAAGTTTAATGCAAAGACACTTTCACCTCTTCTAGATTGGGAAATGACATTTTCACCCCTTTTGTCAATCAAATTTCAAAATATTTACGATCCCCACTAGTGACACAGTTAGTCGGGGGGTGGTTGTCGTAGTTTCGAGGGAAAATTCACTCTCTTAGAGAATGATACAATCGTCTTAGGGTGTAAGGGCCAATTTAGGTATGCTGTGACGTTTTAAAAATAGCTGTACCGGAAGTGCTTGAGAAAGCAGCTATAAAAATTCACTTAAAAAACGTTTTCTTTTGTAAAATTTATATTTAACTTGTTGTGGAGAATTGTTTTTTGCATTTAGTGTTTGATAATTTTTGCTTGTGAATTATTGTTAGTGTCGAAATGGCGATATCAAACCGTTAAAATTTTATGGAAATTAGATAGTTTTTCAAAATTTATTGTCATGGCATAGATAAGAAAGTCTATTCATACAATTATAAAAAATCATGTAAAAAAAACACCCCCTCCCCTAATTCTCAAAAACTTTAGTGAAAAGACAATTGCTGTTGGAAAGACACATAAATTAAGATTTACAAAACACACCAACAATCGCTTCGGGCATAAAAAATCAATGCTTGAGAAAGCTAAAAACATTACGAAATGGGCTGGCTCCAAGTGTCCTGAAGTTCGGAACACAAAAGGAGTAACAGTTTCATTTCCCAAACAAAAGGGGTCAAAGTGTTTTTGTATCAAACCCGAGGGGTTGTAATTTTGTTTTAACCATTTTGAAATTGCTATCATCTCGCGGGGACTATCAGAGGTTTTTAAAGCAGTTACGTTTCTTCTTCTGAACTTCTCAACCGCTTTCGCTCTCTCTCTCTCTCTGCACATTCACTTCTCTCAAGCGTAAAGCATCTCTCTGTCTCTCTCTCTCGCCATCCTTGGAATAGAACATCGATTGGAAGCGTCGGCGTAAAAATTTCAGGTTGATTTCTGACCTGAAGTCGATTCCCCAACCACTGAAACCCTAACTTCCGTTTTCGTATACAATTTCGTAATCAGGCTTATTTAGTTCAATTGATTCTCTCTTTTGACTATTTACTGAGAAACTTAATGGCTCAATTTGGGATTTTTTTGGTCTATTGAACTGGAATGACCTTGCTTTGAAAATGACTGTTTTTATTTTTGGTCTATGTGTGTGTGTTTTGGGGACCATCTTTGTCAATAGCTTCACAAAATCACATGCTAATTCCATATGGAGTTGAAGAGCCCCAACCCCACAATTACTAGGTCTACAAATATAGCAGTAGTCGACAATGCGGAAAGTCTCCCCTTTTTTGACATTCAGTTGGAGCTTTAATTGCTGTAGCTATTAGTTTGATGTTGGAGCTTTAACTAGTGATGATTTATAGTTACCAATTCGGGTTCATTTCTCAGATTTCTCAATGTGTATAATCCATGAATAGCTGATTTGGTAACATCTTTCTTGTTGGGAGATAGTAATCTTGTAATCAACCTGTTGTTGTTAACATCTTAACTATTTTGCAGGATTTCTAAGAAGTGGAACACATTGGGAAGTTACTATGATTGTGGGTATTGAGTTCTTGGGTTAATGAATCCGGGGTTTTAAACAACTAAGGAGTAGCAGAAAAATGGAGGCATCTAGCGAGGGGGAGGAGATGCAGGTGGGTTCGAGTTGTGGCGAGGAGAAGATTCTTGTATTGGTTAGACTGAGACCTTTGAGCGAAAAAGAGATTGCGCAGAATGAAGTGTGTGACTGGGAATGCATCAATGAGACTACCATTTTGTTCCGGAACAGCCTTCAAGAGCGATCTATGTTTCCAACTGCTCATACATTTGGTAAGGAATTGTTCACTAATCTGAATCTCCCTACTTTGTTTGCCTTCAAGATAGGAAGCGACTCCTGAGTTTGTTTAAGCCATGGTAGTGGTTAAGAAACAGTTTTAGCCATGTAAAAACTTTAAATTTCACCCTCTGATTACATGTTCAATTTGGAATAGACAGAGTATTTGGCCAAGACTCCCCCACCAGACAGTTATACGACGAAGGGGTTAAAGACATCGCTCTTTCAGTGGTGAAGGGTATCAACTGTAAGTTCATAGTTTCTCGTTTTACTAATACTCTAGGAAGGATTGCAATGAAATTAGAAAGGTTTCATTCGGTCGATTCTTTATCCAGCTAGTATTTTTGCATATGGACAAACAAGCAGCGGAAAGACGTACACGATGGTTGGAGTTACAGAATGCACTGTAGCAGAAATATATGACCATATAGAAACGGTACAAATTAGTTTTCTATTTTGTTTTTTTGTGTTCTTCGAAGACCTTTTAAACGGAAACAACCTCTTATTTACCTCAATCTATTTGATCTCCAGAATGAAGATAGAGTATTTTCTCTAAAATTTTCTGCTATGGAGATCTACAACGAGGCTATAAGAGATTTACTTACAACGGATAACTGCCTGCCACTCAGGATTCTTGATGATCCGGAGGTAGATGCCACTGTTGTTGTATCAACTTTATGCTTTTTTTCTCCATGTCTAATAGCTCCTCATTCTTTAGAGAGGAACTATTGTGGAGAATCTCACAGAGGAAGCGTTGAGAGATAGAGATCATCTCATGAAGCTCCTATCAATTTGTGAAGGTAACTGAAGTTTTTGATATTAACACTGGCGTTACCGCTAGCTGCTCCGTTAAATGTGTTACAGTGCGTATATTTGCATTTTTCAGCTCAAAGAAAGACAGGGGAGACATCATTAAACGAAACAAGCTCTAGATCTCATCAAATTCTTAGATTGGTGTGCTTTTTTTCCAGTCTTCAATTAATTTATTTCTATTGTCCTCCATAATATTTTGCTTGATTGTGAACTGATAATTGCAGACAGTTGAAAGTTCTGCTCGCGACTCTTTAGGCAGGCAAAATGCGGCTAGACTTGCAGCCAGTGTGGTATAGTACCATCAATTAATTGAATCGGTCGTGCTGATTTTCTGGATATAGAATAAAGAAATCTATAGTAAAAGTCCAGCAGCAGTGAATTCTCCGTGTTTGTTTGCAGAACTTTGTTGATCTGGCAGGAAGCGAGCGCGCATCGCAAGCATTATCCGTGGGGACGAGATTGAAAGAAGGCTGTCACATCAACCGTAGCTTACTGACTCTTGGAACAGTTGTTCGCAAGCTAAGGTAACAAGTCACAAAATTGTCCCCCTGACAATTATGTGCCTATATTAGGTGTTGTACTTTTCATGTAAATGAACCAATGCATTTATTTGATTTCCTTGTTGGCTGCAGCAAGGGAAAACATGGACATGTAAATTACAGAGATTCTAAGCTGACACGTATACTGCAACCTTGCTTGGGAGGCAATGCCAGAACTGCTATAATCTGCACGCTGAGTCCTGCACGAAGCCACGCCGAACAATCTAGGAACACGCTACTGTTTGCCACTTGTGCCAAAGAAGTGTCTACAAATGCAAAGGTTAATGTTGTCATGTCAGACAAGGCGTTGGTGAAACATTTGCAAAGAGAGTTGGCCCGATTGGAGAGCGAGTTGAGAAATCCTGCAGCTTCTTACACTTGTGATCATACCGAATTACTGGAAGAGAAAGACCTTCAGATTAAACTGGTACGACTCTACTTTAGAACTTACTACCTACACGCCCTTTTTGGTTCATTTGCATGAATTAGGATATGTAGAATTATTTATGTATGGTGGCAATCAGTAATATAAAATACATATTTCTGAAAAATGATGCCACAGGTTGGTCCAGGATTTCTGAGATGGACCAACTTTACCCGGTATTTAAATGAAAAAGTTGCAGTCTTTCGCCCTTTATACGAATAATAATTGATATTTGCCTTCTCTGAATTCCCTGTTTACTGTACCCCTCAGTTAGAGAATCAAGTGAGAGAGCTCACTATGCAACGCGATCTTGCTGAATCCCGAGTTTTGGAGCTCACCGATCAACTTGATCATGCTGAATCCCGGATTGTGGCACTCACTGAGCAAAGCAATCTTGCTGAATCCGGGGTTGAGGAATTTTTGCACATAGTTCGAGATGACCAACCTTCAAGGGAACTGGTATGTATTGTGTTCAGCTGTTGAACTTGCAGTTTTCGTACACCCATGTTGCTTCTCTAACTGCAAACTCTACTCAGGAAGGGCTTCGTAATCGTCCTAAATGGAAAAAACCAAAGAAGTGGGAAGATGGTTCTTCAGTGTCAGAGTCTTCTGGGATGGAAGAGACGCATTCTCTGCACAATGGTACAACTCTGCGTCAAAAGAAGTTGCCAGTATTAACTGTGGAGGATCCTGATGACATTAAAGAAGTTAGATGTATTGAGATGGATGAATCCAGCAAGGAACAAAAGTCTGGACTCATTTCCTTATCCGATGCTTATGCTGAGCGGAGATTGCCATTGGCAACGCCGAACTATAGTTTCAGAAGCCATGAAGGTAAAGAAACATTTGCTTTCCAAAGCGATGTTGCTTTTGGAACAAAAGAGCAGAATCTATACCCTGACGACCCAACTCCTCGCTCCCAAGCTTGTACCGCACCAGATTCAAGACAGGAGATGTTGAATAGGAGCTGGAGTTGTAGAGGCAGCTTTATAGGTTACTCACCACCATACACTGGTGAGGACCGTTCATTAGGAGAGGCCACACCACCAAGTTTTTTCGAGAAAAACTTCCCTGGTAGACCTGATGGACTCCAAAAGATGCTTCCCCAGATCAATTATGATGACGCAAAGTTGTCCAGGAGTAATTCTCAGCATTCAGTCGGAAGTGTTTCTTGCGATGAAGTAAGATCTCAGAGGAATATAAACTTAGATGATGAGAATATCCCTACCATAGATAGTTTTATCACTGGACTGAAAGAAATGGCCAAGGTTGAGTACAATAAGAAACTTGCAGACTCTGAGGTTAGAACGCTTATCCTTAATGTATTTCTTGGTCGTATTCTAAGTGCGAATTAACACATGCTTTCCTTTTTAATAAAGTGAACCTTGGGTCTTCCTTCTTCAAGATGCATCTTATTGTAGTTGAAGTAACATGTGTTCATTTCATTTTTAATTGTTTCAGGTGACAGATCCGAAGGCTGGAAAGGATAAAGATGTTGAATTAGATGCTCTACACGACGCGTTGACAACTCCTGCAAGTTGGACTCCAGAATTTGCGAGCAGGCGGAAATCAATAATTGAACTTTGGAAATTCTGCAACACGCCATTGATTCACCGAACGTACTTCTTTCTTCTCTTTAGAGGAGACCAGACAGATTCTATATACATGGAGGTGGAACAACGACGACTTTCCTTTCTCAAGGAAGCATTTTCTCAGGGTAATCATGCTGTAGCAAGCGGGCAGACTCTGACATTACCCTCAAGGTCCTCTCTCTCACACACTTATCTCGCTAAGCTTCGAAATTTAACAAGAAAAAAGTGACTAGCCATATACTAAAATGACTAGAGCATTTCCAATAGATCATGCAAAATGCAATATTGGCAATAATATGAAGAAGTTAGTTAAATATTGAGGTCCAACAGGTTATGCTAATCACCCTGCAATTTACAGAACAAGCATCTTCCTTGTTATATTTAGAAAACTAGAAAGTAGGAATGCAAAAAAATGTGTCGATCTCTCTCCTCCCATGCATTTCGGAATTGCATAATTTAACTAGTTAAGTCACAAAATAAATTTTACTGTTGAAATGAATCCTTAAAATATTTGTCATGCAAAGTTTAAAACATGTAAATTACATTCTTTTCATCTCTTACTGTTGGAGATGCGATGACATATTTTTGCTGGTGGTAACCATTTCGATGAAGCATGTCGTCTTTATGTGTTTCTTTTGCAGTCTGAAGGCTCTCCAGCGCGAGAGGGAGATGTTGAGCAGGCTCATGTCCAAGAGATTCACAGTGGAGGAGAGAAATGAACTATACCATAGATGGGGTGTGAGTTTGGGTTCAAAAAGGAGGAGGATGCAATTGCTTAACCAATTATGGAACGACACAAATGATATGAATCATGTAAGGGATAGTGCAACAATTGTCGGGAAACTAATCAGGTTCCCTGAGCAAGGAGGAGGACTAAAAGAGATGTTTGGCCTGAGTTTCACGCTCCCACAAATGAGCAGACGGACGTTTGGATGGAAACGAAGTATACCTTTTGTTTTATAAACTGATTTATTATTGTGATACTACGGTTTAAAGAACATATGGGTGATAGTTTTATTTCTGGATCTTTGATTGATGATTGTTGTAAATGTAAACGCTGTTAATTCATTCATGGATTGGTTAATTTATATGAAGTGTACGATTTCTCTGTTTTTTCAATCCTATATTTCATCACTTACATGAAGCACCCAATGGGTATATATAGCTAATTAATCATCCACTGCAGCTTTATGCAATTTTTTATCAAACAACATTTCATCCAAAATTTGCAGCTGTTTCTCTACAATGATAATGACATAGCAGTTTCCTACAGTGCCACATTATAACCAAATTGCTCTTACCGGAGAGCCCTCAAATTGTAAGACGCATGCACTCCCTAGTTGCAGAGAAACAGTGTGAGTTTCCTATGGTAGGAAGCTTAGTTGCAGAGAAACAGTGCGAGTTTCCTATGGTAGGAAGCTTTCACTGATTCAGTGTGCCAAATTTCAAGACACAGGCACTCCTTACTTGTGACACAATTAGTCTTGGGTGGGGTTCCGTCACTGATATTAGTTCCTGGCACAAATATGCCCTTTCAGAGTATAAAATGACACAATCAGGAGTTGCGAGGAGTGAAAGTGTATTTTCTCAAATAGGAAGAGGTAAAACTGTCTTTCTGTCAAACCTGAGGGAGTGAATTGTCTTTTACTCTTATATGTTTTTTTTTATTGCTTCGGAAAATAACATTTACTCTTATATGTTACTACTATCTCTGTTTCTTCTCTTTCAACTTCGGTTGATTTTTTTTACCCGTAATTGTGTCACTCTGACTTAATGATTTGAATAGCAAAACGATGTAGTTTTTTGGTAATTTTTTCATAGTATTCTAGAGTAAAAGTTTAACCTACAAGATCATGCAAGAATTACCAAATTTGTGTACATTTTTGCTAACCAAATTACCGTGTCAAAGTGACCTAGTGAATACTGTCAAAAAGTGAAGTAAGCTGAAAGAGAAGAAAAAAATATAGGATAGTACTTTAAAAAAGCTATAGGGACTAAAATGAATTATCCTGAAAACATATGAGCTATTCAGAGATTTAGGTTATTATCCAGGGGAAAGACTGTAATATAGCAATTTTATGCCCAAGAAGACGATTATAGCAGCAAGCATTCACCACCGTTTCGTCGGAGCATTAGAGAGAGAGAGAGAGATGAGTTCGACGGCGGCTTACCTGGCGAGGAGAGCAGCGCAGAAGGAGAAGGTGAGGATGCTCTACCGGAGAGCTCTCAAAGACACTCTCAATTGGGCCGTCCATCGTCACCTCTTCTACAAAGATGTATGTGAAACAAACCCTAATTTCTTCTTCGCGCATTTCCTGTATCCAAATGTTCATGATCTGTTGTTAATTGATTCAGGCCGATGCCTTGCGCCAGAGATTTGATGCCAACAAGGACGTGGTTAGTCCTCTTTCATTTCACTGCTTTGATAGATCGTCGAATCGTAGATCCTGTACTGCGTTTATCGGATTCCACTTGTTGAATTCTGTGAATTTGTGTATGATGTTCGAATTTTTCAGTTACAGGCTCATCCTTGGATTAATTTGGTCAACTTCTGAAATTTAAAAACACGGATTACTAGACAGATTTCCCCCAAATCTAACAAATTAACACACAATTGACCTGGAAAAACTACATTATTTTTCCACTGAGTGAATGCTTTCTCAGTTACAGGCTCATCCTTGGATTAATTTGGTTAACTTCTTAAATTTAAAAAAAAAAATTACTAGACAGATTTTCCCCAAATCTAACAATATAAAGACACAATTGACACGACAGAGGTTTGTACAATGAGGAGTGAATGCTTTGCTTTCTCCATTTGTTATGCTTTTTATTTGTGTTCGTAAACAAGGAGCAGTCTTAGTGATAACTGATTTCACAAATGAGCTGTAGTTTAAACATTCTCCTTTCTCTTGTCTTGCGAAGAGCAGTTAGCAGGACGATATACTTAGTAAGGTTTAAAGCCTGAGATTTAAATCTAGCAGTATAGTTAGTATTTCGAATTGCGGGATGTTCGATTTGAGCTGGGGGAACTGTTCAAGTGTTTAGAGCATATGTAGAACCAAAGACATTGCTCTAATGCTGCTTCAGAACTTCCTGAAGTAGAAATGAAATTTCATTTAAATGTTTGGTTTTGGTTTCATATGTGGTTTGGCTTGTACGGAAGTGCAGTTAATTTACTAAATTGACTGCAAGAACAATATAGTTTTATATCATAATAATGATCAAATTCTTTGATTGTGTATCTATAGGATGGTCTTGAGACAATTGATCAGTTGATAGCTGATGGTGAAGCATCCTATAATAAATGGAGGCATCCTGATCCTTATGTTGGTAAGTAGTTGCAAATTTTGTATTCATTACAATTTCTAATGTTCATTATTAAATAGTGTTTTTTTTTGTTAACATGGGTGCAAGTAGATGAAACTTCTCACCCCTCTGGAATTTATTGACTTGAGTATTTTCCCTAAGAAGATTACCTGTTGAACTCTTGCATATTGGTATTTATTACTCTGTTACTTTCTTATTCTCCCTTCTTACATTAACATTTTGGATCCTTTTCTAACCTGGATGATCCTTACTCCCTTCTAGCGACTGATCAGACCCATTGGTCTGATTAGTGTTTCCGGATCCAAATTAGCTGTGGTTCTTTAACCATTACCCGCTACCATTCGTGTTGTTTTTATCTTACTGAAATTAGGATTCCAAGACTCGGCTAAAAAGTGTCCAAATCTGGGACACGGGTGCAGGCATACAGTGTCATTGCATCTATTTTTCATAATATATATTTGTGTTCATAAACTAAGTCCAAACCTGAATGATTATTTTGACCGTAAATAGGACTTTATTGTTTGCAACTCATCAATTGATAAGAAAGAGAAACATGTCAGTGTGGTTAGAGGATGTTCAGTGAGATTTAGAAGAGTCTGGGTAACTCAGTGTTTCACTTTCCTCCTTCCTTTTCAGTAGTCCTTACGCATGACCAAGAACCCTCACAACCTCGTCGTGTGAACCAACTGAATGCCTGGAGCAATGCTTCTCCATGAGCTAGTGTATAACCAGGGGTGGCATGTGTCACGTCTGAGTTTTTGAGATTTCTACTATTACCCCCAGTTTTGAAATATTTTTGCAGTGGTGTCTTTTTATTAACTGCACAAGTGCCCCGTCTTTGCCCAAACCTTGCAGAAGAGCCTTTATTATGACTAAACATAGGATTGTCCCCGATTGGTGGCTCCACCACTGACTAGAGACCTAGCAGTCATGGAATTCACTGACTGGGACCTTGTCGAATAGAGACCATGTGGCAGCTGAATCAGGAATCAAATTATATTCCATATTCTTGCCAGTATTTGCTTTTCAATTAGAATTCTGAAAAATCATGATTATGAATGTCACTCATAGTGAGTGTATACTTGTGCTTCTGATTTAATGAGTTCAGAGTAGGTAGAGATGACTACATCACTTTGGCGAGTGTGAATTTAGCCAAACTCTCTGAATGCTTGTGCAATGTATCCTCTGCAGTTCAAGCCCCCCTTCCATTCGTTCTCTACTGCTCTATAGCATTGTAGTCTGTTGGACCCCCTTAGATTCGCTTCGTGTGTGTGTGTGTGTGTGTAGATCTGAGCCAAAACCCCTCGGCCAAGCAGGATGTTTGTCGCAGTGACTGATCTCCGTGGTGCCAGACTACTAGCATATCAGTATTTCTCATCCAGAGCCAGTCTAGCACCAGCAACATTAGAATTATTGGTACAATTAGACCGCTTCTAAAGTCTACATGTCTGGAAGTTCTCAACCTCCATAATCACAACCTTCGAAGTTTGAAGCACCCTACATATCAGCTATTGTTGTTTGTAACATACCTCCAAATGCAACTTCCGGTAACAAGAACAAGGGATGAATTTCTCATTTTCCTCCAAAACCCCCTTCTCAATCGCTCGATGGGGTTCTTTCCCCATCAAGTTGCGGGAGCTTACTCCCCTTCTAAGAAGGTGAGAAAATAGAGGGGTGGTGAGGAGGAGCAGAAGTGATGGTCTTAGATGAGTAAGATCATCAAAACCGCGGAGAGAAAAACGAACTTAAACTCTAAAAGGCATGTTAAACTTGGGAACTATCCCTTCTTTGGATTTGGGAGATATTGCTCACGCAATTCAGGGCTGAGTCGTGCAATGAGAAGCCCTCCCCAGGGTGATGGGTGCAGCAGCATTCGAACACATGACCTCCTCTGGGATCACAAGCCTGTTACCACTTGCATAAATACTTTGGTTAGCTTTGAACCGTACTAAATGTAGTTGTTTTGCTTAGACACACCAAGGCATAATCCTATGAACTGACTTGCTCGTCGTGCAATGAGAAGCCCTCCCCAGGGTGATGGCTGCAGCAGCATTCGAACACACGACCTCCTCTGGGATCACAAGCCTGTTACCACTTGCACAACTACTTTGGTTAGCTTTGAACCGTACTGAATGTAGTTGTTTTGCTTAGACACACCAAGGCATAATCCTATGAACTGATTTGCTCGTCGTTATCAGTTGTTTGGAGAGAACGATCCGTCCAAGATAAATATAGAATCAGACCCATGATGAAGGTGAAGACCATTGTAGTTTCTTCTTTGGGTAAAAGACAAAAACCACCCCTCGAGTATGGGGTATATACAAAAAAAACCCTCGTGTTCGGGGATATACGAAAACCACCCCTGTCAGAGTTAGTGACTAACGGCACACTAACGGAATAATGAAAAGACAAACATACCCCTAACGTTTCTGGTAATTACCCCCATTTATATCCCCTTTCCTTCCCTTATCCTCAATTCATAACCTAATCCAACATTATCTCTTCCCCGTCTCTCTCTCCCTTCCTCCTCTCTTCTCTTTTTTCTCCCACGGCAAACACATGCGCCTCTCTCGATCGATCCTCCTTGTCAACCAATCAATCAATTCAATTACATCGCAACCCCCCGAACCCCCTGACCCCTCCGGTCTCCGTCCGATCCATCTTCGTCGTGCCTGCCATCTCCGGCGCTACAACCAGCGCCGCCACCACCGCCATCCATCAATTCAATTCCTACTTTAGTCTCATTGTTATTCCTAACGATCGAAACCCAGCACAGAAAGGGGGGGAAAACGAACAAAAGGAGGGCTTGATTTCTTCCTTGAAACCCTAGTGCGATGTAATTACCCCCATTTATATCCCTAACGAGTATGGCGTTGAATGTTGGTGTGGTGGCCGAATTGAGTATGGCGTTGGATCTGGTTGGTCCGACCGAGTTCAGGGTCGGCGGTTGTGGTGGCTGGAGGTTGCCGACGGCGGTTGAAGCTGCGGGAAAGGTGCGCCACCACCCAAATCACAGGTCGCCAGGGCCTGTGATTTCGCCAGACAGAAACTGGCGGAGGGGGCCGACGGGTTCAGGACAGCTTAGATCTGGCGATGGTGGCGGCTGTTGAAGCAGTGGTTGGCGGTGTTGGAGGCGATTGGGTGATGTTGGCGGCGATTTCATCAAAGGTGGGGACTCCAGATCGTTCTGGGCTGTTGAAGCAGTGGTTGGCAGTGGTTGGCGGTGTTGGAGGCGATTGGGTGATGTTGGCGGTGATGTTGGCGGCTGTTGAAGCAGTGGTTTATTTCTCAGATTTGCGACCAGATCATTCTGGGTTTGCTGTATTTCGTCGCCTCCTTGAAGGCCCCCACGATCCGGTGACGATGTAGTCGACGGGATCTTCCTGGTTTTTGCAGAGATTCAACTGTACGGCGGCGAATTGGGTGGTGGCGCCGCCTTGGAGGAAGAGGACGTGGAGGGGAATTGCTCAGCATCAGAATGAGTAACTGTGGAGGAAGAAGGGGAAAAAGGTAGGGAAGAGACTGTTCTAACCTCAAATCCCTTCCCCTTCTCATACTATCTGTTTGTTGCGATTTGGGGATTGATTCTTGGACCAGCCAGACCCAACCATTATCACTTCTGATTGAGTAAAGTTTCAATTTTTAACATTTTTTTTGATGCTGATTATTGTTTTGGGGTATCAAATTGATTGATGCAGTACTTGTATTTTGAAGACCCACAAGCAAGTTTGTTTTTGAGAACCTCTTTTGAATGCAAATGTGGTGTTGTTATTGTTCTTCTTTAATTGATATACTTTTGATGTTTATTGTGAGTCTCTTGATATATATATTTTTTTCTTTATTGTTCTTTGTTTAGTTATTGTTGTGGCAGTGGCGGCGGTGGTGGTGTTGTTGGTGATGGCGGGGATGTGGTGGTGGTGGCCAAGAACACCTAGAACACCAAGAACATGAGCAAAATAAACAAAAATATACAAACAGGGGTAAAATGGTCATAAAAAAAGACAGAATGCACCCCGTACTAATTGATTGTAACAGAAGGGTGTTTTTCGTCTAACGTCCATCCACTGAGAGGGGTGGTTTTTGTCTCGACAAGGGTGGTTTTCGTATATCCCCGAACACGAGGGGTTTTTTTGTATATACCCCATACTCGAGGGGTGGTTTTTGTCTTTTACCCTTCTTCTTTTGTTTGAGAGCTCATTTGTTCCCAACTGGAATACGTGGCGCACGCGATGCAAATTACTCTTATGTTAATATACGATTGAAAGATACGTGGTGGCAGGGAATTTCTTGGATATCACTAATGCCGATCTTCTGAGATCTGCTCGTAACTTTGTGACTGAGATCTGCTTTTAACTTTGTGACGGATATACAAAACTGTATGTAAACATGTATTGTATCGAGAGACGCATACAAAGATAATATAATATGTTTTGAAAGGAAACATATTGGACCAAGAAGAATCTGCAGCATGATTAGAGAAGTCAAAACTGAAAATCCATGTGATATACAGGAGTAGTAAGTGTTTACCTCTGTTTTGATAAGAGAAGGATTACCAACTGTTACTTTCTACTGCCAACTCTGTGTCTCCAACCTTCTCCTGTAAACTACTGCAAACTACTACTTCTGTATATCTCATGGATATGCAGAATTGGAGTGTGAAAAAATAGGGTTTGATTGAGTGTCTATCTTACGCTTCCTTCTTATTTTACCCTATTGAGACAGTGGGGGTAGAATTGGAGTGTGAAAAAAGCTTCACCAAGTCCTGCTCGGGCTTTATATGCTACTCCAATATAGATAGTTGCAAATGTATGAAACTTTTTCAATATTTTAGTTATTTACTATGGTGTATACTCTAGGAGTGCATTAGCTTCTCATTTCTTTTACAGTACCTGGTCTATCTGAGCTCGTTCTTGTGGTACTTGTTACTGGCCGGCAATGCTTTCTTATCTTATGTTTTGGATTCTCATGTATTGTTTTGAAATCTCACCTGCTTCTTTTGTGTGCACAGTTCCATGGGCTCCTGGTGGCTCCAAGTTTACCCGAAACCCTGAACCGCCTACTGGGGTAAATTATTTCCCTTCTGAATTCTTTAACTGTTCCACTGGATCTTTCTTGAAAAGTTTGTTGTTCAAATGTCTTTTGGTGAGATTTGTCCAACAAATAGGAACTTTAGATCAATTTAAACTAGTACCCTGTTCGTGGCAAAATAGGTTTCAAGGGTCAAGCTGACCTGCTATTTACTTTGTGGCTTCTTCAGTCTTCATTGAGCTGGATTCTTCATAATTGACTTCATTAGTGAATTGTGTTGTCTGTTTTTATGATGGCACGCAAGCAGCAAACCAATTTATAAGTTTGTGGTTTCTTCAACAGATTGAGATAATTTATGACTATGGTCGAGAAGAACCTGCATAAAGCTGATGTCCTCTTATTCATGAACATGAATAAAGGTAAACTGGCAACCATGAACTTAGCTTCAAAAGTCTCTATTACACTTCCATGGAACCATACTTGTGGGCTGATGAAGATGTTTATCTGATGTTTTGATATTGTTTCTCATGCAGGTCCTACTAGTTGAAGGCCAAGGAAATGTTTGATCAGCTGTTTCGAGGGATATGCTGTTATCTGCTTTCCCCCAGACTGGTTCTTTTGTCTTGTTTGTTATTCTTGCAAATGGTTCTTGTTCCGCAAGACTTTCAATTTTTATTATGTGATTTGAATCCCTTGATGGTTCATGGAGTCTAGGATCCTACTGGCGCATAAACTGTATTCCGTTGTGCCTTTGATTGAATATGTTTCCAGTTTATCTGAGTAGATGTCATGTTACTCCCTGGAATTATTTTTCTTTTGTGGCCAAGTATGCATTAGTAATTACTCACTTATCACGTCGTATGGATACGATAGCTGTGTACAGGGATGCAATGACATTACCACAACCTAGCATTTGGAATGTGTTCGACGAAGGACAAATGCTAGAGCAGCTACTCTTATTTTTCACATACCTTCACAGATGCAATCATTCCCAATGAGCAACAATGTTTTCGAATTTTACATTTGTGTGGGAGATAACAGTGGGTTCTTCAGCATTTCTCTTGTGGGGTAATTTTATGAGAACAATGGACACAATACTATATAACACAAATGTGAACACGTTTTTACTTCGTCGACATTTATTGCCAGTGACACTCATATTCTAATGCAAATCATAGCTCCCTCTCCGTTAGTCTTCCGGACTACAACGATAAACCTCGCCACAATTAGTATTATTTTATGACAGCGAAAAGCCCAATTTTTACGAGCAGAACCAATCGATCAAAACTTAGATTCTTGGTCAAAAAGCGAGAAAAAAAGGAATTCCAGGTGGATGAGAAGGAAATCCGTAAATGAAAACCGGAATTTCGGAAAAATGAAAAGGTTCATAGATTTTACATGTAAAAATACTACCTATAATCTATCCATCCAAACTCCCAAAATTAATACTAGAGCTTATCAGCTCAACCGCTCACTTAATGTAGCTCATCCAAACACCCCCAGTGTAAAACTTATTGTCTTAAAGAAATTTAAGCAAACATGAATATCAAACCGCCTTAGACTCTTTCGGAGACGAGAAAAATAACAGAGCAGCAAACAGAGCAAGGGGTTTAGAATCTTATGGAATATTGAACAAATGGGACCCACTGCACGGGCCGTGGTCTAGCATTTTCCTTCAGTTTCAAGTAGCAGAAATGGAAACAAATACTCAATCACTGGCTGGACTAAAACTATTGTAATTGAAAGCATGGACATAAATTTGAGCAGTCAACATTACAAAGGTAATAAAAACGTGGTGAAGTGAAGCATCGGCCTGAGATATGAGTAATGCAAAATCTTATAATCACCAGGAACTTAGCCTTCCACATGAGTCTGCAGAAAGTTGAGTCATTCAGCTGCCGCGGAGTTCAAAGACCTGGAGAGCAATAAAATTATCAAATCTAGAGTAAGTAGTACTCCATTACAAGCACTTCACGGATTCACTACAAACAGAAAAAAGAGATATGAACCGCTCTTCATAATGTAGAGACATATCAACATGCTAACCCTTCTAACTGCGCATATCACAACTAAGCCATAGTTACGAACTTACCAAGTATATTGTATGAAGTAACAAAAGAGCAAGACTTTACTTGATAAGTGAAAAGAGAATCGATACACAGAAGGAGACAATTTTTTTGGCAGCAGAAAATTGTTTTTTTAACTACTATCATTGCAGCCCCACAATGTTTGAGCAATACTGGGGTCCCCTTCATGACCTCCATTTAGGCAATTCACATAATCACAGCACACTTTGTAAAGGGAAGATGCAACCGAGAAACATAACATGCAGTTATTCAATCAACAGATCAGAGCCTTGACAATCCAACACCTCCTAGGGCGGAGTTGAGTCAGAGAGGCAAATTTAGTATAGCTGCTAGTGAGACAGTTCTGATATTGGAGGATTTCAGTTCATCAAAAATTAAAGGGTAATTGACACTAAACCTACCTGCAAAATGTATTTTCAATTTCTCACTACAACTCCCTGCAATATACATCCGTGGGACACTTAACCCCAAATTGATAACAAGGATTAAATTAGTAACGGAAATTCATCACGTGCTAGCTCCATAGATGAAGAAAAAGCAACTTCAAGGACTATCACGTGATTAGCACGTGGTCAATTTCCGTTAGAAATTTAACCCCCATTTGTCGATTTTGGGGTTATGTGTCCCACAGATGTATATTGCAGGGGGTTGTAGTGGGAAATTGAAAGTGCAGAGGGTTTTGTGTCTCAAAATGCATTTTGAAGATAGGTTTAGTGTCTAATACCCAAAATTAAATGTATAAACTTACAACTACTCGATCAAACCCAAGATAAGGTTATGGAAACCCCCCCACCCCAACATTATTTTACCTCTCCCGCTTCTCTATTGGATTGCATATAGTAGATTTCTAGAGTTGGAATAGATGAACGGCTGATTTGTATGCTACGGTCATATACTGAAATCTTGAAATGCATCTACCAGTTAACCCGTCTTCTTTTCCTAACCTGCGTGTAAGAGACCACTGTTTTAGATTTTTAACGATCACAAATAAGTAAGGGAACCATTGTCTCTCTCCTTGCAGGAGGGCTTCTTGGCCCACCTTAGTAGTTTTACTTTTATGAAGGTAAAATTTAAGATTTGCAAGCCTTCATCCCAGGTTAACAAGACAGTTCTACAAAATCACATTTCCTCCTTCTTAGCTATGCAATAACGAGTAGGAAATTAAAGTGACAGAGAATCATCCCTGGCCACCAATCCTCTCGTAAGAGAACATGTCCCCCCGCCCCCCTATACCAACTTTAAATCTGATCCTCGCTGCAAACATCGGTCCCAATCGCTCGAATCCCTTTCGACAGTCCGCTCCCAAAGGAACGTGCAACTGCAACCACAATAGACCACCAGTCCCCTCCTCCAGAGACTCTACTGCTCTGGACAAATATACCATAACATTTTCCAGCTAAGGCCTCATTAAAGAGGCATAAGCACCGGATACCTAAGACCTCATTCCATGTTAAGCGGGGAAATGCTGTAGTCTACGCTTCATGAATCATGATAGTCAATTCCATTGTCATCATTGAAATCTTACCTACAAAGAATGACGCGACGGCAAGCTAAATCATAAATGTAACTAACTCCACGCTATGATTTTCAGTCTCTACTATACTTCCCGGCTCCAATTAATCAGGACAAACTAATTAACAACCCTAGATTCTATGTTGTCAGTAGTCTTAAGAACATTCCAAACAGTCACTAAATTAAAACCCTAATTACAAGAGGCTAGAACTTGCATAAACAAAAATCTTCAGAAGATTAACAGTAATAATTCCAAACAGTCACTCAACTACTGTAATTATTTTGCAATGATAACTTGTTCAGAAGACTAACACAGTAAACTCTCAAATTCAATTGCCAATTACCACAGTAACTAAACAGAAATGAGTTTTCATCACAGGGATGAGAAAATTTACCATGAATGAATCAGATGAGCTTGAAAGGGAGTGGCCAAGGAGTAGATCTAGGGACCTCGATCCTGTCCTTGATTCGCTCAATCTTCTTCTCCTTCTTCGGTCTCGAGTTGCCGTACGATCCCTTGAATATCTTCCCTCTCTTCGTCCTCTTGTCCCCCCGTCCGCACAGGATCGGCGCCGCCGTCTGCGCCGCCGCGGCCGGAGACATAGTGGTAAAAGAAGACGGCCGCTCAGCCGTCAGGAGCCTCCTCGCCGCCGCGCCGCACCATCGCATCATCGCCATTCTCTCCGCAGTTCGAAGACAGATTGCGGAAAGGGAGCAATTGACGATTGTGGTCATGAGAATGATTGTGGATAATTTACACTATAGGGGCTTTGTTTTAGATCGTATTGGCCTACACGGCCTCTTAGTTTCTTCATATTAGGTTACCCCCATAACTTTAAAAGATTAGCAGTATGTGCCATTACTTTGAGTATTTTGGGAGAAAGTATTCATTCGGTCTAGCTCCACCACTATGGCATGCTTGCGTGGTGGGACTAGACCCAATGAATAAACGTGCATTAGTTAGATGGAAGTGGGTCTCATCTAACTAATGCACGTTTGTCAGAAACTGATTGGAATGCCCCACCACGCAAGCATGCCATAGTGGTGGAGCTAGACCCAATGAATATCTTCTCGCATTTTGGTTGTGCACCTCGTAACTCTCAGGCCTTGTATGAGTAAAATATAAAGAGAGGGGATAATGATAACTTTATAAATGTTGTCTTTTATCCCGTTTTTGAGTGCGGTATAGGGAACATGTATAAATTCAACCTTATCCCAGACTCCTCAAATTTGCCTACAAACTCATACATGGTATATGTCAGATAAGTAGTGTGTGGGATAAAATATGCGTGCGAAAAAGACCAAGAACCATCAAAATCACCTATCATATTTTATCCTATTACAATTATATCCTATCTCATATATCAAAATATATTACCCTCGTGATTTTTACATTACCCGAACGGAGCCTCAAGATATTTCAATAGTCGAAGAGCTAATCCTTGGACTTGGTGCTTATAGGGTCAAACTATCTACTAGTTGTGAAAGACTTTATCAGTTATTATTCTCTAACAAGCTGACGCACCGAATTCCAACTTTTGAATGACACTTGAGAACTGATGAGCTCAAGATTCAACCACATTTCGTTGAATTAATATCTGAAATTTTCACGAGATTTCAGTTAATTTTAACTTTTCGAAAGTGCACTTAAATTGTTTCTAATTTTTTTAGTACGAATTGCACGCTAATGCACCAAAGTAAGAGATTCTCTCATTACGCATCCGGAGGATGGTTCCTGTTTATTACTTCCTCCGTAACGCCTCTTTCTCTATGTTTTGACTTTTTAACTCGTATATGGGTCTTTTTGACCGGGTGATTTGGGTCGCAAAACGATACAACTTTTTGATAATTTTTTCACCCTTTTATAGAACACTTTTATACTAGAACACTATGAAAAAGTTATCAAAAAATTAGACTGTTTTATTATTCAAATCACCGGGTCAAAGTGAGTCAATAAATAGTGACAAAAGTCAAAACACAGAGAAAGAGACGTTAGAGAGGAAGTACTTAGTAAAATTGGAGAGAAGTGAGAGGTAGGTAATAGTGGGAACGCCAAGGTGCTGGGGGAGTGTGGTTAGCAATAGGACACGATGCGACACGGGCAACATCATCACATTTGCAAAACCATACAAAATCTTCACTCTTTCTTCTTCTTCTTCTTGAGGTACACATCGCTCTTCATCATCTTAAATGGAGCTCTGTAGTAGAGCTACTTCTTTTGCCTGGACGAATTCCGTCTCTCCCTCTCTTCACGCCTCTCAACCCTTTTCGGTGAGTGCTTCTCTCTCTATCGCCATTACACATTTCAATGGGCATGCGTGCTTTATATGTTTGTAACGCCTTCATTCTGGCCTTCTAGGTTCCCGAGACGCGGGGTATTCGGATTTGGTGCGTAGCCACCGACTCGTCGAAAAAGGTAACTACTCACACTACTAGTAGTTCAGGAAAATGTTGTTGAATTCCAAACTTAGGTCAGTGATGAACTGACCATAGTCTGATGGAATAGGGACTAGTTAATAGTATAATCAAACCCTTGAATTTGGAATTTGTCTATTTAGAAAATGGACGGGTAGGTTCTCACTTATGTAGTTTGACGCAGGTTTGGGATTTGTCTATTTAACTTTAAAAAGAAAAACAGATGCTTGAACTAGTTCAAGTTGTCTCTGATTTAGTTTGATGTTGGTGCTCTAAGTAGTTACAAAGAAGTATAACCGTAAAATAACTAGGGTATTGCCCGTGCCCGAGGGCACTCCTCAAAATTCTAATATGTGAGAACATTGAGGCTCCTGGATTTCTTGTGAAACTAACTAATTGTAAATGATTTCAGTTGCAATAGCAGTTCTTAACCATTTACTATCCTACTTTGACAAATTCCGTAGCTGAATACATAACCAAGAAACGCTAAAATGAATCTGTCAACAAGAAAAGAAAAATTGAAAGGAACATGTGAAAGTGCAAAGCGTCATGAAAGCTAATTATCTTCAAATATATCAAATCATTTACAGTAATTCTAAAACACAAACGAACTTTTAAAACTAGAAGCATACTAAAATGAAGCTACATAAGTCTGGTTATCATGGATTGTGTGTAACAAATGACTAAACAAATGGTAGATGCAGGAAGTAGTCCACGACATAGTTACTACTTGGTGTATTTGTCGTCACTATTGCACCTCTTATGGTCTATTATTACTCAGAAGCTTGGAAACACTGATCGTCTTAAGTCAACTGCAAAAAAGAAAAGCAATTTCAACCAGCATTTTAGTCTAGTTCTGGTTAGACTAAAGTTCAAAATTCAGATCATCTAGGCAATCAGGGTAATAACTCTGCAAAAACATACACCATCTTACCTGATGAAGTTTGATGATCCAAAAAGTGAAAGGTCTCTCATATTATGGCCATCGTTCACATTGTTTCCTTTCAGAGTAGATACCATGGGAGAGTTACTTCTAAATAACAGTGAACTTTGAGAGTCCAGAGTAGAGCTTTGGTAGCAACCCAAGAACAGAACCACATAATATGCATCTGCCTTCATTAACTAAAGCTCAGCCCATTTGTAAGAAGGAAAAGAATGTCAATCTAGGAACCCAATATGATTGGCATGAATATTGCTTCTGTCCTACATGCTCTCCCAATTTAAATTAGTTGAAGTGAAAAGCAACCGTGGCTGCAACGGAATATATTACTATCAAACAAACTAAAAACACGTGATTCAGAGTATTTTGCAGCTTAAGGCAATATCAAGACTTGATCTTAAAAATTACTTGACCTAACAGAGATGAAGAATGAAACAAATGTGAAATCATAAAATCGATCCCATAAGCTAAGCGCGCCTGAATGTGCAACCCTTATGAAATTGAAAGAGAGACGGAGAGGGAGAGATCCGGAGGCAGACAGCCAGCTAAAGCAGATGGGCTAGGTTCTTATGGCTCTATCCAGTATAGTAAAATCCCCAACATGATAGTCGAGTTTCTTACACAGAGAAGAGAATAACCCTATAATTACATAGAATAAGAACAGTTGATTTACGAAATTCGTCGCCAAACCATGATCAACCCTGAACAATCACATTGATAGTGAAGTTCATTGAACTATCACATTAAAGAAAAGACTACAACATGGTCTAATTGTTTTGAGAGAAAAAAGGGGATTGGTAAAAAAGATACGAAATCAGTAATAACATAACCTGAAAATCAAACTACTTAGTCAAAATGGTGCTTGTGCTGTCGTTCCATCCGTGAAGATCTGCACAAAGGAACCTTAATCCTGAATTGCAAACTGAATCCACTCGCAAAGTGATACCCAATTTAATAAACCCCTTATTCAATTTAATAAAAATCTGAATAGAGCTATTGAAGTACCTGGAGTAATTGAAGCCTGAAAGCCCCTAATTAAACAATTTCAACATGAATTGGTAGGAAGGCACTGTGGTTTGATAACCTGCCGTATAGGTAATTATGATGTTACAAACAAAAGCAAGAGCATGGTCTCGCAAAAAGAAGACACGTTGATAATTTGACGTAGCTCTGCAAGTGTCATGACCAAATACAGCATATACACAGCTACGGAACACAATCAAATCCTGATGAAGTGTGAAGGTTCTACAGTGATGAATTAACTGAAATTAAACAAACTCACTGTGAATTTAGCCTCAAGGTCACCAAACACATTTTGCCTAAAGATAATTAGAAAAGAAATGGCATTAACTTTGGCACTGAAATTGTGTACCTGTGATCACAAAAAATGAGACAAACCCAGTTGAGAACTTGTATAAGTCCAGAAAAACACGATTTTGTCGATCGGAACTTCAAAAATGCTTGACCGAGGACTGTTATCGTAATCCAGATCGATTTTGTCGATCGGAATAGGATGGCATCAGAAATCTACCTAAAACATAGGATATACAACAACCTAATTACACATCGAAAAGTAGAGCGTGAAACCATTCCTGAACTGCAGTAACGTTACTCGAAAAAGGGGAAAACAGAGAGAAAGAGATTAAGATTACCTTTTCCCTGGCTGTAGATCGGAAATCAGTGAGCGTCCAGTCCAAGTTGAAGAAGCAGGGGATGAAGAAAACAGAGACGAAGAAGAACCCTACAACATTGAATATAGGCTCTGGTGGACTAACCCGCTTGAATTTCTTCAAGAACTCCAAATGAGTCATCTTCACTCTGGCAAATCTCCGGCTTTTTCTCGATCCCCCCCCCCCAATTTGGAATATAGGGTTGGACAGAATTTGATGAAGGAGGTGTGGTGGGAAGGGAGAGGCGGCAGCGTTGGTGAGAGAATGAGGCCTCGACCGAACAGGTTGAAAGGGTATTCTTTGAGGGAGAGGGAAGAAGGTGGAGATCGTGTGTTAAATTGTTTTTTTTTTTTCAAAATCTATTGTATAGTGGGTGGTAGGTGAGATCTAAGGGTTGGGATTAATTCAATCCAATGGTCTAAAAGACATTTTAAAGTCAACCGTCCTCTTTTATAATATAGATGTTCCCACGATGAGGGAGAAATGTTCGATGGTTTAGTTGCTTAATTTAAAAAGGAACAGACAAATATGGTATGAATTTATTCCATAAGCAATGAAGTCTCACCAATAGATTGGTTAGTTAACTCGACCACTTTAAGGTATCAAATCAATTGCTGCTTGTGTACCTCTTTGCTGAAACTACTACAATGGTCTGTTCGATATATTACCCTGTGCTCCCACCCTGCCTATACAATGATGAAATTCCGAAACTTTTCTAGAGTTCTGGGGTTGGCTTTTTCTTTACATTTTAGTTACATGAGGAATTGTCAGATTGCTTTCTCTACGCATGTATGTAGGATATGCAGTTAGTGTAATTGATGGCTTTTCATGCTTGGGTTCTTTTTTTTGTTGGTCACAATGCTTGGGTTCGATTGATCTGAGAAATGTAATGAGCATTTGGATCATCAGTGGGTTGATCCACGTGTTCCATGCCATAGTTAGGTTGAAGTATTCACATGATTTTCGCAATTCACATCAACTTGTGTAGGCTTAGTATAGGTTTTCATCTTTTCATGCTTACATTGGACGCTGCATGGAATCATGTCTGCAGGATGAAACTTTAACTGTATCAGTAACAGGAGCTACAGGATTTATAGGGAAAAGACTGGTACAAAGGCTGCATGCAGGTTTGCGCATCTTTTCATGCCTTTTTGTGGGGTAAAAAACTCAGATTTAAAAGTTCACTTGAAAGATAAAAGGCAACATACCTCAAATTGAAGTGAATAGTAATGCAACATTTTTGTGGTGTTAGGTTTGTCATTCCATTATGCTGGGATAACATGTCAAATAAATAACTATCGTCTTCTATCACCTTCGAAATGCAGATAATCATAGTGTTCGTGTGTTGACAAGATCTAGATCTAATGCTCAGAATATTTTTCCGGGTAAGAAGGTAATGATTACTTTTATTTGTCTGACAAGTTAATGTGGATAATATCTCCCACCTATTAGATGTATTTTTCTAGGTTTTCCCCTCTTCCCTCATAATTGAAGCACCATTTCCTTTTTACCTTCTTGTATATCGGTTGTTTTAACTTTCACATGGTTTCTTCTGCATACTGTGGTTGTAGCAAGGGACTTTCCAGGAATTGTCATTGCCGAAGAGCCAGAGTGGAAATCCTGTATTCAAGGTTCAAATGCTGTTGTTAACTTGGCTGGGCTTCCTATAAGTACCAGATGGTCTCCTCAGGTTAGTAACATATGATCACAAGTTGCCGAGATTGTGCTCTCAATGCTGCATAAAGCACTGGTTTTGATTTTTTTTTGATTTTTTTTTATAATAATAAATATATAAATTGTTATTAGTTCTAGGCCATCAAACTCATTAGCGTAGCCTAGGATAGTTCATGACTTAGTTCATTGTTTTTTTTCGTCGGAGACAAGATATGCTTATTGACTTCCAATCTACTGCAGGTCAAGAAAGAAATCAAGGACAGCAGGATAAGAGTAACCTCAAAGGTCTGCTTGAAAACTCTTTGCATGTCTCTATGCTCCAAAGATCCAAAAGCTTCATTTTGCTTCTTATAGAACATTGCAACTGCTTATGTTTATTATGCATCTCAAAGCTGATTTATTCAAAATGGTCAAAGGTGGTCAACTCAATAAATGGCTCAAAAGATGATGTCCGGCCAACAGTTCTGGTCAGTGCGTCTGCAGTGGGTTACTATGGTAAGTTTTCAAAGCTTCATATCTTACTATAAAAGGAAAGGTCTCCATGTTAAAACCAATGATTGGATGTTGTGTGTGAACAGATTTAATGGATCTCATACTACGTAAGGTTCATTGCCTTACATACCACCTCGCTATCCTTGAGTTTCATGGCTCCTGACATATTTGAGTACTTGCAAGCTTAGCACTTTCTAAAAGAATTGCTCTGTTTCTCTCATCTTAGCTCTTACTACTTTGTTCATGCTTCATATAATGTGAAGTTGCTACCCACCACAGATCTTAGTCGGTTTACAAGTACCTTCAACAGAAATATGTTAACTGTTACTGTGTGCAATGGGGTTCAGTAATGCAGAATACTTGTTTCATTGGTTTTATCTTCCAATTTGGTCGTTTTGAAATATGTACATCTTTTTTCTTTGAATGACCTCTTCAGTAACATAAATAACGACAATCTTTTACTTCACTGAGTTAACATGGTATTTCTGTCACCTTCTTCGAATGTTCAGGCACTAGCGAAACACAAGTATTTGATGAACAAAGTCCATCTGGAAATGATTACTTGGCTGAGGTAAGAAAAGATTAAATTCTTTGATATATAGGGTTTAACTTATCATTCGATCTGTTGAAAGTACCTTTTACCAGGTTTGTAGAGAATGGGAAGCAACCGCCCTTGGTGTTGATAAGAACGTTAGAGTAGCACTTATTCGCATTGGTGTAGTCCTTGGTAAAGATGGTGGTGCCCTGGGTAAGTTTCATCATACTAGAAAAAATAAATCTCTTTGGCATAATGTATCATGAAATGGGCATAACTTCTAACTCAGTGAGCCAGTGGTAATGATCAATTCCATATGCATCTATCAAATTGTATTAGTAGTAGTTTTGTAGGAAAAAGTTATTGAACCTGTTTCTTCTCGTTCATCTCTTTCATCATAAATAAGAAAAGCAGTTCAGCAATACATGGGAGGAAACCCAAGATTTAAGTTGGCTGCTATCTATCTATTTTCCTGCAATCATTAACTATAATAACCAACGTGTTACTTTTCTAGTTTTCCTAAGCAATTGCCTTCCTTTTTGAGCTCGTGCAGCCAAAATGATGCCTATGTTCATGATGTTTGCTGGAGGACCCTTAGGATCTGGAAGGCAATGGTATGGGACCATTTCCATTGACCTGATGAGGTTTCTGGTTGTTTCTGTTCCGCCTAATTACCGTAACTTTGTTTTCTTTTGATTTTGTAGGTTTTCCTGGATTCATTTAGACGACATTGTTAATCTAATATATGAAGCTATAACTAATCCATCATATAAAGGTATATATACTGTTCTCAATCGATAATTTAGTGCCTTTTAGAGAAGTATTGTGAAAGGCATCAAAACTCCGATGTGTGGAAAGTGGAAACTACCACATGCTTATTATCTCTATTTTATTTTTTTTCGAAACGTTAACCTATACAATGGTGACTTGTCAGGGGTCATCAATGGAACAGCGCCAAATCCTGTTCGATTAGGGGAGTTGTGTGAACAGTTAGGATCTGTCTTAGGCCGTCCTTCCTGGCTCCCTGTTCCTGACTTGGCTCTCAAAGCTGCTCTAGGAGAAGGCGCTTCTGTGGTAAGAAACTCTATTATCCTTTCAAGAAGATTTTCAATTATGATTCAATTAAGCTTTACTTGTTTTCAATTAAGCAAGTTGAAACCATGGATTTGGGTAGGAAAAGAGGTCACAATACTATTAACTTGAAGAAAATGAAATATATTATTGTGCATGACTAAGCCAGTGAAGGATTCTTAGATTCCTCTGTTGCCTTTCATTTTCTTTTCCTACACAAGTTTTGTGTTGCAATCAATAGAAGTGTGCTAGACCTACATAAACATGACTAGGCATTTTAGGGTTTACGCACTAAAGCCATCCATTTTTTTCTTTTTTTTCTATTGACAAAATGAAAATTTCGTTTCTAAAGGGCATTACGAAGGTTAGCATCACTTTCTAGTACATCTTTCAACCCAACTGCTTATACATAAGACCAGTAAGGAGAGACCTCCATAAGAGAATTTGTAGGATTCAGAGGAGAGCATATCCCTAATATCTTCAGCTATTCTTCTAATAGCCCAGGGAGGTTTCTCTTTTTGGGGTCACAGCCGTGATTAAGATTTGGGAATCAACTTTAAAGATTACTTTTTCCAGGGAAAGGTTTCCTGCCAGGCTCACTGCTTCTCTAAGAGCATATGCCTCTCCTTGTAGAGGAGATATACATCGGGATTTAGTGACATTGACTACAATGGCTTGGGCTTTCGAATTCCTGATAACCATACGTGCGTAACCTTTCTGTGTAGAAACCTCAGTAGCCACATCTGAGTTAATCTCGTACAATCCTTCAGCTGGGACATCCCACTACTCCTTTTTTTTTTTTTTTCCTTCTGGCATTTATCCTTTGTACTTGAGGTAGGCCTCAGCTGCAGCAACTCATAATAACATAGCAGAGATTTCTTCAAAGTGGAGATAGCTGATGGAGATGTGCCATTTAAACACTGCATCATTTCTTGTTTTCCAAATTTGTCACAGAGAGAATGCCAGGAGGGTACTCTGATTAGGATTAAGCACAGAGAGAGAGGGAGGCATTCAGCCATACACTCATAATATCAGAAGCAGGTTGGAACAAGTGTTTGGGCATTAAGTTAATATCTGTCCGAAAATTCTGAACCCAGTGACACTGCAGAAAAAAGATGCACACCGTTTTCAGCAAAGGCTGACAAATTTGGTAGCTGGGGTTTATCTTGCAACTTCCTTTTGAACAGATTGACTTTAGTTTTGACACATTCCCGTAGGAAGAATTAACTTCTTGAGGGAGCATTTAAACCCCATAAAGAAATCCGAAGTTGAGTCCTTGTTTGGGAGTATTACCCACTGTAGAACCTTTTTTTGGGGGGTTTCCCAACCGGTTCTGGGGCTTCACCCCGTAATCCGGTCCGACCCGCTTCCCACAGAAGAACTTTGGTTTGCCAAAGTTTTGTAGCCACTCTTAACATAGTAATCCCCATATTTGGAATGAGGCCAGATCCACGAGTCTTCAGTAGGAGAGTGGGAATAGCAAGGATAGTAGAATCAGCAAAAATGAGGCTACTATTAGATCCACTCGGAAGAATGAGCTCGGAAACCTATTTCAAATTATGAGTCCTCCTGCTAGGTAGGAGAGTTTTCTCTTGACATTGGTTTCCTTTTTTCAGGTGCTGGAAGGGCAGAAAGTGGTTCCTGCTAGAGCCACGGCGTTGGGCTTCAAGTTCCAGTACCCCAATGTGAAGGATGCATTGAGAGCCATAGTTTCACAAGAGAGTAGAAGCGTGGTATAATGATAAAAATGTATTGTTTATTCCTCTTTTTTGGCTGAAGGAGTCGATAGCTTCTTTTGGTGCCAGAGCGAGCGTTACAACCCACCTGAGGAATTAACCTTCTCTCTTTGGAAAGTATAGAGAAGAATTTTGTATTTTTCACGCCATCCGGACAATATACACTGTCAATACTACTGAAATCGCTGACAACAATTACACCTTATTCCGGAATCTCCACAATGAACCCCTGTTTCTTCAATTCTTATTTTAGCAGTGGAATTTTCAATTAAATCCTCCATGAATACTCTGCGAATTGGCTTCTTTTATTTTTTTGAGAAGGGGAGAGGAATTGGGTTCTTGGAACTAGTTCTTTTGAACAGCATAGGCCATATGTATCTATCGCATCACCAAACTTGCAGATACTTTTAAGCCTGCAGGATTCTGTATTTGTTTACAGATCACTCGACTATGATCATGATCAACAGTGGTGGTATGGTACCCCCCATGGGTGTAGTTGTCGAGCATGCAGCAGTTATTTCATTAGGCGGCGTTTACTTGGTGGTTTTGAACCCAAAGTATTCCTAATCAGCATTTCAGAGCTCGTGTGAATTGAGGCTATTACACTGACTACAGTATGAGTTTACCTGAATGGTACCGATGAATGTTCCGACAAAAATTGTGATATTCTATGTGGGGAGAGGCATGCACATTCTTTTTTTAATTATATAAGAGGGACCATTATTCCCTATTGTGCTTATATACAAAGCTTGAATTATTGAAGGAGATATATGGCCATGATCAAGCGGACCATACTGCTGCTGCAGAAAAACGATTAAAAACGATAAATGCTAAAAATAAGAGACTTGTTTATATCGTACCGACGTAATTTGCCCAATGTAGCAACATCCATCCAGCTAAATGACCACGTTATAAGTAGAAGTAGTATCAATTAGTTACCTAATTACTAGTATTATTATTATTAATGGCCCATCAGATTCTTAAGAAAGCTGCCTTAAGCTCTGCATGAAGAGTCAGAGATTGCAGGAACATAATTACTTAATGATGAAGGAGTAGGTAGATCGATCAGGTAGGGCACAAAAGATTGAGTGATGAAAGCAGCTTGAATTATTTTCATCAGATCATTGAGATATTCAGGAGTGTATTTCTGTTAGATCAGAGTGTTGTCTAGCGCATTGGCCGGCATTAAGGACAAGGATTCACAATCAGCCATGCTGTAAGGCCCGGTGTGGCGATGTCACTTCTCTTTTGCTTCCAACAACTGTGATGCCTACCACGTATAGTAGTAGTAGTAGTAGTAGTAGTAGTAGTAGTAGTAGTAGTAGTAGTAGTAGTATATATTTAGCAAGTCTGTCTCTCTTGTCTACCATTCTTCACCAAATAGTAAGGTTTTTCTTGGGAGCTTACTGAATTTAGAAATTGACAATGGCGGTTGTTGCTCTCAATAGTGGCTTCGAAATGCCCGTCATCGGTCTCGGGGTCTGGCGTATGGACAAGGATGAAATCAAATCTCTACTACTCCAAGCTATCAAGCTTGGCTACCGTCACTTTGACTGTGCTGGTACGTACATCCACTCCAATTCTTACGGATAGCACTTACTTTCTCTGCTGTCTCAACATATCTGTAAAAAATGAAGCGTTCACATATTTTAAGGAGGTATTTTCAACTGGGAAACGATACTACAATAACTTGCTAATGTATAGTATAAAATGTTTCATTTTACAAGTGAAACAACCTAATCAAACAATATGCGAAAAAAGTCAAATGGACGGTTATTTTGGGGCGGAGGCAGAGAGAGTATGTGTTAAACTGTTTATTATGTTCATTGCTGCTAATAATTTACTAGTACTTCATGGCATGGGGCGTGAAAAAGAAATAGTAAGAGATAAATGAAGTTATTATATAGTAGTAGTAATGAAGTATATTGGGGGATTTGCTGCAGCTCACTACAAGAATGAATCAGAAGTTGGAGAGGCTCTTGCAGAAGCATTCCAGACAGGCCTTGTTAAAAGGGAGGAACTTTTCATAACTACAAAGGTTATACTTGAAGTCATGTTTGGTTTCTTTTCTCTTTTGCAGTTCTTTTTTTGGTAAATCTTTTGCAAATTTTTTCACATCCATGTAGGGACTAATTAGTTTTATGTATGAATGTTGCAGCTTTGGAATTCAGATCATGGGCATGTCGTCGAAGCCTGCAAAGACAGTTTGAAGAAGCTTCAGCTGGACTACTTGGACTTGTACCTCATTCACTTCCCTGTAGCCTCGACCCATAGCGGTATTTTTATTTCATATATTTCAACTGCTTTAATTGATCGAGTAGCAATTTAATACCGTAAATGCAATTTTATCAAAGGAGTTGGCGCAACCAAGAGCGTTATGGGTGAAGACGGAGTGCTTGAGATGGACACAACAGTATCCTTGGAAACTACATGGCATTTCATGGAAGATCTTGTTTCAATGGGTCTTGTTCGCAGCATTGGCATCAGGTACGTGTGTGCAACTAGCTACGAGTAATTCAATGGTTCGTGAAACTTTCCAGTTGACTTTTCCACTCGTAGCTATGTCACTTTAGCCTGGTGATATGAAAAATGGTCAATTGGAAGTTTTCAGGCGAAATAGAAATAGTACTACTAGTAGTTATGTTTGATGATGTTGTTGTTTAATGGTACTACTATTTCCATATATGCAGCAACTATGGGGTCTTCCTGACGAGGGACTGTTTGGCATATGCCAAAATTAAACCTGCTGTTAACCAGATTGAAACACACCCTTACTTCCAGCGCGACTCGCTGGTCAAATTCTGCCAAAAACACGGCATCTGTGTCACCGCACACACACCTTTAGGTGGCGCTACCGCTAATACCCAACTGTTTGGTTCTGTTTCGTGTATGGATGATCCCATTCTTAAGGTAATTAAAGCCATTAAATCAATCAATTTCGTTCAATTAAAAAACACATGCGTCTGCGGAAAGAATAATTTTCTTTGATTCTAATACGGTTGTGACATATGGTGATTCAGGTTCTGGCTGGGAAATACAAGAAGACGGTGGCCGAGATTATCCTTAGGTGGGGAATCCAGCGGAACATTGCAGTCATTCCGAAAACATCCAATCCGAAGAGATTGGAAGAGAATATCAAGGTGTTGAACTTCAACTTGACTAAGGAAGACATGGAGTTGATCAAGAGCATCGATCGCAATTACCGGACCAATCAACCTGGAAAATTTTGGAACGTTGATGTGTATGCATGATTTTACAGAAAATAGCACATGCATGTCTCTATCGCTGCAGCGGATTACTTGCAGTACATATAAAGTTAGGACCTAACTGTCCTAGCTAGTGTTATGGAAATTGTTTTTTATCTGATTTCAAGTGTTCCCTGTATGTAATAAGATTACTTGTTATTACCTTCGACAATAATATCCAATGTTGTTTGCAAAATAAGTTTGTGCGTGGTTGAGATTAACAAGTGCAGTGTCATTTGACATGTAACGCTCATATCTATCTTAAAATGTGTATGCAGCAATTAATAGTGAACATGTCTCATTCAAAATCGTGCCAGACTGAAGCAGAAGTATGATCTGGGTAGGCATAAATGTGAAACAAGGATAAATAACAAAATTCCGAAGGTCTCAAGCAGGCCTTGTTTGGTATCAGGCTGAAAATCTGAAAAATCAACTTTAAATCAAGCTTAACTGAAAATCATAATAAGTTTGGTATGAGTTAAAATTGTAGAATTGTAATATGAGGCAATTGACAAACTGAAGAGATAATTACTTTAATCCATCCAAATTATATATGAACTGCAATCATGCCAATGTAAAAAAAAGATTTTCAGCATATAATTCAAAATTTTGAAAATTCTACTATTGAACAAGATTATTTTAATCCGTATATTTTCAGCTTATAATTATGTACTGCAATAAACGGAATTGTGTAAAGTTGCCGATTTTAATTCAAATTGGATTAAAACTATGGTACCAAACATGCACTGGATGAAGGAGGAATTATTTTAGTGATGTGTTGATGGGCTTTGGTCCAAGTAAAGGTGAGAGTGAGTGGCATCAATAACCATTACCTCTGATGGATCGTCTTCTAGCAAGCCCCTTCTATACAGCAGACTGCCAAGATACGGCTAAAATCCTCTTCATATGAGAACTGAAAGGCAAAAAAATGTTTGAATCATTTGACTCAACTTTGACTATCCCTCTAAGATTCCACACACCAGTTACTATTTTCTTCATCATTGGCTTACTTTAAGTTTTACCCGTAATCTTTACGGTAAGCTTTAAGGATAAAAAACAGAGCAGACGTAGCTTTGCGGATGTAGGCATGGACGGATCCTTGTGACCCAAGGTGGGCCTAGGACCAGCCTCAACATTTTGTATCCTACTATTTTGTACTAATATTTTTAAAATTTTACACATAAGACCTCTTGAAAAGTACATAAAAGACCTTAAGTGTAGTGAAATGTCTCATTTATGTCATGGAACTAAGGAAGTAAGTTGTAATTGGACTAAAAGTATTAAAAGCTTGAAAATTAGTTGAGACACCCTGACAGTATAAATTTTGAAATAAAGTACAATTGAGTAAGATTGAACTATATAAATGTGGTACCACCTGGCCTCTACTCGTAAAAAACTAGTTTTTAGTATTCCACGCGTCCACCCTAACAAAAAATCCTGCATTCGGCCCTTGATGTAGGCGAGAGAATGGGAAAGAGAGGCGATAAGAAGAGACTGACTTACGGTGAGCTCTCAGAAAACCGGCGGCGGCATGTGAAGAAGAAGGATATTATACCCATCGCATCTCTGCCAGAGCTAGAGAGTGAGAGAAAAGACTTGTCCATATATATACCCGATGAGGTAATTCTGATTAGAGAATTGTTTAAGCAACAGTGTGATGGACTAGAGATGATTTGGTGCTTCCAAAGAACGAAATTTGTAGAATCAAGCTTGAAAGGGAGTAAGTTATGGATGTTAGACAGAAGATAAAGCGGCGGTGAAGCCGGAGATTGGGTGGCGAGAGCCATTTGAGGCTCTGATACCATGAAAGAACCGCTAGGGTTCTGGAGAGAAAACCAAACGAAAGAGAGAGAAAATATATTTCACATAATGAGCAGCAACACAGGGGAGGAAGCTTATATAGCTTCCATACAAACGGTCGGATTTTGATCCGTACAATCTAACGGCTGGAATTGTTTAGGGTTACATAAAAGACTAAAATACCCTTAGAGATATTGGGAAATTACAATCTATTGAGTTGGACTTCTTGATCAGGCCCAAAGGTGGTAATGGGCTTCAATGGCAGGAGATGGGCTTCAATTCTTCTGGTCCATCTATTAGAATCAGGTTCTGGCTGGAAAATACAAGAAGTCGGTGGCTGAGATTATCCTTCGGTGGGGAATCCAGCGGAACGTTGCAGTCATTCCAAAGACATCAAAACCGAAGAGATTGGAAGAGAATATAAAGGTGTTGAACTTCAACTTGACTAAGGAAGACATGGAGTTGATCAAGAGCATCGATCGCAATTACCGGACCAATCAACCTGGAAAATTTTGGAACGTTGATGTATATGCATGATCATACAGTACATATAAAGTTAGGACCTAAGTGTCCTAGTTAGTGTTATGGGAATTGCTTTTTATCCGATTTCAGTCGTTCCCTGTATGTAATAAGACTAGTATTTGTTATTACCCTCAATAATAATAACCGATGTTGTTTACGTAATAAGTCATTTATATTATAAAATAACATAGTTTAATTATGATTTTTTCAACCGTTAGATTAAATCAACCTCATCCCCACCATTAGATCTCACATACTTATTACATCTCTAACTATCAACTTTCTTTGGATCATCCTTAACTATCCATTATCTTTGAACATCCCTAACTAATATGAGAGAGGTTTTGAGTGATTCCCGGGTAATGCTCATCCATACTTGGAAGTTATTCTTTTTTTTATTTTAATTTTCACCACATTTGTAAATATAATTTTTTTAGAGAAGTAAATATAATTTTTTTAGAGAAGTAAATATAATTTTTAGATAACACATCTAAATTTAATTAAAAAAAACACCCCTAAATTCAAAAATATCCAATTTAGGAATAGTGCTCTCGGACACGGACAAAACTCTAGTAGCTATATAACATATAACGTCGACGAGTTCAGTGTCATTCAACATCTAACATGTAACGTCATGGCTATCCATCTGCTAGTAGAGGCGACAAGAACCCACGGTGAGCTCTCACAAAACCGCCAAGTGAGTACAGCTTGGCCATATATATACCCTTTTTTTTTTTATCCAAAAGCCATATATATACCCGATGAGGTAATTGGGAAGGAAGAAATATTTGAGCGAGGGTGTTGATGGGCTAAATAAAGTGAATAAAAACCAGTTGGAGTTGGGCCTTGGGCCCATAGTACGTTTCCCACCGGTTCAGAAGAACCAATTAAATCCATTTTCACGACTGGAAAGTGTGAGTGCGAGTGGTATCGTTCGTTAAAATATCTCTCTCTCTGATCGATCTTGTTCTAGCTTGAGTGCTCTGAAATGGCAGCGATAACTCTCAACAATGGCTTCAAAATGCCGGCCATCGGTCTCGGCGTCTGGCGTATGGACGGCAAAGACGTCAAAACTCTCCTCTTCGACGCTCTCAAGCTAGGTTACCGTCACTTCGACTGTGCCGGTACTGCTCTCTCTCTATCTCAGTTGATGAATTAGTGAATCTGTGTCTGTTTATCGCTTAATGATGATGATCGATTACTGTATACATCTATATTTACTCTCCAAGTTCGACATCTCTCGTCTTACTGAAATAGTTAACTGCTGCTACTACTATCACGGATTAGAAGATAGATCGAGTTTTTTTCTTTTTCTTTTTTTTTTGCTATAATGTTACTTCAGTTATGAATTCAACTGAACTTGAATTTGAAGGAAGTCAAGTAGCAAAATGAGAATTTCTGGCAATGAATTGGTGATTTCTGTGTATGTTTTCATTGCTAAATGATGATGAAGCATAAATCTCTATATTTACGCCCAAATTTTTAAATTTTAAATCTCTGATCCAAGTGAAACTAGTTCATTGGAAAATATTTGGAGTTTTATTGAGATTTTATAGAAATGCTACTTCAGTTATGAATTTAACCGAACTTGAATTTGAATGAAGGCAAGTAGGAAAACAGGTGAACTGTTATTTGACTAAACCTTTCAAAGTGGTAAGCACACTTGTAGTCCTGCCTGATGGTTGCATGACTCATTTGATGTGTACTATGATACGAGGTGAATGATATCTAATGTGCTTGTATTTTCAGCTGACTACAAGAATGAATCTGAGGTCGGAGAGGCACTTAAAGAAGCATTCCAGGCAGGACTTGTTAAACGAGAGGATCTTTTTATTACAACTAAGGTTAGTTAGTCCTGGCTTCCTGTACCTTATGCTTTCAAGTCTCTCGTACGTATGAGCCCAAACAAGATCCTGGTTTAAGATGCATGGTTTGTTAATTGCAGCTCTGGAATTCAGACCATGGACACGTTTTAGAGGCTTGCAAGGACAGTTTGAAGAAGCTTCAGCTGGACTATTTGGATTTGTACCTCGTTCATTTCCCTGTAGCCACAAAGCATACTGGTGCTTACTTATTTCTTTAGCATACAGAATCTAGCAAATTTTTCTTTCCATGATATATTACATTTATCTCAGGATTCAGCATGTAGAATTTTGAAGTGAACAACCTTGCTGAAATATGACTGAAAAGAACTTGTACTTTCTAGATAAATTTAACACTATTTGCAATTCGAACTGATTATGAGAGAGAGTAATGTTGATATCTTACTGAGGAATATGTTTATATCCTGTCGCTCGATACTCAGTAGTAGGTTGGATACTTCATATAGGAGTATGCTGCGTTTCTTATTTTTCCAACCTTGTTTGGTAAATCTTTGAAATATATCTTCTTTAATTTCATTGCACATTTGCAGGAGTTGGTACTACTGGTAGTGCTCTAGATGAAGATGGTGTGCTCGAGATAGACACCACAATATCCCTGGAAACCACATGGCACGTTATGGAAGATTTGGTTTCAAATGGTCTAGTTCGCAGCATAGGGATCAGGTACAATGATCTACAATCGATTTTGAGTGTCATAGGCTTTCCACACAAGTCCAAAATACATACAAAACTAAGTGTTTAAATATATCATGTTTTCTGTTTATCTGCTTGAAGCTTATCACCTTAAAGTACGTGGGAAAGGCTTTTAAAGCCCAATGACATGGTGATACTAAAGAATAACAGTGCGAAGAAGGCCTCAACATTGAAAACCCAACTAGCAAGAAAAGATGACGGCTTACCTGTAATATTTGTACAACAGAAATTCCCTAGGATGTGCCTTCCCAGTGATAGTATATATGCAATTGATTGGATGCTTGCACAAAGTATGCCAAATGAGGCAATTACTATAGTCGGTGCTCCACCTTCTAGTTATATGCAATTGATTGGATGCTTGCACAAAGTATGCCAAATGAGGCAATTACTATAGTCGGTGCTCCACCTTCTAGTTAAGCCTTCCTTGGAAAGAGGTTTGAAAAGATCCAGAATGATAGTGAGATTGAATTAATAACTAGAAATGAGTTGCAGAACCCTTCCAATTATAAATGTTCCCTACCCAACTACCCTCACTGTACAAAAGAAAGACAAGGGATGAAGAACCTTGTGATTATTCAAATGCTGCACCAGGAAAAATTTCCGTAACTAACTTCACTGGAAGTTGGAAGCTGCAGATAAGCTTTCACATCTTCCCACATGGAAAACCAAAGTAAAACCAAGATAAAGTACATGTCTCTGCACAACTCGTAGAAATGCCAACCCTAACCCCTTGATGTCTGGTAGAGAAAACTCAACATGCTGATTTTGGCGTAATGTTTATTTGTCGATCTACTACCTTCTTTGTATGTTAAACAAGGACTTGTGATAAAAAAATCTCCCTGAGGGAAACCTGATCCTAACGTATTCTTTATATTTATCTATCTTTGAAATAATTGTAGGATATTGCTTTTTTCTTCGATATGCCTCACATATTTCAGTTTATTCATTCCAATTTGTGGCATCTTCAAAAACTCAGACGTCGGACATTGTTGTCAATCAGATTAACAATGTGTATTTCTCTGATGTCCCTTGAACCATTTAAAGTTAGAGGAGCACACCACATGCGCCTAGTCATTTTTACTTTTTCTTGTCAAATAATCTAATTGGATATTCCTGCTTATTGAATTACAACTGTTGTACACTTTTTGTTTGCAGCAACTATGACATATTCCTAACAAGGGACTGCTTGGCTTATGCCAAAATTAAGCCTGCTGTTAACCAGATCGAAACACATCCTTATTTCCAACGCGATTCACTGGTCAAATTCTGTCAGAAGCATGGCGTTTGTGTCACTGCCCACACACCTCTAGGTGGTGCTGCGGCTAACACCGAGTGGTTTGGCACTGTCTCATGTCTAGATGATCCAGTTCTTAAAGTAAGTAAAAAGATATGCTTCTTCAACAGCAATATATTGGTTTTGTTACTAGAAATAAGAACCTAATTGTCTGAAAACCTTTGGCTCCTCCACGATTGTAAGAGGTTGAGTTCCACCAGTTGCTTTCTGTCACATCACTATGAGGACGGGTGAGTTGGTGTAGGTTTATCAACCATGCCATTACACGGATGGTTCTTCACATCTTCCTTCCTCATTAAATGTGCAGAAAGCGAAATCGCATCAATGGTTGTTGTTTCTTAATAGTGGTAGTTAATACTCGTGTTTGATTTCACTTTTTTTGACATCAGGGTCTGGCTGAGAAATACAAGAAGACTGTGGCCCAGGTTGTCCTCCGTTGGGGAATAGAGAGGAACACCGTAATCATCCCAAAGACATCAAAACCCGAAAGATTGGAGGAGAATATCAAAGTATTCGACTTTAATTTGACCAAGGAGGACATGGATCTAATCAAAAGCATTGATCGCAAGTACCGCACCAACCAACCTGCAATATTCTGGGGAGTAGACCTCTATGCATAACCCAGTTGCTAATAGAGTGTGAGTCAGACAGAACTCCATTGTCTTTCTTTTATTGGCATCTTATTAGACTTTGATTGAAGAAAATACACTACCTGAACTTTGATTATAGTTATGCTCCATCTTTTTATTTTGGAACACGAATCTAAGAATGAACCATTTTCCAGAAACCTTGTACCAATACACGCTATATTGTGAGTTGAAGTGGAACTGTATTGTGGTTAACATTGTTTTCTAATTGTCATCAATTAAGAGAATACGAGTTATCTTATTTCACATGACGATGATGTGAAACCAGAATGTGATGTTGCAGGGCAACAATAGTCGATTTTGGAAGGTTGGAAGTATTAGCAAAAATGTGTAACGAGGGGAAGAATTGGACTCTGTTCAGAGCATCCATAGAATGGTACATTGTACCGATTAAAACATGGCAAGTTTGTGGGATGACACTAATTCTTAGTGTGTGTGTTTTGGAAGATGTGGAAACATGTTTTTGACTACTTATCATGTGTGTCCATGGAGCTCCCAACGAACGGGGAACTTTGCAAAATCTTTGGATAGATGTTGGGACCCACTTTGTGACTTTATCCCACGTTTGTAGGTGGTAGTAGTATCACACAAGATTCTTGTGATCTTCGACTAATTAATTTCAAACATTAAGGCCTAGTTTGGGAATGCTGTGGCGGTGGTAGAAAGCTGCTGTGTGTAAACACAGTAGAAAGCTGCTGTGAGTTCTTGATAAAATGTTGTTTGGTAAATATTACGTAGAAGCTGCTGTGAAATATCGATATAGTAATTTTGTGTTTGGTAAAATCAACTGTGAAGTTGCTGTGAGAGGGTAAAATGACAAAAATATATGACACGTGTCATTTCCGGAAAGATAACTATTGATATTTTAAAAAATTATAAGGTCAAAATCGGTTGTAGATAAATTAATCAAAAGCACTTTCTGGAAAAGCATCTCCCCTCTTGCTTCCTGAAAACTGCTGTGGGACAGCAGAAACTGTCGGGAAAAGCAGAAATTTTATTTTTACCAAACACACTAAAACTGCTTCTGCTGTCGGAAAGCAGCTGTGCTGGCAGCAGAAGCAATCCCAAACTCACCCTAAGAAGGCAATTTTTAGGGGGAAACTAGTCATTTAGAAAGAGATAGCACATGTTTATAGGGTTATCTTAATTTGAGAAACCAACCCTATAGTTAGTTTATAGGGTTATCTTAATTTGCTCATAACAGTACTACTAATGTGGTCGAAGAAAACGACTAGGTTACCGTTGAAACTTACGATTGAAAACTATCGAAGAAAAATACAAGTTGTGCAGAATCCCGCTTCACTTTTTTATACAATTGATGCCGTATTTTAGAAGTAGCAATATCGTTTGATTGTACTTGGTTTTTATGAATATGATCACTTGCTCAAATCGATGATATAGAGGGCATGAGGCTAAGCTAAGCTTTGTGGACATGCTTCTACGGTTAGGAGATATTGTGGGCAAGCTGGTGAGACTCATGTGAGTATCATCATCAATTAGTCAAATTGCATTGCATTGCATTGCATTCACTGGCACCAATGGTGACGTTAGGCTACGTTCAAACTTGGGACTCTAATGTGCTGTATCAGGATTCTAATTGCTGAACTAAATGAACTTTAAATGGGGTTAAGTCATAAGTGTCAAAAATATAACTCTCAAATCGCTATCAGAGACCAAGATGTATGCGGTCGAAATATAACCCTCGAAAAAGAAATGGTACACAAGTCTCAGAAAGTCTTTCAATTGAAATGTTCATATTTCAAACAAATATTCTTGGAAGAAAAAAGGACAAAGAATCAAAGAAAAATAGCGATAAGAAAAGAGGTTCATGGAAAAGCTAGCATAATTCTTTGTTACCTTTTCCTCTCCCATGTTATCAGATGCAAAGAAAAAACTGTGAAATTTCTCTTCCATGGCCCAAAGTAGTGTGCCCTCGACGTTATGATTTCTTCCATGGCCCAAAGTGATGGGCTTGAACACAATATGTGTTTGTTTATCGTACTGTCAACAAACACATATTGTATGAGAATTATATATCAAAAGATATATTTATGACTTAATTTACATCCCAATAAGCTCGTGCTACCCGGAATGAACTTTTACTTCCAATGTAGTGATGGGCTTGAACACGACTAAAACACACTTGAAGGACACAAATGTTTCAATGTTTTGGGGATGAAAACTTAAAACAATCTCACATGGCATCACGGCACAAGCATGTTACTTCTTTATATTCTGAGTTAACATGTAACTTCATTTTGAGCAATTCTGAAATTTTCATTGGTTGTTCGGCTTTCTCTCTCTCTCTCTCTCTATATATATATATATATATATAACTCTCTCTCTCTCTCTCTCTCTCTCTCTCTCTATATATATATATATATATATATATCCCCATACCCAATCAACATAAACGTTGACTAGTCGTGATACCCAAAAATTATTTAAACACTTTTTTTTTTCTTTGATGATAAGGGGGAATTTATTTACTACTGCTATAAAATATAATTCAATTAATAGTGGACCATTGTGGCCGCCGGAAAAGGGAACATTTGGATGAATTTGGTGCAATTTCATGAATTTATTAATACAACAGAACCCGACATCTATCGCAGTTGATAATATTGCTTAGTATTGACAACGTAATACACGACACACAAATAAACAGATAGATTCTTCTTCATCTTAATTTACACTTAGTTGTACAAATAAATAGCATTCTATCCGTCACAAAATATCAATTCACAATATATTTTATGATGTTGGTGTGTATTGGGTAGACCTCCGCCTCCGCTCTAGTTTAATAACATTCGTTTCTCAAAAAATAAATAAATAATAACATTCAAGCGCAATGGATAGGCAAACCACTACTAGAAATTCGGGACTTACAAATATCCAAAATCTTAAAGTTCAAACTCAACCAACTCAACTACACTCGGAAGAGTTACAATGTTGTTGCACATAGAATATGTGTTTGACTTGTTAGATTTATTATATGATCGTTTGTCTTATGTCATTTCTTATTGAAAAATGAAAATCGATAATTGAGAGAAATGCATGAATGGAAATAAAGTGAAATGTATGCAACTTTTATATAAAGTAGACATACAAAATTTTGGCATCAAATTCCTTAAAAAATTATGGACTATTAAAAATAGTATGTCCTTAGTAACCTAAAATATCTTGATGGGGTATTACTCTCGTTCTCAAATCTCGCTCCGACGCTTTTAAGACCAAACTTCGCTTTAAAGGCGTCCGAAAAATAGAGAGCACGGTTTTGTGGGAGATTTACTCTTTAAAAACAATTTACTATTAATTTGGACTACACTCGATGATTAATCCCAGCTTATTACTTATCCGTTTCATAATTCAACTATCTAAGCATAAGATTTCCTTAGAAGCACCATACTTGACTAATTAATACTTACAATGTCACTCATTTGATAAAAAAGATCCGTAATTCACTTCATCATACGAAGATAGCATAAAATTATATTTAATAAATATTATATATAGACACTCCTAGGGAGCTTCAAATGCAATCTTTTTGAAATTAGACCTCTCCCTGCCCTGTTCCTGTCCGTGCTCCGCTCCAGCTACAGTTCGTACTTCCGCTCCAAATGACTTAGAGTATGGTCGTAAAGACTTGATCGCCTATCTTTCAATTTAACTCTGTATTTCTCAACTATTTTTATAATGTGGGAATATATTATTAAACTGAATGTGAATTTGTCAATGTGGTCGCAGACTACCCCTATTGCTATTGCATACATGTCGTAGCATTCAGACTGCTCACATGGCGCTATAGGGAAGGAGTAACGTGCAAGTTAGGGCTATATATTCTGTACTACTACTACCAGTACCAGTACTCCTTTGTTCATTTTCTACAACAACTTTGGGTAAGAAAACAAAAGTTCAAAGACAGTGAAATGAGAGTAAGAAAAGAAAGAAGCAAGGAAAAAGTCGTAAAAGTTTTACATTTTGTTAAATTATAATGGTTTTATTCTTTTTTCTACTTTAAAACTGAGAATTTAATCCGCTGCTGAATAACAATGACTGAATTATTAATTATATAAAAGTTCAATATTGTATAGGATAGTATATATATACACATTTTTATAACGATACAGATATACACATTTTTATAATTACTAATAATTTTGGCGAGTTTTTTTTTCTTGAAAGAAAAAGTATATACTTGACGAGCTCAGTCACTCTTTCGAGTCGAAATCTCATTCATTCCGTACCCATGTCATTGGATGGATGGTAGACCTCTATTCTAATGTGACCTTTTTTTTTCCTTTCATATGAACAAAACAAGATGTGAGTTCTTCTTGTAAAGTTATAATAAGAATAAGAAAGAAGCAGGGAAGTGTTAGTAGGTAGTACAACGTTGTTAATTTGTTAACATCTAATTAAATGGATGGTGAGTAAAGGAAGGAGCATCTTTACACATTTGTGGAAACTAATTAGTACGTCCTGAGAAAAGCAAAGTAACCTTTAAAAAGTAGGGTAATTAAGTTTTGAATCCCATTATTTGCAAAAACGAGTTTTGAATCCCATTCACTACGATTTTTTATTTCCTAATTCACTCTAATTAGTTATACCGGGTCATAGACGACTGATAGAAATAATAGATAAAAAAATATTAGAGTAAATATGGAGAAAGATGCTGTCAGTCCCAACCAAGCACCTACTCCTGAATTTGATGTCTACTTGTTGAAGAGGCTGAGTGACATGTTAATGTTGATTGACAAAATACAAGAAGGCGTAATTTTATTCCTGGCATGGATATAAAATTTTAGCTTTGGGGTTTAATTTCTACTGATTCTTTAGCCCTAATTATTATCAAGCACACATATTTTGAGTAGATTAAAAGACATATAATACAGCTATTTCATATTTCTAATACTTTAACAACATTTCACACTTGGGCAATGCTATGCGTGGTGGTGTCTTCTTCACCTTTAATTTCACCGTCCATGTAAATTCTTTAGCTGGAGGTCGAATTTTAGAAACATATCAAATTAAATAATTATTAAAATAATATCGTATATATACGAGCTGAAATGTAAGAGCGACAAATAAAAGCGAAAACATAACCACCCTCTTTATACTTTTGTGTTGTATATCTAAAAATATTTTTATGATACAATATTTAATTGCACATAAGTAACATTTACATTACATATTTCTTGTATTACTAATGGCATTGTTGTAATACAATAAAAAAATTGCATTGTTGTTGCCTTATTTACTATTAACTATAGATTTCCATTGTCATTACTACTAATACTTATAATTTGGATTCAAATTGATGAGAACCTCTCCCAGTTGCAGATGATGATAATGTACTTGAAGGGAGGGGGAAGACGGACTTAAATGGGCTCTAAGGGTTGAGAAAAGTGTTGCATTGGGGATATATGTGGGTTTGTGTTCTTTTGTAACATCTTGTCCCACATCGAGATATTGTGAATTAGATGTATACATGATTTGGGGATTGTAATATCATGTCACACATCAGAAATTTATGAGTTTGAAATTTGGTATATGGTAAACTTGTGAATTACTACTATCATCTTCAAGACGTAAGCATTTTTATTCCGTCGTACGGATAAAGAAGTTGCTATGGGACAGTAATTTGCTCGGGTTGTTAGAAATTGTATCAGAGTCAACCCTGGTCCCGCGAGGGCTCCGTGGTAGTTCGCCGCAAGTCATGGGGATACGTGACTGGGCACACTCGACTCGAGCATATAAGGTGGGGGATTGTAATATCCCGTCCTACATCGAGATATTGTAGATTAGATGTACATATGGTTTGAGAATTATAATATCATGTCCCACGTCAGATTTGTGAGTTTGAAATTTGGTATTTGGTAAACTTTGTGGATTACTACTAGCACCTTTAAGGCTTAAACATTGTTATCCGGTGGTACATTTAAAACAACCGGAGCAGATCTTCGATGTGTGACATAATATCACAATCTCCCAACCATATATATATATATATATATATACACACACACAATATCAATCCACAATATCTCGATGTAGGACGGGATATTACAATTCCCCCACCTTATATGCCCGACGTCCTCGTCAAGTGTGCCCAGTCACGTAACACCATGGCTGGCGGCAAACTGCCTCGGAACCTTTACGGGACCGGAGTTGACTCTGATACCATTTCTCGATTCGTGTATGTCATCCTTGTGCAGGGGCTATGCTAATCTTCTCTGTATCGTATACTTTTACGTATCAATTGGTGCTTTCATTGTTAACAACGAAACAGATCGCCTATGCGCCTTTTGCTTCTCAAGCCTCGTCACCATGGATGAACCTACCATCGAAGATTTCTTGTACGAACTTAACAACAACCCAAAATGGGCAGACTGGCAGCCTGGATACGACAACAAGCCTACAATATGACCATCACCATATGGTGGATCGCGAAACCCACGAAGCCACGATCCGACAACTAGCTGCGAACCAAAGGGCATACGAACAACAACTCATAGCAACCACCGTGGGGAATAAACAACCAGAGCCGCCATCACAGACGGTTGTGTTGCAGGAAACCCAAATAGCATCCGCCAACAGCGACCCAACGTCGCTCCTGCAACCGTCTGACAACCTCCCGTCGCTCCAGACGGCGGACGGACCAACATAGACTCCTAATGACTTCCTACCGGCCTCCACCAGCCACAATCGGCCTCCCACCAGCCTCCAACCAGACTCCATGGCCGCCGATTACACCAATACCGGCGTTACAACTGAAATTCACGTCGCCGCCAGCAGCACCCGCTCCCACCGGTGTCCGGCGACTTCCAGGCGAACCAGACCGCCAACCACCACCCTCAACCAACCTCCGACGCCCCAAACAGCCGACGAACCTCCCATGGTATCCCATCATCCTTAGCGACCGCCACAACCAGGCGAACGACTCGGTCTAGCCGGGAAAAAATGGCTCAACCACGGCTTAAAGTTAAAAACTAGATGTCAAAGTTGAAAAAGTCAAAGTTTAGCTAGTTATCTTGTCATCCAATTTATGGAGATTCAAGAAGAAATTTAGGATACATAAAAACATGAAATTGAAGACAAAAACTCAAGGATTCCAACACAAACTTGCAGCTTCCAAAGACCATCAATGCACAGTGAGATATAAGGGCTTAGTTGGTACAAAATACGACTTCCAACACTTACTAATATTTTAAGTTTTTTGTTCAAATTTGAACTCATAAATGCAACAATTTTGAGCTTGATTCATAAGCAATTCATGAGAAATTTGAAAGAGTCGAAGTATACATGCCATGTAGTATGTAGTATACACATATATAAATCTATGGAAGAAGAAGAAGAAAAGCAGAACTCAAATCCAATCATTATTGAAGAGGTTATTTAACTTTAAAGGTGCAGTTTCACACTGACAGAGTTTGAAAGCAGCAAGTTTAAAAATCAATTTCAGAGTAGTTAATGAAAGAGTTTGGTGAAATGATATACACATGAATTGAAGTATAAAACACTAAGATTTCTAAATATGTTACTCGAATTCAAATCACATTATTGAGCAAAGAGATATAGCCTCGGAAAAAATGGCCTAAGAGTATTTCATGACAGCTCAAGAACATAGTTTCATTTCTAGTAACTTTTCACATATCACTTTGATCAGCTGTGAATGATTTAAGACATACTATTAACACATGAATATATCTTGATATACCAGGATTAAAGAGAATCAAACAACACATCATGTAATTTGATGTTACAATCAGTCGTCGAAATATTCAAACATAGGTAGTTCATCCACCAAAATCTTCAGATTCTTAAGAATTAAATCATATAATTCGATGCTACAATCATGATTTAACAATGGGTATCAACTCGTAGACATCCAATGAGTATGCAGAATCAAGTAGAAGTGTAATTGATCAAGGAATGAAGGATTTTACCTAATCTTCAATAGTTCTTGAGTTTTACGTTGGTTGAAAAACTCAAAAGATCGGGGAATTTTTAGCTGCGATGAGTTGGACGATAAAACCTCGTGCCTTTGGTGCGTATGAACTGCAGAAACAATGTTGTTATCTACTCTTGATCTGTTTTTTAGCTTAAAGTGTGGCATTTTGTCCGAGTCATGCTATGTGGACATGATTTAGCCCTAGATCTGTGACTGACGGATTTGGATCATCTCATGTCCAAATCTCCTCAAGTCTGTCAAGTCTAAATCTGGACCGTTCAACGATTTTGTAATTATCACAAAATTGATCTTTTATGATCATCATATCACTTTTTTTGTGAGATATATCATCATATTAATTAAAATGGAAGGAGAAGTTAAATTAGGGTAATGATGATCAATCAAAGATTAGCTTTATGATAGTCAAAATATCATTGGATTGTTCAGATTTGAACTTGGCGGATTTGAGGAGATTTGGACATGAGATGATCCTATCCGCGACTGATATTGTTCATGGAGCAAAACAATCAAGAGATCTTAAATTTAATCATAAATTCGGATCATAAAGGAACACAAATGTACACGAATAGTGAAAGATAATAAAAATAATAACAACGACTGTTAAAGTAAAATTTAAGGCAGTAACAAATTTATTTAATTGACATTTTATCGTCGGATATAAAGAGTTTTTCTAGGCGCGTGAGGGAGACATGGAGAGTTAGAATAATAAAAAAGGCAATACTTAAAAAACTAATTTGCAGAGAGATTTGTTGCCTACATAAATTGCGGTGATGGAGGGAAAGATTTTCCAAAATGCGGTCGGAATGAAATTGAAATGCGCGTCAAATGCAAATTTAGGCCCCGAATTGAAAATCTTATTAAATTCAACGCGTTTTTATGTAGCAGAGACAAGAAATCCGTGTAGTCGTCACCGCTTTAGAGAGAGAGAGAGAAATTAAAAAAAAAAGAAAAATCGAACCCCAAAAAACCAAACACCATCTCTGTGCGCAACAAAGAAGAAGAAAGAAACACTCATCTCTCACACAATCCATAGCTCTAAGAGAGAGCGAGAGAGAAACGTCGTCGTCTTCGTCGTCGTCTTCGTTGGTTCAGCTGAAGTTGCAGCGGCAAATGTGGCGGAGATTCCGCTGCTGACGACTGTCTATGTCCCCCAAAACGGCCGCTTCACGTGTTAGGTATACTTTCGACTCTCTCGCCATCTTTTGATTTATCCAAAACCTTCTTTCGATTTTGTATCTGATTGATTGAACGATTTCCATTCTTTGATTTCTGAAACCCCATTTTTGCAGACTCTAGGGTTTCTTTTAAAAAGGGGTTTTCCATGAACTTGTTTATGCTTCAATTACTCGAGCTTCGATTGAGATTCGGACTTTCCTGATTCGTTGAATTTAACCTGCTCGGTTAATCTAGGGTTTATCCAAGGACATTGTAGCAAAAAAGAAACCCTAGATTTTTTGTGTGTTGAAACAATGGGTGATACCGAGCAAGCTAATATGACTCAAAGGATTCAATCCTCTTTCGGGAATTCGTCAGCTTCAGCTATGAAACAACACCTTTCCACCAATCAACTCGACATACCCCAGTTCAATTCCTCCCAAATCCGTACCCAAATGAGACAGTTCTCTCCTAATTATAACGTCGAAAGTACTAAAAGGGTCGGTATGCCGCCGTCTCATCCACAGATTCCTCCGATTTCGCCTTATTCTCAGATCCCCGCTAGCCGTCAGAGTTTCAGCCCTGGACCGACTCATTCCCGTTCCTTGTCGCAGCCTGCGTTTTTCTCTCTCGATTCGCTTCCGCCGATGAGCCCCTCGCCTTATCGCGACTCGCCAACCACGTCGAATTCTGGTCCCGTTTCGGCCGATGCATCAATGGAGGATAGAGATGGGAACTCGCATTCGCTATTGCCACCTACGCCGTTCATTAGGGCTGCTACTTCTCCGAGAATTGGGGAGAGCCTTCCTCCTCGGAAGGCTCACAGGCGATCCAACAGTGACATTCCATTTGGATTTTCGAATTTGCTGCAATCCTCGCCGCCTCTGATCCCTTTAAGAGGCCTTGGTGCGAGAGATAATTCAGGAGCCAAACCAATCCAGCTGGTTAAACGCGAAACTAGTTGGGATAAAGGGTGCGAGAGTAATGCGGAAGGGATGGGCGAGAGGAAGCCAGATGAAGTTGTCGATGACTTGTTTTCTGCTTACATGAATTTGGACAACATCGACGCGTTAAACTCGTCAGGAACTGAGGACAAGCATTCTAATGATAACCGCGAGGATTTGGATAGTAGAGCTAGTGGCACAAAAACAAATGGAGGTGATAGTAGCGATAATGAGGCAACTAGTAGTGTAAATGAAAGTGGCAGTGGTTTGCAAAGGACAGGTAAAAGGAATGCTGGGGAAGATATAGCTCCAACCTCTAGGCATTACAGAAGTGTTTCAATGGACAGCTTCATGGATAAGCTGAACTTTGGTGACGAGTCCCCGAAACTTCCTCCCTCCCCTGGGTTTCGCCCAGGTCAGTTGTCACCCAGCAACTCGTTGGATGCAAACACTAATTCCACCTTTAGCTTGGAATTTGGTAATGGAGAGTTTAGTGGAGCTGAACTAAAGAAAATTATGGCAAATGAGAAACTTGCAGAGATAGCATTGGCGGATCCTAAGAGAGCAAAAAGGTATGGCAATCTTGTGCTGTTTGTCACTGCTGCATTGTTGAGTTGTTTTTTCGTACTCTAACAAACAATTGAGTTCATACAGGATACTGGCTAATCGACAATCAGCTGCTCGTTCCAAAGAAAGGAAACTGCGCTATATTGCAGAGCTGGAGCACAAGGTTCAGACTTTACAGACTGAAGCAACCACATTGTCTGCTCAGCTTACTCTATTGCAGGTATGATAATTCACAGGCATTGTGATTTTGTGTCCAAGCTATTTGCTGTTCAGGTCTTATATCCAGTTTCACTGTCATACAGAGAGACTCTGCTGGTCTTACAAGCCAGAACCATGAGCTAAAGTTTCGCCTACAAGCCATGGAACAACAAGCACAGCTTCGAGATGGTAATTTTTTTTAAATCACATGCTTCATATTTAAGCTTTGCAAGTATATACACAAGATAGTTATTGCTCCGTAAGCTCCGTAATTTATAGTAGTTGGCTGCAAAACATATCTTTTACATTCTTCTCCCCAGTGCATCTCTGGAAAGTTTGTCTGTTTGGGTGCTGTAAAGCATATTTTTTTTACCATTAGGTTCTTGTTTTCATATAGGAGCAAAATAATAGACATGCGTACTTCCAATCCAATTTTCCAATATGCTGAAATTTTCAATGAGATCAATTATTTAGTTAATATCGGTATTTTCATATTTTGGGATGCCTTCTTTTTGGTGAATATTTTTGAGATGACTTGGTGGTTGAGTAGAAAATATAATGCAACTCTGGTAAAATAGGAACATCCTGGAAGTGCCCTCAATATTGTAAGATGAAGCCGTGGAGGTTTGATTGGTATGGTCATATATCAGTGTGAAAGTTGTGCCATAAAATGGCTATTTGTGCATATCATGACTGGCAATGTATGGGCATGGCCAAGTTCAGATTGAAGATCATTGCCTTGCCCGGTAAAATGTGTATAAGGCCGTAAATTAGCAAGAGGGTTCTTACTTGCGTTTTCTGCCTGTGTTCATGTTTTCTGTTAAATCAGCAGTGTATAGTTACATTTTCCTGTCAGTTTCAGAGCTAACAAGGACAAAATGTTTTTGTCCCTGTTACTTGATGCGGACGTGTTGTAATCTCCAAAGGTAACTGATGGATGGAAACATTGTACTAATTTAGATATCTGTATCAACCTTCACAGAAACGCTCAAGTTGAGCTGCCTTTTTGGCCCTATTTGAACTTTTAAGACTTGGGTTTGTCATCCGTGTTGGTGCTTGCCTGTAGTCTCTGCTAGTTGTAGTTGTATTTCTCTTTTCGCTGTCATCTTCCGCGGATTTCTCTTTTGCATGTCAATGCATAGTCACTGATGTCTATGATTTCCTTATGATGGAAGGCACTCCCATAGGACCACAATAGAGCACTGAGATAGGAATAAAAGTAGATAAAGTATCATTATTCCCCTTGTGTTATTGTAGCCATAGGCTCTGGTCTCTTTCACTTTAGTAGTTGATACCATGCAATCTGAATGCTAAATGGATCGGTGACATTACTAGCAAAATATGAAACTTTTGTAACGCAAAAGGAATACTTAGTCTTGAAGCAGTGGATATGGGGGAACCTATGTTTTTTTTTTTTTTTTTTTTTTTTTTTTTTTTTTTTTTTTTGGTATATGGGAACCTATGGATTTGATTTAACAAAATCTTGGGAACTTCCCTCTAGTCCGGGTAGGTCCACAAATGCGGGGTAATTTGTCTAGCTATGGATTTGGTTTAACAAACATCTCCGCTGTAGAGTTTACATTGTGCATTTGCGAAATCTTTATAATAGGGTTATAACACCAGTGCCGTGGTTGAGTTCTAAATGTTTGGTTCTCATGGCAGCTCTGAATGAAGCGCTAACAGCTGAGGTTCAAAGGTTGAAGATTGCAACAACTGAGTTGAATGGAGAGGCTGCCAAGTTCCAGCAGCTTTCAATTAACTCCCAAATGTACCAGCAACAATCACAGCAGCAACAGCAACAGCAACAGCAACAGCAGAACGGTAGCTCAAGTGCAAAGCAGGAGTCAAACCAGTAGGCTGCGTGCTCTAAATGCCAGATGGCATTGAAGATCTCATCATCTGTCTTTTACATTACCGGGTTCTTATTATTATAATATTTACTACTAGCTGTTTAAGTTAAATCCAGTGCATTCAATTAATTAGTTTCTGCATCCCCAACAAAGACAAATGGAAGTCGCTTCAAACTCTATTTGCATCTCTCCTTCGTCATCTCTGTTTATTTAGACCATATAGACAAAGACAGCAGAAGAGAGTTTTCTTGTTGTATTGAAGTTATATATTTAGTTTTGGTGCTGTGTCGGTATATAGGTCATCAACAAGATGTTGGATTTAAACTCTTTGCTTCTTAATTTATCGTAGTGCCTTCTTCCATCCATTTTGATCGTTTTGATTCTTGCAGAACCTCTCTCTTATTTTTCTTTCCCTGGTAATTTCGTGTTAAGCACCCAAGTGATTGATAGGGGGCATTCATAAACCATTTGTAGGTCAATCACTGAATGGAATCATGTTCAGGTGAATATGCGTGAAGTGTTCTGGTTAACGAGAAGTCTGGAGCTCATGAAAAGAACAAATCCATCACACCAGAATCAACTGTTCTTAATTCTAACACATTGAAACTTATTTCTGCTTCTATCCTCCAAAGAGGAGATAAAAAAGATGATAGGGAAAATGGCTTTTCTTGTCTGCGAATCCAAGCAAGTGTAGCAGAAAAATAAAGTAGCTCCCCCTTTTACTGTACATGGGGGAATTATGTGTCCAAACTACAGACATTAGAGCATCTCCAACAATGAGGAGCATAAAAATTGTCCTTGGATCAAATTTGGTCCTGGAGCAAAATGTGCTCCTCCAGTTTGTTGCTTGAGCTCCATCAGTGAGGAGCAAAATTGCTCCATTATTGTTATTTAATTATTATTATTGTTATTATTTTAAATAATTTAATTTTTATATTAATTAATCTAAAGTAAATTAACATAGTCTATTTGAATAAAATATGATTTTTTTAATAGTAATGTAATATTATGATTGTTTTTTTATATGTAAGAAAAATATTGATTTTTTATTATTAAATTACTATTTCCTTCGGCAATACTTCAACGATCATATACCACATCTATATTCCAACTATATATTTCACCAGCTATACTAAAACGAGTTGTTTGAAACTGAAGAATCAATTTTTCATTAAAACTGATTTTTACATGTTTTGCTCCTCAGCAAAATTGTCACAGGTTTGCTCCTCCAAAAACCTGTCTTTACTTTTGCTCCACCAAATGCTCCATCTGTTGGAGCTATGCCTTTTCCAATTTGGACCAAATTTTGCTCCAAAAGTGTGTTTGCTCCTTCTGTTGGAGATGCTCTTAGATCTTCTCAAAATCAACCAAATCAACCGTGAAAAATAATTTGATAGTGGGCTCTGCCCACGTGTCACGTCCTAATTTGATAGTGGGCTCTGCCCACGTGTCACGTCATAGTATTTAGTTAGAAACGAAAGATACTTGGGAACAACGTGAAAAAGGAAAAAGAAAAAAAAACAAAGTTGCGGGATTACACTGAACTTCTGGATCCACGGGTTTATATGCGTGCAGAGCGATGAAAGCTTTATAAAGAGCAGGGTACAGAGACTGTAAATGCTCTTACCACGTGCGCTAGCAATCATTTGCTGTCCATTTACTTTTTAAAAGAGAAAATATAATGAAGTTACAATATCGCCATTGCTATTCAGTGTGTCTGGATTTGGAGAAAGAAGATCAGAAACACTTTTCAAAATAACATGTCGGAATTGATAGTGCGATACATTAGTCGCATGTCTTCAAAAATAATTGTAACTCTGCGGCACGAAAAGTAATAGTTTTCGGAATAAAGTTACTTTTCTGGAAGTATGGAATGACACATTCAGTGCGGTAAGTATTATGAAGTTTTGCACACCGATCAGGTGAAAGTGTCATTTTCTGAAATGAAATGGGTGGAGTGTCTTTCAGCCAAACTTAGGGGTGGAAGTGTCTTTTACCCCGTATATATATTGCGCCGCAATCAGATGGGCTTTTGTATTTAGGGTGCGTAAAGCCCGTTCAGTTATTGGGCTCGAGACCGGTGAATGTGTGAACCGAACCAGTCCGTATTTCCGACAATACGCCGTCGTATTATCATCTTCTTCGCGGCTTTTGCACCCATCTTTCTCCTCGTCATCTTCTCCGTCAGTTTCACGAGCTGTAGCAGAAACCCTACGCAAAACCCCTTTCATAAAAACGCCATCATGGACGGTTCATCGGTTGAGGTCGCCGTCGAATCAGTGAAAGCTCCGGAACAACAATCGCTGCAACAGGGAGGCGAAAGCGTTGTTCAGCTGACGGCGGAAGAGCTGGTAGCGAAAGCCATCGCTCCGGTGAAGAAAGAGTTCCTCTTACCTCCTCGTGTTAGACCTTCGACGAATAATGAAACCAACGCAGTCGATTCGGAGACCAAGCCTCCTTCGAAGCTTGTCAAGGAGAAGAAATCTAAGAGGCAGCTCAAGAGAGAGCGCCTTCAGGTACCCTCTCTCACATTATAATGTCGATTTTTAGAAATTTGCGATGAAATGATTCTAATTTCTCAATTTTTTGAAATTGATGAGTGTAATTGATCAGTGTAATTAAAATGGATAATGATTTTAGATGCTCTGTAGCGCATACTTTGTACAGTGAAACATCATTATTTAATGGATGAAACAGTGAAGATGTCAATTTGCGAGCCTCTTAACGCAGTGTCAATTTTCCGACGCCAGGAAGAAAATGATTGCTTGAACTCATCTTGACTAAAATTTTGTAGCATTTTGTGAAATTGAAATGTCAGATTAAGGCTCCGTTTGGTTGATGGTAAAACCAGGGCCGTATCTAGCGTTTTGGGGGCCCGAGGCGAGCATTCAGTTTGAGGCCCTCCGAGACTTTCTTCACATGTTTTATATTGCACAATTTTTTTACCTTTCTTGCTTTTCTAGATGTAAATGTACTAATTTAATCATCATAGTCAAACAATTTATTTATTGAGAATATTCAAACAATTTATGGTAATATAACATAATTCATACAGTACAACTACTGAAATATCCCTAGATTTAAAAGAATTTGGGGCCCCAAATTTTTGGGGCCCCTAGGCATTTGCCTCAACCGCCTAATGGTAGAGACGACCCTGGGTAAAACATTTCCCTTGTTTTGGTGCTGTTTGCTTGGAGGTAAAATATTTTTCCTCAAATGATGTAAAATGATTTACACATTTCAAATCCGCAAGGCTTTTTCTGGAAAGTGAAGGAGCACAACAACAACTCATACTAACACCTCCACCACAAATAACCACCACTACCACCTACCTCCACCACCACCCATCACCGCCACCCATCACTGCCACTGCCGTCACGGTCCACTGTTTTGGCAAGTGTCAACCAAACTCGAAAAAATAACTGCCGACAAATTTTTTTACGCGTAGAATACTGTGAACCAAACAGGGCCTAAGTAGGGAAAGAGTTTAGAGGTCCAACTTCCGTTATGATTTGTTTATAGATGTTTGCACAGTTAAGCACCATATTTAATCTCTGGATGCTTCCTGTGCTACGGCTTATTGATGATTAGTTTTTTCTTACAGACCTAAAAGGATATGATTTTGCTTCTTACTTATTGGAACCAAGTGTTGTTCGTAATTTGTTTCCTTAGTGAAGGCAAGTGTTTGTGTATCTTGCAGGAAAAGAACTCCGTGGCGAATCTTTGTCCCGAGGTTGCACGGAGTGGTGATGCTAATTCATGTATTTACGGAGATAAATGTCGCTTCAGCCACGATATAGAAGCCTTTAAGTCTCAGGTAAGCAGTTTTACTGATCCAAATCCACTATTTTCAATTCCACGGTGGGCAAAAATCTATTTCTGGAATGTCATTGGGCTAATGGAATTGATTATCTTTAATGCAGAAAGCAGATAATCTGGAGGGAGACTGTCCTTTCCTGACCACTGATGGACCATGTCCTTACGGTTTGGGGTGTAGGTTTTCGGCTACACACAAAGAGGGTTTTCCGACGGAGGCCTCAAATGGCCGGAAATCAACCTCCGAGATCAATGGATTGAGCAAAGATGTACAGAGGCTTCTCTGGAAGAACAAAATGACATTCCCTAAGGCTGATGCTCAACTAAAGCTTCTTGGACTTCGGGTATGTGCAAAACCCTTTCTCTATAGCAATGACATTGAAAAGGACAATGGCGTGGTAGGGTGTGTGATTCGTGCTTTTCCTTGAATATTATGTCCCCTTTGTCTTTGTCAAGATGCTCGAGGTAGTCAGTTCACCTTGATAATAGCCAAGGCTAGTTAGAGGTAAAATGAGATTAATTCCTTCTTTTATAGGAATGGTAATGAACAGAAACACGGTGTTAATTGACTAAATGATCGATGCATTTCCTTAATTAGGTATGTTTAAGTCTGGAGTGATTTTGCTCTTTGTCAAGGTGCTCGATGCCTCGACCTTCCATACGGCAAACAACCGAGGCTCCCCAAGCAATCTGAAATGCTGTTCCTCTAGCCTGCATTCCGTGAAAGATCATGTAGTCTACATATTGATTATTGGCATTATGCCATTATGTATTTTAAAGATTACCGAGAGCAAACTCTAGTAGGCCAGCCAGAGTACTCCTTTTATGAGTTGATAATCAGGGGCGCACACCAGATTTTTATCAGGGGGACACTTAACACTTGAATTGTAATTGTCAACTGAGAGGATTCATACAGTGCATATGCGGCGACAAAGGGCATGCAAATTTAGCGAATTAACTGCTATATTATGATTTGTTCTTCTATTAAAGTAATGACATTTCATCGATTAATCAGATAAGTTAGCTTTAACAGTCAACACTGTTGGATTCCAATGTAGGGTTTAGGTTTAACCAAATATTTCACCTAAACCTCACAATTGAGTCTATCATAGAGAAATTTGAAGCCTAAGACATATGGTGAAGTCTACAAGAAGATATTATACTTCAGTTTGTTGAAGAAAATATTGAATTTGTATGATAGGGTTTAGTTCGTGAAAGAACAACTCAAAATATAGGAGAAGGGGAAGTAGAACAGAGAGAAGATAGATAGATGGCATAAGTTGAATCACGCCAGCATCGATGCTTTGGCCTCCGTGGCAATTGACGTCCTCCATCGTTTGTATCAGAGCACCAACTTTGTCTATTCCCTTTTTTCGTATGTGTACCGAGTAATTGTGTATGATGATAAAACGAAACTTTTTAATTGAACCTAAAGGTTAAAGAGTTAGGGTTCGTCAATAAATAGTGAAAGTTTGGGGAATTTCTGCTTCTGTATGGTAATTTTAACACAGTTTTGTAAATGTAGGGCTTCTTATAATTTTTTGGGGGATTGTATGTGCAGAACTACTCAAACAAAGGTAAATAGAATAGGGGATAGAATCTCAGGGTGGCCCTATGTCCACCCTTTGTCCAGTGTAGGTTCACCCATGTTGACGATGAAAGAAATACTTAGGAAGTTGGTACAAGTAGTTGTTGAGTCCAATGAATCGGACAAGCAAGTGTCGATTTGGGTTGATTACAGTGTTTCTATGTGCAAGATAATCTGGATAAATGGTCTCAAAATATAAAGGGTAATTGACATAAAACCTACATGCAGTATTACATTTGTGACACAAAACCCTCTGCACTTTCAATTTTCCATACCAACCCCCTGCAGTTTACTATTCTGTGACACTTAACCCAAAATCGGTAACGCCGTTGATAAATTGGACGGAACAAAGTCACGTGACCAAAGTGAGAAATTACCAATAAGTCCATCATGTGTTGGTCACGTGACTTTTTTCCATCCAATTTCTTAACGGTGTTACCGATTTTGGGTTAAGTGTCACAGAATAGTTAACTGTAGGGGGTTGGTGCAGAAAATTGAAAGTGCAGAGGGTTTCGTGTCACAAATGTCATACTGTAGGTAGGTTTTATGTCAATGACCCAAATATAAATTAGTGGTAAGACGAACTTTCATGCAGTGTTAGGCAGGTGAGCGTAATGACATAGACGGTTCATGCCAGCATCTTCTATTACCCTAATACAGACACTTCTTGTCAGTGAAGCTTGAAAAATGGAGTGATTTTGGTTTGTGGAAGATATTTAATTAAATCTTAAGTTCTATTTGTTTAGTTTGTGAAGACTTTAGATCTTTGCCGAACCTTCATGTTTGTTTTTTCAATTTGGTGATTGAAAATTGCTGTGTTAATTTTCTTTAATTACTTATTTTATGGTGTTTTATTTTGTAACTGCAGGGCCCCAATAACATGAAAAACGAGAAGTTATCGGAGGAAAGTGGAATTACGTCAGATCAGCCTCCCGCCAATGTTGAAAATGGTTGCTGTGGGAAAGAAGAAGGATCCGATAATAAACTGGATCACTCTGAGGATAAGGATTGTGCAAATCTGACATCTGCAGAAGCTGATGTTCGACCATTGAAAAAAGTGAAATCTTCTGTCGATGAGAATCATAATTCTGATGATTTCCAAAATGGTTCGGTTCAATTCAGTGAAATATAGTATCGCTTGCATAGTTTACTGTTTGCCTATGGGGTCTAAGTTACTTGAACGATGATGTTTGACAGGTACCAGTTTGCTGGAGAAAAATATCAAGAATACAGATTCCCAGTCAGAATCAGCGACTGCTATTGACACTGATAGTAGCTTGAAAGTACACCCCAGAGAGAAGAAGCTTATTGATTTTAGCGAGAAGCTTTATCTTGCTCCTCTTACCACTGTAGGGAATCTTCCATTTCGAAGGGTTTGCAAGACTTTAGGAGCTGATGTAACTTGTGGTGAGATGGCAATGTGCACAAACCTCCTACAGGTAGCTTAGAGTTTTCATAAGTTGTCGTATTGTGTTGTACACTATAAATAAGATGATGAGAGTCCGGGTTCCATATTTGTGAAGAATAGATAGCCTTCGTGTGACACGCATTATCTGCGTAACTCGGCTCAATTTGATTGCCTAGTTGGTTGTCACTTGTCACTAGAGATAACCTTCTTGTGCTTAGAATTTCAATGGTTGTCATATTATGCTGTATACATTTGTGTGGGACTCACTGTCTACGTAAATCAGGTCAATTTGATTTCCTAGTTGGTCATCTCTACAGATAACCTTCGTGTGTCACTATCTTAGAATTTCAATAGTTGTCATATTACGTTATACACTACATGACGAGAGTCAGCATTCCATATTTGTGAAGAGTAGATATCTTCCTCATGGCAGTAATTTTCTGGGTAACTCAGGTCAACTTGGTTGGCTAGTTGGCTGTAACCAATTTGATGGCTTTGCTGGGAATCTTATTACAAAGCTCTTCCAATTTGATTTGATGATTAATGTATTGGATACATAGTGTTTCTTTGAGCATTGTCATGTTCCTATTTTTATGAGTTTTCTTTACCTCCAGTTGCTCTGCAATATATACCAATGTCATTTCGTTTGTGCAGGGTCAAGCTTCAGAATGGGCTCTGCTGAGACGGCATACCTCTGAGGATTTGTTTGGGGTTCAGATTTGTGGGGCATATCCTGATACTGTTACACGAGCTGTTGAACTTATAAATCGAGAATGCACAGTGGACTTCATTGACATCAATATGGGCTGTCCTATAGACATTGTTGTCAACAAGGGGGCTGGGTCAGCTCTTCTTACAAAGCCAATGCGGATGAAAAATATTGTACAAGCAAGTTCCGCAATTGTTGACATACCCATCACTGTGAAGGTACTCATTAGATACGAAATTGGTCTGATTAGAGTCTTCTAGAATAATCTGACGTGGGTAATTGATAAATTCATGTTATGAGGGGTCTGTTGCATGCAAAAATTAATAGTAAGAACAGAGCAAAAGAGGAGAAAATATTCCAGTAATACATTGTGCATGAGTGATATCACTAGTTGTTTGTCTGTAGTTATGGGTTCCTCAATTAGGAATGTCAAGTCAACATGCTATGGTACAGTGTCACATTTTAGCCTCCTTTTAAATACGAGGCTTCACATGATAGCCTAATATATGGGATTGCACCAGGAAAACTTTGAGTGTCAAACTTTTGGCATTTAGGAGAAGTTGCTGCGTTGAATGTGGTTGTTATGAGATTATGTACATAAAGGAGTGATGTTCTGAACTTGCACAGAAGATGTGATAGGAGATGAACAGGTTGGAAGGTTGGAGCTGCAATCACAGTTGTCAAATCCGGATTCAGATAGTGAATCAAAATTCACCTTCACTAAATCTTGAATAGTAAATATTCGCTTGCACTTGTTTTAAATCGATATATTAACATATTTCATAAAACTAAAACACGTCTGAGCAATATATTCGTACTTTTACTCAAGGAAAGCTCAAACTGTTAGAAACCGGAATCCCTAACTAGTGATTAGGAATTTTGCGCATCTAAAATATAAGAATAGGGATGATATTGAAAGGCATGTGGAGAAAGGAACTATAAGATGCAAAGGATATGTAAAAGTATAGGGAATTATTAGCCTTGAACTTAAGAAAAATGTACTAAGTCATTTTAAAAGTAAACATATGTTGCAAAACATAAGAAATATTTGTGGTATTATTTCCTAGACTTGAGCTCTAACTCAATTGGACTTTTAGCTGAATGAATCGTATGAATCAGACTGAATCGTTAGATTTAGACTCGAGAATCGAGATTCAGATTAGTATTTGACCATTTAAGATTCACTAAGGGATTCACATCGGTACATGGGTGAATCGAATCGAATCGTAGGATACGTATCGTGAATCGTAAGATTCTAATAACTATGGATTCAATTAATAGTAGTTCATCAAAGATGGGTATAGATAGCACTGCAGAGAAAGTGATATGGTGTTTTTGGTCGATTCGAATGCTACCTATAACTTCTAGTTAATGATTCAAATTAATCAGGATAATGACCTTTTTGAGTATAACCATTACAGTCAAAACTTGTCAATTCTTTTGGGAATTTTCAATGAACGAACTGCTTTGCGTGTTTGTGACACTTCTCATATTGCACTGTGCTTTCCACATTAGGGTTGTCTGCAATTCATTTGGTGCTTGGGATGTAGGTACGAACAGGTTATCTTGAAGGAAGAAACCGCATTGATTCTATGATTGAAGACATTAGTCAATGGGGAGCTTCTGCACTAACCATTCATGGGCGGTCCCGTCAACAAAGGTACAGCAAACTTGCTGACTGGGAATACATCTACCAGTGTGCAAGAAAAGCACCAGAAACCTTGCAAGTCCTTGGAAATGGTGATGTATATTCATATTTAGATTGGAACAAACACAAGTCTGATTGCCCTGAGCTTTCTTCTTGCATGATCGCTAGAGGAGCACTAATTAAGGTGTGTGTCTTTATTTTTGAGTTGTTGCAAACTCCTAGGACTCTTGCTACTTGTGGTCCATAGACATTTAAAGTTGCTGTTTGAGTTGCGTGGTTTAAGAAAATAAGTGAGTGGTTTCTTTGCAGCCTTGGCTCTTCACTGAAATCAAAGAACAGAGGCATTGGGACATTAGTTCTGGTGAACGATTAAATATTCTGAAGGATTATGTACGATTTGGACTACAACACTGGGGTTCTGATGCTAAAGGTGCGTGATATTGATTTGACATCTGCGGTTTACTGTGCTATTTAGAATCTTTCCTGCTTTTGTGAAAACCTGTTTATAGTAGATCTTTAAACTCAGCACGAGTGATTATTCTTGATCTATATACAAGAACCTCTTTCTACCTTGTATGATTATTCTTCACTGCCATTTAAAGGCACACACTTACTTTTAAGCAAGGTCCTGTCACTGTTCTATATTTCTACATTTTTCACACAAACATGATAAACTTGTGTATTCTAATATCTGCCGTGCGAATGCAGGAGTGGAAACAACGAGGCATTTCTTGTTGGAATGGCTGAGCTATACATACAGGTATATTCCTGTTGGTCTTTTGGATGTTATCCCTTCACGATTGAACTGGCGGGCACCCTCATTCTTCGGTCGTGATGATCTGGAGACACTTATGGCTTCTGATTCAGCAGCTGACTGGGTAAGAATTCCTGTACTAAGTCTCCTCATTGCGGTGGGAAAAGGGGTATTTTGATATTCCATCGTCGATCACTTATCCTTCTACTTATTATTGAACAGAACATTTTAAATCGTCTATTGATAGATATATAGCTTCTGATAGTGATGGTAGCCTGTGAAGCCTGCAAGAAGAAATTAGGAAATCACTGGATTTTAAAGTTGCATGTGTATTCTACATATCCAACGTCACACAGGGAATGGATAGAAATGAGAAATGAAGCAAAAAATTAGTGTAAGCATAAAATTTAGGTAGTGTAAAATCAGCTCCTACAATTAATGGGTAAGAGAAACTTTCACTCCCTCAAGTTTGACACAAAGACACTTTTACCTCTTCTAGTTTGGGAAGGACACTTGCACCCCTTTAATGTGCCAAACTTCACAACATTTACACCCTGAGCCTCTGCTTCCCACACTCTTAGAATAGAAGGAAACCTTAGCCTACCTCACTTGGATTCTCTCTCTCTCTCTCTTTGGCTGGTTGGAACCATAAACATAAATTCCGTTTACCTATTCAAGACTAGATGTTCCAAGAATGTTCGTAAGTTAATCTCAATTGGACCGAGTAACGACTTAGCAAACCCAAGGCTAAAACAACTGTAATTTTTTTTTTGAAACAAAACAACTGTAATTTTTACATACAGTGAAAATTGATTTCCAAAGTTTTCCGGGTTTTCATTTGAAGTGGAAAAGATGATTCACCAATTTTCTATGTGGCTTCTTTACATTCTCCTTCCCATCAAAGCTTTGTTAATTTCTTTGATGACATTTACTTTATAATTGATGTGTTGCTCATGCAGGTAAGGATATCTGAGATGTTACTTGGCAAAGTCCCGGCTGGCTTCTCATTTGCGCCGAAGCACAAGTCCAACGCCTATGACAAAGCAGAAAACGGTTAACTTCCTATGGCGTCCTCCATCTGGTGTATTTGTCGAACGAGCTTTAGCTGGGAAGTGGGTTTTATCCTTTAATTTCCCATATCCGGCTTCTAAAGAGAGATGCTGGTACATGAACTTGAAGATAGTAGAGCATTTTCTAATTATGATCTTTAATTTAGACGAGCGAGAAACTAACTCGTCTTCATAAACAGTGTATTAGCCAATGGAAAATTGTTGTTTTTTTAGTTGATTTTCTAGATTATCTGTCTGAAATGGAAGTGTATCAAAAAATTTAGTTTTCTTTCCAAGGTCTCCTTAGATCATATCTGAATCATGTTCCTAGTTACTGTCTTGACGTTTATGTGCTATATTCTTGTGACAGACAGCAGCATAAATTTGGTGTAAACCTGGACTGTGTAAACCTGGACTCACATGAATGCTTTAAACTTCTGATGCAATGTCTTTGCTATCGCATCCTCTTGTTTCACAATGCGGCAGAACATTAGCCCTGATAAGGGTCTTAAGGGCCAATTTGGGAATGTTGTGGCGGTGATGTAAGCTGTTGTGTGAGAGTTGCTGCTGATGTAAATTTTTGATAAGATGTTTGGCAAATACTACTTGGAAGGTGCAGTGAAACATGGATGATGTAATTTCATGTTTGGTAAAATAAACGGTGAACCCGCAGCGAGTAAAAATGACAAAAATATAGGACACGTAGGAGTTAGGTAAAGATAAACGTGTATCTATATTTTTTTTAAAAAAAATTAAAAATCAGTTGAAGATAAATTATTCAAAAGCAAGGTCCTAAAAGCATCTCCCCTTGTTTTCCCGAAGGCTGCTATGGGACAACATAAATTGTCCGAAAAGTCATTTTTTTTACCAAACACACTAATTGCTTCTGTCGTCGGAAAACAACTGTGCTGGCAGCATACGCATTCCCAAACTGGCCTTAAACAATTGCAAGACAATTTTAGGACACTGTCCCTTATTTCAGTAGGTAAATTACAGGACTCTGGGTACCACCACACAAGGTAGTCAGAAACGAGCTGCGAAAGCAGATCAAACACGCCAAAATAACAAATCTATCATCACTGCAATGTAACACAAACAGCCCACCAAAACTGTAATCCTGCCTAAAGAAGGAAAACAAAAAACACACTACTGGAATTAAAAAAAACTGTAATCAGCCGCATGGGTCTTTCTTCTGCAGATATTTCGACCCGGTCAAGGTCTGGATAAGTTAATTAGGTCACTGTTATTCCAAGAGTTCTTCCAAACTGCAAAATACGTAAAGACAAGGTCCTTGTCTGCCTATTTCACTCTTCAATCGCTCTTTGTAGATTCTTCCAAGCAGTTAAAACCACTCCGCCGCCTATGAAAATCACCAAATAAGCTTGTAGCTCCAGGAAGAAGCTTTGAAGGCAGTGAAACTACTATTGTAGCGAAACCTTTTTTTCATCCACCTTTTGCTCAGAGTCCACTTTAGGAGGTCCCTGAACCCAAGCCCCATCAATTGACCCTATGCTCCCGGTCAACCCATCATCTACAAAATCGCCGATGCTCTTCACTTTGCGGACGTGTGGCTCGACAGGGTAATCCCCAGAGAAGCAGGCATAGCAGTAACTGGGAGAATCACCACCCAACATTGTCTTCAAGCTATCAATTGGGAGAAACGCAAGAGAATCTGAGCCTATGAACTGCCTGATTTCCTCCACAGTCATCCGGTTAGATATCAACTCTTCAGAACTAGGAGTGTCCACGCCGTAGTAGCACGAGGCTATAATTGGTGGGCTAGCAATCCTCATGTGAACTTCTTTTGCCCCCGCTTCCTTCAGTAACCTAACTATCTTCGAGGAGGTTGTTCCTCTCACAATCGAGTCGTCCACGACAACCACCCTTTTCCCTGCACAGAAGCACGATAATAGAGAAATCCAACTTCATTAACAATCCATGTATATGCATACGAAATACTATGAAAAGCTGCTATTATGATTGCATCTTAATCCAACAGACATGGTTTTCCTCAAATGAAATCATAATAGCACCAAGTAGTAGAGCTTATAGGGAACAAGATTCGGTTTTGTTGATATACCCACAAGACGTGCAAAAAACTGAAAATATGGGGCAAGATATAAAGAAAACCTAGAATCAAACCATGTGAGCTTGAAAGACTGCTGTCAATGGCCACAAGCAAATATGCAAGGAAAAGGGTGGTTGTAGCGGACAACGCGATTGTGAGAGGAACAACCTCCTCAAAGAAAATGGTAGATATAGTTTGTAGTCAAAGACTGCTGTCAATGACTACAAACTATATCTAACATTTTCTTTACAACCAAACCATGTGAGTTAGAAAATTATCAACTTTACATCTGTGCATGAAGAATCACAAAGAAAGATCCTGCACTCAACTGGTATATTTTTTTTCCCGATTTTTCCTGTTTGGATCTCTAACTAAGGAGGGAGCCAAAGAATGCGAGGGACATGGATTCTTTTGCGAATAGAAAAGACACTTCTTGATTATCTTCAACTTTCCTCCTTAAATCAGTCCCTTCCACTAATTTTTCTCAAGCTCTAAACACAACTACAAGATCATTTTCTAAAAAGACAGTTCTTGATTAACTTCAACATTTCCTCCCCAAGTCCCTTTCACTAATTTCAACTACGAGATCATTTTCTAATAGGCTTGCTAAATACTATCTACATTTAATAAAATTAATAAAGCTTTTCGTATTTTATTCACTTAATTTAAGGCGATCATTCAATAGTTACACACATAGCTGCTAAGTATAAAAGTTGTGTATCTATCAATGGATAGTATCTAAATTACATTCAAGTAATAAAGGTTTTCGGGTTTCATCCACTTCATTTAAGGTGATCACTTCAATAGTTACACACATAGCTTCTAAGTACATAGAGTACAAAGCGCAAGTATAAAAGTTGTGTATGTATCAATGGATAGTATATAAATGATTACCTTCAAGTACAGCTCGAACGGGGGAGAGCTTAAGCTTAACACCGAAGTCTCTAATCTTCTGCGACGGTTCAATGAAAGTCCTCCCAACATAATGTGACCTAATCAAACCCTGCTGAAAAGGCACACCTGCTTTAGCAGCATATCCAAGTGCAGCCACAACCCCTGAATCCGGCACAGCAATCACAACATCGCACTCCACCGGTGTCTCCGTCGCCAGAATCTCACCAAACACACGCCGCGACTCGTAAACCGACTTACCAAAGATCACAGAGCTCGGCAACGCAAAGTAAATGTGTTCGAAAATGCAAGATTTGGGCGTGTCCTGAGACTTAATCAAATGGAGTGATTTAACACCATCTTGGTCCACAATGAGCATTTCACCAGGGTACACTTCCCTCTCATAAGTAGCCTCAATGAGGTCAAGTGCACAAGTCTCGGAAGCGAAAACAATAGAGCCATTGCTTCTCCTACCCATCACCAAAGGGCGAAACCCAAACGGGTCCCTAACAGCAACTAATTTGTCTTCCGTTATGAAGACCATCGAATAAGCTCCTTCTAATTTTTCACAAGCTTCCATGATACGGAGATAGAATGGTCTTTGTTTAGAGGTAGCGATTAAGTGGAGTACGACTTCCGTATCGGAAGTGGTGTTGAAAATCGAGCCGTTCTCTTCGAGGGTATTGCGGAGAGATTGGTAATTTACCAGATTGCCATTGTGGGCGACGCCGATGGAGCCGAAGCGGTAGCCGGCGACGAAGGGCTGGACGTTTTTGAGCATGGAGGAGCCGGCGGTGGAGTAGCGGACGTGGCCGATGGCTTTGTCGCCGGGGAGCTGATCGAGCTTCGATTCGTCGAAGACGTCGGTGACGAGGCCCACGCCGGTTATCGACTGTAAAACGCTGTCGTTTACGGAGACGATTCCGGCGCCTTCCTGGCCGCGGTGTTGGAGGGCGTGGAGGGCGAGGTAGCAGAGACGGGAGGCTTCTGGGTCGCCGTAGATTCCGACGACGCCGCACTCCTCCCGAGGCTTATCATCATCATCATCGCCGGTGATTGAGGAACGGCCATCTGGGTTTGTTTTGGAAGTGGTGAAGAAGTTGGTGATAGGGTTTTTGGAGGCGGTGGCGAGGAAGGGTTTGTGGGTGTGTAAGGATGAGGGTTTTAGGAGGGTTTTGGGGAGGAATGGAAGATTGGTTGGAGGAGTTTTGTTGGAGGAGGTGGAAGAAGGGTGGTAGAGATTGGTGGGGGAGGCGGCGGCGGTGGCTGCTGCTGCCATGGTTGAGAAGAGGGAATGAAGGAAGTTAAAGAGTGGAGGACTCTAGCAAAGCATATAGAGCCAAGTAAAAGTGAAGTGTATCTGATGAGGAAGAAGAAGGAAAAGGGACTTGTTCTATTTAAAGGGTTGTGGATTCTCTTTGACATGGAGGGGGGACTTTGAAGAGGTTTACACTATTTTGGTACATTTCAATGTTGACTCAGTTGAGGCAATTTGTTGCCCTAGACTAGAACATAGTGTGTGGGTGACACATGCTATGAAAAAATGGAAGAGCACTAAAAATTATTTGAGGGGCCATTTTTTTTTTTTTTTTTTCCGAAAAAGATGAAGCTTCATTAATAACAGAAAAAGCCATCACGGCCAATACAAAGATCAGGGATGATCTACAACAGAAACATGAGATAAAAGGACAGAACTCTTAGCTAGATTATGAGCACAAGAGTTCCATTTTCTGGGAATGAAAGAAAAACAGCAGGTATCAAAATCACAAGAAATAATTCTGCAGTCTTCAATGATAGCACCAATTCTTCCCAAACCAGCATCATTTTGGTTCTTCAAACAGTTAATAACCACTTCACAATCCGAGAAAACTTCAATCCTTCTCACATTATCATTTCTGCACCACAACAAAGCCTCTCTGATTGCTATAGCTTCAAGGACACAGGCATCAACAATCCCAGCCAGAGGACACTGCCTGCTCTTAACCAAAACACCATTTCTGTTGAACCAAGCTGCAGCAATACCTCCACCATTTCTATTTAGATCAACAACAGCATCTGTGAACACATTAACTTCCAAATTGAGGCAAGGAGGGAGATCAAGATTCACCTTCATCTGAACATTAACATCAGATGGGATCTGAGAGAATTCATAGAAGAGGCTTACTGCCTTCTGAGAGGTTTGAAGCTGACTCCATTTGATACCTTTAAAATACCAATCATTTCTTGCCTTCCAAAGTTGCCAGCACAACACCAAAAATAGCCCCAAAAAATCTTTCCAGCTCTCAGAAGAAGAGACCAAATCATTTAAAAATTCCCATACATCCATAGAAGAATTAATATGAAGATTTTCAAAGTTAAGTCTGAGAGGGGAAACTTTCCAAAGCACAGAGGAGAAGGAACATTTAAACAGCAAATGAAACTCACTTTCACCTTCCTCTCCACATAAGTTGCAAATCATATCTCTGGTAATTCCCCTCTTTTCAAGAGCAAGCTTGGATGAGATGGCACCATTAAGAACTTTCCAAAAAAAGAATTTGATTTTTGGTTGAACTGGCACTTGCCACAACCTTCTCCAAAGAGAAACTTTGCTGCAAGAGGCTCCATCAGGGTTATGCTTTCCTTCCTCAATCAGCCTGTAGACTGAGCTGACATTTAGATCCCCATTGCTTGTAAAATGCCACACTCTCTTATCATCACATAGTGCCCCCCCAACTGGAATTGAAAGAATGAGATTAGCTTCACTTTCATTGAATATCTCAGTGACTACGTTTTTCTTCCAACTTCTCAGGTCATGGTCAATGAGATCACCAACCTTCTCCAGCTTACAATTTGGAGGTTTAGGAGAAATAATTTTAAAATTCCCTGGTCTAGGAAGCCAAGGGTCACTCCAAATTTTAATTGAACTTCCATTGCCCACCCTCCACCTCCAACCTTTCATAACAATGTCTTTTCCTGCACATATGCTCCTCCATAACCAGGAGCTACCACTGTTAGCATTAGCTTGCCAAAAAGATGAATTTTGAAAGTACCTCCCTTTAAGCAAAGCTTTAAGCAAGGAACCATTACTTGTGCCAACTCTCCATGCTTGTTTAGCAAGTAATGCCAAATTAAAAATGTGGAGATCTCTAAAACCAAGACCCCCAAATTTCTTCTCTTTGCACAAGAAGCTCCAACTTCTCCAGTGGATACCTTTTGAAGTAGGATTTGAGTTTCCCCACCAAAAGTTGGCAATCAACTTAGTAAGCTCCAAGCAGGTCTTTTTTGGAAACAAAAAATTTGACATAGCATAGCTTGGCAAAGTGGAAAGCACAGACTTAATCAAGACCTCCTTGCCAGCAGGGCTAAGAAAATTAGACCTCCAGGGGGTTAATCTAGCTTGCACATTCTCCTGCAAAAACTTTAGGACCTGGGACTTAGGTTTGTCAATAAGAGAAGGGAAGCCCAGATACCTGCTATCTTTAAAATCCTTGCTAGTTCCCAGATAAAACTGGATATATTTCTTAAGTAATGAGCTGGTATTAGGGCTGAAGTGGAGCTGAGATTTATCTCTGTTGATTGCTTGCCCAGATGCACCACCATACAATTTAATTACAGCATTAATAGCACTGCAATCTGTCAGTGTAGCCCTGCAAAAGAGAATGGAGTCATCTGCAAAAAGCAGGTGACTAATAGAAGGGGATTTCTTGGCGATTTTAATACCTTTAAACCAGCCAGCATTCTCAAAATAGTGGAGTAGTGAAGAAAAGCCTTCAGCACATATCACAAAGAGCAATGGGGATAAGGGATCACCTTGTCGAATACCTCTAGAGGGGGAGATAAAATTGCTGAGCTTACCATTCACCACCACTCTAAAAGAAACTGAATTGACACAAGCCATGATCCAACTAATCCATTTATCATTGAAACCCATCTTTCTCATAATTTCTTCAAGATAAGCCCATCTCACTCTATCAAAAGCCTTGAGCATGTCAAGCTTAATGGCCATCACCCCTTCTCTTCCACTTCTTTTATTTTTGATATGGTGCAGAACTTCATGAGCCATCATAATATTATCATTAATCAGCCTACCCTTGACGAAAGCTGATTGATTATGACCAATAATTTTGTCAAGAATCTGGCTCAGCCTGTTAGCTAATGTCTTAGAGAGGATTTTGTATAAGACAGGACATAAGCTAATAGGTCTATAATCTCTGACACTTACTGGATTCTTCACTTTAGGGATGAGCACAATATGAGTAAGATTTGCCCCTTTAAGCATTTTCCCAGAAGACATAAAGCTTCTTACTGCTCTGCAGATATCTCTTCCAATAATGTTCCAATAGAATTGGAAAAATTTTGCCGTAAAACCATCATAACCTGGGGCCTTCTCTGGATCTAGCTGAAAACAGGCTTCTTTAATCTCCTCATCACTAGCAAGTTTGGTGAGGAGATTATTCATTGCTCCTGTAACCTTCCTGTTCACAATTGAAAGAACATGATCCATACAAGAATCTGAGTCTTCTTTGAAGAGCTTGCTATAAAAAGATTCAAATTCCTCCATAACCATCTTCTCTTCACTGCACCATGTACCCTTCTCAGAAGTGACTCCAGCAATCATATTAGCTCTTCTTTTTTGTTTCACTGAGGCTTGAAAAAATTTAGTGTTTTTATCCCCAGCTTGCAGCCATTTTATTCTGGACTTTGATCTCCAAATTAATTCCTCCTCAGTCCAGAGTTTTTCCAGCTCCAACTCAACCTTATGCAACTCCTCAACATCAGCTTCAAGCCCTTCCTCCCTGATTTTTATGGCCTTAGATTCCAGATCTCTAATTTTTGTTGTGAGGCCTCTATCATTGTGCTTACTCCACTTTATGAGCTCCCTCCTACAAAGCTTTAGTTTTGTTTTGACAACAAACATTGGGCTGCCATCAATCTTTTGCTTCCAGACATTGCTAACAATCTCCTCCACTTCCTTGTTTCTTGTCCGCCTTGAATCAAATCTGAACAATAAATCTCTTGATGAGTTGCTAGATGGCTTAGTGTCAAGAAGAAGGAGGCAGTGATCAGATCCTGCTGCAAAGTGATGGAAAAGTTTTGAATCTCCCCATGAGTTAAGCCAGCCAGCAGAAGCTAATCCCCTGTCAATTCTCTCTTCAATAACTTCCCCTTTTCTCCTCTTATTCCACCAAGTAAAAGGATAGCCATGAAAGCCAACATCAATAAGCTTGTTTATAGCAATAAAATTTGATAAAACTCTGCAGGAAAATAGACTTCTAGGACAGCCACCCCTCTTCTCTTCCGGACATGAAATGTCATTGAAGTCCCCCCAAATAAACATCTTCTCAGAACAGGATTTCAAATACTCAGACAACTGTGCCAATTGAGAGATTCTAAGCTTATCATCTGAGTTGATGTAGACAAATAAGAAATCACATTGCCCCAGATCATCACCTTCAATGGTCACATAGAGAAAGAAAGCACAAAATTTGACAAGCTGAACTCTCACATTGTCTGACCATAATACACCCAAACCCCCTGATTTGCCCATTGCATCTACCCAGAAACAGTTACGAAGTCTACTCCTACCATAAACTTTATTCATAAATATTGAATTTTGCTTCGTCTCACTTAAGAAGAATACCTCTGGAGCGTGAAGGCAGATTGCCTTCTTGAATTGCCGAATTGTCAGGGATCTGCCTGCTCCCTGACAATTCCAGGCTAAGAGTTTCATTGGCCCCCGTGGGACCATTCAGGGCTGGTCTCCTCCACCCAGGACGAAGCAAAGTCTCCATTGCTGTGAGTAGATTTCTTCTTCTTGCCGTCAATGGCCAAATCCTCTTGTTCAGCATCAACTTCCATGTAATCGACTTCCCTTCTTTTCAGCGATTTTCTTCCTTCTATTTCTTGCAGGCCTCTTGACTCTCCCTTCTCCCTTGCGAGTCTTTTCCATTTCTTTGCGTTTATGAGCTCCAACTGCGCCTGAGACTCCGGACGATTTAGGGTTTCAGTCACAACCTCCTGGGTTGCACTGAAGGAGGAGAAGTCTTCTTCGCTATTTTGACCATCACAAATTACTAAAGTGCCCCTTCCACCAGAAAGACTGGGCTCAATATTGAATTGGGTTGTTACATCTGTTGGGCTACTCAACTGGATCCCCTGGACCGGCCCAATATCCGAGTTAGGATCCGACTTACCATCAGAAAGCCCCAACGCTACCCCTTCGTCTGCTGCGCTTGCTGGCCCACTATCCACTCTGTCTGAAATTAAAAAATCATTTAATTTTTGAACTCCCGCCAACAGTTCTTTTTCCAGTTCAGTTTCCAAAGCCTTTCTGCTGTTGGAGTTTTTGAGTTCCAAAACGCCGCCTGCTTCGTCTTCTTCGCCATCTTCCCGCCCAATTGAGCTTCCTGTCTCCTGCGACTTTTCATCTTCCGCAACATTTTCCGGCGCCGGAAGCAAGCTGGCCGGAGAAACTTGCTGCGGCACTGACGGCATTTGCCTTTTCAGAGCTAAGAGCTTGCCCATAACTTGGGATCTGTTCTTCACCATCTCTAAACTTCCACCTTCCTCTCCTTCAGATTTCGCATCCCAAAGCTCAAGAGGACTCTTTGCTCTAAGCCAGCTTCCAAACTTTGGTGCTTCACCTTCTTCCACCGTTGAGTTACAGTTGACATCGACATGGTCGATGATGCCGCATCTACCACACAAGAACGCCAATCTTTCATATTTAAACTCCACCTTCGTGATGCTCTGTCCTCTCAGCTTTAAGCTCGCTTCCTTTTGGATTGGTTTCTTTACTTCCAACATTACCTTCATTCTGACAAATTTGCCATCAGCAGAGGCTCTCTCTGGCACTTTAGTCTCCAAAACCTCCACAAACTTGCTGCCTATCTTCTCAAAGACCTTCTCCTTGAAAAAAATGTTTGGCAGCCCCCAGATCTGCACCCAAAAAGGCGTGATATTGAAAGGGATCTCCGAAAAATCATCCACTGGCACCCACTTCTCCAGAACAATGAGATTTTTCTTAAAAAACCAGGGCCTCCCTTTCAAAATTCTCTCCATGTCTTTATCATTCTTGAAGAAGAACTGAAAGTAATTCTCCTTCACATGTTCAATCTTCAGTCCTTCCGGTTTCCCCCAAATATTCGTCAATGTCCTCCTTAAACCGGTGAGGTTCTGTATTTTTGAGACAAAACCTTACCTATCAAGCTGCGGCTATGTTCGACAATACTTTCCTCAACCTCTTCATCGCTGAGCTCAATCTCCAAATCATCTTCTGAATGAATCTCCACTTGTTTAAGTCTCTCAATAATCTTCGATTCTTCCTCTTCTTGGCTCATGGTTGAAGCAGAACTAGATGCCTTGCAAAGGAACGAAAACTTGTTAGAAACAAGACTTTCTCTCTCTAGACTGCTAGAGAGAACACTAATGGCCAGGAGCACACGGTTTATTTGAGGGTCCATTTGTGTGTTTTTTTATTCAGAAAATATAACTTCAATTAAAAATTGAACAAGAAGCACCCCAACTATACAAAACTAGTGAATACCCCGTGCCCTCAAGGCACGACCACTTCACGTGAAATACAGTACCGAGTTTTGACGGATGAAATCAAGTCGCAGTAATGGCGACAGTCTCTTGACAACATTTGCTATACACTCCATTCGATAACTCAAGATAAATTTGTGATAAGCAATGCTTATATCAGTATATCATTAAATTGACTTGTGCACAGGAACATTCAAAGATAAATTTTGGAATTGTTTAAAAATATGTGTTCGAGCTCTTCGAGTGCTTAGCATTTTCTCTCTCTAAACCCTCCCCCTCCCTACCTCCGGTCTCTCCACCGTACCCACCACCGGACCGTCCACCGCCCCTCTCAACAGAAGACTCCCTCTATCCACTGTGCCTCTCTTCGCCTCATGACATGGGATTGGACTCCCCCATCCCTCTTTAACCTCCACCCTTCACTAACCCTCACTGTTCTTCTCTTTACAACCTACCACCTCACAAAGATTTTACTCCACTGGTGTCGCTCCTTCAGAGACCCCAAACTCACCATCATGGCGACATTTACTCCACCAACCCCCACCAACCACCTTACACCCTACTTGGACCAGAGGTGATTTTAACCCACTCCAATGCCATCGTTCAAAACAGAGTTCGTTGGCACTTGTCCCTCATCGGTTTCTTTTGGGACTGCCGTACCTTCACCGAAGTAGAGATCCAAGAAGAGGTTAACAGAGCTTGGGATCTCAGCAACAATGTGAGAGTCACCCGGATAGAGGAACGCTTCTTCGCCTTCCACTTCGACTCGTACGTTGATCGTGGAGACATCCTGCTATCAAGCCCCTTCACCATTCAAGGAGCTCTCCTATCTCTCCGGTCGTGGTCCCACAATATGGCCCTCCGTAGCTTCAGTTTTGCCCACACTCAACTCTGGGTCCAAATGCGAGGCATTCCCCTGGACTACATCACGGCCGACGCCGCCTCCGACACAGCTGCCGCTGCCGGCCAAGTGCTCTACCTGGACGCAGACACTATTAACGGCAAGAACAGGGACTGTGTCCGTGCCTTCGTGAACATCAACCTGGCCGAGCCTCTTCTTGCTGGCACTTACATCCGACTCCTTAATCAAAGAACCCAATGGGTCCAGTTCAGTTATGAGAAAATTTTCCGCTTCTGCTCTGCTTGTGGATGCATCGGCCACACCCTGGGTTCCTGCACTGCCTCTGCCCAGCTTGCCGCTAGCATGGAACACAAGAGAATAACCCAGGCGGCAAACGACCACCACCTCCAACTTCTCCACTGCAACAGCCAACCCCTCTATACCCGGGAGATTAAGGCCATCAGAAACACCAACATAAATCGCACTTCCAAATTCCATGTGGTTATCCACGATGGACCCTCCGAGAACAGAATTTTGGAATACCCCCAAGGCATCTACACCACCATCTTATACCGCCCCTATCCCCCGTCCGGCGATGAATCCAGCCACGGATCAAGCTACAATGAGAGCGAAGATGAGAACGACGTCGATGGCGATGGCGGAGATGACATTTTGCCATCTACAGGTAACCCACCCTCTGAGGAGGACTAAAAATTATTTGAAGGTCCATTTGTGTATTTTTTACTCAGGAAATAGAACTTCAATTAAAAACTGAACAAGAAGCACCCCAACTATACAAAATGTCTAAAAAGCATAGATCAACAAAACTTTGGGCGAGTTTTACGTACTCGCCTTTATGCAAGATCTTTGTCGGTGCAGTCAATTTTGGTGGGGAGTTGCATCGTCTGATCACAACATTTAGCGAGTAGTGGCGACGTGGAGACGCAAACCTTCTTAATTCCGTGTGGGAAATCCACAATCATGTTACAAGATGCTCAATAGATTGCAAGTACATTGGGACTTTGACTGGGAAGAAGATTGACAAAATGACGCTATAGTGCTATGAAATGAATTACTTGGTTAGGTTCCATGTGATGCCGAGCTGGACGGTTTGCAGGTCAATTTGACTTGGTTAGAAAAATCTTTGTGCCTCGACCTCCAAGTGCCAAGTCTGAAGTTGTTTTACACATGACTAGTGCGATGATTTTTACTTGTTGGTCACTTATGTGCTGTCGAATAGGAATTTCACTATCGTTTGTATTCACATACTCACATGTACAGATAAATTTAGCATATTATCGAGCATATGAGAGAACATAAGTCACGAATATAATGTAATTTTCTCTATGCGCAAGAACTCTTTCATATATGTTCGGCATGATCTTCGTCGATGCAGTCAATTTGATTAGGGAGCTGCATCGTTAGCTCAGTTGTACAAAGAACTTTGAAGAGCTACAACATGAAATGCGTACGATATTGCATGAGATATTTCACACTTTGTACTCTTATGTTATGGTAAATGGATAAAGTCTACTCTCACTGTTCATAAATTGACAAGAGACACTCCTATTTTGTGTCAAAATAACTACACCATATACCCTTCTGTCAATAGCAGTTAAGTGGCTGTTAGTTGGACGTGGAGGCCACCATTTTGTGTATGTTTCATACCCAATTTACCCTCAGGCCCTATGTAAAGTCTATTTTAACCTTGTAGAAATCTACACATTACCAAATCCAATGTGTGTCTCTATCACATGTTGCAGACATTAATACTACATTACTCCATTCCATTACTCATTTGTTGTTTCTTTCCTATTTGAATAATTGTTCCATAAAATTCATTTTATGTCTTATACTACTTTTGTTTCTTCTCTTTCACCTTACTTCACTTTTTGACACTATTCATTGTGTCACTTTAAGCCGGTGATTTGGTATGCAAAAAGATACTCGAATTTGATAATCTTTGCATGACCTTGTAAAATAAACTTTACTCCACAATACTATGAAAAAATTGACAAAAAAATATATTATTTTGATATCCAAATCACCGAGTCAAAGTGACCCGACTACAGGTTAAAAAGTCAATCAAAGAGGAAAGAGAAGAAACAGAGGTAGTATGTTAGTAGGAACAAACATGTTACTTCTGGTTATCAATATCGGAGGCGTCTCGTGCTAATATCTTTCATATATGCTTTTCTGTTTCGGTTGCAAATTTCACTAAAAAAATTAAAGTAGGATTACTCTAAGCAAGGCAGAAAATTATAAATTATTTAAATGCATACAAAAATTATTACAATATGAACTTTTAGATGATTATTTCCTCCGTATCGCCTCTATTTGACTTTTTGACTTGTATCTGGTCATTTGGCCGGGTGATTTTGATCGTAAAACGATACTATTTTTCATTAAATTTTTTATCGAGTTATAGACAACTTTTACTCTACACTGACATGAAAAAATTATCAAAAATTGTTAAGTTTTGCTATCCAAATCACCGGGTCAAAGTGACTCAGCGGGTGACTTTGACCCGGTGATTTGGATAGCAAAATTTTACAATTTTTTTATCATTTTTTGATATTTTTTTGTGATCTTATTTTACAAGATTATAAAAAATTATAAAAAAAATTGTATCGTTATCTTTCCAAATCACCGGGTTATAGTGACCTCGTTACAGATGAAAAAGTCCAAATAGTACAAAAGACAAGGGATAGAGTGGTACTCTAGAATACACAAATAAACCTCCTCGCAGAAAAATTGGCAGGATGTTCTCGAAAGATGATGATATGACTCGAATGGGAAACAGAAAGTGCATCTACTTCTCCCTGTTCATGTTCTTCTTCACTGTAAAAAAATCTTACCTATCTTTGGTTTCTTTTCCGCTCAATTAAATCCTCTCAGATCAAGCACCAATCCATTTGGGACTGAAATAGAATCTCAACAATCCTCTTAAACCGAAGCCCAACTCCCTCAGTTCCAACCGAATCTGGATGCTTCTAGGTGAGTTATTCCATCACCCAACAAGTCACTCGATTGGGTCCGGGTTTGTCTCAAGTTCAAGTCTTGGGTGCGAGTCTCTTCCTTTCATCTTAATGCTCTGTTTATGGTTGATTTCCAGGACCTTTGCTTGGAGATGACACATGGAGAAAGGAGATGGTTATGGGTTTGTTTTAGGGTTGTTTGGTTCACTTTTGTGATGTTTGAAGGAGGGAGATCTCGGTGGTAATGGAGACAGAGGCGACGATAGGGTTCATGGTCGCCGATATACGGTTATAGGCTGGTTTGGGGAGGGAGGGGGGGGGTGGATTTTTGATCTTGGACTGAGACTCGTTTATTCATCAAGTAGGGAAGGAGACGAAGAGGGAGAGATTACCACGGGAGAGAGGGAGTAAGCGAGGACATTTTGGTCCTCCATCAGTATTAACAAGTGAGGAATTAAATATTGGTTAATGTATGGTGGATAAAAATATAATTTCACATATTCCGCAAGCTTCCATTATACTCTATCCAAAATAAGGGTAACTCATGTTAATTCATGAACAGTGAGGTGAACCTTGCCTATTTATCATAACACAGGGGTACAAAGTGTAAATTACCCTTCTGTTGTATGATACCTTCTAATGTTACAGGTTATTGTACTTACATTTTGTGCATGACGGCCCACAGTTGGCAAAGATGGAGTTCATGAACGCGTGATCGTCGGTTTAAAGGAGACATTCTATGCAGTTTTCGTCTTGGTTATGTGGGGATCGAGCATAGTTTGATTAGAGTGGAGATTACTGGTGGAGACACATACATTAGTGAAAGGACTCGACCATGTAAAGAAGTTATATTTATCTGTTCCACCTTAGATGTTAGAAAAGTTCATATTTTTTTCCTCTTTGTATTATTTCAATCATCATTCATTCTCTGTATCTATGATATTTTCTTCCGTGAAGGCTATTTTCGGAAGTGGTTGTGAACTGCCATTGTTTGATAATTTGACTACCTTGAAGCTTGGTGTGTGCGATAGTATTGGACGGGGGCGTGATACTTGCTTTTCTAGAGAAGTCTCTTTTTCTTGAGAAACTTGTTTTAAGCATGCAAGTAATGGAGTAACGAAATAATTTATTGCGTCTACTGTGACGTTAGTTAATAACAACTTTTCTTTGTGTCAGGGTATCAAGGGAGTAGTTGAAATCGGTACATGGGAAGCAGTTAGGAACTGACAACACACTTGGTTCTTGGATGTGTTGGAGCAAATGAGTCCCTCCTTATTTATACAATGTCTTCCTCATTGAAAGAATCTAGAGAAGATCTAATCTAACCGCAATGATCAAATGTCTAGAATCTTCCCTCATGATTCAGCCTAAGATATCTATAAGAGATTACTCTAGAGCTTCTTACACACTTATGCATCCTTAGAGCATGAGAATCTTTTAGGAAAGAGGCAATAATGTGAGCTAAGTGGGGTAGAACAATTCCTAGGCTCAAAGTAAGCTAACTCCAAGTGGGCTAATGTGTCATGGGCTAGCCCAACAGCTAAGATGAGACTATATATGCATTGTTCAGGTTGGGAAGCTATCTATTGGTGACTATTTAGATATGTTCCCGCATGATGAGGCATCAACTGAAAGACGTGGAGGTAGATTACCACTTTGAGCATGTACCAAACTGAATTCGTTTTCCACTATCTCTTTTGTTTTTTACGGAAAATATAATTGTGACTCGAATTTTTATTAATTGAACAATCCGGCCGAGCCCGACATAGTTATAGACATAGCCTAATCCATAGCCCCGACTACCATAGCACTAACCATTGATAATCCCCAGTTCTTTGCACCTCCTCTTGTCAAAGTCTCAGTCACACCAACAACACCGAAAATGTGCATGAAAACTCTAGTAGTAGTAGGAGAGTAGCTTTGCCTGCAGAAACAGTGCAAGAAGTAGTTTTTGTGCAGTCTAGTAGTCCATAACAACCTTGATTATTCTCACTAAAAAGAAATGACTGATATGGTGCACTATACTAGAAAGTATATGAAGGTGCGCGAGAAAATGTGATGACACCTTTGAGAAGGCAGCAATGAAAGTGAAGGCAGGGTTCATGTGACCTCCGGTGAGGGGAAGTGGGAGTCTGGGACAATGAGGAGACACATACATTCAGATGTTTAAATCCTCACCGGATTGTGTGTGGATGGACACGTAAATTGGAAGGAGATTGACAAGACGCTATAAAGTGCTCTTGCATTTAACAATTTTGAACAATTTTTGTTTTGTATAAACTTTTTTTTTTTGAGAAATATAAACTTGTTAATATTACATGTTAAACACATTTTTTGTAATATGTGTTTTTTATAATGTATGTACATTTATTTAAGTTAATATAAATAGCATAAGGAAATAATTTGGGCTGAGTTGGGCAAGTTGGTCGGGCCACTGAGCTGATGAACCAGCCCTAAGTGGTGGGCATGTCAAAGGTGCCATTTCTACTGTTTGGACTGGCCTTGAGTCGGCAGTGGTGATTTTTGTAGGCAGCTCTTTGCTGGTTGGAGTTTCAGAACAATACAGAACGTTGAAGACATGGCAAATTTTGAATATCACAAAACTAATGGACGTTTGTGAAAAATCCCATTTAATTTGCACATACACCCTCCGTCCCACCAGGTTGGTGAATAAGTTAATCGGATATTATTTAGGCCTAGCGATTTGGTTAGTCGAACAAGACAATAATTTGATAATTTTTGCATGGTCTTGTAGAGTAAACTAGCATCTATAAGACCTTGCAAAAATTATCAAATTATGGGCATATCCAAAATTATCAAATTATCAAATTCTGGGCATGCCCAAATAATATGCCCAAATAATATGGGTAATGCCCAAATAATTTGGGTAATGCCCAAATAATACCCGATTAACTTTGATAATTTGATAATACCCAAATAATACCCGATTTGGGCAAAATTTGATAATTTGATAATTTTTGGTGAATAATATGCCCAAATAATTTGATAATCTACATTACCCAAATAATGCCCAAATCACTATGCCTAAATAATACCCGATTAACTTATTCACCAACCTGGTGGGACGGAGGGAGTACCGGGCAATATGGTTATTGGGTTATGCAAGAAATAATTAGTTGGACCTTTGTCAAACAATATAATATCCAGCCCAATTAAATTCCAGCCCACAAAATATGAGAGCTTCACCCCAAAAGTGAAAGTAGAGTTGTCCATCAACAGGAAGTCCAGGAAAGATCTATGATAATGCAAAGTGAAAACTCACATAAAAGAAGTAAACATCATTAAAATCCAAATCCACTTCATAGAATAATGAAACTGCAAAAAACAGCAATGCAGCAGTAACCAAGTTCACAACATGATACATTAGTTTTATTCAAACAATATGCTAATTTCATTGCATCATGATCTGGTGGTAAAAGTATCTATGGAAATCACCAAATACTAGACCACTAAAACAGTTCTCTCGAGCATAATCGTGTATGCAGTTCTCTTTCAGAAGCAAGAGCTCATGCAACAGTCTGTCCGGCAGAGGAATTCAGCCAGTTCTTTTGATAATGTGAACGCCGCTGTCAGTGTCCACAATATCACTAATTTCACCAATTTTCAACGCAAATGTTGCTTCTTCAAAAGGTTTCTGCATCTGACCACGGCCAAAAGTTCCTGCAGAGGTCACAAAATTTACATTCAGAAAGCAATCAGATGAATACTACCCATCCAATTAAGAGGCTACCGTAGCAGAAATCAAAACCACTGTACAATATAAAATGCAAAATCATGATTAACAATTGTGAAACGCAGTGTATTGCACAAAGATCACAAGGTTAACAACAACTTAGTACACGATATATCTTGGCCAGGGCACCACGATCTTTTACAGGGAGCACTCTCTTAAATCTTCATCCTACGTGGTAGTTTCAACTACCCACCAACAAACTCAGGAATGTTATCGATATTTATAGATTCAAAATCATCAGTAGGCTACATTATATAACAAGACCTGCACAGTCTAGGACTGGTATAGTTTTCTTGCATCAAGTGTAAATACAAACTGGTCAAGGAGTACTAAAATAGGATGGACAGTTAGTTTCTAAGGCTTCAAAACCATACTGTATTTCCTAATATGAAAGTTAATTGCAGATTTTGACAAGAGCAAGACCTAAATGATGACGTGTAGAGACCACTGAAGAGTACTTTTCCACCTCCTAGAGGTTCTGAAATGCAAATCTAAATGACGAAGTCTAAAATCAGAACTGCCGTTCGCTCTTTCCTGCAACCCCTTAGAGCATCTCCAATACATGAGTTATTCAGCGGTTATCGTTAAAATATAAGAATGGGAACAAAAATGTTGCTCCAACAGGCTCTCTACTTGGCTCTATTATAACTGATCTTTATTCCGCTCTCTACATTTAGAGAGACAAGTAGAGATCTTTATATTTTCTTTAAGCGAGTTAATGACGGCTACTATGTCCTAAATTCCTTGAAATTCTCTTGCAGGAAACATTGGCAATATGACACGTGTTATTTAACTAGTCATTTAGCTAGCTAACACAAGTGCAGCACAAACTAAATATTTACTGTAGTTAAAATAAGGATTGACGATTTTCGTCAAATTATAAATAACTTTTAACTATTAGTATTGGAGATGCTCTTAGGAGGCTAGAATACAAACTGAAGTACATCTAACTTTCAGAGCTACCCATAACTGCCTATTTCGTACCCTCCAATATGTATATTAACGTAGTGATACAACTTCTTTAGCTCTGTGCACATGATGTCCCATACCTGCCATCACTATCCGAGACAAGCTCTCTCTCAAGCACGCCACTGTTAGTCTCCCTCGCTGCCACCACGAGGAAAACTATACACCGCCATCCATGATCTCAAGAATACCATCAATCAAGTAACCACCAATCTCTTCATTAATGTCTTTCTCTATCTATGATCTCAAGAATTCCATCAATCAAGTAACCACCAATCTCTTCATTAATGTCTTTCTCTATCTATGATCTCAAGAATTCCATCAATCAAGTAACCACCAATCTCTCCATTAATGTCTTTCTCATCCCAAACTTGTTCCCCCGATCCCTTTCCTCTCTGAAAACCAACACCAGTACCACCAATAGATCAGTAAATTTTCCCTAGCACAAGCCTCAACCACCCTCTACCAATTAGCATTTCTCTAAATCCTACCCCAGGCACCGACCATTAGCATGCCTTAATTACGCTCTCCTGAAAGCAGAACATAACTGATCCCGCTACAAGGATTGATTTACAATGAGTATTTTCCATATGTCATGGGGTGATCTAAGATTCATGAGCTATCCATCTATCTTTTATGATAAAGGTATACTGTATCTCAACCAAATAAAAGGTTGAAGTGTTCCAAACCTAAAAATGTTTCCAATATTTTGGAAATACACAAAATATCCTAAGTAAACGGTGCTCATTTTCTAAAGTACCATTAAAAAAAGGCTCACTAATCTACTCTGATACAAGATACGTAGCCTTCCAATCCCTATACGTCGCCTCTCTCCTCCTACGTAGAGGTTACAATTAGCAATAACTTCCTGAAATCTAGGCAGAAAGGTGTGGATCAAGACAGCAGCAAATTAACACATCAAAATGTAGTCATAATTTAATGTTGATGCAATTTTATATGGTATGAACCAAAATTCAACACATTATGAGGCAACACACATAAATTAACGCATCAAAATGTAGTCAAGAATGCAAAAACATCAGCATTTCAAATGAAATTGTATAATAAAAGTACGAATTACATGTATCTGTAGAGACAGATTAAACATAGATTTTTTGACAATGATTTTGTTTCCTATTTTCTGCATAAATTGTTCTTTTGTTACTAAATGAGAAGACCTTGGGATCAAACATTACCCGAATATGTTTCCAAATTTTTTTTTTGTTTTTGTTTTTTTTTTCTTCTATCTTTATCTTTTGATAAGTGGTCATAACCAAAGAGTGATTAGTAAGAGATAAAATATTAATGTAAAATTATGCATTAACTTTTGAAGAAAATAATGAAAAACATACACTATGTGTTAATTAGAGAACGATGTTAATACTCACATAATACTCATTGAGCAGCTCAAAGTTCTTCTAATCATGGACGTTATGACATGTGAAACATGCATATAAAATTTTAAGCGCTAAATTGATTAAAAATTTAGTTTTAGGGATTTGTGTGTTGCTAATAGCGACTGTTATCTAATTTGCAACTCCTTGAACTTCAATGGCAGATAAATGTACAAAACGATGGTGATTATGACAACATGTATCTCACTCTCACTCTTCTTAATACATGATTTTCAATGTTTTTTATGTCATCTCATCTGGTTATCTTAACATAGATCAACATACATTTCAAACAAAATGTAGATCAACGTACAAATATAGTTTTTTTCGAATTAATTCTCTTTAAATATGTATATAGATTGAGGTTTTCCTTCGGACTATAGCAGATTAATCATTACTACAGAAAACCTCTTGTGCTAAATCACATGACAGACACATGATTCTGTCACTATTCCTACTTCTACAACTACTCTAAACTTGATTTGGGAGCCACATATGTTGATGAATGATCATAGAATGGCGGTCGTTATGAGCAAAATGTTCCACACTTCTTAGTAGGTGAATCTTGTAAAATTGTTTGTGCGTGAAAACTTTTGTTGAGGTATCTACTCCCTCAATACCAAAAGGACTCGTTTGTTTGATTTTGCATGCGTTATGAAGAAAGGTTAAGTGTTTGCACGATACATGAACTTGCTGATCTTTCCATAATGTTGTAGCATTAAGATAGCACTACAACATTATGAAAAGATTTATACATTATGTGGTCATTTAACTATTCAAATCTATCATTAAATGAATAAAAAGTTGAGCACGGCAGTTTGTTTTGCGAAAGAGGTAGTACTGAATAAATATATCAGCTAGACAAGGGTTTCAACTGCATCAGTGATTGCTTCAATTTCTGACGATAATTGTGATATATATATATTTTTTTTTTTGGTAAAACAAGGAGTGACAAGAACACTAAACAACCATCCTCACAGAACCCAGACCAGCACAATCAAATTGCAACAAGTCTTGGTATTCTGGAGGAGGAGAAAACAAAAACAGCTTATCAAAATGAGCCTGACTACTCCTAGCAGCTAACATATCAGCTACTGTATTACTCTCCCTCCAAATATGATTTAAAGAACTAGCCGTTATATGCAACAATTCTCTGATTTTGCAAATCATCCCCCACAACATGTGCTGGTCTGTACCTTTCTTGATCAGCTCCACAGCAGTTAAAGAGTCACTTTCCACCATACAATTGCAGTCATTAAACTCATGAAGAGCTATAAGTCCCTCCAAAATAGCCCATAACTCTCCCTGAAGCACAGAACCCACACAAATGTGCCTTTGCAAACCCCAACACCAAGAGCCCCAGCTGTCTCTGCAAACAACACCCACTGAAGCAGCAGTACCATCCAGTTTAAAAGAACAATCAACATTAATTTTTAACACACCCTCAGGAGGAGCCATCCATTTAACTAGAACTGGACAAGGGATGATGGCTGTAGGAGAGAATGACAGATCTTGGCCAAGTCTTCTGCAATAACTGTAGATAAAACCCACCATATCCAGAGGGGTTTGAAAGTACTCATTATGAGTCTTGAGATTATGCCAAAGCCAAGCAAGACTCACTGTGGTGGTGAAAGTAAGAGGCCAATCCAGTAAAGCATTAGCACCCCAATTAGCTTTGAGATTCTGATCAACCCAATCAACCACATTTGAAGCAAAAAACTTGTCCCAATGAGAAGGATGAACCAGCTTCTTCCAAAGATCAAAAAGCCAACTACAATCTCTAAGAGCATGCAAAGTAGTCTCAGCATGAGAATGACACAGAAGACAATTATCAGAAATAATAATACCTCTCTTCTTCTTTAGAACTTGAGTGGTTAACCTATCATGTCTGATAAGCCAAAGGAGACACTTCCATCTTTGAAAACCCCTACTCCTCCAAATATTTCTCCAACCTGAATCTTTCTGCAAGATATTAGACTCTTCTATCATGCACTTATAAGCAGAGGCCACAGAGAACTTGCCTGTATCAGAACCTAACCAGAAAAACTGATCAACAGCTGCAACATCTTCAACTAAAGAAACAGTACCAAGGAGCTCCAAGATTGCAGAGGGGAGCATATGAGCAAGCCTATCAATTTGCCAGCCATTTTCTTGATCCCAGTAGTCATGAACTGTAAGCACAAGCTCTTCCTCAGAAGGTAAAGGGGCAGCCATATTTAATAACTTGAAGCCACCCAGCCACTGATCAACCCAGAAAAGAGAAGTTTTTCCATTTTTCACCTTTTTACCAATATTGCCCCTAACAGCTTTCACACTCTTAACAATGTGTTTCCACACTCTAGAGTGAGAGGTCTTCACAGCATTAATGGCTAGAGGAGAACCATACCTTTGCAACAGAGCTTTAGCACAAACTGAGTCACCACCAGAAATAATCTTCCAGCCCACTTTAGCCACCAAAGCATGATTGAATTTCTGGAGATTTTTAAAGCCAAGACCACCCCTATCTTTTGGAATAGAAACAGTTTCCCATCTAACAAGAGGAAGCCTATTATGAGTTTCAGTTCCACCCCATAAAAACTTCTTACAGACCTTGTCAATATCATCCAGAACAGATTTAGGCAGAAGAGAAGCCTGCATAACATAAGCTGGGAGAGATTGAAGAACAGTAGAGATTAAAGTGGCTCTACCAGCTAAGGACAAATTTGGAGGTTTCCACCCCATCAACTTCCTCCTAACCTTATCAATCAAAAATTGAAATTTGCTTCTATTCCATTTCTCATGAATTAAGGGGACCCCCAAATGAATCCCTAAATCAGCAGTGAGAGCTACCCCAAACTGCTCACTCAAACTTCTAGCTAAAGCTCTATGCACATTAGGAGCCACAAAGAGCTTTGACTTGTCAAAGCTAATATCTTGACCAGTCTCATTGCAGAAGTCTGCAAGCACCTCCCTCATCACATTGATCTGATTGGAGGTTGCTTCACCAAACAACAGCAGATCATCAGCAAAGAAAAGGTGAGTGACCATCACACCACCTCTACCTAATTTAATGCCCTTCCACAAACCCTGAGAAGCAGCTTCATGAATCTTCTGAGCTAAACACTCCATAATAAGCAGAAACAGATAAGGTGAAATGGGATCACCTTGTCTAAGACCTCTCTGAGGTAAAAAAGACTCTTGCTGCTCCCCATTCCAAATAACTCTATAAGAAGTAGTAGTGACAGTATCCATAATGAGAGAACACCAATTTGGAGGAAGGCCAATAGCTTGCAAAATAACTTGTAGAGTTGACCACTTGACCCTATCATAAGCTTTAGCTAGGTCAATTTTGATAGCTAAAAAGCCCTTTTTACCCTTCTTGTGCTGCATACAATGGAGCACCTCCTGAGCTAACATAATATTTTCTGAAGCAGCTCTCCCTTTTAGGAAACTAAATTGAAAGGGATGAATCAGCTTGAGGAGGAAAGGTCTAAGCCTGTGAGTCAACAACTTAGTAATAATTTTCAAAGCCACATTGCAAAGGCTAATAGGTCTTAGCTGAGAAAAGGAGGTAGGGCTTTCAACTTTAGGAATGAGAGCTATTAAAGTGTCATTGATGCCAAGGGGCAGCTTCCCTGAGGTGAGAGCCTCCTGAACCATACCACAAACAGTAAACTGAATCAAATCCCAATGGTGTTGATAAAAAATTGGAGGCAACCCATCAGAACCAGGGCTTTTGTAAGCTCCCATATCAAACACCACCCTTCTAATTTCCTCACAAGAGATAGGAGCTAGCAAACTAGCAATATCACCATTTGCAAGACACCCTCCCTTCCACAGAAAATGCTCACTCAAAGTAGAGTTGGAATCAGTGAATAGAGTCTTAAAATGAGCTGTGACTGCTTCTTTTAAAATGACAGGATCATCACACCAATCCCCTGAACTCAGTTTAATCAAAGAAATTCTATTCCTTCTTCTTCTGACCACAGTAGTAAGGTGGAAGTACCTGGTATTTTTATCACCAAGTAACAATTTGCTCAACCTAGCTTTTTGGAACCAGAACAATTCCTCCTGAAGAAGCACAGAATTCAACTGATCTTGCAAGGAAATTTCCAACTTAGCCAAGAAAACATTTTCTTTGGTTGCTAAAGACCTTTGAATACCCAGCAACCTGGCTCTCAACTTCTTCTTCTTTTCAAAAATATTTCCAAAAACCTCCACATTCCACTTTCTAGCATCCATAGTGAACTGAGAGACCATACCAGCAAAAGAAGAACAAGAAGTCCAATGCTTCCCCACTAAATCTTTAAATGTAGGATCCAAGAACCAAGCTGCCTCCATCCTAAAAGGTTTAAGATGAGGAGCTGGAGCAGGAACTCCCAAAAGATCAAGAAGAATGGGATGGTGGTCAGAATTAACTCTAACCACATGCTTGACCAAAGCTTCAGCAAAACATAATCTCCAACTGTTGTTGCAGAAAGCCCTGTCCAATCTCTGTCTGATAATACCCCCTTCTTGAGAATTTGACCAAGTAAAAGCTGGGCCAGAAAACCCCAAATCCTGTAAACCACAATGATTCAAACAATCCCATAACACAGAGCATTTCCTCTGACTAACAGGCCTACCACCCTTCTTTTCAGAATCTGTAAGTACTTGGTTGAAATCACCAAGCAACAACCAAGGAAGATTATGGAGATCCTTCACTTCCTGAAGATAAGTCCACAACTCCTCTCTTCTAACAGCCAAAGGACTAGCATAGACTGCAGTAAAAAGCCAGAGATGGCTATCTTTTACCTGAACTGTGCTAGTAATGCATTGATTAGTAACAGACAAAACTGTTAAATCCACTTCTCTGCTATCCCAGAAAAGCCAAATCCCACCAGAGAACCCCCTAGCTTCTACGAAATGACTCTTATCAAACTGAGTCCTTCTTATAATTTTAGCAGCATGACCACTATCAACCCTAGGTTCCATAATAACCAGTATACCAATCTTATAGTAAACACAAAGGTCAACCAAAGATCTTACCGTAGCTCGGTTCCCAATTCCCCTACAATTCCAGGAGAGGATCTTCATCTCACATTTGAAGAAGAACGCCGGTCAATCGGCGAAACATTCCTGTTAGGGATCAAACCCTGTTTAGTCAATAAAGACTTCGGACCTTTCCAATTAGCGGAAGTCTTGGACCCCTCATTCGATTTGCCAAATTGGAAAACCATATTCGAACTCGAATCAGCCCTCCCGTGCGCTTGATTGGAGTCAATCAATCCCAACGGAGAACGAAGATTAGGGTTTCCAGTGGAATCCCCTTTCTGATGCCCCAAATTCTTAGACGGGACTCCACCCGATTTGTCACGACCTGATCCGCCACGTGTCGTTGGCCGATTGGCCGGAACACGAGACGACCCTGCCATCTCAGCAGCTGACTGGGTCTCACACTGATCTGATCCAGTGTGGTAGGGAGTACCAAACTTAGTACCCTCACCATTCAAATTTAAAGATGCAAAGGGGTTTTTATCCTGTGCATTATGCTCAGGGACCTCACCCTTCTGCTGGCCACGTGGACGGCCACGATTCTTCTTCGCTGTCCGCTTAGCAATCATCCACGGCCCAAAACCGACTTCCTTCTCCGTCTCTGAAACCGGCACAGAGTCGGAATCCGCCATTTCCACCGGAGCTTCAGCCGTCGCTTCTGCCTCCATACCACTAGCCTGAGTATTCTCCGGCACCACCCCTTGCTTCTGAGGACAGCTTTCCTTCCGATGACCGTAAACTCCGCACTCAAAGCAGATGAGACCTAACCCCTCGTATTCTACCGGAATCATCTTCTCATTCACCCAAATGGACGGAACTAGACTACGCCGGAGATCGACCTCCACACAAATCCGTGCATACTTACCCCTAGAGGCCGCAATCGTATTCCAATCCACCTTGATAGCTGATCCAAAATTTGCTCCCACATCCATAAGCGTATCTTCTTCGAAATACTCCACCGGAAGCCCCTTCAAACGGATCCAGATGGGCGTCGTCCTCACCTCCGGCGCATATGGATCGAAGTGCGGTGTCCACCTCTGCACCGTGAGGTATTTGCCCTGAATCATCCATGGACCGTTTAACAGAACTCGTTCGTAATCCTCTTTGCAGAAAAAACGGACGCAGTAGCATCCATTTGCCAGATCTGTGAGCTCAAAGCCCAGTTGAAGCTTCCATTGCGCAGTCAATCGATCGTGGAGAAGACCGTAGTGAGGTTCTTTGCCAAGCACTCGAATGATCAACGCACGACTCCATTGACGGTGTAGCTTCCTCAAAGTAGAACCAGTGATGGTTACACAGATCCTTCCGTCAGATCTGATCTCCGATCGGACACCAGTACGATCACCTTCCTTCTCACCGGTAGGAATTGGATCCTCCTCCATGTAGATTCCCGGAGCCGATCGTTGCAGAGCTTCCCGAAACGAACGATTTCCTGTAATAGATTCATCTTCCCCAGCGTCGGTTGGTTCAGCCACGAAACGCCGTTTGAAGTTAGACTGGTTGAGAACAAAGTTCGCCGGAGATCTAACTGAATTCTCCGGCGAAAGCGTTGGAAACGAAAAGCTGTAACTGTCACTCATCTAGAGAGAGAAAAATGATCCCACATTCAAATTTAATGTAGCATTAATTTTAATTTTTAATTGTGATATATATTGATTGATATGGGATGAGCACCCATTTCTGTGACCAACAATGGAGAATGTGAGATTCATTCTTGCCTAATCTATTTGTGCTTGGGATGCGTATAGCGGCATTGTTACGGGCGCCGTGGAACTCATGGTGGTCACCTTGAAGGAAGCTATTGGACGAAAACGATTGTTACTTGCATAGTTGCATGTGATTAAGTTATTTAACTTTGCATATGTAATACGTTAGACATTTACCTTCTTATTTATTATCTTTGTTTCTTAATACATGAGCAAATATTTGATTTCATAACATGTCTTATTGACTGCTAAGATTAATCTGCCATACTAGTAAAGTTAAATGAGACAAAGGGATCGTGGAAAGAGTTAGTTTCTCTAAGATTCATGTCTGTTTGAGATTATAACTTGTTTTATGAAACGACTAACGATCGACTTAGTTTCCTTATCAGCTGTCGAAACAGAAGCTCGCCTGATATAAGAAAACCGAATACCTGTTGAGGTATCAAACTGAACTGGAGTTGATATCAATTTTATTTTTCCTATGGTTATAGTTCTTTAGGGAGAGTGGCTTCAGGCACTCCCTGGCCCTAGGGTACTACTAAACCATCAGTAAGAGCTTTCAACTTCATAGATGATAGTAGAGTACAACTGTAATCAGTGTTGAGAAGATGAATTAACATCTATTAACAACATCTTACCAATCTCAATTGAACCTTCTCAAATATAGAATCAAAGCAAGTACTAATACACTTGAGATTACTAAAACTAGGGCACTAGAGCTGAGAAACAGTATATGCAATCGGTCTTGATATAAGATCACAAAGGGTCAGATAAGACAGATAGATAGATACAGAGTGGGGGTATATACTGACCGAGATCGCCGCCGCGCTTGGCGGAGCTGCAGTCGGAGTAGTGGGAGGCGAGCTCGTCGAACTTGGCCTTGCCGGAGACGATGTCTTCGCGGAGAGACTTGAGCTGAGCAACGGCGGCGTCTCTGGTGGTGTTGGAGATGATGCGCCCTTCTGGATCCTTCCACGACGCCTTCCGGCGTGAGCCCTGGTGCTTAATCAGTAGGTGCGACGCCCTAACTTTTCCAGATTCCATTATCTTCTTCAACTTTGCACCGAGAGACCACGAAGAGAGCTGCTTATATACTCCTCCATTAGACCTCTTTAATCAGACGGTGACGGTGGGAGCATCTGTTAGGAGTTTGAAAGTATACGGTATGTAATTGCAATTTTAAAAAGAGTTGGGGGGACTAATGTAATTACCTGCTTTTTGTGGCTTGAGGCTAGGGCTGAAGGGTTATCGAGTAATCCTCTCTGTCTCTCTCTTCTTCTTCTTCCTCTCTCTCTGTCTATCAGCTGCTTCTTCTTCACAATCATCATCTTCTACCTCCGGATATTGGTCGGTGAGCATCAGAATCGTGATCGGAGAAGTTAGTGAGATTCCAGATGGCACCACCTCCTGGTCCTTACTCCGGAAAGAGCACTCTGGCTTTGGTAGGTCCTCAGATCTCCGTTTAAGACTTACGTTCCCATGAACTGTTGAATAACGCCCGATTTGATTTGATGTTCAATTGGTATTGGTTTCGATTTGGTGTTTGGTCGTAGGTGGCTCGTGTCTCGGCTTTCTCATATGGAGTCGTTTATGGAAGCATCAAGCTCAAGTATCTCAAGGTATATGACGACATTCACATTCCCATTAGTTTTGGGGTTCATTCTATTGTATGATGCTTGAGCTATCGAATTCATCATAGCTGCTGATTTCATTTTTGTTTGTTCACGAATATATATGTTGATGCATTTGTTTTTTGGTTGATGACATTGGAAATTATAGAGATGTTCTATATTTCACCAATTCACCTTCGTGATCCTACCCTGTGTTTCACCTATTTGATTATCCTACTTTGGCAGTAATTGTTGCGACTTCATTTCATTTTACTCGGAATCAATCACTACATTATGACATGTACACACTTACATCATACATGATGGTTTTAATGTTGAGAGCCCTGCATTGTGTTTGTTTGAGTTGATAGTGTAGTAGATAAGGTCCTTACTTACTCATCTGATTGCCAATTGGTGTTTACCTGGACGAGAGTTCTTAGCCTTTATGTGAGGTGACTTGTGATGAGTGACTTGCTGCTGATGCTGCCTCACCTAGAGATTTAGATGTTGAAGGATAAGTGGCAGTTAGAAATAAGATTCGCTACTGAGATTAACATTTGTTTCCATTGTTTGACAACATTGACAGCAAACATTTTACTTTGGACCAAACCGCTAATAACTTTGCATCCATGCACACCAGCAATTATTCTTGTAACTCCGCAAGGACTTGGAGAATCTTGTGTTTCGTAACGGCTAATCTAGGAGAATGGAAGTTTCAGATCTATGTGGAGAAAAGGGAGAAATTCTGTGAAGTTACAACTAGGAGTGACATTCTGTGAGAGTGCTACTACAATAGACTGGCCGTTACAACAACCATTACCTGATGGCTTAATATGCGATTGCATGTTCATAGGGATACAGTTGAGTCTAGTCTGGAATATTTGTGAGCTTGTCTAAACTGACCGTGATGGCCATTTTAAAAACTGAATTATACCGTCTTATTATTTAGTTTCACTTTAACCCTGGATTACAATTTTATGAAATGAAAGTGTCTACGTGCACGACAGTGAATTGCACTACGAGGCTGTTTGGGAGATCTGCTTTTCCCGTTTCTTGTTTTTACACAACATTTTCTAGGGTTTACGAAAACCAAGAAAAACAGTTTTTGGGAGAAACCGGCGCACCGTTACGCCAGGGTTAGTGGCAACCGGCACCTGAGTGCATAGTACAGACTACCAGGCATCCGGTTTCAGAATTTTGTGTATTGTTTTTTCCGACATATTGACACGTGTCTAGTGTCTACCTGTGAGTGGCTGGTCAATCTCTTATCTGTTCAACTCATACACCACTTTTAGTTCCCTTTGAATGAAAAAATTGACAGCTAGATTTTTTTTCAATTTTACAAAATCCGGTCCCCTGGTTCATGGACCTGGACTCTGGATGATGCAGTTCGTCTGCATTAAAAAAAATGAACCGGAGTCCAGAAAAACTTTGTTGATCCAAGCGCCCACGTTTTACTTTAAGGTAAACTGAAAACATGTATACCAAACAAGGCCTACATCTACCTTCTAAAGTATGAAATACCCAAGTTTCCTATCAGATGCTGAAACAAACAGTTTTTTTCAATTTGGAAATTGATCTACTAGTCCGCATCATTGCAATGTCACATGCTTTCATTGAGTCCATTGTCTAGAAGCCAGTGGTATTACAAGCTCATTGTTTTGCGTTTTATAGGCGTCGTGAGAAGCTATTATGTCAATTAAATAATCCAAAGCTTTGGGTCTTGGTTGTTCTTAGCCTTAACAAAGTTTGTAAATTTTCTTCAGCTATAATTAAAGAAAATTTATAGAGAAAAATCAGTGTAAACCAAAATAGAACAACTGAACCAGAGAGGGTTATGCAGTTATTTTGATTCTGGAATATTTACTCTCACAGTAGCGAGTAAATTATAGTTGTCGCTGAGTAGAGACATGCCTTTTCTGCACACGAGTAATATGAATTTGTGATTGCGTTTGTTAACTTTCTTTCATGATTTTGATGTCTAGCGTATAGGTTGGTTCTTTAGTCAGGTAAGTAGAAGTACACTTCTTTAATGTACGATTGCGCAACTGCGCGTGGTACGGTACAACTTGCCTCCTCCTTAGCAGTTCCTCTCAACCTAACTTCAGGACTGTACTTGGTTCATTTAGCCTAATGCACTGTTGTTAGTTCAAAAGTTTTGTGCATTATTTGTTTGTCAACATATATAGCTTTACCTTTTACCAGAAGGCAGTTGTTTTAGTATGTGAAGTGATATAAACACTGGTCATATAATATATTATTTTTCTTAATAGGAGAACTGTAAGAATCTTGGAAAATTTGTCATATACATGAGAGTTTTGCAAATGACATCTTATGGTGTATTTAGAGATGGAAGAAGAGTGCAATTCAGAAACACCTAATGGGATGAAGCTTTAAGGTCATAACATAAATGTGTTAGGTCGAGAACAGTGAAAGATGAAATCAAATCATAACGTTGTTTTATCCAATGTACATAGCTAATTGTGCTTTTAATGCAGCAAAAGGGGTGTGAGATCCAATATAATAAGTGTACCATGACTGGAGACCTGTGGTGTTGGAAGGATGGTGTCCAGATAGAACTCAAAACAATTGCTGCTGAGTGCTGCTGAACTTGTAGGATTGCTATGATGTAGAAGAACTTGTGCCAAATTGAATCTGATTTTTCTATAAAAAAGATTGGATTACAAAGATGGATAAAGGGTCGATAAAAATTGCTCACTGGAGACTGGGAGAGGTAATGAGGTTAGAGCATCTCCCACAGTGCACCAAATCCTATAATTGATAGTAAAATTTGGTGTTTTCGGCCTCCCACAACAAATCACCAAATTACCAAATCACCAAAAAATGGTGATTTTTTTCGTAGGCCTCCCACAGTCGTTGACCAAAAAAACACCAAATCACCAAATCCTATATTTGGTGTAGCTTTTGTGAAATGGTGAAGTGCATCTCCCACAGTACGCTCAAATCCTATCCTATATCACCAAATCCTATTTTTACCATCAAATTTGATGGCAAAAATAGGATTTGGTGTAATCTACACCAAATTTTATATTAATGTTTAAGGCATGATTTTACACTACTTTTATATAATTGGCGACATAATATCATATTTTACAAATGATCAATGTTAAAAAATTGTTTTTGACGATTAATATAATTAATCTTAGTGATAAAAAACAAAATATAAACAAAATGACGACACGAACAATGCACTAATAATAAAATCTGAAAAATGAAAATACATCATATTATTAGCATGAAAATAAAATACATAGTCAAACTAAGAAATGAAAAAAGCAGAAATGACATTCAAGAGATCATGTTTGCATGCATTATCATGCACAATATGATAGTCGAAGAGGAACGTAGCGAGTATCTCAACACCTACACTTTTGATGCTTCTCACATTCCCATAAATCTTGATTATGAAAGTTCACCATCTGTACCGCATGCTCAGGTTGCAAGGGATATCACTAATTCAACATTTATCCAATTTTTAGGTCGACATCGAGACTTGATAAATCAAGGAGCTCATAACGAACTAAGAAGAAGACTCATTGCTCACTTATGGGATAATCATTGTCAAATAGATTAGACTGGTTAATTTTAGATTTTTTGAAGTGTTATTTAATTATTTTACAATTTCGTGTAATATTGTTTTGGTAATAAAGTATTTTTTTATTTCGATAGTTATGAAATTCATGATTTGGTGATAAATTTGATGATTTGTTGTGGGAGGCTAAAAATACCATTCTCTAAATTTGATGAAATGGTGAAATGGCTATTTGATGTAAAATTTGTTGAAAACTGTGGGAGACCAAAAGTGCTATTTTTCCATAAAAAATGGTGAAATTGTGTTTTTGAGGGTTAACTGTGGGAGATCAAACCATTTTTCTCCACCAAATATAGGATTTGATGTAAAATTTGATATCAACTGTGGGAGATGCTCTTAGGCCAAAGATACTTTTTTAGTTGCAGACATGGGATTATGAAAGTAATGATGTGATAGATGACAGTCAAATACCTGGATTCTAGAAAGATTTGTAAACTTATAAGAGTAGTATAGATCATAAGTGCTAATCGACAAGAAAAGTAAATCTAAGGAATGTATTTAAGAAATGAAAGTGAAAAAAAAGTAGGTTATGATGAATGCATGTTGAAATCTAGAAGTTCAAAAGAGAAAGGGTTGTTCATGTCGCTTAATCAATTTATATATCCGAGGTCACTGACAGTGTTAGACCTTTTCACAATACTTCAGTCCTTGAAACGAGGATTCCTCCTTGCCCCTTTATCTCAATTTCGACCTGATGAGGCATGTAAGATTTATTTAAATGTGATTGGAAAGAAAGAAGCCACGTCATGAAACTTTCTGGAGGAGGATATGGTGTGTTAAAATTTTTCAAATTTACCCTACATAAGTAGCGGAAGTACTATTGACGAAAGAAGGTAACAGTGATGCTCTCAATGGGCGTTTGGGAGATTGCCAACGTCTAAGGGATTCTACAGTTATTTCATCTCTCACTTCGGTTCTTCGTATATTCAATTTGTATCAAAACCCCAGTGAGCAATCTCTTTCGAATTTTTTTTAAGTGCCACACTGCATTTTCCAAATAATTATGTCTTTAGTTGCTTAGAATGCATTAAATTGTAAAATACTAAAACAATTTTGTTCTGTTCGGGATGGGAGAAACTAATTGAAGATTGTTCTGGAAAAGATAAATTAAAGATTAAACTCCAGAAGAAATGGGCGCAGTCTGTGAAGGTGTTAAACAATACCCAAATAGAGATTCTTGAAGTAACTACTTGAAGAATGAGTATGGGGTTGGAAAAAGATGGCAAAAGAAACTGGTTGTGCTTTGTTTTAAGTGATTGGTGAATTCCATGTTAATGAAGTTAGATTAGAACTTCAACAGTGCTTACTTTGGAACTAACTGAGTATCCACTATCTAGTAATTTTCTATTCTTCATTGGACACACTCTTTGGTACTCAGCTGAAGTAGACCGACAACTTTGAAGGTAAGAACCCTAAACCAAGACCAGAAATGGAGTAACTATATAAAAGGTTCACAAATCATAGGTTAGCCACCTGTATACGGAAATGTTTTAATGGGCTTGAACAATTGGCGATGTGGGGTGCAGGTCCAGATTTACCAAACACACACTAAAGCTGGTAAGCCATCAGAAACTGCTGCTATTACTTGGAGTTCTGGTGGCCTTGGACCACCACGACACAGTGGTAGCAAGATTACTGAATACTTCGTCGTTGTACGATGGTTGTAAGGCTTTTGTTACTTATGGAGGGAACATTTGTAAAGTGAACACTCTCCTTGCAAATAAGTACTTTCTCCGTTCTCTCTCTATCTTCCACGTGTGACTTTTTCTTCTGTAACCGGGTCACTTTGACCCGGTTATTTGGATAGCAAGACGATGTAATTTTTCTGTTAAATGTTTCCTGGTGTTATAGAGTAAAGTTTATACTACAACACCTTGCAAAATTTATCAAATTCTTACTTCGTTTAACTAATCAAATCACCGAATCAAAGTGACCCGGTGAATAGTGGTAAAATGCAAACTTGGAAGATAGAGAGAGAACAAAGGAAGTTGAAGGGAATTCTCATTAATCTATCAAGTCAGAAGCTATTCCTATAACTTTTAAAAAAGTAGAATAAGACGCATAAATTTGGAGGGAGGGACCATGTTATTTCTTTATCTCAGTAGTAGGCCACAGGGTTTCAAGCATCTAATTAGGAGTAATTTAACTAGAACTCAACTGGAGGTAGACTCATTGGCTGAGCATGTGTGAAAGTTTCAGTTTCAAGATTTGGGAATTAAAGTGTACTTAAAAGAAGACAAAAGGATGGTATGTATAATCACCAGATTATTAGATAAAGTTTTTTTTTTTTTTTTTTGATGAACATTATTAGATAAAGTTTATTACCCTTGTTATCTTTATCCCATTTTTGTAAAGCTCCATTTCCACTCCTGCATGGTGCTCTGTTGACTCAGGAGGAACCCCCAGGCCCCAGGTATTGAAAAATTGGAGAATTATTCTGTTTGAGGTGGTTGGATTGCATCCAACTTAGGCCTACTGGACTTCATGGCGAGAGAGTGGTTTGATACGCATTCAAGGTAATGAAAGCCAAAAGAGAAAGACCGAGGCAAATGTAGGTAGGGTATGGACAGTAAAACATCAACCCAAATAATCCAAAATTAAAATCTGCATAGTAGAACCTAATGAGTTGTACGGGCTTAGGTTTCCGTGAGAAAAGTAAACTGGAGAATTGTAGTGAGCAATTTGTTAAGTTAGAGAAGTTCCATGGAAGCATAATCTTTTAAATACAAGTGAGGAGCACAGCATACGGCTTTCTGGATGTAGATGACGAGACGGGGGGGGGGGGGGGGGGGGGGGGGGGGGGGGTTGAATGCAAGACCTTCTCTGAACGAGGCCATTTAGTGAGTGAAAATAGGGATCTATTGGGCGAAGAAAGTTTGTAAACAGATCATGACATGAGTAGAAGTGTATTGAATGACTCAACTCGTGATACCTTTTCTCCATTCACGTGGTTGGCATAATCTGTACTTGCACATGAACGTGTATCTTATCATGCCTGTTCACTTGGCTCTAACCTCGTGGACATATCAAACAAAAAAGCTCTAACCTCAGACATAAGCTGCGAATAGAGAGCTGCTTTTATCTTGTGTCACCAGCAGCTCTGATTCGATGTTTTCTTCATTCACCTTATGAAGATGTGCTTGATTACATATTTCTGTGGAAACAGTATCTACTTTTGTTGCAAACATAGCCTGACTCCTGAGTTTACTTAACTTTCGTTCTTGTCTAGGTGTGTAGCAGATTTGACCTAGTATGTGCTCATGCATTTTTTTTGAGAAACTCATGTAGTTATATTTACTCACTATATGTATATTATCTGGAAAATACTAATGATAGTTCTGGTTTTTGTCTCAGGCAAAAGCCAAGTCCCACAAGAAGGCTGAAGCCAAGGCGAATCACTAGAAGATAGATATGTTTTCTTTTCTTTACATGCTGAATCAATAATGCCTGATGGTAGGATTTAATCATTGACAGATGTCATGTGCACCTTGACAATTTCTGACAACAATGGTCAAGTTTTTGTTCTTCTGCGGGAGGAAGTTGAGATTCTATTTCTTGTTTGATTGATAATAGATATGCTTGTTAGTTTTCTTCTATTCGCCACTGTCTTCATAGAATTTATCTGCTTATGATGAGTCCAGGGGGGTTCTACTGTTAATTGCATTCTCGACTGCCTCTCACACACAGAGCAATGAGTTTGTCGAATGCTATGTAGAAAAGCAGTAGGAGTAAGGACTTGTAATGTTGGGTCAGTGTCTTGCTTTGGTAATTGCTGGCATTTCAATAGTCGAGCTGTTGAATCTTGTTCGGCAAATTTGTTATCGAGAAGTGCCTTCCAATTTTGTTCTCCGTAGTCTTATAGCCTTCTCAGAACGTTGTCTAGAAAGAAAAATTTGGAAAAATACAAGACCCATCGACTTCTGAGCGATGGAACTGGCATAAAGTTTTATGTATGATTCCAGGTCTGACAACAACGGTCTCAAGTTTTATGTATTAGAACAAGTGTTATGGTGCGACGCATGGTCATTATGCCATTGAAGAACTATTCTGTCATATTATTATTCTTAAACCTAGAATAGAGAGAATCATATCTTGTTGCAGGAGTAAATCATTAATTCATCACCTTAATCACTAACTACTAAACCAGAAGAACACTGTGATCTACACTATTATATTCCCCAAATCTTATAGAATCAACAATTGTTTAAGCCCTAATGATGAGGGATTACAGCACCAAAATTAAAAAAAGATACCGGTAGACAAAAAATCATGGAATTGCAAAACAAAGAGATTAAGCACCAAGATTTTGTCTTCTACCATCTTTATTTCTCTGTTTGGCTGAGCATTTTGTTTAAGAGTGACATGTTATGCATTATCATTCTGTCGGCTAATACGGCTTTAGTCTCACTTTAATTAAGCCGTAACAACAGTGTATTAATCTAATTCATCTGTCGTAGACAGACGACAATATCAAATAATGTAGATCTTCCAACTCAATCATCAACAGTTAAAAGGTAGTTGCAGAAGTTGGCTCATTTGCCCCTCTAAATAATTTTTTCTTGTTTACCTAACACTCCCATGCTCTCTCTAATCATTCGTATTACAATGCCCTTGAGTGTTAATTACTACATTGTTTCCCCGCAATCTGCTCTGTATTGTTGCATTGCTATTGACTATACTAGCTTGTTCGGGATTGTGTGAGAACAACCATGGTAAAAACCGGAGTGATTTAAGGGCTAGTGCTTGTAGGTCAAAGTTTCCTTGTGAGTAACACACATATCCCTAGTTTTGAATATTTTAGTTGTAGTGGCATTTTATTATTTACACAACTATCCCAGCTGAGTCCAAACCATTACAATGTTGCCCCTCTTGCTGACTTTGAATTGAATTTCACCCCACTTGTTTCGAATTTCTAGTTCCACCGCCGGCTCGTATTTGAGTAATTATATAATACAGGTTTTAGTAATGCTTAGTTTGTCCTGGTCTTATTGTTTTTCATACGGTACCTAATAGTGACAAAATTTGTTCTAAATACCGATTTTATTACTCTTTTAAAATGAGGAGATTGGTTGGATGCCTGGTTTGATTGATCACATTGCAATGAGAAGTTAATACTGCACAAAATCATTTCGGCTAATCCAATTTTATCTAGTGGAATCTCACCTATTGATATTCATATAGAATTCAGGATTATGCTGAAGGAGCTTAATTTGTTTGGATGAGAGAAAATCGAGAGGTAGAGTAGTGGTCAGAAATCTCATAAAATCTGAGAAAAATGATAAAAAAAAAAACGGAATACCAGCTAAAATTCAGGAATTCCGATTTTTTAGCTGGAATTGCGATATTTTTTGGGAGAATTCCAGTTATATTGAGGGATTTCCGAATTGTTTTGGGGGAAATTCTGGATAATTAAGGTGAATTTTCGGATTGTAAAAAGAGAAATTGTGAATTTTTAATTTTTTTTCACAATACTCTATCGCATCCAAACACTATTGATTAAATGATATTTTAGATCAACTGCTCACTTCATTCAGCTCATCCAAGCATCCCCATTAACTACCTTATAGAGCTCATTTACAAACTAGCATTATAATTACCAAACATCTATTAACATGTTAGTGTATTATTTTACCAAATACCAATTAATTCAAATTACAGCAATTTTAGAAATTTTCTCTCTCTAACCTAGAGAGAGCATACCACGGAGCAAGGCGGTGACAACCCGATGATTGTACCCGAAAGATTCAACTGACGGAAAGGGACACGAAGTTTACAAAGATCGGTGAAGAATTGAATAGGAAGGATGATACGGGTTAACCGTATCACATCATTACTATTTAATTATTTATTTGTTTAGTAAGTATTAGTAATTAATATGATTATTATTTATTTGATTAGTTAATGGACCGGACTTTCTTGTCAACTGACGCGTAGGAGTCTAGGGTTATGTTTCGTTTTGGCAATTTCAACAAGTGTAATCTTTGTTTATTTTTTATCAGAAGAATAGAACAGAAATTTCTTCTTTTGATCAGAACTTAGTTGGTTAGAAACAACGTAGTAGGCTATAAACTACGTGGGCGTTTGTCGATTTCACAAAACGTCACTTTCGATACCTCCGCGATATCAAAGGATCTGAAGAGTTACGAAGACATTTTGATTGGTAAACTCGTGGGGGATCGACTGATTAATGGAGGCATCATGAAAGACCTGTTTCAAGAGCCTTTGATGTCCAGAGGAGGAACACCGTATTATCGATCTTGAACCAAACGTCTTTGTGTTCAAGTTCGATTTTCAATGACACTATGTAGAGGGTTCAATATGGAGCTTCATGAATTTTCGATGACCAATTTCTTCTCTTGAAGGAATGGAGAATTGGAATCACGGCTAAGGAGACAAACCTCATGTTTGGGTTCAAATTCGGGGCCTTCCCCTTTCATCTAATCAATGAGGAAGTGGGAGAACTCAATGGTTAGTCTCTGGGATATGTTTACAAAGCAGAACCTAGAGAAGAAAGGCCTGTAGAAGGCTGGTTTATCCGTGGCCGAGTACGGATGCCTAGCAATCAACCACTACCGAGGATAGGAGAACCGGATCCTGCTAAAGCACAACCAGTACCGGCTGGGCACCAACCGGATCCGGCCGGGCCATACCCGGGTCCGTTTGATTAAAAGCCGGAACCGATCGACAAACAATCGGAACAAACTAGAATTAAAATTTGGACTTTTCCTAGGTTTAGCACATGTTTCGCGCCCTAATTGGTTTGTGTGTCAAAACATCTGGATCCGGGCAGGAAAGAACTGGATACGGCCAGGGTCTACCCGAATCCGGCCAACAACCACTCCGATTCGTTTATGTGGTTGGGCAGTGAAAAATCTCTTAAAAATATCTGCATCCGGCTTTTAAAGTACATGGATCCATATAATCTCATAAATCTTCAAATCTATCCCGCTCATCCAAATAGATCAGGTTAAAAAAAATCATGTATCTATCACATAATTCAACTTTGCCAAATTAAGCCAAAATCATTTCGGCTAATTCAAGTTTTTTGAGGAACATGAATTTTTATACCAGAACTTCAACTAGGTAGCATTACATCTTTCTCTGCCCATTTAATGAGCCAGCTAGGCATTACACCTGTCCATAACTCTACTCTTTGTGATAATGATGCGTGTTTAGCTAACCGATGCGCCAGATTGTTTCTTTCCCTTCCCCAGGCCTCCATCTCGATATGGTCGAAGCTGTTGAGTAATTGCAGGAGCTCTTCAGTCGTCTGTTTGACTCCGCCTTCTTCTCTCTTTCTTCTACCTTCTCTTCCCCGGTTTAGATCTTCAATAACTTGGGTGGAATCGCCGATTAGCCGGATGTTGTGAGACCTCCATCGGAGGCTGGCTTTTACTGCTTGGAGGCATGCCTCTGTTTCCGCATGGCGAGCACTCTCGCATTCGGCTAATTCAAGTTGATCAAGTTAAATCTCACCTACTATTATTGAATTTAGGATTATGCTGAAGGATCGACTACCTTGTAGTAGCTCATTTACAAACTAGCATTATAATTTTTTTTACCAAACATCAAATTTTAACATGTGACTGTCATTTTTACCACTAAATAGTAACAGTTAATTCAAAATTACAACAATTCTTTTGCAACAATTTTGAGGGAGCAACTTTATGTTCCGGCATGAATGATTAATAGCATTTGCTTATTATCGTGATGGTCCTGAGCTACCGAGTCTACAACACCAGCCATATGGTTCTACTGCCTAAAATTAGCCCATGAATGATAGAAGTAAATGATTAAAAATACCCGGTGAGAGCTAACTGAGAATAGACCTTCAGTGTGGGGACCAAACATATAAAAAAAAGTATAATTTCGTAAACGTACAACTTGTACAAGTGTACAACTGCCTAAAACGACCAAGCACTATTACGGTACTTTTGTCACACTCCGCACAGTTAACGAGAGAGACTGAATCCCATACAAAAATAGCAGTCAAACTACATTGTTCCATGTTAGGTTTGACGCGTTTCTGCGCATCACATGGCTGAGATTAATCATCACCGGAAACCGAAAAAAACACAACCGCCTCGCAATTTCTCGAAACCCCAAGGGGTATTTCCGTCTTCTCACCACTCACCAAATCCGCTCCTCAACCGAGTTTATATAAATTTCAAAACACCACCCCCATTCCGATCCTCTCTCGCCTCTAATCTCTCTCTCTAAAAGAATCTTCCGTCACTTCCGTCACTTCCGTCACTCACTAACGGAACAATGTCGTCGGCGTCGGGAAACAGCAACAAAATCCGCCACATTGTGAGAGTCCGTCAGATGCTCCGCCGGTGGCGCAAGAACGCCGCCTCCGCCTCCAGCCGTGTCCCCACCGACGTGCCGGCCGGACACGTGGCGGTGTGCGTGGGGACGAGTTGTAAGAGATTCGTGGTGCGTGCGACGTATCTGAACCATCCGGTCTTCAGGAGCTTGCTGGTTCAGGCCGAGGAGGAGTACGGTTTCGGCAATCCAGGCCCGTTGGTTCTGCCCTGCGACGAGACCGAGTTCGAGGACATCCTCCGAGTCGTCTCCCGATCCGACTCGGGACGGTTCGTGAACATTGGGGACTTCCAGAGATGCTGCCACGTGGGCAGGCAGAGGAATCTAGACGTTTTGGGGGAATCAGGTCCGTTGCTTCACGGAATCGCTGATAAATCGGTGTTTTGAGTGAGGGGGTTAGGGTTCAGTGAGTCAACTCGGGATGTATTTACCTAATTGAGTGGTTCGAGATTTTCTTCTCCTTTTTTTTTTGGATTTTTACCCCCACCCACCAACTCAGTGAGTCAGTTTTTGGATGAGGAGATGGCATAGACGAGTCACAAAATCGACCGAGTCATCCCGAGTTGGAGGGATGGGTAGGAGTAAGTAAGAGTAGCTTTTAGTGGGATTGAATGGGCAAGTACCTTGAATTGTGTACTATGGGGACTAGTAACTGGGTACTCTACTAATTGTAGGAAATGAAAGGGGATTGATTCTTACAAAGCAGAAAATGATTCTTACAAAGCCACTAACATTATTTATGCATATAATGACCAATGAAATTGCACAAATGATGTAGTGGCTTTGTAAGAATCATTTTCTGCTTTGTAAGAATCATTACCCGAAATGAAATTATATGGAAATATACATCAAAATTTCAATCTCTTGCTTCTATTTTATTCATTCTTTGATTTAATTCATTCTTTGATAGTAAGTGTATTTGTTCCCAATTTATTACTCCAAGAGTTCTAGACTCTTTCTAGTCATTTTGTTTGAATTTTTGAGAATAACATCATATTTCAAACCCGGATTGTATGCAGGGTTTCAAACGTTCTACTTAGCACATATTTGCATAGTCACTTTGAGTTTGATTTGATAACTACCAAAAGTTATTGAATTTTACTGTAATGTTGTAGACTTAAAGGTGACTTCACATCATTATGAAAATATCGGATAATTTGATTCTAGTTTATCTACTAGGATCATTTAGACAACATGACTTCAAAATCAAACAAAATATCATGTTAAATGATTTTCCCTGATCCATGCAATAATATTAATATATCATCTTACCCAGAAATATGAATTTGAGGATTGAGCTTTGTTCTATTTCCTTTTCTCATTTAAGATATATCATCTTAGGGCTAGTTTGGTAATGCTGTGGCGGTTTAGAAAGTTGCGTGTAGAAAGTATTGTGAGAAAGCTGCTGTGAGAATTTATACAAAAAATGTTTACTAAACTCCAAATAAAATCTGCTGTGAAAAAACACTTTTCACATTCTGTGTTCGGTAATTAGTGCTTTAGACTTTTTGTTAATGTCAAAACGACAATTTCATATATGAAATAATAAATAGTACTATTACAATAAAATGTTATTAATATTTATTAATAGATTAGATAATGATGTCAAACGATAAATTATTCGCATTTGAGGAGCAACCAATCATTGGGATGCCTAGGTTGTCCCGAGTGCTCAAGGTAAATGTCTTAAATAAAGTTTTAAGAATGCTAACTAGACAAACTCAACTACACTCCGAATGATGTACACCTTAGAAAGTCCATTAGTTTGGTATTTAGGCCTTGATTGAACTGCTATGTCGGCTTCTTCTTAAATGCTATTTTCTAGGATCCAAACGGGGCGTTACATAAAATAGTAGTAATTGCATTTTGGCCCAACCTAGCTAGTCTATACTCTATAGGGCTGAGGAAATAAAAAATTGAAATAAAGTTACATTTTTCTCTTTTTTGACTATTCAGAGTCCGTTAGGATTGGTCACAGATTTTTATTCATTTATATAAATTATTTATCAGAATATAAAAAAATAATACTCTAGATGCTTAGAGATGTTCGGCGCTATGCTTGATGTACGGAAATGATACTGGTAAGCTTGACTTTAAAAGTGAAGAGGGTCACTTTCTACTCGGTACACCCCATTGAGATAAAAGAAAAGCACCTGCTTTTTTCCTTTCAAGTGAAATCGTGGGATGAAGCTCAACAACAGCAATAATGTACAAAAAGGAAAATGCCCAATCAACGCCAACGAAAAAGGAAGACACAAGAGATTAGATAAACCTACCCTTTTCATTTAACTTTTTATCACCACAAGTTTTAGTGATTCGATTGATGAATGAATCTCTGTTCATAATACAGGAATGGGAGCGTCATACCACTCTGTCCCAGCTCTTTCTTCTCAATTTAATTTTTACCATTATTCATTGGGTCACTTTGACCCGATGATTTGGATAGCAAAATGATATAATTTTTTGATAATTTTTTCATGACATTGTAGATTAAAGATTGCTCTATAACACGGTGAAAAAAATATCAAAAAATCACATCGTTTTGCTATCCAAATCATCAGGTCAAAGTGACTCAGATACGAGTCAAAAAGTCAGGATGGGAAGAAAGAGTTGGGACGGAGTGGTATTCAACAAGCGATGATACATTTTACATCAACGACATAGTAAGAATGTTATACATGTACAATACCCTCAATTTAACAGTCGCAGGTTAATGGTGTGCTCCCCTTAGGTCTCATGTTCAAATCACACGAACGCCAATTCCCTTAGGGCCACTGGGTATTCACATGACCTCCCCAGGATCCCGTTGATTAGTTGAGGTGCCCGCAAGCTGGCCCGGACACCACGGTTATAAAAGAAAAAAAAACAGTCGCAAGTTCAATCTTGCAGTAACATTTATGGAGTTCGAATTTTGAAATTACGAGGGGTACAGAGTTAGAAACAGTCTTAAGAGAAACATATGTGAAACTTGTTAGATTGCCAAATACAGTGTCCCATATAGATGCTCTTTATCAATGGTCCTTAAAACAATAGACGAGGATTTATAGGGTGAGTTTGGTAGAATGGTTTCTGGTGGAAAAACTGGTTTTTAGATTGTGGTGCAAATTTTTTGGTTTTTTTAAGAGATTCTGTTTAAACCATTGTGTTTGGTGGTAGTTTTTAAACTAGATTAAAAACGGAAGAAATGTGTTTGGTAGTAGTTTTTAAACTAGATGATGTAGATTAAATGACAAATATACCCTCCACTTATTTTTCTTTTACAGATTCAAAACGAGCAAATGCAATGTAAAAAAGTTCACGATTTCATGAGATTCAACGATTTCATGAAAGTAACAAATTGAAGAACAAATTAACACTTTTATTGACATCCAAAAAATTAATTTTTTTACTTAAATTCAACAAAAAGTTGACAATTTCAAGAAATTTCAGTCACACTTGATGTCACGTTGAGTAACGGACAACAAAAAAATAATAAACTAAGGAATTAACACCACAAAATGATTGATCCTAAATAATAAGAAGATCGCATATAAAAGATATCGTCCAAAATATGCGAGAATTGAGTTTTTTTGTAAAAAAAAATTATGGCAAAAGTATAGAAAAAAATTCGTGCAATATTTTTCATTATCTCGATGACTAAAAAGTCAAAGAGCTACCAGATTACATAAACCCATGTATAACTCTTTCAATGCAACATTGTTTAACAGATAGCAGAAATTTAATCAACTAGGAAAATAACACAACAAAAATAGTTGACCCTCAATAATAAGAAAACAACAAACATAGTTGACCATAAATAATAAGAACATCACATTAAAGCGTGAAATGAGTTTTGTGGAAAAAACTTATGAAGGAAGTATAGAAAAAATTACCAGCGGTAAAGTGTCAAATAACTACCAAAATGAGAGACAATTTCCAGTTTAATACGACTACGGTGTGAGGATAATATCGTCTTTTAGTGTCATTGAAATAAACCAAAGAAAAAACCACAAAAAGTTGGTTTTTCTCACCAAGGCAAATGTTGAAAAAAACTGGTTTAAAATCTGATTTTTAAACCAGTCAAAACAAACACTTTATACAAACCATTTGGTTTAAAAATTAAAAACAAAAAAAAACCACTTTGCCAAACTGACCCATAGTTAAGGGCGGAGCTTAGTATCTCCAGCCTCGGTTAATAACATATTTTCCTTCCAGAAAGAAAGCAATGAAAAGACAAGTAGAAAAAAGATACTACTACTTCTATTACTCTATATGGCCAAATAAGAGGCCGCAGATGGAGTAGTAGTTTTATTCAAGTTGTAAACAACTAGTGCATGTTGTGCAGATCTATTGAGAATTGCTTCTTCTATGATCTATGTGTACGAGTTGTTTACAGCTTGCTTGGGTGATAGTAACAAATAACAAAAATAATTTGGAATGGAGGGTCCATAAGTATATATATTTAAGAAAATGCATGCACTACGATTAGTATCTAGTCAAACATCACCTAAGTTGATCATATACCTAGTTAGCTTTGCGTGTACCTTTAATTAAGGAAATCAATCTCCTACAGAATACATCCATGTTTCAAGTAGTACATTCATGCATAAAATTCTTAAGGTCTATTCATCAATCCATATATCTCACACGGATGGCTACTATTCGACCCGTATACGTATGAGATATACCCGTTTATTGGATTGTACGTATAACTTTTCAGTCAGTTATATTGAGAGCTTCAACAATTTCATGACTGAAAACAACTACCCCTAACCGTATAATAAAGAGATTGAAATCAGTATCCTTCAGGTAATTGGAAATTAGATGCGTACTAACACACACCAATCACCATTGACATCTCATCCTCCGTACGTGCCTTTAATCTAGGTATACATATATAGGTAGACATATATAACTATAGTCAATCAAACCCTAGTTTACCCAATCCGCTGATAAAACACCCCCATTTTAGATCTACGAGGTAGAACAAGGTCGTCTATTCCGATACTATATATAAATATGCACATGCACGTACAAAAATATATAAGTAGTCACATTCATCATTTGCGGCGCAATGAACCTAAAACTTGTGAAAAATTCAACCCGCACTCTAAAATTTTGCTCAACGAGCCTACAGCTTGACCCAGCGAATACATCTTAAAAGCCCGTTCATGTAAAAATAAAAAATATGTAAGCTCAATTTTTATTTAGCACTAACGTCTGTTCATGCAGTGGGGGACTGATGTGTGATTAATACATAAGTACTCGTGGGGGAGTGAGCCAACTACTACTTCCTCCGTTCCCCCTTCTCATTCCTACTCCAAATCCGCACTTAGAGTAAGGGAGGGATGTAAAACACATTTCTACCATCACTTGTGGCCGTTATTACAAAAAGTAATACACCTTAAAAGGTGATGATGACTGCAGCTAAAGTGGTAGCTCAAGTGGTAGAACGTTGGAAGCCCCTGCATAAGATTCCGGATTCAAATTACTTATATAAAAATATGAAGGAGAAGAGACAATGGACGAAATAGTACATAAGTAGTACAGAGAGACTCGTACCATCCTTAACAAGGACAAGTAACTTTATATACTTATCTAAATGGTCCCCTACTCTAATATAATCTCGTGACAAGGGGCCGCCCTTCTGTTTAATTGAATACTTCCCATAAACCCCCAACCCTAATACAAAGTGCTATTTTTGACCAAGCCCAACAAAAGTTTGGCCAAGATTTGTTTAGCCCACTAAAGGGACTGGGAAGATTTTTATTGTACACATTATTATCTACGCGCAAGATTGGAGTGTTCCATTTGTGTAACCAAAAGGTATGTTAAGGTACTTTTTGCATTTAGCAGTAGTATTAATTAAAAACCAATGCACGATAATGTCAATCTCATCACGCATGTCGCTACCTAGCTAGCCAGCTAGTCGAATTACTCACACTCGCTTTTCAGTTTTTCATTTTATCGGATACTAGTACTACAAGTAGATATGAATCTTGATATTGATAGAGCAAAAATCGACATACACTACAAAGAATTACTAGTATAACTCACTCAGCAACTTTATCTTTGTCATTAGCCTGTCATCATCATTGGTATTGCACTAGCAACTTTCCCCAACTTTTAGTCTCAAAAAAAATTCTCAAACTTTCAGATGTTGCAAATTTCTATCGAACGAGAGAGAGTTATGTGACAATCTTTTACTAATGCTGCATTGACCTACAATGGACACCGCAACAATCTTTTACTAATGTTGCGGTGTCCATCGTAGGTCACCTTATGTAATGTAAACTTGATGACCTTGAAGTTTGCTGGTTCAGATGTTGCGGTATCCATCATAGATCACTTTATGTAATGTAAACTTGATGACCTTGAAGTTTGTTGGTTCAGATCAGCGCCGGAGTCAGAAAATCGAACCAATCGGAACAAAATTAGGATGTAACAAGAATTTTAAATTTCAGTGTCGGCATTTATTTATTCTTAAAGGGTCTTAGTATTAAATAGCTATATCACCTCCGCCCCTGGTGAGATGTTGCAAAAAGACATATCCATTTCTCAGTATTCTTAGAGCTACTAGCGAGGTGCTCTCTCGAGCTCTACAAATATGATATTAGAGAGACTTTTAAATACATTTGTGGTTGTGCTGCATCTGAATACAATTACCTTAGGAAGAGAAGAGAGAAATTTGAATACGACAGACAAACTGCAGGAGCAACAAGAACCGTCCGTTCACCCCACAACTTGAAGAAGACTATCAATATAGAGATCCGTACATGCATGTGCTCCGTACACTCAGTGACAAAAAAGCATTGCTAATTTTATGTAAAATCACAGCAAACAACACATCAGACAGAAAAAGTTGGATTTATCAAGAAATGGCAAATCTGTTACATTTGATTTTGTTCTGTGTTCCCATAAAAAAAGGAAAAATATATTGCATATGGAATATTTTTTGCAGCTAGGCGTGGGATCTGTCTTATACTAATTACTTGTTTATAACAAATTTCAGTCATTCAAATTACATGTTTACTTAACTAACTAATGCATGTTGTTGGGTTTATAATCTAGTTCACTGTAGGACCTCGTTTGGGTAAGGTATAAGAAATGAGAGATAACGATATGTTAATTAACCCCGCCTTGAGTAAGGTATAAGAGAAGTGTGATACTATGTGACATTTCCAAAAAAGTAAAAAATAAAATTTCATATGCTGCTTTATCGCTCAAGAACTTCATATCTATACTTTATTATAAAATGAACATTTAGTATATTTTCCTTAATGCACAAATCACTAATTATTGTAGTTGAATGGGTTTCGCCTTTTATTATTTATTTTTTTGCAATTAGTACAAGGTCTAAAATGGTTAAACATGGTTTTAGATGTTATCATCAGTTTAATTTTTTGAAGTTGTACAATATAGTAGAAAAAGTTATCACCAAAACATGCCCATATTTAGCTGACTCATGCAGACATGTAAAACAAACAGACAAGATAACAAGATCAAGTAAAGGACTAGTACGACAAGAGAGCTAGAGATTCCTATGATAATACTTACTCTGTTTATTCTCTTTTTTCCAGTTTTGATATTCATCAGGTTGCTTCGAGCAGATGATTTGATTAGTAATAGTACAATGTAATTTTTAGGTAAATTTTAATGGTGTTGTACAGTAAATTTTATTGTACAACACCACGAAAAATTACCGAAAAATTGTTTCGTTTTGCTATCCAAATTATCGGGTCAAAGTGACATGTCTACGGATGAAAAAATCAAAAATGGAAGAAAGAGAAGAAACAGACCAAGTACCTCTCTACATCTCTGTTTTTCTTTTTTCCCAATTATTTTTTTTAATTTATATTTGAGTCACTTTGACTGGGTGATTTGAATCACAAACCGATGCGATTTTTTGATAATTTTTTCATCGTGTTATAGAGCAATTTTTACTCTACAACAACATGAAAAAATTATCAAAAAGGTAGATCATTTTACTATCCCAATTGAGCAAAAGAGAAGAAATAGAGTGGTAGTAAAAATATTCCAACTGACAGAAAGCTAAAGAAACAATAAACAAACTGGTTGTAGAAGGGAGAAAACAGTAATAGCGAAAATGATTAAATTATTTAATTTAACCACCAAAATAATTCGTTCAATTCATTGATACTGCTGCTCTCACAGGAGGGAGGGGTGTTAGATTGATTCAACACCTCCTTTTATCTCCCTGTGAGGAAAACTACTAAATAAGCTTCCTTAAACAAGCTTAATTTACATAGATCTGCATCATCATCATCTACGCGTAACCCAACCCAACCCAACCCAACCCAGCCCACAATCATAATATTATATGGGATCTAGTTAGAAAAAAAAGCCCTAAAACTCGAAAGAACGAAAAAAGTGAAAAATCCAAAAAGGATGTAAAAGTCAGAAAATGAAACTAGAGAGGGAGAAAAAAGATGTTAAAAAAAGTGAAGCAGAGTGGCTACTTTCAACTTGGTCCATCTTGATCTCACTGAATGCTCTTGATTCATCATCATCTTCGGTACTTGTTCTTATTATCATCTGAGGAAGAGGAGGGAGGTGGTCAATGATCGGAAAACAACTTCTTCGCAAGGGATGGTGAGGCCCATGTCGTGATCGAACCCAAACTCTTCCTCAGCTCTTCGGAGAAGGCATTGGAACTCGGGATGACTCAAGACCGAGATAGGTACGATGTACCTGCTCCTGTTTTCTCCCACGTACACTGCAAAGTGCCCTTTTGGTACGTCCAACGGGAGGTTGTGGTTGTTGTGGTGGTGGTGGTTGTCATGGTGGTGGTGGTGGTGGCTCTTGCCTAAGCTAGAGCATCTTTTGAGGATGTGCTTGAGAACTGTGGCTTGGCTGCCTAGCTTGTTTGCCTTTCTGATGATGGCCATTTTCTCTCTTCTTCTTTGTTGGAGAAGTTGAGAGAGTGGTTGTTGAGAGGATAGTGGAGAGAGTGGGTGGTGAGGGTAAGTAATAGAAGATGGGAATGATAGGGAGGAGGCTGGTTATTTAACAAGCAAAGTCGAGCGTAGGGGAGTGAGAGAGGGAGATTGGGGCAGGGGATCATGTGGGGTTTGGGGTACAAAAAGGACAGCCCACAGAGTAGAGTGTAGGGAGGGGGCACATGTTCAAGGACAACAAGGACATGAGCTACCCCTTTCGGTTACCCCCTCTCCCTGTTTGGCAGTTGAAATGGCAATACAGATCCACTTCGGGTCAGTTTGGCAAAGTGGTTTTTTTTGGTTTCTGGTTTTTAAACCAAATGGTTTGTTTAAAGTGTTTGTTTTGACTGGTTTAAAAACCAGATTTTAAACCAGTTTTTTTCAACATTTGCCTTGGTGAGAAAAACCAACTTTTTGTGGTTTTTTCTTTGGTTTATTTCTATGACACTCAAAGACGATATTATCCTCACACCGTAGTCGTATTAAACTGGAAATTGTCTCTCATTTTGGTAGTTCTTTGACACTTTACCGCTGCTAATTTTTTCTATGCTTCCTTCATAAGTTTTTTCCACAAAACTCATTTCACGCTTTAATGTGATGTTCTTATCATTTAGGGTCAACTATGTTTGTTGTGTTCTTATTATCTAGGGTCAACTATTTTTGTTGTGTTATTTTCCTAGTTGATTAAATTTCTGCTATCTGTTAAACAATGTTGCATTGAAAGAGTTATACATGGGTTTATGTAATCTGGTAGCTCTTTGACTTTTTAGTCATCGAGATAATGAAAAATATTGCACGAATTTTTTTCCATACTTTTGCCATAATTTGTTTTTACAAAAAAACTCAATTCTCGCATATTTCGGACGATATCTTTTATATGCGATCTTCTTATTATTTATGATCAATCATTTTGTGGTGTTATTTCCTTAGTTTATTATTTTTTTGTTGTCCGTTACTCAACGTCGCATCAAGTGTGACTGAAATTTCTTGAAATTGTCAACTTTTTGTTGAATTTAAGTACAAAATTTGTTTTTTTGGATGTCATAAAAGTGTTAATTTGTTCTTCAATTTGTTACTTTCATGAAATCGTTAAATCTCATTAAATCGTGAACTTTTTTACATTGCATTGGTCGTTTTGAATCTGTAAAAGAAAAATAAGTGGAGGGTATATTTGTCATTTAATCTACATCATCTAGTTTAAAAACCACTACCAAACACATTTTTCCAGTTTTTAATCTAGTTTAAAAACTACCACCAAACACACTGGTTTAAGCAGAATCTCTAACAAAAACCAAAAAATTTCCACCACAATCTAAAAACCAGTTTTTCCACCAGAAACCATTGTACCAAACTCACCCTTCTTCTCCCTAGGTCACCAAGTTTTTTATTAGCTAAGTACTACCTCCGTTTTGTCTGTTTCGTCTGCGTTTGACTTTTTAACCCGTAACTGAGTCACTTTGATTTGGTGATTTGGGTACCAAAACGATGTAATCTTTTAACAATTTTTTTCTGTGGTATTTTAGAATAAACTTTCCTCTATAACACCATGCAAAAAATTACCAAATTCTTGTATCGTTTTGCTAATCAAATCACCGGATGAAAGTAACCCAGTGAATAGTGACAAAAAGTGAAGTAGGCTGAAACAGGCGAAACAGAGGTAGTATACATTAGACTGTTTCTTTTGCTTCTTCCAGTTTTAACTTCTATCTGGATCATTTTACCCTGATAATTTGAATAGTAAAATAATATAACAATTTGACAATCTTTTACCATGTTCTTGCATCGTTTCTCTATTTAAATTACTGGATCAAAGTTACATGGTTACACAAACAGAAAGAAGGAAAAGAAACGGATGAAGTATGCTAGTGAATGTACCCGTGACTTTTAAGTCATTTTTTTTCTTCAAATCATCACATTTATGATATGTTGATTTCATATCTGCTAAAGAAAGTGATGCCCTAACTATAAATTTCTCTTAAGGCTTAGCAACATTACACAATGGACTGTAAAACACATGGTGGTGGTTCAGAGCTAATATAGTTATATATCTATATATTTTTTATGAAGAGTTATATTATATATCTATATATTTTGTGGTATGATGTTGCAAAAACAGTATCTTGGCACAACTTTATGACCATTTGGATAGTTCATTTAGGAACTCACAATGTATTTCTCGCATCCTTACACTAGGTAGGTTGCGCAGATCTCACTCGTCAAAAACTACTAATGACAGAATGATCAAATGAGATGTTTAAAAGGCTTGGTCAACATTGAATTGTAAAGTTTACCGGAATGGACATGAGGAATGAACTTGTGTAGTATGTGTATTATATGTACCACACGTTTGACAAGGGCATACCCTTATGGCAAAATACAAATTTATAGAGGAGACTGTTGGACGAACACCGTTTGCGCGCTCCGCCAGCCGTCTCGGCTCGATCACGAGTCAGGCCGTGGCGTGAGTTGTACTGTTAATTGGGCTTTATCCTGTTTGGGCCAAATACTGACTTTCACCGTCATCTCCTCTCATTATAAACGGCAATCTCCTTCTTCACTTTCGGTACAATTGAAAGCTTTCGTTTATCTCTTCTTAACCAACAAAACTCTCTCATTAGTTCCTAACTCTCCGGGTTTGGTGGTTACGTGCTTTCAATCACCACACCGGAAGACCTTTATAGTGGGAAACAAACTACGTTAAAAATTAATAAAAACACCGGCCGACAGTATGGGGCATCAATTTTGAGGAACTCGTACAATCTTTACGAGACTGTTTTCAACCTTACATTTGCATTTGGGAAGCTTTTGATTTTTCTGCATAAGTTCGCTTTTCTGTTATACTTATCTTTAATGTATCCGTTTTAAGGAACTCGTACCAATAACCTTCAAACAAAAGTCACGAGTTTAGACACATGCCTATTAGTCTATTACATCAAACACAAACAAAAACATGAATACAACATAGCAATTAGAACCAGGTGAGTTCTTTTGTTCTTGTTACAAGGTAACACATCATTATTTAACCTACTGTTAAGCATATACTCAAACTCGATACCTCAACGAACTGACTCAAAACCATAACAAGTGGCCTATACGGCTAGTTCAGATGAGGCTTTTTAAAAAGTCACGGACTGTATAAACAACTGCCACTAGAAGTACTAACTATAAAAACCACCACCGTACCGTACCCAGTACCCACCACACCATGCCTGTTGTGGAGTTTAGCCTTTTTTGTCATTGTATTCTTCGTTGCATGTGAAAGTCAGTTTGAAAAATACACTTTCTAGGACTAGTGCTCGGTCTCAGTGTAGTGTGCCATATCTCTTCTACTTTCACAGTGAATTTTTTTGCAGCAGAAACCCCCCATGTGCTCTCTCTCTCTCTCCATCTTTCGTTCTTTACCCACGGGCCAGGCTTTATTATAAGTAACTTTCTTCAAGGTTTGACTGAATGACTGGCTAGTTTTTAACTTGGGTCCCTTTTAACTTCACCCTCCATATCCCTCAAATGACCACCCTTAACCCCACAGATTTACCAGTCCAGTCATCCTACCTACCTAGGTAGCAAATTCCACCAATGATGTAGCATGTCTATAGATGATAGCGAGAAGGCAACATCAACTACTAGTGGAGCTTGTAACACCATCTTCAAGAGCACAAAACACATATTTAGACAATTTTTTTGACTCATTAAATTTTTCCTTGGCACTTTTCTTTAGACTTACCTGTTTGTCGTACATCGAACTTGAACCCAAAACTTCATGCAGGGTTTTTTAACGCTCTACCACTTGAGCCAGCATCCATTTGCACAACACTTTTTAATTGCTGCTCCAACAATATACCTAAATAAATACAATAATTATTATCTAATTAGTAGTTTTCATCGTTGAACATATAAGAGTTCAGGAACATTGGTGATTTTTGCCCCTCCATGAATAGTGGTTTTGTCCAATAACGTATAATGTCATTTGGACCAATTGTTGTAGCTGAATTTTGAGAAAAATTAGATAAATGTATCAATGATTGTTTTAGGCCCGTTGTTGGAGATGTGATAAGTCTCGCGTAGCTTCTTAAGCTCGATATTTTTATTACTACCAGAGTTCATGATGATTATTATTACTTAACTCAACCCTCCTCTTAGGTAGTGAGATGAGTGGGTCATACAAAGGTTATCACCTCTACGTACCCTCTCCTCATATGCCTAAAAATATAGGAATAGTACGTAATAATAAATTATACTGATCTCTATAACAATAATAATAACAATAATAATAATAATACCTCAAAAAATAAAAATAAATAAATAATAATGGATGCCAATGCATAAAGCAAGATGTCTACACAAAGTGGTCCTCCTCCTCTTGATGGTGGTATCGCTGGGTGCAGTGACCACCAACATGAATTCTCTCTGTCGCCGTACCCACCCCCACGATACTGATAATAATCCGAGAGATGATCAGAGATCAAGGTGTGTTGTTACTCCCTCAAATTTGATCATCATCAATGCACAAATAGACCACTCCTTCAAGGAAAGTTAAAATATTATCATCAATCCTCTCCTCCTCCATGTTCTACGGCTCCGAAATCACAAATATGCCAAAAGAAAAAAAAAAGATAATTTGACAAGCACTACCCCAACACTACCATACAAATACGAATGGCATTTCTGTCTGTCTTCTCTTTTTTGTTTCATTCCCATCACAAGAACAAGAAGATAAATGTCCTTTCGAGTACATATGGGGGTCTCTCTGTCTCACCACCTCCCCCTCAATCCCAACCCAACCCAACCTAACCTTTTCTTTACTCATCTTCTACTAGAGTAAATTAACAAAACTACTACTTCCATTTCCATCATGATTTTAGACGATGAGTTGGCCATATAAACTTTACAAGAGTCTACTATTCTTTTCATAGTGTTGTAAAACTACCAAAAGTCTTTGAAGAGAAAGTATGACACAAAGAAAAGAAGAAGACGACGGAGTTACTATACTGGAGCAAGTTATGTTTATCATCGGTTGTGCCTGAACCTTCTAGCCTTTTACTACTAGATATACCGAGTTTCGCAACATTACCCCAACTACTACTCCTATGTATAACTTGTTACTACAACTACCTAGTTAGGGAGGTAGTTCCTAACCACCGCACCGTAGATTATTGCTAAAGATTCAGCTCCAGAGTAGGCGGAGCTATCCCTCAAAACAGATGTGTACGTATTAAACTAGTGGATGAATGAATATGGACTAGCAGGTGCGATATCATCTTGGGCCACAAAGTGACAACCAACATGGTGGTGTAACATGCTATTTGTAACAGACCATTATCTTCTACCAATATTTTTGTTTCCCACGTTTCCATGGTTTTCTTGTTTGTTTGCTAGCAACTCAACCATAATAAACTCAAAACCCGTCTCTAATTTAACATACACACCCCAATTGCTAGTGAGAGAGAATACAAAATATAGGAACAACGAATATGCATGGGAGAGCTGTAAAACAATCTAGTTTCGCCAATGAAGAAAATATTACATTTTTTCTTTTCCATCACCTATCTCCAGACACCCATAAACAATTGTCACCTAGCAATTTCCGTTTGTAAGTTACAAACACGCTGTTTTAACCTTAAAGTATGAATTATAGGGACAAAATAGCAATTACCTAAGACTTAGTTTCTAGTATGTATATACAAATGTAGTACTACCTCTGTTTGTTCTCTATCACACCGGTTTGACTTTTTGACTTGTATCTGGAACACTTTGATCGGGTGATTTGGATATTAAAATGATGCGATTTTTTGATAATTATTTCACCGTGTTATAGAACAATTTTTACTTTACAACACCATGAAAAAATTATCAATAAGTTGCATCGTTTTGCTACACAAATCACCGGGTCAAAGTGATCCAGTAAATAGTGACAAAAGTCAAACCGGTGTGATAGAGAAGAAACGTAGATAGTAGTAGTACTACTTATTGTCCTTATTGCTTCTGATCTAACACTTACTACTATTGAGATCATCAACCTGCCTATAATATTGGACCAAGTGGATAATAATAATGAAATCGAACCTTATGATGTTCCTCCAGTCTAGTCATGTAACCCTTATGTAGTTACGACATGACATGATCACCTGTATAACAAATCTCTAAGACACGTCTTAGTTCTTACCCAAAAGAAACATAAGAAAAAAAGTTTAGTAATCGCCGTATATTAGGGGAAACTAGCCATGTTGTGAGAATGAGAAGTGTTGAGAAACTCCAATTATTCATTTGGACAGAAATATGACAAGCAAAAAAAAAGGTGTGTGGGACTAGGAGGAGAGCCCACAGCATAGCTGCTGCTGGTTCTGATTTGATGAATTGTCAAGACAGAGTGCTGGAGAGGTCTCAATTTTGCAAAGGTGAGCTGCAAAATCAACAAAAGGAGATTTTATTTCTCTCCCTCTCTCTGATGGTGACCTTGCTTTTTGAGTGTTAAGCACATGAAGCCCATGTTACTCTTGCCTCCCCTCCCCCGATACCCTCCCTCCTCTAGAGAACAACCAAACAGCAACATCAACAGCAACATTGTAACTAGTAGTAACTGTATGAGATCAATTCCAACTACTTATGTTGTTGTACTAGAAGTACTATTGTCCCAAGAGTCATTACAACAACTCAACTACTCTTAAAACCACCCCAAGAAGAGGAATCTTTCATCAATGCTTCTTCACTTTCCCCTATCAATTTTCTGCTAGTATTATGCTACAACGAATGAGGAAACATATGCAAATTGTTTCCCCACTCAACTCAACAAGTATAAATAAAGTTTTCCCATTTCTTTCTCCTTCATCCCAACTACTGTATGTATTTCAGTTAGACTACCCATTAAATGTGATTTTTAAGGAATTCGAGTCTTAGAAATTCCCTTCTCATCCGGGGATAAGTTAAACCTCGCTCCATTGTCGGTGGCGACATAAAGAAAGAAAATGCGCTAATTCAGGTTACAGATTGTATGGTGTTTTAATGTAACTCCGACTTAGATCAAGGTGAGACTATGGAGGGAAAGAACCTAAACAGAGGAACAACGCAAGGGAGCCGTTAATTTGGATTGAATGATTAAAGAAACGACACAGAAATAAAGAGAGATAATCTTCTCTCTGGAGACTACTTCTTGCAATCCCCATGAACGCAGTGACAAGTTTAGCGAAAGACGACGATTTTTGTATCACTACCATTTTGGTAATCCAAGTAACCCGATCAATCATAAGTTCATAACAACGTATGAAAGAAGAGAACTCGTACTACAGAAAACTCTTTTTTATTTCATTTCTTGCCTGTAAGTTACGTGCGGTTATTTGATTTCCCTATCCGTCTTCAGAATCCTGAATGAGCTGTTTTAGAGGAAAATCCAAGGGAAGGAAGTTTCCTCCTTTCCCACACCAGATCTACTAAAGCAAGAAACACAATTATTATTATTAATAGAGAGAGCTTTGTGCTGTTCAGTCACAGGTGCTTATAGACATTAGACAGGGTGATCAGATATATGCTATAAGATCTTCCTATCATGGTAAATCAGGAAAACAAAAAACATACACACATCAGAGAATCACATGAAATTTTAATGACGGTGACATGTCCCAGGATGCTGGTATCAAAATTATATACTAGACCCAGTACTAACTACTGGGTAGTAGGATAAATGAAAGCATCCTGAACACAAGATTGGCTAGACAGATAAAAAACATGATGCACAAAAAACGCTGAATTGATTCATCAAGAACAGGACCCACTTTGAAAAAACATTAACAAAATTAGTCCAAAGATTTACTACTACTACAACAACTAATATAATTTGGAATTCTAGGATAGGAATTCTTACCTGGTACGCTGCAAAATAGAGACATGCCAGGCCAGCTTAGAGAGAGCACATGGAGGACACAACTAACACCAAACCTAGGCCCCAGTCCTCTTATCACCTCCTGGATCATCAGAAGACAAGACAATGGTGAAATTTTTACAATCAGCAGCATTTCATATTTTTACGCAAACAAACAAATGTACAAATGTATCAGATGAATACCATACATACATTCATATATATCGTGCAATCACTTATAACGCTATATGCCTAAATGTTGGGGAATTACTCGTCGAATTCCCGCCGCAACGGAAGCAAAAACAATGCCGCACGATCACACACTCAACACACACAATTTAGGAGAAGAAAAACGATAACACAAGAATTTAACGTGGTTCGGCAAAACCGCCTACATCCACGGGAGGAGGAGAATTTTCATTATATCAATGAGGGAATACATCGTAGGGGAGAGACAGCTAAATCCGCGGACCACGTCGACGCGGTACTCTCATCCTCATAGACTACATCTATGAAACCCTAACCTCACACATCCACTCAAAGATATGTCTCACCAATCTCTCTCAACTCGACTCAATTAGAAACAATAGCTAGCACCTCTATTTATACTAATATAGAGGAGGTGGAAAAGCCCACCAAGCCCTAGCCATCACCTTCTCAGAGATCACCTCCTCAGAGATCACCTCCTCAGAGGACAAATCAGACGCATCGGGTACACCGATTCGTCTTGCGGAATTCGAGACAAACCCAACACTAAAGCCTTAACCCTCAATAGAACACATACAGTAGCAAGAGAATGCCATATTCATCCATCACCGATCAACCAAACGCTGCTTTGACAGTTCACTAACTCATTAATGTGCCGTCTTAAGAGAACTAAATCACGAAAGAACTCCAACTCACACCTGCTGTAATAGAAAGATTTGGTAGCTTGATCAAACATGTCAACTAAGCAGTACACCGACACAATTGCGAGTGTGAATCTAACAAGAAAAGAGCAAGGGTGACAAAGCATTAGCTGGCGGTACCAAAAACACAATTTAGCTTACTTTCTTAGCAACCATTCCGAGGATACAAGGCTCAAAACGCAAACTAGTAATAAATTACCTTATATTGCATAACTTTCCTCGTCTATCACAAATGGAAATATTAAGCAGCTATTCTAATTAACCTAATATTGCATAATCTTCCTTGTTTGTTACAAACCGAATATTAAGCAACTATTCTAACTAGAGTTACAACAGCTAAGGTTACATAATCCAGTACAACCATACTGTTACAGGGTTTTAACACATACTACAAACGACACTGCCATGAAAAGGCAAGAAGGAGGAACTATTATTGTACATTCACATTTCGGAAGACGCTTTCAGCTGTGGATTCTGACCTTCCATTACACTCAACTGCCTTCTCAGTCTGGCAACGTGCGCTTGCACCTATCACGATTGAAAGAAAGACGAAAAATGAACATCACAAGTACATAATTAGAGTGCAAGTTCACATAACGAGTTCATAAAAGCGAAGAAATTTATAAATGCAGTGTAACCAGAAACATGCTTACGCGAGGCTAGAAACACTTCAAATATAACTAATAAACATGTTCAGTAGAGAAATTATTGATAAGTATAACTGTCTAAGAGCCTGTTTGGTACCAGCTGAAAATCTCAATAATCAGCTGAAAATAATCTGAAAAGAAAATCCAACTTAACTGATAGTCACAATCTGTTTGGTATGAGCTGAAATTATAGATCACTAACTTGATCCATTTGACAAAATTTCAAGAGCTCTAAAGTCAAGCAATTGAATACACATGTTTATAACTGAATTGTGATTATGCTAATGTTAAAAAAATATCAGAATTCAAGTATTATCGCTAAAAAAGAATATCAGAATTATTATTTTAGAGATTTTAAGCTGCATAATCCCCAATTTTGGAGATTCTGCAATTGCACAGAGATTATTTTAATCTGCAGGCATAACAAACAAGATTGTTGAAAAGAGTCCGATTTAATCCAAAGCGATACCAAACATGCACTAAGTGAAGAGTTAAGACTACAATATCCTGACGATTAAAAAAAGAAAGAAGAGTTAGTGAAATAGCGTGGCATAAAAATAATTATGGCTTGCCTACAGCTTCATGGGGTTCTTTCTGTATGTAATCATAAATTTATGTCTCTCCTGGTAATGTTAATTAGCTTTCAGGTGGTCTTCAAAACATATATTGTCGAGATGGAGGGCAGCTCCGAAAATAGAAGCTGTTCACCAATTTGGTAGTGTGGCACAAATATAAGAATAGTAGCAATCAGAGGAGTAGGAATTGATAGAGAAAAACATGTGACGTTCTGAACTCTAAACCTTAATCATGAATCTAGATGGTTACCGAGTTCATCAATACCTGTTTACAGGTCAATGCTATAATCATGCTCTATCAGTACCTATTTCCAATCAAAATTTGAAGGGGCCAATCAGATTGGAGCTTTATGAGAATACCCAAAGATTTGGATAAAGCTGATGTGTATCAATTTACATAAAATGATAACGAAGGTCACAGAGAATGTGAGAAAATTGGGCAGTTGTAATAGTTTAGAAATTCATAGAAAATAAATCCTCATCCGTAATAACAGGTTCAAGAATGCCAACGTATATACCTGTAAGCTCGGACTCTGTTTATTTCAACAAACTTGTAAACAAACAGTAATCAGATATTTTTTACAGGCATAGGCATACGTTCAACAGCTTATAAAAATGTGCAAAAAGTGAGAACAAGGCAACGATTGAGTTAAATTCTTCTGAATGGCGTCATTGCATATCCGATCTTTCCTAGTTATACCACTCATCGACCTGTTAGAATCCATAGGGTTCCACCTCAAAACCAATTGGCAATAAGGGGAGTAGCCCAGGACACTTTTTAATCATATTTCTTCTTCTTGAATTTCCGATGTGGGACTTCTCAACACGTCCCCTCACGTGTGGCATCTTTTGGCACACGTGGATCTTCTTCTTCTTTTTTTTTTCTCTGGCCGACAGTGGAGGGAACGACGCGGTCGATCCTCTTGGACGGCAGCTGTTGAGACAGAATCGTTGATCCGCTCACCTCAAAACCAATTGGCAATGAGGGGAGTAGCCCAGGACACTAATTAATTATAGAACAATTGACACTTAACTACCTTGCAGTTTGACAATACTGACATTTTGGTGCACATAGTTTCAAAATTGACACTTAACTATCATGCAGTTAGACATTACTGAAACTTTGGTACAAGTAGTTCCAAAGTTGACACTTAAGTGCATGCAGTATGCAAATTACTGACATCCCGCTCCAATTTCGATGACGACTGTCACTTTGAAAATCAAATGACATAATGAATCCGTCATCGAAATTGGAGCGGCTTGTCGATAATTTGCATACTGCGTGTACTTAAGTGGCAATTTTGAAACTGGGTGCACAAAAGTGTCAGTAATGTCTAACTGCATGATGGTTAAGTGTCAATTTTAAACCTGCGTACACCAAAATGTCAGTAATGTCAAACTGCATGGTAGTTAAGTGTCAGTTGTTCTTAATTATATTTCTTCTTGAATTTTCGATGTGGGACTTCTCAACACTACCTTCGAGTTCTTATTTTCGCTACAAAGCTGTAATGGTTAATCTTCATCCTACTCGCAAATGCAAATACATTCATTGATCGCAAGAATACAAAAGACATTTAAAACCATGAAAATGAAAGGTTTAGCATTTCATGTACCTGTTGACGAGCTGCAGCAAGCTTCAGTAGCTCATCTGCTTCCGAGAAATTTGTAAACCACTGGTTCAGAGGATTATCTTTAGTGTCACCTCTCTTCCTCTTATCAACATCGTCAAGTGGTACTTCAGAAATAAACTGGCACTTGGTTACTTAAATCGACATGAGAAAAAAATATACAGCTTTGTGCAGAAAAAGCGAAAGAACACCTGGAGGAGGTAAACTATAACCAGGAGGCAACCTGGGCACTATGACAGCAGGATGATTCTGTACGCGAGCAAGGAAAGCCTCAGAAGCCTCATGAAAAACAACCTCATCGTAATGTTCCACAACGACAGGTTTCTTAATGGACATGGAACCAGATTCGTCTTCGGGATACAACTTCAAATGGTGAAATCTGCAAAAAGGTTCAAAACAATCATCAGTGTCACTGAACCGTCTATTTAAGATTCTGTATACAATAAATTCGGAAACTCCAAACTTGATTCAATGCTTCATATTGCCACATATAAGTTGGCAAGCAAGAAGCAGTCTGTTTTGTTTCGTAGGAGATACTGAGAAGCTGTCAGAAATGAAAATCAGAAGCATGTAGGAAGTTTTACTTACCTGGTAATGCTACAAAATGTAAGAATATGACAGTAACACAATCAATGTGTTTAACAACGTAAAATGAGTTTTGTATTCAGTGTAATGCATGTACTAAGTTACTATTTAGAGCAATAAATGCCGCTGAATGCGTAGAAGACTCGACGAAGTACTCTTTAGGAGTAACATTGACTAGAATGGACAACCTAATAGAAGAGATACAAATCTTTATCCAGCCTATCCAGCAGCGACTAAAACCCTCCTAGGGGTAAAGCAAAAACTTCAGGTTCACATGATCATAGGTCTTCTCAAAAATCCAATTTGCAAAGAATTCCCACCTCACCTCCTCTTAATTGATGATCCGCACACTTTCGCCACCAAAACCCCATCAAGGATCGGTCTACATGCCACAAAAGCATTCTGAGGACACAGACACCTACAACATCCCAAAGTGTTGTAGTTCTTTTTGTTGAGTACTCTATACCTCATTTTATTCTATTATCTTTTATTTCGCTAGTTTTCCTTTTTCAAATGCCTTTCACTCTGGTGTCGACCATTGTTACTAAAGCATTGATCTGATTCCAAGTAGTGAAGCACAACATTGTATAGAGACTAAAACTGAGGCAAGTCTCACACAAAGCATTAAGAATACGACAGTAAACATAAGTAATGTGTGGATATTTGGCCCAAATGAGCTTCTTGAATGTCCCAAGTAACTTTGAAATCCAGCTTCCTTCATGTTAGGCTTTTCAGGTTCATGCTAATTCTGTTCAACTAAGTACCTTTGAGCTACTAATTTCTACGCATCATACTACAAGTTAAATCTTCATTCTAAATATAGCGTATAGAAAAAATCACTTACAAGTGCAATGGCTTGTCGCAAACATCGCTGTGGAATTCAAGGGTAATGGCGATTTCAAACTCTCCCCATCCGCATTCGGAGACCTCGAAAGGCGGGGACTCCACTACCCTTCTGGGGTTATTGAAACTGGCATGCAATTGGAACACAGCACGCTTCACAACTGCACTTAGATCCTCATTAGTTGCACCACGCACATAAACAGTCCATTTGTGCGACTGGAACCTGTTCACAAAAATTAACAAAAAACATTTCACTCAAAAAGGACCAAACAAAATTAAAACAACAACACACTTACTCGCTAGCCTTCTTTCCTAGCCAGAAGGCAATGCTACCGAAAACTATGGGAACGCTAATTTCGGTATCTTTGAGCTGCTGTTTCTTCGAGCTCTACACACAACACCCCATCAACATTAATCAGACAAGATTTGAGTGTTTTAAAGAGTGAGTAAAACAAGTGGTTTCAGTTACCTTCTTGTCGGAGTCTTCTGTTTTGAGGACCATTTTGGAGCGCTGTGATTTTGGGGTTGGGCCGGTGACGTCCGGCTGCTCTGGACCGGTGGTCTTTTTCGCCGACGACGAGGTTTGAGGCATTGATTCTACGGAAGAAATCTAGGGAGAGGATTTTGATTGGATTTGATTTGATTTGATTGTACTACGAAAGTACGGTCGGATCTTTAGGGTTGGGCGGAGATATCTGTTGTGGCAAGCAGAGTCAACTATTAGTTTACGTGGGCTTATTTGTGATATTTTACCTGATATCGTGCCAATTATGTGATTATGTAAAAGCGAGGGGGCTATTATAATTTTAACACAATGTTCGTGAGTGAAGGGAAAAAGACAATTTCACACCCTCAAGTTTGATGAAAAGACACTTTCACCCCTTATCTAGTTGGGGAAGTCGATAAAAGCGTAAAAGATACTTTCACCACCTCTAGTTTGACTGAAGGACGCTTTCACCCCTTCACTGTGTCGATATTCAGGAAGCTTATTACACTGTCAGTTTGGAGTTGGATTTTGTCACTGTTAGACTTTATGCATGATATAAAGGAAAATTTGTCTTCAATATCAGTTTCACTACGGATGCCAGCCCGATATTACCCCCGGACTAATAGTGTCACAATCAAAGTGGAATGAGTTACTTGTGTTGGTTGATATGTTTATGTATATTGCCTACATGGTTTTCCCTTGCAATGTAAACATCATGATCACAGACACAGGGCCGGCCCAACCACAAGGCAAGTGACTAGTCCACATCGGGTCCCTTGTCGTGGTAGGACCCTATTTTTTAATATGTACTTATATAGTACTGTTATAATTACAATATGCTAATAGCTATTAATTTTTTTTTATTGTACACACAAAGTTTACTTTTATTAACATCTATTTTATAAAATTAATTAATATGATAGAAATCATATTCTAATACAAATGACTTACTATTTATTGTCGATTATTCTTTAGCTCACAATGTAGTATTTTAGTAACATTGAAACCTTTTAACATAGCATTTCAAGTTTCCGGTGCAGGGCCCGCCATTCTACTTTCGCCGCACGCCTCAAAAAGCCTAGCGCCGGCCCTGTGTAGACATAGATTGATATAGAAGAAAGTTGTAGTATTCAGTTATGAAAACAAAGATGCGCTACTAGAGGCTGTGTATTATCGCGTCTCATCAGAATACTTAGGCCTTGACCACAAGCTACCGATTTGATATTAGAGACACACCTTGGCCACTGTGTGTTCTGTTGAGAGCTTGTGACATAATCACATAAAGCCTCACATGATTTTGCGTCCCAACAGAAACAATGTAGGGTATGCGCCTATGTATATTTGTAGGTAAGGAGCCCAGAGTCGAGGCCGAATCTTCTTATAATCTTAACTGTTAAGGCGTTTGATGGATAACAAAGGCTCAACACATATTCAACAGGCAAGGCCTTGTACATTTCATGAGCTGAAGCAACAACAGACAGAGAAACTGCAAAATAGTGCAGTGAAGGGTATACTTTGCTAGTTAGTTGGGAAAACAAACCAAGTGACATTATTAGCACAAGAAAAAACTCTTTGTTTGTCCATCAAAAGTGTTCACATATACTACTTGAAGCAGATTTGGACTTTGATCACTTGCTGCTGGGAGGCATACCCATGTGATACATTATGTCATATGTCCTACAAATATATGAACCGAAACCAACTGTATTATTCTCAATATCTAGTAATTATTCCTCACAAGGAAAATGCATGTGATGACAAATCCCAAATTGGCCACTATGAAATATTACTATTTCTATATTAGACTAGTAATTGATCATTCACTTTCCCTATATATATACATAGCTTTGCCCATCTATTACAAATCAAGTTCCTCTACACAAGTCTTAAGAGAGTCTTCAAACAGTCACACTTGCTGAGATTCTCTTCCAATCAAAGAATTGTTATAAAGTCATGGCTATTCGCTTTCCTCGCCTTCTTCAAGCAAAACAAGTTATCCGCCGGGTTCTTTCTTCTCCAACAGCTCTTCATGTGCCTAGAGGCTACCTTTCTGTATATGTCGGAGTATCAGAGAAGACAAGGCATGTGGTTCCGGTTTCCTTCCTGAATCATCCTTCATTCCAGAGCTTGCTAGTCCAGGCTGCAGAGGAATTCGGATACAATCATCCTATGGGTGGTATTACTCTAACATGCACAGACAAGACTTTCCTTGACATCACCATGAATTTGAATTTCTCATCATCATGATCAAGAAGCTCAAAGAGGCCAAAGCAGCTAGATCTTACTCAGGATATACAGAAATACTAACATCACTCTGCTAGAACCATGCTTTTACAGTGTCGAGTTCCTTTTTTCACTCCAATTTGAATTATAACTATTGGAGTGTTGTTGTGGAATCAATTCAATTATTTATAGCTTCAAGATCTGATAATATACTATACATTCATGTGAATGGAAATATCAGTTAGTTCAATTTCTAATATTTTAGTTTATTGTAAATTTTATTTCACATAGAGACGGAGTGCAAAATTGTAAGTAAAAGCAAGTTTCATTACAAAACCTACTCTTCCAATGCAACAACACAACATGAAGTATTCTAAGTAATGACAAGTTGATGAAGGTTTCTTGGATTCCTTTCCATTTTCTTTCATGCCGAATTGAAAATAGCAATCATAAACGCCGTACTTCATTCACTGCAGGCTTACTGGACACTGAACTGATATCAGAAGCTAGGGGAAAAAGTAAAATTGGTTTAGGACTCAACAAAAAACCACTTTTGGTCTACAATACTTTACAGGTAAAAGTTTCCCAGTGGCATCCTTCTTAAAATTCTAAATTCTCATCATTTTGCTCACTTCAAGTTCCAATTGCTTTCCCTCTAGATTTAGGGCCCGATAATCTTCATACTCACATTTCTATTTTGTGCAGGAAATCTCAATTACAGGGATATCTGGTTGTGATTGATTCAGTTTAATTAACAACCACAGACGATATAAAAGATTCAAATCACTGAAGCCTTGTCTTCCAAAAATTAACCGCTAACTGCATTCACCATATTCAAATAAAAATTGTTCCCCTATACATACTTCTCGTGTTAAGAAAAGAAAACAAGGAATATGAAGGACAAAAATGTTCTCTTGATTGTAGTAATTGGAAATCTCTTATGTACAATATATTGTCTTTTCTAAAACCTATTCTAACCAGCTGGCTAGTATGCCATGTCATGAATCACAATCCACCTAACTGAGCAGTGAGATCAACGAAGATGTCTTCACTGCAAGGAATGCTGAGACCGCCGTTTGGATGATCGTATCCGAATTCTTCCTCCGCTTGAGTCAACAGTTGTTGGAAGGAAGGATGGCTCAAGAATGATATGGGAACCACAAACCTCTTCCTTTCACTCTCCCCAACATAAACCACAAAATGGCCTTTTCGAACATTTCCTGCTTTATTTTCTGTATCTGAACTCTGCCGCCTAAGGATCTTCTTAGCATGAGCAATATGAGGCATACGAATAGCCATAAGTTTAAAGATGGTTTCGAACGAAGTGAAAGCTTATTTTGTAACTAAAATACTTGAAGGTGGATTGTGTTGGTTGCGGAGAAGTGTCCCTGGTTGATATGCTTATATAGAATAGAGAGGGCAGGTCTCCAGAACTGCATTTCAAATGGATTTTTACCAAGAGATCGACATTAGCACATGATTGTCTAACATGGTTTCACCTTCCAGTCTAATCAACACCACAAAAATTTTGAGCTGTTTGTAGTTGGGAAAACAAACATGCCCTACTATAGCTGTATGTTATCCACTACATGCCCTAATCATCAGAGTACTTTAAGAAACTTGGCCTTAAACCACAAGTAGTGACGCACTTCCAAAGTCTTTCTGTTAAGAGTCATATTCATTGGTCCTGGCCTAGCTTTTTAGTAGGGCATATGACATAAGGTCTCACATGAAGATGCCTCCCAACAGAAACGTTGTAGGGTATGCAGCTTTATATTTTAGGTAAGGAACAAGTGTCAAGGCCCAATCTGCTGTTTAGTGGATATCAGAGGCTCAACATATATTCAACGGGCGAGTTATGTATCATATTGTAGCTTTCTTGTACATTAGATGAAAAGTATGGTCATTTTTAACACAGGCAACGCCGGTTATGGGTACTAGTATGATGTTATCTGATCTTTCAAATGGAAATGCAGCCATCATAATCTTCATATGGCTTCTATGAGGGTAAAAAATTGTGTTTTTCTCAAAAAATAAATTAAAGGTTCACATGCAGTGTGGTAATGTTATACAAAAGCCAATGCTTTAATTTTTACAAGTTGTTTGATATTGATCTTTGTAAAAGTTTCTAATTAGGTCGACTTTTCTGATTAGACTAACAGATTCATGAACAAATGCGCAAGTTCATATTAGACCCTAGTTAGTTAGCATTTCCACATTGTTTGGGGCCTTGCCTTATCACAATGATCCACTAAGTTTTGCTACAAATTAAGGTAGGACAGAGGATGCTGTTGATGAGGGAAACCAATATTGACAGTGAAAAAAACATGTGTCGTCTAATTTACATGCCCCATCCAATAAGTTCAAGGAAACGGTCTCTCGAGTTTTGACATGTTGGGTTACACTTAACATAGTTAAAATCATGTTGACATGAATTCGCGAGTAACATACCTCCCACAGTAACAGTAAATGGAGAGAGCAATTTGCTCAGTATATTGCAATTAAAAAGAGGGTAAAAGTTACTTGGTCAGCAGAACAAAGTTCAAGAAATTGAACTCATATAATTTCTAACTCAAGTGTACAAAACACGATAAACTCAAAACATTGAGCTTTTTGGTTTAGTTTTAAGATTTTAGCTATTCTATCATTGTGATGATCTATCTATCTAGCTCATTGCTTGCTTACTAGCAGCAATCCAATCTGCAGCTGGTAATTTGTATGAAATGCTCTTCTGCGCACGGGATGGTAAGACCGCCCATTGGATGATGGTACCCAAATTCTTTTTCAGCCTGCCTCAACAAGTCTTGAAAGGAAGCATTCTTTAAGTAAGAAACGGGAACAACATGTCTCTTCTTCTTCTCAGTTTCACCAACATACACCGCGAGGTATCGTTTAGGCACTTGAAAAGGCACTGGAGTAAGAAGAAGCCGACGAATAACTTGCTTAGCTTGAAGAATTCTAGAGACGCGTAAAGCCATGGTTAGAAGATGTAATCTTAATTAGCGATAAGTAAATCCAAACTCTCAACAGAATGGAAAGAAAGAAGATACTGTAGGTTTTTCTGATGGGATGCCATGGTTGATTGAGAAAAGCTGCTGTTATATAGAAAGAAGATATTGGTCAATGAGTGTTGAAATAGAAACAGAGGGTCAAGAAAGAGTAATTATCATCCATGAATACAGGTGTATAAGCATTATCCATCAGGAGGTATTACACATATCCACATGCCTATGCCTCCCACCAAAGACACTCTTATATGTTGGGTACGCGTCGTCGCATATTCAAGTAGCTGATATTCAATTAACTGGAGGGCTTATTTTGAAAGTGTGATATCTATCAGATGGATATGCTCCCTACAGTATCAGTATTTGTGGGGTATCTCCCGATTATCATTATTGTAGATAAGGAGGGACTGCTTAAAGTTGGCCCCAGGACTGTGTCTACCTTATGAAAGCATCTTTAAGGCATTTGGTGAATGATTTTCTAAACGATTATTATCATGCAGGCAAGTCATACGTGACTGCTTTATTTGCATAGTAAGTTATTTAGAATCATGAATTGTCAAACAAACAAATATGCAACCAGCTAGCTAGAATGATGTGTTGGCTCGAAACAACACAGATTGAAGAGGAAATGATTTCCATCTGACTTTACTCACTAGACTGTGTTCATTGACATACCAAGGAATGTGTGTGTGTGTGTGTGTGTGTGTGTATAGTAGGTAAATCTTAAGTAACATCCTAGAAGCTGACCGAAATTGGTTAGCTGCTTTCTTATGATGTTATTATATAGTATTTAAATGATTAAATGGCGAAGCATGAGGTAGTAACTGAAAAACTCAGATATAGTCCGCTATAAGGATTAGAGTGTTTCAGAATATCAGAAAAAAAAAAAAAAAAAAAAAAAAGATCTCAATGAAGTTGGATGACCAGATTTGGATCGGGACTAGTGTAAGTTCAAATGCTCCACTAAATGTTGAAATTTGTTACCAGGACACCCCACTAATGTTGAAATCAAAACCAAAAATACCTACTCCCTGTATCCCGTCTGAGTATCTTTTTCCAAAAAAAGAAATAAAATAAATAAAAATCAATCTAAATGTGCAAAATCGAGCTACACTACAGTCCAGATTGACCTGAAATTTGAGTTAGATAAGGGGCGATAATGAAAACGGGACAATGAACTACATTATTATTGCACACTAACAGAGATTGAATTAGATAACAGTCTCTTCCTATTCCCTTTTCACAGAACTAAGTTTTTTTTTTTTTTTTTTCATCTGTTTATACTATAATTATAGTACAGGGTACTCCAGTTTGGTGACCATGAGAATAATCAATCATCAACATGGGTATCAAATAATAAATAGTTGCTGATCATAGATTTCTCAAACTAATTGTGGCCAATATAATGAATCCAGGAACAATAAATTTAACAAGATCAGAAGCTTCACTGATTTGTATTAAAAATATGAATCATGTAACACCAGTATCATAAAGGATTGTGACGAAAAAGGTTCTCTCACCACATGAATCTTTCCCAAAAGGAAGAAAAAAAAGGGGGAGAGAGACAACAAGTTATGTACTTGTACAAATATCATGTTTCCTAAACTATCTAAAAATCGTCATCCTTTCCTATGATGATAAATGACATAATCCACCAAGTTGAGCAGTGAGATCAACAAAGATGTCTTCTCTGCAGGGAATGGTAAGACCTCCCATTGGATGATCATATCCGAATTCTTCTTCAGCCTGGATTAGCAAGTCCTGGAATGAAGGATGGTTCAGAAAAGAAATTGGAACCACATATCTCTTCATCTCAGTTTCTCCAACGTATACGGTAAGGTGCCCTTTGGGCACACCGGAAGAAATCGTATTGGAAAGAACCCGCTTCATCACTTGCTTCGCCTGAAGAATGCGAGGAAAGCGGATAGCCATGGTTTAAAATTTGAACTTTTCTAGGATTTTGTGAAGAGGAAATTGTAGAAAGTATGGTAGAGACTCTTTTTGAGACTTGTTGAGGATGAGAAACTGGTGTTGTGTTGGTAAGTTTCCTTCAAAAGCAATGAAAAGGAAGTGGTATATAGAAGATGAGATTTATGAGAATCAATGGTTAAGGCTTGAGAGTGACAAGTGCATAATATTGAAGGTGTATGTGCCATTATTATTATCATCACATGGATATGTTTTCCAACAAAAACACTTTGTGGGGTTTAGGGTATCCTTAACATGTGGTGCTGGCCTAGAGGCTCAATAAGGCATAAGACATAGGGTATCACATGGACATGCCCTCCCAACAGAAACTGTGTAGGGCATTGCTGATGAGAATTCTGCAAGTGGTAAGTTGCTCAATAGAAGCAACATTATAGGCAATTCATCAATGGATAACCACATATGCAGGCCTTCAACAGGCAAGTTTGGCAGCCTAGCTAAGCACAATTCTGAGACCAATAGTATAATGAACATAGCAGCAACTAGTGTTTAGGTGTGTTTTTGGAACCACAGACATATGAATTTCAGAAATGCTTTCTTGCATATTGATGTATAGTACAAAAGAAGTGCCTACTTCTTTACAGAAACTAGTCATGATACAAGTCTTCTTTAAGACCTTTCTCACCACCACACAATGACCCACCAGCTGGTTTAGTTGCAGCTGGTATTGAAATTCAGAGGGGGTTCTAGATGATCTGAATTGTATTTAGTTTTCTGGGTGATGGACTAAAATGAAACCATTGCCAAAGTGATGACATGAAGATGAACGGGCAGAGTGAAGAGCAGCTACCGTTGGATTGGATATGGAGATCAATCCGGACCGTTGGCTTTAGTTTTAGTCTAACGGTGTCGTTTTTAGTTATTTGAATTTGTTTTCTTCCGTTAGGACTAGCTGATGTGTCTTCGTCTGATTGGTTAGAGTGAGTCACTCTCCTTTCTCTGTTTTGGGCGGGACAAAATAGTATTTGAGGTGTATTTTTCATTTTACCAAAATTAATGAAGAAATTAGCTTCTTCTTCTTCAGTTGAGAGCTCTCAGATCTCTGAGATTTCCATTTTGTAAAATGGTATCAGAGCCTGGTTATGGCTATTAGGTTGAAGATCTAGCTCGCTGTGGTGGTGGATTGGGAACGGTGTGTTCAAAGTTTTCAGATCTGGTGTTGTGATGGCTTCAGATGGAGCTCGAGGAGCGAATGCTCGTGAGGTGTCGCCGTACTTTCTGGCGCATTCAGATAATCCAGGTATGCTTCTAGTTACTGATATTTTGGTTGGAGCTGAGAATTTTAGTACCTGGCATCGAGCGATGGTTTTGGCTTTGACTGCTAAAGTGAAAATGGGATTTGTTAATGGTGAATTGTTGGAACCACCAATTGGTGATGAATTGAGGCCTCAATGGCTGAGATGTGATACGATGCTAATGTCTTGGTTGCTAAATTCAGTTTCTAAAGAAATTGGGGGAAGTGTGGTGTATAAAAGGACCTCAAGAGAGATCTGGCTTGATCTCTTAGAGAGGTATTCACAACAAAACAGACCTAGAGTTTTTCAGCTAAAAATGGCAGTGAAGCACTCTTTTAACAACACTAGTAAACATGTGTTTGGTTCTCAAGGGGGTGTCCAAAATAATTCTACCACAAAAACAAGTGCAGATAAAGCCAGCATTACCTGTTATCATTGTGGCAATACTGGACACATAAAGGCCAAATGCTGGCAGCTACATGGTTATCCTCCACATGTAAAGAACAAAATGAAGGCACAAGTGTAATACCCCGGTATTTTATGGGGCATTTTTGGGAGTTTGGCTAATTTTCGGGGTCGTTATGTGAACTTATAAAAGTATTTCTCTTCCTTTTATCTAGTAGTTTACTATTATTATTATTATTATTATTATTATTATTAATATTATTACTACTACTACTATTATTATTATTATTATTATTATTATTATTATTATTATTATTATTACTATTATATTATTATTATTATTACTATTGTATTATTATTATTGTTTTTGTTATCAACATTTTTATCAAAAAGTATTTTTTTAAGATGACAACTTTTTATAGTTAATGTGTGTAAACTAGTGGGTGAAGTGTAGCGGGTCGTGTGACGTTTTAAACGTGTCTAAAGTGTAGTGTTAATTAATAACGCGTAGCGAATCACCGCGCCTAGTGGTGCACCCGCCACACCATAATGTCTCTCCCATCATCCTCCCCAAATCACATTTTTGAGTTTCACAGTGGTTCTCCGCCAAATCACCGCCACCATCAATGGCAAGGTCAGAAATTGACCTCAAACATTTCCAATTCTCGCCCCAATCTCGCCATGAATTGAAACCCAATCCCCATCATCAATTTCTCCAATTGACCTTCCAAAATCAACCACAAATCTTCTCCATCTGATTTGGGTTTACACCCAAACACACCAAAAACCCAGTTCTCTCACACTCCCACTGCCTCTCTCTCTCGCACCCACCATCTCTCGCACTCTCCGCCCCTCTCTCTCGCTCTCCCTCTGTTCTGTGTCGACCGCCGAGGCAGACCCGACGCCGACGGCACCAGGCCCGAACCCAGGACCGCCGGCGAACCCAGGCCGCCCCGACGCCGCCCCTCAGCGTCGCCGTCCTCTGCACCTTCGTCCGTCCTTCCCGCTGCTCCGGCGAAACCAGCGGCGGCAGAAGCAACCACCGTTCGTCGCCGCCTCCATCGCCGTTCGTCCACCCCGATCGGTAACTCACGAAACCACCTTTTGTTTCCATTCTCAATCGCAATAGTTCTTGCTAGGATATGGTGTTCATTTGGTTTTTTGTTTTCTTTGGATTTGTGAGAAATGAGTACCATTCTCAATCGCAATAGTTCTTGCTAGGATATGGTGTTCATTTGGTTTTTTGTTTTCTTTGGATTTGTGAGAAATGAGTACAGTAAGAAATGGGTGGTTTGAGTTTATGAGGGATTGGACTTGAAGAAGAAGAAGTCCACTGTGGGTGTGTTAATGTGTACCCAAGTTTCACAAGCTACAGCTTATACCCCAATAATTGTGTAAATATTATTAGTTACCCAACAGTTTAGTAAAAGACAATTTTGTTCTAGTATATTGACCAAGTAATATATTGGCTTATGTAATTATGTTCTTTTGTGGCAAGTTTATAATCCCAGAAATAGTATTTTGTCGTTCTTGATAAATAAAATTTACTGCCTCGCAACTTAATATTAGAGGTTATAAGTGTGCTTGTATAAATAGTTTTTGTATATTTTCATAATAATATAAACTAGTAATTTTCTGATATTTATACACACTATTAAACATAACTCTAGAAATCCTTTTTCTGAAAATAAACCTATAATCTTATTACGTTGATTTGGGATTTTGCAAGTATAATATCTACCTTTTCCTAACCAACTATTTAGCCTTGTTTTGTAAATATCGGAAAATAAACTCTTGTCACATAATAACGTTTTTCTTAGTATTATAATTATTATGTTATTTATAGTAGACATCAAGCTTATTTTAAATAGCTACCTTTATTTATAAATATTAGCCGCTAAATGTTATAATATATCAAATAAAGTTTTCTTTACCTCAACTATTATTTTATATTTAAACACCACTATCTTCTTAATAGATATGTACAATAATCGTGCAACTAGTAGCTAGTGAAATATAACTTGTTTGGGGGATTATGTGGGGAATTTCACTTGCATTTCATATAGGACATTTAATTGCGAAATTGTTGTATGGATGAATATGTGTTGATATAGAACGATGTGATATTGTAGATTCCGAATTCGTAGGAGGAGAGTTCGTCGAGGACCCCTACTTCTAAATTGCCGTGCTGCTTGTGTTGAAATCTCTCTCTCCACTTTCCAAGTAAGTACATATGTACAATGTCTTCAACTATCAAAATGTGCTTGGTGTGAGTTATAATGAATTTTGACATATCGTGCGTTACTCTTCAAAAGTTTACTTCAAAGTTTATATTTCTGTCAAGACAATTTTGGAAAGATTGTTTATCTGGGAAACGAATTGAAAACTTGGATTTAATGAACGATAATGGATATGGGGCGATGTACAGAGGATGTGCGTGAAGGCCAATATGGCCAAGGACGCTTATAGGCGATCCTTCATTGGGTTTTATACCCTACCCTATATGGGTTTTATAAGGCGTGGAAACTATAGAGTACTACCTATACTGACGTAGGTCACTGCGGTATAGGGGTGTCGACACTTAAGGTCCTATAGTATGGTTCGAGCGGGGTATGCGTAGGGCTACCTTCTAACGCTCTTGGTGAATTGGGACGGGCGATGTCCCAAGAGGTACCTTTTTATATTGCATCGTGACCTCTCTGTGGACATACGTTACCCGCTGGGTTTTCATGCCTCAGCCAAACTAAATAAATGAACATGGTACTCCTTTATATCCGTTTTTTTTTTCCAAAGTTCTCTCAATCATGCTTTTATACTCGCGTTATTTTAAAGGTTTCTATATTCATGTTTGTTCTAGCCAAAAACTCTTGTTTTACTCATTGTAGTATGTGCTTACTTAGTTTTTACTAATTAAAATTTTTCTGCGGTCGGCTTTCGCTATTTCATAACCCGCAGGTCAAGAATAAGCTAGCTGGGGTGGAAACGCGCACGAGCTAAGGAGTAGTACCACGCTAGAAAATAAGTAGTAGTTGTTTCGTTTTGTTTAAGACATGTTTACCTTTGTGTTTAATAATGTAAGGAGGGTTTCTCCTTTACTTTTATTTCAATAAAGCACTTTGGACTTTGTTAAGTTGTACTAGCGAGGAACCGTAGGTTCCCGGGTTGTTTCAACAAGCTCATCAAGTTCTGGCAGATACTAGTTCTAAAGGAGAAGATAAGAGTGGAGAGTCACAGATGACTACAGTGTCAATAACTCCACAGCAATGTGCTCAGTTGATGTCTATTTTGCAGAATCAAATAGGGAATAGACAACCCTCACTTCAATCACATGGAAGTGATGATGTTAGTAATGGTTCTGGTTCAACAACAAGTTCAGATTCTCCACTTCATTTTATGGGTGGTGTGATCAAGAGCTGTTCTTTCAGCTCAGTTTTGCCTAAAAATGCACAAGTCAAGCACTCTTGGATACTAGATAGTGGGGCAAGTGACCACATGTGTTGTGATCTTGAGATGTTAACAGACTACAGAGCTGTTTTTGACACTTATGTTCATTTGCCAGATGGACATAAGGTGCAGGTGACTCACATTGGAAATGTGAGATTGAGTGCTGATTTGGTCTTGACAGAAGTGTTATGTGTGCCAGAGTTCACTTTTAACTTGGTGTCTATTAGTAAGCTTACACATTACAGCTCTTGCATTTTTGTGTGTTCTGGTGATATTTGTCTTATAAGAGATGCAGAAACCAACAATGTAATTGGAAAGGGGTATAAGACCTGTGGGCTGTATTTCTTGTCAAGTGCTAATAAGGACATGGCTGTGGTAAATGCAATTATTAGCAACAAAGCTTCTATGGATATTTGGCATAAAAGGTTAGGTCATCCTTCTGATCAAAAACTTAAAGTCATGAAGTCTCTTCTAAATTTCACAAGTGGGAATTTGTCTGAAGTATGCCATGTATGTCCAAAGGCAAAGCAGAAGAGACCTTCTTTTCCAGAAGGGGGACATTTGACTAAAATACCCTTTCATTTAGTTCACATTGACACTTGGGGTCCTTATAGGGTTCCTACATATGATGGATACAAGTACTTCCTAACTTTGGTGGATGATTATTCAAGATCTACTTGGGTGTATCTGATGATACATAAATCAGAAGCTACTAGTTTAATACCTCAGTTCTGCAAAATGGTGCACAATCAATTTGGTTTCAATGTCAAGATGATTAGAAGTGATAATGCTTTGGAATTTGATTTGAAAGATTTTTTCTCACAAAATGGTATTATCCATCAACTTTCATGTGTTGCCACCCCAGAGCAGAATTCAGTTGTTGAGAGAAAGCACCAGCATCTACTAAATGTAGCCAGAGCACTGAGGTTTGAATCTCATTTGCCAACTAGATTTTGGGGAGAATGTGTTTTGACTTCTGCTTATTTGATTAATAGAACACCATCTTCTGTGTTGCTCAATAAGACTCCTTATGAGATGTTATACAAAAGAAAGCCAAATTATGAGTTGATGAAGGTGTTTGGGTGTTTGGCTTTTGCTTCTACATTGAAACAAGGTAGAGGAAAGTTTGAGGCAAGGGCCAGAGAATGTGTGTTTTTGGGTTATGTGTTTGGTATCAAAGGGTACAAGCTGTATGATGTTACAGAGAAGAACATTTTTATTTCAAGAGATGTGGTCTTTTATGAAGATAAGTTTCCTTTTTCTCAAGATTTTATTGCTAATTCTAAGTCAGACTTTGTGCTGCCATGTGCTGTTGGTGAAGAAGTTAGCAATGAAGTTTTTACAGATGGTGTGGAGTTTGTGCAGCCAGTTTCTGATCCAGAAGTTGGCACTGTGTCTGTGCCTACAAGACAGTCTCTTAGAGAAAGAAGAATGCCAAGTTATTTGAGGGATTATGTAACAGCCAACTCCAGCTCCAGTACACAATACAGTTTGAGTAAGTGTGTGTCTAATAAAGCTTTATCTCCAAGATTTAGTCATTTCTTGTCTCAGGTTTCAGCTATAAAGGAACCATCTACATATAAAGAAGCCAGTCTGATACAAGAATGGAAAGATGCCATGCAAATGGAATTACAAGCTTTGGAAGAAAACAATACATGGGACATAGTAATTTTGCCTAAAGGACACTCATCAGTGGGATGTAAATGGGTGTACAAAGTCAAATACAAGCAAGATGGAAGCATAGAAAGGTTTAAGGCAAGGTTGGTTGCCAAGGGATATACACAAACAGAGGGGGTGGATTATTATGAAACTTTCTCCCCTGTGGCTAAGTTGCCAACAGTAAAGTGCATTATAGCTATTGCAGCAGTAAGGAAGTGGCCTTTGATGCAGCTTGATGTGAATAATGCCTTCTTACATGGGGTATTGGATGAAGAGGTGTATATGGATATACCACCAGGTTATTGTGTTCCATATTTGCAGAACAAGGAAGTCACGGTATGCAAATTGAAGAAGTCTCTATATGGCTTAAAGCAGGCTTCTAGACAATGGTTTAGTAAGCTTTCTACTACTCTTATTTCTTTTGGCTTTGTGCAATCAAAAGCAGATTACACTCTTTTTGTTAAGACAGAACTGAATAGTTTTATGGCTCTGGTTGTTTATGTTGATGATATGGTGTTAACTGGATCTGATATGGCCCAGCTAGTTGAGCTAAAAAGGGTTTTAAATCAGCAGTTTAAGTTGAAGGATTTGGGTGATTTGCAGTATTTCTTGGGATTTGAGATTGCCAGAAGTGCAGAAGGAATTGTGTTGAGCCAAAGAAAATTTGCTCTAGATATTCTAGAAGTGACAGGATATCTTGGTTGTAAACCAGCAAATATACCTATGGAGGTTAATTTGAAGTTAAGTGCTCAGAAGGGAAATTTGCTTACAGATGCTGAATCATCTTCTTACAGAAAGTTGATTGGAAAATTGATGTATCTTGGGAACTCCAGACCTGATATATGTTATAGTGTGCATAAGCTAAGTCAGTTTGTTTCACATCCCACTACTGAGCATCAAACTGCAGCTTTCCACATTCTCAGATATTTGAAGAAAAGTCCAGGATTGGGATTGTTCTTTTCAGCTACTGCAGAGTTGAAGTTGTCAGCATTTGCTGATTCTGATTGGGCAGGATGTGTGGATACTAGAAGATCTACATCAGGGTTTCTTGTGTATCTTGGGACTTCTTTGGTGTCTTGGAAGCCTAAGAAGCAGAGTGTTGTGTCTAAAAGCTCCACAGAAGCAGAATACAGGTGTCTTGCTTCTGTAACTTGTGATATCAAGTGGTTGCTGTATCTTTTTGAGGATTTGCAGGTGAATATTGAGTCTCCTCCTATGATCTATTGTGACAATGAATCAGCTCTGAAGATTGCCTCCAATCCAGTCTATCATGAGAGGACAAAGCACATAGATGTTGATTGCCACATTGTTAGAGATTTGGTTCAAGAAGGAGTGGTGCAGGTATCATATGTTCCCTCTCAATTTTAGTTGGCAGATCTTCTTACTAAAGCTCTTCACCCAGCTCAATTTCATTTCTTACTTGGCAAGATGGGCATGGTTGATCTTCATGCTCCATCTTGAGAGGGGGTATTGAAATTCAGAGGGGGTTCTAGATGATCTGAATTGTATTTAGTTTTCTGGGTGATGGACTAAAATGAAACCATTGCCAAAGTGATGACATGAAGATGAACGGGCAGAGTGAAGAGCAGCTACCGTTGGATTGGATATGGAGATCAATCCGGACCGTTGGCTTTAGTTTTAGTCTAACGGTGTCGTTTTTAGTTATTTGAATTTGTTTTCTTCCATTAGGACTAGCTGATGTGTCTTCGTCTGATTGGTTAGAGTGAGTCACTCTCCTTTCTCTGTTTTGGGCGGGACAAAATAGTAATTTGAGGTGTATTTTTCATTTTACCAAAATTAATGAAGAAATTAGCTTCTTCTTCTTCAGTTGAGAGCTCTCAGATCTCTGAGATTTCCATTTTGTAAAAGCTGGTAAGCAATTACAGGTCCAAGGGATGAAGACAAGTCTAAGTTCAATGCTTTGGATAAAGTTGAATAAGATTGCTAGAAAATCCCACTTGAAGAGGAGAGTCTATAGTGAGTGTGTTGTTGAAATCAAATGTTGTTGCTGTATCAACCTTTACGTATATTGTTCAGTACTGTACGAAGCCATGTATAGAAGAAATTTTTCAAAAGTTAGAACTCCAAAGTGAAGGGGAAATAAAATTTTACAAAGGTAAAGCTAACAATATGCCTCCCAACAGAAACAATGTAGGATATGCAGCTATAAATTGTAGGCAAGGAGCAAATGGTCAAGGCCTAATCTTCTTATATAATCATCTGTCAAGGCGGTTGGTAGATATCAAAGGGTCGACAAATATTCAGCAGGCATGGCCTTGTCTATTTTATGAGAGCTAGCTAGCTATAGTCAAATGAATGAGCTCAAGCAAAAACATAGAAACTGCAAAATAGTGCAGTGAAGGGTAATCTTATATAGTTAGTTGGGAAAACAAACGGAGGAGGCATAGAAACTCTGAGTTAATTTGTCCATCAAATGTGTTCACATGTTACTTGAACCAGCTGCTTAGGCCTTTGATCATTTGTTGCTGCTGATCTAAAGTTCTGACTTAACCCCACAGCCTATCTGTTGGGAGGCATACCCATGTGATACCATATATGAACAAAAAACCATATTATTCTCAATTTTTTGTAATTATTCCTCACAAGTATTTGTAGTTTGCATTGATCATTCACTTTCCCTATATATACATAACTTTGCTCATCTAAGACAAAATCAACTTCCTCTACAGAAGTCATAAAAGAGTCTTTAAACAGTCACAGACTTGCTAAGATTCTCTTCCAATCAAAGAATTCTTTTAAAATCATGGCTATTCGCTTTCCTCGCCTTCTTCAAGCAAAACAAGTTATCCGCTGGGTTCTTTCTTCTCCAACAGCCCTTCACGTGCCTAGAGGCTACCTTTCTGTATATGTTGGAGTCTCAGAGAAGACGAGGCACGTGGTCCCGGTTTCCTTCCTGAATAATCCTTCATTTCAGAGCTTGCTAGTCCAGGCTGCAGAGGAATTCGAATACAATCATCCTAGGGGTGGTCTTACTATAACATGCTCAGAGAAGACTTTCCTTGACATCACCAAGAATTTGAATTTCTCATCATGATCTAGAAGCTCAAAGAGGCCAAAGAAGCTAGATCTTAGGATATAGACTAACATCACTCAGCTAGGACCATGGTTTTACAGTGTCGAAGATCTTTTTTTTTTTCACTCCATTTCTTAATGAAAAACTGTTGGAGTGTTCTTGTGAAATCGATGCAGTTGTGTCCATTGATAGCTTCAAGACCTGAATATTCTCATAAATTTATCAAATAGCACTTCACTCAACTTCTAATATTTTGGTATGTTGCAAATTTTATTTGATATAAAGTGCAAAGATCATGCATAACATCAAATTTTGTTACAAACCAAATCTTCCAATGCAACACCTACCACAACTTGAAGGAATGAAGGATTCTTGTATTCTTTCCATTTCCTTTCATAACTGAACTCTGAAGTCTGAGCCAAGATCAGAACAAGGAAAAAAAGGAAAGCTGAAAAAGCCTGAGAACTCCACAAAAACAAATTTTCATTAACAACTTTGAGCTTCAGCATAGTAGGAAATATATCCTTTAAAACATTAGGTATGAGCACGTGCTATTGAGGTATGATGAAGATACCTGGTTCAAAAGGACACGACGTGAGTAGTCACGACTATGGAGGTTTTAAACTCAGTTTTTAAATTGCAGTTTTGTTTTAAATAATCACATGCAAGTCACAACTCTTTGAGTTTGTAAATATTTCAAGGCTAATTTAGGAAACTAGAAAAATATTAGAACCCCTACACATTTAGAGAGTACCAGTAGTATAGATGAAAAAGTGTTTGTTTGTTCAGCGTCTTAAAAATCTAAAATTATCATCACTTTGCCCCTTCCAAGCTCCAATGGCATTCCATCTGCCCCAATAATCATGAAGCTTCCCTTTCTGTTTCATGCAGGAAATCAGTGTTTTGAATTGGAGCAATTGACAATACTGATGATTCAGTACATCTCTTTCCAAAAACAACCATGAAAGGTATACAAGTTCTACATCAAAATATGCTGATAAAAGCAGTTCCCCACCATACCTAAATGTTCTGTGTTAAATAAAGAAAAAAATTGAAGTACATGAAGGACAAAAATGTTTTTTGATTATAATTGGTACTTTCTTATGTACAATAACATTGTTTTTTTTTTCTAGTAGCTGTTAGCTAGTGTTCTATGTCATGAACCACAAATTCACAATCCACCCAATTGAGCAGTGAGATCAACAAAAATGTCTTCACTGCAGCGAATGCTAAGACCACCGTTTGGATGATCAAATCCAAACTCTTCCTCCGCTTGACTCAACAGTTGTTCGAAGGAAGGCTGGCTCAAGAATGATATGGGAACCACAAACCTTTTTCCTTTGACCTTCTCCAACATAAACCACGAAATAGCCTTTTCGAACATTTCCTGCTTTATTTTCTGTAACTTAACCCTGCCGCCTAAGGATCTTTTTAGCATGAGCGTTATGAGGCATAAGAATAGCCATAAGTTAAAGATCGGTTTTGGATGAACTAAAAGATTATTTTGTAACTCAAATACTTGAAGGTAGCTTGTGCTGGTTTTGGAGGAGCCCTGGTTGATATGCATGCTTATATATAATAGAGTAGGCAGGTCTACAAAACTCGCATTTCATCAAATAAATTTTACCAAGAGATCGACATTAGCACATGATGGTCTAAAATGGCTTTACCTTCCAATCTAATCAACACCACAAACAAATTAGAGCTGTATGCAGTTGGGTAAACAAACATGCCATACTAAAGCTGTATGTTATCCGATACATGCCCTAATCATCAGAGTACTTTAAGCAACTCGGGCCTTAAACCACAGGTAGTGACACACCTCCAAAGTATTTCTGTTAAGAGGCACATTCATGTGGTCCTGGCCTAGCTATTCAGTAGGGAATATGACATAAGGTCTCACATGAAGATGCCTCCCAACAAAAACATTTGTAGGGTATGCGGCTTTATATTGTAGGTGAGGAGGAAGTGGTCAAGGCCTAATCAGCTGTTTGGTGGATAACAGAGGCTCGACATATATTCAACGGGCCAGTTTTTTCATACCATATCATATCATATATTGTAGCTTTTTTGTTAATTAGATGAGAACTATGGTCATTTTATCACAGGTAACGACGGTGATGGGTACTAGTATGATGTTATCTGATCTTTCAAATGGAAATGCAGTCATGACAATCTTCATATGACTTCTATGACAGTAAAAATATGTGTTTTTTCAAAGAAGAAATTAAGGGTTCACAACTTCACATGTAGTTTGGTCATTTTATACAGAAGCCAAAGATTTAATTTTTACTAGTTGTTAGAGAATCTTTGTAAAAGATGCTAACTAGGTCTGACTTTTCTGATTGACTAACAAATTAATGAACAAACGGAGGAAGTTCATTCTAGAACCTTGTTAACATTTCGAATTTCTTTGGGGCCTTGCCTTATCACAATGATCCACTAAGTTTGGCTACTAATTAAAGTAGGACAAAGGATGCTGTTGATGAAGAAAACCAATATTAATTGACTGTGAAAACAAACATGTCTCTTCATCCAATAAGTTCAAGGAAACGGTCTTTTGAGTTCAAGGAAACGGTCTTTTGAGTTTTGACATGTTGGGTTACACTTTCCATAGTTAAAATCTGTCCGTGACACGAATTCTCGAGTGAAATACCTCCCACACTAACAATAAATCGAGAGAGAGCAATTCGCTCAATATATTGAAATTGAAAAGAGGGGTAAAAGTTACTCGATCAGCATAACGACATTTCTAAGACACCGAACTTCTATAATTTCTGAGTGTACAAAACACAATGAACTAGAAAACATTGAGCTTTTTGGTCTGGGTTTAATAAAAATGTTAGCTTTTCTAACTTTATGATGATCTATCTAACTAGCTGCTTCTTGCTTGTTGATGGTACCCAAATTCTTTTTCAGCCTGCCTCAACAAGTCCAGAAAGGAAGCATTTTTCAGGAAGGAGACAGGCACAACATATCTCTTCATCTTCTCAGTTTCGCCAACATTTAGCTTGAAGAATTCTAGAGAAGCGGATAGCCATGGTGTATGATCTGGTGATTGGAAGAGGTAATAAGGACTATATCAAAACTCTCAAGACTTGAAAGAGAGAAGATACTGTAGGGGGTTTTTCTGATGGGTAGCCACGGTTGAGAAAAGCTGCTAATATATAGAAATAAGATGGTCAATGACTACTAGAATGTTGAAAATAGAAACAGAGGGTCAACAAAGAAGTCAGGCTAGGTCGTACTAGTACTAGTTAGCATCCATGAATACAGGTAGTATCACATATTCACATGCATATATATGCCTCTCACCAAAAACACTCTTATATGTTGGGTGTGGGTTGTGGCATTTTCACATAGGTGACATTCAATTAAGTGGAGGGCTTACTTTGAAAGTGCAATATCGATCAGATGGATATGCATATCCTAAAGTATCAGTACTTGTGGGGTGTGTGAGGGTCAGTACTAATAAGGAGGAACTGCATGTTTAAAGTTAGGCCCAGTAGTCTGTCTACCTGAAAACATTTGGTGGATGGTTTTCTGAACAATTATTAGTATTATGCAGGCAGCAAGTCATATGTGACTGCTTTATGTTATTCAGAATCACGGGATGGTCAAACGAACAAATATGTGACCAGCTGCTAGCTAGTATAATGTGTTTGCTTGCAACAACAGACATTGAAAAGGAAATAATCCCATATGACTTTCCTCACTAGTCATTTTTATTGTAGGTAAATCATAAGTAGTAATATCCTAGAAGCTGACAGAAACTAGCTGGCGGCTTTCTTCTGATGTTATGATATATAATGTTATTTATTATGTAAATAATTAAATGGCAAAGCAAGAGGTTGTAACTGAGACACTCAGATATACGGTAGTCCGTTAAAAAGATTAGACTGTTAAAGAGCATCAGAAGAAGACAAAAAAAAAATCTTACATGAAGCTGGATGACCAGCTTTCGATCAGGACTAGTCTAAGTTCAAATGATCCACTAATTATTGAATATTTGGTACCTACTCCCTGTATCCCATCTGAGCATCTCTTTTTCCAAAGACACAAAACAATTCAAAACTCAATCTGATTGTCCACAACCGAGCTAAGCTACAGTCCAGATTGAGCAGAAATTTGAGTTAGAGATGGGGCGATAGTGGAAATGGGACTGTGGTATTATTTTTTTAACATTAATAAGGATTGAAATTAGAATAACATCATCAAATTAGGTAAAACGTTTTTGTCCCCCTCCAATTCCTTCTCTTGATACAAGTGTTCACTCATCATGCTCTACATATCTCACTGTCTCTTCCCATTCCCTTTCAAGTTTTAACAGAACTGTTTTTTTACGTTTCTGTACATTTTACAATTATTATAGCACAGGGTACTCCAATTTTGTGACATTGCTTCGCCATGAGAATAATCAATCATCAATGTGGGTATCAAATAATCATCAACAGATAGTTCAAGCTAACTGTGGCCAACACTACGAATCCAAGCACAATAAGTTTGGCAAGATCGTAGATTACTTCACTGATTTGTATTAATAACGTGAATCTTGTAAAACAGTCAAGGATTGTGACGAAAAAGTTTATCTCACCAGATGAATCATTCCCATTAAAGGAAGAAAAAAAGGCGAGAGAGAGAACAAGCTATGTACTTGTACAAAAAATCGTGTTTCCTAAACTATCTAAAATCGTCATCAATTTCCAATGATGATGAATCACAATCCACCCAGTTGAGCAGTGAGATGAACAAAGATGTCTTCTCTGCAGGGAATGGTAAGACCACCCATTGGATGATCATATCCGAATTCTTCTTCTCTCTGGATTAGCATGTCCTGGAATGAAGGATGGTTCAGCAAAGAAATTGGAACAACATATCTTTTCATCTCAGTTACTCCAACGTATACGGCAAGATGCCCTTTGGGCACACCGGAAGAAATCGTATTGGAAAGAACCCGCTTCATCACTTGCTTCGCCTGAAGAATGCGAGGAAAGCGGATAGCCATGGTTCCAAAATATTAACTTTTCTTGGATTTTATGAAGAGGAAATTTTAGAAAGTATGGTAGACTCTTTTTGAGACTTATTCAGGATGAGAAAATGGTTGTGTTGGTGAGTTTCCTTCAACAGCAATGAAAAGGCAGTGTTTATATAGAAGATGAGATATATGAGAATCAATGGTTGAGACTTGAGAGTGACAAATGCATAATATTGAAGGTGTATGTGCCATTATTATTATTATCACATGGATATGTTTTCCAACAAAAACACTTTGTGGGGTTTAGGGTATCCTGATCATGTGGTGCTGGCCTAAAGCCTCAATAAGGCATAAGACATAGGGTATCACATGGACATGCCCTCCCAACAGAAACTGTGTAGGGCATTGCAGATGAGGATTCTGCAAGTGGTAAGTTGCTCAAAAGAAGCACCATTATAGGCAATTCATCAATGAATGGATAACCACATATGCAGGCCTTCAACAGGCAAGTCTGGCAGCCTAGCTAAGCACAATTTTCTGAGACCCATAGTCAAATGAACATGACAGCAACTAGTGTTTAGGTGTGTTTATGGAACCATAGACATAGGAATTTCAGAAATGCTTTCTTGCATATTGATGTATAGTACAAAAACAAGTTCCTACTTCTTTCCAGAAACTAGTCATGATACAAGTCTTCTTTAGGACCTTTCTCACCACCACACAATGACCCACCAGCTGATTTAGTAGCAGCTGGTAAGCAGTTACAGGTCCAAGTGATGAAGACAAGTCTAAGTTCAATGCTTTGGATAAAGTTGAATAAGATTGCTAGCAAATCCCACTAGAAGCTGAGGGTCTATCGTGTGTTGTCGAAATCAGATATGTCGCTGTATCAACTTTTACGTATATTGTTCAGTACTGTACGAAGCCATGTATAGAAGAAATTTTTCAAAAGTTAGAACTCCAAAGTCAAGGGGAAATCAAATGATACAATGGTAAAGCTATAATATACCTCCCAACAGAAACAATGTAGGGGGGTATGCAGCTATAAATTGTAGGCAAGGAGCAAATGGTCAAGGCCTAATCTTCGTATATAATCATCTGTCAAGGCGTTTGGTTGATATCAAAGGGTCGACAAATATTCAGCAGGCATGGCCTTGTCCATTTGATGAGAGCTAGCTAGCTATAGTCAAATGAATGAGCTAAAGCAAAAACAGATATAGAAACGGCAAAATAGTGCAGTGAAGGGTAATCTTTGCTAGTTGGTTGGGAAAACAAACAAAAGAGGCAAAGAAACTCTGAGTTAGGCCGTTGATCACTAGTTGCTGCTGATCTAACGTTCTTGCTTAACCCCACAGCCTATCTGTTGGGAGGCATACCCATGTGATACCATATATGAACAAAACCAACCATATTATTCTCAATATCTAGTAATTATTCCTCACAAGTACTTCTAGTTTGCATTGGTCATTCACTTTCCCCTATATATATATATACATAACTTTGCTCATCTAAGACAAAATCAACTTCCTCTACAGAAGTCATAAAAGAGTCTTTAAACAGTCACAGACTTGCTAAGATTCTCTTCCAATCAAAGAATTCTTTTAAAATCATGGATATTCGCTTTCCTCGCCTTCTTCAAGCAAAACAAGTTATCCGTCGGGTTCTTTCTTCTCCAACAGCCCTTCATGTAGAGGCTACCTTTCAGTATATGTTGGAGTCTCAGAGAAGACGAGGCACGTGGTTCCGGTTTCCTTCCTGAATCATCCTTCATTTCAGTGCTTACTGGTCCAGGCTGCAGAAGAATTCGGCTACTATCATCCTATAGGTGGTCTCACTAAACCATGCACAGAGAAGATTTTCCTTCAAATCACCGGCAATTTGAATATCTCATCATGATCAAGAAGCTCAAAGCAGCTAGAATGTACGTAGGATATACAGAAAGACTAACTTCACTCTGCTAGAGGCTAGAACCATGCTTTTAAAGTGCCGAGGTTTTTTTTTTTTTTTTTTTCCAATTGGAATAAAAACCATTGGAGTTTTCTTGTGAAATCAATTCAATTATTTATAGCTTCAAGACCTGATAATACATATTTGTGAATCAAATAGCAGTTAAATCAATTTCTAATATTTTAGTCTATTGGAAATCTTATTTGACATAAAGAGAGCGCAAAATCATAAAACCTACTCTTCCAATGCAACAACACAACATGAAGGATTTTAAGTACTGCCAAGTTAATGAAGGATTCCTGAATTCCTTTCCATTTTCTTTCATGCCAAATTGAAAATAGCAATCAGAAGCCCTGTCTTCAGTGATTTGATTCAGTTTAACAAAGACGGACGATTTAAGAGATTCAAAACACTGAAGCTTTGTCTTTAAAAAATGAACAGTTAAATGCATTCACCATATTAGAATAAAAACTGCTCCCCTAAACCCTATATATACTTCTCTGCGTTAAGTAAACAAAATACTCCAAGGAATATGACGGACAAAAATGTTCTCTTGATTGTAATTGATAATCTCTTATGTACAATATATTGTCTTTTCTAAAACCTTCTAACCAGCTAGCTAGTATTCCATGTCATGAATCACAATCCGCCCAACTGGGCAGTGAGATCAACGAATATATCTTTACTGCAAGGAATGCTGAGACCACCGTTTGGATGATCGTAACCGAATTCTTCCTCCGCTTCAGTCAAAAGTTGTTGGAAGGAAGGCTGGCTCAAGAATGATATGGGAACCACAAACCTTTTCCTTTCACTCTCTCCAACATAAACCACAAAATGGCCTTTTCGAACATTTCCAGCTTTACTTTCTGTAACTGAACTCTGCCGCCTAAGGATCTTCTTAGCATGAGCTATGTGAGGCATACGAATAGCCATAGTATAAAGATGGTTTCAAACGAACTGTAAGCTTACTTTGTAACTAAAATAGTTGCAGGTGGCTTGTGTTGGTTGTGGAGGAGTCCCTGGTTGATATGTATGCTTATATATAATAGAGAGGGCGGGTCTCCAAATGGGTTTTTACCAAGAGATCGACATTAGCACATGATGGTCTAACACGGCTTCATCTTCCAGTCTAATCAATACCACAAAGAATTTAGAGCTGTGTGTAGTTGGGAAAACAAGCATGCCCTACTAAATCTGTATGTTATCCGCTACATGACCTAATCATCAGAGTACTTTAGGTAACTTGGGTCTTAAACCACAGGTAGTGACACACCTCCAAAGTCTTTCTGTTAAGAGGCATATTCATTGGTCCTGGCCTAGCTTTTTTGTAGGGCAGAAGACATAAGGTCTCACATGAATATGCCTCCCAACAGAAACATTGTAGGGTATTCGGCTTTATAATGGAGGTGAGGAGCAAGTGGTCAAGTCCTAATCCACTGTTAGGTGGATAATAGAGGCTCGACATATATTCAACGGACGAGTTATATCATATATTGTAGCTTTCTTGTACATTAGATGATGTAACTATGGTCATTTCAACACAGGCAATGACGGTGATGGGTACTAGTATGATGTTATATGATCTTTCAAATGGAAATGCAGTCATCATAATCTTCATATGACTTCTATGAGGGTAAAAATATGTGTTCTTTCAAAGAAGAAATTGAAGGTTCTAATGCAGATTGGTCATTTTATACAGAAGGCAAAGCTTTAATTTTTACCAAGTTGTTGGATAATCTACGTAAAAGTTGCTCATTAGGATGACTTTTCTGATTAGACAACAGATTCATGACCAAACGCTGCAAGTTCATTCTAGAAGCTAGTTAACATTTAGACATTGTTAAGGGCCTTGCCTTATCACAATGATCCACTAAGTTAGGATACTAATTAAGGTAGGACAGAGGATGTTGTTGATAAAGAAAACCAATGTTGACTGTGAAAACAAACATGTCTTGTCATCCAATACGTTCAAGGAAATGGTCTTTTGAGTTTTGACATGTTGGTTTACACTTTCTAGAGTTAAATCTGTATGTGACATGAATTCACGAGTAACATACCTCCAACAATAACAGTAAATGGAGAGAGCAATTTGCTCAGTATAAATGTATAATGCAATTGAAGAGAGGGGTAAAGTTACTCAATCAGAATAACAACATTTATAAGAAACTGAACTTCTATAATTTCTAACTTGAGCGTACAAAAAAATCCAATGAACTCAAAACACATTGAGTTTTTTTAGTTTAGGGATTAAGATGTTAGCTTTTCTATCATTGTGATGATCTATCTATCTAGCTCCTTATTGCTTGCTTACTAGCAATCCAATTTGCATCTGGTAATTACTATAAAAGCCTCTTCTGTGCACGGGATGGTAAGACCGCCCATTGGATGATCGTACCCAGACTCTTTTTCAGCCTGCTTCAGCAAGTCTTGAAAGGAAGCATTCTTCAAGAAAGAAATGGGAACAACATGTCTCTTCATCTCAGTTTCACCAACATAGACCGTGAGGTATCCTTTGGGCACATGAAAAGGCACTGGAGTAGAAAGAACCCGACGAAGAATAACTTGTTTAGCTTGAAGAATTCTAGAGAAGCGGATAGCCATGGTTGGAAGAGGTAATATTATATCCCAAACTCTCAAGATTTGAAAGAGAGGAGATGCTGTAGGTTTTCCTGATGGGTAGCCATGGTTGACAAAAGCTATATATAGAAAGGAGATGGTCAATGACTAGAGTGTTGAAATAGAAACATAGGGTCAACAAAGAGGCAGGCTAGGTTGTACTGGTAGTAATTATCATCCATGAATACAGGTGTACAAGCATTATATATCCATTAGGTATTATCACATATTCACATGCATATGCCTCCACCAAAAACACTCTTATATGTCGGGTGTGGGTCGTCGCATTTTCACATAGCTAATATCAATAAATTGGAGGGCGTATTTTGAAAGTGTGATATCAATCAGATGGATACGCTTATCCCTACAGTATCAGTACTTGTGGGGTGTGTGAGTGTCAATACTAATAATGTAGACTAGATAAGAAGGAACTGCATGTTTAAAGTTGGCCCCAGGACTGTGTCTACCTGATGAAAGCATCTTCTAAGGCATTTGGTTGATGATTTTCTGAACAATTATTATTATGCAGGCAACAAGTCATATGTGACTGCTTTGCTAGTATAACGTGTTTGCTCACAACAGCAGACATTGAAGAGGAAATAATCCCCATCTGACTTTCCTCACTAGTCATTTTTATTGTAGTAAGAAGTAATATCCAATAAGCTGACTGAAACTGGTTCGCGACCTTCTTATGATGTTATTATAGTATCTAAGGGATCATATGGCAAACCAAAAGAGGTTGTAACTGAGACACTCAGATGTAGTCTGCTAACAGGATTAAAGTGTTTAAGAACAACAGAAAGAACATCTCACATGAAGTTGGGTGACCTGCTTTCAACCAGGACTAAATTTAAATGCTCCACTAAAGGTTCATATCTATTCTCAGGACCACCCACTAGTGTTGAAATCAAAACCAAAAATGCATACTCCCTGTATCCCGTCTGAGCGTATCTTTTTTCAAAGGCACAAATTTTCAAAAGTCAATCTGAATGTCCAAAACCGAGCTAAGCTACAGTCCAGAATGAGCGGAAATTTGAGTTAGAGATGAGGCGATAGTGGAAATGGGATTATGAACTACTCTTTTTTTAAACACTACTAAGGATTGAAACTAGGATAATATTATCAAATAAGGTAATATGTTTTTGTCCTCCTCCAATTCCATAACACTAATAAGGATTGAAATTACGATAATATTATCAAATAAGGTAATATGTTTTTGTCCTCCTCCAATTCCATCTCTTGATAAAAGTGTTCACACTTCATGCTCTAAATATCTCACTGTCTCTTTCCATTCCCTTTTAAGTTTTAACAGAACTACTTTTTTACGTTTCTGTATATTTTACAGTCATAGTGTTACTCCAGTTTGGTGACATTGTGGGTATCAAACAATCAATCATCAATGCAGATATCAAATAATCATCCAATAGATAGTTGACGATCATAGATTGCTCAAACTAACTGTGGCCAACATAATGAATCGAAGAACAATAAGATTGGCAAGATCAGAAGCTTCACTGATTTGTATTAATAATATGAATCATGTAACACCGGTCGAGGATTGTGACGAAAAAGGTTGTCTCACCACATGAATCTTTCCCATTAAAGGAAGAAAAAAAAGGGGAGAGAGAAAACAAGTTATGTACACATACAAAAACCGTATTTCCTAAATTATCTAAATATCATCATCCGTTCCTATGATGATGAATGTAACAATCCACCCAGTTGAGCAGTGAGATCAACAAAGATGTCTTCTCTGCAGGGAATGGTAATACCACCCATTGGATGATCATATCCGAATTCTTCTTCAGCACGGATTAGCAAGTCCTGGAATGAAGGATGGTTCAGCAAAGAAATTGGAACAACATATCTCTTCATCTCAGTTACTCCAACGTATACGGCAAGGTGTCCTTTGGGCACACCGGAAGAAATCGTTGTGGAAAGAACCCGCTTAATCACTTGCTTCGCCTGTAGTATGCGAGGAAAGCGGATAGCCATGGTTTCAAAATTTAAAAAATTCTCTAGGATTTTATGAAGAGAAAATTTTAGAAAGTATGGTAGACTCTTTTTGAGACTTGTTCAGAATGAGATAATGGGGTTTTGTTGGTGAGTTTCTTTCAACAGCAATGAAAAGGCAGTGCTTATATACAAGATGAGATCTATGAGAATCAACTGTTGAAACTTGAAAGTGACAAGTGCATATATTAGTGAAGGTGTATGTGCCATTATTATCACATGGATATGTTTTCCAACAAAAACCACTTTGTGGGGTTTAGGGTATCCTTATCATGTGGTGCTGGCCTAGAGGCTCAATAAGGCATATGACATAGGGTATCACATGGACATGCCCTCCCAACAGAAACTGTGTAGGGCATTGCAGATGAGAATTCAGCAAGTTGTAAGTTGCTAAAAAGAAGCACCATTATAGGCAAATGATTAATGGATAACCACACATATGCAGGCCTCAACAGGCAAATTTTCTGTGGCAGCCTAGCTAAGCACAATTTGTGAGACCAATAGTCAAATGAACATAACAGCAACTAGTGTTTAGGTGTGTTTATGGAACCACAGACATGGGAATTTCAGAAATGCTCACTTGCATATTGATTGATGTATAGTACAAAAAAAAAGTGCCTACTTCTTTCCAGAAACTAGTCATGATACAAGTCTTCTTGAGGACCTTTCTCACCACCACACAATGACCCACCAGCTGGTTTAGTAGAAGCTGGTAAGCAATTACAGGTCCAAGTGATGAAGACAAGTCTAAGTTCAATGCTTTGGATAAAGTGAATAAGATTGCTAGCAAATCCCACTTGAAGAGGAGGGTCTATCGTGTGTTGTCGAAATCAGATGTTGTCGCTGTATGCATTCCTATCAACTTTTACGTATATTTTTCAGTACTGTACGAAGCCATGTATAGAAGAAATCTTTTCAAAAGTTGGAACTCCAAAGTGAAGGGAATTTAAATTATACGAAGGTAAAGCTACTTAATTGATACAGTGTAAAGACAAAGAGGATATGCCTAAAATGGTAGGACATCATGTCTTGAAACAAATAAGGCAAAACCATGTGATCCTTCTTACCATTTCCTTCTCTCAACTTTCCTTAATCTTCTAAGCTCTCTTCTCCATTCTATGCCTCACTATATATGCAGATGACTAACAAAGCCATTTAAGGCAAGTCTTTTTCTTCAATTCCTCCACATTACTTTTCATTAGCTTCCTTCCATTGTTCTTAGAGATCTTCTCAAGATGGGAATCAAATCAAACAAAGTAGCTCATGCGAAACAAAGGATCCAACGTACTCTTTCTTTGGGAGGCAGAGTAGATGTTCCTAAAGGTCACTTTGTTGTTTATGTTGGAGACAACTGCAAGCGTTTTGTCGTCCCAATTTCATATTTGAACCAACCTTTGTTTCAAGACTTGTTACATTGGGCAGAAGAAGAGTTTGGATTTGACCATCCCACGGGAGGTTTAACGATCCCTTGCAGCGAAGATTATTTTGTCAGCCTTACTTCTCGGCTAAGCCGCTAGATGTTGTTAGCTTTTTGGCTCTTGCTTCCTAACATTGAAGAGGCTTTTTCTGGTCTCCTCTGTTTCTTCTTCTTCTTCTTAGAAGGCTAAAATATGAGATATCATGTTAGTCTCTTCAATTTCATAGTGAAGAATTATGTACTACTCCTCTCAAATTCATTGTATAGCTGTTTTCGCTTCAAGATTCTGAAGTTAAGCAGCTTATGTTTCTCTAATTTTGAGAAATTGTAGCTTAAACTAGGCTGCAATTTTGTATACAGGCCAGTTATGTTTATTGGAATCTGATATATGATGATCATGACAAACTACTATTGAGTTCTCCCTGGCTATGCATAAGGACTATAACAAAGCGCGTTTATCAGAGGATGTATAACAAGAATCTCCTGGAAACAATATCTTTCATTACTAGTAGTAGTATATATATGTCAGATCACCATCTATCAGAAAACATTCTGGTACAATGTATAGTACCAGACTTACTTTTCTAGTAACATACTCCTGGTACTCAATACACATGCCAACCAGAATTCCAAGGCTCACTAGCTACATAAAGAAAAATACTTCATCTGTTTACTTTCTTTCTTTCTTTCTTTCGTTTACTGTTTGCACGCAAATTAAGAAAACTAGTGAAAAGTCCATATTGCCCTTCATATTTCACAATAAGTAGATGATTATCACAGGATGTACTGAAAATTTTCAACTTGGCATATCATCATCATCACACACACACACAGTGAGAGAGAGAGAGAGAGAGAGAGAGAGAGAGAGAGAGAGAGAGAGAGAGAGAGAGAGAGAGAGAGAGATTCCACTGGCCTTATCAGTAAAACAAATTCATCACTGATCAGGAAGAGTAGCAGTGAGTCAGTAACAGAACAAAACAAGAATAATAAGAGATGCAGATGCTTACTCTACTATTATCTCTGCTCAAAAACCATGGGCAGAGCAAGATATAGTATAAATTTACATCACACAAGTTGGGAAGTGCATTATGAGGTCTCTCTATGATCTATCCCTCCCATAATAATAATGCAACGAACAACAAATGTGCTTGTTGGAGGGTACTTTGGTACCATACTATTGGCCATCAATTAAAAATACTAAATTGGCAATCTCATAAGAATTTAATACTAGCAAAACTGCCCTATAAATACTCCTCCAGACTACTGGCATTTTAGAGTTCAGATTCAACAAGTTTATCAATCAAACAGTTAAAAGGAGTAGTACTACTAGAAAGCTTCTTCTACACACCAAAATGGGCATTCGCTTCCCTTCAATGGTTCTTCATGCCAAACAAATTCTCCGGTCAAGGTCTATTCATAGCCATCCTTCAGCTTCTTCTTCTCCAGCAGCAACAAAAGGCGACGTCCCAAAAGGACATTTTGCAGTTTATGTAGGGGAAGAGAAGAAGAAAAAGAACCGGTTTGTTGTTCCATTGTCGTACTTGGAACAGCCATTGTTTCAGGATTTGCTGAGGCGGGCAGAGGAAGAATATGGTTATGAGCACTCCATGGGTAGACTTACCATTCCTTGCAGTGAAGATGCATTCTTGACTGTTGCTTCTCATCTGAATCACTGATAGATTCAGTACTTCTGCCTAAACAAGTCCAAGCGATAAAGAAGTCGCATGCGTGGCTTTTTTAGTTTTTAGATTAACTTTAGCTAGTAGGAACCAATTTTGTATCCTCTTGTAAATCTCTCAATCTCAAATCATTGTACTTGAATTCTCAAGGAAATAATTGATTTCATTCACCATATAGCAACTATTCTCTTCTCATCTCATCCATATCTGGTATGATATGATACTAAACTATTTATCCGTTATAAATATGTGAACTAAATCAAGAAAAAGAGAGAAAATTAATTCATGAAATAAGGAGAACAGAACTAATGATGTCTCCATCAAGCAGCATTTAGGATCTACTGCTCATTAGAGACAGAGGCAGCCAGTAATGTGTTTGATTTCATGTGTTTAGTAATGTGAGTAGCAGTAGTTGATTTTGGTTTCACAGTTAAAAACTACGTACTCTCTCTTACAGACCACTCGATTCCAACAGAGATTTGAACTTCGATTAACTTTTTACAAATGCAAGGTTACTTATTATTATTGGATAGCATTGCTAGCTAGGATTTGGTATTAAGATTTGTCAAGTAGTTTTATCGGGGATGCATTGAGGTAGATTGATGCATGTCAAGGCCAGGTTGATATTTTTCCATCTTCGTACCAAACAATTAAATAATTACGTCATCTTTGGTACTGTGTGATCGTTTATGCTGAGTTCACGGTCTCCTTCAACTATCGCGGAGCTCTTACCTGCGTGATGTATAACTTTGACAATGTTATATTGAGGCATACTATATTCTAAGCCTTCACAATATTGCAGAGAATGCATAAAAACCTACAAAACTAGGGATGTTGTTTACAAAGATTTAACTTACCGTTTAGCTAGATATTTTTCTTCATTAGAAAGAAAGCAGCGAGATCAGAACAAGGCCTATCAGGCTAACATACACCAAAAGCCTGATCTGACGACAATACGTCAGCCACGGTAAAAAAAAAAAAAAAAAAAAAATGCAATTAAATGCTAAATCATCCCAGGAGGGAAATGATAATCCTGCCTTGTTTTCCCAATATCTTACAAGAGTACGGGCAAATCTTACCATCTATCTCTTCTGACAAGGACACACCATAATCATATTTCCCAAAAGTTGAGGGGTTTCGACTAAATTATTGGGAAGACGACGTCACGATAAATAAAGGGGAATAGAAAAGAAAAAGCAATGATTGGGGGAAAGAAAAAGAAGTTGGGGAGGTGAGAGCATTAAAACCAGAAAGTAGTAGCTGGAGTTTGTTGATAAAGAATGGGGATGGGGGGTGGATAATGCAAAATGCCTTGAAAGGCACATGTAATGTACTACTGACTGACTCAATCTCAACTAATTCGTACGTACGCACCCTTTCTCTAGGCAGATACCATAGCTCAGTGCTTAGAACATGCGAATGTGCAAGACAGAGAGAGAATGAGGATGATTACTTGGAAAGGTATGGGGGTAGTTTTAACGAACAACTGAAAAGAAACCCCAGCTCAGAGCCACTTTCAAGCCCCTAAAAAAAGCAAGGGATCTTCCTCAAAAAAAAAAAAAAGGCAAGGGAAGATGGAACATTTTATTTTATTTTATTGGGGTTGATGATATTCGATGATCGATGATATATATTATGATAAATAACTATCATATCCGTGCAAGTTTAGCAAGAATGAGGTTATCATAATCATCATACAAAAATTAAACTTGTAACAAGTACCATAACATTTATTATGAATTACATCAGAGCTCGCTCTTGTAGCACCGAAGAGTCACCCCCACCTCAAAAGATATTTATTTTTAGGATCTAGTAGAAGCAGCTAGGGCGCTAGATCATTGACGTCAAGAAAGGATCGGTGAGAGAAAAACGGTGGGGGCAAGTGGCAGCCTTTCTATATTTAGATAACAGAGAGACCTGTAGGTAAAAGCTTATTTCATTCGAAATTCAATCCAAGTTGGCCTTACAACGTGACAACCAAAACGGACTAACAAAAAAAGACTATTACTAAATCATCATGCACGGATAACGTACACCATGATGCTTGCGTAGAAATAGTACGCGGTGGCCTGGCCCCACCAGAGCAATCAGCCCGCTCCCATTGTGTACATATGAATTTGAAATTTTAAACCATTCCATAATCTTCAATTGAATTATTACATATTATCATCGGATACTCATAAACAACAACCAAGAAACTAGTAATTGGAATGGGTGATCCAAACAAATTACAAATGGAGCGTACCATACTTGTTATCATGGCACGATAACATTAGGAGATCATCAAAGTACAAACTCACAAGAACTGGCACATGTTAGAAGACCCCTCCTCCTACACATGGAAGATACTAAGTAACATGTTTTCAGTTTCTAGATATTTTTACTCTTATACTATATGCATTCAAAGGTCCAAGAAGTCAGAAATAATATTAGTAGAATGTCAGAAATGGGTTCACAAGTTGCGCCTATCTTCCACATACATACATATTGCTTATCTCTTCATTGAAACTAATCACATGGCCTAGTTGCCTTTTGTCTATTTCGGGACACAGCCCCTGGTTTGTTTATGCATCAGGCAGTTTCTAAAGCTCAGAGAGAGAGAGAGAGAGAGAGATTTCAATCATAGATAGCCATATCCAATTACGGATTTCCTGTGTAAAGCAACCAGGGAAAGCAATATATATAGAGAACATGCATTTGAGGATCTTATTCAATAAGTACTGCACAGTTCCACTCCTGCAACCATATCCTCCATCAGAAACTACTAAAAGCTGAGCGATCCATATATCCCAAGAAACAATCATGGGTATTCATTTCCAGTCCATGATGATTCAAGCCAAGAGATTATTCAAGTTACACGCCGTCGTCCTAAGTAGTAGTAGGAGTATGAGCAGTGTATCATCATCGCATGTTCCAAGAGGACACTTTGCAGTTTACGTGGGAGACGACATTCAAAACAACAACAAGAAGAGGTTTGTAGTTCCAGTGTCTTACTTGGATCATCCTTCATTCCAAGACTTGCTTCGTCAGGCAGAGGAAGAGTTCGGCTACAGTCATCCCATGGGGGGTTTAATCATTCCCTGCAAAGAGGAAGCCTTTGTTGAACTCATCACATCCCAATTCAATGTTTTATAGTAGTAAAAACATTTATACTCCACTGTAGCGAACAATGAGAATGTATACATTTTTTACAGTCTCTATACGTTCTCTGGTAAGGTAATTGGTTGTCAATTTTCAACCAGAAATATGAACATTCATTTACGGCTTCAATGAAGCTAACATTCTAGTATTATTCAGAAGAGTTTTTTTCTCGCAAACGTTTTTGAGCGCGGAATAAGAGCCACCAGAGTTTCCTTGTTGAATTTTCCAGTAGTACTTACAACAATTTTACAATAGCCAGATGCGGATGAGCACCACCTAGGACACAACAAGGTTCCTTGACTCCTGTAACATTCCTAAGAAGAACATAGAGGTCCTTATAGGTAGGAATATGTACAAATACCAGGAAAGCTTCATTTTCGCTATGGGATTGACTAGAGGTCTTCTTTCCAGACATACACAAGGGTTTTTCAGAAATATTACAACCTTCACACATACTAATGGAAAAATTACATTATCTTACATCATATCCTTATTGAGATGTAAACTTAACAAAATGCGATCTACAAGTTCCCTTTACGCACAAACTAGTAAAAGCATATTTAACATATGCAGCGTCAGTTACACTTGACAATCTATCACAACTTACATTTCAGAGGCAATTATAACTACAACTTGTCCTTCTCACCTCAATTTTCTCTCCAGCTAGCTTGCAGTCAACTTCTATGAGCAAAGAACTGGACAGCAGCAAATCGAGCTCAGGGCAAAAATGTGATTTCCGGATTTGTTTAATCTAAAGATAGGTTACCAGTTCTAATGTTGCGCTGCTGGTTGCTGATTCCCCTGCCCAACCGCAACTGGGATGAACCAAAATCTCTTCGTCTTCCTCCAAAACGAGAAGTTTGTTTAGGCTGAAACCAGTGCTTCACAACAACACCGTTGATTCGGATCTTCCCAATTGATTCATTTCCAATGTAGGTTAGACCCAGCCTCCTTAATAAAGCTGTAATTGCCTGACTAATCCTGTTCACATGAAGTTGGTTCAACCAATCAAGAGGAATTCCAAGGGTTAAGCACAAAAATATCAGCACCGTTCTACTCCTACAAGAATGTGGATATATTACAAAATGCAAATAAGAAGGGATTTGTGTCGGCACTTATTTATTTGATGAAAATCAATCTGTTATCACACATCTTTTCTTCTTTTGTAAATTTAATTAACTTAGTTTCAAATAGGCTTGGAATTGATGTAGTCGTTTAAATAAAGCATCCAATATATAGCAGTATCATAATGAAGCTAAGGCATATCAACAAAAATTCGTATAAAAAAACTGCATATATAGTTATTATTAATAAAAAACCGCGATGTTAAACAAGAAGTTCTGTCTCACCGTGCTGATATATTGATAGTTTTCTCTACTGTCTCAGACTGTATGTGTGCTTTCTCTACAGGCAGTAAAATGGTTATGTTGGGCAACTTCACACCTGTAGAAAAAATATAAGCAGACAAACAAAGCTGAATCACAGAGCTAAACAATACAGAATATGATTCATTTGTCCAGCTTCCTTTATTGTCCAGCTTAATCGGTAAGTAAACAATACAGAATATGATTCATTTGTCTATCATTTGCAAGTTAACTTTCAATGTTTTAATGACAAAACAAGCTCGTTATGGAACTGAGTAGCTTCATTCACATAAGTTTCGATTTCTTGTAACCTAGCAGAATGGGTTACAAAAGAGAGCAAATCAAATTACCAGCTGCAAGCCGATGCTTGAGACTCTTCAGAACTGTCAATATGTATACCTAACCAGATACGATATATGTCAGACCAGCAGTAAAAAAAAAAAAAAAAAAAACAAAAAAAAAAACAAACAAACAAACAAACAAACAAACAAACAAAAATTGAATTCCGTTTATATCAAATGTTGTATAATTAGCAATTGAGGTGCAGAATACATACAAAAACAAATTTCGAGAGAAGATAATTCAGACTTTAACTGAACTTGATGCATAAGGGAGGTAACAGTTTTCCTTCTCCAATGTACTTACCTCCACCACAAAAGTACCAATACACTTTCTCGACAAAAAAAGTACCAATACAAACATGTTTCCTCTCGTAAGTAATATATTTATAATTACAGAACGGCTTAAAGAACCCTAGAGAAGTGTGGAAGGTATTGATGTAATGATGGAATAGTGTTGACAAGTAAATGCTTAACTATAAATTTAACGCTAACAATATACCTGAGGAAGTTTATTTCTTTCTTTATTTTTAAATGCACTTGTAAGAAAATCTTCAACGCTCAAAGTTGCACTACCTCAATATCATTGTTGAAGTAAACACACAAGACACGTATAAGGGTTTAGGATATAATTACAGAACGGCTTAAAGAACCCTAGAGAAGTGTGGAAGGTATTGAGGTAATGATGGAATAGTGTTGACAAGTAAATGCTTAACTATAAATTTAACGCTAACAATATACCTGAGGAAGTTTATTTCTTTCTTTATTTTTAAATGCACTTGTAAGAAAATCTTCAACGCTCAAAGTTGCAATACCTCAATATCATTGTTGAAGTAAACACACAAGACACGTATAAGGGTTTAGGAAACAAGTCATTAAACAGAGCAGATATTAAAAGAACTACACGTGTTTCAGAGAATTAAGTTGGCAGTATCAAATATGAAGAGATGAGATACTTAGGGTTAAACAAGCTACCTAGATTTACAGGGATAATTTCAAGCTTAGAAAGCAGAAGAAGATTAAGCTTTAAGATATGAAAAAAGGAGCTTTTGGAGAGCAGTTGTAGCTATATGCCAAAGAAATCTGTAATGGAAGTCAAGGTGCCCATTATAATCATATACCCTTTAGACCTACAAGTGATAAACAGTTATTAAATCTCTCAACAAATTTAAAATAGAGGTCTAGTTCAGATAATATGGTAGAGGAGAAAGACTTGTCAAATTAATTGAGAATTCACTTAACATATGAAAATTGAACTCAAGTAATTTAGAGAAAGGCTTGCTGAATAGTGCATGGATCTATAGACCTCAAACCCTTCAGTAGCTCATGTAGAAAGAGGATCTAGATTGATGGGAAGTGATAAGAAAAGAAGCTTACCTCAGCTGTGTGAATCTGCAACCTCCTTGCATCTACTATGATTGGAACATCTTTGAAGGATGCACAAGGTACAATCCCAATAGAAGCAGCTTCCTGATATCAGCTTAGCTAATTTTATAAGAAAAACAATTATTAAGAAAACAAAAGAAGTCAGAGTTAACAGTTCCCTAACCTCAAATAATGAGAAAGCCCGAGGATCATATTCTCCAAACCCATCAATCAATGACCAAATGTTTGATCTTTTAGGTGAATCAATACTGACTACCAGATTCTCTGTTAGTCTATCTTTTAGGGAAGCATCACGAGGAAGTTGCAAGCAAGCCAATACTTGAGAGAAGACCTCTACTGTCGGTATAATACCAGCTGTAAGTGTTTCCCTATAGACCATTAAGGCCAACGATGTCCTGCAGATAATCAAGTATCAAGTTACCATCTCTCCAAGTACTTAGTACGTCTGCCTGAAGGGCGATAAAGTCAAACTTTTTCTTCCAATCCACTGGCCACATAATTGCTAAATTTAGACCTTTTTTTTCTGAGCCCTTCAATGTTCCTTCTAATATACATAATATTAGCTTAAACAGACGTCTATTTCTGTGGTGGACTGGTGGTTAACATTGTAAAGTTGAGGAACGCACTATTGTGAGCAAAGACAAGGATTAAACGTCTATTCCTGTAATCCAAACCATTAATTGATGACGAACAAGCATGACTTCATGATATCTCTATTCAAATGGATTAGGTATGCATGATGTCCCTTTTTGCACCAATCTTTTGGGGACAACTCCACAAATACCAGTGGGCAACGCCAAAAGAAGACCCTCCTTTTCTCTCCCCTCATGTTTGTCTGATATTAAATTACTTTTGCGAGAGGATTTACAACAAATATCAGTGGGCAACGCCAAAAGAAGACCCTCCTTCTCTCTCCCCTCATGTTTGTCTGATATTAAATTACTTTTGCGAGAGGATTTACCATGGCTTTCCTTGGTGTGGTACATACAATGAATTATGTCTCATCCTAGAATATAGTATCGCTATAATTTATAACTATCTGGCAAGCGATAAGATGCAACTGTGAAAGTCGCCCAAATACAAGATTTTAAAAGGATTTCTCATCCTGAGTAAGACTCAAATATATCCAACACGAATTATGCACAAGTCAGGACATCATGAACATACATGCAAGTGCAGGAGACAAGTTTTTAATCTTTTTACAAAATCATGACACCTTTCAAGAAGCACCTACCATTTACAATCAATTTGTGCACGTCCTGGGCTGAAAGACATGGCTGGGTCACCCTGAGTGCAAGCCTTCTCACATCTTCGTAAGCACATGACTGCAATAACAATAAATACAGTATTCTCAATGTATGCATGGCTAGGAAGCACATGAGCAGAAGTAAAGACTTCTTAACTAGAAATACATAGGTTCTAAATGTAAGGAAAACATAGGCAGTGAAGAAAAAATCTATGACATGCTTGTGGATAGGGAGCTTCCAGTGCATCTTCAGTTTAAGAGCATGGATGTGTAATATTGTAATGACTTTGCATGTCTAGTGTGCTGAGATTTTCATAAATCTCACTCCATAGATGAGAATCATGAATTTAAGATGTACCATTCTACATCTCATCAGTGAAGTGTTTCCAACTCTTCTGATATTCACTTCCAAGAGAATTGGGAAATGGACGATTGAACCACAGCAAAATATAGTGTAAATCACCATTATATTGTGGGCGAGAAAGATATCAGAGCATATAATAAAGAGTAGCAATATAGAGGGTTGTACTAAGAATTAGCACGACTAACTTTGAGTGAATCTTATCATATACTAACATTAGCAAGTGTTACTAACCAATGTGATTTAAACACTCTATTCAGTTCATACAGGTCTGAATGCAAGGCGGCAGTACTTAAAGGAATAAAGAATAGATTATAAGAAAACTGTGACATTATACTAGAAAACAATGACCTAACAAAAAAAAAATGGAATTCTTAGAATAACAGAGGGCAGGGAAGTAACCGATTTCAGAATAAGGACAACCATAGAACTATTTCCCTCAAATGGAATGTGTTCCAAAATCAAAATATGAAGAGGAAAGAAAACAGTGAACTGGATGCCTGGAGTATTTATTAGTCCTACGGTCCTACCTATAAGACATCTGGACATCACAAGATTAAGGGTAACACCATCCTTTTTGGCTTGAGAAAGGAGCATTAGACCAACTTCCAGATCGTCCTTCCTACACAAATGTAATAAGGGGAGGCGAAAGAGTATTACAGTCAGATGAAATATCAATACCTCCATGAACAAAGATGACAGAGATATAGAACACTTACTTTGCACTTGCTACTAACAGAATGGAGAACGTGATTGTATTTGGAGACAACCCAGCCTTCTTCATGTCAGATAAAATTTCCAGAGCCTTTTGCAGCTGATCTCCGTCACCTGTGATCAATGAGCTTCTATAAGATAACTTTTTTTTAAAATTTTGTAACTCTAAACAGGTAGCAAATCTCTTCTTTCAATCAAAAAGTTTATCGAATTTTTGTGCTGCAAAGGAAGAGGTACAACTAGAACTAACTAAGCCTCTGATCCACAAGGCCATAATTAGAAAGATAAAAGAAGAGAAATGCTCACACAAAGCAGTAATTAAGGCATTCATTGTAGAAACAGTCGGCTTTAGTTTTATCGATTTAATGTCCTCGTATAGCTCCATTGCTTTCTCCCATTGTTTTGCCTGAAAATGAATTTCACCTGTCACTCGTACAGAAAGTTGCCAGATAAGAGGTACATGCACAGGTATCCCCGGAAACAAGTATACCCAACAAGTACTAGTAGCACACAAGCAACTTGAATCCAGGAAATGTTATATAGAATCTATTAATCGAATATAACAATGGCCAAAGCCTCCAAAAATGAACCAAATGTTAGCTTAAAAATCAAAAGTCCAGACATGCATGTCCCTACTGCGCTCTTCCTTTACTGTTTTATCTGAATCTTAAAACGCGCTACTTTAACTTGTTTATCCTACTACAAACAGACGATATATTATTTCTTATAACACAAAATATTGAAAGTGCATGCCAAGTGGACACCCTGCACTGGCTGTCATGTACACTCAACACTGCATAACATGGCCTGCGGTAATGGCAGCCTAACCGTCGCGTCCATTCACATCATTCAGCCAAGGACCTGGTCAACAACAAGCCAAAAATGCCGAACTGTGTCCAAGAGAACTTACAAAGAGTTCCACAGCTTGTGCATAGATTGCTTAAGATTAAGTATTGCCCAACCAAACCCCAAGCCACACACCAACATGTTGACTGCCCTCCAAGCCTCTAAGGAAGCTAATTGTGGGCCAGACCACCTCATGGACTGCAAGGTCACCTAGGACAAACAGAAGGCACGTGGAGAAGTCTAGAGAAAGCCAAGATCAATGTTTCCTGAGTGCCACAGCTGGCCTGAACGTTGCCTAGAATTCCCCAACAACAAGCCATAAGACGAGCAATGCCACAACGAAATCACACCAGCTAGCACGCAATGTGTCAAACTATGGGCAAGCAAGGGATAAAAAAGTGTGTCAAATTCTGTCCCAAAGCAGCCTCAACGTTCTGGCAGTGCAAGGACATCTCTAACAGGCATGCCATGCTCTGTAGCACTTTTGCAAGCCCATTGGACTGCAATATTGTGTCCCCATGTGCACTAGAAGAGGCTCAGCGAGTGGTCATTGAAGTGCCTAAGCAAACCCTCGGCTAGAGATAAACTTTTAGGCCCTAGCTGAACTGTTTGCCAATCCGAATATCATGTACATGTTTTTCCTTTGCACTAGAGTGTTTACGAGTCTGAACTCTTTTCCGGATCAATACATCCTTTCTCAATTCAGTTTCATCCATTAAATACTCCCTAAATTGACATTCTTGGGTGCCAAAAGCCTAAAGGCTTTGAGTGCTACTGAAGGTGCACTTGTGTGTTTAATGTGCTACACCCCCGACAAGATGTAATAGACTAGTTCTCGTGTAATCTATGCTTTTATCGTGTTTGTTCTTGCATTCAAGTTGTCTTGCTTTCATATGTCAAAGTTTCCTTTGGGCAAATTGACAAATTCACGTGTTGTTAACATCGTGATATATTGAGTGAAGCAATTGCTTTTGCTTTTGGTTGTTGCAAGAAGTTAGCAGGCCAAGATTCTCCTAATGGAACTTTGCTAGGCAGGCATTGCCACGCGGACTTGGCCATTTGTGTACGGCCAGTGCTGCGTGACATCTGCATTTATCAAACCGTTGACAATTCTCACAGTATGTGATCAATATGAGATGTCTAGTTGTGCATGCCCCCAACAAATATAGTTAAGAGGCAGCTCCACTTTTTCTTAGGAAATATCACTGGATTTTGGTCCAAGCTTTTTCTGGAAAACAAAAATATCTGTCACTCTCCCTAAGGCGAAGACCAGCCTCCTACCTCACTAAGACAAAAACAAACAACTTATAAATACATGGCAATCATGATTTGTCACTCGGACCCAAGACATGCTCCAGAAAGGGTGTAGCTGTAACTACCTTAAACAGAGGGTAGTTATTGGAATGTGTCCCTAACCGCAGGGGGAGTGGAGTATAGTTACACCAAAATTTTGATGCAAAAATATTAAGTTTTTTAAAACACAATTCAGATAGCAAAACAAAACAGCAAATATCGAAGTTAGATGGATGACATACATTGCTACAAGCACCCATCAATGAGCTATATGATATGATACCGAGCTTTATTCCTTGATTCTTGGATTCTTGTAGGATTGCAAATGCAGTGTCCAACTTTCCAGCGTGTCCCGCAACATCTATTAATGCACTGAGAAACATCTGTACAAAAGAAAGTTCTAATAAATATATCCATTTTAGGAAATTAGTAGCCTAAAATATCAACCACATTGATCTAGCATCTAGGGCCTCTAACCACAAAGGACACTTTTTGACTGAGCTACTTAATAGCTATGCCATTTGATAGATACATTACCGACCATTTTTCTTTGTTTCTGAGCGACTAATTTCACATTATGATATCAGACTCCAACTTACCAAAAATTGTTGCACAAAATGGTAATCCCGTAAATTCTGAGCGTTAGCTAAATTCATCTAGAAAAGTACATCTATACATGTCATATCTGTGAGTTTGGTTTGTCGTCAAAATTTTACGATTCACGATTCATATCCTACGATTCGACACGATTCACCCATGAAACGATGTGAATCCCTTAATGAATCTATAATAGATAAAAATTATTTGAATCCCCATTCAAGAGTCTGAATCTTACGATTCAGTTGCGATTCAGAACGATTCTACGATTCACCTTCGATTCATTTGAAGGTCTACGAAATAATACTTCCTACGTTTATGTTTGTTTTGTAAGAACATGCATTTGTTTTAAATTACTAGTTCATGTTTCTCAAGTCCAGGGCTAATATTTTTCTATTATTTTCAATCTCGTTACCATCCTGTAGTTCCTTGCTCCACATGCCTATCTATATCTAGATCATTCTTTATCTTTTAGATGTGTGAAACTCGTAATAACTAGTTATGGATGAGAGTTTCCAATAATTTGAGCTTTCTTTTTGTAAAAATATGAATATTTTCATCAATAATGTTACAGCTTTATGAAATATTTTATTATATCTACGTAAAAATATTGCAAGCTGAATCTTTACGATTCACGATTAGATTCAATTTACGATCCAGTGAAGGTTAATTTCGATTCACTATCTGAATCCCGATTTGACAACTATGTGCATCTATACATGTTGCAGTTGGCTATGTAATAAATCTGTGAGTCTAGTGTGCCACACTACTAATTTGTTCGCATGCCTCTTCATGGTATATCTCCACAATGATTCTTATACTCTAAATTTGTGCAAACCCTAAGACGTCTCATTTCCTCAGAGTCTCAGACATGAAACAACCCGACTTAGAAAGTAAAACATCACAAGCTGCAGTGTCTGTCTAGATTGAAAGGCTTACCTCATCAGGGATAACACCTTTTCTCTTCATGTCACTGAAAACACTACAGGCGAACCCCCAATCACCATTTTGGCTGCAACTGTTAACAGCAATGGTGTACACCTCTGGAGTGCCCTTGATATTATATTTATCAATCATATTGTACACTTCTCGTGCTCGGTCAGCCTACAATAAATTCTCCGCAAGTTAGCTACAATTGGGGTGAATATTTTCTCCTACAGTGGCTGTAAATGTAGCTAACGATTTCTCTGGGAGAATGTAGACGCGCCTCACCTTGCCAGCATTGGCACAAGCCTTCATTAAAGCACCTATAGTGATGTGATCCGGGTCTATAGGTCGTATCTCAGCTTTCATTTCAGCTAAAACATCAAAAGCACGATCAAATGCTCCTGATTGACCACATGCTGTGATGAGTGCATTAAAAATAACTCGATCTGGCTGCACATTCTACTGCAACAAATACATGCAAACCATGAAGGCTCATTTGATATTCCAGAGAAGAAAATATAGTTTCACACCATTTCCATGTGTAACGATATAATCAATAAGTTTTGACAGGACACGGAAACTCCAGGCACTAAAATCATACCTTAGACCTCATTATCCCATAAGCACCAAATGCCTTGGCAACTTGCCCAGCTTTTGCACACCCATCTATTAGTGAGCTATATGTATGAACATTTGGCTCCACTCCAGCATTAACCATTTCATGAAAAACCTACCAAAAGCCAAATCTGATACATTAGAAGCCATATCATTAGAGAGAATAGAGAGGAACTTGTAACTTGAATACAGGAATTGCTTACGAACCTCACACATCACCTGAAACTTAACATAGTGGAAGTATGAAACTAATGTACTTCTACCATAATATTTACTGAAACTGTCGGTAATTGATCAAACTACCTTTTGCCATCTCGATTATTTTGAAATTCAATAAGGTTGTGTTAAAGAAAAAAAAAATAGCTGTGAACTAATCCGCAATAAATCTTTTTAGTATCTGGTTCTACCTTATTAAATAATTTAGACAGTTGAATTATACCTATTATAATACTAAAAAGCTCAATTTATTGGAATGCATAAAAGATCAGTTGCCAATGCTAAAATAAACTTGATCTGAATATCTGAAATTATGTTCCCATGGGCATACTGTCTACTTGTCTAGTGAGGAGTGGAAGGAAAGGAATCTGGTAACAGAAGTCACACCTGACCTAATGTGATTTTACAGCATACTTGCCTAGATCATAAGGGTGTGAAAACATTAGAGGATGGACAAACCATTCCAAAGCATTCTAAAGTCTAAACTATACCAAAGTAAAAAAAACAGATGAACTTACCTTGAACATTGTATCGACCTTTCCACTTTTTGCACAAGTTGATAATAAAGTAGTGTAAAGTTTACAATCAGCTTTTAAACCAGCTTCTTCTGCAAGTCGCAAAACCTCAAATGCTCCTGTTCCACAAGACACATCATGAAACAGCAATAATTTAAGTATCTTGCGATAAATGGGTAACTCATGAAAAGTCTTACAGCTGAAGAAGACACAACAATACCTTCAGAATCTTGAGAACTTGCACAGACAGACATTAGCATATTAAATGTACTCAGAGTTGGATTCGGGATAAGCTTAATGAAGCGGAAAGCTTCAGCAACGGCCCTTTTCCTTTGGCAGGTTTTTAAGAACCCAGCATGATAAATCTGAAAGCATATGATTTCTATTGAGCTCACAACATCAGAATACAGTAAAATAAAGAGATATTGAAATCAGACTGCCAAACCTTGTCCATATCCAGCAAACCACTTTGTTCCAAATCTTCAAGCAATTCTAAGCAATCAAGTAACCTAATATAGCCAGGAAAAAAAATCAAAATAAGATCTGATATATAAAAATAATTAGCCAATAAGGACAAGAGAATCTTCCATCTGGAGGGTGCTATGAACATAAATGAAAGAGTAATGATAAGTAGCCCACTCTCGTAGCCAAAACCGTAGCCAGAATGTGATGTGGCATGCCACATCAACAAATTGATAATAGAAAAAAATGAATAACAATAAAAAAGGGAATAAATCAATCAAATTAGAAAGAAAAGACATGTGATTAAAACAAACAAGAAAATGATAAATTATTTTCATGTTTTCGTCTCTCAATGTGTTGATGTGGCATGCCGCATCACATTCTGGCTACGGTTCTGGCTACGGGAGTGGGCTACTTATCATTACTCGAAATGAAACTATATGTGCATCCTGCCCCGAGATGTGAGAAAAACGGCCTCTTGAGTAGAGGGAGTCAGCTTGAGAAAAAAAGATAGAAATAAGATAATGAAATGTCTGAGAAGATCAGAAGGTTCCAACTTATTAAGTTATTAGCAATATTCCATCCCAAGTCAAATTGAGCTTCAAGATCACGGTAAACTCGGTGAAATGTCATTAAGGTAACAAAAGATTAAGTTACCTCCCATCTTTCAGCCAAGGGTTGTAATTGGTGATTTTCCTAGAAGCATAGCCCTTGTCCTTAACATGCATCCCACTAGGGGGAGAGGTCTGAGCTGAATACATGTTGCGCCACTCCTGAGGTACACTTTTGCTATCACCCGTGAGGAAGCTGTGGCTTCTTCCAGAAACAGTACCATTGAGGGAAGACCCTTGTTTATGAGAGGTCAAAGGTATCTTTTCTTCAATACTCTCCGAGGAAACCAACTTAATTTCTGTTGAAACACATTAGAAAAAAGTATTAATTTTTTCCAAGATATACTAGGAGGAGCAGGAAAACACAGAACTAGTCATCTGATATAAATAAAACTAAGATATGGCCATCACACAAAATTCAATGCATACCAACAACCTTTAGTGCGGACGAAGTCTAACACTGAAGTGCTCACTCCATTAGTTGCAGATGTCCGCATTAGGGAAGAGAAGCGAGCATTCGCATGAGAAGATGTTGCTAGACCATTGAAGTCTGACAACGATTTTTCTGTAGATTCATTTGCCTCATAAAATGTATGAAGCCCTTGACGCCCAGATTCTCTGAAGGCGCCACTGAAACTGATAATTTCATTCATTTCAACAAGTTCGGAATTCGGACCTTCTTTGTTATCCATATCAAGAAGACCATTACGATCAGTTGCAGCACTTAACTCGGCTTTTTCCAGTAGAGCAGGTAACTCAGATGCAAACTCAGTTTCCTGGGGAAACCTTTCAACATGCAGCTTAGAATGCCCAGTCTTGCAATTAGGTGTCTGCAGCGTGCCTGCTTCAGAGGGCACTGACAGTGAGTGAGTAGTTGTAACTTCAGACATAACTGAGGGCACAGATTCAATAACACTAGAAGCATGAACACCAGAGCGAGAAGGCTCTACTGCACCATTGATGAGAGTTTCTTGAGGCATCAAAATTGCTTCATTAATTTGAAGCTGCTCCGTGTCATCCTCAACTTGATGTCTGCTTTCATGAGTCTCCTTCAGTGCAATTTTGCTTCTTGCAGGAGACACCGCTCTTTCAATATCAGGAAGAGTCGAAGTCTGAATCTTAATGAACTGATTCATGATACCTTGGATATGTTGTGAAATCGAATGGAATAGAGGACCTGATACCTAAAAGAGTTACATAAGCATCTAGTGTTAGGCAGTTATTTATGTAATCATAAAAAAGACACAAATCCATGATTCAAAAGGTTGCTCAAGGATTGGTATACTAATAGATAACTGACTTGATAGCTAACAAGACTTGCATGGAAATTTGAAATCAAACACATTCCTTTCAGTATAATCTCTGGTTGCAGGCAGTACTAGCTCAATATTCTAATTTTGTCACTGTTCAAGTCTCAGACAACAGAAAGGGGCATGTTTTGGGACGTTGATTTATGGTCAATCCGATGGTGCTTTGACTCTTCATTGGCTAATTCTACACCCTGCCACCTCTATAGGGTACCTGGGATGTAACTTTTGTGGTAACGCATTTACTTTGACCCTAAAATAGTACTCTTTCCGTCCCAAAAAGATAGTCCCTTAAGACTTTTTTTTGCAGGTATTTGTAAGGTGAATATTCACTTGCAAAACAATACAAGAAGTTCCTGATCTGTTCATGATATCGTAGTATTAAGATAGCATGATGATATTATGAAAATAGTAGCAATCTCTGGTATCAGTTCCCAAGTGAGATTGCAACCTTAAGCACCCAGGTACGTAATGCCTTGGGCAGAATCCTTTGGTCAGGGTAGTGCCCCCCAATTGTAATACTAACCAACAAGGTTATGCCATCTCAGCATTGTAGCAACTTAAACCACACCCAAAGAAATGCAGGATTGAAGCTTTAGCCAATAAACTGATGTCCTGAAACTACTGCCCCCGAAGAATGCTGATACAATAAGCTGGTTACATGGGTGCAAAATGGTTATTAAAGTTTCTAGGAGTGTGAGGATTTCATAAAAACATGGTAGGTTGAATCCGAGGTGCCAGTAGCCTAGTACAGAATCCTATTTGTTACATTCCGGTCATGAAAGCATCATGAATAGTATAAACCTTTGCCTGTGGTGATCGGTTGTAATGTAACTTGTGAATAATTCAACCTCAGCAAGCAGCAACATTTGAAACTTCAAATGACAGATTATAGACTAAAATAGTATTTCAGGATATTTAATCTGATACAACTTCATTGTATTGCACAGAACAAATTCAACGAGAGAACAACAGGTGTGGTGTGGTGTTAGCAACACAAATTGATGAGATGAGTGACTCACCTCTATAACATTCTTCTTTCTATTGATTCTACGGGAGTAATTGAAGAAGGCGACGACGGTGAGGGCTGAAACGGTGACGACGGTGACAACTAAGAAAGCGGACTTCGTATCCAGGAGAGAAGCTCTGACGACGAAACGAGAGCATCGCTGCTTGCGGGGGGCTAGGTTGCCGGTGCTGCATTTCCTTCTCCGGGACCGAATTCCTCCCGGAGACCTCAAACCGAGGAATTCATTGCGAAGAGAAGCAGCGCCAAGACTTCTAGCAGGAGAAAGACAGGGTGAAGAGAGTGGATGGAAAGAGATGAGGGAGAGATTCTGAGACCTCGCAGATAGACTTCTCAAGTCCATCGAGGAGGAGGTCCAGAGAGTGATGATCAAGGATTAAAGGGATAGAGAGAGGAAGATAGGAATGAATAGACACAGTGGAGGTTATCAAGTGACGGAAGAAGAGAAGATGATGGCCATAAAATAGATTACTGCTGCCCACTTGTTTCTATCTGCTGCATCACCATCATCATCATCTTCAACATCATCTTATCGCACTGGGTCGTTAGGAAGTCACACACACACTCCTCTCTCTCTCTCTATGGGCCTATCATCTAAGAGTACCATTCAAAACTACTGGCTGACGGCCCATTAGAATGTAAGCCGGATAAAACCCCCCAACAGGCCCAAAACCCAGTTTTAAACTCTACACACTTGCACACTTGTAGACTAGAAAGATATTTGACCCAAAAGAAATTACTAGAAAATAGAGAGAGGAGGAGGATGTTAAACCACCAACAACAGAAGATTATTTATTCTGATGGACACCCAAAAAAATCCAAAAAAAATTGATATTTTTTTATATAGTATGTAGTCATGTAATGTTTAATTGATTATTTTCACTGAGAGTGGCGACTGTTGAACTGTAATTGAACGCTTGTCATGGTGTGCTCATGATGGTCTGTGCCCAAAGTTATGTATACCGTAATTACTAAACAACTGTGCCCTTCTCTTCTAGAAAGACAGAGAGACTCCATGATGTTTGGATGTTCTTTCTAATTAATGGTCTAAATTTTCAATTATACAATGATCTCATTGGTATGTGGATGATTGGTTCGTCATGTTTGAATACAATTTCGGACTGAAAAAAAAGCTAATTATAAAAGGTATATGAATTTTGTAATCTTGGTACAGACCGACCAAATTCAACATGGTACTGTTAGTCCCGACAAAGGGCTTGAATGATTAATTCATTTAGATACTTATTGGTATCAACATTAAATTAAGGGTAAAAGACAAAAACCACCCCTCGAGTATGGGTTATATACAAAAACACCCTTCGTGTTCGGGGATATACAAAAACCACCCCTGTCACTAACTGCAAACTAACAGAAGGGCAAGAAGACATATTTACCCTCATTTTGACAAAAAATACCACACTATAAATACTTTCTTTCCTTCTTTCTTCCTCACTTTCCCCTTCCCCACCTCTCTACTCTCTCTCTCTCTACCCTCCACCGGCTCTCTCGCTCTCTCACACAGCCCTCCACCACCATCAAACCCACCATCAATTTACCCAGAACCCAACTTAGGGCTCTACGACACCAATTCAGCCGTCCTCTTCGCTTTCGCCGGCTCCGTCACCGTCGCTCTCCCCAACGAGAACCTCTCCTCCGTCGCCGCCTCCCAGTCCTACACCGACAACTGGGTCCAAACCAACGAGCTTCTCTCGCTTCAATTTCTTCTTCTGTTTTTTGCATTCGGACCAATTTTTGTCTGATTATGATTTGATTCCAGCAGAGTTCTGATTCGTCGAGCAGTTCGCGGAAAACCGTTGAGCCGCCGAGAGAAGCAGAGAAAACAGATAAAATCGAAGGAACGTCCCTTACCCCCAAATCGAATCCATCGTCGTTCTCCCTCTCTCTCTCTCTCTCCCCGTCGGAAGAGGCATGGATTGGACCAATCTCTGATTCCCAGATCCAATCCCGCCGCCTCCTCGAAGACCCACCACCAACGGATCTCTCTCTCTACCACTCGATATCGGCGGCGATTGTGACTCCCATATCAATTGGGCCACCGAAGCTCTGGGCCGTTGCCTACGCACAAACTCCATATCTGTTTCTTCTTCTTCATCTTCAACTGTAATTCATCTTCTTTCTTCACCGAAGCTCAGGGTTTGACTCTCTGTCACTGTCTCTTTCTCTCCCCCTCCGTGTGTGTGTGTTGCATAGTATGTTTGTGGGTTTCTCTACACAGACCCAAAAAGCTTATGAAGTATTGTTGTTATTGTTGTTGACTTGGGTGTTTTTGAGTTAAATTACAGTTTGAAATGGGGTTTGGTGAGGGGTAGTAGTAGTTGATTTGGGTGTTTGTAGTATTTGGTTGAATTACAGTTGAAATGGGCTCAGAATCGGTGATTGTAGTAGTTTTGGGTGTTTGTAGTTTGGATTGGGCATCCGTTGTAGGGTTGGGTTGTGTTGGTGGTTGTAGAAGACTGTAAGTTATTTGGCTGTGGTGTGGTGGTGTTGTTTTGGTTGGCGGTGGTAGTTGTGATTGTGCTGGAATAGAGAAGTGGAGGTGGTGGTGGTGTTGTGGTGGAGGAGGTGGTGGTGTTGTGGTGGAGGTGGTGGTGGTGTTCAAGAACATCAAGAAAATTAACAATATAAACAAAAAAATGTTAACAGGGGCAAAATGGTCATAAAAGTGTCAGATTGCACCCCTCTCCTAACTGACATTAACAGAAGGGTGGTATTTGTCTAATGTCCGTTAGTGACAGGGGTGGTTTTTGTATATCCCCGAACACGAAGGGTGTTTTTGTATATAACCCATACTCGAGGGGTGGTTTTTGTCTTTTACCCTTAAATTAAATATGGGGACAAATGACAATAGATATATAAAGAGTTTTATACTTGTGTTAATAAACTACCAGCACTTTCAATTTCATAGAGGAATTCTTAATGCACTTTTTATCTTAAATAAATAGCCTCCAATTGTGAAGATTATAAGATTAAATTAACGAAATCTACTGTGTCACCTATCACGTGAGGTCACATGATGGACTCTAATCCCCATCTCGTGATGGTTATCACAATTAATCTTAACGATTAGAGTCTGTTTGTGTTAAATAAAAAGGGCGATGAGATTTTATATATGACATTGAAAGTGTTGGAAGTTTAGTATCTGCTTGGATGTAGGGTGTGAGTTTGTGACCATGGAGGAACCCCTGCAGGATACGGCACAGGAAGGGAGGCATTGGAAGATGATGATGATGAGGCTGTCAAAGTCCACGCGGAGTGGACCAATGACGGGCCGACCAATGTGTTGTTTATTCTAGTAAGCCCTCCAAAAAGCAAAAAACAAGCAAGTCAAAAAGTCGCTCTCACCGCTTAATTTCCATGTCCAAAACCCGCAAGCCAAATCAACGACACGTGTCAGGTCGATACACCATACACCTGGCCCCAAACCACTCCGTCCTTATGCAAGGAGTGAGTGTATAAAAAGCTACACACTCGGGGAGTAAATTTCTCACACTTTTATTTCGTAATGTAACTCGATCACGAGTAATCTATTAATTCTATCTCCCATCCCACGAGAAAGTGAGGAGGAGGAGGATACACTGAGTAGGGGTTGGTTGGGGGTGGGAGTGTAATAAAATAAAATGAAGAAAAGTAGCAGTGGTGGTCATGATGATCGTGATCAAGATGGAGGAGTGGTGGTGGTGATGGACGGTTCAGATATAATGGAGTTGGTTGAGAACGAGCAAGTTTTTAGCAAGTTTGTTGATCACAAGTTCAACCAACTCGACACCGACTGTGACGGTAAACTCTCAGTCAAGGAGTTGGAACCCGCTGTGGCTGATATCGGTGCTGCTCTTGGCTTGCCTGCCCAAGGCTCTTCCCCTGATTCCGATCACATCTACTCTGAGGTACCCCCTCCCTCCCATCTCCTTCCTTTTACATTCAACTTATTTAGATCGGATTCAACTTATATCCAATGAGACACATCCATCGTGTTGCAGAATATGGTATTTCGAGAAGACACACTCACAGAATTTAAATAAAAGAGCACGCACATATGTGTAACATTAGAAACTATTCTCAATTACAACAATTCGTCAAAGTGGAAGAATTCTCAGTAGTAGTTTCTTCATTTTATTTCCAATTTTCCATGGTGCTTTGTAGAATGTTCAGTTCCTACCCAGAGGCATCTCTAATGGACTGTTTGATTATGGATAAAGAGACTTTCACCCCCTCGGGGTTTGATATAAAGACAGTATCACCCCTTCTAGTTTGGGAGATCACACTTTCACCCCTTTAGTGTGTGGAACTTCAGGACACTTGCGCCCCTAATTGTGTCATTTCATACTCTAAGAGGGGGCTGCTTTGTTCTAGTTCTAGAAACCACTATTAGTGACGAACTACACCGCCAGACGAACAGCGTCACAATTAATGAGTGTAATTGTCCTCAAAATTTGATGCACTAAAGGTGTGAAATTGTCATTTTTCAAACTCAAGGTGGGTGAAAGTGTCTTCTTATCCTATACTAGTATCATCATCTTCCGAATTCATAAAACAATATTAATTAATAAGATGGCAATGAGTACTAGCTCATTGGTAGAGCGTTTAAAATCTTAGACCTATATACACTACAAGTAGTATCATACCTAGGCTATAGTTTTGACTGGTAGGTGATGTTTCATGAGTATATTGAGTAGCTAGCTGAATGTAGAAGTGTGGAGGAGCTACTTAGAAGAAAAAATGGGGGGCCATATAAAGATAGAGATGGGGGGTTGAACAAGGTTGGGCGGCATGGGGTGGGCCATTTTTACTTTTCCACCACCAACTACCTAACCGACCACCTTTCTCTACCAGTTACCCTCCACAGTCGCTAGCTAGATTGCTTGATACCCATTTCTGTCACCCATTCCCCATTAAGTCGTTTGTGATAGCTAAATTAATTCATTATGTTGCTTAAATTACTTGTATTAGTAACAAGTAGAACCACTTACTAGATTATTACTTACTCCATAGGAGATAAGGATAAGGAGGGAATCCTAAGCTAGCTAAAAGCCATCATCATCATGAGACTGAGATAGATGTGAGAAATATAGCCATCCGCTCGCTTTCAAATGGAGTAGGTTATATACCTAAGTACTCTTTAGGACCACTTGTGCAGTGGTCTTATTTTCCACTCTTACCACCGGCCACTCTTACAAATTATTAGTAGCTTCAACACTATATAATTAACATGTCCAAGATATTACTATTTTAATCCAGATTTTATTTTCCCGGCCAACATATTCCTCGAGGTATTACTTCATTTCACAAATATATCCAATTGTTATACTATGCACTCCGTTTCACACACTAGGCAAATACTACTACTACTTCTCCCCAGTACTACTACTATATTGCATTAATTCTTATAAATTCAGGATTAGTTTTATTACTTGTACTTTCACATGCTGATCCAGGTAATCTTCTCTTCCTTTGTTGCATCTCTTTCTCTAACGTCATTGCACACGTATGTTTACCGAATCACAGAATTAGGGTTGGCAAGCTAGGGTGGTCCTGTGTTAGATTTATCTTTCTTTTTAATATCATACTCTCTTGGTTTCAGACTAATTTCATTTGATTAATGATCAGTGTGTTTTTCTTTCCTTCTTCACCAGTAGTAGTAGTTGATGATCATTTCAATATATTTGTGTCTTTGTGATGATGATGATGATTGATGAGTAGGTTCTGAATGAGTTCACTCATGGAAAACAAGATAATAATGTGAGCAAGACTGAGTTCAAAGAAGTCCTTTCAGATATTCTCATTGGCATGGCTGCTGGACTTAAAAGAGACCCTATTGTCATCCTTCGCATTGACGGCGAAGACCTCCAAGAGTTCATCAATTCCCCCAGCTTTGAACCCGAGGCGGCCTCAATCTTCTCTGAAATACAGCTGCCTCCTGATGATGATGGTGGTGATCATAAAACAGTAGTACTCCAACACTATATCCTCAAGGCTTTTCAAAACCTCACTGTTGAACAAGGGATGCCACCTGCTTCAGATCCTTGGGTAACTAACTAGAAAAGAAAAGACAACTTTACAGACCATTTATCCATTCATAATATTGTTTCTACTATTGACTAATGTGACTGAGTTGATGGCTCTTTCTTTGGCTTGACTAGATTGTCAGTAATGTTCTGGAACCGGCCCTACAATCTGTTGGTGGTGAGCAACAGCAGCAACAACCAGTCTCTCAAGAGACATTTTTAGCAGAGTTTAAGAACGTGGCTGAGAGGGTGGCTCAGATTCTCAAGGACCAGCCTGTGATCGTTGCCCACAGTGAAAATACCTTTGATGGAAGCGCCATCAAGAGGCTCTTATCCAACAAGTTTGAATTCGACAAGGTTTTGATATGCAACCATATTTTTCGTTTCATCATTTTAATTTCTGCTACATGTTAAAAATCTCTCGCTAATGTTTTACTGTTTGCAATTTAGACGTTGGAGGAGGTTTTAAAAAGTGTGCCAAAAGACCGCAATGGGAAGATATCCAAAGAATTCTTGAGGGTAGCACTTGATGCGGTGGCACCGTCAGCTGGATTACCTCCTTTGGGTGCTGTTGATCAGGTATGGTATTGATCACTAAACATTTGATTCATCTTTAGTAGTTTATAAGCAAATTGGTCAACAATATGTTAAGTTTGGTCTGGGATTTTGTCAGATGGACAAGATTGTTACAGACATGTTGAAGATGTTTGATGCAGACGACGGAAAGGCAGTTAAAGAAGAAGAGTTCAAGAAGATACTGACAGAGGTGCTTGGAAGCATAATGTTGCAACTGGAAGGTAACCCAGTATCAGTGTCTACAAACTCAGTTGTCCATGAGCCTCTAGCCCCTTCTTCCACACTGCTGCAGACATCTATCCCTAACTGAAGAATGTCAGCAACTTTTGTGCTACTTTCATGTAACTTGAAATTGCAGAAAAATAACGGGACGTATCAAGTACCCAAATGTAATGTGTATTTTTAATTAGTTTTCAGATGATTTGATTTGGAATGGGAAACACATTAAGTTATGTATGTTTTTTCAATGTGCTTTTTGTCATCCAAGCATTAGAAGTCTCATTAACACACTGCTACGAGCCTACATTACATAAATGTTGTGGAATTTTTGAGGAAGTGAAGAAATTCAGAATTTTGGTGAAGAGAAGAAGATGGAGATTTTAAATGTAGGTTAAGGCGGTTGAGGACCTCTCTTCAAGATAGTTGATGTAGGACACGAATTATGGAAAATATCATCAAGTCCAGGAAAACAGTTCCCGTTAGTACGTAAAATCAGGGGCAGAACAATGCCAGTTCCTGGGTGGACGTAAAATACCAAGCACGTGGATAGCCATGTCAGTCGTGTTGAGCGAACAATGCCAGTTCCTGGGTGGAGGTGCGTTACTCGTCGATTTCATACTCTTTGCACCATCAACAACACGGTAAGTAATATGGATATTGATGATACATTCACTAATTTCTTGAATACTAAGTTAGTGAAGTATTTTGATTTACCTACTGATGAGCATCCATCACCATATTTTATCAATGCGCTTAAAGACGGACACGATGGAGTTTCAGAAGTTACAAGAATATGTCGGGTTCAGATTTCTCTTGGAAATATCTATAAGGCTGAAATTGTTTGTGACGTTTGTGACATGGATGATGATTGTCACTTGTTGCTTGGGCGTCCTTGGCAACATGATGTCGAAGGTTCTTATTGTAAACGTCGCAATGCATATTTCTTCACATGGGAATCTCATAAAATTGTCAAACGTTCAAGGAAGGATGAAGTACCACATGTCTTTGAAGTAAAGAATAGTCAATCCAAGAAGGATGAGGAAGAGAATAAAGAGAAGGTTCAAGCTACAAAGGAGGATCGAATTTCAGAGTTGGACAATGTGAATGCTCCAACGAAGATTTTGCCAACATTAAATATCAACCGCGGTACTTTTGATTTTCTTGGAGTTGATTCTTTTTATTATCCGTCGCGTCTGCTAGTTAATCTTGTCAACAAATTGAAACATATGGAGAGGATGCAGAAATTTAATAATTACAATTATGTTGACAAGTTAAAGATTTTTTTAGGGCAAAATATTCAAAGTATTTTTTTAATTGGAGTGGAAGGTACCAAGCTTCTAAAGTGAACTCGAGGACGAGCTCTTTCCAAGAAAGGGTGACTGATGTAGGACACGAATTATGAAAAATATCATCAAGTCAAGGAAAACAGTTCCCGTCAGTACGTAAAATCAAGGGTAGAATTGAAGAGATTCGATATATGGTCGAACCATACATATTTCTGACTCCAAACGACGTTTTGAGAATCAGCGTTTTTGCCGTTTTTGGAAAGATTTGATTTATGAATTTCTCTTTGTAGGAAAGTGCAATTGAAATTCCGTCAATTGGTGAATTCTTATAATATTTTACATTGTTATAATATCTTGTTAGTTCGTTTTTGCCATTTTGAGTAATGTTTTTCGTTTTTAATGTTTTAAGCTATTTAAACCGTTGTAGGCTCTTGACCAATGCATCTTTTTCCTCATTATCAATAATATTTTACTTTTCTCTTGTTTGAGAAACGTTTATTATATGGAGATTGTCTTTTGACGTCTTTAATCGCTTCTATTCTGCGTCAATAATGATTTCCCCCACTAGTCGGTGCAAAAATGGGCTGCCCGGAAATGCTATCTCCCGATACAATGCCTACCACAATGGATAAGAACAAGATTGCACTTCTTGTTTTCTCCTGACTTAGAACCCAACCCGGAAATATAAGAAAACAGAGAAGGAATCAATCTTTGAGAAAGCAAGGAAGATACTATCAAAGTACTCTCAGTATTTCACCGTAACCACTGTTCTCCTTTGAGCACATGACAAACTGAATTTATAAAGTAAGAATGGTGCTTAGGCACATCTCAGCCATTCACGAAGAGACATGCCCGGAGAAGGGACATGACTCTTAAGAGGAAAGCAACAAAGTTCAAACAAAAGACCAACAACCAAGCAACTGCTTGGTTTGAATGAAATAACGGTCACATGACCGTTGGCAACAATGACAATAGGAAAAGGTCACTTGTTTTAGACAAAATGAAGAACCAGATTACATATAAATTACACAAATAATAAAATAAAATAAAACTTTATTATTAAAAATATTATACACAACGCCCCACTTATTCATAATAATAATATATAACGAAAAAAATACAGAAATATTCGGGTTGGTACAACGCATCACCAACGGTGGACTGGGCCTTGAACCGTGGCTAGAACAATGACTTGAAATCTCGAGAGATAATAAGAAATTGTCCACGTTAGTACCGGGTTCTAATCCTCAATGAGGCAGCGCGTTATGGGCCTTGCGCTGAATCGGTCTTAGCAAACTACTCTCGGGGTCTTACCATTAATCCCTAGGAAGCGGCTACTAACTTCCTTACTTGCAAAGGCAAACTTCATCAAGAGCGTCCACAACTACCTTTGTGCTCCACATATACAATGCTATGAGTTTGTTAAGGGCACAGTCCAACCTTCTTTACATGTTGTGGATAGACAGTGCATTAATCAAAAATGGTATTTCGAAGGAATAGTAATTCATTTCTTAGTAAGAAGATTAATCACCCCCACTATTCCTCGAATAAAGTAATGCACCAGGAATTTAGTCTCACACTAGCACCCCTCGGGTAGTCTTTTAACCTAATTGCCTTTCAAGCTCGATGCATGTGATTTTCGGTAATGACCGACATCATCATGATGAAGTAGGTTTCGATTTAGACACATTTAATAGTCGGTAATAACCCCATATTTCCCATGATCTTTTTGATCCTCTCGCCCGACAAGGGTTTTGTGAGTGGATTCGCCAACATTCGATCCGTAGGTAAGTATTCAATTTATACTTTACATTTCTTCACCATACGACGAATATGGTTATAACGCGTATCAATATGCTTGCTATTATTCGTCATTCTCTTGTTCTCGCTATTTGTAATAGCCGCTTGATTATTGCAATACATTGTGATAGGCCCACTTGGCACATCCATAAAAGGAACACATCTCAAAAAACGCGTAATCCACAAAATATCTTTACTAGCAAGTGACATTGCAATAAACTCGGATTCCATAGAAGGTAACGCAATGCAAGATTGTCTTTTAGAATGTCAAGCAATGATAGCACCACCTAAAGTAAATAACCAGCCACTAGTAAATTTGGAAGACCTCCTATCAGAAGCCCAATTTGCATCACTACAGCATTCTAATACCAAACTAGAACATTTATAATGCAAATCATAGTCCAATGTATGCTTCAAGTACCTCATAACTCTACCAAGTTCATTCCAATGTTCATGGATAGGATTACTAGTGAATCTACTCAAAATACCAACGGCACATGCAATATCGGGTCTAGTATGATTCATGGCATAAATCAAACTACCAATAATTTTAGCATGCAATTCTTGCTCAACGGGTTTCCCATTATTAGGAACAAGTTTGGTGGAAGGATGAAAAGGTGTTCGACTAGGCTTACAATCAAAATAATTGAACTTTCTCAAAATTTTCTCAATGTAATGTGATTGTGACAAAATAAATCCACCATCTTGTCTAATCACTTTAACACCCAAAATTACATCAACCGGTTCCAAATCTTTCATGTCAAAAATTTGAGTAAGCAAACTTTTTATTTCATTAACACAATCAATGTTAGTACTAAAAATCAACAAATCATCAACATAAAGAGTATGTAAGAATTTATAACTAGGTGTGCATTTGAAGAAAACACAATCTTCTACTTTGCTACTCTTATAACCAAAACGTCTAATTTTCTTTCTAAACTTCTTATACCATTGTCGCGGGGCTTGTTTCAGACCATACAAAGACTTGTTCAATTTACAAACTTTTTCCTCTTCACCTTTAACAACATAACATTCGGGTTGATTAATGTAAATGTCCTCATCTAAAATATCATTAAAAAAAAGGCGTTTTAACATCCATTTGATGAACAACTAAATTAAACATGGAACAATAACAAACATGATTCTAACAGAAGCAAATTTAGTAACGGGAGAAAAAGTTTCAAAGTACTCGATACCTTCTTTTTGGTTATATCCCTTAGCCACTAACCTCGCTTTGTATTTGTCGATGCTCCCATCAACCTTCAACTTCTTCATTAGAATCCACTTACATCCAATAGGCTTGGTGTTTGGTGGAAGATCCGTCAAGGTATTGTTGTCGAGTATTGATTTCATCTCGTCGTCCATCATCTTTTGTTAGGATTCCAATAAGCGAGAAACAAGAGAAAGCAAGAAAAAACAAGAGTAGGATCAAGAACACAAGAATTTACGTGGTTCACTAGGTTTGAGACTAGCTACATCCACGGCCAAACCAACCAATTAATTGATGAGAAGCCAACCCAATTACAAGCACACTACAAAGTCTTGATCCTAGCATCTATTTATACTAGTACAAAACTTGGACCCAAAGCAAAGAAAACAATCGTCCCAATATTTGTTTCCTAAACAAATAATGAGACTACCAAAAAATACAAAGTCGTCCAAGATATTGTTTCCTTACATTGGAAACAATTATTGCCCAAGAAGTCAAAGTATCCTACTGCCAATCATTGCCAAAATAATGTCCAAACATAATTGGAGACAAACTAGGAAAGAATTCGTCCAAGACAATTATTTCCTAATTTAAAATAATTGTTGCCCAAGCAAATGATTTGTTTCCTAACCAAATAAGGATACCAATTATGTTAGTCAAAGTAGACCATCCCATGCTAGGGTTTTGAATCAACCAAAAAAAAAACCCAACAAACCTCCCCCTTGATTCAAACCACATACCTATCGAACCAATTCTTCTCATCAACAAATCCAATCCGAGTGTATTCCCAATTTGCGGAATTTGAACACACTCCCAATACGCCCCAACAAACGCCTCTTCAATGCACCATGACTAATGCATACCCCACCGTCACCCCAGTGACACTTAGTGATAAAAGTGCCTATCAAACAATGTCATGCCAATTTGCGCCGCCAACCGCAACAATGCGCAAAACCAATAATCCGATGCGCGCCAATCCAAGATCCAATCGCGCTACCAACCAATGCATGCACAATAACACGCCACCAATCCGCGTGCCCAACAACACGCTCCCATGCTCCACGCCAGGAGCCCGAACCGCCCTCAAGGGGCCTAGAGAGGTACATCGTCCTTGGGTGTCCCTCCTCCTCCAACTGAAGCGAGATCTACAGGTGCACGATTCTTGGAACACTCTCTCTTCCAATGATGTTTCTCCCTCAATTTGCTAGTTGATTCGAGCCGCCTCCACCTAGGCTTGAATCCTCCTAGACGCCAAATCCAGATAGAGATCCAGATAACTTGCCGGGTTGAGCATGCCATATCGATTGGCGCATGCTGGAACCGAAAGCCTGTCGGATGTACTAAAACTAGATCCACAATTCCAATGCTCCACAACAAGAACCCGATAGCTCCCCCAACAAGGAACTCGATAGCCTCCCAACAAAGGCTTGGTGTGCTTGCACCCCCTGTTTCAGAGGCCAACCAGCGGAAACCCAATCTTCCCATCAAACCCGACAGATCTTGATCACGAACACACCGTTGCTTCTCTTGAGACTCAATGAACCAGGCTCTGATACCACTTGTTAGGATTCCAATAAGCGATAAACAAGAGAAAGAAAGAAAAAACAAGAGTAGGATACAGAACGCAAGAATTTACATGGTTCACTAGTTTTGAGACTAGCTACATCCACGGCCAAACCAACCAATTTATTGATGAGAAGCCAACCCACTTACAAGCACACTACGAAGTCTTGATCCTAGCATCTATTTATACTAGTACAAAACTTGGACCCAAAGCAAAGAAAACAATCGTCCCAATATTTGTTTCCTAAACAAATAATGAGACTACCAAAAAAATACAAAGCCGTCCAAGATATTGTTTCCTTACACTGGAAACAATTATTGCCCAAGAAGTCAGAGTATCATACTGCCAATCATTGCCAAAATAATGTCCAAACATAATTGGAGACAAACTAGGAAAGAATTCGTCCAAGATAATTATTTCCTAATTGAAAACAATTGTTGCACAAGCAAAGGATTTGTTTCCTAAGCCAATAAGGATACCAATTATGTTAGTCAAAGTAGACCATCCCATGCCAGGGTTTTGAATCAACCAAAAAAAACCCAACACTTTTTCCATAAACCTGCATCGGGTAAAAGACATAGCTTCTCGAAAAGTTTTGGAATCCTCCTCAATTGTTTATGTGAACATATCGGGTCCGAAACGGTTCTCCTTCTTTTACTCCTCCTCAATTCGGGTGTAGGAATAAGTATCTCATTATAGTCTTGTCTAAATTCTTGGAACTTTCACCTTTTGAACTTTGTTCAAGTTCCTTGATATGTTCATTATAACTCTCTTCATGGAAATTAGAATCACGTACCGTTGTGTCGTCTTTTATGAAATAAATGAATAAGTGTTTAACCAGATAGGATTTTCTATTTGGTACCTGAGCTGGTCGCTCAGACTGTACCTGTTTGGCAGACGAGTCCTTGTTTTGGTACCCGCGGTGAGCGCAAGTGGTACCGGTTGGATTGTCGTGCCGGTTTTGTTTGTCACTATTATCCTAAAACAAGCCCCTGGGTTTCGGGTCATCATAATTGGTATCAGAGCACGGTAACGCTCTGTTTGGGGACGACGGGATAATATGAGTTTATCTACGCTGTGTTTTCTAAACTGATTTTGGAGTTACAGATCCGATGAAGAAGCTCTACCAAAGTGGGAAATGGTGTGAACTCAGTGCTTAGTTGTGCATGTTGAGTCGTGGACTCGGTTTATTGCTGATTGTGATATCAGCTAATTAGTGATTAGGGTTTGGGTAACTAAGGTTGTATGTGACTCATTCCCCAAGTTGGTACGAGTTCGTCTGAGGTGATGACTCAGGTACGTGACCGATTTGAAAATAAAATATTTGGTTCTTATTTTAAATTTCGGGACGAAATTTATTTAAGTGGGGTAGATTGTAATATCCTTGGTTTTGGAAAGCATGAAATACTTAAATTTAGTGTAAATATGTGTTTTTGACATAACCTGTTAGCATGCTTAATTGCTAATGTATGCAGTGTAGTGGTTGTATTCTGAAGCTTATATTACTTAAGTGAATTTATGTTATTTAGTATCCTGATAGATGAACTCATAATTTTGAAACTATGATAGTTAAGCTCGTCCAGAAATACACCAGAAGTACTAATATCTTCTTTAATCGCTAGATTAAGGATTAATCATTCGTTTAAGTGTTACTTAGCTTAGTTAATCATGATTAGTACATAATGACTTGTAATATGTTAGTTTGTATATGTGTTAACTGTATGAATGACACGTAGGGTGACACGTGTCACTGCCTTAGCCGCTATCACAGATGATTGACACACGCCCCTGCTGCGTGTCGTCGCGTGGCAGCTTTCGTCACATGTGCGACACGTGTCCTACTGCAAGTCAGATGCTTCTGACACATAACCCTGCTTTGTGTGATCGTGTGGCACCCTCTCTGTGTGCGTGTGATATGTGTCAGACATGTGTCGCGTCCTAACCAATCCTACCCTGCATGGATGCCACGTGTCCCCATGACACATCGCGACGTGATTGGTCGACTATTTCTATAAATAGGGTCCTGTGCTTTAGTTATTTCTCATTTCATACTCGAATTAGTTTTTGATAAGTAAGAGAGAGAGATACGGGGATTACTCTATGCTTGGAGTTCCAGCTATTATTTTGAAGTCGTTATCAGATGCTAGTGTTGAGGTAGGGGGTTTGCACTTTACAATATTATTATAGCTTACGGTTTAAGAGCATGCTTCGTGTTAAATATATGTCGATCCGTTTATTGTTGTTATTATTGATTCGCATGCTATTGGGTGTTATGTGATTATAACGTGATATGTGATACTACGTGAAACCTGATATAATCATATTGTTTATTGCATTTCACCCTACTGTTGCGGTGAACGACCTATTGGGCGCAAGCTCACCCCCTAACAGTGTTTGCAGGTTACGACGGACGGATCAAACGGTAGAATTGAAGTGATAGCTTTATTAGACTTGATTAAAGGTTGTTATTTGAATTAATGTAACAGATTATGTGTTGTCATTTCTATATAAAGATCACTTTTCAAACTGAGTGTCATGTACCGCTCTATCAGCTTTTATGAAGTAAATGAACCAGTGTTCGTTGAGATACGATGTCTTTTATAAAATTACTATTTTCAATCGTGAATCACGTACCGCTGTGTCGTCTTTTATGAAATAAATGAATAAGTGTTTAATCAGATACGATTTTCTATTTGGTACCTGAGCTGTTTGCTCAGACGGTACCTGTTTGGCAGACGAGTCCTTGTTTTGGTACCCGCGGTGAGCGCAGGTGGTTCCGGTTGGATCGTCGTGCCGGTTTTGTTTGTCACTATTTATCCTAAAACAAGCCCCTGGGTTTCGGGTCGTCACATGGACGGACTCGAAAACACTATTAGTACGAAGATCAAGAAATCTATATGCTTTACTATGCATGGAATAACCAATAAAAATACACTTAGTCGCTTTAGAACCAAGTTTATGCCTCTTTTTAGTAGCATCTAAAACATATGCAATGCAGCCCCAAACTCTAAAATAACCAATATTTGGTTTTCTATTATGAAGAAACTCGTATAAGGTTTTATCGTGTTTCTTATGCAAAATTCTATTAGAAATATAGCATGCGGTATGTAAAGCTTCACCCCAAAAACTCATAAGCATGTGAGAATGTAAAAGCATGACACTAACCATTTCAAGTAAAGATCTATTTTTCCTTTCGGCTACACCATTTTGTGGAGGGGAATTAGGCGCGGATAATTATCTAACAATTCATGTTGCTCACAAAAAGAAATAAACTCATTCAACAGATATTCTCCCCCTCTATCCGACCTTACTCTCTTTATATTCTTACCCGTCAAATTTTCAATTTCCTCCTTGAAAATCTTAAATTTCTCAAAGGCCTCATCTTTTGTTTTTAACAAATAAACATACGTAAACTTGGAAAAATCATCAATAAAAGTAATAGAATAACATTTTCCACCTCTATTAAGAAAATCCTTATTGTCACATAAATCGGTGTGAATCAATTCTAACAAACATGTAGTTCTAGAAACGGACTTAAAAGGAAGTTTCATGATTTTTGCTTGTGCACAACATTCACAAGTGTGTGTAGTCAAAATAGAACTAGAACTAGGAACATATTCATGTGAAATCATGCGATGCATAGTATTACTACCAATGTGTCCTAATCTAAAATGCCAAACATGAGAAATATCATCAACAATGTAAGTAGAAACATCATCAACGCTCATGCTAAGCACATACATATCATCCTTAGCATATTCTTTCCCAACAAAATACCAGTTCTTAGACATTATCACTCTTTAAGAATCAAATATTACCTTAAATCCATGATCATCAAGTTTCTTAACGAAAATAAGACTCTTCCTAATTCCCGGAATGTTATACACATCTTTCAAAGTAAGAATTTTTTTCGGAAATTAGAGGGATTTGGATAGTTTCTTTCCCTACAATACATGTGCAAGACTTTCCCATGAACACGAATTTCTCCTTAATGGGCTCATAAGTCTTAAAAAGACTCTTGTTTGGAGTGACATGGCAAGTTGCGCCCGAGTCAATCCACCACCCTTCTTCCACGTCGACCATGTGAATTTCGGTCATCATGGACACAATCTCATTATGTTTATCAATATGATAAATATGCTCACGACTATCAAAATTGTTTACGTACCGCATTTGAATTGCATACCAAAGTTCACAAGCGGTGTTGTAGGAATGCTAGATGTTGAACAATGAACTCTTCATGGAATTGAGAATGATGAACCGGCATAGGTGATCGTCCTCCATCCATTTGTGTTGCTCCGTTGTGAGTGGTCCATCCGAATTTTCGCTTTGAGGATATGAAGTGTGCAAGACATAGGCCACCTTTGTAAGCATGAGTTGGTGATTCAATTTGGTGAACCATTTCTTGAAATTTGCCCCGTCGAAAGCTTCAAATTACTCCAAATTCTGAATTTGTGACTTCACAATTGCGGACTCCATTGAAAAAGACTCACTATGGAGAAATTGTTGTGAATTTTTTGAGGAAGTGAAGAAATTCATAATTTTGGTGAAGAGAAGAAGATGGAGATATTAAGTGTAGGCTAAGGCGGTCTAGGACCTCTCTTCAAGATATTGATTTCTCCCACTAGTCGGTGCAAAATGAGCTGCCTGGAAATGCTATCTCCCGATACAATGCCTACCACAATGGAGAAGAACAAGATTGCACTTCTTGTTTTCTCCTAAATTAGAACCCAACCCGGAAATATAAGAAAACAGAGAAGGAATAAATCTTTGAGAAAGCAAGGAAGATACTATCAAAGTCCCCTCAGTATTTCACCGTAACCACTGTTCTCTTTTGAGCACAAGACAAACTGAATTTATAAAGTAAGAAATGGTGCTTAGGCACCTCTCAGCCATTCACGAAGAGACATGCCCGGGGAAGGGACATGACTCTTAAGAGGAAAGCAACAAAGTTCAAACAAAAGACCAACAACCAAGCAACTGCTTGGTTTGAATAAAGTAATTGTCACATGACCATTGGCAACAATGACAATAGAAAAAGGTCACTTGTTTTAGACAAAATGAAGTGCCAAATTAAATATAAATTACACAAATAATAAAATAAAATAAAACTTTTTTATTAGGAATATTATACACAACAATAAAAGTCACAACTTGGGACTACTTAGGTATAAATTGTCAAGCAATTGACAAAATTGATGATTCTCATATCATGGAATCGCTCTCTGAACCCATTTTGTCTGATGTGAAAAGGATTTTTCTTTTTTTAATGGAAAGAAGCATGAAAACAAGCTTGTTCCTCCTGAACTCTTCTCCTCTCCAAGACAGTGATAGGTGACACTAAAACAGACATCCCCGATGAAGTTTTTCTACCCAAGCTTCAAGTTCTCCCCACGGATGTAGTTTCTGACGAAAGCTCCCTAAAGAGGCTCCTAATTGGATGCCCTGCCATTGAAGTGTCACAGTTCCACTGCTCCCCTCTCCATACTTGTAATACCCCGTATAATTAGTAGGGGTAAAATAGTCATTATAATAGCATAATAATAATTTTATTGACAAATAATGTTTTAATAGATTTTGAGTGTTAATGTTTTAGAATAGTTATTAAATTAACAATCGTGAAATAATACGATAACGTTTCGTAGATTTAGTTAAAGCTATAATTTTGAACGCGTACCCGACCACCGCGAGACTAGGTGTGGTTGCCACACCGAATCACTAAAAGCACTAGTACCTCACCCACACCCTATAACTCTTCCCTCTCTCACATCTTCACCAACTCTTTTATTCACGGCAAAACAACCGTAGCCGCCTTCAACAACAACACCGCCCCAACACCATTCGGGAGGCTTCTCACCGCCCTCCACTCCTTGGCCACCAAGTAACCAGCTCTATATAAGAGCCTCACTAGCAGCCCCTACATCCACACAACACCAGCAGCTACCACCACCACCTTCACCAGCGTTAACATCATCATCACCACCATTGTTGTTTTTGTTCTGCAAAAACCCACCACCACCACCCCTCAGCTCTCTCTCTCTCTCCCTCTCCACCTATCTGCCACCAGAGAGCCAACAGCAGCACCAGAGGAAGAGTGGCAGCAGCCAACCCTCCACCACTGCCGCCATTACTTCCGGCAGCAAGCACCACCCAGCAAACCCACGACCCTCTCACCCTCTGTTTCCTCTCACTCTCACTCTCTCTCTGTTCGAAGACCACCGCAGTAGCTGCTAGTAGAGAGAAGCAGAGCCACCACCGCCGTCGTGCTCCCGTCGGGTCATCCACCGAGACCCACTTCACCACCTCTTTCTCCCTCCTCTTCGTCTCACTCTCTCAGCCTCTCTTACTCGGTTGAGAACCCAGGAGGGGGGTCGAAGCAACCAGATAATAGCAGCAGCAGCAGCGAAAGCAATCACTGCCGCCGCCGCCACCATTAATTCCGGCGACCCACTTGGCCGAAGCTCCGCCACAGCTCTCCCTCGCTTCCAGAGCTTCCAGTAGACTCCCAAGGCCCCGACTAGGACAGCAGCAGACCCAGAACCGGCCAAGAAGCCATTATTTCCGGCGGGTGAGCTTCAAAGTCCGGCGACTTCAATTCGAGACTTCGACCCGACCCATATCTCAACGGTTTCCGGCCATTTTTGGCCTAGGTACGTGCTATACCCTCTGCTTAGTCATTATACATAATCAAAACCAAAAGTTGATAGCTAGATTCACGATTAGAAGAGCTAAAACGGGTTTGTTCTTGAAGGGGGGGTTAAAGTGTAATTTTATAAACCTGTTAACATGGCTAAAAGGGGGACTGTTTGCTATTTTTAGAAACTATAGGGTGACTAGTGACTTTTAACATAACTGTTTTAATATAATTTAGAGTATTTGTTGATTTTTATTACAAATTAGAGTTTATATAATTAAATCACACTTTTAGTTAAAAATAAAAATATTAATAATAATAATTGTGGGTTTAAAGATGATTTCTAAAAATAGTAGCTTTTGTTCTCGTCTCGGAAAATTTATTCGGTTAAAGAAATAGTAAACGAGATTGTTTAAAACTAAAATAGAAACGTTTTTGTAGAAAGCTTTTAATAAATATTGTTAAAATCACTTAGTCTATAAAATTGGTTATTAAACTTGTAAAATTAGACTTTTCTAAATATTGTAGTGTCGTGTAAAGTTTTCTTAAAACTTAATAGTCGAAATATCACTTTGTCGTTATAATTCAAATTAGTTCTTAAGTATAATTTCTTTAGCTCATATTTTTATTAGTCACCTTTAAATAATAATAATAATAATACTAATAATAATAATAGTAATAATAATAATAGTTGTTTAAAAATAGATGAGTTGTTTTATTATAAGTGGGTAATAAAACAATAGAAATATAAATAGTGGGGTTTAAGTTGATATAAATACTCTTTTAGGACTTATAGCATTTTATTTGGATATTTGTTGACGTAGAAGACACGATTTGTAGGTGACGTCTTTGTAGGCCCGAGCCACTGCTAGGACGTGCGTTTTCTACGGAAAGTAAGGTAAGTGAACATGCCAAGTCTTGCGAGCCTAGTTCCTTTCGTGTCTTGTTTAACTTTTATATTCGTCTCAAAATATTTGTTGTTTATTTTCATGTTAAGTTGTGACGTTCTTATATTTCCAGAAGTTGATTTGTTTACAACTGTCACACGATTAACATTAATGCATAATTAATTAAAGTGGAAAGAGTTGTGCGGGGATCGTTGTGATTGCTTTTATCTAGATTGGTCGCGTTGGCTTTGTCCTCTCGACCCGCTTATTTTAACCCGGTCGCAACCTGCCGGGTCGCTCCATGTACTCACCTCTCTCGCCGCGAGGAGTCTTAGGGGGGTGCCGGCACTTAAGGTCATGGCTGCTAGTGATAGTATAGTAGATCTTCCCCGTATCAACACAGATTAATAATACAGCATTTTTCCTGAGTTTTGGCTATTAAAAAAGAAAGAAGTTTAATGAAGAAGAGAAGTTTCAGTTGAGCTTTGTTTCATAGAAGTTATTTTATTCCTGTTATTCATTTCCCGTTCTGAGTTATTGCAAATGAAAAGACATTCATTCTTCATCTGTTTTACATGCTTGGGTGTCGCTTACTCAGTCCTTTGTACTGACTTTGAAACTGCGGTTCCTGTTTCCTTCCCACCGCATGCTTAGGAGCTGAGGACTATGGCATAGCAGGGTACGGGACTCATGTAGACGATTTTCAGCACGAGTAGTGATGTAGTTGGCTAGCTCACCTTATGTAGTAATTTTGGAAAGACTTATGTAATATCTAATGACTTTCGGATGTTTAATATTATGTAATAAATAAGTTGGGATGTTATGCTTTTGATTTCCGCCGTTACTTTTAGCATCGCCCTCCCGGTCTTGTCCGAGCCGGATAAGGGGGGGTTGTTGCAATACTGATATACCATCTTTGCCAAAATTGATTGTTGACTTTAATAGACGTGGTTCGGGTAAGATGGTCCTCAAAGCACCATCTCTACGTTGCTTTAATGTTGAAGGTTTCTTACTAGATGTCTGTGAACTTAGTTACGTAAATGAGCTGGAGTATGTCAAATTAGAATACATCTTTTATCCATATATAACCACAACCATAACTGGTCTGGTTAAGGGGCTTGGTCATGTGAATAAGTTATATTTATCTGATTCTGCGTTAGAGGTTATGAAAATCCTATATTTTTTGCTCCTATTTGTATAGTACACAGAATTGCAATCACCATTCATTCCTCTGTATTTACGATATTTTCTTCAGTGAAGGCTAGTTTTGGAAGTGGTTGTTAACTTCCATTGTTTGACAAGTTGACTACCTTGAAGCTCGGTGATTGAGATAGTATTGGTGGGGCGTGATACTCGCTTTTTCTATAGAGGACTCCTTTTCTTGAGAGACTTGTTATAAGCATGTAAGTAAAGGAGTAACGAAATAATTTATTGAAACTACTGAGACGTTAGTTAATAACAGCTTCTCTTTGTGTCAGCGGTTAAAGGGAGTAATCGAAATCGGTACATGGGAAGCATTTAGGACCTGATACAATACTTGGGTCTTGGATGAGTTGGAGAAAATGAGTATCTTCCTATTTATACAAGGCCTTCCTCCAAGGAAGGATTCACAGAAGATCTAATCTATTGTCTAGGATCGTAGTCCTAGAACATTTTCCCATGATCTGGCCTAAGATATTTACAATGGATTATTCTAGAACTTCCTACACACTTATGCATCCTTACAACATGAGAAGCTTCTAGAAAAGAGGAAATGATATGGGGTAAGTGGGCTAGTACGATCTATAGGCCCAAAGTAAGCTAACTCCAAGTGAGAAAATGTGTCATGGGCTGGCCCAACAACTAAGATGAGACTGCATATTGTTGGGATTTAACACGACGAAATCCCGCGCAACGGAAAATCAAACACGAATACTACACGAACACGTGATATGGAGAACGAGAAAATAAAGAACACGATATTTAACGTGCTTCGGCAAATTGCATACGTGCACGGGGCATAAAAGAATTTTCACTAGTACAAAAAACGTACACCCACAATTCTCTCTACAATCCTCTCAAATCCCTCCACGCAGCGTCGACGTTAACTTTGACGAAGCCAGGTTTGGGAAATCTCCAATTAATGCTACTTAGCTCACTTTGTTGCCGTAGATCCTCCAAATATCCAGCTGCTTTAGCTTCCTTGTACCAGGACAAAAGGTTGACACAATTTCTAGCCACCGTTGCCGACTCTCTACCTTTACCGTTACACCACATCATTCATGTTCATCCAAATTTCCCAAGACGCCGTCGCAAAAGGCTCGCATCGCTGCCTGTCTTCGTTGTCCAAGAAATGAAATAACAGATTCTTTATACCATCGTATAATCCTGGGTCAAAATCTTCTTCCATGATCTGTTTCCACACTAAAATAGAGTGAGGATACTTGCAGTAAAGATGATCCATTGTCTCATACTCCTGGTCGCACAAAATACAGTCCCTTGACAAGTTTACTCCTCTTCTCCTCATATTGCTAGCAACTGGCAAAACCGAATGGTAAATCTTCCAACTAGGCATAGTAAATTTCTTGGGAATCTTTAATTTCCACAATTTCTTCAACCGGCTGCTGTTGTTGACACCCTCCGAGGGCGATGAATGCGTGTTGGAAAGTCTCCTCTGAGCTCTGTAACACGAGCTTACTGAATAGACGCCGTCTTTGGAATGATTCCAATAAAGAGTATCACTGTCTTCATTGCAGCCTATAGGAACTCGCAAGACTTCCTCAACATCTAACGGACACACCGTTTGTTTAAACTTCTCCACATCACACTCTCCCAAATCTGCTCTCATAAGCTCGTTAACTGTCATATTCTCCAACCCTGGTGGACAAGTAGTTATTAATCTAAAATTGTTTGGCCGATTTAGCCACCAATCGCCGAAGACTTCGACATTTCTTCCATCCTTGATTTTCCATACCAAACCACTTTTAAACAAATCTCTACCCTCCAAGATGCTTCTAAAAGCAATAGAAAAACTAAGATGTTTTCTTTGCTTCTAAATGTGACACGATTTCTTACGTGTTACGCAAGTGCACGGTCGAAGTAATAAAGATTGAGTATTAAAACTCAGGTTGTCGAACCCACAGGGAAATAGACTACTACTACCTAATTAAGAATTAACTAGAAGATACTTAAGTAACCGGTAAGAAGTGGTTTGAGTGTTCGTCGCCCGCAAACAAGCGACTGAATAAAATGAATGTAGAGACAATATTTCTGTATTTTTCAATTAAAAGAATTTAATCAAAGTATGGAGAAAGCTAGGCGATCTATGAATCACCTAGGGTCTTTAGACAGTTCCGGAATTTGTATTGAAACACATTACTCACTAACTGATTATGCCGGGTAATAGCACTTACAATCTTCTGTCGATCTCATGTAATTTTACGTAACAGTTTACTTTGGGTCCTGTCGGTCCACCTCCATCTACCGTTACGTTCTAGCTGGCTAGTCAACTTCGTTCACCGGGTTCTGTCGGTCCACCGATTCACTCACCTAACTAGTTCAACCGAATCTACCCACACATGACTACTCCTATTCATCTCACCTATCGGTCTTAATGATTCGGGAATAAAAACATGATCTTATTCGTAACCGGGTTAAGTCTCTGTCGAGCACCCACCTAGTTCATTAACAACTCCGGTTCGCGACTCCCTTGTTGCTAAGAATTAAGCCTAGATCATGATTTCTAATCAATTAGTTTGTAACATTAAGCTATGAATTCAACTAGTTCATCATCTTCATCTAACATGGTCATTCCATTCATCACTAACACGTGTCAATAACCTTAGCTTACGGATTCACAATACAAGATGAAGAATAATAAACATTAATTGGATCAAACGCATGAATCAATCAACAAAATCCGAAAAATAAGTCTAAGTCATAACCCTAGGCTCTCCATAGAGCCTAACAAAGAAATTAGCTACTCATCGTTATGCTAAAATCACAAGTATTCTCCATAGAATGAAAAAGAGAGGGTAAGAGAAGAATCAAACGATGAAATCGCCAAAGCTTTGGCGAATCCGTGCAATCCCCAAGCTCCTAGGTGCTCTCCAATGGCTCCCGTACGTGAATACCTTGTTCTTAGGTCGTCTCTTGCGTTTTTTACCAGCTGGGCACGCTTCTTAATGTTATTTTGCCGAAATTGTACTTCAGCCCCTCTACTTTGTAATTCCCGGACAGAATTATTTGCTGATATTGCGCGGGCTATATCTCCCTCATACGGACTCGTCTTCGGGCCTACCATATACCGTTGGAAAGCTACGGATGTCTACTTTCCAATGCCGTATACCTTGCTTCAAAATTCTTTGTATATTTTCCTGGGCATCGAAAAGCGTGCAGGCTGGTCCTATGTGACTTTTCCAACTTTTCTTCGTTTGTGCGTCTCCTTTTTTCCTCTTCATCTAGCTCCATTACAAGCACATCCAAGCATCTCATAAGCTCCATTGCACCTATTTTACCTGAGATACACAACACTAAGCAACCCGTGCAATTATCATAGCAAATATGAGAGAAAACATGCACAAATAAGCTAGAAACACAACTTTTCACTCTTAAGCTTAGAAATAGTCAAATTCACATATTTGTGCAAATATAACATATAAATCATGTGAAATAAGCCTATTACAAGTACTAAGAAAGTATAATAATAACTCCTAAAATAGAGTTATCAAATACCCCCACACTTACCTTTTGCTCGTCCCGAGTAAAACCACTATTTACTAGCCGACTCAAGACGCAAACGACACAAGACTCGACAATGCAACAATATGATGCAAATGCAAAATACGACTCGATCCTACACAAACACATATATACACAAAACACACATTTTATCTTTTTGGTTGAGATCGGGCAATCTCCATTGGCTTTAATCGATTATCATGAAGTGATGAGAATCCTAGGAACAAAGCATGAGTTGAAACTAAACTCGACACCGCGACTCTCCCCTAGTTAGTATAGAAAGCCTAACTTTACTAAGTACAAGAGTACGCTACCTCTTCGCGTGTGCCACGAAATAAGAGACTACGCTAGGCAAAGCCACATCCAAGGTCCGAGCTCCTAATCCGCTAACGGTTTTCACATGATGAGGCTTAGGGACATATAGATAATCTCGTCGAAATCAAGTCCTAAGCGTCACATTCTCACATCAAATCCCACATCTCACACACCCTCACCACGATGATAGAAACCAAAACCCGAAGCTCACCACCTCCGGCCCTCAATTCCCTCAAACCCCGGTACACTCGTGATCTCCGTGGCCATCGTCGTTTGTCGTGCCTGAAACGTGAACCGTCGTCGTCAAAGTTGCTCCACCACTCGTTTCAATTCAAATTCAACTCAAAACTTTATTTCATCTCTCCTTTTTATTTTTCTCTCATTTTTTCCTTTTTTTCTGTGTTTTTTTTTTCTTTCTTTTTTTTCACAATTCTCTCAAAATACCATCACAATCCAACAATAATATCCGAGTGGTCTTCATGTCAAGTCCAAGCCGCAAAATCAATGAAATACATGTGTGGAAGTGGAGTCGTCGCAAGCTCACACTCAATGTCCGGAGTCAAAAGTCGACACCCCCACACTCGAATGTCACCATATCCCCTCTCAAGTAGTCCCGAAGATGAATGTATCCCGTGCCTATCCAACCGATCCTCCTACACCAAAGTAATCAAAACCGGTACCTAGCACGATCCACCAATTAACTTCACCCAACCCAATTCCGTGCGTATTAGATTCACGCACTCACGGCTCTCCACAACTGTGTCCATGATGTAATGGCATGGATCACCGCCACACCGAAGTGCGCAAGCCTACTCACTCACCCTCGCATCCCCTCGTAGATAATCAATGAAGTGCAAGCGAGATGTAGAACTCAACGAATTGTATAATCACTCCCTTATCGAACCCCCTCAACTACACAAGCCCCTTGTGACGCACTAAAGTGGTGATTCTAATGAATTTGTTGGAGGCCAAGAATCATCACCCTAGGTCCGAAGGCTAGCAAGAATCCAAGGCTCAAATTGGGGCGTCCGATGGTCCTACAAGGTGAGTTCTAAAAGCAGTGAGTGATCTAATAGACACCTCGCACAGCTGCGTGTGCCACTACGAGGCGGGTTGGCGACTACCTAAGACGTACACATGGATGTTCGGCTTGTTTAGCTCACACCTAGCTCAGCTCTTGTAAGAAAATAGGCACACACTTTGGCTTTGAAAATCATGTAAGTGTTAAAAATAGGTAGGCACTCCCGTAAAGAAAGTCTCTCTATACCTACTAGGGGGGACTCACGTCGTCACTCTCGGTCGCAAATCATGCTCTACGCCTAAAATCCTCACACTTCGCGATTTATCAAATTTTAGCCTCTTTCGATTGCCCTTTTCTCAAAATTTTCTCGTTTTTTTAATTTTTGTTTTTTTCAATTTTTGATTTTTTTTCCATATAATTCTTACACTACATGCAAGCCGACACGAACGAAACTACACAAAACAGTCGATAGGGTAGGTAGACTCAAATAAGAAAACGTGCAATATTAAACACAAACACAAACAAGTAGATACACGACTAACAAATCCCAATACGATATACTATCACAATATCACGACACGGACCACATAAATAGACACAATACGACACGAACAACTATATGCAGACATGGCGATGCAAACACTGACTGGCTAGTCAAGACTAAAACTCCCCCCACACTTGAGCGCTTCATTGTCCTCAACGAATTTAGAGATTAACCAAGAAGACTCAGCATTCAAATGCGAGGGGCGGTGATTCTACTCGGAGTCAAAGCTACGGCACAAGAAGGTAGCTACAATAAATTTAGAGATAATTCAAGCTACGTGAACGTGAACGAGTTGTGTGTACCGAAATTAAGCAAGTGCTCAAGTAATTCCCTAGAATTCTAAAAATAAATCCTAGATCAAGTACGATGTGCCTAAACGGTAAGTAAAGAGAGAGAAGAATACTCACAACCGACACAAGGTCGGGGACGAAATCCGATAGGTGCTGACTGAGATAGCGAGAACAATCCCCAAGCTAACATTGTGCGGAACAATGCACGCTCCCTTGCGGTCGAGTGTGTGGAACACACCGGGGTCGATTGATCCTGTTGCTGCTGACAAAAAGAGAACGAAGAATCCCCGAACTCGTTATGTGAGTTCCCTTGCGGTCGAGTGTGAACTAGCACACCGGGGTCGATGTCTGCGTCATACTTTTCATCCAATTTCGAACTCGGACAGAGAGCATTATGTCGATCAAATTGCAGCATAATGTGTTTCGTGCTTAGTCCATTCTTGAAGTCCCACAAGCCAACTTTTTATCTTGAAGTAAGAAAGTAACAAGCTGCTGCCATGAACCAAATACAAAACCTTCTCCTAAGCCAATGCCCATTACCATGGCCAAACCCAATGCCTACCTCCTTAACCATTTCACCATTTCACCATAACCTTCTTTATAACCTGATACACATCACCACTTCTACCTAATTGCCAACACTACAACCACCCAAATTAACCACCATAACAACCACCTAAACAATTTGCTAACCTAAACCACCTCCAACACCATTACACCATCACTTACACCTCAGCCTTCATCTATTACACAGACCACCTGCAAATAACCCTTAGCATTCTCCTACACCACTACCAACCTTCTTCAACCTCCTGAAACTAATGACCTAAACCCACCTGAAACCCAACACAACTCAGTACACTACTGAACCTACACCATCGCAGACCTCTCCCAAACCCCTGCCAACACCACCACTTTTACACCAATTTTATCAGCCACAACGAAATTAACACTGAGTAAACCACCGTTCAATTTACAGACCCATGACCACCGATGCAAAAAACCAGAGCCGTCAATTCTGATCAAGAACCAGAGCATCAGCGAAGAAGAAGAAGCCCTCTTTGATTCCTACCAGAATCAATCCAGCAGCGCACAAGAGAAAAGACCCAAAAATCAAAGCAGAAATAGAGAAGAAACAAAACCCATAACAGAGCCAATAGCGCAACAAATCAGAGAAGAAAACCCAGCAAATTGCCGGAATCCATGGTGGATTCGGCGGTTTTGATTCGACAGAGCGGGATATGTTGAAAGAGGGTTCTGGTGTTGGTTTCGGTAATTCGATGGTGCTCTGGGTTTGTGTTCTACGATGGCTGCGGTTCGAATTGGAGACCAGAGAGGGGTCGATTGATTCAGAGAGAGAGAGAGAGGTTTCGGCGACAGTGTTTGATTTCGGTGATGGTGGCTAGGTTTCTGGTCGGACGGTGCGAGAGAGAGAGCAATTGGGAATGGCTGTGGTGTCTGGGTTCGATTGATTTGATTAGAGGAAGGTTCGGGTATTGGATTACACAGAGGTGGATTCAATTCGGCCATTGGGGCAGAGGGTGAGAGAGAGAGGCAGTGGTCGTGGGTTTCGGTGGTGGTTTCTGCTTCGGGGTCGCCGGAGTGAAGTGAGTCGCCGGAGGTGAGAGGCTGCCTGAAACGCGACGAGGAGCCTGGTAATCACCGGAGAATCCCCGAGTATGTGCTTCGATCTGCTTGCAGAGAGTTGGAGGAGTTCTGAATGTTTTGGGTTTGAAGGTGAAGAGGAAGCCCGATGCATAACAAAATTGACCCCGAAGTACCTCTTTTACCCTAAAAAATACGTTGAAAGCCCCATTTTGCCCCTGTTCGTGCGAACAAAAGGGTTGTTCGCACGAACAGTGTTCACAAGAACACTTTTTCCTGTTCTTAATATCCAGCAGAGGGTTTTTGGGGGGCTGGTGTTCGTGCGAACAAAGGGGGTGTTCGTGCGAACACCCCTGACTCCAGAATTGTTTTTTTTTTTTTTTTCGCTTCGTTTGTCTTCTAGATTACGTCTCCGGACTCCGATGCACGCATATTACATACCGTCGGAAAGCTCGTTTCGCGCACGTTCTGATTTCGCAATAGTGACTTCAAATATTCCGGAGTAAACTTCAGAATTCCTGACCTCAAATTTCGTGATCATTATGTCGCTTTCTCGGTTTTTCTTCGTTTCCTCTTTTCACGCATCAAGAAGGGGAGTCCGGACCGCGTCTCCAACCTGTATGCCTGCACGACTCAATTCAAATATAAGATCCTCACTCTCTCACCCCTCATATAACAAAACGGTATTAAAAACGCACACGACAGTATTTAAAAACACACTCTCTACACTAAAGCATAAAAATACGTTGGGTTGCCTCCCAACAAGCGCTTGTAATTTAAGGTCAACAGCCCGACCCAGTTACCTCTGCCACCTCACGAGGGTGGTCTGGCATTTTGTGCCGCTTCCAGCTTTGCTTTCCTGTGCTGAATTTGAAGCACTACTTCGTGTGCGTGCACTGCTGATGGCTTATTTCTTTCCCAGTAGTCAGGTGGATCCCCTTGCGACAACTCTGGGATTTGGCGCTTCACTTGTACAGCAAATGGCATACCCTGGCTGATACTCCCATGAACACTGGGGTGACGGTTTAAAGACCCGAAAGGTCTCCATGTCATCATGTACCCTCATAATTAGTTCTCCATTCTCTACGTTAATGAGAGTACGACCAGTTGCCAGGAATGGCCTACCCAGAATTAGCGGAACATCACCTACTGGCATATCCAATATAACAAAATCAGCTGGAATGATCAGACTTCCGACCCTCACTAGCAAATCTTTAACCATCCCACATGCTTTCTTGGATGACTTGTCTGCAAATTGGAGTGTTATCCAGGTTTTCGGGGGCTCCCCCACACCTAACTTTTTGAATACCGACAACGGCATCAAATTCACGCTCGCTCCCAGATCACAGAGAGCTCTTCCAGTGTAGGAATCACCCAATGTAGCCACAATGACAAAGCTACCTGGATCCTTCTTTTTCTTAGGTAACCCATGCAAAACACATGAACTAACCTGTTCATTTAAGTTTACTCTCTGAAATTCATCCACCCCTTTCTTTCCAAGAATTGCATCTTTAATAAATCGAGCATACTTAGTCATCTTTTGAAGTGCCTCAATCAATGGGATATTGATATGCAGTTTAGAGAAGACATTCAAAAAGCGCTTGTATTCCTCAGAATCATCCTTCTTCTTCCTAGTACGTAATGGAAATGGTAGTTCTGAAGAAGAAGGAGAAGATGGAAGTGGTACCTCGGTAGATTTCTCTGTATCCTGGTGAATCATGCCCTTTGATTGGGGGATCATGACAGGTGTCTTCTCAGAATCGAAGACTTCATGTTCCTTTGCCTTTGAGACTTCCGCTCTGGCATGACTCGGATATGGAGGATCTGTAAGTGCAATACCACTTCGAGTGGTGATGGCTTGAGCCTGTCCCTCTGATGTGTCAACAATGCTACCCAGTTCCCTTTGTTCAAGTTGTTCCTTTAGATCTTTTATTTCTGCTTGAGAAACTTCAAGTGCAATTGCTACAGAGCTGACCTGTGTGGACATGTCTGTCATGTGCTGAGCCATCGTCTTTATTATCCCTGTCATATCGGTCAACTCTAATGGTGGTACTGGCTGCTGCTGATGCATCTCTGAAACATTTGCTTCATGCACTACCTCTACCGCATTCACCTGAACAGTGTTATAAGCCATCTTTTCATATCTTACCAGTTCCATGTGCATGTACTGGTAATCCATGCTCTCTTCTTGCTGAACCAAACATCTCATCAATGCATATGCCCCTTCATGATCACAGTTAAATAAGAAGTTTCCCCCAGCTTCTATATCCATCTTGTCTCTATTGGGCTGTCCAAGTGAATCATAGAAGACCTGGATTAACTGTCGCTTGTCAATACCATGGTTCGGACATCTACGTAGCAAATGATTGAAGCGATGCCATGCTTTGACAAGTGATTCATCATGCTTTTGCCTGAACATCCAGATCTCATTCTGAAGCTGAATCACACGTGAGATAGGATAGAACTTACTCATGAACTGTGCCACACACTCTTCCCACGTTTTGATTGAGTTGGATGGCAATAAATCTAGCCAATCCATAGCAGCTCCCTTGAGGCAATGAGGGAAGAGCATCAGGTTTATTGATTCGGAAGTGACCCCACTATAACGGATTAGCCCACAGTGGCTCTGAAATCTCCCAATGAATGCATGTGGGTCTTCCTCGTCTGTCCCAGCAAAAGTGCACTGGTCCTGAGAAAATTGAATTGTGCCCAGCTTGAGACAGAAGGTTTCTGCCTGAATTGGTGGCACCACAATTGCTGGCTCCCTTCCTTTAAGGTCCGCCTCAAATGCCTGTATAATTGCTTTCCCTGATCGATTATACGGCATTGAGGTCGGGCGCGGTATAGATGTTGCTGCCAATGCTTTCTCTACAGCTTCAGCTACCAAAGCTTGTAGCTGCTCTGTGGTGAGGATAATCTGCCCTTGACCTTCCGCCATAGCTACCTGAAAAAGCAACACTAGCACACCCGTGAGGTAAACAAATAGTAACAAAAAGAAACTAAAAGAAGTATCCTAAATTAATTTTTAACTAAACTAATAAACCGTTTAAGTCCCCGGCAACGGCGCCAAAAACTTGACACGATTTCTTACGTGTTACGCAAGTGCACGGTCGAAGTAATAAAGATTGAGTATTAAAACTCAAGTTGTCGAACCCGCAGGGAAATAGACTACTACTAGCTAATTAAGAATTAATTAGAAGATACTTAAGTAACCGGTAAGAAGTGGTTTGAGTGTTCGTCGCCGGCAAACAAGCGACTGAATAAAATGAATGTAGATACAATATTTCTGTATTTTTCAATTAAAAGAATTTAATCAAAGTATGGAGAAAACTAGGCGATCTATGAATCACCTAGGGTCTTTAGATAGTTCCGGAATTTGTATTGAAACACATTACTCACTAACTGATTATGCCGGGTAATAGCACTTACAATCTTCTGTCGATCTCATGTAATTTTACGTAACAGTTTACTTTGGGTCCTGTCGGTCCACCTCCATCTACCGTTACGTTCTAGCTGGCTAGTCAACTTCGTTCACCGGGTTCTGTCGGTCCACCGATTCACTCACCTAACTAGTTCAACCGAATCTACCCACACATGACTACTCCTATTCATCTCACCTATTGGTCTTAATAATTCGGGAATAAAAACATGATCTTATTCGTAACCGGGTTAAGTCTCTGTCGAGCACCCCCTAGTTCACTAACAACTCCAGTTCGCGACTCCCTTGTTGCTAAGAATTAAGCCTAGATCATGATTTCTAATCAATTAGTTTGTAACATTAAGCTATGAATTCAACTAGTTCATCATCTTCATCTAACATGGTCATTCCATTCATCACTAACACGTGTCAATAGCCTTAGCTTACGGATTCACAATACAAGATGAAGAATAATAAAAATTAATTGGATCAAACGCATGAATCAATCAACAAAATCCGGAAAATAAGTCTAAGTCATAACCCTAGGCTCTCCATAGAGCCTAACAAAGAAATTAGCTACTCATCGTTATGCTAAAATCACAAGTATTCTCCATAGAAAGATAAAGAGAGGGTAAGAAAAGAATCAAACGATGAAATCGCCAAAGCTTTGGCGAATCCGTGCAATCCCCAAGCTCTTAGGTGCTCTCCAATGGCTCCCGTACGTGAATACCTTGTTCTTAGGTCGTCTCTTGCGTTTTTTACCAGCTGGGCACGCTTCTTAATGTTATTTTGCCGAAATTGCACTTCAGCCCCTCTACTTTGTAATTCCCGGACAGAATTATTTGTTGATTTTGCGCGGGCTGTATCTCCCTCATACGGACTCGTCTTCGAGCCTACCATATACCGTTGGAAAGCTACGGATGTCTACTTTACAATGCCGCAAGCCTTGCTTCAAATTTTTGTAGATTTTCCTGGGCATCGAAAAGAGTGCAGGCTGGTCCTATGTGACTTTTCCAACTTTTCTTCGTTTGTGCGTCTCCTTTTTTCCTCTTCATCTAGCTCCATTCCAAGCATATCCAAGCATCTCATAAGATCCATCGCACCTATTTTACCTGAGATACACAACACTAAACAACCCGTGCAATTATCATAGCAAATATGAGAAAAAGCATGCACAAATAAGCTAGAAACACAACTTTTCACTCTTAAGCTTAGAAATAGTCAAATTCACATATTTGTGCAAATATAACATATAAATCATGTGAAATAAGACTATTACAAGTACTAAGAAAGTATAATAATAACTCCTAAAAGAGAGTTATCAAAATGCAAAAAAATAAGTATTACGGAAGTACTTATATTTGAACACCCGGCATACAATATAATTCAGATTTTGCAAGAATCTCCAAGATTAATTTGCTAACATCGCTTTATTGAAATCCTAAATGTCCCGAAAACCCAGACCACCATCTTCTCTATCTTCCTTCAACATTGTCCAAGCTACCCAATGAATCTTCCTCTTTCGGTCGTCACCTCCCCACCAAAAACGCCTGACATTTTTTATTGGGCAAGAGGAAGAAACTCATGGTATAAATAGGAATAGCTTGAACAATTGATTTAATCAAAACCTCCTTACCAATTGTTGAAAGCGATGCTCCCTTCCACCCTTTCATCTTCTAAGAAACCTTTTCCACAAGGAGGCTAAAAGTGGATGTTCTACTCCTTCCTACTTGAGTCGGAAGGCCCAAATACAAATCATGTTGAGCTTCAAGTTGAACTCCGCACAGTGCACTGAGAGAAGCTCGGGTCTCCATGTCCACATTATCACAAAATATGACTTGAGGATTTCTGTAAATTGAGAGCCTGACCCGATGCAGCTTCATAGTTTTGTAAATTCCTCGGACTACTCCTATTTGTTCTGTTGTGGCCTTCGTAAAAAGAAGACTATCATCTGCGAAATATATGTGAGAAATTTCGGGGGCCCTCTCGAAGCTTTCATTCCTGAGAGATTTCCTTCCTGCACCGCATCAGTTAGTCTACGAGACAAAGTTTCACTAACAAGAATAAATAAATATGGAGACAAAGGACACCCTTGCCGCAATCCTCCTTCCGGAACAATGAAACCTTGAACTTCGCCGTTAACTATGAGACTTTATTTAACCGTAGAGATAAAATTCATAATTAAATTAACGAAAGCCAAAACCATCCTTTCCGTTGTAGCTCGCAAAAAGTCCCATTCCACTCTATCGTAAGCCTTGCTCATATCAGCTTTGAGAGCAAGAAAACACGTCTTCCCCTTTTTCCTATTCTTTATCGAGTGCAACATCTCAAAAAATATCAAAATATTATCTGAAATCAAACTACCAAGTACAAAAGCTGACTGATTTTCAGCAATAATTGAGTCAAGGATCAATTTCAAACGGTTCGCCAACGCTTTAGTAATAATTTTATAAACAATAGAACATAAACTGATAAGCGTAAATCAGTTGATTTTCTGACCTGTTTCACCTTAGGAATTAAGGCGACGAGAGGGTGGTTATAATCTCAAATGTCGCCGCCTTCATTAAGAATTTTTAGACAAAGTTCCTCAACTTTTCCACCAACAATAGCCCAAAAGCGCTGAAAAAACCCCGCTGGGAAACCGACGGGCCAGGCGCCTTTGAGGACCAGAGCTAATACGAATTGAAAATGGGTAAGAAGCAATAAAAAGGAATGGCAAGGACTCAGGAGAGGTGACATTTTGTCAATTGCAAGAGCCCAGTTGAAGAATGAAATGGCGGAGAAATGGTTTTATATAGGACTCAAAGGAGACTCTTCAGTTTCCCGGCCGAGTCAGCAACACCTCGGAAAAAGCAAGAATCAATGACCCTGTTAAAAACTACGACGATACAGTAGCCCTAGGCAATGATGAAGGTTGGGCCCACTGTGTGAGGAGCACACCTTATTTAAATACCGTGACGACACGACAATTCATATAATGATGGCGGCTCGTGGGGACTTGAGCCTACAAAGCTATAAAATATTCAGGATTCACCAAGAGTCCTGAGTCGTTCAGTTCTAAACTGCAGCAAAACATGATATATGCGCGTAAGCCTATTTGTCTACGATATGACGAGGAATGGATCGATGATAAAGCACCTGGATCGCCTGAACTGTCTGAGAATGCTTGTCAGGAACTTGATTGAAGGTTTCTACTTCTTGCTGTTGAGTTTCCCTCTGGTTCATATGTTTTTCGAAGAGTAATTTGGTGAAAGAGTTCTATTCGAGGAGATAAAGGGGTTTAAGTAGCCCTCAAAGACTAAAGAGTCGCGACTGCTGACGATTGACGAGCCAGCAAACGCTTCGGTTCCTGGCGAAATTGACGACCAATCAGAACGTTCTGAGTTATTCTCGCCTCGAAAATCGGCAAAAATCCGTTAGAGGCGTTTGTTCAACTTTATAGAGACCACACTTCATCAGAGGCTAGACGTCGCTTCCAAACCCTAGGCAATCAAAAATACGCCTGGGGTCTAGGGATTTGATGTTTCTCAAAACGGTACGAGGAACCGCTTGGGGACCACGCAAAGCTGATTTTGCGCGACTGCACGACGAACGCGCGCGTGACATCCGCACAAAAGGGGGCTAATGTAGATAGTGCTTTCCAGACAGACAGGTCACAGCCACGTGACAGCCATCCGGCACACCTAGCTGCTCCATACACACCGGACTTGTGGGCTGTGAGACAGAGCCCTCGCGTTCCAACACAGGACTTGTAGGGACTTAGTGGTTTGGAGGATAGAGTAAGACCCGTCGCGCGAGAGCGACAACCAAGCTCGCGCGCGACCTCTGGTAACTGACTGAGAGGTTTTAGGATCGTACATCCCATAAATGGGACGATCTCATAACGGTCTCCGATATGTTCGGGCAGGTGCGTAACTGTCCCTATATATGCGGTCGAACGTGCCGTTACGGGGGCTATCATTAAGCCGCCATTTATGGTGCATTAACCCCCTTCGCAACGGTCACTTCCCGACTATATATAGTATCGTTAACCCTCTATTGCAGGCTCTCTTAGACACCTCAATCTCTTGCTCGTGTGTTGTCTCACATCCAAGAGCAGTTACCTTTGCTTACTCTCTCCCTACTCACACCTTACACTTCTCTGTGTTCTAATCCCCTACTCGAGGTGTACACTTGAATCTCTCTCAAGGATTTCCTTGTACACAGTTGTTATTGCTTCTTTTTTTTGTGTAAATTCTTACTACATTACTTGAAGCAGATCATGGCGAACAAGTTATTACTTATGCGGACAAATGTTCATGTAAGAAACTGTAGTAGACCTTTTTTCTGGACGAATTTTTTTCTACTGTTTTATTGTTGGAAACCTTGTCAATTATAGGAGAAATTTTGAAACCCATTTCTTCCAACTAAAACAAGAAGCTATGAAGTTAATAAGAGAGCATGGACAACACAACATAAGTATGAAGTACTGTATATGGCAAGTGCAATACTTACGTTAACTCTAACCAAACGCCTTAAAGAAACAATAGTTGATAGTAGGAGTAACTTTTGATAATTTTATTTCGTTAAACATCGAGAGAAATAGTCGAATATTTAATTAACTATGCTCATGAGAGTTCGTGTTGGCCAATGATACTGCATTTGTAGTTAGGAATGTAATGCTTTTGTATTGTGTCAATTTTATTAGGGTAGTGATACTTACACTATTGAAAAAGCATCAACGTTCGTTCGGCGTTGCACACAACGGAATTGAGGCACAATGCATCAAAGTTTGAAGATCATGATGGTGGCGCATTCATGGTCAAGGGAAAGGGTAAAGGTGGACATCAGAACTATGGTAGATCCAACTTAGCATGGGATGTTTGTGTGTTTTGTCGTGAGAAGGATCATTGGAAGCGGAATTATCCGGAGACCAAAGGACCTGCAGGATTCGCTGCAGTTCAAGGTGGAGGGACAAAGTCCGAGGACCAATTCGTTCTCTAGGTCTCATGTGCAAGATTGGGCTCCAGGCGTAGGAGCATGGGCGTGTGTTTTGTAACACGCAGATTGGTTGGTTGATTCGCGGTGTGTTATCGTGCACACATTGATTGTTGGCACGTTATTGGGCGTGTTTCCATTGGCGTCTTGGTGCGGTAAGTGATTGGTGGCGCTATTGGCATGACTTGTTTGATAGACACTTTTGTCACGAAGTGTCATTGACGTGACACTAGGGATATGCATTATGCCATTGTGCATTGGTGGTGTGTTTATTGGGACACACAAGTCTTTGCTTTTTGTTGAGACGCGAATATGCACTTGTTGTGGCGCATAGTGAATGTATTCCAATACTATAAAATTTGGGAATATATTATGTCGGTTGATTGAATTGATGAGAGCATTGGATTGATTGCTAGGGAACTTAAATCAAATGAGATATTTGTTATGTTTTTGGTGATTCAAGCTCCTAACTAAGTGTTGGACGAAGCCTGCCTGATTGGTCAATGTTCCACTGCCTGTGCCCTATCAGACAGACCCAAAATCTCTCTCTTTCTGGGCTGTTTGATTAACAGTCGTCACCCGCGCCGCGATAGCTTCATCGGAAGATAGAAGAAGAAACAGATACTACCAATCAAGAAAGAGGAGGGACTTGATCATCATGTCTAGTTCTGATTCGAACAAACCCATTTCCACCATCGCCATCATCATGGGTGGGTACTTTTTGATTAACCCATTCCTTAATGTCCTTGTGTGAATTGAATTGAATACTCTAATTAGATTTAGTTTTCGGATCATCATCATCAGCTATGCAGGTGGAAGCGCTTCCTCTGGTCAACAAGTTCCAGCTTCAGGAAGTCACCGACTCCGATGCCTGGTCAGCCCCTTTCCTCAATTGTGTACTGCTTAGCAATTGCAGCTGCTATCGGAAACAAATTTTAGGGAAGAACCCTAAACCCAAAAAAAAAGAAAGAAAAATACAGTCTTTTTTCTTACTCTCAAGAGTGTGTCTGTCTGTCTGTCTATTTGGGATGGGATGAAAATCACTAGCTGCCTGCTTGGGGCCCTGTTCTTTGTTAACTTTTCTCCCTCCACCATTTTGCCTTCTCCCCCCCAAAAAAAAGATCCCATCCCTCCTTTTCGAAATTCTTGTTATTCTTGTACTTACTGCTGCTTGGTTTGAATTTCCTGTGACATTCTGCAGGTTTCCTACAGGCCTTACTTGGGTTCGCTATCGCGGTACTTACAAAGACCTCAATATCAACATCATCCGACCCGGAAAAGATCCACTATTGGGTGGGTATTCTTTCATCCATACCCATCACTTGCATTGCATTGCATTGCATTGGTGTTTATAGAAGATATAAATGTGCTTCAACAGCTCCTTATTTTCATGTCATTTTAGTTCCATATACTACTATATGGTGCGATTTGAAGTTATGGTCTGTCTGTCTGGTACTAAGGTGTCTGCTTCAACAACCCTTTGTGTTGGTAACAACAATTTGGGTGCTCTTTTGTCCAGTATTTCATTCACTTTCACTAGTACATGCAACCGTTTAACTACTTCCACAACACTTAATGCATAAGATTTGCTTCAAAAAGTGTACTTTTGTGTTCTCTAAGCTAGGAGATTTCAAGTTGATCATTTGTTGTAGATTTATTATATACACGTCGATTTTGAAAATTGTAATGGGGAAGAAAACATATCAGCTGATCAAAGTACAACTTAGCTTGGTGTTGCATAAGGTGACTGATTCTTTTTACCAGTGAATTTGCTGAGCTTCCAATATCTGGGAAATATTGGAATGCTCACTACTATTTTATTGTTGCCCGCCCTTCTGACGTGATGACATATGTGTTAGGAAAATAATAAAAATAGTATTGCAATGCCATGAAAGTTAATTGAATTATACAGCAACGTGAGTTATTTTGGCGGTTGGTTCTTCATGCCTTTCACACTTCTGAGTCATTTAACCTTTGCAGGAATCGACCATGTTGGTACTGTTCCTTCGTCACTTGTCACCTATGCTTCCATACAAGCACTACAGCCAGACCTTATCATAAATGCAGGCACTGCTGGAGGCTTTAAGGTACACCCTGTGTTGCTAAGGCTGATGTTCCTTTTAGTGTTTCTTTGTCAATGCTTTCATAAACTGGAATCCTTATAGTATAGTTATCTTTCACTGATTGTTAGGTCTTCTGTGTGTGTGTGTGTGCACTTGAGCTCTCTTGCATCTCCTTGTAGCTTGTAGCCTAAGAAAGTCACATACTCGTAATTGAAGTAATGCGAGTCTCTAATAAAGATGTTCTCAGTCATTTTTCTACTGCTCCTTTCGTTCATGAATAAATGATGCTTATGCATAGTTATAGGCTCTATGTTTCCCCTTATTTTCTTATATTAAGATCACACTACAAATACAACAGTTATGCATGTATGATAAAAACATAGATGTTTCTGTTACCAGGCAAAAGGAGCTTGTGTTGGTGATGTCTATCTTGCATCAGATGTTGCCTTCCATGATAGACGGATTCCTATACCTGTAAGTTTCCATGAAATCAAAATCAGTCTTTTGTTTTAGTTGCATTCAATTTCCATACTATATGATCAAGTCATATTGTCTTTTGCAGGTGGTATTTTAACCATGAAACTCGGTACAGTTAGGTTCATGATGGCCTCATCTTTAAGAGGATTAATCAAGATTTATGTCTTCCTTCATCTTTTGAAACCTTTACCATCTGAGCATACCATGTCTTATGTGTATGCTTGTTTGTGCGTGGGTATATATAGACCTCATATTCTATATCATGTTTCTACCAAATGTAGTATATGAGAAAACTATAAACGGCATTTTACGGAACCATGTATCTAAGTCTGATGATTGATAGCATTCATGGGTTATTCAGAATTTAATCAAACCAAATGCACAATCATTAAACTTCACTGTAAACTTATATATTCTGCAAACCATCAGTTACAAAGAGGTTGCTGAGGAGCCACCAATTTAAAATGGGCTGTTTATGGAAGTTTTAGTTTTAATTTTGTAAGGAACTCTTTACATGACGTGCACTTAGCTAATATCTCTCTCTCTTTTCTGCAGGCTTTTGATATTTATGGAGTTGGTTTGCGTCAGGCTTTCTCAACGCCCAATCTGGTGAAAAAGCTTAACCTTAAGGTGATAATTGTTGCCGTTAATACTCCTAGTGTTAGATTGGTTGCTTGGCGGCTCATGTTTGCTCTATTTAAGTACACAATCCTATTTTCAAATAATTTACCAACTCAACATCAAACATAGTGCAAATATATATCCTTGTAAAATTGCTTTGAACACTTCATAGACCTTCGTATAATATGGAAGCTCCCGAATATTTGTTAGCATAAGAGCTGGTCTAGCGTTACCATTAATGAGGTGGTTCCCTAAATCAAGCATCACCAAAATGCTAGTCTCTTCTTCTCTGTGCTCCTGCCGAAAAGCCTCATACTGCTAATAAGGCAATGAACGCTTACTCGGTGCCCTAGTGGAAGCAAGTGCTTGGGTTAATTAGTTGATTGTTCAAATTTATAGAATAGTGCAGGTTAGGTTCTGTGCTGGCCAACCTGGATTATTCCATGTGGTTAATGAGTTGGAAACCTGAGAGAATATGCTTAGTAGGGGAACATAAGGCATGACCCTCTTCTCTGTTTGATGTGATGAGATAGGTAGGAGATAAAATCTTTTCTTTCTAGTGGGTTTATGTTGTCATTAATCTATCAAGGAAACAGTTTGTTGGGACCATATGTACTTTGGCTTCTGGAGCCCCTTCCCTTGAGAACATTGAGCCTTTTGCCTATATTTGGTGAAGCATAGCGCATCTTTGTATTAGGTTTGGTTATTTACAACCATGTCTAAGGACTTAACCATGCATTTGGACCCTTGCAAGGATCTTTGGGAGTATTTTGGTTCATGAGTGCCAACCAGGTTCTCTTACAGAACTTTCTCAAACCCAAGTAGTTTTATATCCGTGTTGTGTCTTCCGTTCTTCTCCTTTTATATATAGATTCACGCGACTACTATGTAGTGATGGTGTTCACAAGTGTCTTATTAAAGAAAAAAGGTTAATCTATTTGATTTGCTTCTCCATTGCCTTCTGACACTTCGTTTATACTTGAGTTGATCAGGTTGGGAAGCTGTCTACTGGTGACTCTTTAGATATGTCCCCACAGGATGAGGCATCAATTGTTTCAAATAATGCAACACTGAAAGACATGGAGGTAGATTATCTCTTTGAGCATGTATCATTATAAATATGGTTTTCACGTTTTCTTTTGCTTGCTGGAAACATAAATTCTTCAACTTAACTCAAGTCTCTTGATTAAACAATCTTAATCAGGCTCTTTCCTTTTTCTGGTCCGTTATTTTCTCAAGATTACTCTGAAGTATGGTGTGAAGTACTATTTATGTGATTTAGCCAAGACGGAACCATTTCGTAGGATCTTTCACAGACATATTTCTTGGCTGCAGGGTGCAGCTGTTGCTTATGTAGCAGATCTTTGCAAAGTCCCAGCTATATTCATGAAAGCGGTAACTGATATTGTGGATGGTAACAGACCAACTTCGGAGGAATATTTGGAAAATTTAGCTGCAGTGATTGCTGCACTTGGCGAAACAGTTGCAGAAGTTGTTGATTTCATCAGTGGAAAGAGCCTCTCTGAACTCTGATTGTCAGCGGTAGGCGGCGGAGAAAATTTTACGGGGAGTTTGATCAACAGCTTGTCAGCTTCCAATTAGATGTCGTCTAAGAGGAATCACAATTTTTATTTGAAACACTAGCTATTCTTAGGTATACTTTCCATGCGTAACCAAGGGTTTTCCACATTCCTTGTAACGGGTTGACTCAATTGAGGTATTACTTCAATAAAAAGCTGTTTCTGCTCTTTATATGTGTTCCAATATGTTGTTTCTCTTTTTTTTGAGAAAAATATATGTTGTTTCTCTAGTAACTGCTGTTTGATGATTACTCCTTTCCCCTTCCAATTACTGTCCGATGATCCTGAAATTATTTTGTGGCCAGAAGTGCTAACATTTCTGTCAACTGTATCTGTGATCCAAGCATATTAACAGCTTGAAGGTCCAATTTCCGAACATGGAAATCCTAAATAAAGCCAAGGGGAGGATTCATGTGCATCTGATTGAGCCCATCCACAGGTAAGGGTCATTTGTTGTTTTTGACTAGATGTTCATCAAACCATTACCAAATTCTCTGTGAACATGCACAAAGGAGGCCTTTAACCAAACCTCTACCTATACTTGCAATCCTGATTCATACACTCGGTGCTTCTGAACAAACTCAGTATAACTTATTTATCTTGTCATATGAATTCATATGCTTTTCGTTTCTGATAGTGAAGCTCATGCTATAAATTTAGCCATCCTATGCCATAACTGTAAGGAAACAGTGTAAATTACGCCTTTTACAGGAACATTACAGACGTTTTTGTTGAAAGTAAAACTGTAAACTTCAGGTAGACACCATGCTTGAAGAGTTGAAGAAAGCCAGCCCCGGGAAGGCTACAATCCTTGCCCTTGGTAAGGCCTTTCCTCACCAACTTATTATGCAGGAGTTTCTGGCTGATGGCTACTTCAAGAACACCAACTGCGACGATGTAGACCTCAAGCAGAAGCTGACCCGACTCTGTAATCTCTCTCTCTCTCTCTCTCTCTCTCTCTCTCTCTCTCTCTCTCTCTCTCTCACACACACACACACACACACACACACACACACACACACACACACATTAAATGAGAGTATGGATTTTTATCTGACACATTGGCAATTATATATATACAGGTAAAACAACTAGTGTGAAAACCAGGTATGTGGTGATGTCAGAAGAGATCTTAAAGAGTTACCCTGAGCTTGCGGTTGAAGGTCTCCCAACTGTAAGCCAAAGGTTAGAAATCTGCAACAAGGCTGTCACTCAAATGGCCATTGAAGCTTCCCAGGCTTGCGTCAAGAACTGGGGCAGGCCTGTTTCAGACATAACCCACTTAGTCTATGTTTCTTCAAGCGAAGCCCGTCTTCCTGGTGGTGACCTTTTCTTAGCCAGAGGACTTGGACTAAGCCCAGAAACACACCGCCTCATGCTCTACTTCATGGGTTGCTCCGGCGGCGTTGCTGGGCTTCGTGCAGCCAAAGATATAGCTGAGAACAACCCAGGTAGCCGAGTTCTTCTTGCAACTTCAGAAACTACCATCATTGGGTTCAGACCACCTAGTGCTGATAGGCCTTATGATTTGGTTGGAGTTGCACTTTTTGGTGATGGTGCTGGAGCAATGATAATTGGGTCAGACCCAGTTCCTCAGATTGAGAGGCCTCTCTTTGAACTACACACTGCAATCCAGAACTTCTTGCCTGGAACAGAGAAGATCATTGATGGGAAGCTCACAGAACAAGGGATAAGTTTTAAGCTAGACAGAGAGCTGCCTCAGATAATTGAGGAAAACATTGAAGAGTTTTGCGGTAAATTGATGAAGATTATCGGGTTCTCTGAGAAAGATTATAACAAGATGTTTTGGGCTGTTCATCCAGGTGGACCGGCGATTTTGAACCGTATGGAGAAGAGGATGGGTCTGTCGCCGGAAAAACTTTGTGCGAGTCGGCGGGCTCTTGAGGATTATGGAAATGCTAGCAGTAATACTATTGTGTATGTGCTGGATTATATGCTGGAAGACAAGATGAAGAAGTTGAAGAAAGGAGGAGAGCAAGAAGATGGTGGTGAGTGGGGATTGATACTGGCTTTTGGACCAGGTATAACCTTTGAGGGTATTCTTGCAAGAAACCTAGCTGCCTAAGATGATGTATGCCATTTGAACTTGTTGCATCCAAAAACCTATGATAGCTTTGTTCTGGTTAATAAACATGATGTGGGGGTATGTTTCATGTCGTGAATTTTCAATTCTACTTCTTGGAAATTTAAATCTATGTTGCGAAAAGTCGATGGAAGCCTCAACACCAAATGAATGAATAACAAGGAACCCTAATTAATTAACTGGAGAACAATTGTCATGCCAGTGATAAACATGGTACATAAAACATGTCTTTATTTCACCCTGAGAACTAGTAACACATGGTACAACATTAATAAATTAAGAATAATATCATCAAGGGCATTTGCGTTGGTTGTTGCGAGTGGTCAAGGCGGCATAGCAAGGACAGAGGTCCAAGTTGCCGGTGGTGCCGGGGGGAACGCATTGGCATCTAGAGCAGCAAGTCCCGCACGCCCTCTTGCACAGCCTGGGCCTCGATGACAATGAGCACCTACCAGTGCAAGCTGCTCCACAATCTGTAGTATCGTAGGAAAAAAGAAGAGAGAAACGGCATATCATTAGGAACAAAAATGTTTTTCGAAGTTTAAAATGGAAGGAGGAGAATAGGTATGTAGGTTTGCTGGTTACCCATGGGATTGTTGTTGGTAGCCTGGACAAGGTCAAGAACAAGAAGAGAGAGAACCAGAGTAGCAATCAAAGCCTTCTTAGGAATTGCCATAACTAGACAGTAAATTGTTTTCTTCCTCCCTATTATGGGAAGCTCTGCTATGAGAGTATGGTATTCTAGCTGAACTCAAGCTGCATGTATTTATACTAGTAGTAGATGATGGTAAGGTTCTCTGCACTGCATGGCCATGCCCATGGGAATCAGACGGCTAAAGATGAAGGAGGGGATGAGCACAGGCTGGCAATATGGCCTGCTTACCTCTACATACTATAGTACACACCTTGAGAGTTTAGATATTATTCCATCCAACCCCTCTCCTCCAATGAAGACAAAATATAAAATAACTATTTGGAATTTGCTTACTTATTTCAATAAAATAAATACTACTACTAAAACTACTTACTCCATTACTCCATAAAAAACAACAATGAGATTTCAGTATAGATTCTTCAAAACAATAATCAATCTCTCACCTTACAAGATTTGGCTTTACTAGTTCCCTGGGTGGGTGGTGCAAATAGAGCAATCTGTAAAAAAGGAGTCACATCTGCATAGAATACGATAACTGTGTAGTAGGTTGTATGCCTTGGACCACTAGAAATGGTCTTACAGGATGAGAAGAGAGAAGAGGGATTCACCAATATGCTGCTAAGTACTAGTTAGTAGAAAGTTAGTACTTCCACGGTTTTTTTCTTTCTTTTTCGTCTCACTAAGTCACCTTAACCCGGTAATTTGATTAGCAAAACAATGCGAGAATTCGGTAATCTTTTCACGGTGTTGTAGAGAACACTTTAATCTTCAACACCATGAAGAAATACCAAAAAATTGCATCGTTTTGCTATCCAAATTGCTGGGTCAAAGTGACTCGGTTACGGAGGAATTGGTAGTAGTATATATATGCTACTATAACAAAACTCTGTCACTCTGGAAATGCTTAGTACTCAATAGTATGTGCAACAACTCCTCATCCATGAAGACCAAGTAAATTTTACCAGCATTATTTTGATGGGCTCCTGTTAAGAGGAGCATCAGGTCCGTAAATGTTACACGCACTAGCACCACCTCCGCCCAATGAATTTACCTTACACCTCTTATAAGAGTTGCTCCATCAGACAACCCCGTCATAATAACTACTTTGATGAATTATCTTTCGACAACGTTCCAAGCATTTTAACATTCAGGTTATGAATGCTTGCTCGCTTGGAAGTGAACACACTGTGATGGATGTTCCGGTAACACCAAGGTATCTATCTGCCCTCCAACTCTGACCAGTCTGCTTATGATAGGATTCAGGAACGATCTAGCTATCAAGATCAACAGCAAATTTAGATAGACTTCAGAGGTGCTCAAATGTGCTTCTCTACCTACAGTCCAACCGCCAACGTATCTCAGGACAAAGACAATTGCAAATTTACTTTGCTGAAAATCTCAAGTCTCCACATTACACTATCAACCACTGCAAAAGCAGGTATGAATAAGGAAGACGCTAAGCTGTTTCAACATCATGATTCATCATCTGAAGCTGAAACCACATACATAAGTAAGGAGTACTACAAATAAGATGACAAGAGGGGGAAAACAACTGAATCTCCACAAATAACTGTTGACATAATAAGTTAATACGGCCACAACTGCAACCTAGACCTTTTTTTTAGTTCTAAGAACTTGATACCCTGTGACATTGCCTCATCATAAAACTACATTCACTTTGGGTTTCCACCAGTAGAGTAGTAGATGGTGGTTTCTCAAGAAGAAAAAAGCCTAATCAAGAAGTTGGATGGTGCACAACTTTTCATCATCTTCTTGATTGATGCCAGCATGCTCCTCCTTGTACCAGTCCGTTAAACAACTCCTGAAGGAAGGCGCAGAACAAGCTGTCCTCCGAAAACACTGCAGCATCATAAAACGGGTGACGGACTTGTTAGTTTAAAATGCTTGGGAAGAAAGGCATGACTAGTCTACCCAAGTAGTTTTATGAAAAAGAAATCATACGGAATGTGTTACCTTTTCACATAGTAGTAACAGAAATCTGCTAGTATGAAAGTTTGAACAATTTCTGATATAAGAACCATAGAAGGCCATAATCCGTGACCAAGAGCAGTTAGAAGATGTCCGCGACTGTCAACAACCTGTTTACAGAATAAAATTAGATGCAACCACAAGATCAATAGTTGTCGCTATTTTGGAAACAGACCTTCCACCTCGAGAGAAGTAATTAGTGTTGTTTCCTCCTAGTCAGCCACATACATTTTAGCTTTTTTTTTTTTTTTTTTAACATCAAACACATGTTCAAGATGAGTGAGTGCTACACATTATTCCACTTTTAGGTATCTTCCAAGCCTCTAAATTCATGCCCAACTGTCAAAAAACCTGTTTAATTATGAGACTCCCCCATGGGCATCAAAGAGATAAATTGCTCGAGCACTCAGCCCAGGCCTCAGACCAACCCTCGTCATTTGGAGAGAAAATGCTTGGGCCGAATATGGGCACTCTACCACAAGGTTACTAAAAAGTGGATCGCTCCAGAACAAGAGCACGGTATGTTAGGGATAGGCTTCTTCGGATCGCTAAGCGGAATGAACTTGCTTACCCCCATCACGGTAATAGAATATTAATTTATTAATATCTATACTAATATTTAAAGCCAACACTCATTGTGGTGAAATAAAAAACTTTAGCCCGTCATACTTTTGTGTAACCAAAAATACCCCTTAAAACATAAAAATTGACGGTTACTTGGGTTATAACTGTAAATACTTTAACCCCACTATCTTATTTTTCTAACATTTTTCTTCAAATTGATTACCCACTACTTCAACCTTCCATTACTCCACTACTTCAACCTTCCATTACCCCACTACTCTACGGATTGGAGGAACCACAACATTAATGGGTGACAAACAAAGCAAGTGGGGGATGATAATTAAGGTTGATATCTTCTAATGTCTTTCAAAATCGACTACAGGTATTCACTCCCTTTAATTTAAGGTTAGTTTCAATTTTAGTTTTCGTTCAACATGAAAATGAACCCAAAGAAAGTGCAGATTGCATTTGCAATTTTTTCCCTGGATTCATTTAGCAACAACTCACACCTCCAAATCTTACTAATGAACAGAATATATATCCAGCTTCATTAAACATAAATGGCACAAAGTTTTGTAATCACTAATTACGTGAGCATCAAACAGTGATCACTTTTATGTATTTTTCATTGTAAATTGCTTTTCCTTCATTTGTTTAAGGTTAATTGAGTATATGTTCCCTACTCAAATCCAGCAACTATTGCTTCAGTTTAGAAGTCCAGCAATCTTCAACCTAAAGTACATGGTTCATCATCTATTGCGTTTTTTTTTCTTTTTTCTTTTTTTTTTTTTTAATTCTCAACTCTTTTTGGTTTGTCTAGATGGTAATAGCACATGAAACATGATGTGTTGAATTCTGAAATCTCTTAATCCATTTTTTGCACCAATTCAAAGAGATTAGTAATTGTTATTTGCACACATTGAGTGTGCCATGTTTTCTAGTTTTAGTGATGCAATCATGGTGATCACATATTATGTTTATTAAAGTGATGTTAATGCAATTATGGGTTATTTGTTCTGGGTGAAAGTGTAATTATATCAAAATATTAGGTCTTCTTAAACAATAACCAAATACGTACTACGTAATACTCTCTCTCTCTCTCTCTTTCTAGTATGTATTTCGTTTTGCGAAAACCAAAGCCCAAGTCGTGTGAATAGACAACGATAAAGCACGCGACAAATAAACCAAAGATCACACCGTCGCCGATGAATACAACCAGGCAAACAAGTAGGGATCAACTACCAAACAGCAGACACATGAGGTAAGATACTTTCAACATCAGGATTGCACGAATCAACGATTCACGATTGAAATTGCATTATCTGGATTGCCGTTCGCACCCTAATGAGTGTTTCCTAGTAGCTCTGCTCTACCAAAGCACTAAGGGCCGCTATATGAGTTGGGTTAAGGGACAGGCAGATCAAGCATTACTGAATCTTCCAAGGACTTTGACTCCAATGAACAAGGGGATTTACAAAATTCGGACGTTCACCACCTATGATCACACTAATTTGACAAGGACTAAATGAGGACCTCATCCCCCCCCCCCCAAAAAAAAAACACACTGGGCATCTTGGCTCCACTTTACATATTACATCCACTCTATGTACACTGTCCACACGGAGCATGAGATTTCAATTTTCATTCCTCTTCGCGGTATAACTCTTTGACTAGAAGGACTTCAGACCAGATAACAGCCCTTCCAGAGACTATCCTCAACTATTGTGATTCTCACATTCCAACACTCCATACATGAGAGTGACCACATCGTCACAACGCTGCTACCTAGTAAGTGTTCCATAGACTATAGAGATATACAGTTATACACACTCGTTTTACGCTGTCCAATCTGTGCTCCTCACAGTGCTTAGAGTTCGCATGTAAAATGGCAATAGCGGAGGTTCTACCTTCAAAGGTTCAACGTTCCTACAAGTACGAGGCTGATATTGAGTAAGGGACACTCACAAAACTGGCAAACCATGCAAGGATACTAAAAACTAGATGTAGACATGAGTGCAGACTAAGCACTTGGATACTATACCTAGTACCCTACTAACAGTACTTTGAGGGGAAGCCATATTTGAGACTACGGGATCTTTTCTAACCAGCCACATGGATGAGAGACACAAAGGTTACACGGCTTATTTCGAAATATAGACAGGTACACATCTCAAATTCACTGGCAGTAGCAGACACCAGAGGTTCAATCAGTTTCTCAATTCTGAACAATTAGAAGATTTCTTGTGCTTTCAGATAAAAAGGAAAACAGTTTTCTTTATGTTTTTCCTCTGCCTATCATTTCTCTTAAAAAATGTGACTCAAACAGAGATTTAAAGTTGATTATCAAACCTGGAGTACCCAGTGAGCACAGCTCAAGAACCTCGCGACTCCCAATGCAAAGACATAATGAGCTGTGAATGGTTCAACAATCTGAGAGTACAAGAAAAAAGTCATCAACCCAAACCCTTTATAGTAAAATTATAAAATCAACAGGTATATGTCGTGCCATATATACCTTTGTGTTCTGCATGACACGCAGCTGGGGTAATACGGAGACAGCTTCCAGATATACGCAGAATGCCCAGGAAATTCTGTTCAAAAAGTGATGCGACGTGGACGGATGAATAAGCAGAGCTAAAACAGCACACGGTGCAGCCTACAAAAAACAGAAAGTGTAAGTAAAATAAATAGGTAGCTGCCAAGTAAGAGGAGAAGATTTAAACATAAAAACAAGATAACAAATAACAAAAATCAATATTCAACCAACCCAATTTTGTTTTATTATAGTTTTTTAGCAGCAACATGACACGCATGTACGACGAAAACTATGAGCTGCTTTGATGTAACAACAAAGTAATTATACTTTCTTAGACCTATACTTAGACCTATACTCATTGTAGGTTTATGAACATCGGTTGAGCATGTATGCCCAGTTCCCTTCAAGAGTAAAAGAGAGGCAGAGACCCTGAGTGACAGTTCCAAATTTATGATGCTTTTGTGCAGGCTCTCCGCAAAGAAAGACAATCCTTATGCAAATGTAGGTGAGGTTCCTGACCTTCTTCTAATACAGTAGACATTTCTGTTAAGAGCCGTATGAACTTGCATAGTGCATACTTAGTTAATCCGAAGTTTATCTTATCTCTTGTAAATGCGCACATTTAGGTTCTTATTTGCAGCAACCCAAACCCGCTAACCATGAGCAATTTTTTTTCTCCGAAAGAGCAGCACATGGTTCTCTACTACCAATACAATAAATCAAACCAAACAATTGTGCCTTCCAGGGAAACCTGTAATCCTTCCACCATGCCATGGTATCCAGACCTTCAAAAGAAGTTTTACAGATACAAACCTGATTCCTAATCCCAATACTTCATACTGATAAGATCCAGCAACAAAAAATATGCTATCATATCCTACTGTAATACCAAGTAATTTGCTTAAAGTGTCCTAGAGGACACAGCGCCTATAGCTTATGAGGAAAAAATATGCGAAAAAGAAACAAAAGGAGAATGAAGACTCACCACATAGTATATTGGAAAATTGTCTTTATCTTCCATATAGCTTGACTTTAGGTTGAACCGGATCATATATATAACCCAGAGGGTGGTTGCCAGAGTGGACAAATCCAGCAAGGTGTGTATATCATATTCCATAACAAAACTACAGTACAACCTAACAGCTAAAAACATAGCTGTTAGTTCCTGTGATTTAAGTGAGAGACCTGCAAGAAATCAGAAGGGAAAGAATTTATCAGCTTTCCTGGGTGAACTTCATGCTACAAGTATCTCAAAGTACACTGCCTGCAAAACAGAGATCTTAATACTTAACCAGATCTGTGGAATGGGAATCAATTAAGGCTAAGCTATAGAGTTGTGTCAAGCTTAGGCCAAGCACTTACTACTTTTGGAGTATTTTAAGCTAAATGCCTCAAACTTCACTTGGAGCGCAATTCAACCACTTCCATATACCTATCATCCATATTCCAGGTGATCGGCAGAAGTTGATTGTAGAATAACATATTAGAGGATAACGTAACTTGTGGTACCAAATCGCCAAATCACACCAACTACTTCTTCCAAGTATCATGTGCTCTATTTTCTGACCATGGGCTCCAGTAACACATATTAGGAGGGTAACTGTGGAGCGCACATGATATGACGTCCAGAAAACCTACTTAGTATAGGAGTCGGAGCTCATATTGAAAAGAAAGGGTTCTTTGTTGGTTATTCATCTTGAGACATTCATGGAACCAAGGTAAAAGAAGGTAGGTATATCATCTTAAAAGGCGTTCAATTGATTGTCTAATGTTGTCTCCCATATGTAACCGTATGAGATTTCCTTGGCAGATGTTATGCCAGATTGTTTACAGGTCACGAATACCAAACTCAGCAAAGTAGGAGAAATCAAGCAGTGAAAACAAAAGGAGTAAGATATAATGGACACTTAACCCTAATATCAAATAAAGAAAAATTAGCTAAAAAAAGGCCTGAGTTGATGCAGAAAACAGAACTGATAAAAGAAATCGATGCCAAAAGTGGAGAGCAAAAGGAATGATGACCTAACATGCAAAACCAGAATAATCAATGAACATCCAGATTATGTATTACCAGAGAACAGATCAAAACATAAAAAGGTGAATGATTTATTTTGTCTAGAGATGAAATTAGGGATTGATAGATACCAGCGCAAGTTTTTTCCTTCATGAGCTTGTAGATGAGGACACAGATGCCGATGGAGTGGACAGCTTCGGCGGCGACGAAGAGGTTGTCGTGATCGTGGACAATGAAGCGGAGGAGGACGAGGGCGATCATACCGGAGACGACGGCGAGGAAAGCCTTGACCTTGGGCGGTTGCCTCCGGACCCATAGAGATACGGCCTGGATCGGCTTCTTTGGCGGCCTCATGATTGATGCCTGAGAGAGAGAGTTGTGTCGACGGCGAAGGAGGAGAAGGAGAAGAAGAAGGTTAAAGGGCAAAAATTGGGGGAACAGCGTAAAGATAGAGAAGAAGAAAAAAAGAGCCCTTTGTGAATGCCCTCCCGATTGAGATATGGGGTTGAGTTTAAGACAAAGGGGAATGGTTTAGGCACAACCGTTGTACCAAATCACTCACTCCATTCCTCCTCTAGTTTCGATTTTGCTAATATACTCCCCCAACTCCAAGGTTATACTAGTCTTTATTTTTCTATTTGGATTAGGAGTTGTTTCCATTTTTGGTAAATTATTTCCTAATGGAATCGAGGAATTAATACATTGTTCTTGTCATCATAGGCCGGCATAGGCCTCCCTCTATACATTCTCACCAGTAGTAACGATGATGGTATAGCGTGCAAGACGGTTGACACATTCATTATCATTTTTGGATAGTGTTGAAAGTTCATTTTGAACAAACCGCTTGCACGTCTCACACTTCAAGAAAAGCTAGGACCGGTTATATATCCATATCAACATCTTCTATGGTGAGTCCCTCAATGAGATCTCTATAATCCATATATAATGCAAAGGCTAGAACTTCTCCAACAAGCCATGGCTTTCGTTTTCGCCGTTGATGGAACCCACTTTCTATGTTGTTATTCCAAAATCAGTGTTAACTCTTTGTCCGAAGGGCTTTTAAAAACAGCCGAGTGGTGAAGGCTTGAAATTATTAAGGGTTGTGTGTATTGAACATTGTAGGCATCGATGAAATATTTGAGTGATTTTTGTTACTTCATGTCCTATCATAGTTACAATCAAATTAAAGTAACAACACAATTCAAAAATCGTTAAAACATTCTCTCGTTTTAATTCGATGCCATATGTCGTTCAATGTCTTGCAACTTCTAATATCCTCAAAAGATATATGTTGTAACTTTGGCTGCTGAGATAGGGATGGCAACGGGTCGGATCCGGATCGAATCGTGCATTTCTTGATCCGGATCCGACTAGGAGAAATGAGATCTATATCTGGTCCAGAACCGTATCAGATCGGGTTTCATTCGGCTGATCCAAATCCGATCCGTAGATCCACATAGTACGTGGTCGGATGAGATTCGAATCAGATCTGGCTCGGGTTTGCAATAAAATCCAAAAAATAATATAAAAAATAGACATAAAACACTAAGGCATGCTCATAAGTTATGAAATCTAAAACGCAAAAGTAAGAGTTTTGTAGGATGGAGTAACTATTGTATTATTCTTGGAAGTGTAAGTGGAGATGTAACAGGAGTATATTTGTAAAGCACACATACACGTCGAATCGGATCAAGTGGGAACTCGGTGGATCTATCCTCATATCCAAATCCAAATCCGATCGGGCTTTCCAGATCCAATTCTAATCTGGATTCGAATCCGATCCATTCGGCTCGGATCTCAGATCGGATCGGACCATATTGTCATCCCTATGCTGAGATAAGATGAGACTCCTATGTACAATCGTTTCTCACTATCTTAGTCATATATCTTTTGTATTTGACTAAAACTGCAAGAACCAAAAAATAAAATGTTAGCAATTGGTGCGCCCATGTGGGGTGCCCAATGCAATTAACATAACCTTATGGGGTTAGTTGCACTAATACATAAACTAGAGGGGTTAGTAGCTAAGGCTCAAACCCTAGGGGTTTATGTGCAAACTTAGGAGAAGTTATGCCTATATAAGGAGGCAGCCTCCTACATATTATATTGATTATTCCATACAGAAAAGTCTCTCTGTCTAGATTCATACTAGTTGTAGAGAACCCTAGTCTCTCTCCAACTTCATCCAAGGAGGTGGAACGTGGTGTGGAAATCAGTGTTCGTCCTCGAGATTCGCACTCGATTGGTGGGAGCAAGATCAAGGAGTAGGCGCGTGAAAGCAAGCAACACAACGATCATCCGCTGCACTAAGGAGCTTAGGAAGACAAGGTAAACACATGAATATTCCGCTTTAGTTCATGTTGTTGATCTGAGCATGTTAGATCCTTCCTGCCCTTCATTGGTATCAGAGCCATAGGCTTACTTTTCGTGCCTCGATAAGCGTTCCCGAACCTGTTATAAAAATCGCGTTTCTGAAATCTCATAACCAGTAGACGAAACCTATATGGTTAGGTAGGGTTTTTCACGAGGATTCCAGATATATAAATTTTATATTTTTTGGATTTACGGTGAATTAGTTATGAATTTTCAAAGTTTCGGAACAGTATTAATCTGGACTGCTAGATCCAATAATTAGAACACGGTTTTCAAAAACTTGTTAAAATTGGATTTTGACCACATAATCGGGATCAGGACGAAGAGACGATCACGGGAAAATTTTTCTCGTCGCGATCGGAGCACGGGAAGGCGGCGCGTGGGCTTCACGCGCCACCGACGCCGCCCCCACGCGCGGCCACGCGCCGCACGCGCCCAAGGGCTGGCGGCGGCTGCTGACGTGGCCCTAGGGCTGACGTGGCAGATGACGTGGCGGTGCCACGTCAGCAAGAGGCTGACGTGGCGATGACGTGGCAGCCACGTGTCAGCTGACGTGGCAGCTGACGTGGCGATGACGTGGCGGGTTGACGTGGCATCTGACGTCAGCATAAGTGCTGACGTGGCATGCCACGTGGCATGCTGACGTGGCACATGGCCGACGTCGGCGCGTGGCGGAGGCGGACGCGCCCACGCGCGGCGGCGCGTGTCGGCGCGTGCGGCCTCTCCCCGCCGTCATTTTTCGTCCGGTTTTTTCCTAGGGACTCCAAATTAAATTTCCTATTTTATGGGTATTTTTTCATAATTTTTGGAGCGACGGAAAATTTTAGTAATTTCCAGATTAATTAATTAGTGTTTAGCACACTTCCCGAGGCAGTTTGACGACCTTAAACACACTGTTTTGAGCCCAAATTTTTTCTGGAGACTTAGGTCAATTTTCCCTACGTTTTGCCATAGGTGGTGAGACCCTAAGTGGTAGGGAGCAATTTTCGATCTTTTTAGTTGATTAGATTATTGCTTATTAATTTCCAGTAATTATTGCTTAATTCCGGAAATTTCCAGAAAATTACAGTATGTTTATTATATTGTTATACATGCTGTTGTGGGTTGAATGGATGTGTTTGGTGCATGGATGTGGCATAGATGTTTTATATTTTGGTTTTGGTTTTTGAACATGTAATCAAAATACGGCCTGCGTGTCGTGCCTCTCTATACTCTAGTGTCTTCTCTTCTCATCCACTCGCCTCTATGAGGTTACTTCTTATTAGAAATAAGATAGTTAGTAGAGATTGAAGATTGAAGCTTCAAGAGAGGTGGCCAAACCAAAAGCTATGGCGCAAGGTGCATGGAGCAATTAGACGGTCTAATGGAGCCTCAAGCTTGGAGTCCTCAAGTAGGCGAGATGGCGTGAGATGGAGTTCAGGACTTGCTCAAGAAGTGCTCTCAATAGTGGGAGTGCACCTTAGGGGCCACATCCATTGCATATTTATTTATGCTTATGCTTGTTTTATGTTATAACTGCGTGTGATTGGATATATATGTTTAACCTCGCATGCTAAAGAACTAAAACAAAAGAGCTCACGTGATGACATGATTAAAATTAGTAGGAAATCACAAGTGATGAGATTTGATTCCTAGGATATACGCTAGGTTTTGGTGGAGTCCTTGTGAGGAACTATTAGGATTAATCGATGTCACATGTTATTTAGGAGCTAAAATAAAGCTAGTAACTAATATCCATTTTGTCTCGTTTTTCAGTCACGATGAACACGAATCTATTTCCTAAATCTGCTATAATTCTAAAGGGAGACAACTTCCGTGCATGGTACAGAAGTGCGATATGTCGCATGATTGAGCTAGGACTGTCTGATCATTTGCATATGGCAAAGATGGAGCCATGGGTACCACCGGGCGGCCCTACTGATGCATATAGACGTGATCTTGAGGCTTACCAGAAATGGGAAGTTGATGACAAGAAAGCATGTCTAGAATTGATGGATCTAGTGAGGACTGATCTCCTAGAGTCAATTGTGATTGATTATGCAAAGAAGCTCTGGGAAGACATTCTAGGACTGTACGGAAGTGCAGACGACTTCCAAAAGACATGTCTATGGATGATGCTCACTTCTACGGTGAAGGATGATAATGTCTCTATGGATACGCACCTAAAGACCTTATCATTCTATATTACTGAACTTATAACTTCTGGGCATGATGTATCCGATGAGAAACAGCTAAAGGCTGTGAGAATGTCTCTACCAAATTCATGGGATTCCGTGAGAAAAGTGTTGCAAGGATCAGATGACATTAAGACATTTGATGATGCAAAGCGATATTTATTGTTTGAGGAAAAGAGACTGGAATTTGCCAGAACTTCTAGTCCACCATCGCAGGTAGAGAGCCCTCCCATGGCATATGTGCCAAAGGGTCAGGAAGTCATCGTAGAGCACGAGAGTGGAGGCCACATGGGCCCATGCCGCAAGATCAGTAAGCGCCAAATGTGGAAGAGGTCCAAGAGGGATATGAGACAAGTTATGTGCTATAACTGCCAGGCATATGGCCACTTTGCTCGTGACTGCGCCGAGCCAAAGGTACACTATAATCCAAACTCTGACTGTTATGTTATAAGTCAAGTTTATATTGCTGATTCCCCTAATGTGTGGGTATTGGATTCAGGTGCGAGTGACCACCTAGCATGTGACCGAGACGCGTGCACGGATTATAGGCGAGTACCAGTGGGCAGTAGAAGAGTGTACATGGGGAACAACTCTTTCGTTGATGTGGTGGGCATTGGCACATATCAGCTGAAGATGAAGTCTGGAAAGACGCTTGTTCTTCATGACGTTTTATACGCTCCTGATGCACGCAAGAACTTAGTTTCAGTTTCTAGACTTTTGGATTTGGATTTTAGACTTGTTTTTGAGGGTGTTTTTGCCAAACTGTTTGTTGGCAACTCATGTTTTGGTACTGGTTATATTTCTCGTGGTTTATTTTATTTAGACATTGTTGGTTCTAGCATTGATGATGTTTATGATTCTCGTTCATATATTACATCTTCTAGTGATGATGATGCCACTAGATGGCATGCTAGATTGGGACATATAGGACAGGACAGGATGAACAGGCTGGCTAAGGCAGGCCTACTTGGAGATATGCCCAAGATATCATTACCTGTATGTGAGTCTTGTCTTGCAGGAAAAGCTAAACGCAAACCGTTCGGTAAAGCAGTAAGGGCTACTGAGCCTTTACAACTTGTTCATTCTGATGTTTGCGGTCCATTAAATGTTAGAGCTAGGCATGGTGCTCGCTATTTCATCACATTCATAGATGATCACACTCGATTTGGTTATGTGTATTTGATGGCACATAAATCTGAAGCGCTAGGGTGCTTCAGAAAATTTCTACAAGAGGTAGAGAACCAACTGGACAAAAGAGTTAAGGCTCTTAGGACAGATCGAGGGCGTGAATATCTATCTGAGCAATTTAAGGAGCTCTGTGAGACTAAAGGAATAGTGAGGCAGTTGACTATTCCCTTCACACCGCAGCAAAATGGTGTAGCGGAAAGAAGGAATAGAACACTGTTAGAGATGGTTCGTAGTATGATGGCAAATGCGAATCTGCCTATCTCCTATTGGGGAGATGCATTGATGACTGCCACATACATACTGAACCGTGTGCCCACCAAGTCTGTAGCCACAACCCCTTACGAGATGTGGACCAAAAGGCAACCCGAATTGGGTCACCTTAGGCCATGGGGGTCGGCCGCCTATGTACGTAACGTCTCCCATGTTCATGGGAAATTGGGTGCTAGAGGTAAGAAGTGCATCTTCATACGGTACTCTGAGCACTCTAAGGGTTACGTATTCATAGCGCAACAGCCGGATGGTAGTCTAACGGAGATGGAATCGCGAGATGTAGAATTTCTCGAGAGAGATTTTCCTAGTCAGGGAGAAGCACGTGGAGATGGCATTCTCTACGAAGAGGAGGAACCACTGGATGACACTCAGTTCTCTACAGACCTACAGGGAACAGTCCCTATGGATCTTCAGAACAGTGGGAGTGACTTGCCTAGTGAGCAGCCCATCATATATGATGATGAAGCTGAAGAAGAACCCTCTTTGCGTAGGAGCGCTCGTGGGAGCGTACCCCGTCGACGATTTGACATCGAAGGGGAGGCCATGATGGTCACCACGCAAGAAGATGATGAACCTAGGACATTGTCTGAAGCTCTCTCATCCCCTGACAAGAAAGAATGGAACATTGCTTTACAAGAAGAACTGGAGTCAATGAAAACCAATCATGTTTGGGATTTAGTTGACTTGCCTCCTGGACGTAGGGCCATTGGAAACAAATGGGTTTTCAAGGTCAAGAGGAAGGCAGACGGAAGCGTTGAGAGGCATAAGGCCCGGCTAGTGGCGAAAGGCTACACCCAACAACAGGGTGTGGATTACGAGGAGACGTTCTCACCGGTTGTGAGAATTGCCTCCATTCGTCTTATACTTGCAATAGTGGCTAGCATGGACTTGGAACTACATCAAATGGATGTTAAGACTGCATTTCTCAATGGAGAACTAAATGAGGAGATCTATATGGCTCAACCGGAAGGTTTTGAGAAGAAAGGTCAAGAGCACAAAGTGTGCAAACTGTTTAAGTCCATATATGGACTGAAGCAGTCCTCAAGACAGTGGTATTTGAAGTTTCATCAAGACATTGTGGCATATGGCTTCACAATGGTAGATGAAGACCACTGTGTGTATGTCAGACGTTCCGGAAAGAAGTTCATGATACTGTCATTATATGTAGATGACATACTACTAGCCAGCAATGATAAAGGAATGCTCGGAACTACCAAAGGGTGGTTATCCTCTCGTTTTTCAATGAAGGATATTGGAGAAGCGAGTTACATCCTTGGGATAAAGATCCTAAGGAACCGCTCTAAGAGACTTCTTGGCCTGTCTCAAGAGACATACATCAAGAAGATACTTGAACGGTTCCAGATGATGGACTCCAAGCCATTCGAGACTCCCATTGCACATGGCGAGAAACTCAGCCTTGAAATGTGTCCCAAGACCCAACACGAGAGAGACCAGATGGCCAAAGTACCCTATGCAAGTGCTGTTGGAAGTTTAATGTACGCAATGATGTGTACAAGGCCCGACATATGTCATGCTGTCGGTTTAGTTAGCAGATATCAGTCTGATCCCGGTGTTGGACACTGGAAGGCTGTTAAGAGGATTCTCCGATATCTCAAAGGGACTAAGGATTACGTGTTAAGCTACCGAGGCTCTGAGCTAAGGCTCATTGGCTACAGTGATGCTGACTGGGGTGGGGACCTAGACGCACGTAAATCGACCTCAGGCTACGTCTTCATGCTGGGTGGAGGAGCCATCACGTGGCACAGTAGCAAGCAGACTTGCACTGCCTTATCAACCATGGAAGCTGAATACGTTGCCTGCTCCGCGGCAGCGCAGGAGAGTGTTTGGCTGAAGAGATTTCTGGTCAGCATAGGAGCGGTTGACGAACCAAGACCAGTAACGCTTCGTTGTGATAGTATGTCGGCCATAGCTTGTGCTAAAGATCCGAAATACCACAGCAAGGCCAAACATATTGAGATAAAGTACCACTTCATTAGGGAAGTAGTATCTAAGGGAGATATCACTCTAGAGCATATTCCTACGAATCAGATGTTAGCTGATCCAATGACCAAGCCTCTTCTTAAGGCTACTTTTGTTGGTCATACTAGGAATATAGGGTTAGGCAAATGGAACTAGATGTTAGACTGATTAAACATTTTGAGACATTGATTGATTGGATATTAGGAATGGATTTGTTTATTTATGCTGCATGTTATTTTGATACATGTATGATATGTTACATTTCCTGTACTAGCTTAGAGCATGTCACACAGACACTAAGTTGGCTCACTCACACGAGCAACTGCCTTCGCAGTATCCTGGATATGTCTGGGTGTGGCGGAAGATGAGACGGAATCCAGATAAGCGCTGAAAGCCTGCGATATGATATGAGATGCCTTCTTCATATGAGCATATGGCCTATGATAAGAGCTTGAAGTCTATCAGTAGTGCTAGGAGCCTGTCAGACGGATTCAAATGTCGCATTGGAAATAAGTTCCAAGCTGAGATCGGTTATGGCCAATCGAACATGGTTGCTACCCCGAACCATGTATAGTCTGTGTAGAAGAAGCCAGATGCGAGAGCTGATAAATGATCACAACCGTGTGACATGGCAGCACTCGGGCTGGTGGCCATAAGGGCTACCGGATAGACATCTGCATAGTGGTCCTTTTGCAAGGATAAGACATGCGCTCTCATCAGAGTGTAAACACTATGGCGCATATTTCCCTTTGAATAATGCGCGCTTATGAGTGACCATGAGGAGATGAGTAGAATTAGTCCCTGGGATTCCTCATCGTGTGAGCCTCGTCGATCGTATGAGGATGATCGACACTGTATACCCTTTGTACTTACGTCTGTGTCATGAGGAGACGGGTCGGTGGTGCTACTTTGGCGTGACACCTTACGGCTATGGATGATTCGGCCTTCCGGACACTGCTGGGAAAGCAGCTGAGCCGAATCTGAGTGACACATGTATGTAAGGAAAGATTCTCGTTGCATCGCTCTTTATTATCTTTCATTGGGCCCACCTGCAAGATCTTATGGGATCATGTAGGATATGAAAATATAAAGGAGATGTGGACTCATTGGAGCATGGCCTTCGGGACAAGGCAGGTGCTCATGATCCACGAGATGACAATCGGAGGAATCTGGGGGATACGAGAGTTACGGAGAGCATTATCACTGTTTTATGTTTTAAGGGTGCCTTCCTGCGCTGGCTATACGAGTTTGGTATGTGGATCTCCCGAGAGGGTGCCTTCCCATGCTGGCTATACGAGTTTGGTGTACGGATCTCCCGAAATGCAGGTACTCTCACCGGTCACACGCCACGGCCACACAATACTCTTTTGTAGATGATAGAAAGTTGGAGATTGATGGAGACTGGATGAATTGTGCAACCCCACTGTGCGAGTGGGAGATGTTAGCAATTGGTGCGCCCATGTGGGGTGCCCAATGCAATTAACATAACCTTATGGGGTTAGTTGCACTAATACATAAACTAGAGGGGTTAGTAGCTAAGGCTCAAACCCTAGGGGTTTATGTGCAAACTTAGGAGAAGTTATGCCTATATAAGGAGGCAGCCTCCTACATATTATATTGATTATTCCATACAGAAAAGTCTCTCTGTCTAGATTCATACTAGTTGTAGAGAACCCTAGTCTCTCTCCAACTTCATCCAAGGAGGTGGAACGTGGTGTGGAAATCAGTGTTCGTCCTCGAGATTCGCACTCGATTGGTGGGAGCAAGATCAAGGAGTAGGCGCGTGAAAGCAAGCAACACAACGATCATCCGCTGCACTAAGGAGCTTAGGAAGACAAGGTAAACACATGAATATTCCGCTTTAGTTCATGTTGTTGATCTGAGCATGTTAGATCCTTCCTGCCCTTCATAAAATATGAAAATATTGTAATCCCAGTCCCACTAAGAAAACGAGCAAGAGATGGCCAATTGATGGAGAAAATGTGGTACATGTCTGAGACTATTATGGGCATGGGTTTGCTTTATTTTCCTTAGACTATTATGGATATATTGTTACCTAAATTAGTCGGTCAATTTGACTCTAGAGTCAAATGGGGACAAAGGGCGGAAGCATAATGGTAAATTTCTTTGGAGCTAGATGTAAAACCTAATTAGCAAGGCATCATACTCACCACCAGAGTTGGACACTCATGATGTTCTATGTACATTGTTAAAAAGAAACAAATAAATGTCTTTGGAGAGATACACGTATTTGTGTCCCGATGTTTCAACTAAACATAGAGATCAGCATGTTGCACAATACTCATGTCTGACCTACAGCACCAGACAACACTTATGAAGAGTTCCACAAAGCGCATTTGAGAAAAAACAAACACTTAATCACCAAGAGTTACTTGTAGAAGCTCTGGGAAAAGGAACAAATAGATTCAACACAGCTGCCTTACGGTTGACAGTTATTCTGTGACTAAAAATACTCTCCTGGTCAAACAGATTGAAATATTTTGTTTAAGTGATGTTGCCCACTTATTTTGTCAATGGCAGAGGTAAAACATGCAAAATTGTGAAAACCCACCAAATAAAACTATAGTTTACTACTAGTAACAGTATCCTTCCGCACTAAGCAGCAACCTTGGAAGTTACGGAATTGACAATGGTGGCAAATTCAGGACCCTGCATAACAATAAGAAGTATTACAGTCATTCCTCTCAAAAAGAAAGTATTAGTCATAAGACAGAAGAAACTTTCAGATGAAAAATAAATAAAGAGCAACATTCACGAGGATTACAGAGTATCTTATATGAAAACCATGAGTCACTTCTTTTCTCATTGCATACTTTGGACGGACGGGATTCTACCTTCCATCACTTCAATCGAAAATAAGCACAAACACGAAGTGTTGTTGTGGGGGCTAAGGAGGTGCATTCTTGCAAATTGTCTGTCCCTTCAGGTTTCCACAAGATAGTCTCATCCTATAGTTAAAGACAACATATGACGAATAATATCCCTCTCCATATATCACACAGCCATGTTTGCACTGTCTGGGTCATCCTAGCACTGATGCCCGGGCATAGCAAACATACAGGACAGCATTTCAGATCCTTGACCTCGCAGTGTACTTGGTTTGATTTGCGTAAAGAGACTTCCTATCGTATCTTATAATCAAAATTTGGGGTAAAATATTAACACAAACCATCTCTAGCATTTAATTAATGTTATGAATATGTAAGTGTGCGTGTCACGGACATGATGGAGGTTGCTGATGAAGTATGAAGACTGAGTATTATTACAATCTAATGCAGCAACTTGTATGAATCGAGCCATTTTCCCCTTACAACATGCGAGGAACGAGTGGAATATAAACCTCTTGCCAGGTGCACTTGATATTTTGTGGATAAGTCACTTCTTTCCACAGTATCATTTCATAAAGCATGGACACGCGTAGGTGGATACAAGAGGAGCACAGAACAAAACTTTTGTCAAACTCAAGACACGGCTCAAGCCACTCGACTATGGTGGGTATACAGTGTACATACTAATGACCATATAAGAAGCAATGAAAATCTTGAGCGGAACAGAGCAGCATATAAATTATATAATAACCCGGATACATAAAATTTGGTAGTCGAATGACCTACAATTACATATCAATAAGTTGTCTATTACTAGGTCAAATCCATAATTAAACAGCCTGAGTTTCTAGTGTTCCATAAGTTTCAAATCCCATATTGTTTATGATTGTACGTACACTACTAGATCATGATCAGAAGGCCAGACTACATTATACATACAAATGAGTGTTTGGGGAGAATACTTTTAACTGGAGATCACTGAGTTGTCTCAAATGTGCTTTACCTATAATGGAAAGTTAACCTCCATGCCATAGAAAAAGCTAAGGGGACTTTCGAATTAAAGAATGAAAAACAGCATGTGAAGACACACAGAGTTTATAAAGATTCCAGTCCAAGGGTCCAACCGACACGAAGAGTTTAAGTTTTGCTGAAAATAGCGGGCTTAAGAATGGCACGGTACCTTTAATGACGCACCACCAACAAGAAATCCATCAATATCTTCCTTCTTTGCGAGTTCAGCAGAGTTGCCACCATTTACAGATCCTGCAGAACAGATTTATATACTGATTGTTAATCCTAAAACGCGTTATGAAAATTCCAAATGTACAATGGAATTACTAAATGTAAGAAAGATTAATCTTATCAATTGTTCATTCATAAATGTGGAAATCAAATGCTAGAAGGCTTCCGATTGTACGAGTATAATTCCGTTAACTGTTTAGTTCAATGACTATAGTAGAAAAGAAACCACCTCAATGTCTCGAACTGATCACATACAAGATACTCCTTACATTCATATGATCTAAGGGTGGAGGGAACAAGATATCACTGGTTGTGCAGTAATAAGATGGTCAAACTCGCTGTCCTCACCATATATGAGGAGTATATTTAAGGGTAAAAGACAGTAAACACCACTGAGGTTAAGCATAAAGACACCAACTGCCCCTGTGGTTTGACGAACACACAAAACACCCTCGGTTATGCCAATGACAGGAAGCAGTCCTGACTAATGGAACGGATAGAAAATTAAATTACATCAATGTTTATCATGAATTTCCTAGTTTATTATCCTTGAGTACAGCCTACCTACCACCACAGCAAATCTCTCTCTCTCTCTCTCTCACTCACCAACAGTTCCTGTCCTTCGAGCCCAAATTACCATATGAATATATGATAAGTAGAGACAATGTGACAAGAAAAATACCTCCATAAATAATCCGTGTCTTATTGGCAACTTCAGCAGAAACGTTTTCTTTCAGCCACTTACGGATAGCTGCATGCACTTCCTGAGCTTGTTCAGGTGTGGCGACCTTGCCGGTTCCGATTGCCCACACAGGTTCGTATGCAATAACTACCTTGTCCCAACTAGGCACAGCATCTGCATATCATGTAGATGATTTCAGTGGCAAATAGAGGACAAACTTCTTCCCTTGTGCAATAAGATCTGGAAAACGACGAATTTCTGCAAAGACAAAAGAGTGCTTGGGAGACTCACCTGCAAAGGCCTTTATTTGAGCAAAGCAAACATCAAAAGTCTTTCCGGCCTCTCTCTCCTCGAGCAGTTCTCCTATGCAAGCTATAACTCCGAGACCCTCAGTCAAGGCATAACCAGCCTTCTTTCCTATAAACTGAATTTGAGAATGATTTAGGACAGAAATTAATATGGACATACAAGCAATCATTCAGACACAAACTAATGAAACCTAATTTGTAGACAGATAAAACCTTCTATGTTTAGGATGTCTTCAACCACATTAGATAAGACTGGAAAAGAAAATGATTAAAACCTCCAGTAAACACTACCTTGTCATCTTCTCCAATAACATGTCTCCGCTCTGAATGTCCAAGAACAACCCATTTGCAGCCGATGTCTTTCAATTGTTCCACGCTGAAACATAAAGTCATTAATCATGAGAAGCGATAGTGCAGCCTTATTACTCAACCGAAAATAGTTCTTGACGTTGGCTGACATGTACTCAGGTCTAAGAGGGGATATGTCATCACAGCCAATGCATATGACAGAAATCAATTTCGCATGCTGAGAGTATAGTACGGTCGATGGGTGTTATCCATAAGGATGTCATAGGCTGATAAATACATATTGTAGTACTTTCAGGAGCCTAGCGAAAAATAATTTACGAAAACAACCCTTATGATAGGTGGAGGTACATTAAAGAAAAATCTTCACTAAGTCAGAATCCGCCACAAAATATTTTCTTTACTAGAATATACTATTGATGACTATGGCTGAACGATTCCCTCATCATGAAGAAATATACTGACCTGATTTCTCCTGTGAAAGCCCCGCCTTTTCCAGTCCAAGTATTCTGTGCAGATATCTCAATACGATCTGTCAATGAGCTCTTTACCTGGTCGATGTATACGAAAGGAGGTGCAACAACAACATCTGTTGAATCAAAGAAAGAAGACTTAGAAAATCAACAGATTTATGGATGGTCGCAACAATATCAGTCAACGAGCTCGTCCTCCAATTTGTTTCTCCCTCTAAGAATTAGTTGTCAAGCTCTATTTAACTAGCTGTACCTAAGTTCTCCCAACACGGTTTGGAGCATTCAGGGCCAAATAACAGATCCTGGTAAAAAGGAAATGTATTTCATAGAGCTAGAAGAGGTATGTGTTTTAGAAGAAAGCATGTAATAGCAAAACATATTTTGAAATCTAATGAATATGCACTACTGCGTGCAGAAAGAAACAAGGACTCACCAACACCACTCTCCAACTTTGCACTGTTCAAGTCGGAGATAAGCTTGCTGATCGATCCTTTTGTACCATTCTGGAAAGAAAAAAGGAGTAAATAGAAGCAAGATGAAACTTAAAAGTGAACTCCTATCATGAATGCCAAGAGCCTAAGATAATCAATGCCCAACTGATAGTTATGACTAGAAGTGTTGTTAATACCATATGTAAAAATATATCTTATACACCCCAGCCATCATCCATAGATGACAACTTTTAGATGCTCGTATATCTTAGCATAGCTATTTTGAACAAACTCAGGCCTTTAGTGCTATTGAGAATTACAATTGAACACTCATGCAACACTTGCACATGAAGGGGCATCATTTCAAGGATGTTCAACTAAAAGAAAAGCTAAATCAAGAGAAGGTTTTTTTTCGAGGAGCTTTGTCTAGAGAGGATACACTTGCTCTTTCAAGAAAACTGCTTAAACAGTGGTGGCATCTGAAAGTCTTCTAGCAAAGACAAATTCTTTTAGCTACAATTGCAGTAGTATAAGCAAAGTTGGTTTCCTTTTTCAGTTCTAATATGCTGTTTGTCAATCATTTAAGGAACTACTAGGAGTACTATGATGTCTGTCCTTTCGTGTACTGGCTAACATAGGCTGTAGAGACCACCATGTAAAGTCATATTGGCCACGTTTTTTGCAAGAGAATGGTTAAGATTAGATTTTTGAGAACAGTTAACATTTGAAGTTTCTTAGTTTCCAACTTCTTTCCAAGAAGGAATATGAGAGATCTACAGTAATAACATCAACAAGTCTTTTTCCAGATTAACCAGGGTTAGCTACATGGATTGATGCTTCTCTTTTTAAGAGCTACCATGAGTGATTTAAAATTCCACTACTTTACAAAGTAAGCCATTTCTATAGTTGATTATTATCAATAAACCACAAACCATACTTTACCCATTCATCAATAGGTCAACCACTAAAACCAAAACACTGCGTCTTTTTTCCCTTAACCATAATGAAGCAGGCTTCGGGTACTTTAAGTTTTAGTTTCCAATCTGTTTTAAATCCATGCCCTCTTTTCTGTTATACGGGTATGCTGAATTATTTTTGCTGCACAAACTGTATACATAAGTACTAATAAACCATTTCGAAACATGCAGGGATGAAACAGAAACTATATTAGCAAAAACTGAGACGCAGACATATTCTAAACTGGAAAAAAAATCAAAAGTAAAGGAATAGATTCTTACACACTTCCAGTTGCCACCTACGAAAAACTGCAAAGAGAAAAGGCCGAGGTAAAGATCAGACTCCGAATGAATAAGGCAAAAACAACCTGCTCAATGACCATAATAATCATAACTTATAAGCATACGTTAAGATGTCAAGAATTTCAAAGGATGGACACCTTTAACAAGAGATTTGCAAGCAAAGGATTATAAAGAGATAGGAGAGAATTATAGTGCTCATTTCAATTATTTTTTATTTTTACACGGAGAGGGACGAAAAATGTGACCTCGTAAGTGAGCTCGTGTACTCAGCGCACCAGGATAGTTGTTGTATATATCCTCACATTTACGGCATTCTCAAATACTCCAGATTATAGTGAATACAACTTCATTGTATTCCATGTTAGTATCTTCCAATCGTATCAACCAATAAGGGGGAAAATGATAACATGGATAAGAAGGCAGCATAATTGTTTAAGTCATGTATAAAAAAAGCTTAATGCTGAAAAGGATTTCCCGTGGGTAATTTCAGTGTCTAGTTTCAGGTTTTATGCCCTCTGTTTGCAGGAGTCACTACTCTCCAGTATCCGGTTACCATAACAGCTAGAGGTCCCAAACGCAAATCATCAATCAAAATTCAAAAAGATAAAAGACGATTTTTTTTATTTTATTTTATCTTTTGACCATTAGCTTTCTCCTTAGAAACATTCCAGGGTTTGTATGTTGGTGATATTAATGATGAGGAATCAAAAAGGTATACTAGCAGCAACAGCAGCAGATAGATAGATAGATCTAAAGACAAAGTGGAGTGGATAGGATTAAAATTACCTTCCGCGAACCGGCCATGGTCGGAGATGAGATTTCCAGAGATCGGCGCAAACAAGAGAAATAGTGCTGCTGATCTGATTTGTGTTGTGTGTGGCCAAGCCCAGAGGAGCAATTGTTTAAGGACAAATTGCACAATACCCCCTTTGTGGTTAAACCAGTCACTCACTAGGACCATTTTATTTTCTCTCGGTTGGAAATTTCTCCTCACTTGGACATCCGATTAATAAGATAAAACTAGTGCTTGCTTAGGTTGCACGATAGTGACATTTGACAGCCCCATTCAAGTTCAGTGAACATCTGGAAAACAGATGTTACAACACTTTCACCCCTCAAGTTTGGTGCAAAGACACTTCCACCCCTTTATTGGGTCAGGCCACTAGCATATGAAAGTAGAAATCTAAGGAATTTCCAACCAAATAAAGTTAACCCAATTTTATGTGCGGTTATGTTTGGCATCCTTGTTTTTAATCAACTTTGATTAAAAACAGGGTTGTTTTTTTAAACGCATTTGTTATGCATGTTTTTCTGCCTGTTTAAAAACAAAAACATGCTGAAAAACAGTTGTTTAAAAAAACAGCAAATGTGGTGTTTTTTTGGTGTTTTTTCATACTATTGGTGTTTAAAGACATTTCAACTATGATTAGATGCAATAAATATCAAATATATGTCGGTAGTGTACGTAAAAATGATTTTCAAGAAAATTAACATTGAAATTTGGTAATGTTGCCAAACGTGTTTTTGATTTTAAACACTGTTTTTAAACGGATACCAAACAGTTTTTTTATTCTGTTTTTAAACGCATTTTTTCGGTACGTTTTTTTTCCACTGTTTTTCTTGTTTTTAAACGGATACCAAACAAGCTCTTAAGTGAAACTAATTTGTCCAGAATCGTAAGTTTGAGGGGTGCTGTAGGCAATTTCGTGCATAAACACATGGTTCAGCTGGGTACCCTCATTAGAGAATGCTAGAGCTTGAGGAGAAGATGAACAAAAGTTGGAGATGGCACAAATGTTGGATTCGTCATGAGTTTAATCATTTTTTTCATTTATTTTCTTGGACTCAATGACTTTGTTTATAATCAATATAGCTATGACAGAGTAACTAAACATTATGAGTTGACGTAAAATTATTTTTTCGGACTATATTGATGTTGATTACTGGCATTAGCTTAATCGAATTGATTTGCTATTCTATATTGCTCATGCATGCTTCATACGTACTTTTAATGAGCTTGATCACCCCAGATTGAGATTATACTTCTGTAGTAAGAGCACAAAACTAGTTCAAGAGTTTGGATGTTAAAACGGTTACATAGGAGTCTGAACGTATTATGCATACTGCTTGGTGAAACCTTGGAATGAACTCATGAACACAAATTGTGTCTCAATATTTGATATTTCACCTAGTAGGATTCCCTAATTTTAAACAAGTAGTACACCAATCTCTGTAAGATCTATAAAATTCTTGTACCGAAAATATCACTACTGCAGCAACCGTATTGAGTTTCAAACGGTCCCGCTCTAAAAAATTCTTCAAACTCAATACAGTTTGATACAAAATCGATGCTGATGTAGTATGCATATGATATTTTTGTTATTATTACTTATGTTTTTTTTTGTTGGTATCAATAATTTTTTTTTAATTATTTCTAAATAAGTTTTGGGTGGGAGGAGGACACGAATAGTAGCCAATCAGTAATTTGGGACAAGGAGAGGACGAGAGGAGGAAGGAAAAAATGATTGGTCCATAAGGGTAAGAGGACGAGGAGGGGGAGGGGATGCGAGGTTGGAGATGCCCTGAGAACGAAGAGAGGAAAATGAATCAAACGGCTCTAAAGCAGTGGATCCCACAATCTACCGGATATCATGCAGGGTGTTTCTATGTGTGGGGGCTATATAATTGATTGGCTGATTGCTCTTCCTCCATTTCTCAACTAACCACCCACTAAATCCCCAAAACCCTCCCTTCCCTTCCTTCATTCAACATAGAAAAGGAAGAAAGAAAAAGAGGACAGCAAAAGTGAAGTAAAAAAGCATAGAATATAGAGAGTGATGATCGTTGATTGAATCATCAGAAATGGCATATGGAGGAAGAAGAAGCACAGTTTCATCAATCATGGACGTTCTGACCCTAAACCCTGTCCCATACCCTGTTCTTCTGTTGCTGGGGGTCATCCTCCTCTTACTTGGCATCCAGTGGTTCGCCGACTACGAGTCCATCATCGAGTCGACAGAAGAAACCATGGGTTGGGTTCTCCTAGCAACCCCTCTGTTGTTGATCCTTGCTGTGAAGTGGTTGTCTGGAATAGAGAACCCGGAGAGGATATTTGGGTTCGATAATGGACTGAGGAGGAACTATTACACGACGATGATGATGCCGGAGCAAGAGGGAAGCTTCCCGTGGGGGGTGGCGGCCTTGATCGTGTTGCTGCTTGTTTTGGTCCAATTCCATGATACCTTTCGTGAGAGTTGGTTCGTTTGAAACGTACGTGTGGTAGTTAGTTTTCATATTTAGTTGTTGTAAACAAATTGAGTTTGCATATTGGTTTCATGATCATGTTTGTGGTGCTGGTCATGATGATGATACTGGTAGGTGTTTAATCGATGTACTACTACATCCTTTTTTATTGTTGCTGCTATATGAACTTGAAAAGGGGTTTTTGTTGAATTTTGATCTGTCCATCGACATATATAGTTTTTAATTTGATCCATGGCAGCAGAATGATCGTGGTACTATGAAGGAGATTAGTAGCAAGAGTATAATTATATGAAGAAGATTAATAGATGATGCATGATGGATGAATTTGTTGATACATCAATTAATCTACTTCTATTGGTAAAGTAAAGAAAAAACACTAGAATCATGGAGGGTTAATTAATTGACACGATACCTGATTTGTTTACTACAGTTGAGTGGTATTTCTTGTGCTATGCTTTCATGATTAGCACACCATGTTGTCATAATTATAATAGCAGTCCCATTAGACCTATCAAACGGACGGCTTGATTATTGACAGCTCTACCTCTTACTACTATTCTGAGATGTGACAACATATTTATTTAGAGGTTAATGAAGGTACAAGATACATCGAAAGAAGATAATAAAAACAATACTAAACTCGTTTTATGGCTGCAAATGCGCCAGATTTGAAGGCTGGTAGCGACATTGACAACTGCTAGAAATGGATAGAGCCACTAAACCCCAATTAAATGGATCTGACTTAAACAAATACCAGTACTACTAGGTAGAAGATTTTGATCTCTTCTTTCTCCTCATGCTTTTTGTCATGGGGTGGTGGGTGGTGGGTCATTGCTTTTTATCATCAGTGTCCATCCACATCAGTTACTAGTCTGACCTACTACTACCTTGATAGAGGTCCAGACCATTTGGAATGAAACGAGGACTGGTAATATACCAAAACCAACACTACCACCACCAATATACCTACAGCCCACGGAGACCCACCAATACCACCGCCGCTGCCGCCAGCAATGCTGCTACTGCGGCGGTTACCAACTGGTGGCCGGAAAGCCCGGAAGCTTATGCTACTTGCATTGGTCAACCCTGATACCAATACAAAGGTGAGCAATACTGGTAACAACAAGAGCAAGAGTTGGAAGTTGTCCACTGTGTTCTCCATCTGGGTGGTCTTGTAGCTTGTGTACTGGGAGACAGACAACAAGAAAATCACAATGGCAAATATGGCAACCAATGCTAATGGCGGTGCAGACATGGAGGAGGACAGTGCCTGGCCTGACCAACCCTGTTTCCACTCCGCTGCCCTTCTCATCTTTGGGTAAATGTTCTCCTTCTCCACCTCTCTCTATCTCAATGCAAGGCAAGGAAGGTGTTTATAACAGCTACCAAAGACAGGAGGCTCTTTACTAAATTTGAGACTATTCTTTGAGTACAGATTTAACCTTCACTACTTTAGTTCAATTGGATTACCATCCACTCAAGCACCTGATTCCAATCTATATTCAATACTAACGAAATACAAAAACAGTTTGTAACCATATACTACTACATACACCCGATCCTAGTACAGAACCCCCCCCCCCCCCCCCCCCCCCCCCCCCCCCACCCAGGGTTATCATCCTTATCTTACCTCATGCATCCTAGCAGCAGCAACAACAGAGAGGTATTTAATGAGTTGGTTCGTCCAAGGAACACTGGAATCATTCAGCCTTTCACTCTAACTAAGCATTCAGTAGATATCTCAACATCACACAACCTAAACCTTCTTCCTCTTGAACTGGAATAGTGTTTGATACAAACCATTTGCATTCAGAGAAAAAACACAACAAATTTCTTAAAACAAAGCAATTCATGGTCGAAGCTTTTGAAGAAGGGAGATAAATCAAGGTACTCAACAACACAGGAGAGGGAGCCAGCAAAGAAATTAATCCAACAATTACGCCGTACAGTTGACAATTATTCTATAACTTCAAATCTCCCACGCTCAAACAGATCGAGCAATCAAAAGTAAGTTAAGTTATTTTCTTCTTTTTATTCTTTTTGTTTGTGGCAGGAGAAAAAGGTGCAAAATCATCAAAACCCCGCAAAAACTACACTAGATCGCACACTTCTTTCAACATGCTTCCGTATCAAGCAGCGACCTTCTTAGAAGTTACAGAATTCACAATCGTAGCAAATTCAGGGCCCTGCATAGAAAACGGGTAGAATTTAATTTTAGCAGTCCAGATTAAAAAGATAACTGGATAATAAACAGAATTTACCATTTCCCCCCGTAATTTTGTAACAAAATAAGACTGGGTGACCAAAATCCAAAAGAAGACACTCCCTAACATCCATGGCCACAATTTGGACTTCAAACAAACATTAAGGTAACACGTTTGTGCCCAGCTCGAAAAAGGAGGGTGGATCAGAATGCTAATTCATTAAATTATCGACCCCTTATTCCCACAAGATTTTCTCTGTAATCCCAGCATGCCTAAAAGTTAAGAGAAAAGAGACTGCTTCAACATTTGCCCCTCACACCAAAGCATTGTATAAGCATGTCATACTCAGCCTCTTATCTCGTGGTATATTTGGCATCAATGGCACATGAGTTCTAAGTTCTAACCTTCTCTATCAGTTAATCCAACCAGTTTTGATCACTTTTGGTGCGGGTATCATATCATTTTCTTACAGTTGATAAGAGTGTGTCAGTTTGCTGATGCTAATAGTCCTAATAAGTACTCTCCATAATGATTCACCCATAGCAAAAAGAGCATTCTATTTATAGCACCAACTCTTGCAGACCTTCACGATAAAACAAACTAAGCACTCTTTTCTACTTGATTACCACAATGAACCATGAGAAGCACATCGCACAAGGAACTAGTAAAGCTGCTAGCAGTACCAACCTAACTAACACAGTTGAAGATTGGTTGTATAGAGCAGGCTCAAGAAAGCATCAATAAACAGCTTCAGCTTCATATACAAGTACTCCATACATAATATTGGTTATTACCTTTAGGGATGCTCCGCCAACTAGAAATCCATCAATATCTTCTTGCTTTGCAAGCTCTGCAGAGTTTCCACCGTTTACGGATCCTGAGAACAGTTTTACAAGATGGTTACTGAGCCTGTGTCAACTTGCGAGTATGATGTCTTGAGAGTACTTCAAACCCATGACAAAACTAGTTAAGGTAAGCATTTATGTTCTGAGCACACATCGGTCATTTTGTATTGGGAATATAATGCCACGGAGCATCTGAATGTAGAATAATATGCACATCAAAGACCTGGTCCTGAAGTATAAAAAAACCACCTTAAGGTAACCACTATGTTTGCTGACCTCACAAGCAGAAGATTTACTATCATGCCTTTCACAACTTCAAGCATAAACAGATTAGATTTCATTTGTCGTTCAAGTAAAAAGTAGGAACAACTCACTTACCTTACCAGCTACCACATATCTAAGGTGACCATAGAAGAAACTGTAAATACCCTAGTAGATGAATTTCTCGTGGTATCATGCCAAAATCCAAACTACACCTCACGGTAACCTACGTTACCTGGACTCGGGTACGGGTGTCATGTTGGGTGTGTATCCGAGGATCGGGTTTGCCTTTTTGTTGAAATTTATGATTCGGGGACTCGGCTGAAAAGTACCCAAAATTTGGACACGGGTGCGGGGATATGTGTATTCCTCTATTTTATGTGAATGTCATTGTGCAAGTTGTGCATCCATTTTAGTACAGATAAGGAATCCAATGACATTTTCTATCATGTCAAGGACCATTCTGAAATAAAAATAACTATATAAGGAGCTTATCATCAATAATATTTTTTTCTTGGGCTTGGACAGGATGAATAATAAGGGCCCTGTTAATATATATTACATTTAGGCTATTTAACATAAGAAGCTCAACAAAGTTATTATACAGATGAAGCCCAGCCCAAGTTATATCATATAATCATAACCCAAAAGAAACTAGGGTTCGAAGTATAACGTCTGTACGCGGAAGAAGACGACGACCTGCAGAAAAGAGATGGTGCAGACATGGATGGAAGTTCGACGAGATGGTCGATTGAAAGAACAGAGTGGTTGTTGGTTGTTTGAGATGAGGATTGACCGAGCCGCGTCCATGAGAAAGACGACCGGATCGACACGGAATCCATACCCGTACCCGGATCGGATCGTATCGACCCGGGTACTTTGGCAAAAGTGACGAGTCCAGGTAACGTAGACGGTAACTTCTACGGAAAATAGGCATGTGATACGATACGAGACATAACAAAAAGAATACCTCCATAAATAATCCGTGTCTTATTTGCAACTTCAGCTGAAACATTCTCTTTCAGCCAATCACGGAGAGCTGCATGCACCTCCTGAGCTTGCTGGGGTGAGGCCACCTTGCCGGTTCCAATTGCCCACACAGGCTCGTATGCAATAACTATATTATCCCAACTGGGCACAGCATCTGTATTTCATGGACATGATGCAAATGGTGAATAGACAAAACCTTCTTTCATTTTGCAATAAGATCTGGAAGACCACTAGTTTCTGGACAGAAAAGTAAAACCGAAGTGACTCACCTGCATAAGCCTTCAGTTGGGCAAAACAAACATCAAAGGTCTTCCCTGCTTCTCTGTCTTCTAGCAGTTCTCCTATGCAAGCTATAACTCCAAGACCCTCATTCAGGGCATACGCAGCCTTCTTCCCGATAAACTGAAATGGTAAATGAGTTGGGAAAGTCAATAATAATACTAGCAATAGCCCAGAAACCAGAGGCAGACACAGGGAGGGGTGGGCGGGGGCCACGGCCCCTCCAAAGTTTTATAATTGCGTTAGTACCCAATTAATATTTGGGTGTTTTCAAAAAAGTATATAGTGTTGCCCCCCCCCCCCCCCCCCCCCCTAAAAATTAAAATAAATTCAACTCGGCCCTTGCAATTTTAGAGATGCACTTTAATCTACTTCAAGTATGTTTATATGTGGCCTTACATAAATTGATTTATTTCGACTTTACACGGGAAAAAAAAAAGTTGCAATTTTCATTGCAATTACATGATAATAATTATTACTCGTATATTCTCTTTTCAAAATCACTTATATACTCTTGCAACGAATGTGAATAAATTATAAATCATTGCGTCTCTTCATCAGCCCCCCCCCCCCCCCCCGACCTGATTTCTTCGTCCGCCACTGCCAGAAACCAAATGCGAACACAAGTGACCGAACTTTTTTTGAGATAACCGTGTTGTTCGAGCCAGCTTGGTCGTCGTGGGGTTTGAACCTGAGACCTCAAGGGGAGCAATCCCTTAAGACCCAAGCGCCAAGCCTCACCCAGTAGGCCAACCCCTTGGGGTAAGTGACCGAACTTTTAGGTGGATAATACTTTTATTCTCTAGAAAATTTCAGAAATATAAAAGTACAATGTTACCTCGTCATTTTCTCCAATGACGTGTCTCCTCTCAGAATGTCCAAGAACAACCCACTTGCAGCCAATGTCTTTCAGTTGTTCCACACTGAAAGATGAAGTGATTAGTCCTTAAATGTCAAAAGATCCAAATCTCAACCTTTGCTGCCAATACAGTTTCACATACTGGGTAGTCCAATACAGTTTAGATATTGGCGGACATAAAACGCAAAAATCAGTGTCTATCTGGGTTTATGAAGGAAAATACCATTGAGGCCAATACATACACTGGAAAATTTCTTATCATTATGATATTATAATACAATTTGAATGAGATATGAACTGTCACCAGCACATATGGTACAGACCGATAGGCATGCGAGTCTCCCTCTAAAATCAATGAGTTCAATGGAAAGTGAACGAACTAAAAAAATGCACGCGACAAACTTTGACTGAGAGCTGTCACAAACACCAAGATCTGGCTCCTGATACACTTGGGGTGAACTTTTCTGATGCATTTTTTCAAGAGACAGGAAGACATGGAAAAGTTGACGTGACTGTAAATATGTATGAAAAATAGAAAGAAGTTGACTAAATCTTCACCAGAATGATTCAACAAAGACAAACCCAAAGATAGCACTGATAAAATAATTACAGGATTATCAGTGAATATTTAGCTTAGGATTATTGTTTGTACATCACACACTTTTGGTTTCCGTTTCTACCTTGTCTGCTATTATCAGTACCGTCTTATTACACCGCCCAATAGTGAGATTTACACCGCCCGGGCAGCTACAATAATATTTATAAACAGATATAAATGTTGCTGTTGAACCAAAATTTAAAAGCATGCCCAAAGGCCAAAGATAGCACTGATAAAATAATTACAGGATTATCAGTGAATATTTAGCATAGGATATTGTTTGTACATGACACACTTTTGGTTTCCGTTTCTACCTTGTCTGCTATTATCAGTACCGTCTTATTACACCGCCCAATAGTGAGATTTACACCGCCCGGGCAGCTACAATAATATTTATAAACAGATATAAGTGTTGCTGTTGAACCAAAATTTAAAAGCATGCAATTCTTAGTCCATTTCATCACTTCATAAAGTAGATTCATCAATTAGATACCATCAGGCTCAATACTTAATCCTTAAAATATTCCACTGGCCCAAAACAAATGTGGGAAAAGGTTTCTTTAGGTGCAGGAAAAAGAACAACTATTACAATGCTGCTACAATATAAACCTGGGACTGAAAAAATAGCTACCGAGGCCATAAATCGATGTTGAATCAATTAGTGCACTTGTTCTCACAAAATAAAACACAAATTAGAATCTGATCTTTCTGCAGTTCAAGAAAATCTGTTCTCACAGATATTGTTGCCTTCATTCATATATTATATATACATACATGGAAGATTTTTTGTAATTCATATATATATATACACCTCCAGGTTTCAGGATATAGCAATAAGGCTTCCATCAAAGAAGACTATGTTGGTACTCAACTGGAAATATGTATAATAGTGACTCTGGTCAGGCCATTTCAATGTTTTCATCAAGTTGGAAGATCACTAACCTGATTTCTCCTGTAAAAGCCCCACCTTTCCCAACCCAAGAATTTTGAGCAGCTATCTCAATCCGACCTGTCAATGAGCTCTTTACCTGGTCGAGGTATACAAAAGGAGGTGCAACAACAACATCTGTCAAATCAAAGCAACAGAGACTTAGAAAATCTATAACGTCAACTTAAATATGGTGGATTAGAATAAAACCCTGAAGCGAAAGCTTTAGATGGACAGACCAAAATAACACTTGTTACAGTGCAACTATATCATAACTGGGAGGGATTCTTTCTGGTGTGACCAAAAATCTACTGGAATTTCAAAATCAAAAGAAACCAAACTATCTTTGAGGAGAAACCATTTTCTGACCAGTTTAAACCAATGCAAGGCCGTGAATCCTATCAGAAGACCAATATACATTGAGACATAACAACTGTGTATGGGCACAATGCTGACTTATGCTCCCTTTTTAAGTACAGAAACAGAAATGAGAAAAATAAGGAAGTGACGCATTTACTAAATAATAAAGGATTCATTATATAAAAACCATAAGGCACTTTCGCTAATTGGTCTATGCCTCGTTAAAATTAGTTGCCAGGACCAGTGAATTCTCCGAACGGCAATTTTTTATACATACATGGCCAAGAGATATTATCTGACTCAAAGAATGTTGTTGACCCGATAACATGGGGGTATTTACTATTTACTATGACAATCCACTCATAGCTGAAAGATATGGGAGGTACCATAGATGAAGGACTTCTGGGTTGAGTGCAGATTCAGCCAGATATGAGAGGTACCAACTTTTGCATGCGTAGTTACTTTCTGTTATTTGCAATTCTTATACCTTTCATTTGCTTCTTCTAATCTGGTAACTAGTCTTTCTTTCTATTGTATCAGGAAAAATAAAAGGGCCAAATAACAAGCTCAGATGAAAGTGAAATGTATCTCATTTCTGACAAGATGCACCAAAACCAATATAAACAGGAATCAAAGGAGCCATTGCATAGAAGGAAGTGAGGACTCACCAACATCATCCTCCAACTTAGCAGTGTTCAAGTCTGAGATAAGCTTGCTGATCGACTCTTTTGTCCCATTCTAAAATAAAATAGGAGTACATAGTGGAAATCGTGGTTACAAAATGAAAATATAATTTGAATCATGTATCTTAAAACAACCATAACTGAGTGATACTAAACATGAGTGTTCATACTACTGAGCATAAGACATCTTATTACCAACCCACCACTCACATAAGATGAAACACACTAGTGGCCTTCACTTATTAACATCAGTACGTCACAATTACCAGATATTTCAGACTTTTGAGCCCTGGGGTGATGAAAATTGGTGCATTATACATGGCCACCATTTTTAAGAAATAAGTAAGGATGAGTTTTTCAAAAGAGTTAGTATTATATTTTCTTCTTCTCGAGAGCACTCATTTAATTCAGAAAAATGACTTCTGCTAAACCAAGTAATAGAAAATTTACTTCGGAGAACATTCTTTCTATTGAGTTACGCCACTAAAAGATAACGGTCTATGAAATGGCAACGTCTAAAATGTTCCTTCTGTAAACATAATATATTAGGTTTGAGCTCCAGTTAAGATTATATAGTTTCAAGTTTTCCCCCTTTTATCCCTTCACTACTAATAAGTTTTCAAGTATATAATCCGACCCATACTGTGGCTTACTACACTTGAAGAAAGAGGACAAAAGGGGTGAAGGACTCTCACCGTTGCGTAGCGTATAACGGTCATATCTGAATAGTCGTAAGGGTTAAGATAGTAGCAAACGTTGCAAACTTTCTCGTAGTTTGTTGAATTAGTTCTAAAAGGAGTGCAAGAGAGATGAAGAAGACTGGAAGCCAATACAAGCAGTAAGGCATTTCTTTAAGTGTAGCTACTTGTTGTCCGAATTCCCTCCAAACTACATTATGTTTGTCTCACCCAGTCCTAATCCAGAAGGCTGCAGCCAGCTCTAGGTGAAGTTATATTATAACTTTCCCCTTCTACTTTTATAGATCATGGCTGGCTGGATGAGCATCAGAGCATCTCCAATGGAGATCTCATTTCTAATGCTAAATTTGGGACAAGAATAGTGAATTTGAGCATTTATAGCATTTCATGCTCCAATGTATATGTGACATGCAATTCTATTTCAAATGCTATTTCAAATTAAAAACTAATTTGTTATCCTAAACTACCAATTATATACTCCATCAACTATCATAATAACCAAACCTCTTTTCCAATGTAATCACATTTTATGCCGACGTTAATAATCATCGCGACATAACGTTAATATGAATTAAAACTAATTTTTTATTCTAAATTACCAATTATATACTCCATCAACTACCATAATAACCAAACCTCTTTTACAATGTAATCAAATTTTATACCAACGTTTATAAGTATCGCGACATGAAGTCAATATGATAGTTCAATGTGGTCAAAATGGCAAATATGTAAATAAATATCAAGAGATCAATGGATAGAATAATTGTTCTATCTTTAGCACAATCCTATAGTTTGTCTCAAATTTGAAACCAAGTATAGCACAATGCTATATTTTTTAGAATTGCCACAACTTTTGACACCCCATTGGAGCACTCCAATGCTATAATTATAGAATTAGAACAACTTTTAGCACTCCATTGGAGATGCTCTCAGTGTTAGATTTTCAACCAGCACAAACTCTGGTTGATACATAGTAATAGAGAACTGAATAATGGCAAGGATAATAAGTGTGACTCACCAAAAAAAAAAAAAAAAAAGTGAGAGTTGGTAATGGGAAGATAGTAAAGATGCAAGAAAGAGATGCTTACACATTTCCAGTTGCCACCAACGAAGAACTGCAAAGGGGGATAAAGGCAAGGGAAAAAGGATCAATGTCTGAATGAATACAAACACATAAAGAAATGTACACCAAAATGAGAAGAGAGGGGGTTGCAGCAGGTGAGAAAAAGAATAGATTTCCTGGACACATACTAGGTGCTATGCTACCAGTAGTACACCAATGTCAGAAGGACAATAGTGTTGAAAGTCTCCAGAAAAATAGTGTAAAAATATCAGGTGAAGTGAGAAATGTGAACTGATACAATTACACCTGGTAATTTTACCAATTGCATTTGGTAAATGAATTAAAGTAGATCTGGGAGGTACCTTGCCGGAACCGGCCATGGTGACGACGCCTCGGCAACCTTTTGCGGAAGAAGAGAGACGGAGATGAGAATCAACCGTCTGGAAGAGCGACTGACTGGCGGAGTTGTCGAGCTTGAAGCAAGATCGGCGGAGGCCAGAGAAGTGGTAGAGTGTGGGTGTTGCAGGTGATTTGGGGCCAGTAGAGAGTTGCGCCACCAGAGATGTCGAGGATGTTACCGCCGCCATTTGTGCTGCTACAACAACACAACAGTGAGAGCTGATTGGATTGGGGATTTGGAGGAGGAAGTAGTTGTTGGGGTGCTTTGAATCTCCTCCTCCGGGTTTGGGTTTTGACGGTGTGGTTGTTGGAAGATTGATGTTGCTGCCCGCTGGCTGGGCTGAATTTGTGTGGCGTCGGATCTTATGTTGATCTCCTTTCCTTTGTATCGGACGACTACAACACACCCACTCCCTACTTCTTCCGCGTGAAACCCACGCCTCTCTTTTTTCCCCCTTGTCAGAATATATACCATGGTTTTCTCGAAGTACCACGGGTATGAAAAAGGATGCTAGAGTTGATGTTTTCTTACTAGTCGTTTTTTTGTTTTAAAAACAAGCATTAAGGTCATTCGAAGCCTATGCATGATATTTCGGGTTTTAACCTGGCTGCAAAAATAATAATAATGTATTACTGAGAAAAAGAAAATAAACAAATTACTATGTTCTCATAATCGGAGCAACATTTGGGGTGCTCGAGATCTTACGATTGGTACCACCCATGGCTAAAATATATAAATGTAGGAAGTAGCAAATAATCAAAACTCAAAATTTGTTAGGGTTTTCATTTTGACAACTCTCAACAACACAAATGGTGATGCTAGTAGTACTAGGTCAGTGTTGGAGACATTTTCTTCTCTTTACCTGGGAGTAAGAGTTGGTGGAGAATATACTACTCCCACTAGTACTCCCATTCCCATCATCCAACAACTCCCATTCCACAACAAAGCCAATGACTCAAACTGCAATAATGGAATGATATTATTATGTCATTACCTCCTGCCTGCTGCATATATTACCAACTACAAACAATATGTATATGATGATGAGAATACATATCACAGGAAAACCGGTAAGATTTTTCAAATTTTAACCACATTGCTATACTCCCCCGCAAACTAAGAAATACCAATGATCTCAAACATCCACTGAAACATTCAAGCATCACTAAAATACACACAGGTTGCAAGTCAACACCAAGAAACAGATACTATTTCTGCAGATCTTTTAGTTCAAGCTACTTCACGCAAATACTCATAAACAAAAACAGACCAAAAAAAATATCATTCTTCTTCTCATTAACTATGTGAATATTTACAAAAACAATAAATTTGGAATCTGAATTCACGTTTACGTGGCCTAGTACCGACATGTTACAATTAGTACTGACTGTATTACATTTTTGCAATACAAACCGTATACAGAACATCAACTTCTTCCACATATAACGACAACCAACAGTCTCATTTCAATAGCTTTTTGACCCTATGGAGGGTAGGGTTAACTCATACAAACTCACAGACAATGAACTGCAGCATCCTCTTCACTTTCACGGATCACTTGCCTTTTTACCAACTACACTACTGGATGAGCTGTCTTGAAGACTACGAGTTGAAGAACACCTACTCGAGGAGCTCCCATCAACCACATTGTTTTCCTTTCTCGACGATTTCTTGCATCTTTTCGGTTCTGGTGAAGAAGCCTGCAAGTCGAAAAAAGAAGGCCAAAGCAGACCCCATTCAGATTGGCAACAAGATCAACATCATTCAGTATGACCAGTTGACGAGCCCAATGCTCCAGGTCGCATGGATACTTAGGGTCTTAGGGATACTTGAAAATTAACTGTAAAGTACATCCAGCTTTGAGTCCATAGATTTGTTACTATTTTCATTTGTGAACATGGTGGCCCACCCTGAAGCACTGTGTGGTCTTCTCATAACTTTCGGGCAATCAAAACGTTTGGGAAATTAGATAAAGTAGACTTGCTGCCCAAATCTAGTTCCAGCACAATACAGCATAAAAAGAAGATATAGTGGGCGAAACAATGAGAAAATCATGGACATTCACGAGGCATAGAAAAATAGGTTATCATTTTCTTCACAATGAAATACGAACAACACCCCCAGCCAATCAGCCGAATATAACTATAACAACTTACAGTGTCTCTGTCTTAAATTATTTTCGCTCAGTTGCTTAATACCCATCTCCAGTTTAGGGCAATGATCCAGTATAGGGAAATAGGAACAACACCCCCGTTGCCGGATCATTGCCCCATAATAGGGGTGGGTATTAAGCAATTGAGCCACTTATTTTCCTGCCCCTCTCCTCCTTCCGGACTCTACCTCTCATGGTGTACTTCAGTATCGAACTTCTTCAAGTTGCTTGATTTAGTCAAGAAGACATTGTAAATGAGCATTCAAAAGTTATCTTAGGAAAATTTCGTAACTCCTAGGAGCAGAGTTAAGAAGCTGGAATACATTTAAAGGAAGAAGCCCGATAGTACTTCTGCATTTTTATTTTTTAAAGCTGGGGCCATACTCTTGAGAGTTGAGAGGATTTATGACTTCTGGGAGCCTACAGTGTTTCTCCTCATTCTGCTTATTTAGTTTTACCCAGAAGCAGAGTTTCAAAAAACGGCAAAAGCAGCGCGGAGCGGCCGTGTTGTAACGGAAGAACGAGGAAGACGGCCGTTTCATGTCTGGGAAATCGGGAAAAACGTCCGTGAATGTTTTCTAAAATTCACACATTCGATCCCCGTTCTCCGTGACCGTCCCTCCTATATAGTCCGATCCCGTTACACGCGACCGCGACCGATACGTCAGCCGCTTCCGTTTTTTAAAACCTTGCCCAGAAGTAAGAAAATTTAAGCTATATAGAAACAGCAGTGTCCTGTACATCTATCCAGGAAAACTGTAGGGTTTCTTACCCACGAGTACGGTAAGATTATTAGTTTACCCACAAGAAAGAAAATTTAAGCTATACAGAACAACTGACCTCTTCAGTTGTGGATCCAGGTGTTTTGAGCTCCAAGTCAGTTGTGACATCATTAGAGGCACTGCCTTTCTCTATTCTACTTTCCCCATGACAATCCAAGGACTTGATTCTTGAATCTTGTTTGCTTGAATTGTGTGACCTATTTGTTGGCTGCATGGCTATAGGTGGATACTGTGTGGATTGTTGCTCAATCATCACATTAGGAGTTACATACGGAACCATAGGCGGACAGAGGTTAGGGATACCACCATGACTTTGATTCCCATAGAAAGGGTATGGATGCATAGTCTGCAATGGAATTGATCCAGGAGGCACCGCGACAGGCATTGGCATCGGCATTGGATATGGATATGAAGGTGGGTGCATGACAACTGAATGATCTATAGCAGCCCAGGGATAAGAAGCTCTCATTCTCTGCTGATACTGGGAGTTCAGACCATCAATATCAGCTTTAAGGGATGCCTTCTCTTCTTTAAGATCATTCTTCTCCTGAGTCAACTGCTTTGACAATAAGAAGATAGTTGCAATGAAAAATCTTAAAAACTCAAACGACCGTATCACTTCAAAACTGTCGTATGAAAAATCACCTCTCTGGATTCTTCCGTCAGTGCAGTATACTCGGCCTTCAGCTTGTTAACTTCAGATGTCAAATCCTTGACCATTTGAACAGTGTCTGTGAGAATGGACGCTTTGTCATTTTTCGGTCGATCGGGATCTGCAAATTTGTATTGCTTCAAAGTTATCAATACTGATGACTACAATCATGATGTGTAAAGCAGAATCATATAAAAGGAGTGGGAAGCTAGCAAATACTAGAGGGGTGAGCCTAATAGTTATAATGAACATTTCAAAGTCTAAGAGTATGCAGTTTGAATGATTCTAACTACGAGATTTCAGTCGTATTGCTATGCTTCGTCCATCTTGCTTTCAGTTTATTTTCTCTGAAGCAACAAGTACGTCTAAAACTCATGCAAAACAAAAGTAAGAGATTCATACATTACCAATTGCTACAAAACAAATACAACGGATTTCTGAGATCATCAAAAGTATTGATAGTGATTTTTCAGCCAGTCTCATCACATGTTCAGATAAGAACCAACTACCACTATCTACAATTGCATTACTAGGAGTCCAGACACTGAGGTTTTCCAAATGACGAATGTCCAATAGCATAATACTTCAACATATTCAAGAGAGTACACAGTGTTTTTTTATTCATGTATTACTAAGAGAAGGGGCAATCAACAACTGAATAGGCAGTATCTACCAGGGCACCGAGTAAAAAAGAAGGTCAGTGAGTGCAGCCCAAGGTGGTCAGGTAGAGTCGTAATCGACTCCTGATGGAGCCATCACCCTTATTTTTGTGTGAGCACCGAGCAATATCTTCCAAGAACTTATGTTTTACTTACTTTCGAGTTTCGTATCTTAACTTATGACCTTCTCTCACTCTCTGCCACGTCCAAGGCTCTAAAGTCTAACCATCCAATTATGTAAACAATGATTATTAGTGGAAGCCATATAACGCTTCGAGATGTCCATTACGGCTAGAACCCCGCAAGTTAACATGCTGTCAATTCTACATCCTTTCATACAACCTCTTAGACTCTCTAGTCTCTACCCTCGCCCTGGCACATAGCAGTTGAAGCACTGCCAGGGCCAGCCCTATAGTAAGGTAGCCGAGGCAGCCGCTTTAGGCCCCGGTCCGGCGAGGCCCCCATTTTTTTTTCAAAGAGAGCTCTAGTAACCTTAATAACACATTTTGATGCATTATAATCATTAATTGTATATTAGTTTGGAGGTAACTTTTATTTTTGCCACAAACTTGACTCAAGTTCGAATCTTATTGATAAAACATTTTAGTTTTTACTTATCGAAAAGTTGTACAGTCATTGAACATTAATTAAAGTTAACCTAATTTATTCTTTAAAAAAATCAACCTAACATATTACACACAAGTATTAGAAGTCTAATAATATATATTATTTCTATAAATAAACTCTTTTTGGTGTAATTTTTTCTTCAATAGGGCCCCCAAATTTAATACTTGCCTGCGGTTGTCTGGGCCGGTCCTGAGCACTGCCCAAGGCTTCATTTTCTTTATTCCATATTTGTAACGTCTAATACATGGTAGTTAATCATCTTGTGTTTACTTCCAAAGATGAGAGTTATGCTGCCGCTGCTCATCCTAAATACAGTTTAGATGAGTTAGTGATCCCACCGTTGCTGCTTAGTTACAGCACCGGAAAAACTGCAATTGTTAATCTCTACAAGAAACATAATTACTCAAGAATAATTGTATCAAACTAATTAATATTTAATACAATGGTTCTTAGAATTACAGAAAAAACATGCATAAAGAGATAGAATCCTAACAGGACGACGCTCCAGAATTTAAACCAATTCACATAATAGGTTCGAGAGATGCCATATGATTTTAATGACATCACATCTCCATATGCAACTATCGGAAGAAAATGGTCAGTTTTTATCACATTTTTGCATCTTCTTTATTGGATTTTTTAAATCAAATTAACATCTAAAAGGTAGCATATTGATGAATCACACAATGTTACCTACAGAGGTGAAACCAAAGGGTTAGAACCGAGGCAAGGGTGTATGTTTGCTCGCCTTTAAGGACTATGAATAAACATGCTGCAGTTGACTCACATTTTGCAACAAGCAAATTAACCTCGAGTTATGCAGAACGCACTAACTAAATTATCCACAAAATGCTGAAGGGCTCCATCAGATGCAAAGCACTTCAAATGAAGCCGACAACTTCACGTGAGAGTCTGCTATGTGTAAGTACTGTATTGGCCAAGTTCTACAAGACCTATTTGTGACTCTTAGTTAAGAACAGAAGTAGGAAAAACCTAAAACTGCTATTAGGCGGCAAGGTAGATGACCTACATGATTGATTAAGAATGATTAAACTAAGCATTTGGCCACCAAATTTGCTTGAGTATGTAATGGAACAAAAAACAAGTGAGACATACCTAGTACTTTTCCCAATTCCAGAAACTGGTCGTTTAGACGGTCCCTTCTCAATTTCTCACGGTCAGCCTTCTGAACTCTTCTCGCAGAGACACTGTCATTGTGATCTGCATCTAGCCTTTTGGATAATGACCAGCAAGAAAATAAATTAGGAGGTTGTAAAACTGAAAAAAAAAATGATAGGAGGTAAATGTCTTGAAGGGGTTGTTCATCTTATAAATTAAGAGGTTGTTCATCTTACATTTCCTTCCTGTCTTCCTGTCTTGGTATGTTCTAATCCTAGTATCCTACAGGACTTGGAGACACCGAAATACACCTAAAAGTAAAGCCAAATATAGTGGAACTTGTTGCTGAATAAAGCCAGGAATGTTCAAGGTCACCCACATCAAGGCATAGCCCAGGGCACTGGAAGCAATCTGACTAGGACATAAGCCTAACACAACCGTGCTAGATAAGAAGATATGCTGCTCCAGATGGGACACGAAAGGTGCTACTTATTATCCTATGTTCATGCTTATCATTTAAACTAAGACAGCACTACATGCTGTAGTAGAATTGTTATTGCATCAGGTTAATGTTGATCATGAAACAGATGCAGCCTATTCGGTGGCAGAAGATGAAGCTGCAGTAATCAAGCAACGACTATCCAGGCCTGATACTTGTGCTACTATATTTTGTGTCGTTAACAATTATTTGGTCAGTGAAAAATAAGATGAAGAAACTTGTTTTGAATAGAATAGTCCCAATTGTAACTAGGAAATCCAGTATATAATTACATTTTTATTTATATACATATATATGTATATCTTTAATTAAAGATTTTAATACATACTGAGCGCAAAATGATGAGCGCATAAATGAAACGAGTCTACAACTTATCTTCTAACTGCTAATGATGTTTCCATGCAATTACTTTTGCAATGGTTGCTTTCTCTTGTTTCACTCAATATCCAATAAGTAATCAATTGGTAGTAATTTGTTGATATGAAGCTTAATAATTGAGTTAGGTATGTATACTTTCAGACATTTTAGTTAGTGGCATCAACAGAATTTATTCGATTTAGCATAAAAGGGCAACTAAGTTATAGTAAGTTTAATGGCCAGCCCAAATTCTTAATGATCAGTTCGGATCAATTATGGACAAAGTAACCACGTTAGCTGGGCTAGGGCTAAGACAAGGGTGTCAACCCGCCCAAGTTGTACACGTAGTCTTAAAGAAGTGAAGAGTGATGTTGGGCCAAGTGGAGGAAGTACGTCTAAGGAAGTACGAACATGAATATTAGTTTGAAATTTGTTATGTAACTAGAAATTAAAATTTGGTCTACTTTTGCTGAGGAAAGGGTGGCAAAGAAGAACGCCTAAGTAGCTGATCATAGGTGTATACACTACATGAGTTCAGGTGGGAACTAAGAAGCACGGTGATGGAGGCGGGTGCAGGTGCGTTAACGGTTCACCAATTCACCAATAATGGAAATGTGGTAACACGGGAGTGGCAGGAAGACATCAATTCTATGCATTCCATTCCAGTTTTTCTAGGAGATATAGGAATTACTTGTACCTATCAACTATGAAATAGATGCAAAAAGATCAAAACTTATAACCATCTTCGTGAGGCTCTATTGATATTAAAAGGGCAATTTGTACCCAACTAAATCTTACTCTTCGCTTTGGTGAATGACCTTCGGTCGAAGTGTATATGGAAATGGAAAAGGGGAGATGCCATCTTGTCACTCCGAGAAGAATTCTAGAAGAATTGACATAAAAAATTCTCAAACAGTAAATGTTGCATCTGAGTGAAACATCCGTGCTTCATGGGTTCGGGGCTAATCTTTAAAACATCATCAATAGACAAAATTACTACTCGTGCAATGATTATTGAGTACATATAAATTCTAGGGTTCAAGGAAATTGAGAAATTGACCCAGATTGATAAACTTTGAGCAACAGAAACCATACGTGGTAGAGAATTGAGAATGACAGACCCTAGGCCCTTGAAAAATCAATAGGTTCAGGCATTTGCGAATACTACCTATGTTTTGAATTGCTATCATTGCTACTGCCTATGTTTTCATCCATCTAATGTGCAAGTAGGGTTGAATTGCCACAATCATCGCCACAAGAACCAACAAATTGATTGAAACTGTAACTAGCCCCTAATTGATTGTTGATGATATAGAAAGAAGAGATTGGTGGTGAACTTACAAAAGTAGATCGGATGAATCGCGACCATCCGCGGCCATCACGACCGCCGAGGAGTTCGAAACCAGTACAGGCGACGTCCGCAGAGTGCAGCTTCTCTCTCTCCCTCTTCCTTCTTTATCCTCCTCTCTCTCTCTCTCTACTCGCAAGTTTTCGTCCTATTCCTTTTTCTGGTCTTGATCCCATATGGTATGTTTGGATGTTGTACATAGCCTGATTGGATTTATAACAATTAACTTTTTTTTTTTTGAGGCAATTTATAACAATTAAATTGGTTGCAGTAGTTTTTTTTTTCCTCTTTTTTAGGAATTGCAGTAGTATTACTTGCTAAATTTTTCTCAAACAAAAACAAAATATTACTTGCTAAACTAATTATAATAGCTGCAGTACTATGTAGTGAAAAGATATTTTTTGGTACCATAAAATTGTCTCCTCTTACCTGCCAAGGTTTGCTGAATTTCACTAATTATACTCTACTATTAAAATTAATTACGCACAAAATCAAACACTATATGAATTATATATAGTCCAGCAAATACAATGCGACCCTACCCCGGTTCAGTTCAATCTGCCGACCGAAAAATCAAATGTTAGAGTCTAATCCAACCAATCTCGGGACTAATTATGATGTTTTGCACTACATTTTCTTACCATTACAAATTACACTAAACAAATAGTATGACCCTAACCTACGACACTAATAATTTTACACATACACACCCCTATACAATGTATCAATCGATGCAACTAACACTTAGTGGGCTAATTAAAATGAATAGTTTTGACGGAAACAATTAGTCATTTTCAGCTAGGGCCTCTTGGTGCAATCTGGTTTGGTATTCAAGTTCTTGACGAAGTCTGATGGAACACTTAGTGGTCGTGAATGGATAAGACGTCAATTTGTGTTTGTTTAGAGTAGCTCGTATAGAAATAATGAATACCAACATTTAGGGTTCCTAATAGGCTAAATTGCACCGGAGGTACCCATAGTTTGCAAAAACGAGCAAGTGGGTACCCAAATTTCAAAATAGAGCACCACATGTCTCAAATTTTACATTTTCGAGCAAGGAGATACCCATCGCTAATTGTCGTTAGATAAATTGGACGTATGGGTACCTCTGGTGCAATTTAGCCGTCCTAAATTCACAATGTTTAATATGTACCTCCGGTGCAAGTATGGGTTTCAGACTTTCGGTAGTCATTTTTATACACCGGACGGTGCTACTAGTAATTCACAATGTTTTCTATATACCACACAACTAATCCGTGATATCTCGATGTGACGATAGAGAGGACATAATGGTAGCAGTCTCGACGTTGTCGTCTTATTCTTCTTCTCCTTCTCCTCCTCCTCCATGGCTTTCCATTTTGTCATCGGAAAACTTGGCGACCACGGAAAATTCAACTCGCACAAAATTGATTTTTTTGGGGACGGGAGGGGAGGGGGTTCTATAATTTCCATGGATGCCTTGAAGACGCTCCCCTTCTATTGAGCTCCAAATCCTCACTGTTTAAGTTACAATTTTGTGAAATTGTTAAAACAACGAAAAAACTCAGGATGAGGACAATGATTTTGGTCATTGAAAGTCAGAGTGCCGATGTTTTTAGTTGTCGGTGATTGTGGGTATAGATTAATAGAATTTTGTACTTGGTGAAAAACACGAATAGTATGTATGAAAAAAAATGTAATTGCACTTTAACCCCATATTACGAGTTCCAATAATTTAACGGAAATTACACAAAAGGCAAATAAGAGGGAGTTGTTTCACACATTGACATCATCTTTGAGACAAGAAGGAGGTCGATTACAACACAGGTTAGGGGTGAGATGCAATTAACTCTTATTGACATTTGGTGGTGAGAATGAGAGAAATGTTTGACTGCAGCGGTGACTTGACAGAGAGTGTCCAACTCATGGAACACTTCATCATTAGTTACGTCGATACGACACCGTCTTGAATGACTAGGACAAGGGTTGGGGTTTGGCTAGGGTCAACGCGTTATTCGGGTTAACCCAGCCAGCCAGCCAGCCAGCCAGCAGCACACCCACAACCAACCAACTACTCTTTCCTCCAGAGAGCAGAGCGAAACAGTACAAAGCACAACTCAAGGCTCGCCCCCACTTTACATCTTCATTCACCACCATTCCTCCGCCGGCTTCTCTCTGTCCCTCTCCGCAAAAAGCCCCATCTCCCTCTCTCTCTGGACAACACAAAAATGAAGATTAGGGTTTTCTTCTACATCTTAGCTGCTTTCCTGCTGCTCTCATCTCCTTTTCTCCAAGGTTTGCATCTCAGATCAGATCTACTTTTACTGTATTCAATTGCATGCACTTCTCGATTTTGAATCCTAGTTTTGATGTTTGAGCATGAAATCAAGTCTCATCCGTTTGATCTATCTAATACTGCGATCTTGTTTATCTGCTTGCTTACTCGATGAAACAGATGCAGCCTATTCGGTGGCAGAAGATGAAGCTGCAGTAATCAAGCAACGACTATCCAGGCCTGATACTTGTGCAACTATATTTTGTGTCGTTAACAATTATTTGGTCAGTGAAAAATAATATGAAAAGAAACTTATTTTAAATAGAATAGTCCCAATTGTAACTAGGAAATCCAGTATATAATTACATTTTTATTTATATACATATATACGTATATCTTTAATTAAAGATTTTAATACATACTGAGGCGCAAAATGATGAGTGCATAAATGAAACGAGTCTACAACTTATCTTCTAACTGCTAACGGTGTTTCCATGTTAGTGCTTTTGCAATGGTTGCTTTCTCTTGTTTCACTCAATAGCCAATAAGTATTCAATTGGTAGTAAATTGTTGAATGTGAGGCTTAATAATGGAGTTAGGTATGTATACTTTCAAACATTTTAGTTAGTGGTATTAACAGAAATTAGTTAATTTAGCATAGAAAGGTAACTAAGTTATAGTAAGTTTGATGGGCCAACCCAAATTCTTAATGATCAGTTCGGATCGAGCATGGAGAAAGTACCCATGTTAGTTGGGCTAGGGCTGGGACAAGGGTGTCTACTCGCACAAGTTGTAGACAGTCTTAAGGAAGTGAAGCGTGATTGTTGGGCTAAGTGGAGGAATTATGTCTAAGGAAGTACGAACATGAATATTAGTTTCAAATTTGTTATGGAAAGAGATGAAAATTTGCTGAGGAAACCTCTCTTGTGTGCTTTTTTTAACTAATTTTAGGTCAGTGGCAAAGAAGAAGGATGGCCTAAGTAGCTGATCATATGTGTATACACTACATGAGTTCAGGTGGGAGCTATGAAGCACGGTGATGGAGGCAGGAGCAGGTGCGTTAAGGGTTCACCAATAATGGAAATGTGGTTATACGGGGTGGCAGCAAGACAGCAACTCTATGCATTCCATTCCAGTTTTTCGAGAAGATGCTAAATATGGTACATCCATGAACAATAGGTAAGGAAATTGAGAATGTCAGCTATAAGAAAGTTCTCAAGCAGTAAATGTTGCATCTGAGTGAACATCCTTGCTACACAGGTTTGGGGCTAATTTTCAAAACATCATCAGTAGACAAATCACTACTCATGCAATGAGACAGAAATTCTAGGGTTCAAGGAAATTGAGAATGTCAGCTATAAGAAAATACTAACAGTATTATATTCTGAGTGACCAATAGCTCAATGGCAGGAGAGAACAGATAAAAAAAATTAATCTTGCTGGTTTTGGATTGCTATCATTGCTACTGCCTATGTTTTCATCCATCTAATGTGCAAGTAGAGTTGAATTGCCACAATCATCGCCACAAGAAGCCCCAAACAAAAAATAGTAACCAACAAATTGATTGAAACTGTAACTAGCCCCTAATTGATTGTTGATGATATAGAAAGAAGAGATTGGTGGTGAACTTACAAAAGCAGATCGGATGATTCGCGACCATCCACGGCCATCACGACCGCCGAGGAGTTCGATACCAGTACAGGCGACGTCTGCAGCTTCTCTCTCTCCCTCTTCCTTCTTTATCCTCCCCTCTCTCTCTCTCTCTACTTGCAAGTTTTCGTCCAATTCCTTTTTCTGGTCTTAATCCCATATGGTATGTTTGGATGTTGTACATAGCCAGATTGGATTTATAACAATTATTTTTCTTTAGGCAATTTATAACAATTATTTTTTTATTTTTGAAGAATCCATTGGATTAAAAAATATGGGCTTCGAAACGGCCCACTACATCTGCAAACATAACATCAACTACCCATGCTGGAGGTGATCCAGTCCAAACATTACAAAGATTTAGGCCCAACCCACTACCATGCTTTGCCATTCTGGCGGCAATCATGTTCCACTTGCGTGGAATATAACGCACCACGCGTCTCTCTATCTAGCCGAGGAGATTTCTACACTCTTCGATGCATCTTCCCGTTTCAGTTACATCTTCCTTGACTCTCTCTCCCCCATTCTCATCTCTCAAAGCTTTTGCTAAGGTAGATGAGTCGGTTTCTACCCAGATTTTCTGGAAATTCATGTTTGTGGCAAATTGTAGCCCTTCTAAGAGGGCTACCGCCTCTGCTGCTTTGGGGGAGAGAGAGAAAGGGATCCGCTTTGACTTACCGGCGATGAAGACACCGGTGTAATCTCTGATGGCTGCGCCCGTCGGTGCCGCTCCTTCCTTTGCGTTCCAGGCGGCGTCGGTGTTAAGAATAACCCAGCCCTCCGGCGGGTTTTGTGGAACAATCTCCGCCGGAGCCAAGATCTGAGCCGGTGGAGTCAAAGCAACCACTTGCATGTGGGGACTGATTTCATCTAGGTAATCTTCCACGGCTTTAATCACTTTCTCTGGGCTTGTTCTCTTGTTTCTAAATACAAAGTTGTTTCGGGCTTCCATCAATTCCGGGCGCTTTGAGAGGACCCATTTGCATCAAACTTTCCGTGACCTCGGAAAGGGTGTAGGGAGCTTCTAAGAACTCCCTTTGTGATTGTGAGATTATGTCTGTAATATAAGCCAACATAGTATCAATATCAGAAACAGAGGGATTTGAGGAGTGGAAAAGACCTGCAAAATGGTCAGTTAATAAACGGATTATGCAACAACCCCCTTATCCGGCTCGGACAAGACCGGGAGGGCGATGCTAAAAGTAACGGCGGAAATCAAAAGCATAACATCCCAACTTAATTATTACATTATATTAAGCATCCAACAAGTCATTAGATATTACATAAGTCTTTCCAAACTACTACATAAGGTGAGCTAGCCAACTACATCACTACTCGTGCTGAAAACCGTCTACGTGAGTCCCGTACCCTGCTATGCCATAGTCCTCAGCTCCTAAGCCTACGGTGGGAAGGAAACAGGAACCGCAGTTTCAAAGTCAGTACAAAAGACTGAGTAAGCGACACCCAAGCATGTAAAACAGATGAAGAATGAATATCTTTTCTTTTGCAATAACTCAGAACAGGAAATGAATAACAGGAATAAGATAACTTCTCTGAAACAAAAGCTCAACTGAAACTTCTCTTCTTTACTAAACTTCTTTCTTTTATAATATCCAAAACTCAGGAAAACTGTATTATTAATCTGTGTTGATACGGGGAAGATCTACTATACTATCACTAGCAGCCATGACCTTAAGTGCCGGCACCCCCCTAAGACTCCTCGCGGCCAGAGAGGTGAGTACATGGAGCGACCCGGCAGGTTGCGACCGGGTTAAAAAAAGCGGGCCGAGAGGACAAAGCCAACACGACCAATCTAGATAAAAGAAATCACAACGATCCCCGCACAACTCTTTCCACTTTAATTAATTATGCATTAATGTTATTCGTGTGACAGTAATAAACAGAGCAACTTCTGAAAATATAAGAACGTCACAATTTAACATGAAAATAAACAATAAATATTTTGAGACGAATATAAAAGCTAAAACGAGACACCAAAGGAACTAGGCTCGCAAGACTTGGCATGTTCACTTACCTTACTTTCCGTAGCAAAAGCACGTCCTAGCAGTGACTCGGGCCTACAAAGACGTCACCTACAAATCGTGTCTTCTACGTCAACAAATATTCAAGTAAAATGCTATAAATCCTAAAAAGAGTATTTATATCAACTTAAACCCCACTATTTATATTTCTATCGTTTTATTACCCACTTATAATTTCCTAGAAATAAAACAACTCATCTATTTTTAAACAACTATTATTATTATTATTATTATTAACTAAAAGTGATTAATTAGATTAACAAAATTATGATCTAGAGAAATTATACTTAAGATTAATTTGAATTATAATGACAAAGTGATTCTCGACTATTATGTTTTTAAGAAAAACTATACACGATACTATACTATTTAGAAAAGTCTAATTTTACAAGTTTAATAACTAATGTTATAGACTTTGAGATTAAACAATATTAAATAAAAACTTTTACAAAACGTGTCTATTTTAGTTTCAAACAACTTGTTTACTATTTCTTTAACCGAATAAATTTTCCGAGACAAAAAGCTACTATTTTTAGATATTATCTTTAAACCCACAATTATTATTAATAGTATTATTATTATTATTATTATTATTATTATTATTATTATTATTATTATTATTATTTTTATTTTTGGCTAAAAGTGTAATTTAATTATATAAACTCTAATTTGTAAATAAAAATCAAGAAATACTCTAAAACAGTTATATTAAATGACACTAGTCACCCTATAGTTTCTGCAAATATCAAACAGCCCCCCCTATAACATGTTAAAAACATTTCTGTAAATTACGCTTTGATCCCTTTTCCAAGAACAACTCATTTTAGCTCTTCAAATCTTAAATCTAGCTATCAACTTCTGGTTTTGATTACGTAGAATGACTAAACAGAGGGTATAGCACATACCTAGGCCAAAAATGGCCGGAAACCGTTGAGATACGCGTCGGGTCGAGGTCTCGAATCGGAGTCGCCGGACTTCGAAGCTCACCCGCCGGAAATAATGGCTTCTTGGCCGGTTCTGGGTCTGCTGCTGACTCAGTCGGGGCCTCAGGAGTCTATTGGTAGTACTGGTGGTCGCTGGTGTGCTTTGGCTGAGCTTCGGCCAAGTGGGTCGCCGGAATCAATGGTGGCGGCGGCGGCAGTGATGGCTTTCGCTACTGCTGCTGCTACTATCTGGTTTCTCCGACCCCTCCTGGGTTCTCAACCGAGTAAGAGAGGCTGAGAGAGAGGGACGAAGAGGAGATAGAGGGAGGTGGTGAAGTGGGTCTTCTCGGTGGATGAACCGACGGGAGCACGACGGCTGTGGTGGCTCGGCTTCTCTCTGCTAGCAGCTGCTGCAGTGGTCTTCGAACAGAGAGGAGGTGAGAGTGAGAGGAAACAGAGGTTGAGAGGGTCGGGGGTCTGTTGGGTGGTGCTTGCTGCCGGAAATAATGGCGACAGTGGTGGAGGGTGGCTGCTGCCTCTCTTCCTCCGCTGCTGCTGTTGGCTCTCTGGTGGCAGATAGGTGGAGAGGGAGAGAGAGAGAGAGCTGAGTGGTGGTGGTGGTGGGTTTTTGCCGAACAAAACAACAATGGTGGTGATGATGATGTTGACGGTGATGGAGGTGGTGGTGGTAGCTGCTGGTGTTGTGTGGAGGTTGGGGCTGCTGGTGAAGCTCTTATATAGAGTTGGTTACTTGGTGGCCAAGGAGTGGAGGGCGGTGGTGAATCCTCCCGAAGGTTGGGGCGGTTACGGGTTGGAGGCGGTGATGAAACTTTGCCGTGAAGAAAAAGTTGGTGAAGGAGGTGATGAAAAGGAAGTATAAGGTGTGGGTGAAGTACTAGTGTTTTTAGTGATTGAGTGTGGCAATCACACCTAGTCTCGCGGTGGTCGGGTACGCGTTTAAAATTATAACTTTAACTAAATTTACTAAACGTTTTCGTATTTATTCACGATTGTAAATCTAATAACTATTTTAAAATTTTCTTGCAAATAAAACTCTAAAATGTATTTAAACATTATTTTGTCACTAAAATTATTATTATGCTATTATAATGACTATTTTACCCCTGCTAATTAAACGGGGTATTACAGATTATGTCTTCATCTTCTGTGTGCCATATTCCACTTGGGTCTTCAAGTCCCTTAATCGTGTTACGAGCTTGCCTGGCAGTTGCTTTCCGGTGGAAGAAGGCCGTGTTTTTGTCACCACTTTTGAGCCATTGGACTCGAGATCTTTGGTGCCAATGGTCCTCTTGCTGTTTAAGGACACCGTTAAGATCTCTTTTGGAGTTCCGTAGACTCCTCATTACATGAGCCGTGGGTTTTAATCTTTCCAATCTGGCAATTGTTCTTTTTATCTTCTGGATTTTATTCTTGAAATCTCCGTGCACCAATTTTCCCCATTTCTGCAAGTCCTCGGCACAGTGCTTTAATTTCTCGTTAACTGGTCCCACAAGCGAGGTCCAGTTATCGAGTATTTTATCATCGCAACTTGGATCTTGTAACCAGGCAGTTTCGAAGTGGAACCGTTTGGGTCCAAGAGGAAGCGAACGATATTCAGAGTGTACCTGGAGTTCAATGGGATTATGGTCTGACGTTGAGCAAACCAAATGATTAACACGAGCATTGCCAAAGAGGAGTCTCCAGTTGAGATTTGCAACTACACGGTCCAACCGTTCTCGGATATTTGCATCCTCCTCTTGGTTATTGCTCCATGTGAAGGGGTTTCCACTGAAACCCAGATCCTGCAAACCGCAGCTAGTAAGCGCCTCCTGAAATGGGTCTGTTTGATTCCTGGATGCCGCCCTACCACCTTCCTTCTCAATTTGTGATCTCACTTCGTTGAAATCGCCTATTACACACCATGGGGCATCCTCTTGTGGTTTTAGACGACGAAGTAAGTTCCATGAATGAATGCCTTTCACTTCTGACCGGGTCCCCGTAGAAACCGGTGAGTAACCACGTCTTGTTGCCGTCCGCAAACTTAGTCCGACAATGGATAAAATGAATGTCTTTGGCTAGGATATTGACTTCTGTGGCTTCATCCCATAACATAGCCAAGCCCCCTCCTCTGCCAACACAGCTAACATATGAGCCATTTGCATACTGTAACCTACGTCTGACCGTATCCATCTCATTAGCAGTCAATCTTGTCTCCATGAGAAAGACAAGATTGGGACGACTTTCCTTCACCGTATCGTGAAGGGATTGAACGTTATGGGGGTTTCCAAGCCCCCGTACGTTCAAGCTGAGAGTAGTCATTGGGATAGGCAGAGCTGCGTGGTAGCAAGCTCCGCCTCTGGTTCAGTTTGATTTGTCTCCTTGTCCTCTTCCATATTTTCTCCCAAATTTCTTTCCTCGGTTATGACTGGGGACTCAACAACCGAGTCAGAGATTTCAATAGTCGGGTTGCCGCCACAATTTCGTTTTCCACCGCCAACAATCTTTCCTTGGTCAGTGATGACAATCCCTTGCTGCTTTAGTTTTCGTTTGGAGCCCGTATCTTCGTTGTCCATTCTTTCTTTCACTTTTGCTCGGGCTCGTTCTTTGATGCTTACAATCTTCCGCTTTGCCGTCCTTTTGTTTAACTTCGGAGGCTCCGACGGTCTATTGTCAAAAGGATTCGGTAGTTTCTTTGACCCGCCCGTATCCGGCAATCCTGCTACAATTGGAATATCCAATGGAGGAAATATTGGGGCAATCAAGGCTTGATTCCCCATTTCCTTATTGGATTTCTCCAAATCTTTGACTAAGTTTGGCAGGGTATTTGATTGTGATCGCGGTTGCCAGATTGAGAATTTTGACTTATCCCCAAATCGTATATTATCTCTACCCCGATTTGTTTTCATCTTTTCAGACTGGAAATTCCGAGACTGCCCTTCGCCGGATCTGCATTTTCCCGCCTGTGGCTCCGGTCCACCATTCTTCCTCTTTCCGGCGGTCTTCCAAGCAGCCACGTTCCATACTGTGGTAGTACCTCCTTCTCCACCATACCGCTTCGTGTAGGGCATTTTTGTCCTGAATGCTCGATTGTACCACACCATTCACACACACTGGGTATTCTCTCATATTTGAGATTAACCCAGCAGGTTTCACCTTCCTCTGTTTTCACTTTGGCTCTACGTCAGAGGGGTTTGTAGGTTTTTATTCGGGTACGAGCCCGAATACACCGGTCCTTCTCGTCTCCATCCAAGTGGATCGAGACCTTCCCCACCTCCCCGATTGAAGCCGCAATGAGGGATCCAACATCTTCGTGTATCAAATGGGTTGGTAGACCCAGTATTTGGACCCATATCCACACATCCGAGAATCTGCATTTTGAGGCGTCCTCTTTAATGTTCCATTCTCGTAGGAGCAAGAGCTTGCTGTCGAAATTCCATGGGCCACCGTATAGGGCTTTCTCCATCGATACTTTGTTACTAAACTTGTAGATGAAGGTAGTTTGATCAACCTCCATCACCTTGAGATCATCATCGGGGCACCATAGCCTTCGAAATAACTCCTTCATTCCTTGTTTGTCAACTTTCTCCGTGTCGAGAAATCTTCCAATCAGGCAAAGCTTCTAATCTTTTGAGACTTTCGCACACACCTCCTTTGCAATCACGATCTCCGTTTTTTCACCGTCCAAAAGCGTGATCTTGTCGAACCATTCATCCTCGCTCCATCCTGCCGCCATGGTTATCCTCAGACTTCTTTCTCTAGAGAGAGGTTTCTAGAGAGAGAACTCCACCATTATAACAATTAAATTGGTTGCAGTAGTATTTTCTTTCTTTTTTGAGGAATTGCAGTAGTATTAGGCCCTGCTTTCTTTGTGTAATTTTAGCCGACTTTTTATCATTTTTTAAGGCATAAAAAAAGTTTCATTAAGGCGATTCTCGTTAGAATTTATGTCTGATAACTTTTTTACCTTTTTATATGACTAAAAAAAGTTAGTTTTTTCTAACTTCAACTTTTTTTTTATCTTTTTCCTCATAAAAACTACTTTTTAGGAGGTAAAATAGAAGTTAAGTAAACAACATTTTCTACTAAAAAATAACTGAAACTTTTAAAAAAACTTATTAGGTGCAAAGTAAACAACCTTTTTATCTTTTTAAGTCGCCTAAATTTAGATAAAGAAAGCAGGGTCTTATTTGCAATAGTATTAACTAAATTAATTATAATAGCAGCAGTACTAAATAGTGAAAAGATATTGGTTGGTACTATAAAATTGTCTCCTCTTAATTTCAAAAAAAAAAATGTCTCCTCTTACCTGCGACGGTTTGCTGAATTTGACTAATTATACTCTACTATTAAAATTAATTACGCACAAAATTAAACACTATGTGAATTATATATAGTCCAGCAAATCCAATGCGACCCTACCCGATTACTCTAATTCAGTTCAGTCCAATCCGCCGACCGGAAAATCAAATGTTAAGAGTCAAATCCAACAAATCTCGGGACTAATTATGATGTTTTACGCTATATTTTCTTACCATTACAAATTGCACTGAACAAATAGTATGACCCTAACCTACAACACTAATAATTTTACACTTACACACCCCTCTACAATGTATCAATCGATGAAACTAACACTAGTGGGCTAACTAAAATAAATAGATTTGACGGAAACAATTAGTCGTTTTCAGCTAGGGCCTCTTGGTGCAATATGGTTTGGTATTCAAGTTCTTGGCGAAATTTGGTAGTAACACTTAATCGTCGTGAATGTATAAGACGTCAATTTGTGTGTGTTTAAAGTAGTTCGTCTAGAAATAATAAATACCAACATTTACGGTTCCTAATAGGCTAAATTGCACCGGAGGTACCCATACTTTGCAAAAACGAGCACTTGGGTACCCAAATTTCAAAATCGAGCACCACATGTCTCTAATTTTGCATTTTCGAGTAAGTAGGTACCCACCGCTAACTGTCGTTAGATAAATTTGACGTATGGTTACCTCCGGTGCAATTTAGCCTTCCTAAATTCACAATGTAAATATATACCTCCGGTGCAAGTATGGGTTTCAGACTTTCGGTAGTCATTTTTATACACCGATGTAATTGCATGGACGGTGCTACTAGTAATTCACCGTGTTTACTATATACCACACAACTAATCCGTGATATCTCGATGTGACAATAGAGAAGACATAGTGGTGGCAGTCTCGATGTCTTTGTCTTATTCTTCTTCTCCTTCTCCTCCTCCTCCATGGCTTTTATTTTTGTCATCAGAAAACTTGGCGACCACGAAAAATTAAAGTCGCACAAAATTGATGTTTGGGGGGGGGGTCTATAATTTCCATGGATGCCTTGGAGACGCTTCCCTTCTATCGAGCTCCAAATCATCACCGTTTAAGTTAGAATTTTGTGAAATTGTTAAAACTACGAAAAAACTCGAAATGAGGACAATGATTTCGGTCATTAAAAGTCACAGTGCCGATGTTTTTAGTTGTCAGTGATTGTGGGCGTAGATGAATCGGATTTTGTACATAGAGAATGGTGAAAAACACGAATAGTATGTATGAAGAAAAATGTAATTGCATTTTAACCCCATATTACGAGTTCAAATAATTTAAGGGAAATTACTCAAAAGGCAAATAAGAGGGAGTTGTTTCACACTTTGACATCATCTTTGAGACAAGAAGGAGGTCGATTACAACACAGGTTAGGGGTGAGATGCAATTAACTCTTGGGGCCCTGTTTGGATAACATGGTTGAACTTGTTTGGTTAACCAAACCAGGTGTATGTTTGGATTAACGGTTTTGGTTTTGAAGTTTAGACTTTTATGTGAGTAAAAAAATGAGTGGAGTGTGAGTCCTACAAATTTTTGAGTTAAAGTTTGAGTTAAAGTTTGGTTAACCATACCATCATGTTATCCAAACAGGGCCTTGGTAGTGAGAATGAGAAATGTTTGATTGCACCGGTGACTTGACAGAGAGTGTCCAACTCATCGGACACTTGATCGTCAGTTACGTCGATACGACGCCGTGGGAGTGACTAGGACAAGGTTGGGGGGCTTTGGGTTACGACGGTCAACGCGTTATTTGGGTTAACCCAGAGCACACCCACAACCAACCAACTACTCTCTCCTTCCTCCAGAGAGCACAACGAAACAGTACAAAGCACAACTCAAGGCTCGCCCCACTTTGCTTCTTCATTCACCATTCCATTCCTCCGCCGGCTTCTCTCTGTCCCTCTCCGCAAAAAGCCCCATCTCCCTCTCTCTCTGGACAACACAAAAATGAAGATTAGGGTTTTCTTCTACATCTTAGCTGCTTTCCTGCTGCTCTCATCTCCTTTTCTCCAAGGTTTGTATCTCAGATCAGATCTACTTTTACTGTATTCAATTGCATGCACTTCTCGATTTTGAATCCTAGTTTTGATGTTTGAGGACGAAATCAAGTCTCATCCGTTTGATCTATCTAATACTGCGATCTTGTTATCTGCTTGCTTACTCGATGATTCTATTTCCCTCCCTCGATCCATGCATGTCTGTTTCTAGCAGACGCGATTTGTTATAAATCTGGTGTTCTGAATTTAACAATTGAGCTGAGAGGAGACCGATTTCGTCCCAATCTGCTATTAATTGCGCCTTAGTTTATCTAGTACTCTATGTTCATGATGATTGTAGCTGCAATGGAGTTGCAATTTACTTCCGTTCCCAGTAATCGGATGTCATTGACTTAGCATTTGGGGAGTTATTTTAACTACTACTAGCAGTAACTTCCTAGTTTTCTCTCTTCTCTTGGATATGTTTATTCCATCATCAACACATCTCATACCCATGTTTGATTCTTTAATTACTTGTTTGCATCTGAAAACTGCTCACACTGCCTTCTGGAGACGTAGAGATAATCGTCAGCTTCATTTTTGTTAATGGATCTGTTCGTGTCTTCTTAGTTGCTAGGTGCCAGTCTGATTCCGATGCAGAGGCTGCTGAAGCTGCCGTAGAAGGAGGTGACCTTGGGATTGTTGGCGAAGATGTTCAAGATTTTGGGGACACTAGTTATAGTCCAGCCGCAGGCATTGAAACAATCTCTGTTTTCCCCAAAAATCCTAAACGATGTGAGAACTCCTAGTTTATGTTTATCTTTGTGTTTGATTTTGCCATCATCGTTTAGTATACTGTTTCTTTCTTCAAGTGTGTGATCATCTCTTTTGTTTCTTCATGCAGTCATAGCTGCTGGGGAAGAGAGCGAGCTACTAGTTGGACTGAAAAATGAGGGTACTATCATCTTATTACCCCAGCTGCATTTTTCATTACTATTGTTTAATTAGTATGTAGATATTGTCCGCAAGTGCAATTATTCATGTCTTAGCCTTTTCCTTCAAGTGTTATCGAGTATGGAGACTTGATCTTAACTGCTAGTGTTGAAATGGTGGGTGCAGGAGAATCAAGTGTGAATGTCCTTGCAATTAAAGCCAGTGTACATCTTACTTATGATCATCGCCTGGTGGTTCAGAATCTTTCCACAACGGTAATACTGGCTTGCGCCTCATTTTGTTCATATTTCTTGTCTGTTGGTTTTTTATCGTCTTATTCTATGTGGTGTGTTTACTCCGTAAAAAAACTTGGCAGTTGGCTGGTAGTCTCATTTGGTCTCACCATCTTTTTGTTAATATATGGGAACATTAAGAGCATGTTCGTACGCAAGGTCTTAAAGGTTAAAATAATGCAATGTTTGTGCAGAGCATGTCTTAAGGTTCTGTGAGTATTACCGGTTTAATGCTTGACGTTGTAGTACTAAACTGAATTTGTACTGTACTTGTTTGCATGACAACAAATGAAACAAGAGAATTTTTAAAGAACAATTATCAATACAAGTTGCAATGTGTTCAGCATCTCTTGTAGTCTTGTACAGTATAAAGGTATGAACATAAATGCAAGACCAAGTTTTTATTCAAACTGATAGAGTAATGGTATATCTGAACAACATGACTGATTGAAACTTGGAAATACAGAATGGAGGTTTCAAGCATAGATCACGCTCAATATTAAAATATTTATGTAAATGAACCATAAAAGGAGGGTGAATCGGGTACGAGGATCGAACATGGTTCACAGGAATTCTGCATGTGCACCTCACCGCTCTGACAACTAGCAGTTTGCCTATTATAGTCTCACACAACGTATATAACAGATACTTCTATTTTGTAATATAAATACACCCAAAATACTATATGTGAAAATCCCAGGTGGGTCTATATCCTCGCCTCAGTTGGCCTATGCTGGGTCCATCCCTGTCCTAAAGGTTGTCTTGATATTTTCTGGTCACACCTTGTTTTTTGCCGCGAGAGATTATTTTAGGTCCCTTATGCGCAATGCAATTGACATGGTTTTTAACTCATGGCTCCCATCGTTATCATTGAAGAAGTGCATGCTAGCTCGCTCAGACACCCATACAACTCAAACTAAGTTTTTGTCTAACTTGGAAAACACCGACACAGCTTTAGTACATTTTCATGTTATTGTTGTGGTTGCAGTGCTTCAGTTATTCTTGTTATAGTCATTAACTTCATTAGTTGCTTTAGACTGCGACTCATATCTGACCCGTGTCTATGATTCTTTCTTCAGGCTTTCAATAATGCTTCAGTTCCTCCATCAACTCAGGCTAGCTTCCCATATATATTTGCTGTTAGCAAATTTATGCAGGTATACTTTGGAAAGTAAACATACAATTCAAACTTTTCTTCTTTTTTCTGTTTTGTTTTTCCTTCATATGCTGTCTATCTGGAGCCTGAGAAGCAAGTTTGTTCATTTTCCCGTTGCAGTCCGGGACTTATGATCTTGTTGGCACCATTATCTACGAGATAGACGAAAGCCCCTATCAGAGCACATTTTACAATGGCACCTTTGAAGTTACTGAGGCTGGTGGTATTTTCAGCGTGGAATCTGTTTTCTTGTTCTTCCTTGGAATTGCACTTCTTGTCCTGCTTGTGATATGGGTTCGCGGTCAGATTCAACACTTCTCTAAGGTAAACAAGTTCTTAGCACCACAACCTTTCTACCCATCCAAGATATAAGAATGCAAAGGTAATTTGATTTAGGCAATTTTATAGTGCCAAAAAACCCAATGGTACGTAGTTGGTGGTAGTTGTCAGACCAGTCAATAGTTTTATTCGTTTTTTTTCTTTTGCTACAAGTGGATAATTCACAACGGTAACAACAGTTGAGACATTCAAAATTTAAAATATCTTGCTAAAATTTGAAGTGATCTATGAACGTCTTCAGAAAGATGCCAGCCACTCCCCAATGCCCGGCATTGAAGTAGTGAAAAAATTTAAAATTTGGCATTCAAGCTCCAATAGTCCAATGCATAGTTTTATATCCGGACCCGACATCGACCGGTTAGAGTACCGTGTCACCGATTCACTGGTGGCTCACCAGCTCAACAATAAATAAATAAAAATGATTATTTGAACGTGATAAATAATAGAATTTTTTGGCATCTCAAATAATTGTAGCTAAATATTATCAATAAATATGCACATTTGAAGGTTACGATGTGAGGATGTTACTTTATTAACTCTATCAAGTTTAAGAATAAATGGCCAAAATGAGCTTGATACTAATAAACTATTATTGGTCATTTCAAGTATAATGGTCTAACTGACGAATTGGTATACTTATTAAAGTTGACATCATCCAAGTGAAGTATAACAGATAAAAAGAAATATTGTTTTGCGAGAAAAGGCATCTCAGACACAAACTGTCTCAACCTGGTGGTTGGGAGTATGGTGAAAGGGTAGATCATCCAGAGTTTGAACCTTGCATTCGTCACAATAATTTGATTTTAATAAAGCACCAGCTGAGTGACCGGTTTGACAGCCAAACCGCGGTTTCAGGTGACGTGGCCCGATTCAGTTGCGGATCTAATCCAAACGAAGTCCCAGACTGGGCTGGGTCCAGTTTAGCGGTTTACCGGCTGAACTCGCCGGCCCGGTCAGCTATAAAGAAAATTATTGTCCATTTTATAACATATCATTTAGCACCATGTGCAAGAAATAGTGCACGAATACAATGGGTGTCACAGTTGCATGAGATGTACTTGTGTAAATGCCCATGGATTGGAGCAAGTGAATTGCCATAGATTCACCTTGGTAGTGTGGCATTTAAAATGGTTCTGTTAGAGGTACTTTAAGGAGTGCAAGTGAAAAATCTAGTGGTCCATAACACAATATGAGCAACCAATAAGATTAGTTATTCCTGAGAATGAGGTACACTGTTATCCACCAAAGGATTTTGTAGTGTAGAGTGTATTTCGGAAATACCTGATATATTATGATGTATTTCACTGACCAATAGTTTTGCATAAAAGTTGAAAACAAGAGTGTTGGTTTTGGACATTGCATTTGTGTTTAGCTAATCTACTCCAAATAAATTATGAATGGTTTCAGTTTTCTTGCATTTCAATTTGTCAAATTACCCGATTTGGTGGATACACCGAACATACAAATGTCAATTTATTTTCCTCAATTTATTTTAACTAATTGTCACTGCTAGCTTGATTAATATTTGAAAATGTTTAAACATCCAGAAAAACAAGAGGGCTTCAAAGGTGGAAGTTGGAACAAAGACCACTGATGCCTCAATGGACGAATGGCTGCAGGTAATTTCACTTGGCCATCTTCAACACAAATTAACATATTATACTTGTATGTGGATTCTCTGTAGTACTCGTATTCCTGAATGATGAAACTAGAACACTTGTAGACAAGTCTCTCATACAGTGTGAATCTGTGTGTCTTGAAATGAGTTGTGGTTGTTTAGATGATGCCCTTTTACTGATGAAAATATCACTGTGTAACTCTCTCAGGGAACTGCATATACTCAGTCGGCGGCAGGCAAGTCATCAAAAAAGAAGAAATAGATCTGAACGGTGTCCCAGGCTACTACTTGCTGCTCTATGTATTACAATGAGGCTCAGATTCTTGTAATTCGCTTTAGGCGCCTGAGATCACAATAGTTGGAAAACTAGGGCAGGCAGGAAAGCTTTGCCTCTCTGTTGTAGCATGAGGAACAATCTTGTTCAGTTTTACGTTCTTATAGACTGCTTGTGCTTTTCACAAAGCAAAGTTTAGTGGAGAGATTTGAGCTAGGAAAGTTACGGTTTTGTTGAACCTACTCATTTTACGATTAAACCTTTTTCTAATTTAACTGTGGCGATTTCATCATTTTGATTTTGATCAAATAGATGTTGTAGTTATTTTTGGTATTTGATTTGAACGGTTACTGCTACACACCAGTTGGTCCTTCTGATCAAGAGATGTCATGGATAAATAACTTAATGGTACACAATCTTTTCCTCCGTTGTGTGGTTTACCATTGCACACTAGTTATACTGCTATTCTGCACTCATTCTTCGTCTAACACACCGAACACGGACCTGCTAGGTATTAATAAAAATGGCATGGCGTTACGTAGGGTTATTAAATACTGCATATCGAGTCAAAGAAGTTTTATAATTTTACGGGCAGGCCACATCCAGCTATATCTTAGTAGTAGACTACTACTACTAGATGGCACATGGTCATCTTCCATTAAGACTCTGCGTAGTTGTTTCACATGAACTAAGAGTCACAGTTTGAGGATGAGAAAAATGTGAAGAAGTTTGCAATGATTGCGTTTTGTCTACAATGATAGGAATTTGTACCAATTTCAACCATGGCTTGCACAAAGCAGGCATTAGTTCGTTAGAGGCCGTAAGTAGTTTTACAGGTGGGATGCAAGTAGGTAAATAGAAATGTATTTAATAGCCTCATTCAATGCACGAAGATGACCATTCATAAGCTGCTTCCCCAGTAATCTCTCTCTCTGTGGTGGGTCCTGGAAATCATCTATATAAATGACAAGTTTTGTGTAGATCATCATAAAATCACTGAATCATCAATCTTTCTGAGAGGAGTGGCAAAATGCCAGTGGCAGGGTTCTTCTGGTTTTTCATGCTGTTTGCTGTGAGCTTTTGCCATGGCGGCAGTAGCAAGAAGACGGAACTGGAGGTATTAGGAACTGCAAAATGTCTGAATTGCGCAGATAAGAAGAGTTTTACTAACAACAAAATACTCCTCCATTCTTGTTCAGGTAGGTGCATACATACATTATCAATCAGGTCCTTCATTTGCTGCATGCTAGCTAGCTAGATATATCAGATAGATAGATAGATATATGCAACACTAATTGCATTGAAAGATGACAATAGTTGTAGCACACTACTACATTCCACTACTTAGAAAACAATATGTAAAGTATATTTACTTAACTAGTAATAGCATCTTCTGCATGCATGTGCAGGTATCCAAGTAGCCATAAACTGCAAGCTGGGAAATGGAGAGTTGAAAACATTGGGGGTCGGGAAGGTGGATGAAGAAGGAAAATATGAAGTTACTCTTGTTCCCAATGATGATGATGAGGAGGCCTTGAAGAAAAACAAGTGTTTTGCAAAGGTTCATAGCGCCTCATCAGGTTGCCGTATCCGTTCAGGTTTCGGGTCTTCCAAGATAGTCGTCCTAGTCGGGAAGGGAAAGCGTACTACTTTCACTACTGCTGGAAAACTCACTTATTTAGCACCTGTGAAATGCATCATGGCTCGTCCTCCTATGCTCCTCTTTCCCCCTTCGCCGACTTCCCCCAATTTCAAATTCCCATTACCATCTTTTTTCCCTCCAAATATCTTCCCATTGCTTCCCCCTCCCCCTTCCTCAATTCCTGTTTTCTTTCCCATACCATCAGATGCCACCCTGTCTCCCCCTCCTCTACTCTCCTCTGAGGTCTTTACACCACCACCATCACCGCCATCAGTTTCTGATCCTCCTCCCACTTATGTGAAACCTTCACCACCCCCGGTGTCCAACTCTCCACCCCTTTCTGCCTTATCTCCGCCACCAAAAGAGTTTGGTTCACCACCTATCTCACAAGTTTTCCCCTCACCACCTGTTACAAAGTCTCCACCTACTCATGGGAAACTTTCACCACCCCCGATGTCCAATTCTCCTCCCATTTCCACGATATACCCACCACCACCACCACTAGAGTTCTCTTCACCACCTAAGTCGGAGGTTTTCCCATCACCGCCTGTGACAGACTCTCCTCCTACTTATGGGGTTTCTTCCCCGCCCCCGATGTCCAATTCTCCTCCCACGTCCATAATGTATCCACCACCACCACCACCACCACCACCACCAGAGTTCAGTTCACCACCTAGCTTCCCATCACCACCACCTGTGATAGACTCTCCTCCTACTTTTGGGGGTTCTTCACCGCCCCCAATGTCCAACTCTCCTCCCGCTCCAGGGTCATTTCCACCTCCACCACCACTAGAGTTCGCTTCACCACCTAACATAGAGGTTTTCCCATCGCCACCTGTGACGGACTCTCCTCCTACTTATGGGGTTTCTTCACCATCCCCAATGTCCAACTCTCCTCCCGCTCCAGGGTCATTTCCACCACCACCACCACTAGAGTTTGCTTCACCACCTAGCATACATGTTTTCCCATCACCACCTGTGACAGACTCTCCTCCTACTTATGGGGTTTCTTCACCATCCCCAATGTCGAATTCTCCTCCCGCTCCATTGGCATTTCCACCACCACCACCACCACCACCACCAGAGTTCGCTTCACCACCTAGCACAGAGGTTTTCCCATCACCACCTGTGTCAGACTCTCCTCCTACTTATGGAGTTTCTTCACCAGCCCCCATGTCTAACTCTCCCCCCTTACCAGGGATATTTCCATCACCATCACCACCTCTAGGGTTCAATTCACCACCTAGCTCAGGGGTTTCCCCATCACCACCTGTGAGTGACTCTCCTCCTACTTATGGTGTTTCTTCACCATCCCCAATGTCCAACTTGCCTCCCTCTCCACTTGTATTTCCATCACCACCACTAGGGTTCGGTTCACCACCTAGCTCAGGGGTTTTTCCCTCGCCGCCTATGACCGACTCTCCTCCTACTCATGGGATTTCTTCACCAGCCCCGATGTCCAACTTGCCTCCCTCTCCACTCGTATTTCCACCGCCCTCAGTAGAATCCGATTCACCACCTAGCTCAGGCGTTTCCCCCTCACCACATATGACAGACTCTCCTCCAACTTATGGGGAAGTTTCACCTCCTCCTGATTCCATAATGTTCCCTCCACCACCTCACTCAGAGGTTTCCCCACCACCACTTGTCCCAGACTTCCCTCCACCAGATGTTGTGGTCTTTCCAGTAGCACCACCACCTGATACGCTATCATGAGGCATGATCACAGCCTTCACATACACCATGCATCGGAATAACAAAATAAACCCGCATCATCTGCATCTCTCCAAGTACTAGATGAAACATTTCTTGTAGACCTGCATGCTGGCCTTCCATGCCATCTACTATTACTACTACTATTTCCATCTTGAATTGTGTAATGAAGGATTTGCCATTTTTATTTTCTTTGATATAATCATTTCAGTAACAGTCACTAATGAAGGATTTGTATTTTATTTAATTTGATCTAATAATAATAACGTGCTCCGAAAAAAGAAAAAAAAATGATAACAATAAATCTTGTTTGTATTATAAGCTGTGTGAGAAGAGATATTTTTTTTTTGATCAAACGTGAAAAGAGATAGAAAAAACTGCTGTAAAAGAAAAACGGATGATAGTGGGCTTTCCTCTTTTGGGCTCTAAACCCTTAAAAGGCCCATTAAAGTGACAGCCACGTATGTACAATTAAAGAAGAACCTCGAAAGATCCAAACAAGTCTTGCTTGATTGCGAGTACCGACAAAAACGTAAAAGCCAACCAGGGGTTAGAAAGTCGACTAACCAGGGTCAGGTATTGGCTTGAATAATGGGTTAAGATGAACGGCTGCGATCCATCTCGTTAATATAAATCCACGATCCGAAAGAGCTTATATAGCCTCGCCCCCTTAAACCCTAGTACGCATTCACACCTCACCACTCACCAACAAAGAAGAAGAGAAAGAATCTACTGTTGCTATGGCAAACCCTAGAGTGTTCTTCGATATGGCGATCGGCGGCACCCCAGCCGGCCGGATCGTGATGGAGCTCTTCGCCGACGTCACTCCCAAGACGGCCGAGAACTTCCGAGCCCTGTGCACCGGAGAGAAGGGAAAGGGAAGGAGCGGCAAGCCACTGCACTACAAGGGATCGGGGTTCCACCGCGTGATCCCGGGATTCATGTGCCAGGGAGGAGACTTCACCGCCGGGAACGGCACCGGAGGGGAATCGATCTACGGAGCCAAGTTTGCGGACGAGAACTTCGTGAAGAAGCACACTGGACCGGGAATCCTGTCGATGGCGAATGCTGGACCGGGGACGAACGGATCTCAGTTCTTCATCTGTACGGCCAAGACTGAGTGGCTGGATGGGAAGCACGTGGTGTTTGGGCAGATCGTGGAGGGGATGGACGTGGTCAAGGCCATAGAGAAGGTTGGATCTGGCTCTGGAAAGACGTCCAAGCCCGTCACAATTGCTGATTGCGGTCAGCTCTCTTAAGATCGATCTCTCTGATGTGGTTGTCTTATTATCTCTATGATAATGATGATGAGTTTTAAGTAGTAGCGGTCTAGAAGCGTTTCGTTGTTCTGTTCGTGGGTGTTTTTAATTTTCTTCTATGTTGAGGGTTGGGGGGGGGGGTTAGGGTTTGGGAGTCAGCAGAGTGTGGTGCAGTATCGACCTCTCTTATCATTACTATGGTTGGCGATGAAATAAAATTGCAATTGAATTTGCCTAATCAGATGTTTCCCATCTTTTGGTTTGTTCTTGTTCTCTTGAAGTTGTTTGCTGCTGTTGTGTGCTGAAATACTGAGAATTGAAATCCAGCACCAAGCAGATCTTGGGTATTGACGATCGTTTAGGAGGTTGATGTGGTGATCCAACATTTTTATAATTCGACCTTATCCAAACGTCGAGAGCTTTAATAATCACGTTACTCTAGATTTTTAGGTAGTGTGTTGTGATCCAAACTTTTAATTAATTAGACTTTATCCAACGTCAAGTGCTGTAATAATCACGTTACTCTAGATGTTTTTGTCCCTAGGATATTCTTACAGTCTACGAATAATCTACCTCTCTAGGTTGATTGAAGGAGACTTTCGCCCTTTAGCATGTGTAATTTCAATGTGAGGAACTTTAGTGGTGGACAAGTGGTGATTTGAGGGGTATGAAGGTGCTTTTACCTATTGCGATTTGAAAAAGAAAAGGGTAAAAGACATTTTCCACCCTTATCTTTTGGTGAAATTCCACTTTGCTCCCCTGACGTTTGAACAATTCCAGTTTGCACCCTTAGAGTTGACAGAACTTAACGTGACTAGCGAAACTACGATACTGCCCATGACATTGAAGGAGTGTGACCCACTGTAAATAGCATTTTTTTTTCTCCTCAGCCTCATTCTTAACCTAGCCTATGTCTCTCTCTCTATCTCATCCCCTTCTTCTCTGCTGCCACCACCACAACAGAATGTCGCCGCCGCCGTGCATGGTCCTTGGGTCTGTGGGTATTGAGGGGCGCGATGTGGCTAGTTGAATCGGGCTTGTGATGGTGGCGATTAGCGGTTTTGGTTTGTGTCGGAGCCATCCGAAGCTGACCCGACGGGAAACCCGACCAGATCTATGTGTCTTCTCGATCGATTGGCGGCGGTGACGCCGATGCAGGAGGTGGTGGTCTCTCTCTTTCTCCCTCTCTTCTGCCTTTTTTCTCTGCCATCTCTCTCTCTCTCACCTCATAAACGCAGATCTGGAGTCCAGATTCGGCGGCGGTGGCAGCTGAGACGGTAGCGGAGGCCTTCTTCAAACGTCAGCAGAGACGGTAGCGGAAGCTGGGAATGTCGGTTGGGAGGGATTGGTGTTTGAGGATGTTGAGTTTGGTGAGAGGTCGCCGGAGCTTTCACTGTATGTTGGAAGCATCTATTTGTGAAGTTTGATTCAGTTTTGTGCAATCTGATTCTTCGTCTTCTTCCTTCTGGGGGTGTTTGATTTTGGTGTTCCATCTTCTTAGTCTCTCTCGTCAATCTCTGCGAGATGGTGACTGGCGGTTGAGGGGTTCAGCGGTGTGGGTGGTTGTCGGGGATTTGGATCAAAGTTTGGCGATGGATTTTGTGAAGGCTGGGGGTTCGGTGGTGAATATTAGGGTTGGGATTGCTCTGGGTTCAGTGGTGAATAGTCAAGTGGTAGCAATTGCAATTTAGGATTGATGGTGTTGGGGATTTCTCAGGGTTCGATTGGACAAGACAGCAACGACAAGAGAGTCTTTGAACGAAGGAGAGGACATTTTTGCATCTGAATTAGCAGCTATTGAGATTAGTATACAATTAACAACATAGTTGAAGTGTAAGAAAGGAATCATAAAATCTGATGCAAAAGTTGTTGTTTAATCTTGCACAAACCCAGATCTTGCTAGAGGGCATTGGAAGAACAGAGCAAAAGCTAATTGGAGATGGTGTAGGTAGCTCAAAGAGGCAAGAGTTTAATATTGTCATAGAACCTGTAATGGAGCAAACTCATGAAATGGCAAACTGGGCAAGATTCATGGTGAAAAGGTACTTTTAGTCTTTATATGTTGCCTTCTATTTGTAATGTTGTTCAAAGGGATTTAGGATCTTGGTTAAGGATACAATATAATTTTACTCAAACTAAGGGCAAAATGGTCATAAAAACGTTAAAAGGTAGCTTCACAGACGGAATTTGACAGAAGGGTGCAAAGTGTCCACCGAATATTCCGTTTCAGGGGTGCAATCTGGAATTGTTCAAACGTCAAGGGAGCAAAGTGGAATTTCACCAAAAGATAGGGGTGGAAAGTGTCTTTTACCCAAAAGAAAAAGAATGCTCTCCCGTTCCCCTGCTTGTACTAAGCTCTTCTTACGCAGCGCATCTAAACCGGTTCGTTTTAACATCTAGACTAGATGCTGCTGATTTGTCACTGTCTTACATTTTCATTAATAATAAATAAATTCAATAAATAATTGATGGTCTTGTCTGTGGTCCATGCTTAAGGCCTTTCGGCTTCTTTCCGGCCTAGTAGTTGTAGCTAAAAGCCTAAAACGGCAGGGGCTGCTTTCACTTTAATAATGAAAATCATAACAAAAGTCAGTAATTTTTGTTGTTGCAATTAACGTACGAACAAGCTGCCCCGGATAATTCCGATTAGACCATAATGTTGTAATTTTATTTTTTTCTTTCAAAAATACGTAGATTCCACATTTACCTTAAAGAGAAAGAAGTAAGTAATTTCTTTTTTTAAATAATGTGGTAGAATGCGAAGTTACAACATTATGTCGAATATAACTTCAACTTGCTTTTTTTCTTACTTTCTTAGTAAATTTAACTTAAGCCAGTAAGTAACTCGATGTGGTCTATGACTACGATATTGTTACATCTTCATTATGATATCAGTTGAAAACAGAACCTCTCCAGCTTTGGATCCGTCCTGTCACCACATCTCAACCATCCAAAGTAGGAAGGGGGACAAGATCGAGACACGTCACTCCTATAGGTCACAACCAATTTTCACTATTTGATCAACTCAAACAACTTCGGACGGTTGAGATGTGGTGGCTGGACGGCTGGACCTCTCCAAGGTTGGAGAGGATGATTCCCGTATCAAATATTTTTTAAGTACAATTGCGGATTTTATTTGTTTGAATTGTGAGAATATGAGTGAACGATTCCCAGTAATTAATGTGTACAATTATAATGAAAAATAATACGAGTATGTAATAATGATATTTTACCTTAACCACTTGAACTGGGAACCCAATTTAATTAATTCCATTTTCTTCCAGACAAAGCCCTATGCGGGAGTAGTAGTATTCACTAGGACATGGCCTGTGGCCAGGGGCATCTACCAAGCTTTCTCACATTCGAATTTGAGACAGGATACAATTCGTCCACCATATAACATGAATAGTATAAAACTCTAATATAGAGAGATTCCGTAAGTCTATGTACAAATGGCTAGAGGAACACCACCAATGTGGAGTGGGATGGAATCAAAGAAGTAGTAGTAGTGTAATCATATCATGTGGGAGGGAGGGATGGAACTTTAATTTTCCCCAGAAATTAGAAAATTTTCCAAATCTAAGGCAGTTCTGTAGTGAAATGGCTTTTAGCTAGTTCCTCCTACTTTTTGCAAAGATAATAAGGAGATGCATGTAAAAACCATTAGAAGTTCCAGCTAGAATTTTTAGTATCAGACAAATGAAGCAACAAACTGGTACTACATGATATATGTTTTGTTCCTCAAAGGCTCAAAGCATGCTCAAATAGTTACACCTGACTTTGATGGCTGCCTAACTATTTCTTCCTTCCTTCCACCACCGCTAAACCATACACGTACTACTACTAGTTATTGGGATGGATGGCATCTAAACTGAGTATCTAACTGGTTGCCGAGTAATGAGGAAAAAAGAAGAAGCATCCATCAATAAGTGTTTCTTCACGCTTTTTGAATGATGGGAGTTGGGTGGATTAGTTATTTGTCGGAGACGCGCACGATAATGTTGACATCCGTCTCTTTCTCTCTCTCTCATCACATTTCATTCATCAAAGTCTATATAGCACACAGATGCCATTTTTTCCCTTCTTAAATCTGCTTTTATTTTCCCCCACAAAAATAAATAAATAAATCTGCCTTGCTGTTTGTTTCATTCAGTGGTTTTAATAGAGCAATCTTTTTTACTTACAAGTGCTCCTTACTGGTTGATGAGGCTTTTACAAATTACAAATTGTGCTTGAAGGCTTCTCAGGGTTAGTCAAGGGTGGTTTACAATAATTTATTGCTTTTATTGAGTCCAACTACTTGGCTTCAATTTCCATTACATATATTAATACTACATTATATACATGGACAAGACAAACGACTACTAAGTCACTAGACCCATGTCCGGCCAACACAACAAGCCAAGGCCTCCAACAAGGTGGGTGTTACGGCAACACATCGAACCAACATGACTGAGTTAGTCACTAGAACGAGTGTAACAACTTGCTCTAAAGAAGAAGACTGAGTCTGCAAAGAAAGTAGTAGAAGAGGTTGTGGTTGGATACTTGGATGCCATTAATCTATTACAGCCAGTCAGGTGGTGTTTCAACATACTAGTAGTAGTTGAGTGACTAGTAAATGCTCGTTCCTCCTACCGTATATATTTCTCGGAATTGATTTCAATGTATACAAGTTGTTGATGGTACTGCAATGAATGTCTCTCCGTACTCAAGTCAGACCGACCTTGAAGGAGACCATTAATGGGGAAGCAGGAGAAGGCAGTTGAGAGCTGCAAATGCATTGTCTCTTGACTTTTACTACTTCCTTTTTCCTCTTCTTCTTGCAAATAAATACTACCCACCAGTACCACTCACCAATTAGTAATCTCAAAGAAATTCATTTGCCTCTACTGGTTGTCTTCTCTGTTATGAATTGGCCAATGAGGGGGAGGCTCTTCTTTGCAGCTTTGTTGGTTGTTGCTGCTGCAGCCGTTGCTGGTGCTGATGCTTATTCAACTGTCGCCGGCACCGTCTTCTGTGACCAATGCAAAGATGGAACCCTATCTCTTTTCGATTATCCTATGGATGGTAATTAACTAACTTCTCCCTCATCATCTCTCTGCACACTAGCTAGGATCTATCTTCCTTCTTTTTCAGCTAATTACTAGCTAGTTAGTTAGTCACGAATGCAAAGATAGGAAAACATCAAACAAATTGCTGCTACTTCTTGTTCAGCTTTGTTTTGTTCTCAATTACTACTAGTAATAATAAACTTTTGGAGTATCATCTCCATGTGGACAAATGGCTACCTGTGTTTGGGGATGTACATCATGCATAACAACAATACTTTACACTAGTATGTAAAGAGCATGCAATACTGATCTGTTGAGATGTGGTAGATGCTGATATGAAAAATTACTCAGATATCTCTTTTCGATTATCCTATGGATGGTAACTAACTTCTCTCATCTCTCTTCACACTAGGATCTGTCTTCATTCTTTTTTTGTTTCTTTTAAGTGAAAGATTATAAAGCAGTGTTTTGATTTGTTTGTTTCCTTGCAGGAATGAAAGTTGCAGTGACTTGTAAGGACAGTAGTAATGGGGAGGTGAAAACATGGGGAGAAGAGACAACAAACTATTTTGGAAGCTATTCCATGAGGCTTGAGGGTACCCCAGACTTGAGTGGTTGTCAAGCCCAGGTTTCAGGAAATGGGAGAGGTTGTGGTGCAGTGGCTGGTTCACCCAGGAACCTAACACTCTTTTTCAGGATGTTCGACTTGGCAATGTACAGTGTTGACCCCCTCCTTACAGAGCCATTCCAACCCACATCCTCCTCCTGTCCAACATCATCTCCTCCCACCAATCCACCAACTCCAGTAAGATCTCCACCACCAGTGAAGCGTTCTCCAGTGCCTCGGCTGCCTCCAATGCCACCGGTGCCATTTTTGGAAGCTTCTGCCTGTCAATATAGGTACGGGGAGTATGTTTTGTTGCAATATATACACTATTATTGTTGTCCAAATTTGATCAATCGACCAAAAGCTACAACTAGAGCACTACTGCATGTATTGCTAGTTTCACATTATAAGGTAGTAGTAGTAGTAAATGACAAAATCTGTTGATGTGCCTGCCTGAGATACACAGAAATAACTGAGTAGTCCACAATAGTATTAAAGTGTTCCATACTCTTATAGGGGTTCATTTGTCGGTTCCACATGAGTTAGTTACACTTGCCTACTGTTGTATTCAAGTGAAAGATATTTGAATATGAGCAACATTAATATCTGAATGCATGTAGCTAGGCTAGGTACCTTCCTTCAGTACATGGATGGTGGTGATATCTTCTTATGTTTGTGTAGGGATTGGACAATGCCACAGCACAAATGCTACTGGAAAGTAGTTACACCAGACACGAAAGTGGCAGTTGTATTCGGATTGGTTGCAGAGAGGAGGTACGGGACAGACATGACGCTCTGGTATGGGATGCAAGGAAGAGGGGATCCGTACAGGACACTGCTGAGAGAAGGCATAACTGCACTTCTCAATTCCTACAACAGTTTGCAGTTCCCATACCACCCACTTGCTGTGGTTCAAGAATTTAACTTGGCCTTGATGGGCTCTCAAAGACAAGTTCTCCATACCGCCCTGCGTTTCATGAGGGCTAATTCTGGCAACAATGGGAAAGTTAGCTGCAGATTCACTCCTTGCAAGTCCTCATAGAAGAAGAAGATATAGTAATATTGCTTACTGCAGTCATCCATCGGGGTTCTCTTTTGCGAGCGAGTCCATAGATGTTTGATTGATTAATATGCCCCATATATACTCTCGAGTATTATTATTATTTAGTACTACTACGCCTATTAATCTCTTGTTTTGTTGTTCGTCTTGTCGTCTGTCTTTTTCTTCTTTCTATTGGCCTGCGATTTCCCAGGCTCACATAATTATCCTCGAAGTAAGCCAATTGTCATATTTCTAATTTATATATGCATGGATATCGTCATCAGCAGCCTGCTTTCTTCCGGTTATCTGATCAAGTGCGGATTGTGGACAGTTTTATTATTTTATATCACAAATTCTTGAGCTAAAGCCTAAACAGACCAAACTGTTCAATTTGATTAAGTCCATCTTGAATGGTAGTTAGATAGGATTGATAACAATTACAACCGTTGATAAATGTCACATGATAAAATGTATAGTTACATTGGCAAATTATGTGCCTAATGTTGCAAATGCAGCATTAGTAATTTGTACTACTTCTTACATCTGCTTGAATGGTAACAAGAGTATTAGTAACTAAGCTGCTTCTAATGACCAACTCATCATCCTTTCAATGATGATCAAGTAGTTAGCATTAAGGCATTAAACTCCCACCCACATTGTAACATTGACTCCAGCATCCATAGTGTAGCATATATGCAACTGATCCGCGCCCTCAACATAAATAATTAAAGGACTTGATGGCAATCTATCTTGGAAGGGAATTATGCCTGCCGCTGATTGCTTACGATGAAACATGGCTGTAACTTGATCAGATGCACGGACTTGTGGCAATACCAGAATGCACAAGCACTAAAAGAAATAATAGCAATGGATAAGTTATGAAAAATTTGATATAATGGATATGGCTATTTCTTCGTGGTCTTGCTCATGTGTTTTTGTTTCTTTTTTATTCTTCCAATTTGCAAATTCTGATTTCAACTATGAATAAAAGCAATTTATTTTACCTATCATCATGACTGAGATAATTAAAAAATTTCTTGCTTTTTTTCTATTTTATTGTTGACGTACTTTCCTCTTTTTATTCTGTTTCTGCCACATTGCTTACTGCTGGTTAAGATATTACAGCATCTGCTAAGGAAATGGCGTCAACTGCTGAGAGTGGGAAGAGGCTTTGTAGGAAGATACCTTCTTCTGAATATTGAAACAGATGTTGAGAAGCCACTGGGATGTGAATAAAGTTTTCAGGGCAGAAGCTATCGAAGCTCTTCCTAAAGAGGGTGACAATTAAGTTTCCTGGGAGCTTCCCGTTTCCTTACATGAATGGGTAAACCTTAACTTGAGACATGCATGCATTCATGCTCTCCAGCAGCTTATCACAGTAAAACACTACTAACTCCCATAGCAGCTCGCTAACACAAGTTCTCAAAAAAAATTGATTACTAAAACTGCTGATATATTTATATCAGGACAGGAGTTGTTCTGTAATAGAATAAGAAACTTAATACGTAATATAATAACTTAATAAGCCTCTAATTAACCACTCACTGAAGAGTTTTACAGGACTTGATATTTTATAGTCTTACAATCCTTTCAAATCAATTACTTACTTACTCACATGTTATAATAAACAGACACATCAAAGTTCCTTTTTGTACACCAACAGAAGATACCGGGTTTTTTAATATACAGCATAATTACCACAACATTAATCATCGTCCCCAATTGAATTGAATTGATGAATCAACAAGCAAGCAGAAGTTACATATCTGAAATGATGATGATGATGATGAGGTTCATCAGGCCTTGCCTTCAACTCGAGCATAAGTAAGTCCGACACACGCATCCACAAAATCCTCATCAATAAAGTCCGTGGACAGTACCTGCAGCCTGTCAGCGCATCCCCTTGAGAAACATTGAGCAATGAAGAGCCTGGAAAACCTATGGATTCTCCCAGTCACAGGTCTCACACACACCACCGGGTTATCAGCTTGGGGTGTCACCGTATTCTCCACCCTGTAGAAGAATTTCCTCAATGTCACCGGCGGTTGCTCCCCCAACCGCTTCAGATTGTTCTCAAACTTTGTCGACGGCAAGTCTGTGTCTATCCAGTTGTCTTTCAGATACCCAGAGTTCCAAAGACTTCCCCCTGCCTTTGGCTGAGCTGACTTTCTTGGCTTCCATATACAAATGATCCTCTTTGGCAGTATCTCTGCTATTGTCTTGTCAAACACATGATCATCCTGGTGAATCAGATACTCCCCAAGCTGTTCCTCCAAATATTTCTCAAACTCAGGAGGATCCTCGTGCCCAAACTCGGTCCTGACCTCCAGGATTATGATCTCTGACTCAGTCTCAGACAAGAACTTCTTGATGTCCTTGATGACAACATCAATGCTATAGGTGAGGAGGATTCCGTGGCAGACACGGCGATCCTTCTGGACACGGATGTCAACGAGGCGGGCACCTCTGCAGAGCTGGTTGTAAATGGATAGAGACTGACATTGGGCGAATGGGCGGGTAATGAGAGGGATTCCAATTTTGTTGGTGGCAGAATCATGGGTGCCAGGCCAAACAATCTGCTTCAGGTGAAGCTTGTCCGGGCCGAGACCAGACATCCAATTCTGGCGATCAGGTGGATGGTAATCGCTACCGGGGAAATCGGTACCATTGCTTTGATGAAGTTGAGACAAAAGTTTCTTCTCAGTGGAGATTGTCTTCCTCCGTTCCACCTGTTTGGAAACCTGGACACCCATGATTTGTCAGAATCAATCAAGATGGGGAAGGAAGAGAGAATCCTAAATTCTGAATCTAGGACCTCTGCAGTTTTTATCTTCTAATCTTCCTCTTCCTCCTACCTCTATGATGATGATGATGATGATGAAGGAGATGTTTATGGAGTTGGTTGAGAAAGAGACATGTTGGGTCCTTAGATCTTAAAGAATTCATCTAACTTTTTGAAGGCTTCACAGTGATCAAATTAGACATCTATAATTTTACCATTGCCAGTTAATCTTTCCCTGGCTCTTCATTCTCATTTCCTTTTACAGTGTGATTAGACTTTCTAATTATATCTTCGCTTTCGTGGACCGCGTTGGCCAAATTATTGGCGGAGGAGAGTCATTATAGAGAAAGGATACATGTATTATGTCCACACATATTCTGTTGGTCCACATATTTTAGCTGGCAAAAGCTATCCATGTCTTTTCTATGATCAGTTTGTTTAATAGTAGTACTACGTACTAGTGTATTTGGTTTTCTTTTAGGAGATTTTTTATACTTGCCACATGGAGGAACGTGATTAAAGCATTAGTTATGGTTTCTTAAGGGTGGTTAGCCCACCCAGAGGTGTCAAAACACCAGTTGGTACCAAAGTTCACACCAACAACACATATTAGAACATAATCAATCCCGGGCCGGCCCCTGGAAAGAATAATAAAATGAAAATGTGATGAATAAGGTCCTTAACCAAAAACCATTACTAGAAATCAGGGCCTGCATAATCTGTTAGGTGTAGGGAATCATCTGTAAAGATGCTAATATGATGAGCAAATACAATATTCTAAGAAATAATGCAGGAATTATGGCATTTGGAAAGAACCCCCTCATGAATAAACCACTACTCTTAACAATGTGAAGAGCCTTCCCCAATAATTTCATTGCTGCCCCACTCTGTTCATGCCCTAATTTATATGGATATATACATGCATATATACATATTCTATGCATGATGTATCCTTTGACTGGTTGATTAACGGTAAAAACTTCCCACAAAATTATATCGCTGGGTGCATAACTCATTTGTGAACTTTTGGTTTAGAATGGAAATGCACACTTGTAAATAGGTGATGGAAGATTGTTAATCAACATCTTCTATTGACATCTTCTATGTATGATGTGTCCTTTGACCTTTTGGTTTGGTTTTCCGTAGATGTTTTAGTATTTTTTTTTTTTCCTTTTCAAATTCTCTAAATCAAATCAAAGCTTGATAGCTGCTCGGTAAAAAGCTCGGCTCGTATCGTGAATGATCCGAGCTTGAGCCAACGTTTAGGTTCTCTTTGCATGAACAACCAACATTGAACATGCATTAGCTCAGCTCGGCCTGTTCACACACAGCCCCATCACAGCATGTTTCTACTTTTTTGGCCACGCCTTTGATCAACACCATACTCAAATCACATCAATCATGTTCAGGTGATGCTAAAGACCCCGAAGCCATTGCAAGAGCTGGCTTCCATGCTCCTGTCCTGGAACCAAAACGCCCCAGCATCCAGAAATCCTACTTCCATGTTTTTTACTGGGTAGAGTCTGTTTAATAAGAATCAAAATTTATTATCTTCTTGTGTGGACTTGGAGGTTCCTCAGGTTGCTTCAAGTTGGTTGGTTGCAATACAGAACCATATTGATTGATGACGACTTTTAACAAATTTCTAGCACCCACCATCTCAACAACAACAACAACAACACAAACTGCATAGATAGCCCTAAAGTTTGGCAATTTCTCACAATTAACAGAAAACAAAACAGTCCTAAAACAAACAAACAAACTACATAGATAGCCCTAAAGTTTGGCACTTTCTCACAATTAACAGAAAACAAAACAGTCCTAAAACAATCTTCTGGGTGACTGACGGGACAGATTCTCTATGACCTTTTAACACAAGTTTCTTCATAAGCCGCCATAAAGGATGGAGGCTTCCTTATTTTAGTAGCCTGCTCAAAACCAAATGCGATTTCAATAAGTTTCGGTTCTGAACCTTTCATTCCTCCAAAAGAGATACCAAATGGAACTCCCTCTTCATCAAACCCTGCAGGAACAGTAATTCCCGGGAATCCGCCAATAGCGAGAACCGTTGCAGCATCATCTCGAGGAGTCACCAGCGCGTCTAATTTATTATCTTTCATCACCTTCTCAAACCCGTCTCGTGTTAACCTCTCTAAATTCAGCAAAGCACTCTTCTCCGTCTCCCCAATCCCATTTGTCGCTTCCGCTACCATAAAGATTTCTTGTCCGAATACATCCAGCAGTTCCTAGTATATTATTTTTTATATTTTAGCCAGTGTAAACACAATTAGTAATTTCTATTAGTTGGAAATTTCAAAGGAAATATTTCACTTGTGCCGTACCAAGTCAGGATTTTCCTGGGTGAAGGCAATAACATCTGCCAATGATCGCACCGGTGATTCAACTAGCTCGCTTAGGTAACTGTTGAACGATAATTTGAATTCTGCTGCTAAAGCTACAGCTTCTCCACTTGCAGTGACGTTGAAGATATCGTTGATGTTGGCAATCTCTAGATGATCCACCAAAACCGCACCCCTTTCCCTAAACAATTAAACCCTGTGGTGTGTTATTAAACAATATACTTACTACTACAACTTATCTTCATATGATCCACAAAAATCGCACCTCTTTGTCTCGATAATTAAAATGGTGTCACTAAACAATCTCCTGCTAATCTTAAATTTATAAGTAGATCCTAATAACAAAAATAGGACATTAATTACCTCAGTGTCTTGAAGTGGTTGTCAAAAGCTTTGGAAAGAGCTGAGCCTTTGGCGAAAGTGAAGAAGGGATTTCTCACAATTCCTATCCGCTTTCCCTCAAGCCCACAATATTTGAGAAATTGTGTGTAGCCGCCTTGTGGGATGTACTTTGATGCTTCTCTGGTCGCTTCAGCGTCATTAGAGTCAAAGCCTACCATAGCATCAAGTACATAAACTGCATCCGCTACTGTCCTGGTAATAGGCCTGTTGCACATATATACAATAAGGCCTTGTTTGTTTTCTGACTTGTGGATCCACGATCAAATGTACAAGAATGTTGTTTGTTGCTGAAACTTAGTTAGGTACTAGTAATACTAAATCCACTCATAAGCCCTGGAACGTGGGATTAATAATACATGAGGTATCATGTATTGTAATGGCTTGGTAGTGAAATTACATACTTAGTAAGTCATTTTATCGCAAATACTACTCCAATCCTATAGAAAACAAACAACATCTTATTTTCCACACAGCACTATCAATCCCAGTACTATTCATCGCATCACTATTAATCCCAGTACTATCAATCCCTCACATGTAAGCAGGAAAACAAACATGCCCTAAGAGTACGAGATTAGATTTATACCAACAACTATCAAAATGTATTTCATAGCATAAAAAGTTTCAGTTTGGCGCACGTACCCAACAGTATCCTGTCTTGGAGAGATTGGGATGACCCCAGCTCTGCTGGTAAGACCAACGGTCGGTTTGATGCCAACGACGCCATTAGAACTAGCCGGGCAAAGAATGGAACCATCAGTCTCGGTCCCAACTGAGACGGCTACCATGTTTGCAGCAACTGAAATAGAAGAGCCACTGCTTGAACCACAAGGGTCTGCCGAAAGAACATAAGGGTTCTGCGTCCACCAATTCATCAAAGACACAAAATATTAGCAGTTCATATTTACTGATAAAAAAGAAGAAGCTTTCCTTCAGAACAAATACTGGATGCAACAGTACTTCCATCTGGATTTACCTTCCCCTGCCCGCCTCTGGCACTCAAACCACTTGGGGCAGTTAGTGAGCGAAAATTAGCCCATTCATCCATGCTAGCCTTCCCGAGAATTATTGCCCCAGCTTTTCTCAACTTGGAAACCACACCTGCATCACGAGGCACAATGGATTTGAGCAGAGCAAATGATCCAGCGGTGGTGTTAAGCTCATCTTTTGTTCCAATACTATCCTTCAGCAGGACAGGGATTCCATGGAGTGGATAAAGTGATCGTGGTGACTTGGCCTTCCGCTCATCGTCAGCCAAACCTGCCTGGTATAATGCATCTGGGTTCACTTCTATTACTCCTTTAAGAACGGGGTTCAGTCTTTGGATCTCCCTGATGTAAAACTTGACAAGTTCTGTTGAAGTCAATTTGTTCTGGTTGAATGCAACTTGAAGATCGAGGATGGAGGCTTCTTTGATTGAGAAGCCATGGAACCCAGAAAATGCAAATGCAAGTAGAAAATGCAAGAGCAGTAGTTTGGGACTCATCATATTCTTGGGAAGGCAAAAACTGATGAGCACCCGATATTTTTTCAACTTATTTATATTACTACTACTACAGAAAAAGGAATCCAAATCATTAATTAAAGAGACAGTCCTTGTAGTTTGATTCTTTATCAGATCGATCCACGCACTTCCCAATTTCAAGAATTTGAGCCCCCCATAGTTCTGAACTTTCCGCAATGGTTAAAGTATACTCTTGGTACTGATAATATAATTTCACAATATTTACCGATTCCTACCTTTGATAGTATTAGTATATGTAAATAAATTAATTTGATTCACCTTGGTACTGTTCTGTTGAGTAGGCCGCATTACGTTGGAGCCCATACTTATATATATAATGATGGAACCCAATAAGGGTAAATAACACTGTCAAAGTTTATTAGGGTGAAGTTACTCAAACTGATACTACAAGGGGCTATTCATTCCTCAGTGGGACTGATTGATCAAAGACTCAGTCAAGTTCCAGAAACAGCAGAAAAAAAGAAAGAAATAAACAGAAGCTGGCAAGACTGGGAAGATTTATTATCGGCCATGTCCAAGGAAGTAAAGACAGAAAACAGGCATTAGTGGAGCAGTACCCGGCCAGAATAATGCCGTTGAACCATTTCCACACCCTCCTTGCCGTCCTTTGCCGGTCTGACTTTTCTCAGGAGGAGCAACTACTACTACTACTACTACTACTGGTGGGCAACAGACGCTAGTTTCTCTTTCAGTTCAGACAATGTGGAGAAAGGAGGCTTCCTGACCTTGGTAGCTTGTTCAAACCCATAAGCAATCTCAATGAGTTTCGGCTCCGTGCACCTCAACCCACTGAAACAAATCCCAAACGGCATCCCTTCACTGTTGTACCCACCCGGGACTGTAATTCCAGGTAAACCTCCGATTGCCATAACCGAGCACGCGCGCGACCCAGGTGTCACCATCGCGTCTAACTCATTTTCCTTCATCATTTTCTCAAACCCTTCTTTTGAGTACTCTTCGATCCTCTTTAGAGCTTCACTCTCTTTCTCACCTATCCCATCTGACTCTTCTGCTTCAATGAAAGTATGTTGGCCATATTCGTCAAGCTTCTCCTGAAACGAAACAGCGGAAAAGTTTTCTTCAACTTTCTTTCATCATTCATGTTAAACTACGGTATGTCATATGCATAATATATAGAATACAATACTTACCAGTTCAGGGTTGTTCTGATTGAAGGCGATAATGTCTGCTAAAGACCTGACAGAAGAAGTTATCAGCTCTTTTAGGTACATGTTTACATCCGTCTTGAAATCAGCTGTCATCACCATAAGCTCTCCAGTGTGATGAGGATTAAGAATTTCATTGACATTTGCAATGTGAAGATCATCTACCACAACTGCACCCCCTTTTCTTCAGTACACACATCATGAAGACATCCACATACCGTTAGTACATTGACAAGAAAAAGTTACAAGGTACAAGTGGCGTATTTCTTTTGGGTTACAATCAAAAACATCAGTCTATTATCCTAAACTAATCTTACTTCTAACAAGGATCGAACCTTGAACCTCATGCAAATGGGGTCTTCAAACAACTGATGTTGAAACAACCAAAGAATTACAGTAAGACGCGCTATGATGGCATTGTACCGGTGTCACACACCCGACACTCAGCTAACACTCCCTGACACTTGATGGACACACTTTTGACTGCATCCTATAATTACTTTCATTATCTTGATCAACAGGACACTTAAAGGACACACATCAACTTCCAGTATGATATTCATTAGATGCGGTTATCCCCCGTTGCAAATCACATGGTATGATGACAAAGTTTAAGCACATCCAGTGAACAGCTTCCTGTGATGGACTATTGGTTAATTGTTATTGATGATTACCATGTTCCATTTTTCCAAAGAGACATATAAAATGTAGTATATTCTTCTGTGCTGCCGTCATGGCTATACATATCTTAAAATTCTACCGACAGATCTGCTGATTCTAAACTTAGACAAAGAAATTTAAGGTCTACGATCTACAGCAGCAGCAACTGCAACTTGCTGTAGAGCTTGGGTACATAATTATCTATGTAATGGCACATTAATATGAAAGAAACTAGAGAAATGTTTTTAGGTGTTACACACCTTAATGTATTGAGATGATCTTCAAAAGCAGAAATTATGGCCGCATCATGTATCTTATCCACAAATGGAGTTCTAACAACACCCACTCTCTTTCCGACGAGGCCTTCCTTGTTGAGAAACTGTTTGTAACCCCCCTCAGGAATAGACTCGGATACTTGTCTTGTTGCTTCCTCATCCCTTGGATCAAATCCTGCAATTACATCAAGCACGCAAACAGCATCTGCCACGGTCCTGCATATTGGTCTGCATTTGAAAATATTATTATTATGCTTGGGATTTGGGAATTTTTCAGTTCAGGAGTCTCATAAACCAACCACCTGTACCAACTTGTATGTTTGACAAAGAAATTACCCGACGGTGTCCCAGCGGAGTGAACATGGTATGACTCCGGCTCGACTTGTGAGGCCAACGGTTGGTTTGAGGCCGACAACGGAGTTGAGGTCAGATGGACAGATAATGGAGCTGTGGGTTTCTGTCCCCAATGAGACTGTTACCATGTTAGCTGCGACTGAGATGGCAGATCCACTGCTGGACCCACAGGGGGTCTCTGAAGGTGCATATGGGTTCTACAAATGAAAATTATACTACTACTCATCAGATAATAGTCCAAGTGACTTAATGATGCTTAGATTACATTTGTATCTTTATGAAGAACTCCTGACTGAAAGTAAGAATTTATCAACTTTTTTAATGATGCATAGGAGCAAAATTCACATGTAACTAGGCGAAGATAGATAAATTATTAGGTATAATGCAGCAAATGAATTAAGCGTGACTGAAGAGGATTTATCCACCTTGATAACATTTTAGTACATGATATACTGTTGATGGATTAAAATGAATATTTAAGGCAGTCATACCAAACAGACTCAATTTCTAGCTCCTATTAGACTGAATATTCAGGCAGGCATACCAAACACACTCCATATTAAACCGAATGGTGTCGGTAAGGTAATGTACTAATAGAAAGAATGGTGGGAAAGAGAGAGCTAGCTAACCACTCCTTGACCGGCTCTGGCGCACCAACCATTGGGAAGATGATCAATGGAGCGAATGCGATACCACTCGGTCATGCTAGCTTTTCCCAAGATGACTGCACCAGCTTTCCTCAACTTTTCGACGACCCCAGCATCACGGGGCACTTGGGAGCCCAAGAGGGCGTAGGAGCCAGCTGTGGTGTTGAGCTTATCGTGGGTACAAATGGTGTCCTTGAGCAACACTGGAATGCCATGCAAGTCTCCTAGCTTCTGCCCTGCCTGCAGTAGTAAAGGAAACAAAAATAGCAGTAGCTCAAAAGAGCAATGGAACGGTGAGGTGAGGTGAAAAAACAAAGGTACATTGTGGAATTTACTTATAATTCCTCATCTGTAGTAAGCTGTGAATAGTAGTAGTAGTAGTATCTGATGAGTAATTAAGGAAGGTAGTATAAGTATAAGCTGTGTTTGGGAGGAGGTTAGGTTAGGGTTATACTAGTAGTATACCATGGGTTTGATATACAAATACTAGCAAGTAGATTCCAAGAGAAGAGAAATGTGTTGGTTGATTTGCCCATGAATTGATGATCCAAGCGAAATGGGGCCATATGTATATATAATTGAAGATGAAGTAGCAACCACAAAAACAAATCCCAACTTTGGGCTGCTGCTGCAATTCTCCTCCTCTTGGTGGGGGGTGGGGGTGGGGGTGGGGTTTTCTTCTTCTCCTCCTCTTGTCCTAGGACTAGTACTAGTGGGGTAAGAAAAGCAAGAAAGCAGTAGTGGACAAAAAAGTAGAGAGTATATTAATTACTTGATGATTAATGATAAATACCTGAATAGCAGCACTTCTCTGGCGGTCGGAGTGTTGGGCCAGGCAAGCGGCGTCGGGGTTGACCTCGACGACGCTGTGAAGGAGAGGGTTGATGTGGTCAATTCGGTGGAGGTAATAGTCAACCAGCTCTTTACAGCTCAGCTTTTCGTCTGCGAATGCTTTCTGGATTTCTGCAATACTAGTCCACCTTTCCTCCTCCATCCTCCTTCCTAATGCTGCTGCTGTGTAGGAGAGGGTTGAGTTGTTCTAGAGTAATCAATATTTCTTTCTCTCCGTCGATGCCAGTACTAGTACAGCAACGTTTCAGATCTCCTCCTCCTCCTCGTCGTAATTACTACACCGACCATCCCTCATTGCTGTCTGCTGCGCTGCCGTGCCGTGTGTTTGTGATTTTGGTGCCACACCACCCGGAACAAAAAATAATCAGTTTTTCATATTTTTTTTTTTTTTATTTTGCGTATTTGCACCCTGACATTTTATTTGGCTACCAGTACAACCTTAGTTTTAAAAATCGAGTTGCACACTGAACCTGTGAGACAACTGTTTGGTCTTTCAGCTCAAATATAGCATCACATTTTTCATAATCTATAACTACTAGGGCTTTGCTCCTCCCGTTTGTACTACTACAACTTACCCCGAGAAATACTGATAAATTGTAAAATATTAGTACATGTGGATCGGGACGGGTGCCAACTCTGGGCATGGATGGGCAAGTGCCCTACCCACTTTCAAAATGATACAATTTTACCCCAATTTTGCATTGACTTATTCACAAGTTTCCTTATTCACAAGCTCCCTAGCTTAATATTGAATTTTGCTGGCCGAATAATTTTGGTTTCATAACATAGTGTGTTGATCTGTTCAATCTCCTGACTTCGCCCCTGCATGTGGATAGTTGGGGTTTTTTTAAATGAATACCACTGTGTCTCCTCTCTTTACCCCCATGGGGGTTGGGTGAGGGTTTTAATATAGGAGGCGAAATGACAATAATGTCCCTATACTTTTAATTAAACTACAACATTACAAGTCATCATATCACCTTTTTAGAGAACGTGGTCCAACTTTATTGAGGGTAATCTGGTCATTTCTATTTTTTTAGAGTAACCCGATTTAGAAATGGGGTGGAAGAGAAGAAACCTCCCAAAATAGAAAATGGGACTAAAGAGAATAGATGACCCCTCTGCACATCACCATCATAACAGTTGCTGAAATAAAATTAATGATGCATTCAACTGCTAGTACTTGTAAAAAAAGAAGTATAATCTTTTTATTCATCGGACAAAAGAAATAACTCAATCTATGCCTCCTCTTAACCTTCTCACCAGCCTTCATAGCCCATCCTTCACTCGCAGCCATAGTTTTAAAAACCGCACCGGACCGGCCGGTTCGACCGGTTCGACCGGTAAACCGGCGGGTAACCGGTCCGGTCTGAGTAATAGACCGTCCATGCAGAGAGCCGGTCAAAACCGGTCAAAAACCGGCGGTTTTCACCGAACCGGTGAACCGGCCGGTTCTGACCGGTTTTGACGGTTTTTGCACAAATCATTGAAAACCCAGCTAAACAGAAGGAAACCCCGCCGCAGCCGTCAATCTTCCACCACCACCGCCACCACCGTCGATCTACCACCGCTGCGAACGAAACCAACACCACCAAAAATGGGTAGATCTCACGGATCTAGAAGTAGATCTTAGAACTACGAAGGAGAAGAAGCAGGTGAAGACGAGGAAGAGGACACGGAGAAGCCGCCGCCGCCCGCCGGAGTCGCAGCCATCTCCGTCATCTCCGTCGTCCTCGTCATCTCCTTCGTCTCCTCTCTGTCCCGTCCACTTCTCTCCCTCCCTCACGCAGTTCTCTTTCTCTCTCCGCCGTCCTTCTCTCTTTCTCTCTCTCGTCTCCGTGTGTGTGTGTGTGTGAGGGTGAGTAATGTGAGAGATGAGATAGGGTTGTGCGTGTGAGATGGTAAGTAATGGAGAAAGAGGTAGATGAGATAGGGTTGTGCGCATAGTTTTAAAAACCGGACCGGACCGGCCGGTTCGACCGGTTCGACCGGTAAACCGGCGGGTAACCGGTCCGGTCTGAGTAATAGACCGTCCATGCAGAGAACCGGTCAAAACCGGTCAAAAACCGGCGGTTTTCACCGAACCGGTGAACCGGCCGGTTCTGACCGGTTTTGACGGTTTTTGCACAAATCATTGAAAACCCAGCTAAACAGAAGGAAACCCCGCCGCAGCCGTCAATCTTCCACCACCACCGCCACCACCGTCGATCTACCACCGCTGCGAACGAAACCAACACCACCAAAAATGGGTAGATCTCACGGATCTAGAAGTAGATCTTAGAACTACGAAGGAGAAGAAACAGGTGAAGACGAGGAAGAGGACACGGAGAAGCCGCCGCCGCCCGCCGGAGTCGCAGCCATCTCCGTCATCTCCGTCGTCCTCGTCATCTCCTTCGTCTCCTCTCTGTCCCATCCACTTCTCTCCCTCCCTCACGCAGTTCTCTTTCTCTCTCCGCCGTCCTTCTCTCTTTCTCTCTCTCGTCTCCGTGTGTGTGTGTGTGTGAGGGTGAGTAATGTGAGAGATGAGATAGGGTTGTGCGTGTGAGATGGTAAGTAATGGAGAAAGAGGTAGATGAGATAGGGTTGTGCGCATAGTTTTAAAAACCGGACCGGACCGGCCGGTTCGACCGGTTCAACCGGTAAACCGGCGGGTAACCGGTCCGGTCTGAGTAATAGACCGTCCATGCAGAGAACCGGTCAAAACCAATCAAAAATCGGCGGTTTTCACCGAACCGGTGAACCGGCCGGTTCTGACCGGTTTTGACGGTTTTTGCACAAATCATTGAAAAACCAGCTAAACAGAAGGAAACCCCGCCGCAGCCGTCAATCTTCCACCACCACCGCCACCACCGTCGATCTACCACCGCTGCGAACGAAACCAACACCACCAAAAATGGGTAGATCTCACGGATCTAGAAGTAGATCTTAGAACTACGAAGGAGAAGAAGCAGGTGAAGACGAGGAAGAGGACACGGAGAAGCCGCCGCCGCCCGCCGGAGTCGCAGCCATCTCCGTCATCTCCGTCGTCCTCGTCATCTCCTTCGTCTCCTCTCTGTCCCTTCCACTTCTCTCCCTCCCTCACGCAGTTCTCTTTCTCTCTCCGCCGTCCTTCTCTCTTTCTCTCTCTCGTCTCCGTGTGTGTGTGTGTGTGTGAGGGTGAGTAATGTGAGAGATGAGATAGGGTTGTGCGTGTGAGATGGTAAGTAATGGAGAAAGAGGTAGATGAGATAGGGTTGTGCGCATAGTTTTAAAAACCGGACCGGACCGGCCGATTCGACCGGTTCGACCGGTAAACCGGCGGGTAACCGGTCCGGTCTGAGTAATAGACCGTTCATGCAGAGAACCGGTCAAAACCGGTCAAAAACCGGCGGTTTTCATCGAACCGGTGAACCGGCCGGTTCTGACCGGTTTTGACGAATTTTGCACAAATCATTGAAAACCCAGCTAAACAGAAGGAAACCCCGCCGCAGCCGTCAATCTTCCACCACCACCGCCACCACCGTCGATCTACCACCGCTGCGAACGAAACCAACACCACCAAAAATGGGTAGATCTCACGGATCTAGAAGTAGATCTTAGAACTACGAAGGAGAAGAAGCAGGTGAAGACGAGGAAGAGGACACGGAGAAGCCGCCGCCGCCCGCCGGAGTCGCAGCCATCTCCGTCATCTCCGTCGTCCTCGTCATCTCCTTCGTCTCCTCTCTGTCCCGTCCACTTCTCTCCCTCCCTCACGCAGTTCTCTTTCTCTCTCCGCCGTCCTTCTCTCTTTCTCTCTCTCGTCTCCGTGTGTGTGTGTGTGTGAGGGTGAGTAATGTGAGAGATGAGATAGGGTTGTGCGTGTGAGATGGTAAGTAATGGAGAAAGAGGTAGATGAGATAGGGTTGTGCGCATAGTTTTAAAAACCGGACCGGACCGGCCGGTTCGACCGGTTCGACCGGTAAACCGGCGGGTAACCGGTCCGGTCTGAGTAATAGACCGTCCATGCAGAGAACCGGTCAAAACCGGTCAAAAACCGGCGGTTTTCACCGAACCGGTGAACCGGCCGGTTCTGACCGGTTTTGACGGTTTTTGCACAAATCATTGAAAACCCAGCTAAACAGAAGGAAACCCCGCCGCAGCCGTCAATCTTCCACCACCACCGCCACCACCGTCGATCTACCACCGCTGCGAACGAAACCAACACCACCAAAAATGGGTAGATCTCACGGATCTAGAAGTAGATCTTAGAACTACGAAGGAGAAGAAGCAGGTGAAGACGAGGAAGAGGACACGGAGAAGCCGCCGCCGCCCGCCGGAGTCGCAGCCATCTCCGTCATCTCCGTCGTCCTCGTCATCTCCTTCGTCTCCTCTCTGTCCCGTCCACTTCTCTCCCTCCCTCACGCAGTTCTCTTTCTCTCTCCGCCGTCCTTCTCTCTTTCTCTCTCTCGTCTCCGTGTGTGTGTGTGTGAGGGTGAGTAATGTGAGAGATGAGATAGGGTTGTGCGTGTGAGATGGTAAGTAATGGAGAAAGAGGTAGATGAGATAGGGTTGTGCGCATAGTTTTAAAAACCGGACCGGACCGGCCGGTTCGACCGGTTCAACCGGTAAACCGGCGGGTAACCGGTCCGGTCTGAGTAATAGACCGTCCATGCAGAGAACCGGTCAAAACCGGTCAAAAACCGGCGGTTTTCACCGAACCGGTGAACCGGCCGGTTCTGACCGGTTTTGACGGTTTTTGCACAAATCATTGAAAACCCAGCTAAACAGAAGGAAACCCCGCCGCAGCCGTCAATCTTCCACCACCACCGCCACCACCGTCGATCTACCACCGCTGCGAACGAAACCAACACCACCAAAAATGGGTAGATCTCACGGATCTAGAAGTAGATCTTAGAACTACGAAGGAGAAGAAGCAGGTGAAGACGAGGAAGAGGACACGGAGAAGCCGCCGCCGCCCGCCGGAGTCGCAGCCATCTCCGTCATCTCCGTCGTCCTCGTCATCTCCTTCGTCTCCTCTTTGTCCCGTCCACTTCTCTCCCTCCCTCACGCAGTTCTCTTTCTCTCTCCGCCGCCTTCTCTCTTTCTCTCTCTCGTCTCCGTGTGTGTGTGTGTGTGAGGGTGAGTAATGTGAGAGATGAGATAGGGTTGTGCGTGTGAGATGGTAAGTAATGGAGAAAGAGGTAGATGAGATAGGGTTGTGCGTGTGAGATGGTAAGTAATGGAGAAACAGGTAGGGTTTTTTTTTTTTTTTTTTTGCAAAGGAGAAGAGGTAGAGTTAGTGCGGTTTTAGAGAGGTTTTTTTTTCTTGTTTTTCTTTTTTAAAACAAATAATGTAAGTTAGAATAAAAAGAAGAAACACATCGTTTAGAAATTATGTTAAAAAAATAGTGTTCAACACAATTTGGTTATTTTTGTGGATTTGTTTATTTTTTCAACATAACTATTACATCAAAAATATAGTAACATTAAATAAGTTTCAAATTGAAACATTCAAGTCTTTTTATTGACTATTTTTCATTATGTGTTCTATTTTTTTTTTATAAAAAATAATACAAATATATTTTAATAAACATGCTATTGAACCGGTCCGACCACCGGTCCGACCGGTCCGACCATGAACCGGTGCCTCACCGGTTCGATGGCCGGTCCGGTTTTTAAAACTTTGGTTGTGCGTGTGAGATGGTAAGTAATGGAGAAAGAGGTAGGGTTTTTTTTTTTTTTTTTTTTTTTTTTTGCAAAGGAGAAGAGGTAGAGTTAGTGCGGTTTTAGAGAGGTTTTTTTTTCTTGTTTTTCTTTTTTAAAACAAATAATGTAAGTTAGAATAAAAAGAAGAAACACATCGTTTAGAAATTATGTTAAAAAAATAGTGTTCAACATAATTTGGTTATTTTTGTGGATTTGTTTATTTTTTCAACATAACTATTACATCAAAAATATAGTAACATTAAATAAGTTTCAAATTGAAACATTCAAGTCTTTTTATTGACTATTTTTCATTATGTGTTCTATTTTTTTTTATAAAAAATAATACAAATATATTTTAATAAACATGCTATTGAACCGGTCCGACCACCGGTCCGACCGGTCCGACCATGAACCGGTGCCTCACCGGTTCGATGGCCGGTCCGGTTTTTAAAACTTTGCTCGCAGCCGCTCAAATTTCACTTTGAGAGCATTAACATTAATTATGAATGTCTTACTATGATGAACTCGTGCTAACTAAGCGACATGACTCTGGATACCAAAATCAAGTATCCAATGCTGGGATATGTGAACCAAGGTTTTTGGCTAACTTCGTGGCTTTTGAAACCGTAGATGAATTCAAAATTGATAGACTTAGGCTGCTGCAGTTACATTCAACGTTTTTCCAACGCATGCGGAAAGCACACATTTTCCCTGTGAAGAAACTCAATGGTGGAATGCTATGTGTGTAGAAATCTAAAATCTGAAATTCGCTTGTGGAAAGACAACTTGCCACATTATCATTTCGCAGATCGTCGGGATATGATCCGGCAATATCTTTGACTTGTTGAGTTTTAGTTTACTTTGTCCATTCAATTCGTCTAACAAAAAACTTTTTAATTTTTCAGTAATCTTTCACACAGTAATCTGGTTAGGTGTCAGTTCCTAGCATTTCAGTAGCACCAGGTCTGACTTTTTTTGACGAGTTTGGATGAAATCATGGTGTACAACGTCACCAAGTCAGAGACACTGATGTAGGAGCTAGGCTAAATCCAATATATAACGTGCACTTCACCATTCCACATCAGCAAGTCAGAGACACTAAATCTGATATTCTATTATATTACTCTCGACGGAGACTGTAATGCAAAAACAACATAGAAAAACACGAGACCCCATAAGAACTAATTAGTAACATGATTCAGTCCGATTTACGATTTGGTCAATTCAACATAGAGCCTAAGTATTAACTAATATTTGGATTATAGTTAGTCAAATCCAAACAAATGGAGCTAATACTGAAAAACCAAGTGTACCGTAAAGAGGCTACACTGTAAACTTACCCCAGGCCCATTAGATGACATGCAGTCAGCTATTCCAAATCAGTAAGCCGTGTTTCAGATCAGAGACACTAAAACCGGTGAAAAATCCATAAAAAAAAAATCGTTTTATAATCTAAATCACCCAGCCAAAGTGACTTAGATACGAGTTAAAAAGTCAATTTGATGGGAAGTGAAGAATCAAAGTGGTATGTCAGTGAAGAATCAAAGTCGTATGTCGTAAAAAAAAGTGATGCTTTATAGTTCGCATTCACTGCCACAAGGGTGCAAAACGTCTTTTACATTTTGTTGAAAGATAAAATTGAAATATTCTTTCTGTAAAATTAAAAATAAATAAGATTAATGACAACCATCATGCAAACATTTCTTCGTGTTGCCTCTAGAGTCCTTGCCTCTAGATAGTACAGTCAAATGATTTATTTATCTTGGGCCTGAAGAACCCTCTCCTCTGGTTGCTCCCTTTATTCAGCAAGGCTGCTTCCGCTGTCAAATTGATTATGGCCAGAGCGCTAATGTGGGTAGGGATAGTTGGATTTCGGGACTTTTTTACCCGTTGGAATCATTTCTATAATCATTGACGTGTGGCAGACAATTTGATCCATGGAGGCTCTGACTTTGCATGCGACTATCATCAGTTCCGTCCTTTCATTAGTAGGCATACAACTCTTCAGTTATTCCACAGAGACAAGATTGCTTGGCCTTTCATCAGGAATGGGAAACTCAAATCAAAGTTAGGGTACCGATTCTGTGAGATGCAAGCAAGTTGAGTTTTCTTCACGACTGGGTAACTTATTTCAACAAGGATGAAAAAAGACCTTTGTGGGGAAAACTTTGGAGCCTCCAGTTCTTGGAAAAGTTAACAGTCTCTATGGAATTGCATACATGACGTTCTATCGGTAAATTCAATCAGGCTGTGTCCAATGTGTTAATCGGACGATAAAACAGTCAAACATCTATTTCTTGACTGCGATGCAGTTCCCAGATTCCGATTTGATTCAAAACTCTATCTTAGAACGACTAGACTACACAATGTTAGCTTCAGTGATTGGCTCTCTGGCTGGATCAAATTCTCCCCCACTCCCCATGATGATGTCCAAAGACGCTTTTTACCCTCCTCTGGACCGTCTATAAGACAAGGAACGGTATCATCTTCAAATGTGACATTTGGAGTGTTGACAAAGTCTTAACGGTTCACAGAGTCTTTACGAATGAATTTCATCTCTATCACTCTTTCCAAAATTTTGCTGCCACTGATCGAGCCAAGCCCACAAGCTGAATCAGAGTGGCGAGTTCATTATCAAAAACACAAACTTGGCTAAGATATCATTTAGCATTGAAGAGTCTTCGTTGACGGATACTGGAATTGTAACTCACTCAAAAGCGGGGGCTCTTACGGCTTTCGAGGAAGGACATGAAGGACATGATGGTCACTTACTCACAGCTGTACGAAGCTTCGAGGGGGGGCCCTTCAGACATAACTTAATGCTATTTATTTTGGCCATGCTACCAACCTTCATTTTAATTCAGTTCATATTTATTCTGATTGTCTAACGGGCTGTTTCATTTGACAGGGTTGTGAACAACTTGCTTTTGAGGACGAGTCGTTGTTCCTCGTATCAGGAGCATAGCAGTAACCTTCAACTTTTGTGCTATTAGCAAGGTTTTGAGGAGAGAGGTGGCCTTAGGGCACTTCCTTGTCAAATGTGTTGCGTAGTCTTGGGGGATGGTTACATTGTGGTTTATGGCTTGTCTGGTTGTTGTTTTATGGCTGAGGTTATACTGCCTTTCAGTGGTGAACAAAACATTAGCCCTGGTTGGTGCTTGGCCAAATCTCTGGATGATTGGTGCACGAGTGCAATAGGAACACTGTGGAGTTGAAAACATATATAGGTTCGATGTTGTCATGTGCGGTTTACTGAACCTGTCGTGCACATTTGCTCCCTGGTTCACTAACCGTGCGGACCGTCTGTGTTGGCTCGCTATGTGGTTCAATCTTCTCTCCCTGGATGCTTTGGTGGCTCAACCGGTCGGGTTGGTGGCTCAACGATTCATGACTTATGGTCAGACAGAGATAGTTATAGTTGGTTAATTCTGTCAGGGCAGTTTTAGTCCATGTAAACGCTAAGCTAGTGAATGACGTCTTGACTGGGCAGAGTAGGATTGAACGGGTGTATTGACTTCTCCTTGTTATTGGTCGCATTAAAAGTTTGGACATGGTTCCCGTGTACATTACTGCCTAATAAAAGGTTGGACATGGTTCCCCGTACATTACTGCCTAGCGTTCAATCGCCTACCAAAGAGACAAACATCACATGAATAATAAACTGCTGGTGCAAGAATTGGTTCTTAGTGACCGAGAAATTTTTGTTTGCTCTAAGAGCAAATACACGTGGTGCTCTAATCAATACAGCACATGACACGTCAGGAAGAAAGAGAATGAGTGGCAGACAAAAGAAAGTAGATTCCTATATATTCATGACGTGTCATGTGATGTATTGATTAGAGCACCACGTCATATTTGCTCTTGGAGCAAGCAATAATTACTCTGACCGCACCGTAGTGCCAAAAGTTGGTGTCAAGATTCTGCCCGGTGACAAATCCCCATGCTACATAAAACTAAAACCACTATGAACAAAATACTTGTGGTAACCCACCCACCCACGGTTGAACTTATGATTCTCGTTGTGGTCAATCCCTTAGAAAAAAGTTAATAATTTAAGGTACTTTTGCCATCATGAATACTAATGTGTCAACAAAGGTTGGTGTGTAGGCTGACTGATAATTTTGTTATTGCAGCAGTTTCAACATTATTGCGGGACACTGGCATGCTATAATAATGTAGGGTAGGTCCTCATAGTAGTTTAGGAAAAGCACCACAGACAAGTGCTTACTGATTTTAAACAATCTTTTCCAAACCAAACAAATCCTTGAAAAGGGATCATGCTGTGCTGCTTTCCAGTAGTTTGTTTCTTTTCCCCTTCTATGCTTTCCAGACAATAATAATGGAGGACTTCAAAAAGCACAAGTCCACACACTCCACCTACCCTAACCTAAACACCAAGACCTCTTTTAAAGTCCCCCCTCCCCTTAGTTTCTCATCACAAACGGACTTAGACACAGAGAGAGAAATATGGCAAGAATAGGGATACTACTAGTCCTCCACCTGCAGGTGGTGTTTCTGCTGTTGTTGTCTTCATCAATTGTGTTGGTGGTTCATGGGTCATCTCAAGGACCCAAACCAGTACAAGACTGGTTCAACAAGATCAGCAGCAGCAGCCACACAAGAAAGGAGAAGGTAACCAAGCTCCACTTCTACTTCCATGACATCCTCAGCGGCAAGAACCCATCCGCAGTCCGCGTTGCCCAGAGCAACACCACCAACCTATCCCCCACCGTCTTCGGCATGGTTATGATGGCCGACGACCCCTTAACTGTCGGGCCAGAACCAAATTCAACCCAAGTTGGTCGGGCCCAAGGTCTATATGCATCTGCTGGAATACAAGACCTGAGTCTACTCATGACCATGAACTTCCACTTCACCACTGGCAAATACAACGGCAGCACTCTCAGCATCCTAGGCCGTAATGCCGCCCTCCAGAAATATCGTGAGATGCCTATAGTTGCGGGGACTGGTGTTTTCCGGCTGGCACGTGGGATTGCAACTGCAAAGACGTATTGGTTTGATATTAAATCCGGCGACGCTATTGTGGAGTACGAAGTCCTTGTCCTTCATTATTGATTGATGTTGCTGCTGCTCATTCTAGGTTTTTCTTCTTTCTTTATGGAGTAGTGTTAGTTATATTACTCCTACTTGCTTGTACTACTACTCCCAAAAGATTACTACTCTACTAGAGAGTCTGATACAGTATTTTCTTCTGCTGTATTGTAGTAGAATATTTGTCCTTCATTTTGACTGCTGTCAATCTTGATTTAGTTTTCTAGTAATTGCTGTCCTAACAGATTGCTACTCAGAGTCATGTTTGATCCTCCGGCCAGAAAAAAGGGGCATGGACGGACAAATTGGACAACCAGCAACTAAAACAAAAACTCCTCCAGAGCATCCCCCAATCATTTATGTATCAATCAACTATGTACCTAACCAACTTAGTACCTGTCTTCTAATCCACTAACACTTGGTTTTTTGGACTAGCCGGAGGTTGGACTATATTAGATTAGCTGGATATAGTTGGGTTGGATTAGCTGAACTATGTTTGGCCTGATTCGGTAGTAATTGAGTATTTGAGTATTGAGGTACAAATATGTTCAATCAACCTAATCTCCTTGTAAGAGGGGACTGTTTAGGGTACTACTATTTTCGATTTGGAATTTCAGGAACCTGTGAAACCAAACCAAACTAAGTAACAAGTTTCGGTCCGGTTTGCGGTTTAATCTGTTTGACTTGCAGCCTTAGTATGAACTAATACTCAATACTACATTAGTCAAATCTCAACTAATAGGGCTAATACTAATACTTGGGACTATATTTGGTCGACTAAAATCCCAACTAATAGGGCTAATAATACTGAAAAACCAAGTGTATCGTAAAGAGGCTAGGTTATATAAACCTACCTCGGACCCAGTATATGACACGCACTTTGCTATTCCAAATCAGCAAGTCATGTTTACGATCAGAGTCACTGAATCTGGTATTCTATCAATTATACTCTCGGCAAAAATTGTTATACAAAAACAGCAAGATGGAGTAAAAACACACGCGACCTTGTAAGAGATATGTACTGTACTCTATAGGTCTAGAATGCTCCATAGTTGGCATTCACTGCCACAAATATAAAAATGAAGACTCCTCCTAGAATCCACAGCAGGACGTGTTTAGCATAAGACAAAACTGGCAAAACAATCAGACCGCTATAACTCAAATGATTAAACATGGGATAACAGAGCAAAATCACATATTTCTAGCGTAAGTAATAGTAGTACCAGTAATAATTATGACTAGATAGGAGAGTATTATTGAAAGAGCAGCACAGCGTCGGCACAAAAGCTCAACTAAAACAAGGTCACCAAGACAAAAATATCTAACAATAAGAAAAGAAATATGCTCACCCTAATTCCAACTGCTGGGGGCGGTCAAAATAAATCAGCAACACCAACTATGGTCCATCATCACCATCATGTCTTTTGCAGATCACAGCCATTTCAAAACTTCGTATTCTGTCACCCATTTTGGCAGCGGCTGCAGTATATATTAATATACCCTTTTTCACCATTGTCCAAACTGCAATTGTTGAGGAAACAGTTTCCTCAGTAGAGGAAGGAGTGCAACAAGAGCTATCTGCAGCTGCTCTGAGCTATTTAGACGGATGCTCAACTGTCCTGAACTCCTGTTATTCAAGTTGGCTCGAGCAATCAAGTTTGTAGACCGCCCAATTGGAATTTGTGACTGCAAATTCCCTCCAATAGCAAGATCTCCATGCCAATCCATGACAGACAGACCCAAAGTTGTTAGCGAACGACCCAGAGGATGATCTTTATCTCTCAAGGTGGCTTCTAAGCTCCCACCATAAGCAACATCCCCACGACCTGCCATGGCACCTCCAGACACAACCATCCGAAACCGTTTGTTCACAATCAACTTGTCCTCAATCTTCACCCCACCTGTTAAGGCATCACCCAATAGAGTCACTGAAAGGCCTGCTGTCGCCTTGTTCTGCCTGTAATTACAGAACCTTGTCTCACTCCGCAGGGTATAAACCATGTCTTTCCCAAGGGTTTGCATATCAAGACCTAAAGAAGTTGCTTTGTCCTTTCCGTGCTTCAACGAACTGCTAATCTCCATCTGCAGATTGGAATCCTTCTTGTCCTTGGTAACCTGGCCAGAGAAAGACACCGGTATTTCTTGTTTAACAACAAAAACTTTTTCCACGTTTACACCTTCATACCCAATGTCATGGTCCCATCCATGAGTATCCAGAACGGGCCTTACAACCCACTGGTTGGGAGAATCAAGATAACGATACCGGTGAGTTGGATTGTCAGAATCAAAGGAGGCAGGTAAGGCTAAATCTGGCATGGGAACTGGGACAGATGCTGCACCACCACTTTCTTCTTCCACATTCTCGCTATAGTCGCTTGGCAAGTCCTTGGCGGACTCTGCCATTTTCTTCATGAATCTCCTCCGCCTTTTCTCTTCCTTCAACTGTTTCTTCATGAAAAGTTTCTCCCTATACTCCAGCTCATCATGGTAAGCTCTCTTCTGAGCTTTTGTCAGCTTCCCAAGTTGAGCTTTTGACAACCGCTTAAATGGTGGTAAATCGTCATAGGCTGACTCGTCATCTGAGTCTGATGACTCATCCAGGTCATCATCTAAAGTGTCATCATCACCAAACTGTTCTTCAGGCAGTTTCAGCTGCGGTCTTGATTGGAGAAGCGACGAAAGAAGAAAGGGTAAAGGAGGAGCCCTTGTTCTGGTAGCAAAAGGCCTTCCTGGTGGACTATCTTGCAATTTTAGAAGAGTATTTGCTTCAGCGAGAATTTTGGACGCAAACGACAGCAGCAACAAGTGGGGCTTCCACACCTGACCATTAGGTAGTACCCTCTGACCAGCTCGGTTTGTTCTACAAGCTGAATGGTTCTCAACTAAAGAGACAGGATTCATGAGGCGCATGTCCCCAGCCGCTTGACGAATTGCCTGCTGAACAACATGGGACCGTTGTGTGACAAACATGTCATAACTCGTAGCAGTGCCATTTGGACCCTCAGGTGGAGCTGATGCCGCATGAGTGAGGACCACAATTGCATTAAACCAAATTGATGGACCAAATACATCAGTGATTGTACGGAGCAACGGCATATCACCAGAATCTCTACTCTGCATATCCAACCTGTCAAGATAAAGGACAATATCTGGGGGTGTCTTTTTAATAAAGCGCTTAACAGAGAGGAGGATCTTTTCATTCTGCCGCTGGTCCGACCAGGAAGGGAGAAGTCCAGGCGTATCAATTACACGTACTTTGATACCCTGTACAGTTCCAACAACATCCTGAACCTTCTTTGTACCCAGCTGAAACGCATCAGTACCGAACATTGCCTCGTCAAATATAGAGTTTATTGTTGCACTCTTGCCGACTCCACTTTTTCCAAGAACCATTATCGTGCAGGAGAAATCAAGAGGTTCCTGCCCAGCTGCTTCTAGATGCTCTGCCATTGCACTTGCACGATCAAAGCTGAATGCACCAACGCGACCTCCGTTTCTCCCTCGCAGTTGTTCAGCTAGACCCAGCCTGTATAACACTTGAGCAACTACAACATTGTGAGGAGTCTGCCCGAGCCTATGAGCAAGACGCAAGAATTTCACCCGAATCATCTGCAGCTTTTCGCGAGTCTCGTCATTTTCTTCAGCCTCCCCGTTCAAAGGGTCTTCAACAAGTTGGGCCTGCTGCGTATGTGATGATGTCCCGTTCACCCTAGGCTGTTGCACAGCCCGTGAAGGCTCTAACAGCGGGGCAGCACTTCCAAGACCAGCAGGACGAGCAGGTGTTGGGGTCTGATCTGCAGGTTTCCTGGAAGGCAGAAAAACTGCAGCAGGTTTGATCTCAGCTTCTCTAGTCCCTTGAACATTTTGCCTTACCTCCTCGTGGATTACTCCTTTGGTTTCAGGTTCTTTGATCTCAACAGTAGAAGCTTCAACATCTTTATCCACAAACTCATGTTGTGAACCTTCAAATTTGCCTCCCACTCCAACTTCTGGATCAGCAGCACCAATTGTTTTACTAGTCTCCACCAAGGGCGAATCACTAGGAGTTGGCAAATCATCCATCTTTTCAACAATCTCCACGGTGGTAGTATCTTCTGAAATAGGCAACTTCTCAGTCTCCTCATCAACCTTCACTACACCAGAATCATCTGAAATAGGCACTATATCGGCTTCCTGAGTAACTTCAGGTTCCTCTGCAGTTGGACGAGTCTTCTTTACAGATTCCCCATTGGCTCCAAGGTGGTTTGAGTCTGTAGATACTGAGGCACGGTCCAGTTCCCCATCAACGCTGACCTTCAGTTGTTTCATATCATTGGCATCCAAATGAACTGGGCCTGATGAGATTTCTTCCTTCAAATCCTTGCTTTGGTCATCTTCATGCAGCAAATCAATACTATCTGAATGGTCTTTCACCTCTGGTTCCCCGCCAGTGTGGGAGTCAGATACTACAAGGTCTTCCTTCGCCAGAATCTCAGTATCTTTATGGTCATTGTCTGATAAACCCAAGCCTTCTTTCGCTTCCTCGCCATTTACATCTTGATACAAGTTTTCTCCAGGAGAGTTTGTAAGCAAAGGATCAGACTCACCACCAGACACAATTACAGAATCCCCAGCTTCTCGTTCTTCATCAGCCTCAATAGCTACAAGGTCTTCCTTCACCAGAATCTCTCTGTCTTTGTGGTCAGTATCTGATAAACCGAAGATTTCTTTCCCTTCCTCGCCATTTTCATCTTGAGACAAGTTTTCTCCTGGAGATTTTGCAGGTACAGAATCAGAGTCACCTCCAGACACAATTACCGAATTCTCAGCTTCTGGTTCTTCATTTTCCTTGACTGTTTCTTCGGTAGTAACTCCAACATCAGAGTTTACTTGTACTACTACCTCTGGCAAGCTCACAGATTCTTGAACACCAATTTCACCCACTTGGGCAACTACTTCAGAATTCTGCTCAGTCTGACTACCATCTACTGGGCTTCCTACTTCACCAGTAGGATTAACGTCAGATATCTCCCCAACCACCTGCTCATCCGGACTCATATGCACAATCTTCTCGGTTTCACGCGATTCACCCTCGGGCGGATTTTCAGCTTCAACCACACCGCCGTCAAGCTCAGCGGGCACCGTAGTTTCCAGTGAATCTTCAGCATGAACTGGAACTGAAACTGGAAGCTCCTCCTGCTCAATATCAACAGAGAGAGGAACCCCAATCGTCTCTTCAAACTTGTCAACGTCATTTCTGGGACCAGTCTTGTCATCGATCTTTGCATGATCACTAGAAAGCTCCTCACTATTGACAGTGTCATCTCCATTGGTCACAACATGATCCAACGGGATCTCAGCTCCAACTGCCTCCTCAAATACCTCATCTTCTTCAGAACCACTGGAACCATCAGCAGATTCTACTAACTTAGTATGATTGTTGTCCACAACAGTGGAGTGTAGAGCATCATTTTCCATTAATTTCCCGTCCGTATGAGAGCCTTCAACAACCACCACACCATTTTCCATGAAATTATTACCCAATTGGGAGGATTCACTGTAACCAAAACGAATACAGTATATGAACAACAGAAATCGGAATTTCACAATCAAACGCAAGGACTGAGAATAAGAATACAACAATCGAGAATCATGTAAGATGCTAACTGCTAAGAAAGAACCCTAAAACCGATCTAGATGTGTACAGATTGGGACCATAGCGAATGCGAAGATCGTAAAAGTGTATGGGAAAAACGAACTAGGGTTTATGAGGGATTAAACAGCATAAATATATATAAAGTGAAACAGAGAAGCAAATCGAGATTAACAAAAGAGACGTAGTTAACCCTAGTAGGTAAGGTAGATAGATATCATCGGAGAAATAAATGAGATATAGAGAGAGGCTTACCGGAAGAGAGCGCAGTCGAGAGAAAGAGATTCCGTCAAGTTTTACTCTTCTTCTTCTTATTCTCGCAGTCTGTAAGACGACATCGATCTCTATCAACCTATCGGCAGGAGAGGAGACTGATAAAAGAAGAAGAAGAAGAAGAAGAAGAAGAGAAGCGAAATGAAGAAAAAATTAGGGATAAGAGCTCAATCGACGGACCAGAATCCCCGTGATTTCTGGATCGTGTGGTTTCAGATTACCAGCTACTCCCCACCCCTATTCCTTTATTTTATTTTATTTTATTTTAATTATTTCAAATCACTTACTTATAAGTAAAATTTACGTAATTCGGTAGGACGGAGGGAAGATTAATCATCTACCATAGTTCCATTGCGATTACGAATGATGAGCATGACGTGGACAGTCAAACGAGGGGAAACGGTTTGCCTGTTTTTGGGCTCTAGTGGATGTCTCGCATATGGGCCTCCTTTTGAGGCCTCATGTGGACCGTCCATCTCATGTCCATGTGATCTGATGAAAACAATATCCACCACCCTCACATGCCTCGCCTCTCTATTCTTTTTTTTTAAATAGGCATCATATCTTTCTTTTTCTTTTTTTTTGAGAAATAAAATAGGCATCATATCATTAATAGAACAAACCACGATACAAAATTGCTTTAAAGTTTTTTTTTTGAGGAAAAAAATTGCTTTAAAGTTACTACTTACTATAGCTAGCAATCATAACTTGAAACAGAAAATAAAACTAGAAAAATACAATTGTTGTTGAGTGTCAAAGAAGAGATTTATCATGCCGAGCAAAAAACCGAAAGCACTATTAAGAGTTGACCGGATCTCTTACTGGTATTGTCGGTGCCGAAACAGCTCAAAGTGATGGGGTTTAAACCTGACCAAGGCTTGAGGGTAAGGGAACTAGGACAATACATATGTCGAGAATATTGTGATTCAGCTCATTCGGTGAAGAAGACACCCGATTTTGTTGAAATCGAACTCAGCTGGAAATGTCATGAGGCATCATCGAAGCAATGCCGTTTTGAGCGACCAATTTGCTCATGTCGAAACCAGTTTCAAGATCGTTTCTTTGGGCAGTAAAGGGGGGGGGGGGGGGGGGGGGGTTGTGTGATTGCGCCACAAACACTATGTTCATGGGACTAGGAGGGTTCGGAGCGCATTTATTTATTTTTTGATGGAAAATCAAATTGACACATACCACTCTTTCTCTTCTCTTGCTTCCCATCTTGGTTGTTTGACTCGGATCTATGTTACTTTAATCGGATTGATTTAAATTGCAAAACAGTGCGGTTTTTTTTATAATTCCCAACGTGTTATAGAGCAACGTTTACTCTTCTAATAAGATTATAAAAAAAAATACATTATTTTGCTAACTAAATTTTACACACGGTTCATAGAGCATTTTGCTTTTACAAAGAGTTCATAAAGCATTTAACACAATAATGATCAGTGACAAAAATACCAGGTAGCGTACATTTCATTGTAGGGATGGATTCTGACTAATTGTGGATTTTGTCCCACCATGCTCAACAACGGCAGGGGTTGGATCTGTCCCACTGGGCTCAGATGCAGCAGTTGTACGGTAAGGGGTGGTTTCTGTCCCACCAGGACGAGCAACAGTATATGTAGGTGAAAGTGGGAGAAATCGTCCGTAATTTTCATTGAGTATTCACAAAGCTTATGTAGAAATTACATACACTAATTTTGCTAATTACAATCGTAGTCCTCTACTAAGTACGGCACATACAAAAGCGTCCTAAGAATATTACTCCCCCGCAGTCGAAACTGTAGGCTCGCCAACACTGAGACTGGAACGAAAACGCTGGAACAAGGGTCAAGGAAGACCCTTGGTGAAAATATCGGCGTACTTATAATCCGCAGGGATGTGTAACACGCGAAGCTGACCCAAACGAACCTTCTCACGAACGAAGTGTAGATCAATTTCAACGTGTTTAGTGCGCTGATGCTGAACAGGATTACCAGAAAGATAGACCGCACTCACATTGTCACAGTAGACCACAGTGGACCGAGGCGGAGTGATGCGAAGCTGAAGTAGTAAATTCCGGACCTAGCAGAGTTCAGAGACGGCGTTAGCTACACCACAATATTCAGCTTCAGCACTAGAGCGAGAGACCGTAGCCTGACGCATGGACGACCAACTGAGAAGATTGTCTCCATAGAAGACACAGTAACCAGAAGTGGAGCGGTTCGTGTCCGGGCAACCAGCCCAATCAGCATCAGTGTAGGCGGTGAGAGAATCGGCAGCTGAGGCAGAGAGCAGAAGACCATGCTCAAGAATCCCACTGATGTAGCGTAAGATACGCTTCAGGGCATGAAAGTGCGGCTCACGGGGTTCATGCATGAAGAAACAGACCTGCTGAACTGCATACTGAATGTCTGGTCGAGTGAACATTAGGTACTGAAAGGCCCCAGCAAGGCTGCGATATAGCGTAGGATCAGCAACTGGTGGGCCAGATGTAGCTGTGAGTTTACTACCTACCTCAACAGGGGTGGCAGTAGACATACAGGTCGACATAGAGGCACGACGAAGGATGTCAGTCGCATACTGGTGCTGAGACAGGAACAAGCCGGACGAATCACGGGTGACAGCAATGCCCAGAAAGTGATGTAGCTGGCCCAGATCAGTCATAGCAAACTCTCGAGAGAGCTGGGAGACAATCTGATCCAAGACAACAGGAGACGACCCAGTGATCACAATATCATCCACATAGAGCAAGATGTAGACGATGTCCGAGCCACGACTGTAGACGAAGAAAGACTCATCGCACGTGCAACCAGAGAAACCGATAGTCTGTGTGAGAACGGTGGCAAATCGCTGAAACCAAGCACGAGGAGCCTGCTTCGGACCATATAACGATTTGCGTAACCGGCAAACAAAGTCAGGATGGCGTGTGTCGCGGTAGCCAGGGGTTGATGCATGTATACCGTCTCAGAGAGATCACCATGAAGAAAAGCGTTATTGACATCCAGCTGACGGATAGGCCAAGAGCGTGTGACGGCAATGCGAAGAACAGTACGTATGGTGGTCGTTTTGACAACCGAGCTGAAAGTCTCCTCACAATCTATACCAACCATCCGTGACTTCTCGTTAGCCACCAATCGCGCTTTATAGCGCTGCAGACTACCATCAGCACGAAACTTGTGGCGAAAAAGCCACATAGCTCGCAGAACATTAGCCCCTGCCGGGCGAGGAACCAGATCCCAAGTGTGGTTCGTAACCATAGCTCCAAACTCATCATCCATAGCCGCTTTCCAGTGAGGATCTGACAAGGCGAGGATGTGAGATTTTGGGTGGGGCGAGATGGGATCTGGTGTCTGGGCAGCTAAAGTGAGACGGGTGACTGGTATGACTATGCCTTGCATGGATCTGGTGGTCATCTGGGGAGAGAGATGGGGAGGAGAAGTGGCCACTGGGCTCGGTGTGGGTGACTCAGGGGCGTCTGATAACACAGGCACAGAGGGTATAGTAGGAGGGCGAGTGGACACAGACCGACGGACGTAGTGCTGAGGAAACGGGTCCTAGACCGGGAAGGCTGTGTGGGTGCCCTGTAGGTGCGGGTGGTGATGTGGGTGCCCTAGGAGGGGTGGGTGAGGGTCTGTGGGCCACAGGGTTATGAGCACGATGAGTGAATAGGGGAGACGGAAGACTGTCATCGGGATCAGACGTCCTGTGAACAAAGGGAGACACAGACCCAGGAGAGGAGAAAGGAAACACCGTCTCATCAAAGGTGACGTGACGGGAAGTGTGAACCCGACCAGTACTCAAGTCTAGACACCTGTACCCACAATGATTAAGAGGGTACCCCAGAAATACACATCGAACAGAACGTGGTGCAAGCTTGTGAGGCGAGGTGACAGAGAGGTTCGGGTAACACAAGCATCCGAACGTGCGGAGATGCTCATAGGAGGGTGAGCGAAGGTAGAGGGAATAGTAGGAATAATGTTGCCAAGGACTTTGGTGGGAAGAATGTTGTGGAGGTAGACAGCAGTGAGAAGAGACTCAACCCAGAAAGAGGCTGGAAGAGAGGCCTGAGGTAGGAGGGCACGACTGATGTCATTGATTCTACGAACCATGCGTTCAGCTTTGCCATTTTGAGATGACGTCTGAGGACACGCAAACCGAAAGACAAGTCCATGATTAACGGCGTGAGAGTGAAAAGAGTCATTATCGAATTCTCCACCAAGGTCACATTGGAAACTCTTGATGGGGCGCTCAAATTGAGTTTGGACGAAGGTAGTGAATTGTTTAAATTTTGATATCGCTTCGCTTTTATGCTTAAGTGGGAAAACCCAGAGAAAATGGGTATAGTCATCTAATAGTAGTAGGTAGTATTTGTAGTGCGGTTTGCTTAAGACCGGAGATGTCCATAAATCACTATGAACAATGTCGAATGGACTAGAAGTAGAAGAAGTAGATGATGAAAAAGGCAAACGCACGTGTTTACTAATTTGACGAGCATGACAAATAGCTTCTGAATTATGTCTACTACAAGAAATGAAATGACTACTACGAAGCGAATCTAAAACTAGACGCCCGGGATGACCAAGGCGGTTGTGCCAAACGGAAGCAGGAAGAGCAGCAAAAGAGACAGCAGACGACGGTGGTGGGACAGACTGGAATGGATAAAGATCACCCGAATTGTTGCTCCTCTGCAAAAGAGCTCCCGACCGTAGGTCCTTTTTAAAAAAACCAAAAGGGTCAAACTCAACGGAAACAATGTTGTCAATAGTTAATTGACGAACATAAACTAGGTTTTTGATAACGTTTGGGGTGAGTAAGACGTTTCTAAGGTGAAGGGAACGGGAGTTGGTGGTAAGGGTGTGATTGCCGGATCCTTTCACTGGAATGCTAGAGCCGTTTCCCACAAGTATGTTAGTAAAATGACAAGATGACGAGAGAGAGGAGAGTATACATGACTGCGGAGTGAGATGAGCAGATGCGCCGGAATCAAGATACCAAGTCTGATCCAGAACGTTGAGTGTCATGCCAGAGAACTGAGATCCCAAATCAGTAGCAGTCGGGTAAGCAGAAGTAGCTGTGAGGCCCTGCTGTCGCGCAGTCGGTGGTGGGCCGAGAAGGCCAGCAAGGCTGGGCCGAGAAGTACTCCAACTCGGTGTCGGGGAATGGGGGCCCGACTGAGCAGTTGTGGATGAAGAGGCGGGACACCACACCCACCTGCCCTGAGGATAGGCAGGCAATGGTTGGTGCTGCTGATGGTGGAGTTGAGTGCAACTGCGTCCTTTCCGACTAGACTGACGACGACGACCCTGCAGGGTTTGCGGTGACGTCGTAAGATGAGTAGCGGCTGTCTGACGAGATGCTTGATACGCCTCCATTGCAAACCAGATAAATTTCCAACTTTATCACCACAAAAGCACATCCAATCAAACAGTGCACCCGCAAATGAGTGACAAGTCACCTCACAAAATCCAAGTGAAAGCTACAATTGAAGCGTACTAAATTACCACAGAATTGAGTCTGTTGAAAACCGTCAACACAGAGTTGAGGAGAAAAGTGAGTGACGATGTGAATAAAGTCAAAACCTGACCCCACAAGCACACAAACAGACCACTTCGTTTCCAATTCCAGTGCTTGGAGATTGAATCTGACCCGAAGCAAAAAAGAGATGACCCGAAGTTTAGGGCGGCGATTGCAGATCGGAGGGTTCGCCTAGAGAAGCCTGTAGGGTTTTGATTCATGGATCGCGCAAACGGAAGCATAATCAAACAAACAACCATGCAAAACCCTCCAAGGATCACAAGTCTAGATGCATAACGATAGTGAAGGTAAGAAATCATAAACACACCTTTGGGTTCTCCTTGATGACTTCAAACGCGAATAGTGTCACGTTCTCTATAGTTGATCCACGCCTAGAGTTGTTCCTAGATCTCCAATCACCTTGGTGCTAGCCCGGATTGAAAGGAGGGTGAAGAAATCACGCAAAACGAGGCACCAAAAGGGGCTCGGCCCTTTGTGGCGTCGGGGACAAGGGGCGGCGGCAATAGGGGGCGGCGTCCCTCTTTGCTTGCTCTCTCTCTCCTTTGTTCTCTCCTACTCTTGTTATGTTCTCTCTAGAGCATAAAAGTGTGTGTGTAGGGAAGGAAGGAGGAGGGTCCTTTATATAGTCCAACAACTCCTTGTTAACTACCTAAAGGACTTATTCTAGTCCTACTAGAATTCAATTTAGTCCCTTCCTTGCAAATTAGTCCCTACTAAGTTTGCAAGGGTTTGCAAAGTGATCCTTCTAATTAATTAATCCAATTAATTAATTCCACAATCTAGTACAACTCTATATAGCGTGTGACCCCATAGGTTCTATCTAGTTGGTAGCAACCCTTTGCTAATATGGAGCGGTTTCTAGCAAAACATCCATTCTAGCCAACTAATAGAATAGTCATCTAGACAACCTTGTACAAGTAATTGTCTCATCCCTTTGCCTCCATATCCGGATTGGACACGAGACATACAAGTCACACTCGTATATCCAATCCCTAGTTTCTCGATCCATGGAATAGCCTTATTCGTGCAAATAACATCAATATCTCATATATTGATTTATTTGAGTCTGGCCAGACATTCTATAAGCACTATCCTCGAGTGGCCTTGGATATTTGCTCCCGTTATGTGGGAGGGGCAAATCCTCTCTACGTCCACTACGATTTCTAAGCTTGCTTCTCATTGTATCCAGTACACGCCTTTATAACTACCCAGTTACGGTGTAGCGTTTAACGCTACCAAGATCACAATGATCCACAACTAGAATATCTAGTGACTTCAAGTCTAAGGATGACAATACCATTGTACCCGAGAAGCACTTGTGACTCAACATAACGTGTATGTAGCCTTCTCGGTAATGGGTCAATCCAGTGCAACATTCCGTAATGCACACCTATGTGTTGGATCGTGATATCTCCATATCAATCCAACCCCATACTAGTCTATAGATGATTGTCCCATTTAATCATTATACTTGACTAGGGATATTTAAGATAAACAACACGATTGTAAATCTAAGGACTTCATTATATTAAATATCCAATAAATAATAAATGAATTTCTAGCCAATTACAAATTCATACTAAACTAGATTGCCTCTAGGGCATCTATTCCAACAGTCTCCCACTTGCACTAGAGCCAATCTGGCGCATCTCGTATGCCCATACTCCTAGTGTGCCCATCATGCTTCCACTGCGTGAGAGGCTTTGTAAGCGGGTCTGACAGATTATCATCTGTAGGAATCTTGCATATCCGAACGTCTCCTCTATCGATAATATCTCGAATCAGATGAAACTTCCTGAGCACATGCTTGGACTTCTGGTGCGATCTTGGTTCCTTTGATTGCGCGATCGCCCCAGTGTTGTCACAGAACAACTCCACTGGATCCGCAATGCTAGGGACCACACCAAGTTCAGAAACAAATTTTCTGATCCAAACAGCTTCCTTTGCTGCGCCATTTGCAGCAATGTACTCAGCCTCTGTTGTAGAATCAGCTACCGTCTCTTGCTTGGAACTCTTCCAGCTCACCGCTGCTCCATTCAGGCAAAACACATATCCCGACTGTGATCTAAAGTCATCTCTATCGGTTTGGAAGCTTGCATCAGTGTAACCCCTTACACGCAACTCTTCCTCACCGCCAAACATCAAGAAAGCATCCTTAGTTCTTCTCAAGTACTTTAGGATGTTCTTGACAGCAATCCAGTGACTCTCACCTGGATTGGATTGGTATCTGCTTGTCATACTCAAGGCATATGACACATCTGGTCTAGTACATAACATGGCGTACATGATGGATCCTATGGCCGAGGCATAGGGAATCCTACTCATGCGTTCCTTCTCAATCTCATTGGAAGGACAACCACTCTTCGAAAGAGTGATTCCATGTGACATGGGCAAGAATCCCTTCTTGGAATCTTGCATGTTGAACCGTTTCAACACCTTGTCAATATATGTACTTTGACTTAGGCCTAGCAACCTCTTAGATCTATCTCTATAGATCTTTATACCGAGTATATAGGCTGCTTCCCCTAAGTCTTTCATTGAGAAACACTTTCCTAGCCAATCTTTCACAGATTGCAGCATGGGAATGTCGTTTCCAATGAGCAGTATGTCATCCACATACAAGACCAGAAAAGCTACAGAGCTCCCACTAACCTTCTTGTAGACACAAGACTCATTTTCGTTTCTGATGAAGCCAAACTCTTTGACCACTTCATCAAAACGTCGATTCCAACTCCTAGAAGCTTGCTTCAATCCATAAATGGATCGTTGCAGCTTACACATTTTGTTGGCTTGCTTTGGATCCTCAAAACCCTCCGGCTGTATCATATACACGTCCTCGAGGAGATTCCCATAAAGGAATGCTGTTTTGACATCCATCTGCCAAATCTCATAGTCGTAGTATGCTGCAATCGCAAGTAGGATTCGGATGGATTTGGTCATAGCGACTGGTGAAAAGGTTTCATCATAGTCAATACCATGAATCTGTCTGAATCCTTTAGCCACCAATCGGCCCTTATAGGTAATCACATTACCATCCATGTCGATCTTCTTCTTGAAGACCCACTTGCACCCTATGGGCCGCGCCCCATCAGGTGGTTCCACCAAAGTCCATACTTTGTTGGCATACATGGATTCCATCTCGGATCTCATGGCCTCAAGCCACTTCTGCGAGTCTGGGCCATTCATGGCCTCCTCATAGGTAGTAGGCTCATCATCTATGAGCATCGTGTCACCGGAATCAGTTACGAGAAGTCCGTACCTCTCGGGTTCCTGGCGCACTCTACTAGATCTACGAAGCTCTTGTGTTACCTGAACAGGTGGATCCACAACTGCTTGTGATTCCTGTTCATGTTCCATAATCGGTTCAGTAATTTGTGGTTCTTGAACTTCTTCAAGTTCTACATTCCTCCCACTTGCTTCTTTAGAGACAAACTCTCTTTCTAGAAACACGCCGGTCCGAGCAACAAACACTTTGTTCTCGGTTGGATTGTAGAAGTAGTATCCCTTAGTTTCCTTAGGGTACCCCACAAATTTACACTTATCCGATTTAGGCCCTAGCTTGTCTGATTATAAACGTTTTACATAGACATCGCAGCCCCAAATCCTCATGAACGACAGTGTGGGACGCCTCCCACTCCACATCTCATATGGTGTCTTCATGACTGATTTAGATGGAACACGGTTAATGGTAAAAGCTGCACTTAGTAGAGCGTAGCCCCAAAATGATAATGGAAGATCGGTTTGACACATCATAGACCGAACCATATCCAATAGGGTTCGATTCCTCCTCTCGGACACGCCATTCCATTGTGGCGTTCCGGGTGGAGTGAGTTGGGACACGATCCCACACTCTCTAAGATAGTCGTCAAACTCTTGGCTCAAGTATTCTCCTCCACGATCCGATCGTAGAGTCTTGATACTTTTGCCAAGTTGCTTCTCTACTTCATTCTTGAATTCTTTGAACACTTCAAAGGATTCGGATTTTGCCCTCATAAGGTACACAAATCCATATCTACTGTAATCATCAGTAAACGTAATGAAGTAGACATAACCACCCCTGGCAGGCGTGGCAAATGGCCCACACACATCGGTATGTATGAGCGCCAATTGCTCACTAGTCCTCTCACCTTTCTTATTGAAAGGGGACTTTGTCATTTTTCCCAATAAACAAGCCTCACATGTCTCATATGATTCAAAATCAAATGAGTCTAGTAATCCATCTTTATGGAGTCTAGATACACGTTTCTCATTTATGTGGCCTAAACGACAATGCCATAAATAAGCAGGATTTAAATCATTTATTTTAATCCGCTTGGTATTAATGTTGTAGACAGGATTACTTAGATCAAGGACATAAAGTCCATTAAATAATTGCGCACTAAAATAGTGAATATTATTCAAATAAAAGGAACAACAATTGTTCTTTATTGAAATAATAAAACCTTCCTTGTCCAAACAAGAAATAGAAATAATGTTTCTGCTCATAGCAGGCACAAAATAGCAATTATTTAATTCTAAAACTAATCCTGAAGGCAGAGATAGCTCGCAAACGCCTATGGCCAACGCAGCAACCTTTGCTCCATTCCCAACGCGCAGATCTACCTCCCCTTTAGCCAATCTTTTACTTCTCTTTAGATCCTGCATATTTCGACAAATATGAGATCCACATCCAGTATCTAATACCCATGATGTAGAGACAGTTAAATTGACATCTACAACGAAAATACCTGGTGGTGGTGGAATCACTATTCCAAGCCGCTTGTCCTCCAGATATTTTGGGCAGTTCCTCCTCCAGTGTCCAGGTTGACTACAGTAGTGACATTCACCCTTAGTCACGACCTTGGCAATCCCACCAACAGGCTTAAGGGCTTGTTCCTTGGACTTAGCAACTGTCTTGCCTTTGCCCTTGGAGGAAGAGGCAAACTTTTTACCCTTTCCTTTATGCACCATCATAATGGCCTTGCCCTTACCCTTGTTGATGCTCTGTTCAGCCGTCCTCAACATGTTGAGCAAATCTGGCAGTGGTTTAACGATCTCGTTCATGTTATTGTTCATAATGAACTGTCCATAACTCTCGGGCAACGATTGCAACACGAGATCGGTTGCCAACTCTTGGCCGACCGGGAACCCAAGCCGGGCGAGATTCTCCAAGTACCCGATCATTCGGAGTACATGGGGTCCCACCGGGTTCCCTTCTGCCAGATGACATTTGAACAGTGCCTTTGAGACCTCATACCTCTCTACCCTCGCCTGCTCTTGGAAGAGCTGCTTTAGATGTTCGATCATATCGACAGCATTCATGTTCTCATGTTGCTTCTGAAGCTCAGAGGTCATGGTGCAAAGCATTAGGCAGGCCGCATCATTAGCGTCATCAACACGCTTTTGATACGCCTTTAAGGCAGCAGGTGTCTGATTCTCTGGACCTTCTGGAACTTGCTCCTCTATTGCGTACAGCTTCTTTTCTTGCTTGAGAACAATTCTCAAGTTTCTGTACCAATCGAGAAAGTTGGTTCCTGAGAGCTTGTCCTTCTCAAGGACAGATCGTAGGGAATGTTGTGAACTCGATGAGTTGTTTGCCATTTGGAATTCTACAAAAAGGAAAATACGCAAGTTTTAGTATTTGTGAATTTTTGACTATATTTAATAATGGCTAGTTTATTAAATATAGCTCCCACTATTTTACTACGGATTAATAACCCTCAAGATATTAATGCGGAAAATATCCTTATATTTTCTAGTGGGCCAAGATCCATCTTTTTCATCTCCTTATGAGCTTGCTTTGGCAAGTCACCCATAATTCGATTACTTCTTAGGTAGGAACAATTCCAATTGCATCCCATATGCAACTCTTGGTTCAATCGGGCAAATAACTCCTTATTTATCCATCCATATGGATAATCCCAATTGATTGCCTCTAGGTTTCTTAATCAAATTAATAGCCTAGTTGTGCTCAACCTCTTACCTAAACAATTGCACATTGTTACGTGCCATCGCATTCCATCATTATGAACCAAGTCGCCATGCTTTGGCACGCACGAACTTGATAAATAATGATGATAATGAGTGTTTAAATAACGAGAAGGCAAGAACACAATATTTTTTAAAATTTGAGGGATTTTCAATTTTAATTATTTTGTTGATCAATATCAACTAATCTATCTATTTGAGTTTGGGCACAACTCCAAATAATAGATCCGGGTTGTCTAATTATCTTATTATCCTAATTGCATGCATCATCCATACACCAACCACACAAATAATAAGACAATAAATAAACAACCACAAAACAGAAATTAAACGTGATGTGGATATGGCCTTTTCTAGACTAAGATAATTCCAAGCCAATGGAATTATCTATGAACCCTAAACAAACACATCTCCATGCGTCTTGATCTTTTGGTCCATCCTTCATTGTCATGTGGTGTGCTCCATGCTCCATGCTCCATCTTTTGTGGCTCCTTTGGCTTTGGGCTTTTTTTTTTTCAATCTTGGCTAACAATCTACTTTATCTAGCACTAGCTAATATCTATACTAAATAAAATAAATCTCACAAGTTGAGAAAAAAAATGGCACGCAGGCCATAAAACCCTAATTAACTATTACAATTAATTGATCAGCTCGCAGGCCGTAAAACCAAAACACAAAATTAAACATCCACATCAAACCACATCCTAAGGCCATATCCAATCACCATGCGATTTGCACATAAACAGTTAAAATCCAATTTTAACGCGCTTGGTCAATTTTAATTGATTTTAGGATTTCTAGGGTTAAAACGGTCCATGGGCCCAACAATCCAATTGCCCGGGCCCAAATAAGTGAACCATAAAGCCCTAGGGCCGGCTCGGCCCAAAACCCGCAAGCTAGGCCCGCGGGTTAGGGCCGCCCGCCCCCTTAGGGCGCCAAGCTTGGGCGGCAAGCAAGGGGGGCGGCTCCCTAGGGGCCGAACCTTCCTTGTGGAGGTTGTTTCCAAAACAACCTCCTTGCTTGGAGCCCAAGTTTGGTTGTTTCCTTGTTGTGGGAGAACTCCTTCTTCCCCAAGGATGCCCAAACCCTAGATCTTTGATCCTAAAATTTCTCAAACTCACCAACTCATGCATCCAATGCAATAATTGGGTCTTGTTATGATTAATTCTTTGACAAATTGCATCCAATGCTTGATTTGTCTTGTTTTACGCGATAAACAACAAATTAAGGTGTAAAACAACAAGAATGTAACACATAAACTACGTTTATGCTCTATGACCTGTGGCTCTGATACCACTGTAGGGTTTTGATTCATGGATCGCGCAAACGGAAGCATAATCAAACAAACAACCATGCAAAACCCTCCAAGGATCACAAGTCTAGATGCATAACGATAGTGAAGGTAAGAAATCATAAACACACCTTTGGGTTCTCCTTGATGACTTCAAACGCGAATAGTGTCACGTTCTCTATAGTTGATCCACGCCTAGAGTTGTTCCTAGATCTCCAATCACCTTGGTGCTAGCCCGGATTGAAAGGAGGGTGAAGAAATCACGCAAAACGAGGCACCAAAAGGGGCTCGGCCCTTTGTGGCGTCGGGGACAAGGGGCGGCGGCAATAGGGGGCGGCGTCCCTCTTTGCTTGCTCTCTCTCTCCTTTGTTCTCTCCTACTCTTGTTATGTTCTCTCTAGAGCATAAAAGTGTGTGTGTAGGGAAGGAAGGAGGAGGGTCCTTTATATAGTCCAACAACTCCTTGTTAACTACCTAAAGGACTTATTCTAGTCCTACTAGAATTCAATTTAGTCCCTTCCTTGCAAATTAGTCCCTACTAAGTTTGCAAGGGTTTGCAAAGTGATCCTTCTAATTAATTAATCCAATTAATTAATTCCACAATCTAGTACAACTCTATATAGCGTGTGACCCCATAGGTTCTATCTAGTTGGTAGCAACCCTTTGCTAATATGGAGCGGTTTCTAGCAAAACATCCATTCTAGCCAACTAATAGAATAGTCATCTAGACAACCTTGTACAAGTAATTGTCTCATCCCTTTGCCTCCATATCCGGATTGGACACGAGACATACAAGTCACACTCGTATATCCAATCCCTAGTTTCTCGATCCATGGAATAGCCTTATTCGTGCAAATAACATCAATATCTCATATATTGATTTATTTGAGTCTGGCCAGACATTCTATAAGCACTATCCTCGAGTGGCCTTGGATATTTGCTCCCGTTATGTGGGAGGGGCAAATCCTCTCTACGTCCACTACGATTTCTAAGCTTGCTTCTCATTGTATCCAGTACACGCCTTTATAACTACCCAGTTACGGTGTAGCGTTTAACGCTACCAAGATCACAATGATCCACAACTAGAATATCTAGTGACTTCAAGTCTAAGGATGACAATACCATTGTACCCGAGAAGCACTTGTGACTCAACATAACGTGTATGTAGCCTTCTCGGTAATGGGTCAATCCAGTGCAACATTCCGTAATGCACACCTATGTGTTGGATCGTGATATCTCCATATCAATCCAACCCCATACTAGTCTATAGATGATTGTCCCATTTAATCATTATACTTGACCTGGGATATTTAAGATAAACAACACGATTGTAAATCTAAGGACTTCATTATATTAAATATCCAATAAATAATAAATGAATTTCTAGCCAATTACAAATTCATACTAAACTAGATTGCCTCTAGGGCATCTATTCCAACAAAGCCGAGCGTGAAAACCAAGCCGAGAAGAAACCGGAGGTGCGAGGAAGAGGTCAGGCGACTGAAGGCAGCGGCGAATTCTGCAACTCGAAGCAAAGAAGACGACGAGGAGAAACTGATCGGACCTGATTATGGTCAATCAATCAGAAAGTTTGGGGTACCGTTGCAGTGGGCAACGGCGATGAGGAAAATTTCGACGAGAAGATGAAGAAGAAGAAGAAAAGAGGGCGGAAGCAGGGGATCGGAGCCTAAGGCGGCAACAGTAGCGCACAGAGAGGACGTGAGACGGCGGCTGCGGCAATTAGGTTCGCTATGATACCATGAAAGTGGGAGAAATCGTCCGTAATTTTCATTGAGTATTCACAAAGCTTATATAGAAATTACATACACTAATTTTGCTAATTACATTCGTAGTCCTCTACTTAGTACGGTACATACAAAACCGTCATAAGACTATTAGTAGGAAGGGATGGTTTATGTCCCACTAAGACCATAAATAATTTGTATGAGGGGTGGTTTCTGTCCCACTTGGACCAGGAACAAATTCTGCATGGCGGTGGTTTCTTTCCATGGCAGGGGAAGGGGGTTATGTAGGATGAGGGAAAGGAAGTATTGTAAGGAGGGGCTTTGGTATGTCATAGGTAACATGGATGCTGATTGCTTGCCATCTCTTGTAAGCTATTAGCATGTCAAGCACATCCTAGTCAGTTTTGAGGGGGATGTGTGTCCTCCATGCTATAGGATCTGCATACATCACCTTGTATCCAATAGGCCTGTCACTAGGCAAGCTCCCTTAATCTTTACCATCTCCAAAAGAGTCAGGTATTTGCGCCAGCATCGACATACCCAATTTGTCCAATTAGGCTGTCTCCACAGTACCGGTAGAGGAGCCAAACTTGATATTCTGCAAGGGCCTCCAAGTCTTCCATATCCCTATTGTCTGTAAAATAGGTGTGATTGCAACTAATTAGAAACATAATATGCACACTTAAAAAAAAGAAGTGCTTAGCATAAGGTAAACAAAAACAACACAATGCATGCTCTTTTTACTAAACTAATGCTATATTACACTAAACATGTGTTTGGAATCTACTAAATATATATCGACTACAAAGCAATTAGTAAGCAATTAAGTATAATGAAGTGTCAAGTGTGTGACAAAAGTCAACCGAGTTGTAAAGCAAGTACATAGCAAGCTGGAAAGACAATACATATCAAGTTCTAAATCAGTTACAAATCAGTTTTACACATACTTGTTCAACGTAGATAGTTTTAGTTCACTTCACATAGAGTGAAACATACACACTCTAGTGCATCATACCCACTATGTGTGTGAAACGTGCAAACACAGAGGTTATCATCCAAGGACTACACTTAACACCCCAGTATACAAGAATACCCCAAGATAACCCAACAAAATGAAACCCTAGTTATGAACCCACTATGTTTGGAACCCACAGACTGAAAACCCACGCAAAATCAGAACCATAATGTATACCAGATTGTTCATCATCAATCCCACACTGAGAACGAACCCCGGTTCTTAGAAACCCATAAAACTTTCACAAATCCTACTTCTTAGAAACTTGGAAGAACGAACTCTAGTTCTTAGAAATCCATAAAACTTTCACAAATCGAACACGTAAACCCGCCATTCAAACAAGAACTCAAGAAATGGCTCGAATCCGTTCAAACGGGATGAGGTTTCACACCGGAGCGAGCAAAGAACAAGAAATGGCGACCAATTAGCGAACCCAATAGACCCGATGAGCTTGACTCCGGCAATTTCTCCAACCCTCTATCTACTCTTCGTCGAACGTTTGAGAGAGTGAACCGCTGAGATCTGACCCCTCAACTTTCTTACAGTAATTAATGAAGGTAGGTGGTGGTTGGGAGAGTTTATCGGAGGGTATTTCGGTTTTTTTCAAATTTGTTATCACCTAATAAAACAACTCTGGGTGAAGTACGAGGGCAATAAGGTAAAATACACTGATTCGTTAATCTTCGTTAGTCTCCATCCATTGACAGGGGACTAAAATAAAGCTTTGCAAGATCCTGTACGAGATTCTGGGTTTAAACCTAAATGACGACAAAACAATTTCTCAAAAATAAAAAAGAACAGTCTAATAATATCTGTGCAAAAGGATGATGAGCATCCCACCACCAGTTGGTCAAAGACTGTCTGTCTAGCAGAAGAAGAGGTTGTACAAGCAAAATATTTTGTTACCATAATAAGCAAAGGAAATATATTTCTGAAAAGGATAGGAGAGGTTATGATTACCCAGACTATGAAATAATCCAAAGTCTTCATCATTCTGGGAAATAGTAGTGGTACAAGTAATAATAACCCCCACTACATTGGTACTCCTATAATATCTGTGGTTCAAAAAAAAAAAAAAAAAGAACATTGGTACTCCTACTTTCCCCTCCTATTATTACTCGCCGTTGAATAGTAAAAAAAAAAAAAAAAAACAAGACTTTCAAATTTCAAGTGACCATGTGTCCGCATTTTCAAACCTCATTCCTTTACATTCTTATAATCAGTGTTTTTCTAAAAACATGTGAGAAAAAAAATGATGTGTTTAACATACAAAAACAGAGGAAATATAAGTAGTATTTTTTTTTATGTTTTCTTATACTTTTGGTGGTTACAAACATTCATATTTTTAATAAACGCATAAAATGATAATGATAATTACATGTCGTTATTGTATGTAAAAGTTATGTTAACATTTGAATTAAATAGTGTTGTCAATTATTTTTTTGATTCTAAATATTGTTTTTAAACACGTGTTAAACAATTTTTTGTTTTAAAGCATATTGTTGTTCCAACATATTTTTCAATACATTTTTAATTCTAAACAAATACGAAACCGGTACTGGATTTGTCAACATGGGCGTAGCAATGTAGAGCTACGGGGGGACCCAAGTGCACAAGTTGTGATTAATTACTACTATACCCTCATAATCATGTAATATTTTTAGTTGTGTATTTCACTAAATTACATTTGTGCACCCCTAAATAATTTGTCTATGCCCCCTACTAATTTTTGTAACAGTGTGTCACTCTTCTAGCCGAATCCTGATTCCATCACTATTTATCAACCAACGCAAATCTACTCATAAGATGGGGAAATTTCAGCATTTTCTCATTACTTTCCATCTCTCTCTTACACTTACTATCATATCTATGACATCCATCCGCTTTCATGCTCAAGCAAACAAAACATGGACCAAACAAACTTCTCATCCTCTTTTGAGGGGAAACTTCTCGTCCCTTGAGAATAAGCCTTGGATGATGACCTATTTCCAAGAACAAGAAGAAGCAAATGGGTCCTATCAAAACTACATCAAATCCCTTTCATCTTGGTCAATGGAAAAAGCCTTGGACTACTGAATGTTTGTCAGTCCCTTATTTTCATAACTTTGACCACACTCTGTCACTCATAGGTACTACTACATCAAGTCCCTCTATTTTTTTGAGTTTGATTTTTATCATTATCACTATGGGTAGGTTTGGTATGACTTTTTGAATTTTTAAGTCGATTATTAAGTTGTTGGGAAAAAAGTTCGTGACAGAGAAGTTCATGAAAAAAGATGCATGTGTTTGGTGAAAAAAGTTATGCTGTTAAAAAGATAGTGATGCAACACTTTTGTTTGTTAGTGAAAATTAAAAATTTACATTTTTTATATTTACTAATAAAATTATGGTAGGTCTAATTAGATGTCGTAGTATGTTAATACAAAAAAAAGTAGGGGTAAATTGATTATTTTTATTGTTGAAGAAGGAAAAAGTCCAAAAAAGCTCATGAAACCCAACTTTTCTCAGAATTGAGTTTTACACTACAAAGAAAAGCCAAAATCTAAACGCTGGCACAAAAAAAGTCATACCAAACTTTTCAGAAAAGTTGAAAACAAATTAAAAATCCAAAGTAGATTATAAGCTGGAAATAAGTCATACCAAACCCACCCTTGGTCACTTTGATCCGATTATTTGAATAGTAAAATAGTAAAAGGGTAAAAGACAAAAACCACTCCTCGAGTATGGGGTATATACAAAAAAACCCCTCGTGTTCGGGGATATACAAAAACCACCCCTGTCAACTAACGGAGACTAACGGCGACTAACGGAGGGGAGGAAAGACATGTTTACCCTCACCTTCAAGGAAAATTACATTACTATAAAACCATTTCTTCCCCCTCATCCCTCATTCTAACCCTAACCGCCCTCTTCTTTCTCTCTCTCTACTCTTCTGTTCCCCTCTACATCTCCTCACCCCACCACAACAACAAATCAAGCTACCCACCTCCATAATGACCAGATCCAGATGGGTGCTGGTTCGTCTGGTTCGCTTCTACATCTCCTCGTCGCTGACTCTATCAAATCCCTCACCCTCTCACCGCAACCCCACCGACGCCGTCGCGTCAATAGTGTAAAATCAAACCCTCGCTTTGCTGATTCTCGCCCCAAATCATCCCTTTCTCTATTTCAATTTCGTTCTTCTCCCTGTCTCGTGTCGTCGTTGCTGATTGTTCGTCTGGTTTCCGATGATTTTGTTTTTTGATGATTCAGACGACGATGTTGCAGAGAGGAGTCCGGACGCCGCCAGAGAGGATGTCTTTGGTGGCGACGCCGTCGGGGAATGAAGGGTTGGCGGCGGCGACAGACTCCTCGGGGCCGAACGAGTTCTGGGTTTCATCGAGAGAAGGATCTCCCTCTCGTTCAAATCTTCCTTCCCGATTCCTGTCTCGGGTCGTCGGATCCTGAATCGAAGTCGAAGTCCAGAGCTAGGACTAATTGGTTCGGATCTGAACAGGGAGAAACAATCAGGCTTGCTCCCTCTGATTTGAAATCCCGTTGTGGGTAGTCCCGGTGTGGGTTTGAAATCGGAACGTGGTTGTGCCGGTGATGTTGCAGTTCCACGGTGGGGGGTTTTGTGAGTGGAATCAATTCCGTGGCCATTGATGGTTATTTATTTCTCTCTCTATACTTCTCCGCTTTCATCTATTTTTTGTTTTTGAAGCTCAGTCTCAATCTTCGTTTGAGTGTTTGTGTAATTAGGTAGTTAAGGTTTCGATTGATTGATGAACAACAACAGCAAAACTAGGCTGATTAGAGTCATATCAATGAATTTGGGTATTAATGAATTTTTTTGCTGTGATTATGAATTGAAGAAGATTAAGCAAATGGGTGATGGTGGTTTGTGGTGATGGTGGTGGTGATTTGGTGGTAGTGGGGGTGGAGGAGATTCCGCAGTCGTGGCGTGTAATAAAAATTTGTTGTTTGTTTGTTGTGTTATTGTGGCGGCGTGGTGGCGGTGGTGGCGGTGTGGCTGGTGGGGGTCAAGAACAACAAGAACATTAAGAACATAAACAAAAAAAATAAAAAACACAAATAGGGGTAAAATAGTCATAAAAAGGACAGATTGCACCCCCATACTAATTGATTGTAACAGAAGGGTGTTTTTCATCTAACGTCCATCCACTGACAGGGGTGGTTTTTGTCTCGACAGGGGTGGTTTTTGTATATCCCCGAACACGAAGGGTGTTTTTGTATATACCCCATACTCGAGGGGTGGTTTTTGTCTTTTACCCATAGTAAAAACTTTTAATTTTTTTTATGGTACATTTGGTTTTCAAGAATTAGTGGCACGTTTGGTTTTCCAGACTGGACTGGACTTGACTAAATTTTCCGAATATGATTGGATTGGATTAGCTGAGCTATAATTTATAATGTGTTTGGTTTTGTGCAGTATTAATTCAGTATTAAGTTATAAATAGCTCGATCCTGCTAATACCCTCATGTGAGAGTGTACTAATTTGGGGTATTAAACACCATCTTTTCACTATTTAGTACTGGTATTAAAATTAGTCCAGAACAACCAAACACAGTATTAACTAATACCTGGACTATATTTAGTCCAATCCTTCCTAATACCGCTAATCCCAGAAAATCAAACATACCCTAGCGGTATTAGGTACGACTGGACTAAATATAGTCTAAGTATTAGCTAATATTGTGTTTAGTTGTTCTTGATTAATTTTAATATCTGTACTAATTGTGAAAGGATGGGTTTTTTAATACCCCAAATTAGTCCCCACTCACATGAGAGTATTAGCTGGATTGAATTATTTATATCTTAATACTGAATTAATACTGCACGAAACCAGACACATTATTAATTATACTTCAACTAAATCTTATCCAAAAAATTTAGTGCAATCCAGTCCAATTTGTATAATCCGGAAAACCAAATATGCCATCATGGTATTGTAGAGTGAACTTTACTTGACAACACGATGAAAAAGTTACAAAATATTGCATCGTTTTGCTATCGAAATAACCGGGTCTGTTTTGACCCGATTACCACATAAAAAAAGTCCAAGTGAAGAGAGAGAGAGTGAACAGAGGTGGTATGCATTGATTCAAGGGATAAACGGCATTTTCACCCATCTAGTTTGATTGATGGACACACACACCATTTAAAATAGGGTAAAATGCAAAAACCATCCCTTAAGTATGAGTTATATACAAATACACCCTTTGTGTTTGATATATACTAATATCTCATGTCAGAGTTAAAAGATAATGTAGCACTAACGGACGGGGAAAAGTCAAAAATACCACTGCAATTTAAGGAAATTGCCCAACTATAAAGCCATTTCCTTCATTCCCCTAAAAAAATCCTAGTCACCAATCTTATCTCTTCCTCTCTTTCTTCATCCTCTTCAACATAACATTCTCTTAATCCTCCTTCCTTCCCTCAACCACCAACACCTCAACACCATCTCCATCACCACCACCAAGCTCCAGCTCACTCTCACCCTTTCCCACCACCGAATGAAATAGTTGAAATTTATCTCAACTTCATTGGGCTGGTTCTAAGTCCAAATTGGACATATACGGAGAAGATTAGGGTTGATTACTGGGTACTGGTCAATTGGTGGAGTTGTCGGTGTCTCCTCCACCAGTGACGTAGTAGGTCTAGATTCATCGACCAGGAGAATGGCGAGCTCGACCTGTGTTTGGTCTGGGTTTCTACCGAGGTGACATTTTTGTCTCATGAACCGTTAGATAATTAGATTGGATCCCGACTGCTAGATGAGCTTTTCAATATTGAAGAAGACTGAAGAGGCAGCATCGAGACAATGATTAGAAGTGATAAAGGCGAGTTTGTATGTAACCCAACAAACATCTAGAAATCGTAAGACAAAGTTTACTATCTCAGAAAGATCATCATAGACACGGGCGAATTTAAAATTACTAACTAGTGGGGGCTATGATGTTATTCATGTGGAGGAGTAAATGAATTATACCCTTGTGTACGAGAGAATCCTGCAGAGAGAATTCAATATACACCAAAAGTAGGGGATAGAAAGAACACAGGAAGAGTAGGATTTTGGCAGAGCTTCCGCGTATCTCAGGTGATTCGCTCTTGTATGGAAGGGTTAACGATCCTATATATAATGGAGAATGTGACCGTTGTAGTGTGGTTAATGCACCCTTTAATGGCGACTTAATTAGCTTAACCACAACGGCACGTTCATTCGCGTATATAGGGACCGTTACGACACGTTATCCGCGTATACCGGAACCGTTATGAGGTTGACCGGGTTGACCGGGTTTATGGAGCTCGTGCCATAAATCTCTCAAAGCAGTTACTAGGGGTCGCACGCGGGCTTGGTTGTCGCTCGCGCGCGACAGGAATTACTCTAGCCTCCAAACCACTAAGTCCCTACAAGTCCCGTGTGGTGGTATGCGAGGGCCCTGTCTTGCAGCCCCCACGTGGATCAGCGCGGCTGGTAATCCAGTGTGTGTGGAGCACAGCTAGATGTGCTGGATGGTCGCTACGTGGCTAAGATCTGTCTGTCTAGAAAACACTATCTACAACCCTCATAAGTAAATATTTCAAAAGTTCAATGGGAGCCATGAAAAGAGTTCTTTGTTTAACCATAAAGTTTGAGTGGGCTACTGATGTACTGGATCGAGATTTAAGGGGCCAAAAATTTAATAGTACCCAAAGTAGTGGGCCTTGTTGTACGAGGGAAGGGGTATATTGGGTAATAGAGGCAGATAACCATTCCTCTTCCGTGACCTTGTACGCAGCCCAAAACCTCCTCGCCCCACTCACATGAAAAATCACCCTAATCGAATCGGACGGAGGAGAATGGCTCTCATCAAAACCCCAGCCGTTGATCTGTTATGGGCCCACAGTGGTGGCGTGGCACCCTGGGGAGGCGAGTCCCCCCATAAATATCCAGCAGAAGACGAAGCAGAGGCACGCTCTACTCGTTTCCCCCAACCCCCAACAGAGAAGAGAGAGAAAGTTTCCGTTCCGTTTCATTTCATTTTCTCTCTTGTGAGAGGGTTAGGGTTTCTCTGAAAACCATCAATGGCGTCCAGGAAGACCGGTACCGTCAAGTGGTTCAACGGGACCAAGGGCTTCGGCTTCATCACCCCCGACGACGGCGGCGAGGACCTCTTCGTCCACCAGTCCTCCATCCGTACCGAGGGCTACCGCAGCCTCGGAGACGGCGAGCAGGTTGAGTTCGTCATCGAGACTGGAAATGACGGCCGCACCAAGGCTGCCGACGTCACCGGTCCCAACGAGGCTGAGGTTCAGGGAAGCACTCGCGGCGGCGGCGGCGGAGGAGGCGGTAGTTACGGAGGAGGCGGTGGCTACGGCGACAGTGGAAGGGGCGGAGGCGGCCGTGGCGGAGGCTACTCAAGCGGTGGCGGAGGCTACGGAAGCGGAGGTGGAGGCTACGGAGGCGGAGGCGGTGGCTACGGAGGCGGAGGCGGTGGCTACGGAGGAGGAGGCGGTGGTGGCGGTGGGAGCGGGTGCTTCAAGTGCGGTGAGCAGGGACACATGGCGAGAGACTGCAGCCAGGGAGGCGGAGGCGGCGGTGGAAGGTATGGCGGAAGCGGTGGAGGAGGTGGTGGTGGGGGCAACTGCTACAAGTGTGGGGAGGGAGGCCATTTCGCTCGGGAATGCCCTAATCCTGGTGGTCAGTAGGCGGATCTGCTCAAGGTAGACGTGTATGATTCACGTTTTACCGATCTATCTCTCTATTAGCAGTTATTTTCCATTTTCCTTTTTTTTAGTTTTCTTCTGGGGGTTTAAGCTTTTGTAGTGGGGTATATCTAGCTTATGATCCTACCTATCTTATGTGTGTGAGCTCTTTTGAACCTGTGACTGCTGCTTAATGAATCAATGAATGGAATGATATGGGTTTTGTGAGTATGTCTTTCTGATAAGTTGTGGTTGATTTGTAGTATGATGAATGATATTATGATTCACCCTCCTTCATTTGTGTAATGAAATGAATGTTGTGTATGGATGAATGATGGAAGAAGACTATTTGCTATGGACTGAATGTGCGAGTGAATATGCTTGCTTATTGCTTTAGAGTATGTCTATCTGATTAGTTGTGGTTGATATGTATCCGTATGTTGAATGATGTTATGATTGACCCTCCTTCCTTTGTGTAATGAATGTTGTGTATGGATGAATGATGGAAGAAGACTAATTGCAGTGGTTGGTCGATTCAGTTGCTATGGAGTACTCCTCCATATGTGCTTATTGCTTTAGAGTGTGATTAATTAGTGTTTGTGGTTGGATTGGTTTTCAATTTATTGAATAAATGTGACAATGATATTTGCCAGGGGGTGTGGTTGATGAAGAAGATGTCTTCTCTGACAATGTTGTTGGTTTGATACTAGCACGCATGCATTTGATTTGGTTGGGGCTAATGACCAACCCAGATATATGCAGAGAGCATGCATTCGGATTTTGGTTGTCGTAGAAACTAAAATGACTGACCCTAATTTTCTAGCCAGCAATCTGCTACAAATATTGCTGAATAGCTACTACCTGCCTTTGCTGTTTGATGTGAATGTGGATTGTCCTCCCTGCAATTCACAATTGCAGTGGTATGTATCATCATTGTACCATGCTTGACGATTCGTTTTGATCTTCCTACTCTTTTGACCAACCTAGATCTGCAGCAATCATTCTTACTGCTGTGTTGAGGTTGAGTAGGAACTTCAAAATATGTGATTTTAATTTAATTATTTTTGTTCCACTCTTTTATAATTTTGTTTGGAACAACAATTACAAGCAAGATTCTTTAGTCTTCAATTGTACAGATTGTGTGACCTTTAGAGCTTTTCAAGTCTTTAGTATTCCATTTGGATTGGTAATAGGTAAGCAGAGCCAAGGAGGTGCAAAAAATGTTGTGGCAATAATAATGGCCATGGGGCAACATTCCACTTTTGACCACATATACACGAATATGAATCCTGAAGGCTAGGACATTTTTACACGTCTTGTGACTGCTGCATTTGCTTATTGGTTTGGAGTAATAAATTTGGGGATGGTGAACTATCAACGAGATTGGCAAATTGATGGCGTGACTACTTCTCCTTTCTGAGGTTGAGGGGGTAATTGGATGTGTCTTGATCCTCCTGCTTTTCCCTCTCATGAATGGCAACTACTGTGTTTTGATTTCAGAAATGTAAAGGGTATGGGATTAAATGTGTGGGTTTTTGCCAAGCCACTACTAAGATTGGCTGACTGGGGCTAGAAGCAGTACTGATGGGCCAAGCCAAATACTTCTGGAGGAGTGCTCTAACATGCCATTTGATCACATCTGCTGGCTCGTTAGGGATGCTGGAATTCGCCTCATGTGATTTCTCGTTGTTACCTTTTCTGATACCCTTTTATGTTGTCATCCACCCAATTAATTGCATCGTGTTGGAAGAACTCATGAATAATAACACGGCTTGATTAGCTTGGTCCAAATTTGCTTGACCCATTCACAATCTCTAATCGCATGAAGGGTTATTTCATCGGAACTGGAGCAAAAATTGCAAGAAGCAGACTCAATAATATCTCTTCGCGCCTTCAAAGTAATTTGTCATGAGTCTGTTCTGTGCAGTGAGCCACATGAGATATTTCTATCTTTGGTAGCCCTGTCCACATCTTCTTCCAAAGGGACAACTGAGTTGGAGGAAGGTTCTGGTTGGCGAGAAACTTATAGGCAGACGGACAATGGTACACACCCCTTTGTCGTGGTGCAGCCAATAAACTGAGTCGTCATCGTCATTATCATTCTCGCTTCCAACCCAGTAGTACGAGACCGACTTCATCACCTCTCCGCCGCTAATATTCTGGGTTGCAACATCAAACAATGTGAAATTCCCAAGCCAGTGATCACAGCCAAAACAGAGGTAGTCTGACAAAATGATTCTAACCACTTGAAGAAGTAAGTATTCTCATCCGTTTCGGACCTTTTCGGTTGCTTGGGCTCTTGGGTTTCTTCATCTAGCTCAAACAACTCTTCACTCTCTGATTCCATATCAACTGGAAAATCTGGAATGTTTCTATAGTTTCCTATCTACAATAGAAAAAAGCTACATATATGTTCTACAAGAAACGCATACAAGGGTTGTTAAAATGAACTAACTCATTATATAAAATAACCACAACTGTATTAACCACATAAAAACGGGTCTGGGATCGCTCTTTCAACCTTAATGTCATGTAAACTAAATTCATTCGATACATTCTCTAGAATAATTTCACTGCGTTATCAAACAAAACTGTGAAATATAGTAAAAAAAGACATGTAAGAAAATTAGAGCAAAACGATCCGTAGTAAAAAGGACCCCCAGGATCCAAAAGATATCATCTAAGTATACAAAGATTGTTAGAAGAATGCATACAAAGATTTGATACCTCCAAGACCAGACACCTAATAAAATGAGGATGCCACTATCTTAAAATAATGGCGTAACAAATTAGTTACGTAATTTTATATGAATAATTAGTTCTCGTTTAAATCAACATCCTACAATGTTATAGGACCCCTATACCCCAATTTCCAATCCTCACCTCAAGTGTGCCCATAATTCACATTTCCAGATATTCGAACAATATAAACGGCTGTATTTACTTGGGGCTTCGTGCTATCATCTAAGGTGCAAACTTTAAACTTTATCAAGCAGATAGTTATCTCAAGATTGTCAAATGGAAAGAATCTTTGCTCAATGCTGCATGAGGAGAGGTCCTAATAAAATCAGTTCTATCAGCTTTGCCGACATATGCAATGTCATGCTTCATTTTCCCCAAGAAAGTGTGTAATGAGCTGACGTCTATTATCTCAAATTTCTACTGAGGTGCAAGTTCTGTTTAAGAAAGAAGAATCCATTGGAGAAGTTGGAATCATCTGTGTCAAGGGACAGCATATTTGTGGTCTTGGTTTCACGGATTTACACCTCTTCAACCTTGCTTTGTTGGCCAAGCAAGCTTGGAGGCTGGTGAATGGAGAGCCATCTTTATTTAAAAAAGATCTTCAAAACGTAATTTTTTTAACAATACTAGCTTCTGGAATGCAAAAGCTCCCCATGGTTGTTCTTGGGCCTGGAGAAGTATCTTAGAAGTGAAAGAAGTGCTTCTTAAAGGCTGGAGGTGGTCAATTGGTAATGGAAGAAATGTTAGAATTTGGGATGACCCATAGTTGCCAATAGATAATGGTTTCTTGGTAAAATCCCTAATATTTGAAGGTGCAAATATGCATTATGTTTTTGATCTCATAAGTTGTTCTGGTAGACAATGGAAGTCTGATGTGATAAAAGAGTTATTTGATGATGATGAGGCAAAATTAATTCTTTCCATTCCATTGGGCTCTGATATTTGTGTGGATAGATGAATAGGCTTTTTTCAGCTGATGGGGATGTATCTGTGAGTTCAATCTATAAGTTTCTGCTAAAATGTGGCAGCAGCCCAAATTCATCTATTTGGCTCGCAAGTCAATTCTCTTATTGCCAGTCCTAGCAGAGATGTTAAATGGAGCAAATTATGGGTTAAAATGTTCATGTGGAGAATTTTAAATGGATACCTTGCTGTTGCAGCTGCTCTCAAGCTCTGGGGTTAAAAATGTGGATGATAGATGTCCTTTTTGCGGCGAGGAAATTGAAACTGAGCTCTATTTGTTGGCTGAGTAATATCGCCAGACCAGTATGGTTATTATCTCCTACAAGATTTGTTTCCCAAATAGCGCCTATCTCATCCATTCAAGACTGGTGGATTTCATTTTTGGAGATGTACCCTAATATGAAGGAGACATCACTCATTTTGGGAATTGTGGTGTACAGTTGCTGGAAAATTTGGAGAGCAAGGTGTGATTGGCCTTTTAACAAGATCAGATGGAATCCCTGTCAAATTTCTTCAAAAGCTGTGTACAAATTCTATGAATATTACGTTAGGAAACTGTTTGTGCTCAGTTCTAAATCTGCTTATTTACCCCGCGTAGCTCCTGCTATGATCACAACTGATGCTCCAAATTTTGAGGTGGAGTTCTTTTGTGACGCTGCAGTGGATGTTTCTAAAGGAGGAGGTGGTGTTGGAATATTATCTTTGATGCATGACTCAACAGGTTACGAGGAATTCGCAATGCCAGTCCCTTTTGTGGCGAATCCACTTATTCTGGAGTGTATGGCTATTAGAAATACTATCTTGGTTGGAACAGAACGAGGTTACAGGAAGGTCAAAATAAATTCGGATTCGCAAGTCTCACTTCATGCTCTAAATTCAAGCAAGCCAAAATGCAGGGCTGAAATTCTCCACCTACTTTTGGGTTGTAAGTATTTGGCTGCTTCATTGTCTTGCTGCATTTTTATCTTTTCTAAGTAGGGCTTTTAATTGAGAAGCTCATTTCTGTGCAAAAAGAGCTTTGTCCCTATTGTAACTGTGGTCTTGGACTCACTTTTGGCTGTGATAACCTTCTAATGAAATGCTTCAGATTTTCACACAGAAAAAATACAATATAAATGGTTGAAGAACCCTCTCAGCCTTCGCGAGGTGATCACAGATCGAGCATGTAAATTCTTTTTTGCCTCTAAGGCTAAGTCACGAAATATTATTGATAAATCATCAACTATATATTTATTTTATTTTTCTTCGACAAGGTTAACTGCCTAAAAAACCCAGTCCTTTGTATGCAGTTTGTTCCGTTCGAAATTCTCAAAAAATAAAAATCGTTTTGTTAAAATGATGTCTGAAATCGACGACGACTTGTTCCATTAACGTTTGTAAATCCAAGATTGCATTTGACCAAAACAAAATTTCCCAGAAAATTCTGTCCTAGAGAACGAATTAGGCAGGAACAAAATTTGATGGAGTACATTAGACTTTTTGCCTACTCCCTCCTATCTAGACCCTCAAAATTCATGATATTGTACTACCTCCGTTCTTTCTCTCTCTGCGTTTGACTTTTGCCATCATTCACTGGTTCACTTCGATCCGAAAACTTGATTATCAAAACGATGCAAGAATTTGGTATCCAAATCACCATAAAAAACCGTTTACGAATAGAAAAGTCAAAACAGGGATAAATAGATGAAGAAATAGAGGGAACATATGAAGTAGAATGTATTGATGTGCATTAAGGGCACGTTTGGTGTCGGGATTGAAAATTAGGGGTACAAGAGGCCCTACAGTATTATAGGGTGTATTGATATTAATGGAGTATTAATTATATATGGAGGATTATGTAACATGTTTGTTTGCACAAGTATACATAGAGGTATTGAGGCTTTAGTAATCAATCCCACCTACATGGTGGGATTAAATTGTAGGCATATTGGGGGTATAGATAATAAGAGGGGATTGAATCCCCATTGAAATTATCCCTGCACCAAACACCAGTTATAACCCCATACTGGTATTATTATTACTGTACCTCTTCTTTATCCCTGCATCTAAATGGCCTAGTTATTTATGTAGAATCATTTAACTTAGCCATTGACAATAAGAGATTATAGTACCCCTCTGGAAATATCCATACACCTTACTCTAGTTATTACTTATTACTACCTCCGTTTAAGCACATTTTTTATTTTTTGACTTTTTCACTTGTAACTATTTCACTTTGATCCGGTGATTTGGATAATAAAATAATGCAATCTTTTGGTAATCTTTTCATAGCATTGTAAAGTAAGGAGTAAAAAAATTATTCTACGACACCATAAAAATATTACAAAATTCTTGCATCGTTTTACTAATCAAATCACTAGACCACTTTGTGAAAGAGTAGTAGTAAAAGTCAAGAAAAAGCTGACGTAACCGAGGTAGTTCTTCTTCGGTGTCATCAGAGCATTACCTACTTCAATTAGTATTAATTAGCATCAATAGTAACAAATGATTTGTTGAAAAAGTCGCGAAAAGTTTCGTAGATTAACAATCAAATTACCTTAAATAATAATCCTGCTATTTCCAGATTTTCAGATCAGTCTAGTCAAACACTCTCAGTACCAATTAGTAGTAGTATGACCTTCCTAGCTTTCTTCTATCGACATATTTGGTTGCCCGACTTTACTACTAGAGGAAGAATAAGTCAAGGTCAAGCTACTGTTTTGGTCATAGAATTGGATTTTTTGACTATAGGTCAAGGTCAGCCCGAATTTTCTCAGGTTGTTTTACCTCTCTAGTGTAGTTGTAGTGGATGCGGGTTCTCAATATATCGAAAAAAAAAAATCTTTGGAGCTGACATTATCACATGATATGTTTGTGTAATGTGCATAGAGAACGTCAATCACATTCTGACAAATATTCAAGACCTGTTGTTTTACATCTAGCTAATGCCCATTTGCTAGATTCTCGCTTATCCATTATGCAAACGTTCTGAATTTCCATGGAAAAGGGACTAGCTCGGAGACTTAATTTGAGATGGAGGGAGTAATAGTTTGTTGTTCCAAATGACCGACATAGCCACCACCATCACAGTGGGGGTTTGGTATTAGCAGTAGGCAGGACAAACGCTGGTGTGGCGGAGTTTTGGTATAATTAGTTAGCAGACAAGGCACGGAGATTTTGGAATTAATAGCGGGCAGGACCAATGCTGGCGGTTTTGAGATTAAAATACAGAGAAATTAGGGTTAGGGACACAACATCTGTAGTTAGTAGTCATGAAATTAACAAAAAAATAAAAATAAAAGATAAAAAATCCAATGGAAGCTTCTAATGCCTCCCTACCTAACACCATTGAAAACAAACACTACTACTACTACTACTAGTTTACGCAGGGAGAGAATTGACAGACATACCATGACCCTTTGACATTTTCCACACATTGATTGAAGGTTTCTGTTTGTTACAACACTGAGCATCTCCCGTAGTAGTAGTAGTTCGGGGAGTTATCAACAAGTAGAGATTTAAGAGGATGCTTGGTGAGGAAATGAAGAACATTGGGTGTTTTTGTATTTTGTCTCCAAAACGGATTTGAGTGAACACTCCCCTTTAGTTTATCTAGGCCATGTTAGCTGTGTCCGGGTCAGATTTCGTGTCTCGAAAATCTACACGGATCGGCACCAATGTTAGCACTCTGAAATTTCTAACTTGGTTCCGCCTTCACTCCGTTAATTGGACCGTTAGTAGCGATGTTTGAAAGGGACAAATGCACACGATAGTTGTATGAATCTGCACTAATTTTATTCCCTTGAATTTCACTAGTACATCACGAATTCATACAATTTTTCTCGTGTTTTCTCTCTAAAATCTCTCTACAATCTCTGCTCTAACAATGGCTGAAACATGCCATTTATTACAATGATTTCCAGCCAAAAAGATGGCGGTTACATTCAAATAACTACCCCTAACAAATAACTAATTTGCTGGAAGTAACCGCTGGAAACCGCCACCGGACCCGACAGCACTGCTGGCACTGGACGGCACTGGGTCGTCACTGTGTTGGCACTGAGCCATTATCGGGAAATCACAGGGACAACATCGAGGAACTGTGCCAACATCGGGTTGGCACTGGGACGTCATCGAGGGACTGTGCCAACATCGGGTTGGCGCTGGGACGTCATCGAGGGACTGTGCCAACATCGGGTTGGCGCTGGGACATCATTGAGGGACTGTGCCGACATCTGGTTGGCACTGGGGCATCATCGAGTTGGCGCCGACCCATCATCGAGTTACCTCCTACCCCCTATAGTGTCTTAGGAACATTTTCCTTAGTCGCAGGAAGGAACATCAATATTCCTGAGGAGGAGTACTGGGCTTGGCACTGGGGCATCATCGAGCTGGCGTCAATGCCACTGGTGCCAGAACCCGTATTGAGCCTGAGCCAACTTAACCGATATCGGGTAAAAGTCCTGATGTCATCGAGACCAGACCTTAGCCTCATCCACCAATTCGTCTAAGGCCAACAAGGAGCAAGGCACCAAGCCAAGGTCAGAACCCACCACGAAGCCAAGGCACCAAGCCAAGGCAAGGCTAAGGCACGAAGCCAAATCCAATTACACCACGTTATCTCTCCGTCTTGCACGCCGTTACTCCTTGGTTTATTTTGCTAGACCGACGTGCACGCCTAGCGAACCATCATCGAGGCAACGACCTAGGGGCGTGACAAACCACCCACACCCGCTGAATTCGACGTCCTCGTCGAACCATCCTTCACACGTCTTGCTGCCCAGATTTCTCCACGCTTCATTTTTGGACTCCAACAAATCTGTTGCTTCAAACCCGCACCAGATTTCTCCGTTGCCACCGCGGCTAAGTATGCCACCGGAGCTGCCTTCTCTCGCTTCTCAACGGTCATGGCTGAGACCGTCGCCATCTTCTCACTTGGAGCAGAATTCACCCCAACACACGGCACAAAACATGGGCTGTTTTGGTGCGTCGCCATCAAACCATTCAGATGCGGCATTGGACAAGATCGTGTCTTCCTCAAGAAGTCGATTCCAAGGATCATATCAAAGTCATCCAATGGAACCGCCAACATGTTGATTTTTCCCGAAAGCGTGCCAATCCTCATCGGCACATCATAGCACATCCCTTGGACATATTTTGCAGTGGCATTTGGCATCTTGAGAAGATGAGAACACTTGCTTGTTCGCAAGCCAAGTTCCTGCACCACCTTGGAAGACACCACCGTGTGCGTGGCACCCGTGTCAACCATCGCAATCATCTCAGTCTCATTGACCATTAGAGCCATCTGCATCAATTTCTGCCGCACCAAATGAAACGACCCGGGATCTCGGTTCAGGGTTAACGCGACAATCGACAACCAAAAGTAGAATAATCTTAGGAATATTACAATTTAGGTAATAAAACTATATTTGAAAAGAAAAGTTTACAAAAGCAATGTGTGAAACAGTCTATGTTATCTACTAAGTGATCTAACTTAAACTAAACGTCTTCGTCTCGGTGCGCGTTCCCATTCCCCAACCTTGAATGATGACCTGCGGCTTTAAAATAGCAACAACCGACGCAGTTTTGAAGAGAATGATCAGTAAAAACTGAGTAAATACATACTACGACATGTAAAGCAACGAGTGCACGAAAGCATGAGTTGAAACAAATCAAAAGATTTAAACAGTAGAACTATCATGTTGGATAATTTGGAACAACTGAAAGTAACCGAATAACAAAACCTCTCAGTTTAAGAACTTTAAGAAACCATAAGTATTCAGTGAGATCTCCAGAGTAAACAAGTCCATTTGAGTTGATAACGGTATTAATTCACGAGTAGCATATGATTTTCAATTCATTTCATTAGATTAGGCAATCAAGAGCCACAAACAACATCAATAGAGTAGCCAATTTTTTTAATTTCGACTTCAATCAACAGTTTAATTTAGCTGAGGCGTGTCAAGAGCCACCAGTAGGATCGATGTAGACAGAGGGATCACGAAATAATCACTAAGGGTTCCTTCTAGGGTCTATCAAACCCTATTTCACCCGAGCGTTAAGGGAGCCCATTCGTCAACCCCGCTCATAACATTAGCTAAAAGGCCTTAAGTGTCGACACCCCTATACCGTAGTGACCCTTACAAGTATAAGTAGCACTCTATAGCTCTATAAACCCCTTGGCCTCAATATCTTGATACATTTTGGCTCATCGGGGGCGGATTTTTGAACATTAACGTTCTATCCAATAATAAGAAGCATTGCTTCAATGGTCTTAGCCATAAGAAAATGGAGGATCGCTTGACGCCTCCCATTAATAACAGTACTCTGTACATCGTCCTAAGTCTATTAGAGGTATTTTATTTCTTCTCTTTCACATAACCAGAATCAGAATATCAAAATTTCACAAGTAATTTCGGAGAGTTTTCAAAGGAGATGAATAAAATAGTTTAACAGCTTTCGAGTGGAAAACATGCATTCTCATACTATTTCATATAACGAACATTCATTTGAAACATCAAGCACATACACGGATTTTGATATAAAAAGGCCGTACATATGTACTTACCAATGCGCCAAGAACGGAGAAAATCAAAGCTAGCACTCCGGCTATAATGCACATCTCATGTAAATCCGGGTCTCACGGTCAATGCAGCAGCACGAATACGTACGTCTACTTCGAACGATCCTTAATAACGGCTGGATATACACAAGTCAAGTATATAGTCTATTAGCATTTACCCTCTATATGAGGTTGTATGCAAGAATTCAATGGAAAGCGGGTCCTGCAAGATAAATGACTAAAACGCCCCTCATACTCCAAAACTGTCTAGTTGCCCGGTCCCCAAATTATACTCATATTGGCCCAAAAACATGTAAGAATGATTATAAACTCTCCCATATGTACTTAGCATCGAAATCTACAACTTTCAATAATTTGCACTTAGGCCCCTAAAGTTTGGTAAATTGCAAAAAGACCCCAACATTTGACTTGGTCAACACTAGCCCAAAATTATATACGAGTACTCCAAATACGCATACAAGACATGCTGACAAACTCCAAGTTACTAAACTAATCTCAATTCAAAGTTTAAGTGAAATTACTATTTTGCCCCTCCTATACAGTTCAGTCAAACTAGGGTTTTCGAAAAGTCAAACTTGGTCAAACTTGATATTTTGACTCAGAATATGAATACGAACAAGTTTCGTGAAGTACGTTAAGGCCAGAAATGTCATTTAGAATGTCGAATTCAAAAGTAAAAAATAGAGGAAAATCGACTAAACTAGTCAACTTTAGAGCTGATTTGTGATCAATTGAGGGGGATACTTGGAAATATAAGGATAGGGTTTCGAAGATGGTAGATCAAAGATTCCAGAACATATTTGAACTTCCAACAATTCAAAATACACAAAAAGCTATGCTTGTTCAAAGTTGGGTAAAAATAATGATTCAACACTTGGAAAAATTCCAAGTGTTAATTATAAGTTCAAAGTAGCAAGTTTATGCTCGATTTGTGAGCAATCCGTTATAAACTTGAACATGACCCAGAGACGATGATTTGAAGTATTATGAATCATCTACGCACAGAAGAAAGAAAAACAAGATTTCTTTAAGTATTGAGGGAGTTATAATCGTTTGAAAATGACTACTTCAATTCAAACTTCAACACTTAGAAAATTCTGAGTTGTTTTGCTAGCGAAGAACATAACATTGCAGCAACTTTGGAGCCAAAATCAGAGGGTTTAGAGATGAAATTGGACCGAGAAATCAACATGAAAGTTGTAGCCAATTCTCCAAGGATTCCAGAAAGCTAAGGATCATTCAAAACGGATTAAAAACGAAGAAGATACAAGCATTTGAACAGGGGAGGTTTTTGTACCAAAACACATGAACACAAGAACATATTCAAGATCTTCACTTTCCCCTAACTTTAGCTCAGATTTAGACACGATTAGAGATCAAATTGGACAAGAAATCAACACAAAAGTTGGATTACTACATGCAGTGGATCCACAGAGTCAAAAATCATGCGAAGAGATCAAGAAACGGCCAAGTTACAGGTCGAAGAACATGTCAGGTTCACAAGTAGAAAAAACGATGAAAACATGAACTAACTCCGATCAAACAACAATCTGGGCATGATTGGATCATTCAAACAGGTTCAGGACATGATAAGGAGCAAGATCAAGCTTTTAAACGATCAAAATGGGCAAGAATCGAAGCCGTACCAAGCTTGGCGCTTTTCCGGCGGCCATGGCGGATTCCGGCGATGTGCGTCCGGTTTACGGTGCTCCCATTAACTTCCATCGACTTCTGGATTGAAAAGAGGTTGCTGCGAGGTCCATAGGTCACGGGGGAAGCGTCAGGAGGGAGAAGAACAACCCCGAATGAAGGAGAACGACGAAGTCGTCGTTCGGCGGCGAACCCCCGACGGGTATGAACCCAGAATCCGGCGAGGGTGATTCCGTCGATCTGGGTTGAGAAACGGGGTCCTCTTGGTGCGCCTAGGTCTCACGAATACAATGGAATAAGAATTAGCAACCGAGAACGAACAGAGAGAGGGAATTTGAGGATTGAAAAGTTAGGGTTCTTCACCTTTGAATGCGATTTTCTCTCTCAATACCCGATGAAACTTCAAATTGATTTGTGCGTTTTGCTCCCCCCGTCACCCTCTATCTCCAGCTATAGCAGTTTTTGAAATGGCAAAGTCGTGGTGGTGCTAGGGTGGTAGTGGTGGTGGTTGTTCTTGAGTAGGATGAAGATGAAGATGATGAAGATGAGAGAGAGAGAGAGAGAGAGAGAGAGAGAGAGATTTTTTTTTTCCAGATTGTGGTGAAGAGGGAATTGTAGGTGTTGACTCTCATCTAGTATGTGTCAAGTTGGTTGGACAAGTGGCATTCATGCAAGGGGGGTGAAAGTGTATTTTCCAAACTTTAGGGTACAATTAGAATTAGAGGTTCCTACTTACTTTCGGATAAATGCACAACCATCCCGAACATCTCTAGTGCTCCAAAATCATTCTAACGACTCCCAAATATTGCAGACACTCCGAAATGCCAACTTTAAAGCCGTGACAAACTATTTACAAATTTGCCCCCAAACTCTTGTTATTGCACTAAGAATTCTCTCGGGAAGTAGGGGTGTTACCAAATCCACATCCTCAGTTAGAGTATTCAAAAACTCAACTTTATTCAGACTTACAAGCGTATTCAGCGTGATAAGTTCTGAATTCTCCGTCTCCTTTTGCCCGTTTCCCGTTTCTGCATCTCCCACCATGAGGGCATTCAGTTTCTCCTTCTTTTGGCAATATCTCGCCAAGTGGGGACCTTCACAAATGTAACATTTCATGGGGCCACCACCACTGGATTTGGAAGAACCATCGGGCTTCTTCCCATTCCATCTCTGTCCACCATCAGCCCTCTTGCCCGCGCCCTGGGATTGGTCGTCCTCCTTGTCGCCTTTCCCTTTCTTGGACTTGGACGTGGCTGCCTCCGATGCCGTCTTGTCAACATAGTTGTCGACTAAGGCCTCCGCTGCCTTGATTGCACCCTTCAAGTCAGCAACATTTTGTCGCCGCAATTCTTGTTGCACCCACGACTTCAACCCGGATTCGAAGTTGAATAACTTGTCATCCTCCGACATGTTCTGCACGTTCAACAAGAGCGCACAAAACTCCTTCACGTAGTCCTTAACAGACCCCGTCTGCTTGAGACTTTTCATCGCTTCTCTCGCTTGGCGTGACGAATTTCCGGGCAGAAATTGGGACTTCAATTCCACCTTGAAATGATCCCAAGTTTCAATCCGTGACCGCCCCGCGATCGAGTCCTCAGAAACCCGCGTTCGCCACCAAAGTTTGGCATCACTTGCCAAATACCTCGCTGCCATAGCCACCTTCTCGTCATCCGAAATCTTCGCTGCCGAGAAGTACTCATCAAAGTCCCACACAAAATTCTCCATGTCCTTGGCATTTCGTGCACCATTGAACGGTTGCGGTTCAGGAATCTTCCGACTTGCCTTGACCCGTTCTGTCCCATCTTGCGTTCCCACGACTTGCCGAAGCAGACCCACGTCGGCCTTTACCACCTTGTGACTATCACGGAGTTTCTGCACGGTTTGGACTGTACCGGCATACTCTGCACGAAGGTCCTCCATCTCCTTGGCCAGGGTTGCATTCGCTTCACGTAGGGACTGAATTTCCAATCTCAATTTTGCATTTTCTTGAATGAGATTGATGTTCACTCCATCCTCCAAGGGACCAAACAGCGACTCAATGCGAGCCAACCGCTCAAGAATCTCAGCGTTTCTGGACGTCATCTCCTCGCTACTTCAGGATCTGATACCAGTTGTGTCCGGGTCAGATTTCGTGTCTCGAAAATCTACACGGATCGGCACCAAGGTTAGCACTCTGAAATTTCTAACTTGGTTCAGCCTTCGCTCCGTTAATTGGACCGTTAGTAGCGATGTTTGTAAGGGACAAATGCACACGATAGTTGTATGAATCTGCACTAATTTTATTCCCTTGAATTTCACTAGTACATCACGAATTCATACAATTTTTCTCGTGTTTTCTCTCTAAAATCTCTCTACAATCTCTGCTCTAACAATGGCTGAAACATGCCATTTATTACAATGATTTCCAGCCAAAAAGATGGCGGTTACATTCAAATAACTACCCCTAACAAATAACTAATTTGCTGGAAGTAACCGCTGGAAACCGCCACCGGACCCGACAGCACTGGACGGCACTGGGTCGTCACTGTGTTGGCACTGAGCCATCATCGGGAAATCACAGGGACAGCATCGAGGAACTGTGCCAACATCGGGTTGGCACTGGGACGTCATCGAGGGACTGTGCCAACATCGGGTTGGCGCTGGGACGTCATCGAGGGACTGTGCCAACATCGGGTTGGCGCAGGGACATCATCGAGGGACTGTGCCGACATCGGGTTGGCACTGAGGCATCATCGAGTTGGCGCCGACCCATCATTGAGTTACCTCCTACCCCGTATAGTGTCTTAGGAACATTTTCCTTAGTGGCAGGAAGGAACATCAATATTCCTGAGGAGGAGTACTGGGCTTGGCACTGGGGCATCATCGAGCTGGCGTCGATGCCACTGGTGCCAGAACCCGTATTGAGCCTGAGCCAACTTAACCGATATCAGGTAAAAGTCCTGATGTCATCGAGACCAGACTTGGTTCATTTTGCTAGAGCGACGTGCACGCCTAGCGAACCATCATCGAGGCAACGACCTAGGGGCGTGACATTAGCCGCGTAGGTGAAAGACACCTCATTGGTTGAGGTGGAAGTAAATTAATTGAGTTGATGACCCCTAAAGACAAGGTTAAGTGTAGGTGTCATCATGACATCTACACATATATGCAGGCTTAGGAAAGTAACCAATATTCAGTGTGTCACTTTGATCCGGTGATTTGATTAGCAAAACGGTATAAGAATTTAATAATATTTGCATAGTCTTGTAGAGTAAACATTACTCTACAACACCGTGGAAAAAATGCCAAAAAAATACACCATTTTGCTATCCAAATCACCAAGTCAAAGTGACCCAAAAAAGTCAAACCATGAAGAAACAGAAGAAACGGAGGTAGTATATGTATGGAATTTGCATTTTCAACCGGAGAACTTAATGATTTATAAATCAACCCTCAATATTCTTAATTCACTAACTTGCCCAGATGACAGCGGGTATTGATTGAGAAATAATTACACAATGGTCGAAAGTTTATGATAATTCTATTCTTGCCCCCACTACTCGTAGAATATTTCACCATCACCCCTTAACCAACCTAGAGTCATTTCCAATCTATGCTCCGCTGGGGGAACTTAAAATTTTTATTTACACTTTTGACCCCAAAGTTTTGAGTTATTGCACTTAAGCTCCTAGAAATTTTCAGGGTATTACAGTTAAGGTTGCGGATGTGGACGACGTAACTGAAGGGAAGGCTGTGACTTGTTCCATGGAAAAAGAAAAGCTGCAAAAAAGTACACAAAAACCTGTTATGTAGAATTTACAAAACTGCCCCGAAACTTACCAAAATTCCCGAACCACCCCGACACGGTCCGGTACAAAATAATAACATATCTGTTCTGTTTCAGCTCCAAAACGTAGCGTTATGCCCGTGCCAAACCGGAACGGAATTCACAACTACGGTTTGACCCGGTGATTTAGTTAACAAAACGATGTAATAATTTGTTAATCTCTTATAGTCTCGTAGAGTAAAATACATGATGTTATAGAGTAAACTTTACCTTAAAACACGATGAAAAGATTACCAAATGCTTGCAACGTTTTACTAACCAAATTACCTCGTCAAAGTGACTCCCAAAAATTCAACCAAAAATATTCAAGAGACAGAGGCCGTTGTTGTCACTTGGGGGGAGTAGGCGAGTAGCAAGCCTGTAGGAAAGAAATTCGATCAAAACTATTGTAGGCTGGCAAGGGTTCTAATTAATACATACACTAATGCTGCTCCTTAATAGTAATATTTGCAGCATTTTCTTGGTCATGTACGTAGAATATTATGATAAAGAAATCTTAATATCACCCGGCTTAAACTTAAGACTACATGCTGAGATTACAGATGCTCTTCCACTAAACTCACACCCATTTGCCTGTAGCCTTCAGTTAGTTGAGGGTTTGCATGTGTCCCATTATATACCAATACACCCGTACCAGTACTAGTAGTAGTTGTTGTGTTTTTTTTTGAAAAGAGGAAGCTTCATTCAAATAGAACAGGCTATCACAGCCATTTACAACAGCAGAGAACTCTCAAGCTTTAAGAGAAAGACTAACAGACTTCCTTGCACAATTATGAGCAAGAACATTGACATCTCTTCTAATAAAGCAAAAAACACAAACAAAAAGGAAGTTTGAACATACCTAGCTTTCTCTCTCAACAAATTCCTTCTGGTTCATGCTTGCACAAAACGTGTGTTCGGTTACGTCTCCGGCGTTCGCCGGAGATGTAACTGTCCCTGTAACTAACTCCGATTTCGGCCTCAATCAGCAAAATCTGAAACGGCGTTTTGATAAGCCACCTTCTCCTCCCTCCATGGAGGATCTTTCTATTGGGCACCGGCGTTTCTCGGACGCGTTGTTGGGGCCGCCGGTGGGGATTTTCATGGAAGACGACAACCTCTTTGCGGAGATGGAGGAAGTCGACCGATCTGATCTGATTCGGACTTCGCGGCCGAATGGCGGTGTTGAGATTCAGGTGAGTGGTAGTCTTCTGAAGAAATTACACCGACCTTGAGAGCGCTAATTCTGCACTGTTTGGGGAGAACGCCGGAGTTCCACTATGTTCAGGATCGTCTCCGAGCGCAATGGAAGCTCAATCGGGGTTTCGAACTCACAGATGTGGAAAATAACTATTACATCGTCCGATTCTACTGCAAGGAAGATTATGAGAAAGTTCTTCTCGGTGGTCCTTGGATGATATTGGGGAATTATGTCACTGTTCAGCGGTGGGTTCCCCAATTTGATCCGTTCAAATCAAATTTTCGGACGACACCAATTTGGATTAGGCTCTGTAATCTCCCGGTGGTTCTTCGATGAAGAAGTTTTAAAGGATTTTGCTACTGCTTTTGGTACGTTTGTGAAACTGGACAAAGCAACGATGGCGACGATTCGGGGGAGGTACGCCCGTGTCTGTGTTGAGATTGATCTCTCCAACAGCTTAATTCCGTCACTAAGTATTAATGGTTCAACCATTACGGTGGAATATGAAGGTTTGCATCAAATCTGCTTCCATTGTGGAGTTTTTGGCCATAAGAAAGAACTCTGTCCATCGTTGGCGCCTCAGGTGGCTGAACCGGGCGTTCCTGTTGATTCTGGTGAGAATAGCTCCACAACTGCCGTTAATCAAGGAGGGGAGGAGGTGGATGCGCTGAAGCCAAAGTATGGAGCCTGGATGCTAGCACGATATCGGCCGAAGAAGTCGCCGGAGAAGCAGAGTTCGGAGAAGAAAGGGATTGCTTCGAGTCAGATTCAAAATTCGGATGAGTTGACTCACCGGGCTGAGTTGGGTACTTTCGGGTCGGACTCTAGACCGACTGGTTCTCGGTTCGCTCCTTTGGACTCTGATGTAGGGATTACTGATTTTCAGATGGGCCTGGACAAGGTCGCTGGGCCGTCTTCCTCTTCGAAAGCCCATGTCAATAGGAACCCACCTAGCTTGAGTAAGGGTAATTTGGGGAAATCAAACTCGGCCAAAGCATCAGGTAAGAACCCTAATTTGGGTAAGAACCCTAATTCTCAGAATCGTTCGCCTCTGGGTACGATCGATCACAACCAACTCCACTCTACTCCGCAGAGATACACTAGAGGAGGAAATAACGGCAATCGAGCCTCATCATTCGTTTTTGGTGCTGGAGGCGATCGAGTTGGTGGTAGGGGAGGGTTGGCATCGACCGTATCTCACAGTGGTGCACCCCTGGATAAATCAAGTGGATTTTGGCCTTCAAAGATACTTCAACCCCCCAATCGAGCCAGTATGGATACCAGAGATGCGTCTGTCTCTTCCATTACGAACCAGTGTACTGCTTCGGATGGTGGAGGAAATGTCGGGTGTGCCGCTTCCGTCGGTGGAGGACTTGCGGCGGTCGCCGATCGCACTTCTCAACAATAATCCAATGCGGATCATCACTTGGAATTGCAGGGGAGTGGGTAACCCGGAGACTATCATAGCCATTCTGTAGGTATGTCGTCGTTATAGTCCTGAAGTTCTAGTTCTAGTAGAGCCTAGGGTTTCTGGAGATCATGCCACTCAGCTGTGTAGGCGTTCTGCGTTCGATAGGGTTGAAAATGTTGAAACCAAGGGATTTGCAGGTGGTATTTGGCTCTTCTGGGTCAGTAATATTGTTGATGTACAGATTGTAGCCACCAACTCTCAATCCATTTCTGGATTGATAAAATGGTCTCAGCAGGCTGATTGGCTGTTTACAGCTATCTATGCTAGCCCTTCTCCTTTCACTAGGGATGAGTTGTGGTCTTTCCTCAGGAATGTGGCACAGAATCATGATCTACCTTCGCTTGTAGTTGGGGATTTTAATCAGGTAGTGGCAGCCAGTGAGAAGAGTGGTGGCAGTCCTTTTAACTCCAGAAGTTGTGAAAGATTACTGGATGTTTTTAGCAGCTGTAATTTAAGTGACTTGGGGTTTGAGGGTCCAGCTTTCACCTGGTCTAATTCTAGAAGGATTTGTGGTCTCATCAAACAGAGAATTGACAAAGCTTTAGCTAATGAGAGTTGGAATCTCTCTTCCCTGAAGCTAGAGTGAGTCACATTGTCAAGTTATGCTCTGATCATCACCCTCTCCTCATTGATACTCAGGGGGTGAGTGTTCCACCTCCTCATAGCAGACCTTTCAGGATGGAACTCATGTGGTTCTATGATCCATCATTACTTGATGTTGTGAAGCAGCATTGGAAGGGTGATTTGCCTATTTCTCAAGCCATTGATGATATTTCTGGTCACCTTAAGAATTGGAATCATAATGTGTTTGGTAGTCTCTTCAGAAGAAAACAATGGTTATTTGCTAGACTCTTGGGAGTTCAGAAAGTGCTTGCCAGGAGAAATGATGCTTTCTTCAGAAATTTGGAGCTGGATCTTCAAGACAAAATTAATATTGTGTTGGCTCAGGAGGAGGCTTTTTGGTTTCAGAAGTCAAGGGTTTCTAAGCAGCTGCTTGGTGATAGAAATACTAAGTATTTTCACTTAACCACTGTGATTAAGAGAAAAGGGGGCAAGTTTCATATGATGAAGCTTAGCAATGGGGAGTGGTGTGAGGACCCTAATGCTCTTAGCATTGAGGTTACTAATCACTTTAAAGCTGTGTATGAAGACCCTGACCCTGGTGTGTGTTCTGGGCAATGGGGGGGGGGGGTGGAGTCTTGACTGATTCTGAGAAAATTGATATCTCTGCTCCTATTTCTGCTGCTGAAGTTCACCAAGTGGTAATGGCTATGGGTAGTTACAAAAGTCCTGGTCCTGATGGGGTGCCTCCTATCTTCTATCAGAGTAACTGGAAGGTGGTAGGCTCTCTTATTGTTGATATGGTGCAGAAGGCAGTGGCTACTGGATCTCTTCCAGCTGACATTAATCAAACTCTTTTGGTTCTCATTCCTAAAGTGGATCATCCATCTACTTTTAGTGATTTGAGACCAATAAGTTTGTGCAATGTCTCTTTGAAAATTATTACAAAACTTCTTACTCATAGATTGAGGCCAATTCTTCAAAGAATTATTCATCCTTTCCAATTTAGTTTCTTACCTGGAAGGCAAGCTGGGGATAACATTTTAATAGCCCAAGAAATGTTCCATGTTCTTCACACTATGAGGAGCAAGAAGGGTGGTGTGGCCATCAAAGTGGATTTGGCTAAAGCCTATGACAGGGTTAAGTGGAATGTTATTGAAGCTGTTCTTTCACAGATAAATCTACCTGCTAACTGGGCTTCTCTCATTATGGCTTCTGTGAGGACTACCTATTTTAGGGTTCTCTGGAATGGTGCTAAGCTGGATGAGTTTAGGCCAGGGAGGGGGTTGAGGCAAGGGGATCCCATATCCCCTTATCTCTTTCTGCTTACTATGGAACTGTTAGCTCAGAAAATTCAAGCTTCTGTTGAGAGGGGGGAGTGGAAGGGTCTGAGTAGCACTAGAGGTGGTCTTGTTATATCTCACATCTTCTTTGCAGATGATCTAATCCTGTTTGGTGAAGGAACGAAGAAGCAAATGAGAGTTATGCAGAAAGTGCTTAAGGAGTTTTGTGATGAAACTGGACAAGCAATTAATTTTGACGAGTCTAAGATGATGGTGGCCCCCTGTCTTTCTAGCAATCAAGCTCTTAGACTCAGTTCCAAGATGGGTATTGGTTTATCTCAGAATTTGGGTCATCATTTGGGTATGCCTCTTTGCTTTGGAAGGACTTCTTTTTCTCATTTTTAGTTCATTGTGGATAAGGTTAGACTTAAGCTTGGGGGGTGGACTGCTTCTCAACTTTCTTTGGCTGGGTGGATTGTGGTGTTGAAGTCTGTGATACAGGCACTTCCTGCTTATGCCATGCAGACAACTCTGCTTCCCAAAAAATCAGTGAGAGAAATTAATCAGGCTTGTCAAAGATTTCTGTGGGGTGGATCTTTGGAGAGACAGAAATTGCATTTGATTAATTGGAATACTGCTCTTCTGCCTAAGAGTAGAGGTGGGTTGGGTTTGAGGCACCTTGAGAGCTTCAATTTAGCTATGATGGGCAAGGCTGCCTGGAGAGTTATGTCTGGTGATTCTGCTATTTGGGCTCAGATGCTTAGATTGAAGTATGGGAAAACAACACCAAAATCTCATCATTCTAGGGTTTGGAAACAGCTGTTTAGTTGTTTCAAATCTATTTGTGCTAGTACTGGGAAGAAGGTCATCAATGGTAGATCTTCTCTTTTCTGGGTGGATAGGTGGATTGGCAATTTCTGTCTCTGTGATGTTGCCACTTCTGTTGTTGGTGAGGATCTTCTGCTTATGAAGGTGGCAGATTATTGGGATGCTAACATGGGCTGGAAATGGGACTCTCTCCACCTGCTTCTTCCCCCTGTGGTGTTGGATCTCTTGAGTTCTTGTGTTTTACAAATTGAGGCTGAAGAGGAGGATAAGCTCATTTGGATGGCTGACAAATCAGGTAAGTTTACTGTTTCTTCCGCTTATGAAGCTATTAGAGAAAGGGATTATAGTGAAGCTGTGTCTTCAAACTGGAAATCTCTGGGGAAATGTCCTGGATTTGAGAGATGGAAGACTTTGTTATGGTTATTGAGGCATGATAGGTTATGCACACAAAGTTTGAAAGCCAGAAGAGGCATTATGCTTGTCTGCTTTGTGGTGCTGAAGTGGAATCTTCAATTCATGCAGTAAGAGACTGTTTTTGGGCTTCTGAGGTGTGGAAATGCCTTTTCACCAAAGTTGGGGGGCCTATTGGTAATTTCTTTTCTCTCCCTCTCACTAAATGGGTGGACTTCAATTTAAATAAGTCTGCTTTGATTTTGACTTTTCATGTCCCTTGGAATCTGCTTTTCACCTCCACAGTTGCTGATATTTGGTTTGCTCATAATGTGTGGACTCATGGTGATATGGTTAAGCCTCCCTCTTTGAATATACACTCCATTGGCTCTAGAGCCACTGCTGTTTTTAAGACCTTGCATTTGAATGTAAATAAGATACCCCATAAACCCATTTGGTTCCAACTCTTTGAAGGTCAATGTTGATTGTGGACATCTACTTGGTAGTTCTGCACTAGCAGTGGGGAGTGTTTGCAGAAATGGAGAAGGTGAATGGATCTGGGGTAGTCATGTGTGCATTGTTAAGACCTCCATCCTTCATGGTGAAATCTGGGCTTTTCTTGAGGGGTTGAAAATTATGGCTAGCAATGGTGTTTATGGTGCTGTATTGGAGTCTGATTCAGTTCAGGCAGTGGAATTAATCTCTTCTGGTACTGCTTCCTCTCCTTTCTGGTTATTATTGGTGAAGATCAGAGAGCTGCTTGTGTCTACAGGCTCTGTACTTTGTCATATTTGGAGAGAATGCAACTTAGTGGCTGATGCTATGGCTAAATTTTGTGATGCTTCTTGTATGGTTAGAAGGATGTATTGGTCTCCTCCTATTTTCTGCTCTCATTTGGTTAGTTTTGATCAGTGTGGTCAAGGTAGTGTTAGGATGATTTTGTAAGTTTTTCTGTTTTACATTAACACCAAAAAAAAAAACACAAACAAAGGTTATACAAATTATTACTGATGATAATACTGTTTCTGAACACCAATGCTAAAACTCCGACTACCTCCGTCGCAACTGCTTCTTTCAATTTGAGTTTCAACGTCGCTTTGACTCGGGATTTAGTTCGCAGAACGATGCAAGAAATTATCGGGTGAAAATGACGCTGAAAATCAAGTAGGAAAAAACAGTTGAAACCAAGGAAGTACTACATAAAACTTTTTTTTTGAGGAAAGTACTACATAAAACTAGTAGCAGTAATTGTAGTAGTACAGTAATTGAATTGAATTGATTTCTGCTGCTGGTGCCTGGTGGTGGTGGGTAGTGGTTGTTGGCGAGAGTTGGTAGACACCCTAACACTACTACTCCAACTACTCTTCTACTTTTACTCCTTCAGGGCAGCAGGAGAATCAGCAGCCACCTAATCCATGGCATTCACCTCTCTCTCACAACCATCACCCACATTTGATCTAATTTGCATAATCATGGATATACATTAATTAAGGGTTTAGGGTACCCCAAAAAGATGGAGTCTTCCTTTCAAAGTTATACTCCGTGAGAATAGAACCTTCTATATTGTTTGCAATGAGGATTTCAAAAACAGTGATACATGGGCTACTCAGTATTTCAGTTTTTGTTTTGGTAACTTAATATTGAGATGGATTGCTAAAAATGCACAAACGCACTCTTGATTTTTAAGAGCTGGGGATTGTAAGTGAATTCAAGCAGAAATCACCAAAGCCAGGATTGCGAGCGGTAGGGAGTCAATTTGCGACTGGATGGAGTAATCCATAAAATCCCATGTCAAGAATACATGCCAAAAAAACATGATGTTTTATGCGCATGGAAAAAGAAATACGATAATGCTATTTTGGACCAGTTTCTTTTGTTTCTTCCTGTTTGACTTTTCAACACGTAACTAGATCATTTTGACTCGGTGAGTTGGATAGCAAAACAATGTAATTTTTTGGAAAATATTTCATGGTGATGTTGAGTTACGTTTACTCTACAAGAGCCTACAAAGATTACTAAAATTTTGTGTTGTTTTGCTAAGCAAATCATCAGATCAAAGTGACGCAGTGGGTAGCGAAAAAAAGTGAGGAACATAAAAAACGAGATAGTAGTAGTAACTAGGATGTAAGTTGAATTTCATTAAAACATAATGTTCTTGTATATGGTCCCAAAAACAATTGAATGTGATAGGTCATCAAGGAATAGGAGGAAATTCAAGGGGAGTAACAGGCACTTGCAGTTTACTTAATAATAATAAAATTAACCAATAATCTTCATATTCTTGGTAGTGTGTGCATCTGATTACTATTCCATTGATTAATTAGTTACTTTGGATCAGAAAACCAATAGAATTAGAGAATGCTTCTAGCTAGTACAACCACGGAAGAACAGACAGACGCAGGATTCTTCCAATACTACTGCTAACACTACAAAAATTACCGGTATTCCATAATAAGAATATTGAAAAATATTACTCTCGTAAGTAGTGAAAGTAACTAGTATTAGCAGTGTTATAATTATTTCATCTCCAAGCTTCTGTAATCCAACACAGCACCCCTTAACCCCAAGAAGTTGTAACCTCTAGAACTACCACCAGAGTTGCTGTTGCTGTTACTGTTACTGCTGCCTCCTCCTCTTGTTGCAGCAGCAGCATTGCAACTGCAATCTTTACTGTTTCTTATGCCTAGGCTGCATGAGAAACACATACTACTGCTACTAGTGCTGCTGCTGCTGCTCCTCCCACCCGTCCTCAAAACCACCTCAGGCGGTGGTGGTTGCTGTTGGTGGTGGTAAGGCAGGCTGATTCTCAGATCAAGGTTCAAGTCGTACTCCTCCTGCTGCTCCTCTTTGCAACCAACCACCACCACCACTTTCATTTCATCTTCTTCTTCTTGTTTGGGACTTGCAGCAGCAGCAGCAGCAGCAAATGATATTATACTAGTGGGGACCTGATCTGTTGTTGGCTCGTTCATCGCCCGGTGAGTGGCAGGATCAATACCCCGGTTCATAAGCTTTCTTCTGATGTGGGTGTTCCAATAGTTCTTTATCTCATTGTCTGTCCTTCCTGGTAATCTCCCCGCAATCAGTGACCATCTAATCACAACAACAACACATATCAGCAACTAACTAAACTAACTAGATTCAATAATGCTTTGTTTTCTAGCTAGTACTAACAAACAACAAGAGACACAACTAACTTACTTGTTTCCAAGAAGGCTGTGGAGCTTGATGATGAGCTCATCTTCTTCTTCAGTGAAATTTCCGCGCTTGAGATCAGGCCTCAGGTAATTGATCCAACGCAGCCTGCAGCTCTTCCCACACCGCAGGAGCCCCGCAGCCTTTGGGAGCGACCGCCAGCAGCCCTCGCCGTGTGTTCGGATGTAAGAGACAAGTCTGTCGTCTTCTTCTTTGGTCCATGCCCCTTTGTTTGTGTGAGCTTTCTCACAGCATGGAGACCTTCCCATTGAACCAAAGTCCCCAACTTACTTTTAACTTTTGCTAGTAGTAGAAGTGGTAATAGTATCTTCTAGTATTCTAACTTTGTTTCTTCTTCTGGTTGTTCTAAGTGGAGATTGGAGGAGGAAGAGGAAGGAGGATAAAGGTGTAGTAGTAGTTGCAGAGGGTGGTGCCTAAAGCATCAAGTCTGCCACTTGTATGAAGACTTGAAATGGTGTTTTATATAGGATTTTGACAAGAGAAGGTGACCCAAAGAAAGTTTATTATTATTGCTTCTAGATGTGAGTTGGTGAGACAGGTTTGAGGGAGTGGCTGGTGGCCTCTCTTTTGATAATACTATTAGCATCCATCATTCAATTCAATATACTAATAGCAAGAAGAAGAGAGCATTAACTACTAAAGGGTAAGTTAACTTTAGGTAGGTGCAAAGTAAGGTATATTAAATGATAACAAGACAGAAGTGTGATCTCTCCCTTTCGTTTCTCTAAACTCTGAACCACCCCCCCTTCACATTAACAATTTAAATTCACCTCAAAATCCTCCTTAACTCCATGAACAACAACAAGCACCAGAATAAATTTAGTACCTACTCACTACTACTATGTTGTTGCAACTAACATCTATGCTTTGTTGTGTTTGTGGAAAAGTCAGCTTTCTAGCTAATAATACATCATTATAGTAATATTTAATTCATTAAGACCGGCATTTCGGGTATGTGTTGCTTGCTTGCTGCTTCTATCTAAATTAACATATTGTCCGCGAGTTAGATTAGCTTACCTAGAGCCCTTGGGTATTCTTTAAGCGAGCACAATGACTTTTAAGTCAAATATAATTCAAACATCAGGCAGGCAGGCAGGTTTAGCTAGGATATGATAATTACATAAGTACAATTTCTTCTATAGTACTAATAAAGCATAGTATTTCATTCTGCAGTGAACCTAATTGGCTAATGAGGAAATAATTTAATTACTAGCATGTTTTGTTGCAGTGGGTGTTTGGACAAGAAATGTCCTAGTGCGCTTGTCTATTCTTGTGCATGACCCATAAGGGATGGGGGAGGAGGAGGTAGTTGGGCTTCTTTATTCTATTGGTGCTGCTCTCTGTATCATTCATTATTGCTTGCATATAGGAGGAGAGATTGCTAGGGTTTCTAGAAGACTTGGAAGATTGGTTAATTTTAAGGGAAAGATAATTATAAAAGTAGAATAGGAACATGAGTGTGTTTGCTGTTGTTGTATGTGGCTTTGGTTCACCCTCCACTTTTCTTTCCTTCTCTCCAACCTCGTGGTGGTAAGTTTAGGTAATAACAAAGTAAGTAGGGCTTGGGGAGGAGATCAGATTGGGAAGGTTGATGATTCAACTTTTGTTGTTGTTACATCCCCCAATTTGCCTATCATTTGCTACCCACCACCACACATGGCCTCTCTTTTGAGGAAGAGGGATGGCCACTTATGTGATTTCATGTGTGAAGTTTTACCTACCCTCCACCTTTTCCCACTGTCTTCTTCCTCCAACATGGACCCCCATCTGATGTTGAACCTGACACAACTTTATGATTTTGAACCCCAAGCCCTAACTACATTATCCTTGCTTGCTTGCATGAGAAAAGAAGAAAAGTTATTGAATGTATCTCTGTTACTATACCACTACTAATAAGTATTTCTATTTTCTCCAAAATGAAATGGAGTATCGATAATATAACTTTCTTTTTTCTTATCCCTCAGAAGAAGAACACATGGTATTGATTGATTGCAATTAGTAGTTCAGCAATTACAAAGGAGATGTAGAAGTAGAAGTTGGTAGACAGATCCAACCCAACAAGGCACACAGAAAACACATGGGGACACCCCCCATCTAAACAGGAGGAAATGAGAAAGAATCACAAAGAGGGGTTTTGTCTGAGTTTACGTGGTCTGATTACATGGAATTAATAGAGACTAACTGATTAGCAAATGTGACAGACAACTAATCAACTTGTGGATAACATGTGCTTAGGTAGGTGGTATTCAACAGTACTCGTGGGGTTGTCCTAAAGAAAACCCTTTTACCTACCCTCCCTCCTTCCAATCCCATCCCATGTGAGGCCTTCCCCCAACCCAATTGGGTCTGATCCCTTCATCTGACCCACATGCCTGATATGTATCAACTCCAGATGTGGCAACCTTCACATACTCCTACTAGTTCTTCGAATTATTGGTTGGTTCCTAGTCACAAAATTGAAACTACCCCCCCTTGCGCTGGGATCTCATACGAGTTTTTTAGGAAGAAGTAAAGAAAAGACACTTCAAATTAAATTTCAGTCATCCTTAAAAAAAAAAGGGTTGTCCAAATCAACCTTAAGATACCACTCTTGCCCTCAACCCCCCTATGGGCAAGCATTCTAATCTCGGGCTTTAATTACAGCAACAGAAGGCAGATTTGCAATTAGAAGGGAGCTAGTGGGCATTTTAGTAATACAGAAATGAAAAGACACATTTTACTCATCCCTCGCCTACCTTAGCACATAACTCTATCTTGTACTACTAGTATTTGTATTTGTTTTTCTATTATATATGCCTGGCCATGTTCACAGAAATTGAATAGCAGCACATGGTAACATGAGAAGGCACCTAACCATCCTGTACTTAAGGCGAAAGCCTTATCTATCTCCTCAAGTTAACAAGGAGAATCGCTATATATCCTGCCTTTGCTATAAAAACATGCATTTCTTCAGGGAATAATTCCATGTTATATTAGTACTACTACGAAACCTCATCATGCATTGACATTAGATAAGCAAAAGCCATAGCTCTTCAGGGTGGATTCCTAGCAAACTCAGAAATACCTGTAAATACATGAAAACATATACGGTTTGGCAGAGTGGAAAAGAACGTCAACGTACCTTATAACTTGCTCGTCCAAAACTGATACCACGAGAGAGCATTACTCAAACCAGGTATTAGTAGTCTCTTCTGTTGATGTGAAAATCAGAGTTCTACTGTCAAACTTCATGTTACGCCTGAAATGCAACTCAAACCATTCACTTCAGATCCAAACAATCTGCCAGTAAAGTTAATACTTTTGGCATATATTAAAGGAACACTTGAACTCAAATGACTTGCAACCAAAAGATGCTCAAATGGATCAGCTTAGTCCTGGCTTTATCACTAATCGCAATTTAAGGATCCATGTGAGCAATGACCTAGTGCAAGTTTCCCAACCCTATTTTTTAAGCAAGTTTGCTGGAAAATAATATTTTTAACCAAAACCGGTTCGGTCTTATGTTTTTCCTGGGTTAACTCTAGCAAGCAGTTTAATACACATGCTATGGGTTACCTTGAGAAGCTTCTTGTAAAAGGGTACCAAACAGGCTCTTGTTGAAGAATTGCCTGCAATAACTGTCCGCAAGTAATAGATAATATGGTGGATTAGACAAAGAGCATACAGCTAATTGTAATGAAATTATCTCAGTTTCAGTTGACCTTTTTAACTACCAGCAGTATTGTCAACTACAACTGTAGACCACTTCATAATAAACTTTCAAATAATAACCTCCTGACGCCAGTTAATGATATCTTACTATATCCAACAGCACAAATACTGCGGCTGAACTGGTGATACGGTGCCTTATTCATCTACTTGTATGAAGATAAATAACATCTTTCATACATCAGAATTCAACACTAGGAAGCACAGGGACCTCCATCTGGGTGTGGATATTCCCTTTACAGGCGTCCGTAATACCATGTCATGTTATTCTCATTCTAATGAACTTCACATTCCTTGGACACTTAAGAGAGACAGAAATTTCACCTTATTTTACATTGCCAAGAATGGTTAGATTCTTATATGCTCCTTAGTACTTCCTATAATTGAATTGGATGAGATCAATATTACTTTTCTAGTCAAATAGATCACGGAAATAACCATTCGGAACTAACCAGTGCATTTTGCGTGATATTTGACATATGTGAGACGAAATTTCGCAAACCAGAAGTTGTTGCCTATCCTTATCCAGCTTCTACCCATAACCTTTCCAGCAACAATCAGATATGACGCCACTCAGTTTAAACATACCATTAAGAGCATCTCCAACCTCATGGGGGTAGGAGAGGGGAAAAACTGTATAAAAATACGGTTCAAGTCCAACCCCAACAATCAGATATGCTCCCCCCCCCCCCCCCCCCCCCCCCACCCGAGAGAAATTACATGGGTTGGTGATGCCCAAACAAAAGTCAAGAACCTACTCAATTCTTTATACCCAGTTCTATTGTCTGGCCTCTGTTGCTTGCAAATGTAATTGTTTTTCACAAAACACAACCAGCACCTACAGCCTCTCAAGTTGGCCTAACTAATTACTGTCCCATGCACAGCCCATTTTAACCCTCCTTTTGGTAACTGCAATTGTTTCACAGTATTAAAAAACCTCATCATCTAAACATATATGGGATCAAACTCTTCAAGTTACCTTGCTATTTGTATTTCCCCTAGCCTTGACCATACTTATCTCTAGTGTTGATGACACACAGCTCATTTGTACTCTTGACCTGAAAAAAACATCTACAAGCAAAATTAAATACACCATTGTACCACTAAGTAAACACGGACTTTGCACACAATATTTTACAAGAATGAAACCCAACTTTTATCCAAGTATAAAAGATAAACAAAGTGTACAAATCTGATCCTAACTTAGGCTACAAATGCTACACAAACTGCACTCTAATTTCTCCCTCTAAGTCTTAACAATGCATTATCTAAATCGTCCCTACTTGCTGGGAATACAACAGCTTTATAGTCAGATTTACAAAGTTGTTACAATCAGTTATGCTACAGAAATAAATTCGGATAACTACCTCTAAACCTGTCCCAACTATGCAGCCACATATCCAGCGAACCAAAGCGCCATTCGGCTAACCAAACCGCACCAAATTCTGCTGCACCCGTGCAACAGAAATGCACCAGGTCTGGTATTAATTCTAGCGAACAATTCGGTACTTTGCACCAGGATCTTTTCGGGCAGCGAACAGCGAGCAATTATGCACCAGGTCTGGTGCATAGTTTCAGTAAACCGATGCCATCAATTGCAAATCTTCAATGGCTGCTTCACCAGAATAGCACATTGGCTCGAGTTTGAGTGTGACATTTCACAAGCATTTGGCACAAGTTCTTGACAAATACTACCAAAACTGACCAATTTTTAGGTGTTCCCTTTGGTTGAAATCAGACAAACTGAACCGTGAACACCGCTTATCCGTGCCTCCATTGTTTTTCATGATTCCTTCCATATTTAAAGAAATTTAAAACCTCGCAGCTAGTGGAGAAGCCAGAAAATTGAAACAGCCGCCGCAGTTTTTTGTATTTTTAAGAGTACTAGTGAAAAGTACAGGCACAAACACAGAAAAGGTGTAATGAAATACATTTCGAAGCTAGAATAGCATGTCATTCTTACTCAAAAAAGTGTTTTCATTACACGCTTTCAGTCGTGGCAATTTTGTGATCCAATTCACATCATGTTTCAGAACGCATGATAACGAGTGAACTGGGTGATCCATCACTACTGTTCCAGTGTCACCACAATCCACTCGTACCCATTGAACGGGATCCAACATGGAACGCTAACGACCCAGAAGGGGCAATCCAAATATTTTTCATTAATTACACCTTAAATATCTATGCTGGAAGGGAAATTAAAGTTAAATTATGCATTTCTAGAGTTTTGACTTCAAGATAATTGAGAAACTTGATGGTTTATACTCCTACAGACATATCCAATGATGTCTACCCCTATAGTCCCGAATTCCATATTGTATCCCATTCCACGATCCCATCCTACACGACAGGTGACTTAGTTCAATCTTACGTGACAAACTGTAGGAAATCTTATCCATACCAGAAGTCACCCTAACTCGTGATATACCAAACCTGAAATCTGCAATCTTCACCGCAGGACGATGTGCTACAATTTCTTCTCCAGGAGAATTACAATCCAATTTCAGTAACATATGTGGATTCTTACAACTACGTCAACTGTATGCTCAATTACATCTTTACTTAGTTCACAGGGGCTGAGGTATCAAGGCACACATAGGGGCAAGTGCCCCCCCCCCCCCCCCCCCCCACCTCCAAGAATTCTAAATCTACAATTACACCCCTATTTTCCAGAACTTAGTCCAATTGTGTCCCTGAGTTATATACAAAAGGTCCCCCATATATTTCTACCCATGCTCTACAATTAAGTAGGAAAGTAATAACGTCTTTCAAGTAAAAGCAATTAGACGTATGTAGAGCTGTCAAATGGTCCAAATCAGGCCGTGCAAGCCTGTTTGAAGCGGCCCAAGACCTGGTGGTCATAAACCCACCCTATCCTGTATATGTAGAGGTCCAGGATGGTTCTTGATTTCAGTGACCGCCGGACCGGCCCATGCCAGGCCAACAGAAGCCCAAGACCAAACCAAATCAGCAAATATATTAAGTACTTCAATTTTAAGAAAGGGTCGAGGACCGGGCCACCCTGTCCGGTCATGTGGGCCGAGACGGTCCTAGGGTTCCAACTTTCAGGGCTGGCCCGGATCGGCCGGCCTCAGTCCATGACCAGCACACGAACAACCCAGGCTGACGGAACCGGCCCGCTCCCGGGCCGGCCCATTTGAGAGCTCTAGTTGTATGTCAAGCAAAATGCAATGATTGGTTGTACATATAGGCTACAGCACCACTCTCAATGATAAATACTCCATAATTTGATTGTCTACGCATTCCATACCATTTAACTGAACAGTTGCTAACAAAATGTGTGAACTTGAGTTTCACTTGATTTCGCAACTTCAACACCATACACCACTTCATACTCGGACCTAGCCACCTTCGGGAAATGATTACGCTTCCAGTAGCACAATATCCTTTCTGACACCCGAGACTTAGAGAATGCATCTCAATCATCTTGTTCAGGTACTTCTTCTCATGACTGGGGTGTTCCTCTACAACTGAAACATGAAGAAAATGAAACCTCGAAATGAGAACACATACCAGGCAACAAAGAATTTAAGAAACACGTCGCCATATCAAATCACCGAGAAACATAACAATAGCTTTAAGACTAGCAATTTTTAAGTGCTCCAAAAGAGCACGTGGTGCTCTACAACCAATGAGTGTCTGCCAATTACTGACAGTTTGTTTAAATGATGCACTTCAATTGGTTGTAGAGCACCACGTGGTGCTCTAATTGAGCACTAAAAAAATTCTCCAATAAGAAACTCGGGTTTGGAAAATGACACTTTAACCTTTGAGTGTGCCAAACTTCAGGACGCTTGCGACCTTGATGATGATGTCATCCAACCCTCAAAGAGAGCAAAAGGAGTCCTTAAATTGGCACACTGAGTGAGGGACAGTGTCCTTCCCAAACTGAGAGGGGTAAAAGTATCTGTGCATAAAATTTGAGGGAGTGGGGTGAAAGTGTCTTTTACCCTATTTGGTTCCCACATAGTACTATATTTAGAAATTCACCCGAAAAACAACCAAAATTCATCAGCAGCTATAACTTTGCGACGAACCACAAATTGCATGAACCACCACGTATGAGGTACAAGTTATCTTATCACCATGGTAATTGCAATAACAACACACAAAAGCCGGGACTTGCATACATGCATCATGCACAATCAACAAGAATATTTAACATAACTACTAAATCTTCAAGAACAACACGCCGCTTGAGATGAAGGCTTAATTTTATATGCACCGTTTACTCTCGAACCAGCTGTTATTATCATTTTTCAAGTTTTCATTCCATCCATGTCCAGATTTGGTCTCAACTCTAACAATATCATATTCCATGATGAGATATTGTACAATCAATCAAAATCCTTGTCGGCAGGGGTGAATCCAGGAAGGAATTCATTACAGTGGGGGCTAAACTATAAAATTTAAACAAAATACGTATCAAAATTTAAATTTTGTAATGTTTCGTGAAGGGCTATAGTGCGATTTTGTGGGGTTAACCTGAAAAATCTAACAAAAATGAATAAGACCACAAGTTTATAATTTTGTATGGTAATATGCGATTCACAGGCATGTTGAAGTACAAAACATTTCCTAAGCAACGGAATTCAAGATTCGACACAGCATTGTCAACAAGTGGATAAATGAAATGCTGCATAGCCATGCCTCAAGCCTTTAAACTCTCCAGCACTAAAAACATACAATTAGGTAAATTTGGCGTATTTTAGACTTTACCAAAAGCTCGGGTACATGCAATGGCTGGGAGGGACAGAGTTACAATGTACAATAGGCAAACATGAAGTATTTCAGAAATGAGTAGCATCTTAGGCAAAATATTTATATGTTAAGATATGAACCAAGGTAGTCACAGCTCACTAACATAACTCAATATGCAGGAAATTAATCACGCTATTCTTCTTCATATATAGAAGAAAAAAATGTATATATGTATGATAATGTACCATGTTACTCCATTTGTAGACAGCATCAGAATAGTTACAAACAGAACTATTTCCATGGTGGCTTCTGCCCTCGCGACTTGCTATCACTGCACTGGCCAGGCGTAGATCCTGAGATATGAACAAGAGTAGAACTATAACTTTAAGCATTGTTTATAACAACAACATCATCATTAGTATAAACAAACAAGGTGATTTATTTTCATACGTGATATGATAGACTGGCGGTGGAAGAAGTTAGTGTGGCAAAAATGTTCAAGAATTCATACAGGAGAAATTGGGATATGGGCATCTGGTTGTTTCAACAAAAAACACATGTACAGCATACCCTTACGAATCATATTTTCTTTTGTGCAAATGTTTTCAAAGTTTACAACATCCTCAAACCAACCTAAGCACTGAGCCTGACTGAGTTGGGTTTTGGCTCATAAAGACAAGATGTAACTGCGGGAAGTCACATATTGTCTCACTCTAAATTCTTCGATAGAGTCTGAAATGGAGAGAAGCCTAGAAAGTACATTAAAGTGTGCGTGTAAAAGACATTTTCCTTACAGTAAATGCAATATTCACATGCCTGTCCTAAGTCCTAACAATCAGAAACAGACAGAGGTGTGAACCATATATACATGGCAAAGGCGTCATTAGTTTAGGTTTGATAATGTAGGAGCATACACTGGAAAGTTGAAGCAGCATTTTTGGTCTTATCATGAGATTAGGCAATCCCAAAGCCAAAAAAATGACAGGTCACCCACACAACTGGGCATCAATTCTCATATTGGTCACAGAAGTTTGCAGCAAATATGGCTTCCACTCTTAAAAACAGGTTTTTGTATCTTTAGGATTGAAAGTAACTTCTCCAGTCACTAAATACAAAACGCTGAGGAATCGTATAAAGTAACAAAAATGTAAGAAAAAATCCATCATCTCCTCATCACTAGCAGCGTATAAACAATACACACCATGGCCCGTCTCTTTTTCTCAATGCTTCAGAAGAACACCACAGCTCAAGTCAAGGAAATGCAGTCATTTTCTATTGATGAAGAAGGTCAAAGTGGTGAAACAGCAACTTGATTACGAACAGAAAATATCCATTATCTAGTTCCTCCGTCTAATTCGAGTGAAGACATGAATGAAATTTTGAGGAGCAAAGGGCTTTTAGAGATGCAAGTCTAACCTCTGGCTTCTAAGAAGAAAAATATGGCTCATTCAAAGTCAAAGGCTCAAAGTGACAAGAAAAACCGATTTCATTAGTCCCATCTGTCATTTGTATTCAGACACTTCTATTCATGCGGTAAGGCATTGTGAATGGGTTTTAAATTTTAAGGTAAGCTAGTTACTGAGACGGAGTTATATGTTTTCTTTCATACACAAACACTTTCCACTTCGGAGCTCTCTGGCTAAGATGTGAAGCCCGCAAGAACATAGCGGCTGACAGCTGGTGATTCCCCGTTGAAGGTTGATCCTGCTATCAGCTAGTTTTCGTGGTGCAAGATCATGAAAGCAAGGCTAAGACAATGGAGTACGTCTGAGATATGATCTACTGGTAAAAGCTCAGATGGTTGTTGAGTTAGATAGGATTTCTCGTATTCTATACGAACCATTGAGCATGATTATTATGTTGGGGTTTTGCTTGTAAAGGCAAGAACTGATGGAAAAACACATTGTCTCGCTCTAGATTCTTCGAACACAGAGTCTGAAAGAAATATGAAGTAGTACATTAAAGTGTTTTTATAGTATACATTTTATTCATAGAAACAGACAGTGTTTCAGTTGGCTGGATCACAATTTGAAAGATTCAGGACGTAGCCATAGGTTAAACACTAGCTGGACATAGTTGTTTGCAGCAGCAGCTAATGAAAGTTGGAGGTGGCACAATCAGATCACTCATGACTCAGCTTCCGAATTACTTCAAAGACAGAAAAGGATTGAGTCACCCACCAGTCCGATGCATTATGTTTTCAGAAATATGTTCACGTACAACAAGTCTTTCTATTTTTCTGTGAATGCCTGCAGTTCTTATCCTATCACCAACATATATTCTTTATTGGAAATATTATGTTTAGGACTTATGTGCTTTTTACTCTACAGTTGAGGGGTCATAATGTAAATAAACAAGTCTTAGACTTGTTGACTGTATAAGTCTTCTTCTCCTTCTGTATTTGGTATCAATTCATGAATGAAGAATCTCTCTAATTTTCCCTCCAATTTGTGAGGTTTCTGGTTTCTGATATGGTATCAGAGCCATCCATGGCTCGTCGCCGTTTTTAGCTCCGCCGCAGTCGTCTCCGGCTAGTCTCGGCCTTCTCCAGCTCGTCCCTGTGTTCTCCGGTGTTCCATTTCTGGTATTTTCCTCTGATTTCTTCATTAATTTTACTCCGTTCGACTTCGTCGCTTCGATTCCTGTGGCCGTATCTATGTCTGCTGTATGAATTGCTTTCTTCGAAGATTTGTCTGCTCTTTGCTGGATTCTCTGCATTTACTTCTTCTCGATCCTGATTTCTGAGTTGGATTCGAGTTTGTTAACCGAGTTTTGCCGAGTTAGGTCTTATTTGTGCCGAGTTTTGCCGAGTTCACGGTTTTTGTGCTGTTTCTACACTGAGTTACCGAGTACTGCACTGAGTCACTGCATTTTGGCACGAGTTTGACCGAGTTTAGCGCACAATATGGCTGATTCACCTCTGCATTCCACATCTTCCTCCTCCATTGATGTTTTCTCACCTTATTATCTGAGTAATGGAGATAATCCAGGCACTGTTCTCGTCACACAGCTTCTTGTTGGGGATAATTACAATACATGGAGCAGATCTATTCTAGTAGCTTTGAAAGCTAAAAACAAAATAGGTTTTGTTAATGGCTTCTTGCCTATGCCTCATGATACTGATCCTCTCTTTGATCTATGGATTCGGTGTGATAATATGGTCATGTCCTGGCTTCTCAATGCTGTCTCCAAAGACATAGCTGCTAGCATTGTTTACAAACAATCTTCTCTTGATATTTGGTGTGATCTTAAGGACAGATTCTCCCAAAGAAATATACCCCGGATTTATCAGCTAAAGAAGGCCATCTCCACTCAAAGACAAAATGATCACTCAGTCACTGCTTACTTTACCAAACTCAAAGCTCTTTGGGATGAGCTATCTAACTACAAGTCTATACCAGTGTGTTCTTGTGGTATTATGAAAACCTGCACTTGTGACATTCTCAAGACTTTGGATCAAACTTATGAAGAGGATTGTGTTATTCAATTTCTCATGGGTCTCAATGACAATTTCACTGCTGCTAGAGATCAGATCCTACTTCAGGATCCACTTCCTTCTTTGTCCAAAGTCTTTGCTAAGATCACACAACAAGAGAGACAGTCTCAGATCACTTATGATGTCTCTCCTATGGCCATGTGTACACCCCCACCCTTCACTGAAGACACTCCTTCCCCACCTCTGGCTTGTTACAGTAACTACAATAAACCTTCAACCAATCCTGCAATTAGGAGAAATAGACCTATGTGTACTTACTGTGGTTGGCCTGGTCATGTTAAAGACAAATGCTACAAACTCCATGGTTATCCACCTGGTTTTAAACCAAACTCAAAGCCATCCTCTCAGGTTGGACATACAGCCAATACAGTCTCCTCAGACACTCACAATACTCAAACTCCTCCACATGACAATGCTGCTTTCCCCTTCACACCCACTCAATGTGCTCAACTGATGGATTTACTCTCTTCAAGAATGGCTAATATGGGACATGTTTCTGGAAATGTTTCACCTGCATCAACCTCAACCACTACTCCTTTTCTGGATTCCCCTCTTGGTCCTCCTTCCTTTTCAGGTGCTTCTTTCACTTCTTTTACTTCTCTAGCTCATACTATTCCACCTACTTCATGGATACTTGACAGTGGGACCACAGATCATATGTGCTCCTCTTTGGATTTCTTTACCACATATACCCCTGTCATAAATGTTTTTGTTCATTTACCTAATGGTGCTGCTATACCAGTTCACCATATTGGTTCCATTAAGTTGACTGATCAACTCACTCTCCATGATGTTCTCCACATACCATCTTTTCAATTCAACCTTATTTCCATTTCCAAATTGCTTAGTTCTTTGTCTTGTGTTTTTCTCTGTCATAATGACATTTGCTTTATTCAGGACCCTACTAATGGACACATTCTTGCCCAAGGCATAAAGAATGGTGGTCTCTAATTACTTCCTGCTTCTTATATGGCTCATTCAGCTGCATCTTGCTCTCTTCCCTCTGTCCCTGTTCATGCTGCAGCTGCCATGTCATCTCTTACTTTGTGGCATCACAGATTAGGACATTTATCTCACAAGAAACTTCAACATTTACTTTGCGAGCTTCATGTTTCATCTTGTAAGCTAGATAAACTCTCTTGTTGTGATACTTGTCATTATTCTAAGCAAAGAAAACTGCCATTTTCTTCTTCTTCTATTAAAACCACAAAGCCATTTGAATTAATTCATTGTGACACCTGGGGTCCTTACAAAGTTGAATCTCATGGTGGTTTCAGATTTTTCCTTACAATTGTTGATGATTTCACTAGAACTACATGGGTTTATTTGATGAAGCATAAGTCTGATGCTTCCACAATATTGCCCACTTTCTTCACCTTTGTCAAAACTCAATTTCAGAGTTCTATTCATGCTATTAGAATTGACAATGCCCCAGATCTCTCTCTGTCTCAATTTTTTTCAGTCTCAGGGCATCATTCATCAACACTCCTGTGTTGAAACTCCACAACAAAATTCTATTGTTGAAAGAAAACACCAACATCTTCTCAACATTGCTAGAGCCTTAAGATTTCAATCAAACATACCACTCTCTTTGTGGGGTGAATGCATTCTCACAGCTGCATACATCATTAATAGAATTCCCCACAAGACTCTAGCACACAAAACTCCTTATGAGATTTTATATCATTCTTCTCCTACATACACTCACATGAGAGTGTTTGGTTGCCTTTGTTTTGCTTCCTCTCTCACTCAAGGAAGAACTAAGTTTGATGCTAAAGCTATCAAATGTATCTTTGTAGGATATCCATTTGGTTATAAGGGGTACAAACTGTATTCTCTTGAAACACACACATTTCTTATCTCCAGGCATGTTGTGTTTTATGAGCACCACTTTCCTTTTCATGCCTCTTCTCCACCTTCATCCATCTTGCCCATTCCTCTTTCTATTCCAGATTTCTTTTACCCTCCATCACCATCATGTTCTCCACCACCACCCACACCATCACCACCAACACCACCATCACCACCACCACCCACACCATCTTCTCCACCACCACCACCACCACCATCACCATCACCACCATCACCATCACCACCACCACCACCTCCACCTCCCAGACATTCCACAAGAACCCAAAAACTACCATCTCATTTTAAAGACTTTGTTCTTACTAACAAAGTCAATAGTGTTGTCACTCCTTATGACATTGGTGCTTATTGCCAATCTCCTTTTTTGGCTACTGTCAACACTCCCACTGAGCCTAAGTCTTACCATGAGGCTCTTACTAATCCTAACTGGGTCCAAGCCATGCACACTGAACTAGCAGCCCTAGAGGCCAATCAAACTTGGGATTATGTCCCTTTGCCACCTGGTAAAGCCACTGTGGGTTGCAGATGGATTTTTAAAATCAAACATCACTCTGATGGCACCATAGAAAGATACAAAGCCAGGTTTGTAGCCAAAGGTTACACCCAAACAGAAGGTCTGGATTTCTTTGACACCTTTTCTCCAGTTGCTAAGCTTCCTACAGTCAAGTGTGTTCTAGCTGTAGCTGCCATCAAGCACTGGCATATAATGCAGCTAGATATCACCAATGCTTTTCTCCATGGTGATTTAGAAGAAGATGTATTCATGGATGTTCCTCAGGGTGCTTCTGTCCCTGCTTCACCTCATGCTCTTGTTTGTAAACTCAAGAAGTCCCTCTATGGTCTTAAACAAGCCTCAAGGCAGTGGTTCACCAAATTTTCTCATACCTTGCTTTCTCTGGGTTTCACACAATCCAAGGCTGATTACACTTTATTCACCATAACTCAAGACTCCCATTTTGCTGCTCTACTGGTTTATGTGGATGACATCATACTCACAGGGGATCACCTACCTACTCTTGACCACATCAAGACATCTCTTCAAGCTCACTTCAGCTCAAAGATTTAGGAGACTTGCATTTCTTTCTGGGTTTTGAGGTGTCAAGATCACAGGAGGGCATTCACTTATGTCAAAGAAAATTTGCTCTTGACATCCTCAAAGACACAGGTTTTATGGGAGCTAAACCTTCTTCCACTCCTATGGAAGGCAATATCAAACTCAGAGCTGAAGATGGTGAGTCTTTGACAGCTGATGAGGCATCAACATACAGAAGATTGGTGGGTAGACTTCTTTATCTGTGTCATACAAGACCTGACATTTGCTACTCTGTTCATAAGCTCAGCCAGTATGTAGCTTCTCCCAAAAAGCCTCATTTGGATGTTGTTTATAACGTTTTGAGATATATAAAAGGCACTCCTGGACAGGGACTTCTCTTTCCAGTTCACTCTGTTGTTGAGCTGAAAGCATTTTCTGACAGTGACTGGGCTGGCTGCCAAGATACAAGAAGATCAACTACAGGGTATATGGTGTTCTTGGGTGATTCTCTGATTTCATGGAAGTCTAAGAAGCAAGACATAGTATCCAGAAGTTCTGCAGAAGCAGAATACAGAGGACTAGCTGCTACCAGCTGTGAGTTGAAATGGCTAACTTTCATTTTGAATGATCTGCAAGTACTGCTTCTTGCTGCTCCGGTTATTTACTGTGATTCCCAATCTGCTATACACATTGCCAACAATCCAGTATTTCATGAGCGTACTAAACATATAGAGCTGGATTGTCACCTCATCAGGGATCAATTGCAGAATGGAGATCTCAGATTGCTGCATGTGTCCTCCAAACAACAACTTGCTGATCTCCTAACCAAGCCTCTAGGTGTAGCACAGTTTCAGTTCTTGCTTAGTAAGTTGGGTGTACATGATTTGTACTCTCCAACTTAAGGGGGCGTATTGGAAATATTATGTTTAGGACTTATGTGCTTTTTACTCTACAGTTGAGGGGTCATAATGTAAATAAACAAGTCTTAGACTTGTTGACTGTATAAGTCTTCTTCTCCTTCTGTATTTGGTATCAATTCATGAATGAAGAATCTCTCTAATTTTCCCTCCAATTTGTGAGGTTTCTGGTTTCTGATATTCTTCATACGTTGTGAATATAAAATGTCAAGGACCAGACTACCGCAGGCTAACATGAAGATGACACTGCTGAAAATAAAGATTGCTTCTATTAGATAGGATAATTCAAGTAAAGAAAACCCGGAGAAAAAAAGTAGCAAACATGTTATAATTACCTTTTCTTGATAATGTTTGTTTGAAATGCTTCTTCTTCTCTCTATGCTGCTTTTTGCTGACATATCGGTCACTGTCACGAAGAGGAACCAGGCTTTGAACACAGCAAGCCTGAGAATTGATTAAATATTCAAGACCACGGACATTAAGTTACTATGGCCAAGATGAACCAGATAAAGTCAGTGGCGTTCCGACACAACAAGTTCATCCCCGTTTGTTGAATACGCCAAAGGGGTCGTTTGATATGGAACTTCATACAGTTTGGTCCATGACTCACTCGCTCCATATTCCTTCATAACCCACACTTGGTGAAGCTGGTCTTTACGATACTCTATGTAGAGACACCCTTCCAACACGCCTAGGATGATAACCACCACGGTCAGGGAGCACGAAAAACCTATGTTCCTCACTAGCAAGATCAAATGCAGCAACAAGCATCATTTTAACAATCCAATGCAAAGCCCCAACAGCAAACACACCTTCCCTGCGACAATAAGGGAAGTCCGGAATCCTTCGCCATTGGTTTGATTTTAGGCTATAAACATGAACTTCAGAATATTTTTATTTTTATTTTTATTTTTTTGAGAAGAAAAAAATTCACGAGGTTGCAATTTTGAGTTTCTCTTTAGTACCAAGTTGAGCTGGTACTAAAGAGAAAGTCAAAAGTGCAGAAAGCCCCTAATGGAAGGAAGAGATGAAGAAAACAAATGGGAAGAGACAGTTTGTTTGTTTCTTTTCCTAGGGTTTGCTGAGGTAACATACCTTCCGCCGTCGTTGCAGTCCTTCTGGGTTTGAAAGAAACCGGTGAAGAAGGTTTCAATACAAGTGATCAAAACACACACACAGAGTTGGACAAGACGAAGCTCTCTCACGCGTAAAAGGTATTAACCCATTTCCCACAACAAGGTGACATCCTTCAACAAGGTGAGATCCTTGTGGGCTTGAGGCTATGAAGGCCCAATACTGAGGTCCACTTGCTGGGCTGTTTTATTCTTCATCATACTCTTAAGTAAATAATAATCTATGATTAAGCCCTTGGCCTTTTCCGTCTTGCAATATAAAGTAGTCGTCTACCTTTCCTTTCTGGATTTTGTCCTGATGTTCAACCAGTGGCAATAACCTTTTAAATTTCAATAATATTGGTTGCTTTATCACTATTGTGGGTTGCGTATTAAGCGCCTAGTTTCTTCACCAAAGAAAACAACAGTTTCCATTTGGGTCTGTATCCATTTGCGGATGCTTACATTATTTGAATCGGTGTTGGTAGTGTAAGATGAATGCGGGTTCCAGTAGGCATCTGAGTACAAGAGCCGGTGCACGCCATGTTGATTGATGCTTATCGGCCTAGTTGAGTTGAGGAAATCTAAAACTGGATCTCCCCCATGGAGATTATTAGAAGGTTTACCTTCCAAAGCCGTCCCTTGTTGTGGACCAGGAAATGCAATCAACTCTTCTTTGTTCAAACAAATAAATAATAATCTCTTTGTTTCTGCACGTGGGTTTTTATTTTTACTTTTACTTATACCATCATCCTTTGATATAGTAGTACATACACTGTCATTAGTTATGACTTGATATCCTAGACTGGTTATGTGATCCCGGGGAATACCTTCTCTGATGGCTGTAAATCACATCATATGCATTTGGGAGGAGTTTCAGATGGTAAAATCCCTGAAGATGGATTTATAGTAATTCAGTGGGATCTTGGAGAAACTGGAAACTTGACAGACACAGGTGAATACTAGTAGTAAGAATTACCACTACTCCAGTACGAATTTCTTGGAGACTACTGCTCCACTCTCATTGGGTTTTATGTATAGATACTACGTAGTATATCATTTCTCCCGTAGTTTACAGACATGTTCATCTTTGAGGTGCGAGTTGTCCAACAACAACAATAATATTGGTTTCTGTTTCCTTCAGAAGTTTTTGACTTTGGATTATAGATACAAGTAGTACTACTAGATAGGGGCTGATAAGCAAGCTGCATGCATCTCCCACTGAGTGCAAATTAAGAAGCTCAAGAGGTGAATGACTCGGTTGGCACTTGAGTTCTGGTGGTCCAAAGTTGATTCATATTCCACAGACTGTACATACATACATATCCTCCTGTTTTTACATGCAACACCACCACACAACAAACTCTGACAGATGATGAATTGAATTAAACCCAAGAAAAATAAAATTCATTCATTCATTCTGCAAACACAACAACGTAGACACATAGGAGAAGTGATGAGGAGTAGATTTTGGCCTGGCTAGATAGGACCAATCAAAATGGGAACAGAAAGAGGAGGAGGAAATATCAAACAGTTGGCTTTACTTGTACACAGAGAAGAGTAGAGCTGATGGATCATCACGGATACACACAAAAATATACTAGTACTAGTATAATAGAGTTTCAGTATGCTTCAGAATTTTCAGCACAGATGCACACACACACAAACTAAGAAAACCAGAATTGTTCCTTGTCTCTCTGGTAGGTTCACATGACAGAACATGCTCCAGGATTCTCGTCACTGAAGGCAGTGGTGTAGCGGACTTCAGTAGAGCTGGCACGTGCTAGATGATTCACGTGTGGGTCGTCGTTGTAGCGGACGTATCCCGCAGGGGCCTTCCTGTCATACACCCCGGCTGCATAAGGATGAGCCACGACGTCGTAAGGGACATAGGGCCAGATCTCTGCCTTCTTGCCAGTGCGATGAGCGACACGAGAGACGACCTTGTGAGGGTCAACATATCCAATCACAGTCAGCTTGTGCTGTTTGGGCTCAATCTGGACGGATGTTACCCCTTTCATTCCCTCCACAGACCTCCTCACCTTCCTCTCGCATCCTTCACAGTCTATTTTCACCTTTATTTCCACCGTCTGCATTCCATTCATTACCACATTACACACCAGTCAGTCAGTTATAAGTCAACAACAACAAGTTTGAGTTGATGATTACTAGTTTCCTTCTTTGTGATTACTACATAATAATAATAATTATTATAATTACTGGGTGGAGTGGAGTATTTTAATTTGGTGGGTGGGTGTGAAGAGTGGAATATAGAAAGAGAAGAAGACTAGTAAGAAGTAGTTAGTAGCAGTAAACAACAAGATTGGATACCCAATCAATAATACAAGGATGTCATCGTTTGTTGTCTCTTGACTCTCTGAAGGGAAGGGATGGGAAGGGATGATCCTCCATGCCAGATGTGGGTGCAAGATACAAACAAACAAACTGGACATACATACTTATCAGCTGGATAGAGCTGCTTGTTCAGCGAGAGGATTGAAGGAAGATTGATCATCAATCAATCTGGTTAAATTCATTCAGTATTAATTAATACTACATGTCCTCACAGTAAAAGAGGCTGGCTACCCGACTAAGATTAATTAATCTAGCAGTACTAGTTTTGACAAGAGATTTGAGCGAAAATAAACAGATCTGACCACCCCCACCTCCGGATGATGAGATCAATCAATTATAGAACAGCCAACAACTAACTTCAGAGTAATCACTGGTGGGCGATGATGATTAGCTAGCTAGTTGTACAAAATTACTACTACTACTAGCTAGCTAGCTAGTTATATATAACATCAATTTTTTTTTTCCGGTTGCATAGTAGTACATACATACTACGGTAGTACTACTAGAACTAATCAGTTGAAAACGAACCATCTGTTGGTGTTAGTTGTGACACTAGTAGTAGCTGCTAGCAGGGAAGGAAGAAGATCAGGAGGAGGAGTATTAATTATTACTAACTTAAAAATGGATGGAGTTCATACAGACAGACAAACAGACAGATAAGTAGGTAGATGGTTGCCATCCACCCTGCAAGTATCATCACTAGTACTGTAGTAGTATTACTTAATTTGTACTGAATTGAATTGAACCCTACTAGTTAGTACTACTTACTAGCTAGATGAATTGAATTTAATGGATGGATGGACAAAATGGAACAGGAACAGGAAGGGGAACAAATTAGAGATGTATGTAGATGGGGATATAGAGAGAGATTAATAGATTAACAAACAAAGAAACCAATCAAGTAAATCGATGATCAACAAAACAAACAAACAAACAAACCTGTAGTTGCTTGCGCTTCTTAAGCTTGTGAGAGCTTCCACTGGAGCAATCGAAGATGTTTGACAAATGATCCAGGGCACCCATTTCCACCCAGATCTATCTCTCCTTCTTGCTGCTGGCCTGCCTGCCTGTCTATCAACCAAGCACGAAAACAAACACAACCAAACAAACAAACTCACCAAACAAATGGAAGACTACTCTCTCTCTCTCTCTCTGCTCCTTCTTCTTCCTCCTCTATTTTCTTTACTTATGAAGGAAATCCCTAATATACTACCGTATGGAGTTGCCCTATCCTGTCCCGTCTGTCCCCAACTTCTTTCTTTCTTTCTTGGTGCAAGAAAATTGAGATATTTTGAACTAACAGTACTATTTTACTATTACTATTACTATTACTATTACTATTACTATTACTATTACTATACTCTTGTCAATGTTGATTAGATTACGACCTCCCCTACTCCATTATTATTACTTCATTTTACACATAGAAACAGAGTCGTTTCTCAAAAAAAAAAAAAAAAAAAAAAAGAATCAGAGTTTGCAATTGATGTACCAGTTCCATGAACTTCTTTGGTTAATGACTTTTTTTCTCTCAAAAAAAAAATCTCTCTTTTTCTCCAGTTTTACTTTCACTCGTAACATTTGATTCAATGGTTTGGATAGTAAAACAATGCAATTTTTCGATAATTTTCATCGTTTGATAGTAAAACGATGAAATTTTTCTATAATTTTACTATCCAAATCACCATGTCAAAACAGAGTCTGGATCCTCTGTATCCTTTGTGTGTATCCTTCCATGTATCCTTACTATGATTGGTACAATTCATATATTTTAATTCAGCTTAATTATTTCAAATTCTATCAAATTGAATAAAAAAAATATGAAATATACCAATTATGGTAAGGATACATGGAAGGATACACACCAAGGATACAGAGGATCTCGACTCGTCAAAACAACCCACTGAATAATGGCAAAATTCAAACTAAATGGAAAGAGAGGAACATATGAAGTACCACTATCTCTCTTCTCTTTAGCCACATTCTGACTTTTACTACTATTCACCGGGTCACTTTTACCCGGTGATTTGAATATCAAAATGATGCAATTTTTTGATAATTTTTTTCATCGTGTTATACAGTAAAAGTTTCTCTATAATACGGTGAAAAATTATTTAAAAAAAATGCATTGTTTTGCTATCCAAATCACCCGGTCAATTAGGGTGAGTTTGGGAATGCGCTGCTGCCAGCACAACTGCTTTCCGACAGCAGAAGCAATTTTAGTGTATTTGGTAAAAATGAAGTTTCTGCTTTTCCGGACAGTTTCTGCTGTCCAACAGCAGTTTTCAGGAAGCAAGGGGGGATGTGTTTTTCCAGAAAGTACTTTTGATTAATTTATCTACAACCGATTTTAAGCTTACAATTTTTTAAAATATCAATAGTTATCTTTATAGAAATGACAAGTGTTCTATATTTTTGTCAATTTACCCTCTCACAGCAACTTCACAGTTGATTTTACCAAACACAAAATTACTATATCAATATTTCACAGCAGCTTTTACATAATATTTACCAAACAACATTTTATCAAGAATTCACTGCAACTTTTCCACAGTGTTTTCACACAACAGCTTTCTAGCACTGCCACAACATTCCCAAACTAGCCCTTAGTTCTATTGTTATATTTTTCCGACATAGTCGGAGCTAGAAGGTGCGACTAGGGTTTCGACCGTACGGTGCTGGGATCGATGGCGTCTACAGCGAGAACGACGGCGGCGAGGATTTGACCACTGGCACAACGAAGCGCCTGGCTAGTATGTCCACGGAAGAGGAGGACATCCTTGTAATTGACAGGGGACGCTGTATCGAAGCCATGAAGGGTTTTGGTCACAGTTTGATTGGTTCTTTCATCCTCCGGGAGAGTTAATGCCTGGGCTATGAAACAAACATTTAGAAAGATCTGGGTAGATGGAGAACATATCACCATCAACGAAACAAGACATAACCTCTTCATCATCAGCTTTCCGAGCAAGGAAGCCATGGATCGCATGCTGTATAGCGGTCCTTCGGCGTTCGATGGCAACTTAATGCAATTGAAACCTTGGGAGATTACTGCCAAGGTCGACAAGGTTGTGTTCGAGTCCATTGATGTTTGGGTTAACATCCATAATCTCCCCTCATATCTTATGAATGAAGAAGACGCTAGGGATGTGGCTAATTCCTGGAGCACGGTTATTGACTCTGATAAGAGGGATCTTTCCGGCGATTTTGGCGACTATATGAGGATTAGGGTTAGGGTGAACGCCTGTAAAGGTACGTACTAGCGGTTGATCAGAAGATATGGCTGGACTTCAAGTTCGAAAGGATTACTCACGTATGTGCTTGGTGTGGCCGTATCAACCACTATAGCGAGAAGTGCAAGGAGAAAACTGAAGAGGAGAAACTTGCTGAGTTACCGGGCTTTGTCCAGTGGTTGACCTATAGGCCTCCTCCGAGGAGAAAGTCGGTGAAGACCATTACCGAGATCCCACATATGTCCCCGAAGAGTGCGTAGCGACGACGAAGCTTCTGCTTAGTAGGAGGAGATCTCTTCTAAAACTTCTGAAGCTGCGAGTTGGATGAGGATATGGAACTCGACCCAAACGCAGAGAATGAGGCGCGTAAGAACAAGGGGGTAATCTTCCACGATAACCCAATTTCGGAAGGGACTAAAGAACCACGACAGAAATCTTTGTCGAGTAACAAAAAAGGTAAGCCAGCAGCAAACTTAAGCACGACAAAACCGAGGACCAGAAAACCCAGTGAGACTGCGGTTACACCTCGACAGCAGAAGGAGAAAAGAAAGAAAATGGAAAGTTTGGCCAACTCATAGGGAAGACGAAGGATTCCGAGAACAGCAGAGGGTTTGGGGCAGGGAAGTAACAGTGGGAATAAGAGTGGTAGCAACACCATGGATTCCGATCATAGGATTCCAAACACGGTGAAGGGCGTCGATATAGATCCCAACGCAAGATTGGCAGTGGCTGCGAAACAGCACTGCCAGGAACAATGAATCTCCTAAGTTGGAACGTGCTGGGGCTCCGTAACGCTACTTCTCTTCACGATCTTGTGAGGAGGCAGAAGCCCAAATTGGTCTTCCTTATGGAGACTAGATTGAAAGAAAGTGAGATGGAGATAGTCAAGAACAGGTGTGGGTATGCAGGTGGTGTTTACGTTGATTGCGATGGGATAGAGAAGTAAAATTTTCTCTAGTTCGCAAGAATAAGCACTTCATAAAAGGTACGATTGTGTGTGATGGTTTTGATCAGCAGTGGTGCTTTACTGGCTTCTACGGTGACCCGGCCAGAAGTGAGAGAAGGCATTCTTGGTCCTTATTGTCTAGGATAAGGACATTCCATATGCCCTGGCTAGTAGTTGGGTATTTTAATGCCATATCTTCGTGCGTCGAGAAGGAGGGTGGGAGATAAGTCACCCTTAGACAAGTCGAACATTTCAACAACGTCCTCAGCAACCTGCAACTCAGGGATTTAGGTTTCACGATGAATCTGTTTACTTGTTCTAACAATCAACCGGATGATAGATCGATTCGGGAATGGATAGATCGTTGTGTGGCTACGGATTGTTGGATAGAAAAATTTTGCAGGGCCATGGTCAACCATCTGGTGGTGGACACTTCTAATCATGTCCCCTTATAGGTGGTGATAGGCGCGGACAGACTCAGAAACAAGCAAACTCAAAGCCGCTTCCAGCTAGAAGCGATGTGGCTGGAGAGAAGCGACTGTCGGGAGTTGGTAGTTGACAGTTGGGCACAGAGTCAGGGCACGATTGGGGCGAAGCTCCAAACAGTTTCGGGAAAGCTACGGGCCTGGGACTTTGAGGTGTTCGGTAACGTGCGAAGGCAACTTAAGACCCTGCGAAATCGTCTTGAAGTATTGGGAAGTATGCAACCAACAACACCCAATCTTAACGAGATGAATGAGGTAAAAGAGAAGATTTCATACCTCTTACGGCAAGAGGAAATTATGTGGCGGCAAAGGCCGTGTGATTTATGGTTGAAGCATGGAGATCGTAACACGAAGCTCTTTCACAGAAAGGCGTCGATAAGAAGAGCTCGGAACAGGATAGTGGGTATTGAGAATGCACAAGGCGTCTGGACCGAGGAACCCGATGAGGTAATTAGTTCCATTGAAAGTTATTTCACCAATATCTTTACATCTATAGTCCCTTTTAGAACGGATATGGAACCTCTACTGGGTTCGGTAGAGGGGCTTGTTTCCTTAGCTAGCAGACAACTTTTGGAACAGCCTTATTGCTCCGAGGAAATCATCGAGGCCTTGAGAACCATGCCGGCACAGAAAGCACCTGGACCGGATGGATTCCCGTCCCTCTTTTATCAGCAGTTTTGGCCCACTATTGGCAATGAGGTAACATGTATTTTCTTAAAAATTCTGAATGAAGGAGCTGATAGTTCAGAATTTAATCATACACTGATTGCTCTTATCCCCAAGGTTAAACAAGTTCGTGAGGTTTCAGATTTCAGACATATTTCGTTATGCTTTACTGTGTATAAGATAATTACTAAGACTCTCACTAACCGTTTGAAGAGAGTTCTTGGTGATCTTATTTCAGAGAACCAGAGTGCTTTTGTTCCAGTTCGATTGATTTCGGACAACATCCTTTCAGCTCACGAGATTATCCATTCTATGAAGACACGAAAGATCAAAACGGGATCCGTGGCTTTGAAACTAGACATGAGCAAGGTCTATGACAGGGTGGAGTGGGACTTCCTCCGCGCTACTATGGAGCGCATGGGGTTTGGCAACAAATGGATTGCGACCGTAATGCACTGCGTTACTACTCCAACGTACAGTATGTTGGTTAACGGGTCAGTACAAGGTCACATTGTGCCTGAGCGAGGATTGAGGCAAGGTTTTCCTCTCTCGCCATATCTCTTCCTTCTTATTAGTGAAGTGTTATATCGAAATCTATCGATATTGGTGGACGAAGGTTCTATTTTAGGAGCAACAGCATCACGGGGAGGCCCGGTGGTCTCACACTTGTTCTTTGCTGATGATAGTCTTATTTTCATTAAAGGTGATGAGACAGAATTAACATGTTTGATGGACCTTTTACAGGTTAATGAAAAATCTCCGGGTCAGTGTATTAACATCCAAAAGTCAGATATGGTGTTTTCTGACAGTGTTTTTGAAGTGTTGGGCGGTCAACTGAGTACGATTAGCGGCATCCCAATCGAGAACAGCCACGATAGTTATCTAGGCTTGCCTACGGTTTTCGGTAGAAGGAAAAAAATACTGTTTCAGAGGATTCTCGAGACTTTAGCTGCAAAGTTGAAGGGGTGGAAGGAGAAAACGGTGTCTATTGCCGGGAAGGAGACGCTAATCAAAGCAGTGGCTGAAGCGATTCCGAACTATGCAATGAGTTGTTTCCAACTCCCAGTCAGTACTTGCCAAGATATTGAGAAACTTATTAGACAATTTTGGTGGGGAGATTCGTCGGATAGGAGAAGAATTCACTGGACTAGTTGGCACAGGTTGAAACAACGAAAAGAGACTGGCGGAATTGAGTTCAAAGACTTCCAAGATTTCAATGTTTCGCAACTAGCCAAGCAAGCATGGCATGTTATGAAGAACGCAACCAGCTTGTTGAGCAGAATATTGAGAAGCAAGTATTTTTGTAGAGGTGATTTCTGAACTCGCAGCCTAAGGTCCAAATTTCTTATGGATATCGAAGTATTATCGCGGGTTGTTCCTTTCTAAAACAAGAATTAGAATGGAAGTTAGGGTCTGGTTCTCAGATTAATATTTTCAAAGATGGGTGGATTCCTAGAGGTAAAGTGTCTAAGGTCATTACAAGTAGCCCAGACTATGCTAATCTCAAAGTTTCGCATTGCATTGAAGGGGGAGTTTGGAACGAAAATTGACTGCGAACGTATCTTTGGGATGTTGTGTTCGGTATGTACTTCAGGTTCCCATTCAGCAACCAAATGGTGCAGACACATTCTCTTGGACCTACTCACAAAATGGCTCCTACTCTACCTCGATAAGTTACAAACTTTTACGTTCTGTTAATAGTGGTGTGGCCGAAGCTTCTGGAGGAATTAAAGGAAGCTGGTTAGACAACTTATGGCGAACAAAGATACCGAGGAAAATAATATTCCATGGCTGGAGAATGTGGAATGGTTCAATTCCCACGGCTACGAGGCTTCGGGACAGGGGGTACACGTGCCACTCAACTGCTGTGGCTGTAGCATGGGAGTCAAAACGAGCGATCATCTATTTCTGGGTTGCGTTATAGCCAAGCGCATTTGGAAGGAGCTCCTAGGATATGAATTGAGTATAGAAAGATGGGACTCGCTGATGTCGCTGATCCCATGGGTCTTCACTGAGAAGGATGCTAATTTCCGAGAGTGATGGGCGGTGGTGGCGTGGTGCTAATGGCAGGCAAGAAATTCAGAAAAATTCAAGAATGAAGACTATAGCGTGGCTGCGATAAAGGGGAAAACAGAGTTCTACTGGAACTCCTTTCATATAGCCGGCAACAATGGCGTCCCTAACTATAGTGGTGAGGATGGGGAAGAGAAGTGGGTGGCTCCGCAAGAAGGATGGCAGAAGGTAAATACGGATATAGCAAACAAATGCTCAGATTCGCTGGCATGTTGCGGTCTAGCTCTACGCGACGCAGCTGGAGGATTCGTAGCAGGGAGATTCAAGAGGATCACCTACCACCCATCAATCCAACTGATGGATCTCTCGGGACACAAGGAAGGTCTTGAGATGGCTAAGGAGGCACGGTGTCGGAATATTGTGGTAGAATCAGACTCAAAGCTCAATATTGATCTACTTAGACTTCATCAAAGTGCTCGGGGAAGATTGGAAGACATCAGAAGCAAATTGGCGCAATTGGTTACTAAATGTTTGCAGCTTTTATCTTCGTTTGATGATGTGAAATTCGGGCATGTAAAGCGTAGTACAAACAAGGCAGCGGATTGTTTTGCTCATAGGTCACTTAGTTTCTCCCAAATCAGTCTTTACCTCGCCCACCTGACTGGGCGACGAATGTATTGGAGAACGACCTGTTAGGCCTTTTGGTCTTGTTTGAATACAAAGTTTCCCTAAAAAAATCACCCGGTCAAAGTGATCCAGATACAAGTCAAAAAGCCATAATGGGACTAAAGAGAAGAGATGGAGTGGTATGATGTTGCGGCTGTAGAGAGAAAAATAGCGGATGAATTAGTCAGCCCTACTTCTCTGTTCCTTCATTTTTTTCACAAAATTATTTGGGCCTAGCGATTCGGTAGGGAAAACAAAGCAAGAATTCGTAAATTTTTCATGGCATTGAAGAGCAAACTCTACGACACCATGAAAAGATTACCAAATTCTTGCATCGTTTTGCTAATTAAATCGCTAGGTCCAAACAATACTCAAGTAAAGAACCTAGATGGATGGAGTGAGTATTCTTTAGTGATCTAATAACACCAGCATATTCTCCAATTTCTCGATGACAAGGACTTAGGCACTACATCTCCATCATGGTCTATCAAATGTACCCGTTAATTACTGCTCCTATCCCAATATTTTGATTCCCTTTTATGAATTCAAACATTTTAAATGGGCTTCTAAAAAATGGACGTCTAATCATACATCTCTATTACCAGTCTGTCCCAGCTCTTTCTTCCCATGGAGAAAAAGCGCAGCGATTAATAAAAAAAATAGTTTGACTATTTTGCCCCTCAGATATTTTATAGCTCCAAATCATATCCTCCCCTATGTAACAACAACAACACCACCAGCCACCATCAACACCACCACTTTGCCACCAGAAAAAAGAACAACCAAACACAACGAATTCAATACCAAAAAATACAGATCTAGACTACAAAATTACAAATCTTAGAAAAATTACAAGAGGGTGTAGAAAAGAGAAGTAGAAACAGATCCGATCCTCTATTCCTCGTTGCCAAGATCTCACGTCGGTCGCCTCGCCACGCCGCCAGTCGCCTCGTCGCCAAGATCTGCAAGAACAAGCATATTTAAAGCAAATAGAGCAGATCTACCAAGAGAAGAGAAAAAGAAGAAGAAGAGAGAAAGGACGTAAGGAATTCATACGTGAAATCCTTCAACGATCAACAATTAATGAAAAGAAGAAAAACAATTTGGGAGATGAAGAAATCATAAACTTAGAGGAGAGAGAAGTTTATTCGTTCATAATCATGATGAAAACTCTGCAACAAACCCAGCTCATAATGGGCAAGAGGGGTGCGAGAATTACGGGAAAAACAAGGGTAAAATAGTAAATAACTCAAACTAACGTCCGTGACGGTTATAATAACGGAAAGAGAATAATCTAATGGAGACACCCAAAACGGTGTAGCTCCACTTAAGTTTTAAACCTCAATGTTTAAGAAGATCAATGGCTGAGATTAAAACATAACTCTCCTCATCTAACGGTATCTGCTCCATCTTGAGTTACTGTTCATTTGGTAATTGAATTACCAGATGAACAGTGATTTGCCAATTTCAAAACCCCCTCCAACCTCCAAGAATCATGACAATCAACCCCCCATAAAGGATTCGCTTCCTCATGAATCAAAATTGGGGTACTGTTGCTTTATTGTGTAGTAATCCTCCCAAGTTGCTTCTGTAGGCAAAGTGTTTGCCCATTGCAACAGAACCTGCACTGTGGAGCTCTTTCCAAACTTAGCTAGCCTCCTATATAGGATAGCTAGTGGTTCAACCAACAATTGGCCATCTGGCCCAGTTCTGGGCAAGGAGCGCTCTACCTGAAGAGACTGACCCTTAGCCAACTTCAACTGACTCACATGGAACACGGGGTGTATTTTTGCCTCATGGGGAAGTTGCAATTTATAGGCTACAGACCCCATTTTAGCAATAATAGTAAATGGTCCATAGAATCTTGCTAATAGCTTCAAGTTCCTTCTCATGGCCACTGATGTTTGTCTATAAGGTTGGAGCTTCAGAAAGACTAGATCCCCTACCTGAAATACCCTCTCAGTTATGTGCTTGTCTGCATATATTTTCATCCTTTCTTGAGATTTAACCAAGTTGTCTTTGAGTAGCAACACCATTTTGCTCCTATCTTTGAGGAATGTGTCTACATCATCCACAGGGCTCTTGTTCAGCTGGTGAAATGGAAAATGCTTGGGCTTATAGACACACAAAACTTCAAATGGAGTGGTCTGGATGCTGGAATGGAATGTGGTGTTGTACCACCACTCAGCTAAGCTCAGCCACCTGCACCACTTAAGGGGTCTATCCCAAGTCATGCATATTAGATAAATTTCTAAGCACTGATTCACCCTCTCAGTTTGTCCATCACTTTGAGGGTGATAAGATGTGCTATAGTTCAATTTAGTACAAGTCATAGTAAACAAGGCATTCCAAAGTTAGCTAATGAATATGGCGTCTCTATCAGAAACCATAACTTCTGGCAACCCATGCAGCTTAAATACATTGTCAAAGAATTCTTGGGCAACAGTAGCAGCTGAGTAAGGATGAGATAAGGCTATAAAGTGGCTGAACTTAGAATACCTGTCTACCACTACTAGGATAGTGGTCTTGCCCTGAGAAGGAGGTAACCCTTCTATGAAATTTAATGTAATGTGTGTCCATGGTCTCTCTGATAGCTGTAGTGGTTGCGAGAGGCCTGGGTATGGAAGGTGTTCATGCCTCATTTTTCTGACATATATCACAGCTACTCACCCATTCTTTTACTTCCTTCTTCAAATTAGGCCAAAAGAACACAACATTAACTCTCTTGTAGGTTCCCAACACCCCAGAGTGTCTACCCACTCTTGTATCATGCAAGAGTTTAATGATTTCAGCCCTTAATGATCCAACATTGCCCACATAAAGCAACCCACATTTCTTAATAACCCCATCACTGAGGTGATATTCTTGTGAACTTCCAGTGTCCACTACTAAACTTTGAATGGTTGTCTGAGCCCAGTCATCATCTATATAGCTTGAAGCAACCTCTTTCATACACTTGGGAGTGATGGTGGAGATCACATTGCATTGAAAAGGTAGTGGTACAGTATTTTCTTCTTCTCTACCTTGTCTAGACAGAGCATCTGCTACCACATTGTCTCTTCCCTTTTTGTACACAATGTCAAAATCCAACCCTAACAGTTTGCTAATCCATTTTTGTTGAAGAAGAGTTGTGATTCTCTGCTCCAGGAGGTACTTTAGACTTTGGTGATCAGTTCTGATAGTGAAATTTTGGCCTTCCATGTACGACCTCCATTCGGTGACAACTTGTACTAGTGCTAGGATGTCTTTTTCATAAGTAGAGAGCCCTAGGTGTCTTGGTGCCAATCCCTTGCTTAAATAACATAATGGCTGACCTTGTTGATTTAATACAGACCCTATCCCATTATAGCATGCATCCACTTCTATAGTGAAGGAAAGAGAGAAATCGGGGAGTGTGAGGACTGGGGTGGAGCTCATGGTATCTTTAGTCGTTTGAAAGCTTCACTAGCAGCTGCATCCCACTTGAAGCTTCCCATTTTGAGCAATTGAGTTAAGGGTTTGGCTATGATGCCATAATTCTTCAAAAATCTCCTATAATACCCAGTTAACCCTAGGAACCCTCTCAGTTGCTTCACTGTCCTCGGTTCAGGCCAATTCACCATAGCAGCAATCTTGGTTTTATCAGCTGACACTCCTTTTCCATGAATGATATGCCCCAAATATTCAATACTAGGTTGAGCAAATGAACACTTACTCGTTTTAACAAACAGTTGATTCTCCTTAAGCACCTGGAATACAATTTTGAGACGAGAGATGTGTTCTGCAAGGTCCTTGCTGTAAACCAGTATATCATCAAAGAATACTAGTATGAGTTTCCTCAAATATTGTTTGAAAATAGCATTCATCAATCCTTGGAAGGTGGCTGGGGCATTAGCCAATCCAAAGGGCATTACTGTGAACTCATAGTGCCCTTCATGAGTTCTAAATGTTGTCTTATGGATGTCTTCTTTAGCCATCCTAACTTGGTGATAGCCAGCTCTAAGGTCCAGTTTTGTAAAGATAGTAGCACCATTTAGCTCATCCAATAGCTCCTCAATGACTGGATTAGGTATTTATTCTTGATAGTGGTGTCATTCAGCCCTCTATAATCCACACAAAACCTCCAAGTGTCATCTTTCTTATTGACCAAGAGCAATGGAGAGGATAAGGGGCTACAACTGGGTTGAATGATGCCACATTTTAACATTTCTTTAACTAGCCGTTCAATCTCATCTTTATGCAAATGTGGGTACTTGTAGGGTCTTTCACATACTGGGTTGGCTCCAGCTATGATAGGAATGTGGTGGTCTTGTTCTCTGTGTGGGGTAGTGAGGTGGGATCTTGGAACACTTCTAGGTAGTTCTGCAAGACTTGCTGTACTGGTAGAGGAATGGATTTAGTTTCTGCTGAGCAAGTGAGTGAATACATTTGAGCCATCACTACTCCTTCATCATCTTTACAGTATTTTTGTAGGAGGTGTATTTGGATGGGGTTTACTTGTAGTGAGGGGTCTTGAGCTGCAAGGGTGATGGTGGTCCCTGAGTGTTGAAAGGTGAGTGTTCTGTTGTTTAAGTCCATTGAGATGGGGCTGACACTTCTGAACCATTGTGCTCCCAATACAGCTTCACACCCTCCTAATGTGAGTATGTTGAAGTCATGTGGAAGAGATGTCCTTGTAGCTTAAGTGGTACATTGTTTCAACAAGCAAGACTCTCAATAATACTCCCATCAGCCACCGTGACTGCTAGCCTCTTGAAATTATTGTTGGGGTTAGGGTAGTACCCTAACTGTGTGGCCACCTTGTTATCCATGAAGTTGTGAGTACTTACAGTGTCCACTAAGATGCTAATTCTTCTTCCCTTCACCACCCCTTGAACTCTGATGGTTTCTGAGCTGTTGTGTCAATCCATGGCATGCAGTGACACTCTTGCATCATAATCAAGTGAGTGATCCTCTAACCTAGTGGCTTCTGAGGCTTGTTCTTCTATGTCAGGTGGAGTTGGTGGCGTCTCCATTTCCTCAATTCCTTCAATGAGAAAGAGTTACACAAATTTGTCTTCACAAAAGAAGCACAACCATTTGGATTTCTTCTCCTGCATTTCTTCAGGAGTAAGTCTTTTGAATGAATTGTTAGAGACATTGGTGGTTGAGCTTTTCTTATCAAAACTGTAACTACTCTTGGGCCTTACAGCTGCAATGCTGCTACTAGTAGTTGTTATAGCTTTGTGTCCCCCCTTCAAACCCCATTGTAGATCAGCTAGGTGCACCTTTTGTAACTTGGCAAGAGACTTTGCCTCAGAAAATGTTGCTGGTTTGAGCAATTTGACAGCACTCTTTATATCTCTTTGCAACCCACTTATGAAACTGGAGATGAAGTATTGTTCATTAGAACCAGGGTGTACAGCTTTTACCCTAGGCCTAAGAGAGTCAAACTTCTGTTGGTATTCATTCACAGTAGTGATCTGTTGTAGCTTGCTAAACTCATCATTTACATCTGCATGACCAGGATTAGCAAATTCTTCACATACTTTAGCACAAAATGCAGGCCAATTTATTCCTTGTAATTCCTCAATTTCAGTTGTGAACCAACTATCAGCTTCTCCTTCTAAATGAAGTGAAGCTAACACAAGCTTTTGTTCATCAGTTACTGAATGGAGTTGAAAATATATGTTATTTTTGCTGTCCATCCTCTTGGGTCAACCCTAGAAATTCTAGGTACCTCAATTTTAGGCACAGGTAACCCCATACTTGTAAAATTTCTCATAGGAAACACATAAGTTGGAGATTTATCACCATTGATTTCAGGAGTTTGATCTAGGTTGGGACCGTGTCCGCTAGCATCTGTGGTGGTCCGGTGATTGATAATCCCACCTCCTTCGCCAGCTGAATCTGTAGCCACCCTTTTGAGCTTCTCCTTGTGCCTCCGGCAATCAAATTGAAGCTGTTTATGAGCTTATTGAGTTTATCATCCAATAGATCTACCTTGTCCAATTTCTGACCCATCTCTTGTAGATACGATCGCACCTCAAGGATCGATTCATCCATTTTTGCTAATTGGCGTTCGGCGCGATCCAATCGAGCTTCATCTCCGGCGGTAGATTTCTCCATGAGTCGGGTTATGGGCATAAAAACGATAACCAGAGGCTCTGATACCACTTGTAAGAAATTCAGAGGTGAAATCCTTCAACGATCAGCAATTAACGAAAAGAAGAAGAACAATTTGGGAGATGAATAAATCAGAAACTTAGAGGAGAGAGAATTTTATTCGTTCATAATCATGATGAAAACTCTGCAACAAACCCAGCTCATAATGAGAAAGAGGGGTGCGAGTGTAATACCCCGTATTTTAATTAGGGGTTATTTGTTTATTTTGGAAAAATATTTGACGATTTAAAGAAATTAATATTTCAAACTTATTCTTGACTTAATTTTAGTTTCTAAAGTATAAGGGTATTATGTGGCATTTATGATTATCTAGTATTCCGTTTTGGGGCTATTTTGTAATTTATAAAAGTTTGGATATCTTTTAGTACTTGCTATTTTTACTATCAAAAGTGAAAATAAGATAATTGTGTTTATATTCATTAGTTAGTATCGCACTCCGAAAATACCCCTCTTGTACGTGTAATCTTGTACTTACCATCAATTTTCAATATTCGCATCTCAACTCTCATTTTATTTATACTTCAATTTCTACCCCAATAATTTGTTGGAAGAATTTTAGTCTCTCATAAGCCCCTCCCCACCACTACCAAAGTCAACACTAATAAAAAAAGTACTCCTACCTCTTCCTATGGAGCTATACCCACACATATAGTCACATATGCATATAAGATGCAACCCCCCACACACACTACCACTACCACATCATTTCATCACTTCTTCCACCCTCAAATATCTTTTCTCACTCCTAAATTTCGTCCAAAACAATGAGGGCATCATAAACATCACCCTCTTCCTCAAAAACCCACTCCTCTCATATCTCTCTTGCTTCCATTGAAGGAGCTTCAAGTCTAGGGAGAAATCAAGCACTCCAAGACTCTCTAAAACTCCAAAATCTCTATAAGGGCTGGTAGTAAGTGTTCTTTCCTTTATATTCTCCTTCATAGGTTGTGAAAATAGTGTTAGAAGCATGTCTTGTTGGAAATTTCTTGAATTGATGATGCATGTGTGCCTAGAGCATGAAATTGAGACTTTGGACTTGTGTTTTATCAAATTTTCAACTTGATTCCTCAAATTTCTTGTTTGATTTCTTTTTATATGTTTAAATGTCTGTGTTTGAACACAGGAACATGTTTCTCAAGTTTCATGTATCATAGAAATGATTTGATCAAGATTTAGAGGTTTTAGGGAAACATGCATGTTGATACAATATATGTAGTGTGTGAAAAACGTGATCTTTATTATACTTTGGTCTCTGTAAAAATTTTGAAACTTATATTTTATGAAACTAGACTCAGAGGGGGTCACTTTGAGAAAAAAATCATCTTCATAGCATTCTTGAATAATGAGTAATGGTCATTTGAACTTGCATGTTATCCGGAACTCTGTTTCTGAACCAATCTTGCCATTTCACTACATAACCCATTTTCAGTAACTTTTGGCACCCCCTCTTTTTTGTAGTTTAACTAGACACATAGATGATTAGTTCGGCAAAGATGAGCCTCATTGCCATTCTCCAAGTGGTAGAAATCACCTTTTAAAGTGGAGATTTACTTTCAGACTTGTCTCTGCACAACACTCTTTGTTTATTTCATATCTTTATTTCTATAATAGATATTAATAAGATTCTCGATGTTTCAGAAACTAGACACATTTTTCTATCTTATGATAGAGTTTCATAATTTTTAAAATTATTTTGGTATGGTAAATATGGCTCCAAAGTCACAGCTACAAAGCTACAATTCTGTCCAGAATTGTAGTTTCACATTTTTTTGAAAACTTTACTTTTTGAATTTCTAAGGGGTTTGTTGGACTTATTTTGATATGTGAGCATAATTTTATATTCATAAGTGAAATTTAGAATCATGTGCATATAGAACACGTATTTGACACGTGAGTTTACGTGCTTAGCCTTGTGTTCCTAGCTTCTTTCGTGTCGAAAGTTGATTTTATAAATTGTCTCAAAATGTGTTTCTTATTCACATGTTTTACCTGTGTTTGTTTACGTTTTGGAATGGTTGTTTTGAAACTATCACACGATAAATAATAAATCGTTAATAACGTGAAGTGGAAGAATTCGAATGTACCGGAACCAGTTATGTTACTTATCACGGGTTTTGATCCCTTGGGTTTTATACCCTAAAATGCGGGACTCCGTGTGCCCCCGAATCCTTTAGCCGTAGGCTGGAGTACTGCTTTCTAGATACCACTCCTTTGATTGACGCTCTTAGGAGGGTGTTGCAACACTTAAGGTCTAGAATGTCTGATGTGGTCATGATGGCTAGCGGGACGCGGAATGCGATCCACAACGCTTCGTAGAGAGGTTTGGGTTCTTGAACCCCCTATACACCAGTACCATCTTTTACTTTGTTCTGGTCTACCCGGGTTACAGCGCGACACATTGAACTTCTTTGCCCCAATGTTGGAAAAGTAAGACGGGTTTGAATTTAAATAAGTGGTTTAACTCTTGCGACATTCGTAGTTGGTTATCGCCGTTGCAGACTCTTATATTATTTTACTTATACTCTGTTACTGTTATTTTATATAACTCGTGATTCAGCAACATATCTCGTACTTCCTGTTTTTACATGCTAAGATGTATCTCACTCAGTATTTTTGCTGATTTTCGAAACTGCGGTTCTTGTTTTCCTTCCCACCGCAGGTCTAGGAGCTGAGTATTTTGGAATAGAAGGACGCGAGACTCACTTAGACTATGAACGCCACCAGTAGTTGATATAGAAATGTTAGTTAACTTTTGTGTAATAGTAATCAGCTAGTGTGTAAGACTTAAAATTTCATGTAGTTGTTTAATAATATAAGTATGTGTTGTGGATTATATTGTTTTTGATCTCCGCCAATTCTATTAAGCATCGCCCTCCCGGTCTCGTCCCGAGCCGGATAAAGGGGGTTGTTGCAGCGAGAATTACGGAAAAACAGGGGTAAAACAGTAAATAACTCAACCTAACGTTTGTGACGGTTATAGTAACGGAAAGAGAATAATCTAACGGAGACAGCCAAAAAGTGTGTCGCTCCACTTAAGTTTTAAACCTCAACGTTTAAGAAGATCAATGGCAGAGATTAAACACACCTCTCCTCATCCAACGATATCTGCTCCATCTTGAGTTACTGTTCATTTGGTAATTGAATTACCAAATGAACAGTGATTTGCCAATTTCAAAACCCCTCCAACCTCCAAGAATCAAGACAAAGGAACAGAACTACCTGGGGCGTCGTCGTCGTAGCCGGCGTCCGCGCCGTCGTCTTCCACCATCAACGAAGTCGCCGTCCTCTTCACCATCCTCCTCGTCGTCGGCCTCGTCCTCTTCTTCTCTGCCATCCTCCTCGCCGCCATCATCACCGTCGAAGTCGCCGTCCTCTTCGCCCCAAACTCACTGTCGTGCCTCTCTCTCTTCCATTCTTGAGAAAGAGCTCTCACTCAGAATGATTAGGTCTCGTCCACTACTCAGATCTGAACCTTGGTGGCGGCTAGGTTTTGATTTTGAGTGGGTTCTCTCTTCTCCCGTTGTGTTTTGTGTGGTGTTCTATCCCTCTTGTTTGTGGTTTGTGTGGTGTGAAAGGAGTGATAGGAGATATTAGGATAAAATTAGAAAAAAGTGAGGGAGAAATGGGTAGGGCTGTGTTGTTTTAGGGAGGATAATTTAGTCTTTTACTTTGATTAAGGTTACCTAAAAAGGAAATTGGGAAGAAAGACGCGGGACGGAGTGGTGATTTTTTACTGTCATTTATTCGAATATCTAAGTTTTTGACTTTTTGAAGATGGAATTCCCTACTTTTTTAAGGACAAATAAAAAAACTACAATGTAGACAAAATATGTCGAACAAAAGTTTGAAATAAAAGACTAAAATATTTTTTTTGAGACTACATGTTTGTCGTATCATGGGTTCAAACTCAGGACCTCATACAGAGAACATAGAATTTTAAACGTTCTACCATTTGAGTCAATACCCATTTGCAAACACTACAATATTGGGATAAAATGAATACGTGCTTGTGGATGAATAGACAATGTCACATAATATAACTCCTCGCTGCTACTACTAGTCTACTCATCTACTACTACCATACTACTATTAGTGAGTATTTTCTTTTCTTTAAGGGACACTTATTGAATTGTCACTAATTGTACTAGTGGTTGAGTAATGGATATTATTATACTTCTCCGGAGAGTATTGCTAGTATTACTACTTCCTCCCTCTTACTGGTAGTATAATTTTAGTCCAGTATTTTACTTTTTGATGTGTTAAAGTTAATGTTCAATACTACTACAACGACTGCGCTACTCGCCTTGACCTACCCACCCAAAGCAGTGATGTCGGTGATGAGCACCGAGCAGCAGCAGGTGAGCAAGTAGTAGCAGCAGCAGCATGTGTATGGGTAATGGTGTTTCTGCGCCGACCTAATTGTCTCTAGAAGAGAAGAGTCCTCCTCCTCCTTTGCTTTTGATAACCGGGACCAGCAACGACGAAGCCGCATTGCTCTCCGGATCACATCACATTTTCCAATTACTTTAACTACTACTAATCCTCCTCACCAACGACTAGTAAGTTACTCATTATTAATGCTTCCTCCCTCCAGGAAAAGAAAATAGTTTTATGTGGCTGTACTGTACTATTATACTAGTGCGGGCGGACTGTCCATGCATGAAGGCATTAACGGGCAAAAATAATGAACATGTTAAGAAAATGTCAAAAGAATCATTTCAATTTTCAGATTGAACACCGCCAATTCATCAATGGTCCATAGTCTCTCAGTAATCCTCTTACTTATAGTTGTTGGGAGAGTCGTTTTGTTTAGGGCAGCATGCGTTATATTGGGAATAACATTCATAGCCAATTGCTATATACTAACTTATAGTCTTATACTATTGAATGACCCACTGTGCCCTGATGACACTACCAGCTCACTTGCAATATATTTTATAAATTCATGCTAAAGCGGTGTTGTGTAACAACAACATAATAAGCACAGTTTTGGGAGCGACGTTTCAATCAATCACATATTATTCCTGTTTTCTATCACCGACTTTTGCTGGGAAAATAATAAGAAGCAATTATCATAAAAATAACCCTATATCAACAAAACAATGTAGTCGTACTTCGCAAACAAAATCATCTTGGTTTCTTTCCCAGTTTCAAATTAAGAGAAGAGAGTGAATTATAAAATAATGACACCCCTTGTTAAGCTTACTGAAAATTTTGAAAGTAAAATTAATGAACCATCCAGCCCATTGTGTACAAGTATTAAGTACAATCCGAGTTCAAAATGAAAAATAACAGTCTGATGATGATGATGATGATGCAACAATAATAATAAACCCTACTACTTCCCTCTCGAATCTCCCTCTAATGCCCTAAGGAAAAAATACTCCAAAATCACTCTCGGGTTTATTAAAATCAGTATAGGCTATACCCCAAGAGCTGGCTAATGATGATAGCGAGCCCCATACCAATAGCCACAAGCGACGACGCCCATGTCAGCTTCTCTGTTATCCTAGGTACCCGGTCTTTCAAAGCCTGACTGCACGACCCTATAAACACTGTGTAACTTCCCATTGCAATGACTGTCCCAACCAAGAACATACCAAGAAATGCAGCCCCCGCCACCCGAGAAGGTAAAGCCAGCGCTGGCAATATCATCATGAGGGCATCAGGTTGGAGTCCGTGCACAATCCCCGTAGCAAAAGTTGCAAACCCTATCTTTTTCTTCTTCACAACCACCGGTTGGGTTGCTTCTAGGGTTTCATACACACTCACATCGCACTCACCATTCTCAAGGACAACACAAGGGGCGGGAGCCGCCTCTGACGCCTCTTTGATTCCCATAGCACCAATGACAAGTAAGGTAAAGCCCACCACTCTTGTTCCCCAAGTTCTGATGATTTCGATATGGAGGCGATCTTTTAAGAGGAGAAATATCAAGCCAAAGATGAGCTGTCCGGCATCATGGCCACAACCCCAGAGTGCACCAACTGCAGCGCTCTCCATTCGGGTGCGACCAATGGAGAGTGGGGCGAGAGCAGCAAGGTGGTCTGGACCTGATAAAGTGTGCAAGCAGCCCGCAAAGAAACCAGTCCAAGCACTACTTAATAATTCCGTTCGGATAAGCCGTTCGCCCGCAGCTGGAGCAGCAGTCTTGGCCGCGCTTTGAAATGTTGCAAAAGCTGGCGGTGCAATGACCGGATGGATTAATATTGCAATCAGAGCTGAAAGCACTAGTATTGTTCCAGCAGCAGCTGCCTGAATAATATTAGGTCATGCACACAAGTGAGACAGAAATGTAAGATGATGATACTGATAGCCAAAGTTTTGTTAACTGAGCAAAAAAATAGAGAGCCAAGAGGGAGAAAGCCATCGATTGGATTTACTAGTATAATATACATGTCATCTAGACTTTAAGAGGTTGGAAGCTTGCATGAACGATAGATCAGCTTATTTTGCAAATTGGACTATGAATTTCAAAGCACTGCTAAGAAGAAAAGTCCCATCACTCAGGGGCTTCCTCCCTTAATTGTTAGCTCTCAAGAAGATGGCATATATCAAATCTCCCCATTGTCACACACACCGCTAGTCACCAGAAACACCCAACAAGGTCAGAACTCATGCTTTAAAAACGCACTCTCAGCGCCTTACATCGGGTCTCAGACTGGGAATAAAAGTAAGAAAGGCAGCACAGAAAAGCAGATAAAATATTAAAGACATCATATTAATTTTATAAAGGAGCTCCCACAGGCAAATTTGCTTGCATGGATGTGCAAATTCAAGAGAAAAAAAAGGACTATCAACATGTTCCTTCCTCCTTCGCTTTCTCAAATGTAACAAAAATTGATTTTACATACTAAAGTTCGACTATCAATTGATAATTCCTCAGTAGGGAACACCATACGAAAATCTAATTTAGTTGGGACACACTTTACTGGGAAGAAAAAATGCTCAAGTTCAAAATGCATACGTGTGGTTTGCCCTTAATCCATTTTGCCGTAACTGTGGTATTAAAACTCATCAAAATGCACTACCTAGAATCCACATGTACTCTTCCATCCAATTTCCTTTACATTTTCATCATTGATCTATTCAGCATATAAGTATAAAATACCTAATAATACACATACTACGAGGTATCGCGTGTTTTCAATTATACCCCGATAACCTTCTTCATCTTCCCTATCAGCACCATCACCAAGACCATCAGTGCCCTGCAACCTTTATATCTATCCCTTCACCAATACCGCTGCAACCACCGCTGACTCCACCCACCTACATCTCCTTCACTTCACCGCCACCGCAGACACCACCTCCCTCCACATTCAGCTCTTCCTATGTAATACGCGGGCAAAGATCCCGCGACACTCTTCATCTCTGTTCCCCAATCGTCATTTGCCGGAGAGAGAGAGAGAGAGAGAGTCAACCACCAGTTCGTAGAGACCCAACCCACTTCTCCACCGCCAATATGAACCCCGCATATCCCATTTTGCATGTGATTTTATATTCTTTCTCTGTTGACTAGAGGCTATTTTATTTTGAAGCTGTCTGCTAAAGAATAATTTGTGCTCAGCACTGCAAAAGGGGTGAAGCTTTAAGGATAATGCCAGTTTAATCCCAACCTTGCGACAACAGTTCTTTCACTTGTTCAGGATATAAATTTGGTGTTGTGATGCTTTCTTCTTTCAGATACCCCCCCCCCCCCCCCCCCCCTTCATGCAGGTGATAGTGGAACTCATGTTGGTGGCAATTGTGACCTAGTCATGTTGGTGGCGATTCCGTCACCTGCATGGCGGAAGTCATGCAGGTGATGGCGGAAAGTCGAGTTCCTCTAGGTAATGGTCTTGTTACTCCATACAATTTAGAGAGTAGAGAAAGAGGAGAGACGAAGGGCAAGCACAGATCCGAGGTAGAGAAGAAGCACAACTAAGAGGTGTAAAATTCAGGTCCAATCATATTGTTCTTGACCTCGTCTTAGCCACTTCTCTCTCTTGTTCTCGTTGTACCCACAAAAACCGCCACAACAACACCCGAGAAACACCCAAGCATAGTTGTTAAAGGCGGTCGCCTAGGCACCTTGGCATCTTAGGTAGGGTGCGGTGGTGAACCGCCTAGGCAATGCTAGCCTGCACCCTAGCCATTAGGCAGTCGCCTACCCATTACCCGGGTGATCTCCTAATTTCTGTTGAATTATTTTATCATTTTACTGCAACTTATTGCATTAAATGTATATTAATCAAGCTAAAAATGTACGCATCAACATAACTATTAATTTAATACTAATAATAATAGCAACAACAACTAAATGACCTACTCGTTGTTTCAAAAAAATGTGCTGTTCGTTAATATAATGAAAAATAGCATGAATTTTCTTTAATATTTTGAAATCAGTAACAATGTATCAACTAAACTCCAAAGAGATTAAAAAAAAAAAGTAAGTAATATTAACAAACAAAAAAAACTATAGTAGAAATCACACATTGTCTTCTTTTTAACCTATCTATTAAAATGATTTTCGTTAGAATTAATTTACAATTTTAATAGTTAATACCTCATTTGGAATACTCATGATTTTTTACTTATATCAAATGTTATGCATTTATAGGCAAACTCTTTCTTAAGTTTATAAAAAATATAATATGTTTATCTGTAACATAAATAAACTTGTGCAATCATAATTTTATTATTAATATAACATTTCTATTAATAATATTATTATTGTTGTTGTTGAGTTGTCGTGTCTGCGACTATTGCCTGACAGTAGTACAACTCCATCACCTCAAGTCGCATGGGCACTTTTTAACAACTACACACCCAGTAGGGGTGAGCAAAACCCGGTTGAAACCATGAAGCCTCCCGCCCCAAGCTGACCAATCAAAGGCTTTGATTGATTGGTCTCAGTAATATATAAATAGATCAGTGTTCCCCGCCAAAACGATTTCAACGCAGCAATCTTTATCGTTGATTTTCTCAACTTTCAATCTCGACCGCTTGTCTCTTGATGTACTTTATAAATAACCATATCTTCATGGTATATTACAAGGCTGCCATTAATGTTAACACGGAATATACATAATGACAATCCTATCAATTCTTATTCCTGCATCATTTCTTACATAATAATCTCTCCAAATTGGAAAGAATCCTTTACTCCATTAATCATTTAATTGCATGGAAACGAAAAATAGTAATATATTGTTGCTACTCTTTTTTTCTTTTTTTTTGGTACAAAAAAGTTTAGGGGGAGGGGAGGCTGCCTCATCCCAGGGTCAGGGCAAACCTTAGGCCTCTTTGAGGGCTTACAAAGGGAATTACAGATCACCCACCAAGAGAGACCTCCAGCAGCGGGACTCGAACCCAAGCCTCGGTCTAGCGAGGAGACGAGCCTTACCAACTAAACCAACTCTCATTGGCTCATTGTTGTTACTCATTTCATTTACCAAACAAACTAACAAAAATCACTCGCGGTTTCCATGATTAATTCCCATAATTTTCTTTTCTCCTATAATATCTCCATTATTTACCCTTAATTAAGTTGGTAAAAGGAAATAGCCGGTAAGAATAAAATCCGAACTTTTTGCTATTACTTTCTTGACTGCCCAGTCAATTTTTTGTATTATTCTCTTGGAGATGCAATGTTTCCTCGGCTTTCACAAATTCTTTCATTCTGGTCGGGGAAAGAGTTTTTGATCAATCGATCATATGCCTTCATCTTAATTTGAATGGTCAAGGTACACTGTCTTTTTCCATTTTCAATAAAACATTCAATGTAGGAAGTTGTACTTTCTATTTACGGAATTTGCTTATGGCCATGTTACGTCTTCTTCTTCTTCCTGCTTATGCCCAACCCTGTTCTGGCTCCATTTTTAAGCATTGTCTGTGCTTACTTGAACCTCACTGGCATCTTATAGTTGGGTTATACGGATTGCTAAGAGATAGTCAAAATGGTATCCTGGTGGCTTTATTTGCTGCGATTGGGTAGAGCAGATATGATGAAAAATATTGTACACCTCCCAAATCCTCTGCCCTGTACTCAAGAGTGTCATAATCCCTTGAGGTGTTCAAGGATATAAAAAATTATCAACTCATCCTGGGGTCAAGCCGCTCCGGAGCAGCTCGGTGTTCAGTTCACAAAAGCTCATTCAAGACACCAATCAATTTTCGAACGAGGGGAGCTTGACACTGGAACTCGGCTTATAAATGAGGAAAGCTTGAGCATTCTAGTACTAAGTTCGTCTTAACTCGTTAGCTCGCTTGTTAAATGGCTAGTTAGCTAATTAAGCTCGCTAGATATCTTGTTCATTAAAACAAGTTTGAAAGTTACGTCGCCAGGACTGTTTGATTGTGTAATTATATAATATACTAAATGTACCAAATAATTGAGTTACTACTTAGACTCATTTAATAAAGCGATCGGGTCCGGGTATATCCTATACGAGCTCGACACGTATACGACCCAACACCAACAAGACGTCACGATCTGCCCCTAGTCTTAGTGCCTGTTTGGTATCGATGATTTCAATCCAATTGAATTAAAATCAGTCTCTTTTCAACAATTTCGTTTGTTATGCCTGAAAATTTTAATCTGATAATCTGTAGATTAAAGTAATCTCTGTGCAATTGTAGAATCTCCAAAATTGGAGATTATGCATCTTTTTAGAATCTCTAAAAATATAATTTTGATTTTTTTTTTTTGACATTAGCATGATCAAGAGTTCAGTTATAAATAGGTGTATTCAATAACTCGACTTTATAGGTCTTCAAATTTGTTATATTGATCAAGTTAGTGATAAATAATTTCAGGTCATACCAAACAGATTGTGATATGAGTTAAGTTGGATTTTCTTTTTCAGATTACTTTCAGCTGATTATTGTGATTTTCAGCTGGTACCAAACAGGCCCTTATAGTAGTTCTATAACCGAGATGCACTCCACCACTTACTCCATCCATCGTGTCTTTATCATACGGGTAACATCATCATCTATCTCTCCATCACTACGCGAAATCGACTCAAGATATCTTAAATGATCCTTCTATCTCTTGCCCACCAATAGTTATTGCTTCCCCTCGCACAGTCTGATGCCCAATTACACTCCATATACTGCTTTGGTCTTATTAATCTTAAATCCTGTAGATTCTAAATGGTTACTCCATTGGGCCTATCCACGAATCATGTCTCCTTTTTTCGGGTCGTGGCAAAACATGAACCGGGTCGCCCAAAACCCAGGCTCCGCCCCAATACGATCTCCCTTAAATAAAACCAAATTGATTTTGTGACTGGAGTCTCACAACTTAACCTCCTCATTATAGTTGTCCGAACGATTCACGATTCGTATCCTACCATTCAACTCTATTCACCCATGAAATTATATGAATCCCTTAGTGAATCTTTAATGGACAACATATTTTTTGAATCCTGATTCAAGAGTATGAACCTTACGATTTAGTGCGATTCAGACCGATTCGTACGATTCACCTGAAGGTCTAATTGATTGACAGCATAAGTCTAATAACTAACACTTCCTACATTTATGTCTGTTTTGTAATATACATTAGTTTTAAATAACTAGTGCATTTTGCTCGTGTCCAAGGCAATAGTTTCCTATTATCTTCCATATCCACGTGGTCATCTATATCTTGATTATTCTTCATCTTTTAGATGTGCAAAACTCCTTTAATACTAGTTATGCATGCAAGTTTCCAATAGTTTGAGCTTTATTTTTGTATAAATATGAATATTTTGTTCATCAATGTTATAGTTTTATGAAATATTTTATTATATCTACATAAAATTATTACAAGCTGAATCTTTACGATTCACGATTCGATTCACAATTCAGTGAAGGTGAAATCCCGATTCGGCAACTATTCTCATAAGGATGACACTTCATTTTATTATCCTAAGCTATTAACTTCAATATAATAATTATAGTTTTGTACTTTATGACTTGTTTCCTTATGCTCTTGTTATTGCAAGTGTGATAGCTACAACAAGATATGAACCTATTACCAAACTGACCTTGAGGATCATATAAGGTAATAAGTCAGGATTAGAATTTTATAGACGTCTTAGGGCATGTTCACCACTTCCCCATAGCCGAGGCCCAACGTCATTTCGGTGCCAAATTTGTCCAAAAAACACTATTCACCTTCCCAACAATATTGAATAGCCTAAGCACACTATACCCCAAGGGTAGGGGCACAACCTCGGCACTCAAGTGCCCTCCAAATTGCCCGGAGGACTTTTTGGAACCCATTGCCACTCTCTCACTCCTTTACCCCACGGGTATCCACATGTGCAAAAGCTCTTCTAGAAGACTGATTATGAATAGTACCAGGCCCCAGCCCCCAGCCCCAGCCCCAGCCCCAATGGTGAAAACACACCCAAAAGTTGACCCAAATTGCCGCAAGAGCTGAACATGGTCTTAGAGTTGAGCTAAAGTTGACCAAAATTGTAGCTTGGTCAAAAAGTCGAGCTGACTAGATTAGCTCAAGCTTGGGAAAATATCAAATGAGACAAGCCTTACCTTCCTTTCTAGACTCGTACAAAGCCAGACCACGACCTCAAATAAAATGTGGCAAGCCAAGATTGAGCACATGAAACTAGAGTCTATCGCGTCCTAACATGCACGTTTATGTCGTTATGTTCGCCTGAACCAAACACCCCATACCACAGTCACAGTTCTCTCACTCTCTCCCCCTCGGAATTTCAAACTGAACAGAAAGATCCTAAACAAGACGAGACTATAAAGAGATGGGGACTTGCACATCACACACTCTGCACCCACCCTCCAAAAAACAAATATGACCATCTAAACCTACCTTAAACTGAATCATCTCTGCAAACTAACCCACCTTACCCTAAATCCCTTCACGACCCACGCCTAAAAGCCCCTACAACCAGTGAACCAACCCTCTTTCCTCGACTAAACGTAGCGTGAACGCCTTCCCTTTAGAACTTTTCCTAATCCACCCAAACCTCCACAACCACTTCGGAAATAAGATTGATTTATTCTAAAATGTCAAATAGCCAATCCTCCACTATCCACCTACCGAAGCACGGGTGCACTTCCAGGTGCCGCACCGCACACTGGATGCTTTCTGGCGTGTGGGTCAATAGCAGGGCTATTTTATAAATTTTGAAGTTTTGGATATTGGACTGGGTTTGTTTTGGTTTTCGGCTTGGTTTTACTAGGGATAGGGGTTCCGATTGACAACCTCAACGGGGTGGTGTTTTGTGGTGGGTGAGAGATAATTGAAGATAGCTGTTTTTTTCTATTCCAATATCTGAAGATGAATTTTTGGTTGAGCTCTAAGAAGCATGAAGATGGATAAGGGTGTCAGATACAATACGGGATTGGAAAAGGAATACACCATTTTCTTAGAAAATGAGGACACGACTCGGCACACACACACGCACGCGCTGCCACACCCACCCACACACCAATGAGTTACAATATGAATATTCTCTCATTTTCATCAATATTTATCAAAGTGTGAAGGTCATAGCGATAGAGAAGAACAAAACTCAGAGTACATTTAAGTTATTTCATACTAACCCTTCAGAGTTTCAAAAGTTCACAAAAGACCCCCCCCCCCTCCCCCGTGAGGTTTCAAATTACAATAAAGGACCGTCGTTTCAAGATCCGTGTCCCACACACGGTAAAAGGACCAGAGTACCCAGACACGCCTAGTGGTGTCTCAAACACGTATTTTGTCATGTCCAATCCATGTACCCATGTCCGATCCGTGTCCAGAGGTTACATAGTCTATGCTTCATGAACATAAATGGTTCTTCCTCAATTTTTAGATTTTCTTTTGAGTTTGAATTTCAATTTCAGGTTTTGTTTCGGTTTGAATTAATTTTGTGTTTCAATTTCTTTTTATTTGGTTTTGTATCGGCGATTTAGGCGATCACTATTTGGTGGTGCTGATTGTGGTGGACGGCTGTAGTGATGGTGGTGAGGAGCAAAGAGAACAGGAGAGTGAAGTATGCTTTTGAAATATTTTCCCCAAGTCCGACTCGTGTCAGCGTCTCCTATTTTAAGAAATTAGACGTTCTAGTCTCCGTCTCTGTTCGTTTCCGCATCATTCCACGTCGTACACATGCTAAAACATATGCCAAACCTCGAGTCCATAATTGTCCTCGGAAAACTTTCCGCTCCAGTGCGCACAACCACTACCAACCAATAAAGCCGGATTAAAAGGATCAAACATCAAAAAACCGACCTATCAATCTCCACCGGACGAAATGTTGCTTACTTTGTCCCTCATCCCTTCTAATCAGAAATCACTCTGAATTTTCTCTAGCTGCCTAGAAATGTAGGTTGGCAAAGTGAAAGTAAACATAAATGAAGTATGAAGGCTCAGAAAACTACTCTTTATTCGGGTGATACGTCCACCCTTTGAAGTAATTCTATCCAGTCTGCCCAAGGCATCATGTGATGTATTATTGCTTAAACCTATGTTCTTCTTCATCCACCTCCATTATACAACTTTTACATGGATCAAATTGCTTGTCTTTAGATGTCCATCCAAGTAAGTTTACACAACCCATTAGTGTTCTGATCCACCAAAAGATTACTGCTAGAGCGAGAAGCCCCTTGGGAACACTATTTACAGCTCTGGTTTCTTTGAGCTAAACTGCTACCCCTGATGCTTAGTCTCACGGAATAGTTTATTTCTGAAACTTATGAAGAATCCTGTGACTGAAATATTCAGCAAGTTTAACAATCTCAGCCTCTCAGGGTCGTTCACTCATCGTGACCTTGAGACAATGCAAGCAGGGATTTGAACAGATCCACTGCAGATCATCTCGCATCTAATTTAGCGATCTGGTTTGGTCAAAGCAAGCACACCAAAATTCTACAGCAAGCTCAAACTGCCAATATGATTTCTGAATGTATTATTTGAGGTGGCTTGTGCAGAGCCAGTAAGGTAGTTTGGTGACAATAGCTACTCATTTCGGACGTACAAATTATTTTGTATCTTAGACTAAGAACTAGTCTATCCTACTCAGCATGCCTATATGTAGTAGTATAATGGAATGTGGATGGTTATTACCAATGATGGTGCATACTCTTCAGGCACGTGAAATCTATGTGGTCAGTATCGTTCAATACTCGATACGTTCCGTACGATATAATCCATCATTACGTATCAGTCGTTGTATAGAAAATGAAAGTAAATCGAACTGTATCGAGAGATACGTATCCGATACGTTCGGGGACCTGAACTGGGCCAGGTTCGCCAAATTAATTGACAGAGAACTTCATATTACATAGATTATACGACGATTCTGTTAGATTATCCTACTTCTTCAGAAGGATAAGACTGAAGAAGATAGCCAATAGAAGATGAATTGTTCTGGTAGCCAGACATAAATGGAATACTATCTGGTTAGTAATGGGAGGGAATACTGTCATGTTTGTCGTGAGGAGTGGGCCTAATTTTAGTATTACGATTTTAAAATGGAAGTAACAATCGTTATTATTCAAGCCGTTTTAAGAATGGTGTCCATATTGTTGCCATATATGACATGGTACGATACACGACAGGTATCAAACATTGACAACTATGCCTGAAATTTGTCCAGATGGATGACTCTCCGGTAACACGACTATTGCAAGCAGTTGTGTGTCTTCTTTCAAAATAGATGAATCAAGAAGCCAAATTGTTGAAACAAGAAACGGTCATAAAGATTCCATTATAATGTTCATGAGCCACATGGATATTGGTTTGTTAGGAAAGATAGATCCTTGTTGATTGACTTTGGAGCAGATGCTTTGTCATCTTAATCAAATTATTGTTTTAAGAGTATAGGGGAGCAGCTCGGTTCTCATACCCTTTGTGCATCTATTTGATGATTTTACAAGGGGAAATTATAAACTAGGATTGACTAAAGCAACATTACAATAGATCTACAAAGCAAAAATCATGGAGACAGATATATAAAGGAAGAAAAATGCAGTGAATGAATGAATGAGTGAGAGAGAAAGGGAAATGCTAAGAAGAAGATACCTTGCGGGGAATTGAGGGTCGTCCTCCATCGACCAACAACATCTCTGGTGGTGGTGGTGGTGGTGAATCAGAAGACAGCAGCGGTGCGGAGCAATTGACAGGGATGAGTGAAGTTGAGGAATAGTCATGGCGGTGAGTGCAGAAAAGCGATGGGCGTGATCCGGAGCGTAACGCCGCCGAGGAGGAGGAGGAGGAGGGGAAAGCAAATTTAGCAGAGGCGTGAATTCTTCTAGCAGCAGTAGCAGAGAAGGAGGGTTTTAGATTGATAGATGGATTCGAAGAGTAGATAAGCCTCTCCATGGCTGCTGGGCTTTTCTTCCTCTCTCTCCGTCGTGTTCTACTACTACCCACTAAACTAAAATATTTGATTTTCCACAGAGAGAGAAGCAAAGACAGAAAGTAGGAGTAGGCAGGTACTAGTACTTATCAAAACCACGACTAGTGCTCCATTAGTGGTGGTGATGTATCACTACTACTCCTACTACTTGTCTACTACCCTCCTCCTCATAAGGCCTGTGGCCCAAAGGCTTGCTGGTCCGAAAAGCTCACCCGGCCCAACTATAAACTTTTATGACTTTGGGCCTCTCCATTTTTTTCTCTGTCTCTCTCTTTTTATTTTATTTCCATTTTTTTTTTGGGGGGGGGGGGGGGGGGGGGGGGGGGGCGATTGGGGTTCGTGCGAAGAGAATTAGTATTCGTACAAACACAAGAAATATAGTCATCACTTTATTTGTTGAATGTGCACTTGCGCCAAAAAGCGCATAGAAATCGCGTCACTCCCCTTTGTAAGCTTTCCAAATATGTTAAGAGGGTTTGAGCATCTTCCTCAAGAAAAAAGACAGCTCTTAAGCCACCTGCAAAGCCTCCCACATCACTTCCACCACTTGTGCACTTTCACAGTGGTCGAGCTTGATGGATTTGGCTTCCATACATATTCTTATATCGTTTTTGAATTCCAAACGTGCAACAGCGGTCTTTGTGTTTAGAGTTAGCTCATCGTCTTTCGAAACAAACTTTCAGCCATATACGGTTAGGAGGCATCAACCTGGATTCCAATGCGATTCTTGGCCAAAAAGTGCACTTCCTTCATCTTCCAAAAAGTGCGTTTCTTTTACTGTGTTTACATGATCATTGGTTAATATTGAAATTCTATTGTGAATGGGCCAAACTTTTATCGTAATTGACTAATACAAATTATTTATTTTGGAGGGGCTGAGACTTAAGCTGTTTATAAAATTAATAATAAATATATGCGTACTAAGTGAAAATTTAAAACTTTTCGCCCACCCCACCCCCTCCGCTTGTTTAGGTTGTCTCTAAACTTTTATCTTCAAAGTCTTATATTTCTTAAATTTCTTCTAAATTATTTATAAATTGGCTGTAAAATTGACTAGTTGATTTTTTTCAACTTCGGCCTTCAATTTGATAGGCCAAATGACCGTTTTGTTGGTTTTGGATGCCCTAGAGGCAATATGTTTAGTATGAACCCTAGTTGCTAGAATAAATCATTGTATTATATATGCGAATATTTAATATAATGAAGTCCTTAGATTACAATTGAGTTGTTTATCTTAAATATTCCTAGTCCATTATATTGATTAAGAGGACGATCAACCAGAGACTAGTGTGTGCGTAGATTGATATGGAGATATCAAGTCTAACACATGGGTATGCATTAGTTGGGTGACATATATGTGTTGCTAGACACCGCTATGGGTATTAATTAGTTGGACTAATTTCACAAGTAATTTCCGAGAGTTCATAAAAGGATCATAACGCAACCACAAGCAAGGTTAGTAGGACTAGTTTGCAAGTGGACTAATCCATGTAAGGACATGGTTAGTACTGGGGCAATTATATAGTTAATAAAGAGTTATTAAATATATAAAAGGAACTCTAGCTTGTTATTTTCTCAACTAAGTCATTATTGAGAGAACATAACAAATCAAGAGAGAGACACAAAGCAAGAAGGTCGAAGCCTCCTTACCTGTCCGCCCCTAGGACCGTCGGCTTCCCATAGGCGTGCGATCGTGCCTCGTTTTGCGTTATCTCTTCCCTCATTCTTCCGTCGCTAGCACTACACGTGGAGAATGATTCCAGTCAAAGATCCAAGGTGTGGATACTCGTAGAGACGAAGACACAATTCTTCGTAGTGATCACACAAACTAAGGTACACGTGTTTAATCCCTAATCGTGTTATGATTGCTTGCATGTGATCCTCGGAGGGGTTTGCGCAAGGTTAATTTTTTGGTATTCCGCTGCGTAACCTGCATCAAAACCCTACACGTTTATCCCTGGGTGTCTACATGAAAGTTGTAAGAAGGATGATATGAATATGCATGTTGTTTACAAAATGAATGGACAAGGTACAACATGGAGCTGTGTACAAGGAAATCCTCAAGAGATCTCCAAGTTTACACCTCAAGTAGGGAATAAGAACACGAAGAATTACAGGGTGTGTGTAGGGAGAGAGTAAGCACTGGTAACTGTTTGTGAGAGAGAGACAGTAAGCTGTGGCACTGGACCAATGTGTTTGTGAGTCTTATGTCGCAACGGGGAGCTAACAATCCTATATATAGTGGGGAAGTGACCGTTGGGGGGTTTAGTGTACCATAAATGGCGGCTATGGTAGAACCCCCAACGGCACGTTCGACCGTGTATATAGGAACAGTTACGCATCTGCCCGCAAGTATCGGAGACCGTTACGAGATCAGTCGCATTAATGGGACAAGTAAGCCTAGGATCTCTCAGTCAGTTATCAGAGGTCGCGCGCAAAGCTTGGTTGTCGCATGCACGCAATGGACCTTACCCTAGCCTCCAAACCACTAAGTCCCTACAAGTCCCGTGTTATGGTGCGCGGGGGCCCTGTCTCGTAGCCCCCACGGGCAGTGACGGAGCCAGAAATCTGTAAGAGGGGAGGCACAAATCCGTAAGAGGAGGGGCACAAGTGCAGAATGTAAATATTTTGGGGTGCACTACTGCTATTTAATAAGGGCCCAACTGAAATTATTAAAGCATTATGGGGGTATAATAGTAGTTATTCAAAAGTTCAGGGGTGCACTTGCACCCCCGTGCCTCTATGTGGCTCCGCCACTGCCCACGGGGATCAGCACGGGTGGTGATCCGGTGTGGATGGAGCACAGCTAGGTGTGCTGGGTAGCTGCTACGTGGCGATGACCTGTCTATCTGGAAAGCAGTATCTACAGGAGCTTAATCACTTGTGTTTGGATAACAGGTAATCTGGAGCTAACTATGTTATAACAAGCACTCAAATAGATCAAGCGCTAGAGAAAGCTAGAGGAAAGAGGGGGGTGTGGTAGAAATAAGCCATACTTGATACAGAGGAGAGAGACAATTTGTTGTCAGCAATTTAATAATTCAACACCGGACAATCTAAGTGAATAGTGCAGAAATGTACCGTCCTATTTATACTAGTCGGACTCGGGGTAAGCCAATGGGTGACACGTGTCCGTACAGATGACCCACGACCCATTATGGTGGCGTATCCTAAATCTCTGAAGACTGTCACGGGTGACGTCGGACTAGTATAAGAAGGTGGTCGAACAGGTAGTCTCCATAGCACGTAAGGATTGCATCTAAGACGGATCCCATCTGCGACGGGCCTTATTCCAGCCTCCAAACCACTAGACCCTCTAAATCCCGTGTGAGGTGATGTGATGCGAGGGATCCTGCTTCTTGCTCCCTCCAAGTACGTCATGGCATGAGCTGGTGCTGCGGGAACACCGTTGCGAGGATGCATGTAGACTGCTTACTGGTCAACGCGACAGTGACCATGTGTGCCATTCTTGACTGTCTACACTTGTCAAGTTTGGTGAAATTTAGGTTTGAAGAGATACCAGTTTAATTGAACCAGTATTAAAGGCAGAACAATAATTTATCTAAAACGGTCCATAATGGTATTTTAGTAATTTGGAGAATGCTATGATGCTATTTTTGTAGCTTGATGATAATCACAGTTGAATTATGACCCGTTGGGCATCGAATTGACCAAGTCAACTATTGGAGTTTTTTTTGCAGTTTTCAAAACTCCAGGGATTTATGTACAATTAGTTGAAAGTTAGAGACCTCAGTTTCTTTCTTTGAACATGTTTTGGGGGTTCATGCACGATCATGTGTTGTACTGGACAATTCTGAAATGTCAGGGATATTTTCACTCTTTTGGTATGCACTATATGCATTCTTTAGACATTCTGCACTGAATATCTTTTACCCTTGAATTTTTGTGCGAGAACGAAAAAAGAGGATAAAATTTTAACTAGGTTAGCCCCAGCATAATGTTTGCGTGTGAGGCATGCCTATCTAAATAGGTATGTAACAAATGTGCATTAGTTGAATGGAGCATACAAATTCTTTGAGGACATTTGTCATATGGTAATTAACTAGGAAGTGAGAATAGAGATAGAGATAGAAGGGGGGCATAGTGGTAAGTGCAGGAAAAGGATAGGGACCTCACACGTGTCATACAGAAGAGGCAAATGGGGCATATCCAGCATTATCGGAAGGGGGTGGTGGAAATATACTAGTTGAAGACAGAGGGAGGGGGGATATAACTAAACAAGAGCAGTAGTACTAGTAGGGGCAATATTCTCGAGTAGATGGTCCGGGATCAACGGTTTGAGCAGTGAAAAGACAAGTCTGATAATGTAGTCCATGCAACACGGTAGCGTTTCTCGCTTTTTTGCCACGATGGGATGGGGATGGATTAATAAGAGGAGGAGGAGGAGAGCAACTGAAGAGAGAGTAGGTAGCTGGACAAGAGGAGGGATGGCGAACAAGCCGGTGGCGATCGAGATATGGAATCCAAACGGCAAGTACAGAGTGGTGAGCACCAAACCCATGCCAGGAACTAGGTGGATCAATCTCTTAATCCAACAGGATTGTCGCCTCGAAGTAAGTCCGTCTATTCAATTCTAGCTAGCCTCTACTAACTAAGTAATTGTAATTCTAGTTGTAGCAGTAATTGGGTTGTTGTTGGGTTTCCAGATATGCACGCAGAAGAAAACTATATTGTCCGAGGAAGATATCATTTCTCTGATTGGGGACAAGTGCGATGGAGTGATTGGACAAGTATGTAGTATCCATGATGATGATCAATTTCTATACTATACTATACTAGTTGCTGCAACTTGATTGATTGATTGGTTGATTTGAATGTCAAAATAAACCATCAGCTAACGGAAACATGGGGAGAGACGTTGTTTTCAGCACTGAGAAAGGCAGGAGGGAAGGGTTTCAGTAATATGGCTGTTGGCTATAACAACGTTGATGTGGATGCTGCTACCAAGAATGGTATTGCTGTTGGTAACACACCTGTATGTTCCTCCCTCCTTCACTTCACTTCACTTCACTTACTACTTGATCTCCACTCCTACTATTAATTCATCAATTAATTAATCTTCTTCATATCCTCCTCATCCTACAGGGAGTACTGACCGAGACCACCGCAGAGTTGGCAGCATCACTATCTCTAGCAGCAGCTCGAAGAATTGTTGAAGCCGATGAGTTCATGAGGGCTGGCTTATATGAGGGATGGCTTCCTCATCTGTATGCACCCTACCCTTTAATTATCTATCTATTTTTCATTATTAGATCGATCCAACAGACACTACTACTTTGCTTTATTTACCCTAGTAGTCAAATTAATTCTTCCACATTAAATAATAGTTTTGTAGGCAACTTGCTCAAGGGACAGACTGTTGGCGTGATTGGTGCTGGTCGGATTGGATCTGCTTATGCTAGAATGATGGTAAATTACTAGAACTAACTAACTAAAACTAAACTAACTGGTCGTCGTGCCACATACCTATCTCTCAATCCATTTTAAATCATACTTCTTGTTTTTGTAACAACATGCAGGTTGAAGGATTCAAAATGAACTTAATTTACTTTGACCTCTATCAGTCCACACGTCTTGAAAAGTTTGTCACAGGCATGTCCGGACGGACTCTAATAATATCAGTTTTCAGCTCTAATTTCTTCAATTTGTTCCAACTAGTATTAGTAATCAATCTGTTTACTGCCTGATGCAGCTTATGGCCAGTTCCTAAAAGCAAATGGTGAACAACCTGTTACATGGAAACGTGCATCATCCATGGATGAGGTTCTCCAAGAGGCAGATTTGGTTGGTATTCTTCAATCTCAAGGAGGAGAACAGTACATCACATTCTTGCTCCCTCCCTCCCTGCGACCCCAAAGTTTAATCTTTATTAATGAATAATCATCTCCGTGCATTTCAGATAAGTCTACACCCTGTCCTCGACAAAACTACTTTTCATCTAGTCAACAAAGAAAGGCTGGCCAAGATGAAAAAGGTGCAAAACTGCTTTTACCCACATACATATAATAATAACAACTTCTAGATGATATATTATGATCAGTTGATTTTTTATTTTATCTTATTACTATATCATCATTTTCATCATCTTCAGGAAGCAATCCTCATCAACTGCAGCAGGGGACCCGTGGTAGATGAAGTAGCCCTTGTAGAGCATCTCAGACAAAATCCCATGTTTAGGGTTGGTCTTGATGTATTCGAGGTACATGAGTGGGAACCAACTAATGCTTCCTCATCTCTTTTTCATAAGATGACTTGTGCTGAATTTATATCCTATACGCATATCATTCACCTATGGACTTGGAATTTACATATAGGATGAACCATACATGAAACCTGGTCTTGCTGACATGAAAAATGCCGTTGTGGTGCCTCACATTGCTTCAGCTTCCAAGGTAAGGAAAAATGCATGATCTCTTTTTCTCCCATAATGTACATCTGTTGAGGTTGGCAAGGGAGGATAGATCTTAGATTCTGTTGTCTGCAAATGATTTTGCTCCGTTAAGAAGATATTTGTGGCAACAAAACCTGAATTGCCCTACTTCATTTGGTGCAGTGGACTCGTGAAGGGATGGCGACCCTGGCTGCTTTAAATGTCCTGGTATGCACTCTTGAGCTGAAAAAACTAACTTGTTTCAGTGCAAACGTTTGTTTTTTAGTTGGGAGGCATTATCTGGATTTCCGCTATCCCCGCAATCAAAATTCAAAAGAGATAGTATTACGTCCTACTTCTTGCCTCGCGTTCCCTGCATATTCTAAAAAACGGATTAATTTTCTAGAGATTGATTGAGGGTAAACCACAAGACAGTTGATTTTGATTTTGATTATATCTTGATTTAGCCGTTTTCCCTTTTCTTCATCACAACATCAAGGTACCAAAACAGCCATTAACCTCACTCTTTTGTACTAGTACTTTGTTCTAGTTTAATACTTGTGATATGCTAGTACATAAACTCTTGTTACTGCTAAACCTACAGGGAAGTATCAAAGGATACCCAGTTTGGTCCGATCCAAATCGGGTGGAACCCTTCTTAGTTGAGACCGCTCCACCTCCAGCTGCAAGCCCCAGCCTTGTCAATTCAAAAGCCTTAGGTATGCATATAGTAGTTATTTTAAGTTCATCTACAAATGTGTTTTTTTCTCTTGGAGGTTGTACTAAAGCATGGATTTTTTTTTTTTTTTTTGTTGTTGTAACAGGTTTGCCTGTTTCTAAGCTTTAAACATGGACATGTACTTGAGATGCAGATAAATATACCTTACTTGCCATTTCTGTGATGGAGATCTAGTATTTGTTGTGTATTTGCATTTGAAGAATCGTGTCCGCGGTAATATTTGTATTGTAATATATGCACCTTCGTACCATTAAAGCTTCTTGGCCACTTGTAATTGACTTGCTGCGTTAGGCTGAATGATCATCAGTTCACCGCAATGTAAAGCAACCAAGAATGTTCTGCTAATATTGATGCAGTGTGTGTAGTCCATATCATATCTTGATATAATATGCCAAACACATGTTACTTAAAGTTCAGTTATGTTGAGGTTACATTTGTTGAATGTATGAGTACTCATTTGATCTCAAGGCGCTCTTTTATTCTAATAAGAATGTTCAGTGTTCGGGTCTTTGTGAAATTAGAAACGACTAAAAAGTTTGGAAAGTCTGGGATCTTTTGGAGAGAAGATTGATAGCGTTCGGTTGAAAGAGAGGATTATACTGTGAGGTCCAGAAATAGACTGGAGAACAACAGAGGAAGGGGATGTAAGCAAGCTAATCATGTGGAAAGAGAGACAGACAACTATGTAGGTGCTCACAGTACCAATGATATGTACGGAGAGGTACAATCTGCGAAGAATGATATGCTATGCTCTACGGATGAGGGTCTTTATATAGGCACATACTACTCTGTGGTGTCATAGGGGCCGGGCAACGGTGCAAACCGACCCAGCCCGATTTCCCCCCTGACCTGCACTCTAAACCCAGTCAAATAGAATTCACTAAAATACCCTCCTGACACACAAGCTAGAGTGTCTCTGATGTGTCCAATGTGTGTCCTGGGTGTCTGGCACGGGTACAGCCTCCACTTTGGACTGTCAGTGCGTCGGAGCATTGTAACACACCATCAAGAGAAACAATATTTTCAGGAAGAGGGGGTTTCGGTTACCGTTTCCACTGACCACAACGATGGATGGCAAAATATGGTTTCTCGGCGTTATTTGTGAGTTCAGATGGATATATGGTTTTCCCTTATGTACATTCTTGTCATGGCAATATATTTCTTTGTTACTAGCAGTACAACTGTTAATGGTGCTGGCGCCTGGGTCTGTGGCTAATATGGATTCTGATACAATGCCTTGTCTCCTCTGCTGGCTGTCCCTTCTTTAGTCTCCCTCTTGACTCGTGAGCATGTTGGCTACAAAATACAGTGCCTTCCTCCCTCTAGTTTGAACCTGCAGATTTTTGTCTTCAATATGGTGTCTATCTTTCATCCTGCTGGCTGCCTTTTTTTAGCATGTTGTATATTTTGAAGACTGATGTGTGGTTGTCTGTTTTATATTTATATGATCCTCTTTGTTTGGACTCACTAAAGGCGGCTAATTATCTGAACATCAAGAGTTTGCTTGATCTGACTTGTCACACTGTGGATGACATGATAAAAGGCAAGACCTCGGAGGAAGAGGAGGAGGTTAGCAGGGAGAATGCTTTGGGCATTTGAGTGATGAGTACACCAGCCAGTAGCGGCAGCAACTGATTTGCAGCCTGTCCATATGATCTGATATCTGTGTCATACATAAAAAGTCGTAACATTTGTTTGCACACTTATCTTTGGCGTGCTTGTAGTTTTAAGTTTTAGGGTTTGATCGTGTTAACATACTTCAGTTGTGATGATAATTTTCACTTTCTTGTCTTCAGTGTGATTCTGGTGGTCATTACTATCTTCCAATTATGTTCATTGAGGTACTTTGACCTTTGTCCAGGATTTATTTGGGTGTTGGTTTGTTTACTTGCTGTAGGTGCTGATCAGGATAATGGTTGTACCAGGTCTGTCACCATTGTCACACTAATACATAGAGAGAGTAGTATTAAGTGCTTCATTTCAACACAGTTAGTATCCAAAGCAGAGGAGACTTTTGCTTGTTTATAGTGAATCTTCTTCTCTCTCCCTCTATGGGAAAATCCAATTTGTTGCAGAGGTTGGAATGCTTAATAGATCTTCCTGGTACACATGCTGATACAAACATAAATGAACCCCCTGATTCGGATCTTGTCAATTCAGACGGAATATGTCGTTTGCCAATATTCATTTCAAAAATTCATGTCATCCAGCGGCCTTTTCCCAGGAAGCTTAAATATATTAGGTGTGTGCCACCTCTGCAGCAGTTGAGAGTAGTAGTTGAGGCATGAGGTATTTATTACCCTAACGGATAAAAAACTTTTTTCTTCTTGTTGTTGCTGTGGTAGTTAAAGTTTTGTACGCCATCATAGGTCATGCGATACATATGGGGCTTCTCTCTTTCTATTCTCACTATCACTGCAATAGCCAGCTAATTAATATTTAGTAGTTTTGTATTTCTTTTCGCTTAAAACTCTTTAACAAACCAATGTTTTTCTCTCATGCTTAATCTGCTCTTCACCTACCATTTTAACAAGAAATCTCCACATAAGAAAGGATCATTGTTAAGTGACTCTCGTTATTCTTCTCTTTGTTCTTTGTGAACCCCCAGCACAAGAAGCAGTTAACCAAAGAGAAAGGGGGTGCCTAAATCATCCTCTTCTTCTTCATCTAACCAAAGATGGTGAAGATGATGAGATAGCACTGTGTCCGTGAGTAGCTTAGGGAGCCATATGCTATCATCTTTTGAAGTTTGTATGGATCTCTGTTTTTGCTTTTTCTGCATTGGTTTTGTTTCTGGTTGCTGCCTTCTTCTGTTGTTCTCTCTTCTCAGCTCGGCCAAAAGAATAAAGAAAAGGAACCTTTCGTGGGCAGGTACTGTTTCTACTTCTTACATGTATATACATGAGCATGTTTGAAAATGCACCTTGTGCTTTTAGTTTCTTCAATCAAGTAGTTTGTTTACATATTAAACTGCCCACTTCTTCAATCACCACTCTGTTACTACTTTGTTTCATTATTGTAGAAAATATGCATATATATGCTTTAGCTTGGTTTATTTGATCCTGTCCTGAATTTAACAAGAAGTTGTTGTTATTTGTAGACAATATGAACCTTGTGCATCATCTGTTGGAGAGGCTGCGATCTGTTATAAGTCTGAAAGGCTGGGACTATTGTGTTATTTGGAAGTTGTCTGACGATCAAAGGTTTTTTTTTTTTTTTTTTTCTATTCTGAGACACAAATCAATCTTAATTTTTGCAATATTTATTTATTTATTTATTTGTTATCTACATAATTTGATGGGATGCATTTGTTTGAAAAGGTTTCTTGAGTGGGTGGATTGTTGTTGTGCTGGATCTGATCCGATCATCCAAAATGGCGACGGGGATGAAGTTATTTTTCCTGTTTCCTCAGTTTCTCCTTGCAGAGATACTATAGTCCAGCACCCCAGGACCAAACCATGCCATCTTTTAGCTGAATTGCCTCTTTCCATGCCCTTGGATTCTGGGTTCTCTCTCTCTCTCTCTGTCTCAGTAGGAATAGGATTTGATTGAGGTTGCCTAACTTTGCTGGTAACTTAATTGTGCAGGATTTATGCGCAAACCCTGATGTCAAACCAAGCCACATGGTTGAACTTGGAGTCGAATTGTCTGCAAGTAAGTTAGATCTTACACCACTTTTGAAGTTAAATACTAGTATGAGAGATGGATGTGTTGATTTCCTCCTAGCAGCAGCTAATACATACTACTGCTACTGTGATACTATTTGCAGGAAACAGATGGAACCAGAGTTTTGATTCCGGTGCCCATAGGACTTGTTGAGCTCTTTGTAGCCAAACATGTACAGTAGTAGCCTATATAATTACTAACCTCGATTATTATCTTTTTGTGACATTAATTTTTATTAGTATCTTCTGAAATGGTCTTCTTTGGTTAAATATATACAGGTACCTGCAGAAAACCGAGAAATCACAAATTATGTTGCAGCTCAGTGTAATATCTTTATAGAACAAGAAGCAGCTGTGCACTGTAGCACGAGTAGTACAATGGAAAGTGCAATGATGACTGAAATCAACACTCCATTACTAATCCATTCATCAGCAGCAGAAACAGCAGCTGCATCCGATAGTCCGAGTCTGCCCTACGACGTATACGTTGACAGGATACATCTATCTGAAGCTGCAAGAAGCAGCAAAAATGACACTAGTAGTTTCTTTGAAGAACTAAATAATGATCATTTTGAAGACCAGACCTCCTCCATAATGATGATGATGATGGAGTCTAATAGTAGCAAGGAACAACAGCAGCAGCAGCAGCAAGACAAGGGGGATTCAGTTAAACGTGAGACGGGAAGATCAGATTCGATCTCTGATTGCAGTGAAGAAGACGACGACGACGATGCAAAGCACCGAAGGAGGACTGGAAAGGGTCCCCAATCCAAGAACCTTGTGGCAGAGAGAAAGAGAAGGAAGAAACTCAATGATAAGCTCTACGCTCTTCGATCTTTGGTTCCCAAAATATCCAAGGTAGTTAGTTTTTCTTGTTTACTTATACCCCAAAAGATGGAGGGATCAGCAATTGGAAAAAGATAGTATTTTCACTAAATGTGTGTGTGTGTGCAGCTGGATAGGGCCTCAATTCTTGGGGATGCAATTGAATTTGTGAAGGAATTACAGAAGCAGGTGAAAGACCTCCAGAATGAACTTGAGGAGCAGTCAGGTGACAACCATGATGATCAGGGGGTGAAAGGAGGATTTAACAGCAATGGCCGGTCTGAATTCCTCGACCAAAATGGCATGACTGCGGTGGTTAACCATCTTGGTCTGAAACGTGAAGAGGATTCAAAAGCTTGTAAAAATATGGGGGGAGCAACGAGCATTAATAGTACTAGTTGTTTTGCAGAACCAGCAAGAACAACAAATCACGACTCCTCCTCAAACATTTATGATAAGCGACAAATGGAGGTACACCTTAAATATTTCAATTGCTATGATATTAATTATCTTCTTGTTGCAGCGTTGGGTATATTCTACTTACGACAGATATTTACTAATTAATTAATTGTATGTGTGTGTGTTTGGCGGGCGAGCGCGCAGCCACAGGTAGAGGTTGTTCCACTGCTAGATGGGAATGAGTTCTTTGTCAAAGTATTCAGCGAGTTCAAGACAGGTGGGTTTGTGAGGCTGATGGAGTCGCTTGATTTTCTAGGACTGGAAGTAACAAATGTGAACGTGAATAGGTTCATATCCTTGGTTTCATATGTTTTCAAAGTTGAGGTAAGTGTATATATTTACTCCCTCCTGCACAGGATCACTAAGATTTACTAGTTACCTCTCTGGTGGGGATTACAATTTTATTAGTACATTCATTCTTTCTGCAGAAGAGGGATAGTGAAATGGTTCAAGCTGATCATGTTAGAGATTCTCTGCTGGAGATAACGCGGAACCCTACAGCTGGAAGAGAGTGGTGCGAGATCATGACTACTAAACAACAACTGTCATCATCTGACAATGGCAGCAATAATGTTCACGTCGACCATGATCACCGTCACCACCACCACCACCACATTACTACTTCCCGCAACCAGTTCCACCAGCACCAGCAATAGTTGCAGCAGCAGCAGCTTATTTTGTTGCAGCTTGATCATTTTTATTTTGAAAGCAAACTACTACTATCAATTACTCTGGCTGAGAAAATGTTCTCCAAAGCTATAGTATTCTATCTATCTATCTATCTTCCTCATCAATAAGATTGTATCGTGGTACTCATTAGACCTGGTAACATAAACATGTTAGGCCGCATTTGGGCTGCATGTTATATATGTTCAATTTTATTGGATCACCATCCATTTAAGTCCAAATTGTAATTTGATTAGGGCTAGATTAGTTAATTAATAGTAGTAGTAGACTACTTACTATGTCTTATATCTTGTGCTGAGGCTTACAGGAAAAAGACGCGATCTAATACTTAACAGGAGACAATAAAAAATAACTACCCAAAAAAAAAGGTGACAAGAATTTGATAATATTTTCATGGTGTTGAGTAAAAAAAATTATAAAAAAAAGTGTAAATTTTTTCATAGTAAGTTAGGGATGAAAATGTCAAATGAGGAAGAAGAGAGGGAACAAAGGAATAGTAATCTATTTTTTTTTTTTTTGAGGGAAAACAATATTATTAGACGCCAAAAGGCTCTCTATCCAATGCTAATACAACGCTAACCCAATCGGGTATCTGAGTAAACAAAGTAGGGGTAGCTAGGTGCAGTGACCTGTTTGCAAACAGATGTGCAGCCTCGTTACGCGTTCTAAGAACGTGAGACAAGCTGTATTCAGAAAAGTGGGAGAGTAAACTTTTACAATCATCCAATAATTCTTTTAATTCTCTGCTAATAGCATTGTCTTCGTCACTTGTCTTCCAATCTCAACATCTGGACTGAGTTAAGACTGTCGGACTCAACCACAAGCTTTGAGCATTTGGCACTTGCCGCGAGAGAGAGTCCCTCCTTGATCGCCGAAAGTTCCAAATACAGTACGGAGTTGTGGAAAGGAGCTTGATTGCATCTTCCTGCTACAAATTCACCCTCTGAGTCTCGCAGAATACTCCCCAGCCCTGAACAACCCATTTCCGTCGACCTAGCCGCATCACAATTCACCTTGCACCAAGATTCTGGTGGCCTGTTCCATCGCCGGAAAGTCTCCGGTGATGTTAGGCTTACAACACTTCGGTTGGAATTGACCTCCTCCTGCAGGAAAAAAACTCATATGGTTCCGAATCTTGTCGACTACTTCCTGAACCTCAAAAGATTGAACTTTAAACCGAATTGCATTCCGGCAAAACCAGATGGTCCACACTGTAACTGCCCACAGATTTCGCTTCTCTTGAGGGGCTTCAGTGAACAAGTTTTCGATCCATGTCTTGACTGTCATTTCCGATGATGGCAGGTCTCTTTCCTCCATGAATTCCGTCCATATTGACTTCGTAAAGCCACAATCCACAAACAGGTGATCCTCTGTTTCCAAAGCACGATGACAAAAACCGCACGCTGCGCTAACTGGGACATTTCGCTTTATCAACTTCGCCGCAGTAGGAAGGGACTCCCGCCATATTCTCCATACCCGTGAAAACAACTTCCTTCAGAATTTTCAAAGACCAAAGGTTTCTCAGCCAATCTCTTCGCAGACCCATAGAGTTCTTCGACACAGCATACTCGAGTCGTCTCTTCAGCTTGTAACCAGAGGCTACTGTGTAGACTCCCGTTTCGGAATGAAGCCAGTCAATTTGATCCTCCTGTGCACTGTCCGGGATCGGAAACTTTAGGATTTCTTGTACATCAATAGTTGTCCTTCCACTATGAAATACGAGACCCTGAGGTTTGCATGGTCTGGGGTTGGAGTAATTACTTTGAAACTTGATGGGCGAGGAAGCCAACTATCGCGAAACAAATCGATGCTACTGCCATTACCCAGCCGCCACTTTAAGCCTTGACATAACAACTTCTTCCCTTCAAGGATACATGGATACGCATAAGAATAAGAGGACGGAGATTCAGCTTTCAAGAAAGACGAATTCCGGTAATACTTATGCTTTAGGATACGGCTAAGGAGGCTCGTGGGATTCGAATGTAATCTCCAAGCTCGTTTTGCGAGGAGCGCCACGTTAAAACTTTGAATATCTTTAAAACCGAGACCCCCTTCTTTCTTCTCCTCCTTTAAGTAGTCCCATTTAATCTAATGCAAGGCTCGTTTATCCCCAGATTTTCCCCACCAAAAATCTCTGATGAGTCTTTCAATATCATCACAAATCGTCTTTGGTAAAAGAAAACAACTCATCGCATAGTTTGGAATGGCTTGAGCAATAACTTTAATAAGCACTTCCTTTCCGGCGACTGAAAGTGTTTTTTCCTTCCAACCCTTTAAGAGCGAGCTAACTTTCTCGATAATTTTCTGAAACATGGCGCGTTTTTGTCTCCCAAAGGATGAGGGTAAACCAAGGTAGCATTCGTGCTGCTCAACTACTTGAACTCCCAGAAGGCCTTTGAAGCACTGTTTATCTAGCTCGCTCACATTATTAGAAAGGACCATAGCCGACTTTTGAAAGTTGAGCGATTGGCCAGATGCAAGTTCATACGCTTGTAATAACTGAAGTAAGAAGTAAAGCTCACCCGTGGTTGCTTTGGAGAAAATCAAACTATCGTCCGCAAAGAATAAGTGAGAAACAACCGGGCCTCCTCCTCTTTTCGACTGAAGTAGGAAGTATATCTATTTCTTTTTGGAACCAAAACAAAGGAATTTGAGAAATAGAAAATCTGTTTGGATTTAATAGAAAGCGAGAATGGGCTGGGAGGATGAGAAGCCCAGGCCCAATTCTTTTCGAGTTGGGAAAAAACCTTCTTTTCTTCTTCTTCTCTGTGTGTTGTTTGTAAGACGAACCCTAAAGTAAAGCAGACCGTCGTCGTTCACCCTCCTCCTCTTGGATCGATTCGATTCGATTGATCTATCTTGACAGTGATAGTACAGAGTAACAGCAGCAGCAGGAGAATCTGGATGGCTGGGGGTCGATTCAGGGAGCTATTTCGCAAGTACGGCAAGGTGGCATTAGGGGTGCACTTGACAGTCTCGGGAGCTTCGATCGGGGGACTCTACGTGGCCATCAACAACAACGTCGATGTCGAGGCTATGCTAGAGAAGGTCGGTATGGGCGGCGTCTCCTCCTCCTCCTCCAAGAAACAAGAAGAACAAGGAGAAGGAGCAGACTCGGTGGTGGTGAATCCCCAGCAGCAAGAGCGGAATCGGACTGCGGAGGTGGCTGCAGCAAGTGGTGGGGCTCTGGCTCTGGCGTTTCTGTGCAACAAAGCCCTCTTTCCCATCAGGGTTCCTATCACTATCGCTCTCACTCCTCCAATTGCCAGGTTCCTGGCCAGGCGCATCCCCAAATAACAACAACCGTCTCTCCCTCTCTCTGTATGATCCCCCCACCCAACGCTCTCTTTCTTTTGCTTTTCTTTTGTTTTTGGAATGAATGGATGAATTCAATAATCTCTCTCTCATTCATTCAAATTGCTAAACGCTTACTTGTTCGTTGGTGACTCCATATATTATCATCGAATTCGAATTGGAATTGGTTTTTGCTTATATATCTCGAGATTATTTTTTCTTCTTACAATCAATACCCTTATCCCTTACCCTTTGTGTGTGTGTGTGTATGTATGTATGTATTTATGCATCTTCATCTAAGCATCCACAAAGTTAGTTCAACACCTCACTAGTGTTGTTTAAGGAGGAAATTGCAACTTCAACTTCATACCCAAACATGATTTCTTTCTTTCTTTCTTTCTAGTGTTATTAGGCATCCTTCTCCTCTGTCCTTACCAACTACACAGTAAAGTTAAGCCTCCTCTGTCCTAAACCCTAAACCCCCCATCTGATTACTTTCCCATAGCTGATTATCTCAGTGCCTTGAGCTCTTTTGCCAAACCCATTACTCGGGCCCTTTCCCACTAAACACATACAAACTCAGAATAGCTTGTTCCAGGAGGAAATCTTTTCTATCTGGAAAAGTTGAAGAGAAACAGGAACTTAAATCAAGCGCAAAACCGAGAGACAATTACAAACATTTCAAGAGAAAAATTTCTAAGCAATGTTTGTAGTTTCAAACATAGTTGGAACTTTACTGATACATTAATGCTCTTGCTAAAAACTAGGGGTATTACAGTAAGTCCCTAAACACCCGAATTCAGATTTGTTCGTCGGAAATAATTACGTTGTATATTTTAGTTTGCGCTGATTTCACGCATTCAACGTGTTCTTGAGACCGAACGAAACCCCTAGGTGTTGATCCATGCTTAGATGTTTTAGGACCGTTAAACTGGCTTTATTTGACTTGTTGTTGACCCATAATCGAAGTTGTAGCAAAATAAATCGAGACAACCTAGCTTGAATTTACGCGATTTCTCGTTAGTGGCATTTTCTGTACATTTCGTTCGAATATTATTCCTTAATGTTAAGAATGTGTACTGTTTAGGATGTGTGAAGGGTGAAAATTTTAATATAAATAGTAATGTTTTTCTTCATAAACAGTTTCTTTTAATAGTAAGTTTATCCTTAATAATTAAATACCTAACTATTATTATGTTTGTGTCTATATCTATAAACATATATGTATATAGGGTAAAAGACACTAACCACTCCTGACTTTAGAATTAAATCCACCCCGCTATCCCGTGTTTTGGAAAAAGACACTCCACACTCATTTGACGGAATATTCCGTGGACACTTAGCACCCTTCTGTCATGTTCCGTTAGAAAAGTGCTATATTGATTTTTTTCTGACCATATTACCCAATGTATTTTTTTGAAAGTTTATCATCAAGAATACCAAGAACATCACCACCAAAAATACCAACAACACAAGTTTTCGCTCTTTGAATCCAAAATATCCAACACGAACTCCACTCTTTGAATCCAAAACATCAACACTAACTCCACATATGAATCCAAAACATCAACACCAACAACAACAACAACAAACCACAATTGATTTTCACATTTAGTGTCATATTTTTTGTTTGTTGTTTTTAGTGGTCTTGTTGTTCATGGTTCAAGAACACCTTCAAAGAAATTCATCATACCCAACTTGAACTTGCCACCGATTACATGATCCACGGTTGACATGTTTCCAAAACATCCAAATCAGCTGACAAATCCAAATAGCCTCAACAACCCAATCAAATTGAGCAAGGAAAAACAAATAGCCCCAACTAACAAATCTATTGAGGGGGAAACAAGAACCCAGAAAGCTTCAACCTTTTTGTTCAAATGTGGAGTTAGTGTTGATGTTTTGGAGTTTTGGATGTTCAACCAAATCAACCCAGAAACCTTTGATTTGTTTCCCCCTCAACCAAATCAAATTGATGTCGATGTTGTTTGAAGAAAAACTCCTCCCAACCCAGAAAACCTACCCAGAAAACTAGAAAGCTGAACATCAACATCAACCCGGAAAGCTTCAACATCAATTTGATTTGTTTCCCCCAACCCAGAAACCCACCGGACCTCAAAATCATCCAACTCCTCCTCCGATACGTCGTCTATGAACCATTCTCAAGGACTCCGACACCGAGTCCGTCTCAATTTCCTCTCAGCTATCCCTCTCATCGTCTTCCTCGGGACACGAGCACGACTATCTCCCGATTCTCTCTCGATCCCGAAAAGTCTCCATCCATCCTCGACTTCTTCCTTCTCTTCGTCGGAGGTGAAGTGAATATCGCAGTGCTTAAACCCACATAACCCTTCAGAATCCCCGATATCGACCCTATGTTCTTCCGGAAGTTCCGAATACAGGTGACTAGCACGACAGTGTTCATCCACGTCGTGTTATTCGCACCCAAACACAGAAACACACACATTAGCAAACGAAAACCCACAAATCATCAAAACCCAATTCAATTTCAATTTCGATTTCTGTCAATTCCGGCGAAGTTCGTCTTACCTGCCAGTAGGGGAGTGGGAGGGAGAGACAGAGAGAGAAGGGGAGAGGGGATCGGTGAGAGAGAGAAGAGAACTATGATCGGTGAGAGAGAGAAGATGAGGGGGTCGGAGAAAAGGGAGGCTACCGTGTCTCATCTTCTTATTCTTCTTCCTCTTCTCATCTCCATCTGCTTTTGGCGGTTGTGTTTCAGAGGTGAGGGGGAAGAGAGAAAGAGGGGGAAGAGAGAGAGAGTGACTAGGGTTACAAATGAAGGGGAGTGAGGGGTCAGGTTTATACATATGAGGTAATTCTATAAAATTTTAGGGGTAAAATGGCCTTTTTCCACGTGTTGTTAGTTAACTGTTAGCCTCCATCAAAAAATAAGTGTAGACTGTCTTTTTCCAAAACACAGGATAACGGGGAGGAATTTATCCTAAACTCAGGGTGGTCACTGTCTTTTACCCATGTAGAAAAAAAAAAAAAAATCTTATTTATATTATAAAGAAAATTGCTATTTAAATATCCCGGGAGATGCTCTAAGAGTTTACTTTCCAAGTTAGCTGACTCTCTAACTTCTCGGCGAGTGAATAGCTAAATTGTTCCACAGTCTATGATTTCCTGTTGTGTGAAACAAATTTTTAATAGGACATCTTTACTACTTGTAGATTGCTAGTTTATGGACAAGAGTTATGTCGTCTAAGAATAGTTGCTCGTGTGTTTGCACCACTAGTGTTGCTGCTTGTGTTGAGGTAAGCTAATGTGTCAAGCCTAGCATGTGCAAACCTGTACTTGTTACTATTAATCAATTTTCTTTACTTGTAACTTGTAAGCAGTTTCTTTCGTGAAGATCTCTTACAAAGTCTCCCTCAATGGAAGACGTTAATCACGTAAAGTGGAAAGACATTGAGCGAGAAATTATTATCAAGGCTTCAATAATCTGTTAGTTGCGATCACATACATATAAATATTATAGCTTCGACTGCCACTTGGTTGCGATCAACGGAATTTTAAGGACGATCCAATGTAAGTCTTTCATTTTATAGGGTGGCCCAATGTGAAACACTTTGCCGTACATTTTAATTGGCTACTGGCTAAGGTCAAAGCATCTTGTACCAGACTTATGGACTGATGCATTATTGTCATACTTGGTTAGCTGGTATTGGTACTCCGTCACTACAAATGAAAATGAAAATGAAAATGTTTTTTTTTTTAACCTATTTATGAAAATGTTATATTAGTGGCAAGTGTTGTTATGGAAAGACTTGTATTGATAAGTGTCGCCTGTTGAAACCTCTTTACTTATGGAAAGTTGAAACGTAACATAATGTATAATTTGGAATTGTCATTCACTATAGAACTCAGAATTGTCACTCCTTACAAAGTTTGGAATTTGTAAATCCATGTTTTCCGGTACTCAAGGATCTATGAACTGATTCTCGTTGTTCCTTACTTGTGATTACTTACATGACTTCATAATCTGTTTACATGTTTGGTCATTGGTCTTACTTAGATTGTACTAACTTGTTTGTAAGTGTGGTGTTTGTTTTTGCACTTTTAAAAGCACCTCAGGGTTAATTGTTGGGGAGTAATGGGTGTGTTGGACCTCTCTTTCGTCATCTTCGTTTATCTAGTGTGAAAACAATGTAGTGGATAGTACAATTGTGGTTATGGCCCCGTGTTTGAGGCCGAAGGTTGATGATGTTTAGTTTGATCCACTTAAAAAATGAAATAGTTGTGGAGATTTGTTTTCTTTATTGTCCGGAATCTTGGTTCAGGGTTATTGCGATCGATAACCAAAAGTAGAATATTATTGAGAGAGATTACATGTTAGTGCATGTATATAACCAATATTCCGAAAATAAGTACAATTTAAAAAATGTATACATTTGTGATCTACTAAGTGATCTAACATATCTTGAACAACCTCATCTTGTTCCGAGTTCCTATCTCGACTTGCATTTTTAACATGTGGTTTTGAAATAACAAACACATACACCATAGTTTGAAAACAATCAGTAAAAACTGAGTAAATAAGCACTACAACATGTAAAGCAATGAGTGGCACACAAGCACGAGTTGGAATAAATCAAGATATTTGAAACATTAATAAGTAAAAGAACCGCGAATTTCTGAACAATTATAAGTAATCGCGTAGCAAGAACCTCCAACTTTAAAACGTTAATAAACCACGAGTATTCAAAATATTCTTAAACCAGTAAAATTTCATGAGAGCAAATCATGTTTCACTGTAAAACGTATTAATTCACAAGTACCAAATTTCTCTCTTAATTCACGAGTAATCAACTTTCGTTTTTAGCTGTGACATGTCCAGAGCCACCATCATGATTGATGTAATACCCCGATTAGTTAGCAAGGGTAAAACAGTAATTTTAGAAGTAAAATAAGAATTAGTTGTAAAATAAAAATTGAATAATTAGTTGAGTTATATTTGTGGAAAATTTTAGGAAAAATATTAAGGTAGTATTTAAGAATTAATACGTAACGTTTCGTAAATTTTAGTTAATTTTGGTTAATAATGCGTGTCCGACCACCGCGAGGCTTCGTGCTACTGTCACACCGAATCACTTAGATGGAGATTGTCACCACCAGCAGCCACCCTTCATCACCACAGTCATCATCACCACTACCTATGTTGCTCTCGGCAAAGAAGCAAACTCACCTCCATCTCTCGCTCATCTCTCTCTCTCTCCATGTCCCTCTCTGTTTTCAAAAACCAGTAGCAGCAGCAGAAGAAGAGTGGTAGCAGCCCCCACCTCCTCCGCTGCCGCCATTGTTTCCGGCGGCAAGAATCGAGAGCACCCATTTCTTTCTCCCTCTTTGTCTTTCTTCGTTTCCTGACTTCTTTGCAGAAACAGAGGCAAGAGGCCCCAGAATCAGAGGCGTTGCAGATCCAATGCCGCCACCCCGATCGTCATTTTTGCCGGCCAAACTCCGACAAGCTCGCCGAAGTGATTCAGAGGCCACCCACGTCCCCCAACAGCTTCCAGACGGCTCCTTGGACCCCGACCAGTGTTGGATTAGATGCCCTAGAGTCAATCTAGTTTAGTATGAATTTATTTTGGCTAGAACATTCATTGTATTATTTATTGGATATTTAATATAATGAAGTCATTATATTTGCAATTGTGTTGTTTATCTTAAATATCCCTAGTCCAGTATAATGATTAATAGGACAATCATCTATAGACTAGTATGGGGTTGGATTGATATGGAGATATCATGATCCAACACATGGGTGTGCATTAAGGGTAATGGCGCACTGGATTAACCCATCTCCGAGAAGGCTACATACACGTTATGTTAAGTCACAAGTGCTTCTCGTGGTGCAATGGTATTGTCATCCTTAGACTTGAAGTCGCTAGATATTCTAGTTGTGGATTATTGTGATTTTGGTAGCGTCAAACGCTACACCGTAACTGGGTAGTTATAAAGGTGTGTACCGGATACAATAAGAAGCAAGCTTAGAGATCGTAGTGGACGTGGATATAATTTGTCCCTCCCACATAACCGGAGCAAATATCCTAGGCCACTCGAGAGATAGTGCTTATAGAATGTCTGGCCAGACTCAAATAAATCAATATAGGATATTGATGTTATTTGCACGAATAAGGCTATTCCCATGGATCGAGAAACTATGGATTGGATATACGAGTGTTACTTGTATGTCTCGTGTCCAATCCGGATATAGAGACAAAGGGATGAGACAATTACTTGTACAAGGTTTGTCGGATGACTATTCTATTAGTTGGCTAGAATGTATGTTTTGCTAGAAACCGCTCCATATTAGCAAATTGTTGCTACCAACTAGATATAACCTATGGGGTCACACGCTATATAGAGTTGAACTAGATTTGGAATTAATTAATAGGATTAATTAATTAGAAGGATCACTTTGCAACACCTTGCAAACTTAGTAGGATTAATTTGCAAGGAAGGGACTAAACCGAATTCTAGTAGGACTAGAATAGATCCTTTATGTAGTTGACAATGATTTGTTGGACTATATAAAGGATGCTCCTTCCTTCCTTCCCACACTTATGAGCCATTAGTTCATAACTTGAGTGGGAGAGAACAAAAGGAGAGAGAGCAAGCAAGCAAGAGGATCCGAACGCCCCCTTTGCCGCCGCCCCCTTCCCGTCGGCCCAACAAGGAGGACGCCACCTCCTTGTTGCCTCGTGTTGCGTGATTTCTTCTTCCTCTTCTTCCGTTCCGGGCTAGGACAAAGGAGAAGGAAGATCTAGATCTCAACTCTAGGCGTGGATCAACTATAGAGAACGTGACACAATTCACGTTACAAGTCATCACAGAAGAAACCCTAAGGTGTGTAACTTGATTTCTTCCCTTACCATGGTTATGTCTCTTGTCCTGTGATCCTTGGAGGGTATTGCATGGATAAAATTTGTTTTCCGCTGCGTATCCATGATCAAAACCCTACAGTGGTATCAGAGCCACAGGTCGTAGAGCATAAACGTGGTTTATGTGTTACGTTTTGATAGTTTTGCACTTTAAATTTATTGTTTATCGCGTAAAACATGACTAATCAAGCATATGATGCAATTTATCAATAATCAATCATAACAAGACCTAGTTTTTGCATTGGATGCATGAATTAGTGAGTTTGAGAAATTTTAGGATCTTAGATCTAGGGTTTGGGCATCCTATGGAAAGAAGGAGTTCTTTTCACACAAGGAAACAACCAAACTTGGGCACCAAGCAAGGGAGTTGTTTTGGAAACAACTCCCAAAGGAGGTTCGGCCTCCTAGGGGACCACCCCTCCTTGCTTGCCGCCCAAGCAAGGGACGGCCAAGGGGCCGGGGCAGCAATAGCCCACGGCCTAGCCGTGTGGGCTAGGGGTCGGCCGGGCCAAGGCCTTGGCGGTCCTCTTTTGGGGTCCGGGCAATTTGATTGTTGGGCTCCATGGACCGTTTTAACCCTAGAAAATCCTAAAATCAATTAAAATTGACCAAGCGCGTCAAAATTGGATTTTAACTGTTTATGTGCAAATCACATGGTGATTGGATATGGCCTTAGGATGTGGTTTGGTGTGATTGTTTAATTTTTATGGTTTGGTTTACGGCCTGCGAGCTGATCAATTAATTGTAATAATTAATTAGGGTTTTATGACCTGCGAGTCATTTTTTTTCCTCAACTCATGAGATTTATTTGATTTATTATAGTTGTTAGCTAGTGCTAGATAGAATAGATTCTTAGCCAAGATTGAAGAAAAGAAGCCCAAAGCCAAAGGAAGCCACAAAAGATGGAGCATGGAGCATTCCACATGACTATGAAGGATGGACCAAAAGATGAAAACGCATGGAGATGTGTTTGCTTTTAGGGTTCATAGATAATTCCATTGGCTTGGAATTATCTTAGTCTAGAAAATGCCATATTCACATAACGTTTTATTTTGTTTTGTGGTTGTTTATTTTATTGTCTTATTATTTTTTGGTTGGTGTATGGATGATGCATGCAATTAGGATAATAAGATAATTAGACAATCCGGATCTATTATTTGGAGTTGTGCCCAAACTCAAATAGATAGATTAGTTGATATGGATCAACGAAAACAATTAAAATTGAATCGAAAAAACCCTTAAAATTCAAATATTGCGTTTTTGTCTTCTCGTTATTTAAACACTCATCATTATGATTTCCCAAGATCGTGCGTGCCAAAGCATGGCGACTTGGGTAATAATGATGTGGTGCAATGGCACACCTCGTGTGCAAATTGTTTAAGTAAGAGGTTGGACGCAGCTAGGTGTTTAATAGGATTAAAACCTAGAGACAATCAATTGGGATTATCCATGCGGATGGATAAATAAGGAGTTATCTGCCCAATTGAACCAAGAGTTGCATAAGGGATGCAATTGGAATTGTTCCTACCTAAAGTAGTCAAATTATGGGTGAATTGACAAAGCAAGCTCATAAGGAGATGAAATATAGATCTTGACCCACTAGAAAATATATGGATATTTTCCGCATTAATATCTTGAGGGTTATTAATCTGTAGAAAAATAGTGGGAGCTATATTTGATAAACTAGCCATTATTGAATATAGTCAAAAATTCACAAATACTAAAACTTGCGTATTTTCCTTTTTGTAGAATTCCAAATGGCAAACAACTCAACGAGTTCACAACATTCCCTATGATCTGTCCTTGAGAAGGACAAGCTCTCTCGAACCAACTTCCTTAATTGGTACAGAAACTTGAGAATTGTTCTCAAGCAAGAAACTGTACGAAATAGAGGAGCAAGTTCCAGCAGGTCCATAGAACAATACCCCTGCAGCCCTAAAGGCGTATCAGAAGCGTGTTGATGACGCTAATGATGCGGCCTGCCTTATGCTATGCACCATGACTTTTGAGCTTCAGAAGCAACAAGAAAACATGAATGTTGTCGATATGATCGAGCATCTGAAGCAGCTCTTCCAAGAGCAGGCAAGGTTTGAAAGATGTGAGGTCTCTAAGGAATGGTTCAAGTGTCATCTAGCAGAAGGGAACCCGATGAGACCCCATGTACTCCGTATGATCGGGTACTTGGAGAATCTCGCCTGACTGGGGTTCCCGGTCGGCCAAGAGTTGGCAACCGATCTCGTGTTGCAATCGTTGCCTGAGAGTTATGGACAGTTCATCATGAACTATAACATGAACGAGATCGTGAAACCACTCCTAGATTTACTCAATATGTTGAGGACAGCTGAACAAAGCATCAACAAGGGTAAGGGCATGACCATTATAATGGTGTAGAAAGGAAAGGGCAAAAGGTTTGCCTCATCCTCCAAGGGCAAAGGCAAGTCAGTTGCCAAGTCCAAGGAACCTGCCCTTAAGCCTGTTGGTGGCATTGCTAAAGGTGTGAATAAAGGTGAGTGTCACTACTGCAGTCAGTTTGGACACTGGAGGAGGAACTGCCCAAAATATCTGGAGGACAAGAGGCTTGGAATAGTGATTCCACCACCACCAGGTACTTTTGTTGTAGATGTGAATTTAACTGTCTCTACATCATGGGTATTAGATACTGGATGTGGATCTCACATTTGTCGAAATGTGCAGGATCTAAAGAGAAGTAGAAGATTGGCTAAAGGGGAGATAGACCTGCGGGTTGGGAATGGAGCAAAAGTTGTTGCGTTAGCCGTGGGCGTGTGCGAGCTATCTCTGCCTTCAGGATTAGTTTTAGAATTAAATAATTGCTATTTTGTGCCTGCTATGAGCAGAAATATTATTTCTATTTCTTGTTTGGACAAGGAATGTTTTATTATTTCAATAAAGAACAATTGTTGTTCCTTTTATTTTAATGATATTCACTATTGTAGTGCGCAATTATTTAATGGACTGTATGTCCTTGATCTAAGCAATCCTGTCTACAACGTTAATACCAAGAGGATAAAAATACATGATTTAAATCCTGCTTACTTATGGCACTGTCGTTTAGGCCATATAAACGAGAAGCGTGTATCTAGACTCCATAAGGATGGATTACTAGACTCATATGAGACATGTGAGGCTTGTTTATTGGGAAAAATGACGAAGTCCCCTTTCAATAAGAAAGGTGAGAGGACTAGTGAGCAATTGGCGCTCATACATACTGATGTGTGTGGGCCATTTGCCACGCCTGCCAGGGGTGGTTATGTCTACTTCATTACATTTACTGATGATTACAGTAGATATGGATTTGTGTACCTAATGAGGGCCAAATCCGAATCCTTTGAAATGTTCAAAGAATTCAAAAGTGAAGTAGAGAAGCAACTTGGCAAAAGTATCAAGGCTCTACGATCAGATCGTGGAGGAGAATACTTGAGCCAAGAGTTTGACGACTATCTTAGAGAGTGTGGGATCATGTCCCAACTCACTCCACCCGGAACGCCACAATGGAATGGCGTGTCTGAGAGGAGAAATCGAACCCTATTGGATATGGTTCGATCTATGATGTGTTAAACCGACCTTCCATTATCATTTTGGGGCTATGCTCTATTAAGTGCAGCTTTCACTATTAATCGTGTTCCATCTAAATCAGTCATGAAGACACCACATGAGATGTTGAGTGGGAGGCGTCCCACACTCTCGCTCATGAAGATTTGGGGCTGCGATGTCTATGTAAAACGTTTACAATCAGACAAGCTAGGGCCAAAGTCGGATAAGTGAAAATTTGTGGGGTACCCTAAGGAAACTAAGGGTTACTACTTCTACAATCCAGCCATGAACAAAGTGTTTGTTGCTCGGACCGGCGTGTTTCTAGAAAGAGAGTTTGTCTCTAAAGAAGCAAGTGGGAGGACTGTAGAACTTGAAGAGATTCAAGAACCACAAATCACTGAACCGATTATGGAACAAGAACAGGAACCTCAAGCAGTTTTGGAACAGCCTGTTCAGGTAACACAAGAGCTTCGTAGATCTAGTAGAGTGCGCCAGGAAACCGAGAGGTATGGACTTCTCGTGACCGATTCCGGTGACACAATGGTCATAGATGATGAGCCTACTACCTATGAAGAGGCTGTGAAAGGGCCAGACTCTCAGAAGTGGCTAGAAGCCATGAGATCCGAGATGGAATCCATGTATACCAACAAAGTATGGACTTTGGTGGAACCACCCGAAGGGGCGCGACCCATAGGGTGCAAGTGGGTCTTCAAGAAGAAGATCGACATGGATGGTAATGTGATTACCTATAAGGGCCGATTGGTGGCTAAAGGATTCAGACAGATTCATGGTATTGACTATGATGAAACCTTTTCACCAGTCACTATGACCAAATCCATCCGAATCCTACTTGCAATTGCAGCATACTACGACTATGAGATTTGGCACATGGATGTCAAAACAGCATTCCTTTATGGGAATATCCTCGAGGACGTGTATATGATACAGCCATAGGGTTTTGAAGATCCAAAACAAGCCAACAAAGTCTGCAAACTGCAACGATCCATATATGGATTGAAGCAAGCTTCTAGGAATTGGAATCGACGTTTTGATGAAGTAGTCAAAGAGTTTGACTTCATCAGAAACGAAGATGAGTCTTGTGTCTACAAGAAGGTTAGTGGGAGCTCTGTAGCTTTTCTGTTCTTGTATGTGGATGACATACTACTCATTGGAAACGACGTTCCCATGCTGCAATCTGTTAAAGATTGGCTAGGGAAGTGTTTCTCAATGAAGGACTTAGGGGAAGCAGCCTATATACTCGGTATAAAGATCTATAGAGATAGATCTAAAAGGCTGCTAGGCCTAAGTCAAAGTACATATATTGAAAAGGTGTTAAAACGATTTAACATGCAAGATTCCAAGAAGGGATTCTTGCCCATGTCACATGGAATCACTCTTTCAAAGAGTGGTTGTCCTTCCAATGAGATTGTGAAGGAACACATGAGTAGAATTCCCTATGCTTCGGCCATAGGATCTATCATGTACGCCATGTTATGTACTAGACCAGATGTGTCATATGCCTTGAGTATGACAAGCAGATACCAATCCAATCCGGGTGAGAGTCACTGGATTGCAGTCAAGAACATCCTAAAGTACTTGAGAAGAACTAAGGATGCTTTCTTGATATTTGGCGGTGAGGAAGAGTTGCGTGTAAGGGGTTACACGGATGCAAGCTTCCAAACCGACAGAGATGACTTCAGATTACAATTGGGATATGTGTTTTGCCTGAATGGAGCAACGGTGAGCTGGAAGAGTTCCAAGCAAGAGACGGTGGCTGATTCTACAACAGAGGCTGAGTACATTGTTGCAAATAGCAAAGAAAGGAAGTTGTTTGGATCAGAAAGTTTGTTTCTGAACCTTGTGTGGTTCCTAGCATTGCAGATCCAGTTGAGTTGTACTGTGACAACACTGGGGCGATCGCGCAATCAAAGGAGCCCAGGTCGCACCAAAAATCCAAGCACGTGCTAAGGAAGTTCCATCTGATTCGAGATATTATCGATAGAGGAGACGTTCGGATATGAAAGCATTCCTACAGATGAGAATCTGTCAGATCCACTTACAAAGCCGCTTGTGCAGTGGAAGCATGAAAGGCACACTAGGAGCATGGGCATACGAGATGCGTCAGATTGGCTCTAGTGCAAGTGGGAGACTGTTGGAATAGATTCCCTAGAGGCAATACATTCATTGTATTATTTATTGGATATTTAATATAATGAAGTCCTTAGATTTAAAATTGTGTTGTTTATCTTAAATATCCCTAGTCCAGTATAATGATTAATAGGACAATCTTCTATAAACTAGTATGGGGTTGGATTGATATGGAGATATCATGATCCAACACAAGGGTGTGCATTGAGGGTAATGGCGCACTGGATTGACCCATATCCGAGAAGGCTACATACACGTTATGTTAAGTCACAAGTGCTTCTCGTGGTGCAATGGTATTGTCATCCTTATACTTGAAGTTGCTAGATATTCTAGTTAAGGATTATTGTGATTTTGGTAGCGTCAAACGCTACACCGTAACTGGGTAGTTATAAAGGCGTGTACCGGATACAATAAGAAGCAAGCTTAGAGATCGTAGTGGAAGTAGATATAATTTTTCCCTCCCACATAACGGGAGCAAATATCCTAGGCCCCTCGAGGGATAGTGCTTATAGAATGTCTGGCCAGACTCAAATAAATCAATATAGGATATTGATGTTATTTGCACGAATAAGGCTATTTCCATGGATCGAGAAACTATGGATTGGATATACGAGTGTGACTTGTATGTCTCGTGTCCAATCCGGATATAGAGACAAAGGGATGAGACATTTACTTGTACAAGGTTTGTCGGATGACTATTCTATTAGTTGACTAGAATGGATGTTTTGCTAGAAATCGCTCCATATTAGCCAATTGTTGCTACGAACTAGATAGAGCCTATGGGGTCACACGCTATATAGAGTCGAACTAGATTTGGGAATTAACTAATAGGATTAATTAATTAGAAGGATAACTTTGCAACGCCTTGCAAACTTAGTAGGACTAATTTGCAAGGAAGGGATTAAACCGAATTCTAGTAGGACTAGAATAGATCCTTTAGGTAGTTGGCAAGGATTTGTTGGACTATATAAAGGATGATCCTTCCTTCCTTCCTTCCTTCCCACACTTATGAGCCTTTAGTTCATAACTTGAGTGGGAGAGAACAAAAGGAGAGAGAGCAAGCAAGAGGAGCCGAACGCCCCCCTTGCCGCCGCCCCCTTCCCGTCGGCCCAACAAGGAGGACGCCACCGCCTTGTTGTCTCGTGTTGCGTGATTTATTCTTCCTCTTACTCCGTTCCGGTCTAGCACAAAGGAGAAGGAAGATCTTGATCTCAACTCTAGGCGTTGATCAACTATAGAGAACGTGACACAATTCACGTTACAAGTCATCACAGGAGAAACCCTAAGGTGTGTAACTTGATTCCTTCCCTTACCATCGTTATGTCTCTTGTCCTGTGACCCTTGGAGGGTATTGCACGGATAATTTTTTTTTCCGCTGTCCATGATCAAAACCCTACAACCAGATCAGTAGGAGGCTCAGACCAGGCGGAGGAAGCCATTAAAGCCGGCCACGAAGTTCAACCGGCGACTCCGACGTCGAACTCCGACCTAACTCATTTCTTGACTATTGTCGGCCATTTTTGGCCTAGGTATGTCCTAAAACTCTCAATTAGTTGTTCTAGATAATCAAAATTGAATCTTGCTAGCTTGATCCTAATATATATTGATGAACTTGAAGTTTCGTAAAAAGGGGGTCAAATTGTAATTTAGAGAAACTCTAATTACATAACGAAAAGGGGGTTGTTTGTACTTTAAGGCACTAGGAAGGTTGTTAGTGTCTTTTGTCAAATGTTTTTGTAATAGTTGGGGTACTAGCTGTCTTTAGGTGTAACTTTTGGGAGTTTACATGTCTTTTACTTAAACTTCATACTTTTCGCTAAAAATAAAAATGTTGTTTCCGAATTAGAAATAATTTCTAGAAATACTAGTTTTCGTCCTCATTTCGGAAAAATAATTCGGGTGTTGAAATTATATCTCAGTTGTTCGTTAAAAATTAAATAAGAAATGTTTTAATTAAAAACTTTAATAAAATTGCCTAATCACTTAGTTTATAATTTGAATATCTAACACCTGTAATTTGACATTTCGCTAGCTTGTTAATACTATAATACTGTGTAGAAATTTTCTTATATATATTATTCGTTTAAAATAGACGCGTTGTTTTATATAATTTCGTTTATACAACATTAGGAAAGTAGCTAGTGGGGTTTGGGTTGATATAAAAGAAATTACTCTTTAGGACTTGTATCATTTTATTTGAATATTTAAGTACTTAGAAGTTACGATTTGTAAGTGACGATTTTAGTAGGCCCGAGCCACTGCTGGAACATGCTACTGCTACTAAAATAAGGTAAGTGAACATGCCAAGCCATGAGCTTTGGGTTTGGGAAGTTGGAGTAATAAATTAGTGAAGTTATGTAAGGTTATGTTCATAGTAGTTATGGGATTTCGAGCAAACTTTGGATTGTGTTTTGGAGCATGGATTTAGGTGTGACCAATAGAGGCTTAAAATCATCTTCGTATGACCAATATTGTTTCATGTAGGCATTGTTTATATATATGTAGTATTGTGTTTTGATTAGTGCATATTTAATATGTAGGAGACGTTTTCGTTATCGAAGAATACGTCGAGTACTACTAGGAAGTAATTTGATTTTGCTTGTGAATCAAGGTGAGTTGATATGCCAAGCCATGAGCTTTATCTTCTTTCATGTCTACACGTTCATTTATTAATATATCTCAAAATTTATTTCATGATTATATATATGATTTACATGGTAGTTGATTTTTTTCTTATATGAACTACTCTTTTGAGCAATTACATGGAACAAGTATTAATGCAAAATGACTTAAAGTGGAAAGAGTTGTACGGAGATTGATAACGTGACATAATAGCACTTGACGATTTAACTTCGGTCTTTCGGCTTCTTTATTTTATCGTTTGGCTGAGCCCGGGTTCGCTCCTAGTGCTCACCTCTCTAACCGCACGTAGTCCTTGGGTGGTGTCACACTTAAGGTCTAGGTTGCTAGTTTTATAGATGATGTGAGGTTACTCTTCTCCATATGACATAACAAAATACAACATGATGTTTGTTGAATGATATGTTTCTTTTCTTGAAAAAGATTAAGAAGAGATTTTGGAATGAATTGTTTTGGCAAGTATAAAGGAAGAAAAAGAAATGTTCTTTAACTTAAGAAGTTTATGATCTGTTTTATTTCAAATACTCTGACTATGTCTTTTGAGTTAATACTTATCATGTCTATTCGTGTTTACATGCTTGGGTATATCTCACTCAATATTTGTTGCTCATTTTCAAACTTTGGTGTCTTTTGTTTTCTTTTCACACCACAGGTTCCGGGGATAGAGACATGCTTTGGTAGGAGCGTTTCACATTTTTAATTGCTTAGACGTTCCGGTGATGGAGGCATGGTTTGGGATGTCAACGGGTCAGATCCAGATCAGATCAGGCCCTTCCCGATCCAGATCCGAACATGAAAATGGGATCCAAATCCGATTCAGATCCGTTCGGATCATCACCAGATTCGGGTCAGATCATTTCGGGTTTCATTCAGCTGATCCAAATCCGATCCACAGATCCATATAGTATGTTGTCAGATCGGATTTCGATCGAATCCAGCTCGAGTTTGTAATAAAATAGGAAAAAAAACAAAAAACAAATAAACACTATTTCATACGCTAAGGCATGTTCGTACGTTATGAAAACCTAACAAACTAAAGAAATAGCTTTGTAGTTTGGAGTTACTATAGTATTCTTCTTGGAAGTATAAATAGGGAGGTAATAGGAATATATTTATAAAGCACACATATACGTCGTATCGGATCGGGTCGGAACCCGGTGGATCTGCTCTTAGATCCAAATCCAGATCCAAATCCGTTCGGGTCTGGCTTTCCGGATCCAAATCCAGCCATGAACAAAGTGTTTGTTGCTCGGACCGGCGTGTTTCTAGAAAGAGAGTTTGTCTCTAAAGAAGCAAGTGGGAGGACTGTAGAACTTGAAGAGATTCAAGAACCATAAATCACTGAACCGATTATGGAACAAGAACAGGAACCTCAAGCAGTTTTGGAACAGCCTGTTCAGGTAACACAAGAGCTTCGTAGATCTAGTAGAGTGCGCCAGGAAACCGAGAGGTATGGACTTCTCGTGACCGATTCCGGTGACACAATGGTCATAGATGATGAGCCTACTACCTATGAAGAGGCTGTGAAAGGGCCAGACTCTCAGAAGTGGCTAGAAGCCATGAGATCCGAGATGGAATCCATGTATACCAACAAAGTATGGACTTTGGTGGAACCACCCGGAGGGGCGCAACCCATAGGGTGCAAGTGGGTCTTCAAGAAGAAGATCGACATGGATGGTAATGTGATTACCTATAAGGGCCGATTGGTGGCTAAAGGATTCAGACAGATTCATGGTATTGACTATGATGAAACCTTTTCACCAGTCACTATGACCAAATCCATCCGAATCCTACTTGCAATTGCAGCATACTACGACTATGAGATTTCGCACATGGATGTCAAAACAGCATTCCTTTATGGGAATATCCTCGAGGACGTGTATATGATACAGCCATAGGGTTTTGAAGATCCAAAACAAGCCAACAAAGTCTGTAAACTGCAACGATCCATATATGGATTGAAGCAAGCTTCTAGGAATTGGAATCGACGTTTTGATGAAGTAGTCAAAGAGTTTGACTTCATCAGAAACGAAGATGAGTCTTGTGTCTACAAGAAGGTTAGTGGGAGCTCTGTAGCTTTTCTTTTCTTGTATGTGGATGACATACTACTCATTGGAAACGACGTTCCCATGCTGCAATCTGTTAAAGATTGGCTAGGGAAGTGTTTCTCAATGAAGGACTTAGGGGAAGCAGCCGATATACTCGGTATAAAGATCTATAGAGATAGATCTAAAAGGCTGCTAGGCCTAAGTCAAAGTACATATATTGACAAGGTGTTAAAACGATTCAACATGCAAGATTCCAAGAAGGGATTCTTGCCCATGTCACATGGAATCACTCTTTCAAAGAGTGGTTGTCCTTCCAATGAGATTGTGAAGGAACGCATGAGTAGAATTCCCTATGCTTCGGCCATAGGATCTATCATGTACGCCATGTTATGTACTAGACCAGATGGTCATATGCCTTGAGTATGACAAGCAGATACCAATCCAATCCGGGTGAGAGTCACTGGATTGCAGTCAAGAACATCCTAAAGTACTTGAGAAGAACTAAGGATGCTTTCTTGATATTTGGCGGTGAGGAAGAGTTGCGTGTAAGGGGTTACACGGATGCAAGCTTCCAAACCGACAGAGATGACTTCAGATTACAATTGGGATATGTGTTTTGCCTGAATGGAGCAACGGTGAGCTGGAAGAGTTCCAAGCAAGAGACGGTGGCTGATTCTACAACAGAGGCTGAGTACATTGTTGCAAATAGCAAAGAAAGGAAGTTGTTTGGATCAGAAAGTTTGTTTCTGAACTTGGTGTGGTTCCTAGCATTGCAGATCCAGTTGAGTTGTACTGTGACAACACTGGGGCGATCGCGCAATCAAAGGAGCCCAGGTCGCACCAAAAATCCAAGCACGTGCTAAGGAAGTTCCATCTGATTCGAGATATTATCGATAGAGGAGACGTTCGGATATGCAAGATTCCTACAGATGAGAATCTGTCAGATCCACTTACAAAGCCGCTTGTGCAGTGGAAGCATGAAAGGCACACTAGGAGCATGGGCATACGAGATGCGTCAGATTGGCTCTAGTGCAAGTGGGAGACTGTTGGAATAGATTCCCTAGAGGCAATCTAGTTTAGTATGAATTTATTTTGGCTAGAACATTCATTGTATTATTTATTGGATATTTAATATAATGAAGTCCTTAGATTTAAAATTGTGTTGTTTATCTTAAATATCCCTAGTCCAGTATAATGATTAATAGGACAATCTTCTATAAACTAGTATGGGGTTGGATTGATATGGAGATATCATGATCCAACACAAGGGTGTGCATTGAGGGTAATGGCGCACTGGATTGACCCATATCCGAGAAGGCTACATACACGTTATGTTAAGTCACAAGTGCTTCTCGTGGTGCAATGGTATTGTCATCCTTATACTTGAAGTTGCTAGATATTCTAGTTAAGGATTATTGTGATTTTGGTAGCGTCAAACGCTACACCGTAACTGGGTAGTTATAAAGGCGTGTACCGGATACAATAAGAAGCAAGCTTAGAGATCGTAGTGGAAGTAGATAGAATTTTTCCCTCCCACATAACGGGAGCAAATATCCTAGGCCCCTCGAGGGATAGTGCTTATAGAATGTCTGGCCAGACCCAAATAAATCAATATAGGATATTGATGTTATTTGCACGAATAAGGCTATTTCCATGGATCGAGAAACTATGGATTGGATATACGAGTGTGACTTGTATGTCTCGTGTCCAATCCGGATATAGAGACAAAGGGATGAGACAATTACTTGTACAAGGTTTGTCGGATGACTATTCTATTAGTTGACTAGAATGGATGTTTTGCTAGAAATCGCTCCATATTAGCCAATTGTTGCTACGAACTAGATAGAGCCTATGGGGTCACACGCTATATAGAGTCGAACTAGATTTGGGAATTAACTAATAGGATTAATTAATTAGAAGGATAACTTTGCAACGCCTTGCAAACTTAGTAGGACTAATTTGCAAGGAAGGGATTAAACCGAATTCTAGTAGGACTAGAATAGATCCTTTAGGTAGTTGGCAAGGATTTGTTGGACTATATAAAGGATGATCCTTCCTTCCTTCCTTCCTTCCCACACTTATGAGCCTTTAGTTCATAACTTGAGTGGGAGAGAACAAAAGGAGAGAGAGCAAGCAAGAGGAGCCGAACGCCCCCCTTGCCGCCGCCCCCTTCCCGTCGGCCCAACAAGGAGGACGCCACCGCCTTGTTGTCTCGTGTTGCGTGATTTATTCTTCCTCTTACTCCGTTCCGGTCTAGCACAAAGGAGAAGGAAGATCTTGATCTCAACTCTAGGCGTTGATCAACTATAGAGAACGTGACACAATTCACGTTACAAGTCATCACAGGAGAAACCCTAAGGTGTGTAACTTGATTCCTTCCCTTACCATCGTTATGTCTCTTGTCCTGTGATCCTTGGAGGGTATTGCATGGATAATTTTTTTTTCCGATGTCCATGATCAAAACCCTACAACCAGATCAGTAGGAGGCTCAGACCAGGCGGAGGAAGCCATTAAAGCCGGCCACGAAGTTCAACCGGCGACTCCGACGTCGAACTCCGACCTAACTCATTTCTTGACTATTGTCGGCCATTTTTGGCCTAGGTATGTCCTAAAACTCTCAATTAGTTGTTCTAGATAATCAAAATTGAATCTTGCTAGCTTGATCCTAATATATATTTATGAACTTGAAGTTTCGTAAAAAGGGGGTCAAATTGTAATTTAGAGAAACTCTAATTACATAACGAAAAGGGGGTTGTTTGTACTTTAAGGCACTAGGAAGGTTGTTAGTGTCTTTTGTCAAATGTTTTTGTAATAGTTGGGGTACTAGCTGTCTTTAGGTGTAACTTTTGGGAGTTTACATGTCTTTTACTTAAACTTCATACTTTTCGCTAAAAATAAAAATGTTGTTTCCGAATTAGAAATAATTTCTAGAAATACTAGTTTTCGTCCTCATTTCGGAAAAATAATTCGGGTGTTGAAATTATATCTCAGTTGTTCGTTAAAAATTAAATAAGAAATGTTTTAATTAAAAACTTTAATAAAATTGCCTAATCACTTAGTTTATAATTTGAATATCTAACACCTGTAATTTGACATTTCGCTAGCTTGTTAATACTATAATACTGTGTAGAAATTTTCTTATATATATTATTCGTTTAAAATAGACGCGTTGTTTTATATAATTTCGTTTATACAACATTAGGAAAGTAGCTAGTGGGGTTTGGGTTGATATAAAAGAAATTACTCTTTAGGACTTGTATCATTTTATTTGAATATTTAAGTACTTAGAAGTTACGATTTGTAAGTGACGATTTTAGTAGGCCCGAGCCACTGCTGGAACATGCTACTGCTACTAAAATAAGGTAAGTGAACATGCCAAGCCATGAGCTTTGGGTTTGGGAAGTTGGAGTAATAAATTAGTGAAGTTATGTAAGGTTATGTTCATAGTAGTTATGGGATTTCGAGCAAACTTTGGATTGTGTTTTGGAGCATGGATTTAGGTGTGACCAATAGAGGCTTAAAATCATCTTCGTATGACCAATATTGTTTCATGTAGGCATTGTTTATATATATGTAGTATTGTGTTTTGATTAGTGCATATTTAATATGTAGGAGACGTTTTCGTTATCGAAGAATACGCCGAGTACTACTAGGAAGTAATTTGATTTTGCTTGTGAATCAAGGTGAGTTGATATGCCAAGCCATGAGCTTTATCTTCTTTCATGTCTACACGTTCATTTATTAATATATCTCAAAATTTATTTCATGATTATATATATGATTTACATGGTAGTTGATTTTTTTCTTATATGAACTACTCTTTTGAGCAATTACATGGAACAAGTATTAATGCAAAATGACTTAAAGTGGAAAGAGTTGTACGGAGATTGATAACGTGACATAATAGCACTTGACGATTTAACTTCGGTCTTTCGGCTTCTTTATTTTATCGTTTGGCTGAGCCCGGGTTCGCTCCTAGTGCTCACCTCTCTAACCGCACGTAGTCCTTGGGTGGTGTCACACTTAAGGTCTAGGTTGCTAGTTTTATAGATGATGTGAGGTTACTCTTCTCCATATGACATAACAAAATACAACATGATGTTTGTTGAATGATATGTTTCTTTTCTTGAAAAAGATTAAGAAGAGATTTTGGAATGAATTGTTTTGGCAAGTATAAAGGAAGAAAAAGAAATGTTCGTTAACTTAAGAAGTTTATGATCTGTTTTATTTCAAATACTCTGACTATGTCTTTTGAGTTAATACTTATCATGTCTATTCGTGTTTACATGCTTGGGTATATCTCACTCAATATTTGTTGCTCATTTTCAAACTTTGGTGTCTTTTGTTTTCTTTTCACACCACAGGTTCCGGGGATAGAGACATGCTTTGGTAGGAGCGTTTCACATTTTTAATTGCTTAGACGTTCCGGTGATGGAGGCATGGTTTGGGATGTCAACGGGTCAGATCCAGATCAGATCAGGCCCTTCCCGATCCAGATCCGAACATGAAAATGGGATCCAAATCCGATTCAGATCCGTTCGGATCATCACCAGATTCGGGTCAGATCATTTCGGGTTTCATTCAGCTGATCCAAATCCGATCCGCAGATCCATATAGTATGTTGTCGGATCGGATTTCGATCGAATCCAGCTCGAGTTTGTAATAAAATAGGAAAAAAAACAAAAAACAAATAAACACTATTTCATACGCTAAGGCATGTTCGTACGTTATGAAACCTAACAAACTAAAGAAATAGCTTTGTAGTTTGGAGTTACTATAGTATTCTTCTTGGAAGTATAAATAGGGAGGTAATAGGAATATATTTATAAAGCACACATATACGTCGTATCGGATCGGGTCGGAACCCGGTGGATCTGCTCTTAGATCCAAATCCAGATCCAAATCCGTTCGGGTCTGGCTTTCCGGATCCAAATCCGATTCATTTTCAATTGGATCGAATTCAGATCCGATCCATTCGGCTCGGATCACTCGGATCTCAGATCGGATCGGACCATATTGCCATCCCTAGGCATGATCATGCAAACAGTTAGACGTTCACTTTATTTGGTCATGTTTCATGCCGGTTTGTGGCATTGGATGTTGAATAATTTTGCATTCATTATATTAATTTAAGTATGGATTAATAGTTAGTTGAATACTTTCCGTTGATTAAACGTTGTACTGTGGGAGGAATTCCCAAATGCGGAGTGGCACCTCTTCGAATTCTCAGGGGTGGAATTTGGGGGTGTTACAGAACCGTGATTGCAGAGTGTTTTAACCGACTACTTCCCTGTTTTATCCTTATTTGGCCTCAAGAACAGACTAGCTCATTTCGTTGGGGTTTTATTTGTGTTTGTCGGCGCTCATTCCAGTGAGATTGTCCCGAATAAACTAAGCTCCCCCAGTTGTCAGGTGCTGTGAGAGTAAGGACTAGTTTGCAAGCACCACCAAATTGTGGTTGTATAAATAGGACGAAAGTGAACTCCTTTATAAACCGTGGTCGTGTAATCCGGTTGAGCAGATACCGTTGGATGGGTTGAGATTATCAATCTCAACCCTCCGTTTGATTTAGACGTTGGGTTCAAACCCATTAAGTCGAACGATGTCGTTTGAAGGAGTGGGACGTCCGTTAGGCCACCTCAGCACCCTTCTGCTCGGTGATTGGTCCGTCCAGATCAGAAGACGCTAAAGTGGATAGCCGTTAGTAACTTTCGAATATTATATTTCCACCCCTTAGCTATTTAAGTTGGGGTTGTAATCGAATTGTTCAGTTTTTATGAAAAATACTATTTCTTCCCCAATTTCTCTGTCGTCCCTTTTCCCTCTTCCTCTCTCTATCAATCAGAGATCAATCTCCGATTTATGTGTGTTTTCCGGCCAAATCCAGGTCGGCGACGGTAACCGTGAGGTCGGAGACCTCACAAGTTGGTATCAGAGCCTGGTTTGGCTACTGAATTAGGTCGGAGATGCCTAACACCAGAAGCCACAATCTCATATCCATAGACGCCAATGCGAAGGTCATGGTGCTGGAGGAGAGACTCAACGAATACGGTGAGGTGCTAGAAGGAGTCCGCGTGCAGTTCGTCAAGTTAGATGAAGGTATGCAATCAATTTCAAGATTTCAGTCATGAATTGAAAAGTGACCTAACTTAGGGACTAAACTCCATGGAAAAACGGTTCGATGGTCAGTTTAAGAAAATCACCAACTGCTATAACCTGTTGGCGAACCAGAGAGATAAGAAGAAAATGGCTAGCTACTCAGAGGTTGTGAATGGAGATAGTAGGACTCCACTATCAACTTGAAAGAAAACTGAAGGAAGCAGTAGCCATACTAGAGAAGTACACACTGAAGAAAAGTCTGCTTGTATCAAAAACTTCTCTAATGGAAACATACCTATGCCTAAAATTGAATTTCCAAGGTTTGCAGGGGTTGATCCATTAGATTGGCTTCAAAAAGTGGATAGATACTTGCTCATTTATCAAATGAATGATTGCCAGAAGTTAGTTATTGCTTCATTACATTTGGAAGGTGAGGCTGACTCCTGGTTTAGATCAAAGTTTTCTAGTTTGGAGAATTTGAAATGGAGTCAATTTAGTGAGAGAATTTGTGAGGAGTTTGCCGAGCCTGGTCATGAGAACATACTGGGAGTTTTTAACAAGCTTATGCAACATACCACTGTGGCTGAGTACCAATCAAGGTTTGAGGCCTTGAGACCTAGGATCAAGGCAATACAACCCTGGGCCGATGAGATGTATTTTGTAAGGAGTTTTCTCGGTGTTCTTAGAGAAGAGTTACAACAAGCAGTTCAACCAAATTTCCCTAGAACTCTGTCTCAAGCCAAAGCCATTGCCAGACTAGAAGAAGGTCATGTCAGTTCCTTGGAGAAGCACATGTCAAGGAGAAGTGGTAACAGGAATCCTCAGCAAACAACACAGGGTGGCTGGGAAAAGACTAGAACCAGTACTAATAACACTCACAAGGAGTAATTACACAACAAACAAGGCTCTCCCATTTTCAAAAGGCTAAGTGTAGCAGGAATGAAGAAGAAGAGAGATAAGAAGTTATGCTTTTACTGTGATGAGAGCTACACTCCAGGTCATAAATGCAGCAAGAAATCACTCTATTTGCTCATTGGGAATGAAGAGGAAGAAGAGGAAACAACCATAGAGGCTGCAAATGAAATTGGTGGAGGAAAAGAGGACAGCATAACAATCACCTCAGAAGAAGAACTCCCATTGAGTATATCTCTTCATGCCATGTCTGGTTGCACTAATAGTGAAACTATTAGACTGAAGGGGTACATACAAGGCAAATTGGTACATATCTTAATAGACACTGGCAGTACACACAACTTTATTGAAAAGAGCACAACTAAGAGGGTACAATGTGACAGTTACAACACTAGAGAAAGGCAGGTGGCAGTAGCTGATGGAAGTAAGCTCAGCAGCACTACAGTATGTAAAGAGGTCACTATTGAGTTGCAGAAGTGCAGGGTAAGCAATGATCTCAGAGTATTGGCCCTGGGAGGGTGTGATGTAGTTTTGGGAGCTCAATGGCTGAAGAAGGTGAGTCATATCTCTCTTGATTTTAACAAAATGTCATTTGGATTTCAATTGAATGGCCAAGAAGTAGTGTTGTCAGCTCAACAAGGACAAGCTACACTGCAAGAGGAACAACTACACATTCTACAAGAGTACTGCAGCCATAATCAGCACTGTATCTCTGCTCAGTTATACACAATTGGAGCAATAAACACTGAATCAGTAGTTCCCTTGAAACTACAACCCCTGATTGAGCAGTACAAGGACTTATTTGCAGAACCAAATCAATTACCTCCACCCAGAATTCATGATCACCATATACCATTGACAGAAGGAGCTGCACCAGTGGCATTGAGACCATACAGATATCCATTTCTGCAACAGAATGAGATTGGGAAAATGGTAAAAGAAATGATCCAAAATGGGATAATACAGCCCAGTACCAGCCCATTCTCAGCTCCAGTGTTATTGGTTAAGAAGAATGATGGCACCTGGAGGTTTTGTGTGGATTATAGGAGACTAAATGACATAACTATCAAGAACAAATTCCCTATCCCAGTCATTGATGAGTTAATGGATGAGCTCAGAGGAGCTACAGTCTTTTCAAAATTGGATCTCAGGTCAGGGTATCACCAAGTGAGAATGGCTGACAATGATGTGTACAAAACTACATTTAGAACACATGAGGGTTTGTATGAGTTTAGGGTGATGCCTTTTGGGCTCACCAATGCTCCAGCCACTTTCTAGAGTTTGATGAATGACATATTTATAGAACATCTGAGGAAAATTGTGTTGGATTGAATACTAAAAGCCATGCTTTTTGTATTGGATTATATGAATTTGATATTTATGAGAATGGTTTTGGGCAATGTTTTTGCATTATATTATTATTGTGCATAGTTGTCTATTGTTCAGCATAGTAGAAGATCTGGTGTAGAGTATAGCTTACACACAGAAGATCGTATCTTCGGTTCTTGTGGAATGAAAGTTGTGAGTTCACAATCTAGATGGAATTAGACAAACCATCGGAACGATTGTAGCACATTGTTTTAGTAGGTCTGTCTTGGCTACAGGAAACAGTATGGTTCATACTATACTTTCAACTCAATGTGCTAGTATACTTTGTGTATATTGAACAGGACCAAGTTGGGATCATTGTCTTTGTACTGACATAATAAGACAAGCTATGTCTCATGGTTATTATGATTACTTATGCTCTTAATCCTTAGATAGTCAATGCGCACATGTATTAAGTAGTTATTGCTTTGACAAGTCAAGTGAGTGAGATTCCTATGGAATCAATAACCTCGATGAGTTGGGTGATACTATTGAGTCCATGGTGTAAATTGATATATCGAAGGAATCCATGTCCCGGTTATGGGATTGATGATATCCCCTTGATGAAGCTTATAAGTTTTGATTATGTCAAACCCTGCAGGTAGATTACTTGGTAATCTGGACATATCGAATAAGTTAAGTGGTAAGGATCAAGGAAATGGGAAGAGGTCGATTAAATGAATTAGTCAGTAATTAATTTAATCGACGGATATCTGTAATCTTAACATGGGGAGATAATAAGTATTTAATAACAGGAGCTCGAAATATTAGTTTTGAGAATATGGACAGGAGTGCAATAACAGTTATTTAGTGGTACTAAATGTTATTAACTTTATTCGGACTAGGTTCGGGTGGAACCAGAAGTCCTAATAAAGTTAGGAGCCTGATTCGTATTTTCTCCTCCAGGTCCCTCCCGTAGCCTATATAAGTGTCCTTAGTCTTCAGAATTCGGATGCTTAAGATACACACCGAAATCTAGGGTTTCGAGAGTGAGAGCAATTCGTTTGGAGGCCAAGAAGGATTCTGGAAGCAGCAAGCCCACACTTGCATCCAGGAGAAACTTCAGGAATACGGGAGAAGATCCGGAGTGTTCAGACCTACATCAGATAAGCTTGGACGCAGGTATGAACCCTAATTCCGCCTAGTAGGGTTTCTAGCGTTCATGTTGAAACAAGTTTTAATCGGTATAGCAGACATGCAATCGAACTGGTCCAGGGATTCGCCTCCCTTCAAATTGTACTTGTCTTCTTTGATGATATTTTAATCTACAGTAAGAGCATGAGTGAGCATCAACAACATTTGAAGGTGGTTTTTGAACTCATGAGAAGTCACCAGTTATTTGCCTAATTCAGCAAATGTTCATTTGGAATGGCAGTTGTAGAGTACTTAGGAAATATAATCAGCATGGAGGGTGTTCAAATAGATCCTAAGAAACTCAATGCAATGGAGGGACTGGCCTATTCCTAGAACAATTAAAGAGCTCAGAGGGTTCCTTGGTCTTACAGGTTACTACAAGAGGTTCATTAGGGGTTATAGAACATTGGCAAGACCACTTACTCAGTTACTCAAAAAGGGAAGCTTTAATTGGACATCTGAGTCTACTGAAGCTTTCCTTGGATTAAAACAATCTATGGTACAAGCACCTGTACTAGCACTACCTGATTTCAATAAAGAATTTATAGGGGAGTCTGATGCTTGTTATGATGGAATTGGGGCTGTTTTGATGCAACAGAATATGCCTTTAGCTTACTTCAGCAAGGCTCTATCCCCAAGGCATTTATGTCTTCTACTTATGAGAAGGAGCTATTGGAACTTGTACATGCCATTTCTAGATGGAGACCTTATTTAGAAGGGAATAAGTTCATAATCAAGACTGACCATCACAGTTTAAAGTACTTGTTGGAGTAGAAGTTAACTACAATAATTCAACAAAAGTGGATTTCAAAGCTTTTAGGTCTACAACATGATATTAAATACAAGAAGGGTCAAGACAATAAGGTGGCTGATGCTCTCTCAAGAAAACACTCCCAAGTAGGTGAAGAGGAGGGTTATTGTGCTGTCATATCTACTACTACTCCAAAATGGTTACAAGAAGTCAAGACCAGTTATGAGAATGACATGGAAGTTAAAGAGAAGATAGCTCCCTTGGCTGTGGATGCTGATTCCATTCCTAATTACAAGCTACAAGATGGAGTTTTGAAGCATAAGGGACTGATATACATAGGTAATCATACTGAATTGAGAAAGCACATTATCAAGGAGCTTCACAATACATGTGTAGGAGGACATTCAAGGGTGCTAGGAACTTACAAGAGAGTCAAAATGCTATTTGACTGAGTAGGACTGAATGCTCAAGTCAAGGGTTGGGTGCAAGGGTGTGATGTGTGTCAAAGGATGACGGCAGAGCATATTCCATATCATGGATTACTCCAACCCCTACCTGTACCAGACAAACCCTGGACTGACATTGCCATGGATTTTGTGGAAGGACTCCCTAAGGCAGAAGGGAGTACTACCATACTGGTTGTTATTGACATGTTTACCAAATATGGCCATTTTATTGCTTTGAGTCACCCTTACAATGCTGAAGTGGTTGCTGAGGTCTTTTTCCAGCAAGTCTGCAAGTTACATGGACTACCCAGCTCTATTGTTAGTGACATAGACCCCATTTTTCTCAGTCAGTTTTGGAACACCTTGTTCAAGCTTATGGGACACAACTCAAATACACCACTGCATACCATCCTCAAACAGATGGCCAAAGTGAGAGACTCAATCAATGCCTTGAAATTTATTTGAGGTGTCTTACAGGAGATAGGCCTAAGAAGTGGGTCAAATGGTTGAGCCTTGCTGAGTGGTGGTATAATACCAACTACCACACTGCCTTACAACTCACTCCTTTTGAGGCCTTGTATGGTTTCAAGCCCCTCCACTACAACTTTCATCAGTTGAACAAGTCTGGAGTGGGAAGTGTTGATGAGTTCATTCAAGACAGGACTAGATTGTTGCAGCTGCTAAAATATAATTTGTGCAAAGCTCAAGAGAGGATGACTCACTATGCCAACAAACATAGAACAGATAGGGAGTTTCAAGTAGATGATTGGGTCTTTCTCAAACTGCAACCCTACAGACAAAGTTCAGTGCAGCTCAGGTCTAACTATAAGCTTTCTGCCAGGTTTTATGGTCCCTTCCAGATATTACAGAAGATTGGTAAGGTGGCCTAGAAAATCAAGTTACCAGATTAATCAAAGGTACATCCAGTTTTTCATGTATCTCAGTTGAAGAAAGCAATTGGTAACTACTCCTCTTTACCTGATCTCCCTGCTGTGGGACCAGATGGTCAATTTCTGGTTGAACCTGTGGCAATCTTGGATAGAAGGTTGGCTAAGCATGGGAATTCATCTAAAATTAAAGTTCTTGTCCAATGGATGAATTTGTCACCCTCAGAATACATGGGAGGACTACTACCAATAGAAGAAGCACTTTCCTTCATTCCAAGGTTGAGGACAAGCTGCATTTCTAGGGAAAGGTACTTGTCAGGTGCTGTGAGAGTGGGGACTAGTTTGCAAGCACCACCAAACTGTGGTTGTATAAATAGGACGAAAGTGAACTTCTTTATAAACTGTGGTCGTGTAATCCGGTTGAGCAGATACTGTTGGATGGGTTGAGATGATCAATCTCAACCCTCCCTTTGATTTAGACGTTGGGTTCAAACCCATTAAGTCGAACGATGTCGTCTGAAGGAGCGGGACGTCCGTTAGGCCACCTCAGCACTCTTCTGCTCGGTGATTGGTCCGTCCAGATCAGAAGACGCTGAAGTGGATAGCTGTTAGTAACTTTCGGATATTACATTTCCACCCCTTAGCTATATAAGCTGGGGTTGTAATCGAATTGTTCAGTTTTTATGAAAAATACTATTTCTTCCCCAATTTCTCTGTCGTTCCCTTTTCCCTCTTCCTCTCCCTATCAATCGGAGATCAATCTCCGATTTCTGTGTGTTTTCCAGGTCGGCGACGGTACCTCACACCAGTCTTCCAATAGACTGTTCGAGAAAAGGAGGAAGAAAGTGAAGAATCAGATAAGGTAAGTCTACTTCTCTGTCGCTCGGTCTCTTTCGATCTATATCAATTCACGCTCTGTGTCTAATCTGAGACTTGGGCGGCGGCGGGGATGAACCCTCGTCTCAAGTTGATGATGCCTTAGGTGCTCGGTCACGTTTGATGGGTTGTTTCTGAATTCAATTTTGTGACGAGAGTCGTCAAGAAAATGGGTTGTTTCTGGAATGAAAAAACAAATAAAGAGGCGATGAAAATGGGTCTACTCTTGGGAAGAAAAGGAAGAAGGATGAACGGTGATTGTTGTTTTGATTTTGGATAGAGACATAGAGAACAAGTAACGGTGGTATGGTGTGTTTTGATGTAGCTATTGAACCAATTAATAAAAACTCGGATAGTCAAAATGAACTGGAGAGAACATTGAAAGGCAAGCTTATGCAACTCCATAATTAGTTTTTAAACTCAATGACTGATTCAATTAAGGCATTCGAGAGATGATCAAATTGAAATGACAACAGAATTGAGTTTCAACCTGAAGAATCAACAAATGAAAGGAAACAAGAAACATATTTGACCTGATGAATCAAAAGAAGAGAGAGATAGTAATCCTTGAAGTAGGAAGAAGAATTATAGGAGTGGTTGGTAAAGGGTGGGTTTGGTACGACTTACTTTCAGCTTTTAATCAACTTTGGACTTTTAATCTGTTTTGTACTTTTCTGAAAGGTTTGGTATGACTTTTTCTGTGTCAGCTTTTGGATTTTGACTTTTGGTTTTGTAGTGTAAAACTGAATTCTGATAAAAATTGAGTTTCATGAGCTTTTTTGGACTTTTTTCTTCTTAAACAATAAAAATGAACAGACATTAGAGAATCTGTGCGGGTAAAGTTGTCCCAAAGTTTGTTTTAAGAATGTACCCCACCCATAAACTAACAAGATTTGACAGAGGGGGTATAAGTGAAATCAGTTTTGGGAGTGAGAAGGGGTGTAAATAAAGATTTTCAAACAAGAGAGGGTGTAAGTGAAGATATGTTATAACAGAGGGGGTGAAAGTGAAATTTACCCTTATTTTTATAATCATCATCATCATCATCATCATCATCATCATCATCTTAGTTATTGCTGCATTCAGAAGAAACCAGAAGAAGATCAACATAGATAGACAGACCGCCTCAGTTTTCATAGTCTGACTATATATAGCTTGATGGGTTTCTTCAGGTTGTAAGACTTACCTCCACAGCAAGGGGACAGGTGAGAGTGAGGAAGAACATGTGTATAGCTGTATTCACATGGAAGTCTCATCCACTGTACCCATTCCTTCTATTACTCAACCGTGACGAATATCATAGTCGGTAAGCACATACTCACTTCTCCCTCTCTCTCTCTCTCTCTCTATATATATATATATATATATATATATATATATATATATAGATAGATAGATAGATAGCTAGATAGATCAAGTAAATACCAGCAGCTACTAAGATTTCCCCTCGCTGGCTATGTTAATTATGTATTTATCTTATTTTTTCCCCTTCTGATGAATGAAGGCCTACAAAAATGTTGTCATGGTGGGAAGGTGGTGATCAGATATTGGGGGGAAGAGATGAGTTAGCTGGAGGGACATGGTTAGCTTGCACCAGAGATGGCAGGGTGGCTTTCCTCACAAATGTTAGGGAGCTTGAGTCACTCCCTCAAGCCAAGAGCAGAGGTGATTTACCCCTTCGTTTCTTGAAGGTATGTTTTCACCTTCATCCATAAGACTAAGTTTGTTCCCTTTTTTTTCATGAAATGAGAAATCAGATACTGGTCTCATCTTGCATTGATCTCATTATTCTAAGAATGCAAGTACCTCATCAGCAACATGCAGAGGGGTGAATACACCCACTAATTATAGCTTTAACCACTGTCTTAATCTTAGCTTGAATGTACACGAACACTTATTTCCTGTGACCTCGGTTCATGCTTTTTGGGCACTGGCTAGAAGGTAAAAAACTACTGGTTCATAGTAGCTATATTCCTTTAATCCCATTTTTTTGTGAATAAAAAGTGGGTTAGTTGCATCCTTACCCAACCAAATTTTTGTGAATTAAAGTGGCTCTGGTAGTCAGGCTTGGTCGACCAGATGTGGATCTCTTGTTTTCTCCTTAATGTTTATATTCCCAGTTCTGATAAATTTCTGATCACAAACTAAAATCTTGAATCACTGTTGTTGGTGTGGCTGCAGTGCAAGAAAAGCCCTCGTGAATTTGCAGAAGAACTGCGTGAGGAGGCAGATAAATATAATGGTTTCAACCTCATAATTGCCGATATCTGTTCCCAAACCATGATTTACGTTACTAACCGACCTAAAGGGGATGCCTTGTCAATCATAGAGGTTTCTCCTGGTGTTCACGTTTTATCAAATGCGAGGCTGGACTCTCCTTGGAATAAGGTAAGGCGTTGATAGGAGTTGGCATACATGTGATGCTTCTTGATTCGGCAATCTTAAAAACTTATTAGGAACTTTCTTTTTTTCTGAAAATAATAATCACCTAGTCAGTAGTGAGATATACAACCCAAGAACCGAACTTCTTGAATATATATATATATATATATATATATATATATATATATATATAATGCTGGTATTCACACATGTATGTGAATACCAGCATTACTGCAATTATTTAGCTGTTGATTGTTGGGTGATAAAATTGTTGAAGATGTTGGTGCCGCAACTTACTGTTTGAGTAAAGCCAACAGCGTGGTAAATAAAGTGGCTTTTTATCCCATGTGATATATAGGTTCAGCCTTGTAATCAGTAAACTTTCACTTTTAAAGGAAGATCTGCTTGGTTCAAAATTACCTATGGGTTGCTGCTTCTCTGGTATACCACGGCTTCAAAATTGCCTAAGCGGCTCGGGTCTGGCTTGCCGGTTTCACTGTAGAACGCCCTGTCCATTTTTAAACTTACACACACCCCTTGGTGGTTAATTTAGTCGTTTCCCATGCTGAAATTGTTTTCTTAGATATACCTGAGTTGCTTAGTAGTACTTCTAGATCTTTGAATTTTCTGGGCTACTTCCTGCGTGTGTTTCTCAATAAATTTTGTAATGGCATGGGTAGCATTATATGGGAATGGGAAACTGGTTTAGATACCAATGAACATGAAGAAGTCTAGTTTTATTTCTAGGCAACGGGGGTGTCAGCATGATGTTTATATATATTTCTTGATTCTCTCGTGTGTATCTTTCAATCTAGTGATACTATTAATTATTTTCAGTTTATGTCGTTTTCGGTTCATTTTATTTGCAGGCTGAAAGACTCAGGCGAACATTCAGTGATACGCTGGCCAATCATGACGGAGCTGAGATTCCTGAGAAAAAGATGGTTGATACTATTATGAGAGACACTATTAAAGATGACGAAAGTATGCTACCTAACATTTACCCTGCTGAGACAGAATACCATTTGAGTTCCATTTTTGTAGAAGTGGAGACTCCTTCAGTAAGTTTTTAGTAGTAGGCTCACTCCTTCAGTAATTTTCTTACTACTACTACTACTACTACTACTACTACTAGGCTCACTACTTCCTCCCTCACTCATGTAGCAGGGGCTCTATGGAACAAGAAGCACCGCTGCACTGTGCGTGAAAGAAAGTGGGGAAGTTAGCTTTCGTGAGAAGTACCTCGAGAATGGGTTCTGGAAACAGCATGTGGAGATCTACCAAATTGACAAGATGATGTAAATGTGTCGTCATACTACTTACTACAGTGGCTAAATAAATAATGACAATGTTTGGGGATGGTAGGTAGATTATTAATTCTTGGATTTGGAATAATCCAATACTATTCCCAAACAGACAGAATCATGAAACTTTACAATGACCTACTTTTAGCATGTACTTCTATGTATTATGTAGTGAGGGAACAGCTCTTTTTTTTTTTTTTGAGGGAAGCTTCCCATCTTTTTGAACATCATAAGATGCCTAAGACATGCCGCAAGGGCAACCCTACCTATGTTTAGTCCTGCAGTCATTCAATTTTATCTACCAACCTGCTACATTAATATACAGTGGGTGGGTTGCATCTGTTTGAAAGCCTCAACTACAAATTCCTGCTAAGTGCTAACTGCAAACATAAGCCCAGACAGTGGCGGGGCTAGAGTGCAGCATGACGGGGCATGAGCTGCACCATAATTTCAAAAAGTAACACTAATAGCCCCCCTATTTTTTTCAGAAACGTTCAATAGAGTCCCTGATAAAATTAGGAAAGGCCCCACCCTTAGTTACTACGTGTGATTATACCCCCCAGTACATTATAATTCTTGCCTTCGCCCCCCGGCTGTGGACACTCTGGCCACCCAAATTTTGTAAATCAACTTACTCAGTTTCTACCATTATGCTCCGTTGGTCAGTTTCAATAGCTTCTCGGATACCTTCATTGCAGTGATTAGTCATTCTCACTGACTAGCACTGTGTGGGTTGGGGACTTCAAAATAAGTGTTCTGGTGGCTATGGGGGGGGGGGGGGGGGGGGGGGGGGGGGGGGGGGGGTTGGTCGGCATAGCCTAAAAAATATACCAAGTTGGATTCCTTGGCGTGAAATACGAGCAGGTTGGGTGGTTATAATGGATACTGCGGCATGACAAATATGAAAATGACACCAACAAAAACATTATGTATATGAATAATACTCATTGGCTCCCTGCTCAACACAAATCATGACACACACAGACACAGAGAGAGCCCGTATCGCCTTTTTGCCCCCCTCCGCACTACTAAAAGCATTCATTATCATTCACACTCTTGTGTTTATAAGAGCATCTCCAACCCATTGCTTTTTCCCCCTCCCCTCACCTCCCCCTCCCCCTCCCCCTCCCCCCACGGGCCCACCATTTTTCCCCTCCCCCTCCCCTTCCGCCAAACTACTAATCGTCTCCAACCCATTTCTTTCCCCCCACCCATAAATTAATTTGTAATATATATTTAATGATTTAAAAAAAAATTATTAATACCGAAAAAATTAAATGAAAAATTGTTTACCAATGTGTGTATATATATACACACACAGACATACACACAAAATAAGATGTTAATAATAATAGCAATGATAATAATACTAATAATAATTAAAATAATATTAACAAACAAAAATTTTATTCGAAAATATAACGATCACAAGTACGGAAAAGTCGTTATTACAAGAAATAAAATTAAACACTAATACAAAAATGCAACGCGTAGAGCGATAAAACACACAAATTGAAATAAACCAACCTAACAACGACTACAAGTTCTTTCATTAGTTGAAAGGATTAAATTTAAAAAAAATAAGATAACGATGACTTTTCGTAAATATACTTTCCAACAATCGTGAATACGTTATTAATTTTAAAAAATAAAAATAAAAAATATTAATCATAATAATAAAATACATAATATAATCACAAAATATTAGTGTGTGTAATTAAAATTATCAAATACTCAATTAATTAATCATTCCATGTAGGGGGAGGGGGAGGGGATGTCCATGGGAAAATCCCCCCTAACCATCTCTCACCCAAGGCAAAATTTATCCCCATAGCACCCCCTCCCCCTCCCCCTCCCCCCATGGGGTTGGACATGAACCGTAATTTTATACGATTTTCCCCTTCCCCCTCCCCCTCCCCTCATGGGGTTGGAGATGCCCTAAGTAAACAACAATAATTTTGCTTCTTAGGGCTGAAGATAGATCTCCAGGAAGAGTGCAGCAGAGTTTTGTGGATTGTTTCAAGTATATGGAAAGGCTGGAAAGGAGATACGACTCATTTCGGCACCGCAGCAGCAAGCAGTGGTGACAAGGAGAAACCTTCAGAGAATAATGTGAAAAACTAACAGCCTAAAATAGAATTTCTGAAACTCAATTGTGATGCAATCAGGAAGAGCGGAAAAGCAGGTATTATTGCTTTTCTCATTATCGATGGTATGCTGAAGTATGCAATATCCAATTATTGCGAATGAAAGGTACAGTGGCAACTCTCACAGAAGCTAGCCAGTTCACACATTCTCGATATCTGACAAACATACAACTATCAATAGTTATGTATGCCCGCTACGCGGTTCAAATATCTACTACTACAAGAAATAATTAACCTAAAGCTTCATTGTACTTGAAAACACAATCATAAAGCCTCCCTCCAAGAAAATGAGCAACCTCCGGGTGCTTCACCTGTTCATATATATTATATAATAGTTAAAAGAGCGAAAAGAAGCAGCGAGCTGTCAGTCAGCTAATACGTACACGTTATTTACTAGGGATACTAAAAAGGACAATGATTAGCAAGATTATCTTTACCATCCCAATCTTGAGGGAATCACATCTAAATTGAGCATAGAGATTTGTCTCAATTCCACGTCCCTGAAAAAAGAGATAACAGCTTCTATTAATTTGGGACTCTATTCAATAAGTTTTAGGAAACGTTAACACAATCACCAAACTTCTTTGAGTATGTTACACCAACTCTCTCTCTCTCTCTCGGTCGGCGTGAAAGGCTGCACTGAAACCCAGCAACAGAAAAAGCCTCTCACAGTCTCATCGTCTCTGGCCATCCATATAAACAGTAGATCTATGAATCATTCAACTCAAGGATTGAAACCAATGAAGACAAGGAGCTGATATATGAGTTTGAAGTCAAGGAGGGCAACATGAGCAGATATTGGTATTTTCAGGTTTCAAGTTCTACATTCCAACTCTTCGCACTTCCCCTACTTTCTAAATCATTATATTACAGACATTTCTTATGGTTCCAATCTTTTGTGGCTTTCTTCATCTGATGAAAGTGTACTAAATGTTCTATTTTCGAGAGGGGCTTAGTTCGGAGTGATTTTTTGACTAGACAGTGAATAGATTGCAAGATTGATGATGATTGAATGAATTAACTTTTCTAATTTCTCTGTCTTCTCTTCTTTATCTCATTATCACCTCTGAGTAATAAATGTAATGTGTCAAAGACAATGGTTTTACTTTTCTCTTGGGCAAACAAACATCAAGCTTTTTAACCATTATTTTCGTTTAACTGAATCAGCTGAACTTCTGGTATGCCCCAATTGCTTTTGTTCCTGGTTTTCTGTGTTGTTTTGTAATTTCTGAACTTCTTGTCTGGTATGCTCATACCCGTCCCGACGAAAGACCTTGAAAGATAAAATTTCCTGCCTCCCTTTATACAATGCTAAGTTAAAACAGAGAAGTTGATGTAACATCCTAGAATAATTCACCTTTGTCCCTCCCATTACAGATAAGACTCCCGACTTATCACAGTGGTGAAATATTGCTCAGTTCCATTGAAACATCACCCTTCTGCACCACACAAACAGCTTATCCATAGTAAAGTACAACAACAAGCCTTTCCCAATTCAACCCAGGTCAGCTACATGGAACAAACTCCTCCAGTTGCGTCTGGTTAAAGCCATTTGTTCACTTAGGTTTAATTTGACTGAGCCTTGTTTATCCTGTCTACCCAGGTTCAACTTGGTCTCCCTCTCCCTCGTCTACCACCGTTGATCTCGACTGTATCTTTCCTAACTGGTGCATCCAACGGCGTACAATCCACATGACCAAACCACCTCAGACGATTATTTCTCCCATTTTGTCTTCTCTCTCAATCCAAATGACTAAAGTTAGTTCATTAATTAACCCGAGTTGCTTTTAAGTTGTAACCAACTATTTTTTATAGGTAATACAGATTTCATAATCTGAAAAAGAAAGTTCATAGAGGAACCGGTAGGTAATACTCTGAATCTGATAGTCTAACCTACCCATAGAAAAACGACTTTGCCAAAGATTCAAATATCCAACAAAATTAGAAGGAAAAGGGATAGGTTGTATGAATAAACTAAACAATTGCAGCCTCTAAAGCTCCAGTTTTTATTGGACTATACTTGACGACATATTAAATTTTACTTTTACCATCCGAAGGTTTTCTCTATAAACACCTATCCTACTTGTGGTTCTATGGTGTACTTATAACAACCCTGTTATATTTTTGATTGGTGCCGAATTCATCAAAGTTTACCCACTGTATTCCACATTCCAAAAAGGGAGACTGGTAATATCCCAAACTCATCAATCATGTATTTTGTCGTAAGCTCCTATTTCCTGTAAGCATTGTGCAGAAGAGACCGTGTAACAACGTTCAGCGTTGACCAGAGAAATGACACTCCGCTAGAACAGTCTTAGTTCCTGGGTTGCCTACAGATCCACTGAGTCCTTACCACAGAGGTTTTTGAAACCCCAGGGGGTTGGTTAGTGCTGTCCTCAGGTTCAGGGTTTGAATCCCAACCAAAATCCTTTGGGGACACTGAAGATCTAACATTTTCCTGTGGATTGGTCGAGTTGCGAGCAAGCTGAGCATGGTTAAAAAAAGGGAAAAGAATCAATGCCATAGCTTTGTGTGAAACTCTTCTTAATAGTTCGATTCTCCACAGCTAAGTATTCATAGGATAGCACATTTTGGTAAACTGGCAGGTACCCTCGACAAAGCTTAACCGCTGGAGTGTGATCCCTATATTCAATTTATGAATTGACCAAGATAGCAGTACGCGTATGGTTGCGTACTTTAAGGATTAATTGATCTTGACAAGGAAGATATTGATTCTTCTCCAATTCGTTTGACTCTAGGTACTTCACAGGCCCGAGAAAACTTAAGCACATAAATATACCAAACACTAAGAATTCTCGTCGAAGGAAGTGTACTGGATTGACAGTCTCCTATCACTAGGCTTACCCACTAACCTGGACTTTGATTCATATTATTCTTAACTGATATAGAAGCATACATATGGTTACTACCTGCTACCAATTCCCCTACGACAAGCTATCTTGGGTGGGTCACTCCATGAAATCTTTAAAAAGAGGTCTGATCTTGTATTTGATAGTCGCTGCGACAATAGGAATTCAACCTAAATATCTACTTGGTGAAATACATAATGATGTGGGAAACTACACAACCCAAAGCTAGATACATGAATTTTCAACCACATGTATTGTTCCTTTCTGCATCAAAGGATGACGGAGATAACTTGATGTCGACTTTGAAATGTTCTTTTTGAGCCTAATTGTTCATTAGCATGCTAACCACTTACCATTCCTTCCAAAATGACCAAGTCTGCATCACTTGTCAGGTAAGCAAGTTCTTGAGTAACTCTTGTGAGATCAATAACCTATCAAACATGAGCAGACTCGTAAGATCAATGACTTATAAAAGGCGAGCAATAGGTCATGATCAAGGAGATGGGTCATCTATATCCTCCATCTTACTATCTACATTGTTGTCTAAAACCAATCAAATATAACACTCTGCTCTTCTTACCGGCAAATCATTGCCAGAATTGGCAATGATAAGGTTTGAAGCATCAACCCCCACAAGCTGGCCACTTTCATCCTTCAACTATAAGTTAAGATTTAGTAAGTCAGAGTCAAACCAAGAATCTGCAATAAACACAAATGTTCAAGCTGTAAATATTACTACCTTTGCTACGATCTCAAGTAATTCGACATAAGTCACGTCGTTTATAGAGGGTAACTCATTAGCTGCCAAGATAACCTGGATAACATAAGCAACAACTTAAAATGGTCCGGACTCCGGTAAGCAGCAACATTACAATCAAAAGAGTGAACAAGTATAAGCCAGGCAGCAACATAAGCCGGTAACATGGGTAACAAGCATAGTTGTCAAATCGGGATTCAGATAGTGAATCGAAATTCACCTTCACTGAATCGTAAATCGAATTGAATCGTGAATCGTAAAGATTCAGCTTGCAATATATTTATGTAGATATACGATAATATTTCATAGCTATAACGTTATTGAACAAAATATTCACATTTTTACAAAAAGAAAGCTCAAATTATTGGAAACTCGCATCCATAACTAGTGATTAGGAGTTTCACTTATCTAAAAGATAAAGAATAATTTAGATATAGATAGGTATGTGGAGCAAGGAACTACAAGATGCCAAGGAGATTGAATAGAATAGAAAACAATTAGCCTTCGACTTGAGATGCACTAGTAATTTAAAACAAATGCATGTTCCAAAACAGACATAAATGTAGGATGTAATGTTGGAAGTATTATTTCTAAGCTGCGATTCAATTAGACCTTCAGATGAATCGAAGGTGAATCGTAGAATCGGTCTGAATCGCAAGTGAATCGTAAGATTCGGACTCTTGAATCGGGATTCAAATATTTTTTTGTCCATTAAAGATTCACTAAGGGATTCGCATCGTTTTATGGCTGAATCGAATCGAATCGTAGGATACGAATCGTGAATCTTAAGATTTTGACAACTATGGTAACAAGTGTAGTACCCTAATAGGAGTCGATAGGCGATGCATATATTACACCCCGTATGTTAGCTGGTAACATGGGTAACAAGTGTAGTGCCCTAATAGGTGTCGACAGGTGATGCATATAATACACCCCGCATGTTATAATTTGCTGCAGAAACCAAAGTCAACTACTTCCTTTGTTCTGCAACTGCAAACGACATTTCCGAATTCTCATACTGAGATACATAGAGCCTGTTTGGATATACAAGATTTAGATTGAATCAATATTCCAGCACCGGTGTTTGGATAGACCGGATTGTTGTTAAATTTTTGGAAGCTATCCGGTCTACACAACAGGGTACCTAGTTGTGCGAGAGGATACCCAAAGTGGTACCCAGACCCTTACTAAGCTCCTTCTCTGATGAAAAAATAAACCAGCAAAATCATAAAATGAAAGAAAGGCTTAAAATGTGGCCTACGAGAACAAGATGGACTATTCACCAGTCCCCAGTCTCATTCATACGTACTGGGCCATTCTATACCACACATAGAAGCCTGACACGTGTCCAAATGTGCAAGAAAATTGTATGCTGGACATCTTTTATAATCTCATCCAAAATCTGGTCTATGCAAAAAGACTCAAAAAAATACAACTGAGCCACCTGAAGTTATCTTTGAGCATCTAGGAATATGAGTTGGATTAGCTAATTTATTCTTCAAGCAAACAACGCAAAAATTACAAATTAAAAGTCAAGGTTAGTTTTTCAGACTCAAAAATTACAAAGTTAGTTTTGAGGGAGAGAGAGAGACGCGCTCCTTTCCAAAAGATATTTTAAGAGACATTTTCAGCCGTTGGATTAGAGTTTATTTTTAAGACATTTTAAGTAAAGATTCTCATGCGTCAGGTTTAAACTTTACAATCTCCTGCCATGCGTTCAAACTTCTGCCTTGGGAACAAGGAGTCTTCTCAATTTCACCGTGCCCCTCGCTCCAGACTCAATTTTGTTCCTCTTCCACAGTCGACGATCCACCTTTTCTCTCCAATGCTCCCGCGCCTTGGCAGAGGTTGAAAGGGCCGACCATTACTTTCTTCGCAGTGCGCACGACGGCTCAGGTTTGCCTGCCATCCTGCTTCTTTTTCGATTTTCTCTGATCTTGGTATCATAAACAATTGTTTCATACCCCTTAAATCTGGGTCTATATGGGTTATGGCTACATTTTTCCAGTAGTATTTGTCCTCATTTCTCTGTTGGGTAAACCAAAGTTGGGCATTGTTGATTCTGGGTACGATTTGATAGTTAAGCCCAAAATTTCTATTGCTGATTTTGACCGACGGCTTAGGTTCTTCCTCCATCATCCGTTTATTCCTCGATTTTCTCTGATTTCGGACCACGTTTACATGCGTTTCTCCTACCTCAGCCATGGATTTTCTCTAATAGGTCATCTGCGATTTGGGTGTTACTGATTTCTCTGGTTGGTAAACTCAAAATCGGGTATTGCTGATTTTGGGTACTGCTGGTTTGGACTCACGCTTCAACTTCTGACTAATTTTGGTGCTGCAGGTTCAACCATATAATGGAAATGGTGAGCATCCTGTTATGAGCTCGGTAGTGCCTCATCCTCCCCTTCTCTCTTTTGATTTCTGGGATGGAACAAATGAGTGGGTTCGATTTCAGATTTTGTAGTCTCAGTTATAGGTTTTGTATGACAACTTTGGCATACAAAACATAGTTCCTGACGCGTCAAGTAGAAGAGCTTCATTGCTAATCTTAATGAGGGTTGGAGTTGTTGAGTTCAGCACCTTAAAAAATTTATACGAGGATGATAATTATTGTGCAACTATTATGCAAACTCTTATGGCACGTTTAGTTTTCCGAAGTAGCTCGTTTAGAGTGGATTAGCCAGATTGGATTGGATTATGTGTACTATATTTAATCTCTGTTTGGTTTTGTGCGGTATTAATTTAGTATTAAGGTATAAATAAAACAACAAAACACGTTATTAACTAATATGTGGTCTATCCTTCGGGGTGTAGTTGAGTTGGCCGGCTTCGCATTTTTAAGAATTTTGGGCATTTACCCTGAGGTCTTGAGTTCAAACCTTGGGACAACCCAAGGGCTGCCTATTGGCCTCCTCAACTACTGCGAGCTTGTCAGCCCAGGTTTTCTCAGGCTGATTTACCTCTGTCCTATCTAGTGTGGTTTGCAGGCTATTGAACTAGAGTGGGGTGTTTACCGAGCGCGCACCCGAAGGGTAGTGGCTTCGGATTCCAACGTCATAAAAAAAAAAAAAAAATAAAAAAAAAAAACTAATACGGGTCTATGTTTAGTCCAATCCCAACTAATACTACTAATTTTGGAAAACCGAACGTACCAGTAAGGAAGGACAACAAGGTTATTATTCAGTTCATTGGGATAGATTGGATATATGGTTTTTTATCTTAAGTTTTATGAGAATTGAGTGGTCGAGAGGGTACAACTATTCTTTCTCATCATCTCATCTCAACCAGTCATTCCCCAAAAAATTGAAACGAAAAACTATCTATCCAAACTATCTATCCAAACTACCACACGATGGGTTTTTTTTTCAATGGGCTGAAACTGTGTCGTCGTCGTTGCTCCTCGAGGGAAAAGATAACCATGGAACAATATTAATGTAGTTCAGAAGTGCGAACCTGCACAATCTGATGCTACAACGGTGCAAAGTACACCTTAGAGGGAACTCTAAAACAAGAAAAGCTTATGAAGCTGAAACTTAGAACAAACTGAAGTGGGAAACAAATGGTTTCTTGGTTAAAACCCAATAGAACTTTAAGTTCTTTTACCTTTCAAGGTTTTGATACAATTTTTTTTTTTTTTAAAACGTAATACTATAGTTCTATTTATAGAGGAACTATACTACTTGCTTCTCTAATGTAACAAAAGACATATATGACCTTACCTATAGGCTAATTAAGACCTTTCTTCATGACTATGTAATGACTAGTTACTGAAACAACAAAATGTGCAGGTTAAAGCCTGCACTAACTCTGCAGGTTGGGCCCACCGGTTCAGTTTGATAATCATTCAAACCGGTCTTGTTCAGCACCTTGCAGGACCCAAAACCTAAGTTTGTTCCATTTAAGTTTTCTATAGACATGTTGCTCAAGAGATAAGAAGCAATAGTCCACAGGTTCATCGATTCTGTATAATCTCCCTGCATCAAATATGCATTGGGCCATTTTGGCTGTGACAATACAATCACCCTAGTTAAAGAGAGGTATTATTGGCCGAAACTAAGGTGTGGTGCGGCCTGGCATAAAGATACCACACTTGCCACCGATGAATGGGGAGAACTACGGATGCAGGATATATACATTCAAACCGTTCCTTCGAAACTAGTGTCTGATGTATAACGGATTTTGTGCTTAGGCTGCCCCGGACACATTTTTTACTTCAAAAGGTGTTGTGTCTACACGGTATATCTCAACCCATCACTTCTGACCATGAGCCAAGTTTATTTTACACTTTCGGAAATCACATGTGGGCAATCATAACAAAGGACAGAAATCCAGTTGGGGTGAACTACAAATTATATAATTCGAAGATTGGGCCTTCCAAATTTGAGGAAGTTAATGGTAAAGCGTATCAGATCCAGCTACCCACTAACATTCACACTTCAGATGTTTTCAAAGTCGAGCATCTTCATCCTTCCAATGGTGACTCAACCAAATCCCCAAACTCGACCCCAAGTTTTGCGCGACCTGGAAGAATGATGCACACAGATAAGCTTAGTAAAGACGGAGTTGCTGATCAAGGTTCTCTCAGTGTCTGTCTATCTGTCTCTCTCTGTCTCTCTCTCCATTGGTGGTAGTGGTATGTTGGTGGTCGTGCGGGGTGAAGATGATCGCAGTGAGATATTAAAGGGGTGAAACTCAGAATATACTTAACGTTTACTACTACTTTTGTGTATATATACAAATTTAAAAGAATCGGCAAACCAAAAAATACTTTCGAACCACAGGCATGCACTTTGATAACTTCCAAACCAAAGGTATGCGACTAGGGGCAAACCACTGGTATGCATTTGGAAGTTAAGCCATTTTAAAATTATAATAAAGTTCCAACATCGGCCATAATATGCATTATGAATGGTCTCGGGATAAGAGAAAGAGGGGACAGTTCTGGAAGAAGCAAGTCAATTTTGAATTTGGGTGCATTAATTGCATGTTTCCTTAAAAAGATTGGAGTTCGAGGAGACAGTTAGAGGGAGCAGGGAAGTAGAAAGAATAGATCTAAAATTTCAAAGGAACCTGTATTCCACGTCTGAGTAATTCCCTTGCAAATGGCAATACACCCAAGACCACATCAGCACCTGAGTTATCAACAAAAATGACGACCTGTGACAACAAATAAAATGTGGTAATTAGTGGAGTCATGACTAAAGTAATTAAAAGAGAAATGTGGGGGATCAAGAGAAGTTGCACGGAGCCTGCCTTTTTCCAGGATTTTCTGCCCCATTTCAATACAAAAGCATCTAAATCATCAATAACCCACGGTCGAGGAACAAGGTTTTGACAGCTAGCCAAAAAAGACATTCCATCCTTTGAGAACAACTCTGCGAGCTTCAAGCAAGAACAAGAACAAAATAGACATAGAAATTAGACAAAACAATTGTTTTTCTGTCACTGAGTTATAAACATAATCCATTGGTATCTATATTACTATTCACCCCCGAAAAACACACGAAATGCTTGTTTACAGCATTAATTGTAAATCAGATCCCAGGCAAAGAACACGTATAAACAACGCACTAGAGATTTGTGATAGTTACTTTTAGCTTCAGAAGGTTTTCCTAAATCATTGACACAATTGATACTTGCGTACAAGCCCACTGTCACTTTAGGACTTATCGATATGAAATGGTAGGAAAACCACAAATTCAAAGATCTGAAAAAGGAGATGAGTAGAAACTTCTCCTATCTGATAAGTTTAGACGAATTAAACTAGTTTAGTAATCGAACTATGGAACCTAGTGAACGCAGTATGTTTTGATGTGCGTTTTGTATGGCAAGAAACACCCACCCACAAACAAAAATCTGATTTGAGGGTGGGGAAAGCAGAAATATATATGGGACTTGGATTAAAATGTGGAAGTCGTTAGGTGACAAAGGGGTTTATGGTTTAACTAGTTTCTTTAATATACATTTTGTGTAAGAAAATAACGTTAGAATGGAGGACGAGTACATTGGTACCTTATATAAAATAAAGGAGATTTTTCTATCGAGGTATCAAGCTCTTGAGTCACACAATAATACTGTGGGAGCACGTTATCACATGTAGAACTATGATATGACTGATGAGAGATTGACTATGGCGGTCATATGCTGACTTACATGGTTAATTTAAAATATAAGGAAAATAAGAAAACCTTAATCAGTGTTCGTAGATTCGGTGAAGGAATAAAGTAGGCTAATGAGGAAACTTCAAATTATACCTAATCTACGATATTTAGGCCAAGTTGGTAAAATGTTACTAGAAGCCCTCCTTAATATGGTTGTTGATTCGTGATTATAACTTATTGTTTCTTCATTGCAAGTATAGAACCTAGTATAAACTTGAGTTCAATCTTCATGGAAAGTTGTTGGAGCATGTATGTCTGAAGTTGTTGCCTGCGAGGAAGATTGACAATTAGATAAAAATGAGTTTAAACTTTGAATAGTTATCTCCCCCTAGTAATAGTTTAATGGAATAGATTTTAGAAAAAGCATTATCTATAATATAGAACCAGGGTTCAATTGGTCCTGGGCTAATCGGCTTCTTATAAATCAAAGTTTTTCTTGGGGGAATTATAAATCGGAGTTTGATTCAGTACATTCAAGGGATCATGAAACCTCTCAGAAACACCACGTCCTTGTTGGACATTTTGTTGACATCGACACTTGAGGGACTCACTAAGTACCACGACTGGCGTCCAACTTTTCTTGGCATATTAGTTTAAAATTTTACTAAGGGAGATGATTCTTACAGAGCAAAAAATGATCCTTACAAAGCCACTAACTAATTTTACATGTAAACTAATTTTTACTTTACATGTAAAATTAGTTATTGGCTTTGTATGGATCACTTTTTGCTTTGTAAGAATTGTTTCCCTTTACTAATCTCGCGAATACTTAAAAGATGCAGGTACCCCTCGATTGGACACTTTTCATATTTGTGGATTTTTAAACATCCTTTTCTTCATACAATTTTAATAATACTAAATGAGATTTGTAAATGTGCATAGTTTTATTATGGCTATCCAAATGATGGAATGCATGACTTTGCTACGTTCAGTTGTGTTCTAGTGCATTTTCCTGTCTGTGCTTCTAACCGCCCTGTTTGAATGAAAATTTCTCACCAACGTCTCAGGACATAAACACACCATAAGCCCAGTGAAATCATCTGCAGCAGAATGACAGGGGGCGATGAAAAAAAAAAAAAGAAGCCCAAAGTAAATGAATTGCATGGAACGTCAAAATAAATGCCGAAGACCAAAAACGTGACAAAAAAGATAAGCACCATGGTATCAGAGGAACATGTTCTCTTTAATCAGTCAGCATGTAACTTTCCTGGCTAATTGGATCCATCTTCATGTAGCTTATAAAGAAGCAGGATAAGCAAAACGTTATAAGGACAGTCATATTCACATGTTCAAGGACCTTCGATGTTTAGATAACCCTAAATATTACATATTTATGTTCGCCAAATACTTACCAGATGCGAAGTCATTACAAAATTACTTTTCAGTTGCTTCTGTTTCCCCCAGAACTTAGAAAGTACAGAGTTGAGATACTACATGTTTCTAGCAAACTGAGCCCCTTTTCCATACAACAGACTAAAAAGTAAAAGTAAAGACCCAAAGACTATTTGTAGTTAATATTATATATTTCATTAGCGAGAATGTGAGTACCTGTGCAGAACCAAGATCAAAAATGTTCCCAGCAAATATTCCCCTGACCAAGTTCTCCACACGCTTTGCTTCGTCACTTATAGCATCATTAAGATGAATTACCTCTTCGAATAAGGATATTGCCTTCGCATTTTCTTCATCCTGATGCATTGTATTACCAAAAAGTATAAAAGATTGTAAAAGGCAATGGGAGAAAAAAAAGGGATTTAACAAGTTCCTGAAGGACGTGAAACAATGTCATTCGTTCTCAGCCTACACTACAGAAATTCGTGAGTACCTTAACTTTCTTGAAGATATCTCTGAATCCCAATTCCCTAAGGATTTGCTCACGAAGTCTGCAGAGATGCTACAACCAGGAAGATATAAACTCAGCATCTCAGAGGAGCACGGTACAAATACTATAGCTAATGTATCAAATTGGAGTAGTCAAAATAAAGAGACAGCAACATTGGGCTTACTATGCAATCTGGCGGACCTCCATGACTTTCAGGATCTTTCTTGAAATCCTCCAACAGTTCAGTATACCTTCAGCATTTATTGCATAAAGATAAATCAACTCAGGCAGCATAACAAGAAGAAGATCATCAAGCCCCAAGAAATCATTTCCAGTCTGAAATAGATGACTGCATTTTCGTGTTTCTGAACAGTGTGATTATCATCTTGATATATAAAACCTTCACATGTGTCTTTGGGGTATCAAGTAAATTGGACACAGATGATAATTGTAGACACCTTCAGCAACAATTGTTAGTTCATTTTGCTGGTGGTGTTGTTCAAGAAGGTAAATTCAGGTTGATGCCAGGTCGAGGATTCTTTTAGACTTTCTGGGGGCCAAAATTGACAATTTTTAACAAGAGTTTCCAACCGAAATGAGCTTAACTCGGAAACCAAAAAGGAAACTAGTCCTGTTTGGGTGTCAAAGCCCGAAATAGGTTTGCTTTGAAGCTAAGAGATCTAAATTTGCCTTCCATCTGTTTCATCACTTTGGGGAGCAGAGCTTGAATCACGGTTTCCACGCTTCAAACAGAGTCATGATATCTTGGCTTCATGATTGGAAACCAAGAGGCCAAACCTCTACTTGCAAATGGAATTCCAAAATTTATTAGAGAGAATTCGTTGTGGGGACAATTGTTATCACAATTGTCTAAAATAATGAATGGTGATTATATGGATTCAGGTACGGAAAAAATTAATTCAATTTTGTGGGTTTCGAAATCGGATTGTCGAAATTGATTGTGAGTATGATAAGTTCCGGACTGAACAAAATTGGTCGGAAAAAATTAATTCAATTTCGTGGATCGGATTGTCGAAATTGATTGTGAGTATGATAAGTTCCGGACTGAACAAAATTGTTGGATCATGGCGCCGTGGAGGCATCTGGTTGTGGTGGATTGGCGGTGATGGTTCCTCTCCATCCCCTTGTATAGTTATATGGACCAAGGATTTAAATAACGGAATCAGTCGACGTATCTGTTTTGGTCGCGGATAACGGTATGGGCTCCGTATCGGAGAAATCGTAATGGAAATACGCCTGAATGTTAACCAAGGGTGGGTATCGCCTGGAAACCAAGGGTATCGGAACGCATAGGACGGTTTGGGTGTGAATTTGTTCCAGTCATCTGCTGTAATTATTATTCTGTACCAAGCACCACCTAGAAGTAAAAATAGCAACTGGAGTTGTAGTAGTAGTAGAAGCAATAATACCTCTGAGAGAACTTTTCAGCCTTGGTACGAGCGTCAGGAACAGTGTCGTCACTCTCGGCCCGAGTTCTGCAGGTAAAATCGAAAACCAGTATGGGAAATTAGATGGAAACCATTCAATGCAAAGAAGAGACAAAAACGATAGCGTTAATCAGGAGCGATCTCGTATAAAGGTAGAAATATCTGAAAATGAAAACCGCCGATCTATCATCGAATTACCGGAAGGAGGGTATGGAATTGAGGAAGAGGTCAATCCAAGCCAACTCTGTAGGGGTTGGTTTCTGGGGATTGTCCGACGGGAATCTGAAAGGAATAGTGCCTGCCCTGTAATTTGACTCTACCAGCAATGGAAATGCCACCAATTCTCCAGAGCTCTCCATTCTTCCTTCCGCCCAGCAGCTAAGGGATAGGAGGAGAGTCCGTCTACAGGGAAAAAATTGGTCTTTAAACCGCCTACGAACTTGGTCTTTCCAATCTACCCGGTGGAGTATAAGTGATGGTGGGGTCCTTTATGATTAGGGTTTAACCAAAAAAATAAACACAATTTTGAACTTTAAACAGATTTTATTAATAAAAAAAAAACCTACGGTTACTTTTTTCTTTTCCAACTCCCAACCCATCACAATCACTCACAATCACTCTGCACTCTCTCTCTCTCTCTGCAATTGCGAAAAACCGACCCTTTGCTCTCTCTTCCTCCCTCCATGGCGTCGTCCTCCACAACTGCTCCCTCCTCTTCATCATCGCCGTCCATGGCTGCCACCGTCTCCGGCTCACTCCCTGCCGGTGTTGATCAAACTCAGGCCATTGTTATCCACCCCACCGCCGGGACTATCGGCATCCTCAACCGCCCAATTCCCACAATTCTTGTCGGGGTTGATAAGGTTAGAATTTTAGTTTGAATTTTAGTTTGTGTTTCATTTGTTGTTTCATATAAATCCAGTATGATTCATGTTTCTGTTTGTTAAAAGTTGGACGATCTGGGTTGATTGTGTTGTGACGATCTTAGATCTAGTTTTTGTGGATAGGAGACGAAACACCTGCCTATGGCATTTTTACGAGACGATCTTGTCTGGACCGGATCGTCCGCGTTTAAACCGGATCGTCTGCGTTTAAACCGGATCGTCTGGTGTTAGACCAGATCGTCTGGCATGGTCGTCTCGGCTGAAATTTTTTTTACCGAGACGACCTTGTCCAGACGATCCGGTGTAGCACGAGACGATCTTATATAAACGCCGACGATCCTAGATAAACGCAGACGACCTTGCCAGAGTTCGTCTCTGTGAATGGCCTCTCGGTCGTCCGTGCCTTTCCCGTATCGTCTGTGTATTTTTTCTTATATCGTCCGTGTTATACAGAACTACTGAACACTTTGAAAAAAAATTTGACTTGTTCAACACTGCATGCATGCTAGATCACCCTGAACACTTTTTTTTAACAAGAACTGCTGAGCTCTTAGGATTGACACCAAAACATTAACAAGACAGTTTATAACTTAGATTAGCTATAAATTGAAATCATTAGCTTAAAATGATTAATAAGTTAGATACAAAGTTTATAACTTACATTAACATTGATAACTTACCTACACAGTTTATAACTTATATTAAAACTCACTAAGTTATGTATGATAGTTATTTTACCGATTTGTGTTTTATAATGTAGGTTCAGTTACTTAAGGTTTCGGACTTGGCTCAATATTTGGGAGGAGACATACCGCTACCCTTGTGTAAGAAGTTGATTGAAAGAGGGAACATCACTACGAGGTGCCATATGAAATACTATGAGCAGACTATGAAATTCCTTAGTGCGGAGGTACGGGCAGTGATACAGACTAGGCTCCCGCAGTTGAAGTTCTTGTTGCAACTTAATGGTGGCCCGTTCAACTATCCGGGGCAGATAGTAAATCTTGTTCAGCATGCGAAGATCAACTCGGACAAAGAAGACACTGAGTTGTGGTTCAACGTAAACAACATGCCGGTTCGTTTTGGATTGCAGGAGTTTTGCTTGGTGTCGGGGTTGAGAATCGGGAAAATCGAGGGGTTAGGTGAGAAAATCATTGAATATGGTTGGGCTAAGAAGTACCTCAAAAACCACAAGATGTGAACTAACATCAAAATCAGTAAGGTTGAAGATGCACTGAAGAAGCTGCAAGAAGAAAAGGACTTGAGCCCTGATAAACTCACTGATTATGCTAAGTTGGCGATGGCTTGCATAATGGGTAGGCTGGTGTACACGAAAAGCTCTAAGTATGAGATGTCCATGGATGCATTTGGGTTGTTCTCGGATCTCGATTGGGCTAACAGTTTCGCATGGGGGAGCTATTTGTGGAAAGATTCCCTTGAACAAGTGAGGACAGAGGTTTGGAACTGCAATTTCGATCCCGAACGTCGCAGGAAGTATAACATGCATTGCTTCCCACACATCTTTCTGGCATGGATTTGCGAGGCCATACCGGAGCTCGGTGACAATGTGGCCAAGAAGAAGGAAGGTGCACCGATACGACCGAGGTTGAATAACTGGGAGTGGAGAAATTGCAATGCAACCTTGGAAGAAGCCTCCGCTTATTGGAAATCTGTAAAGAAAGTATATCCAACTCTTTTGCCAACGGAGGAAGAGAAGACGGAGCCCTACTGGCAAAGCTTCATTGAGCACCAGCGTAGTAACCCTGGCAGGCCTCTTTTCCCACGGTGGAGCACGGTCTTTCAAGAAAAGACTATAATATTGGATGATCAACATGAGAATCGTGCTTTCGAACCTTCCTACAACTTTGGTAAGGTACAGACGGAAGATGATGTTGAAGCGGAAGAAGATGACGTTGAAGCGGAAGAAGGTGGTGTTGATGTGGAGGCTAGTAAGAAGCGGAAGAAGAAGGGCAAGAATGTCGCTGCGGTTGGCCCACAAAGGAAGAAGAAGAATGTACCCCAAACCAGTGATGCTAGTCCGACGAGGAAGAAGCAGAAGACTCTTCTCATCGATGAATCAGAAGAAGAACAAGGGGGAACAGAACAAATTAGAGAAGCCTCTATCCCCCCTGCGGAAGTGCCTGACCAGCAAAATGATGCAACTCCTGCACCTGAGGTCCCTAGAGCTTCTGTTCAGATTGGGGACTTGGAATCGTTCAAGCAAGATTTGTTTTCCCTGGTCCGGGGGGAGTTCAAGACAGTGAACGACAAAGTCGACAAGTTTGGCAAACGATTAGACAGTGTGGAGCAGGAAATCAGAGAATTGCGATCGTTGTCTAACCAGCAAGCGACCGCATTATTGAAGACAGCCGCGTTCAATCATTCCATCAGTACGGAGAAGTTGGACAAAATTGGGAAAATGGCAAACGTTTCGGGAACTATGCTGACGGAAGTGTGGAAGGTGGCAACAAAAAGAATGCCGGGTGAGACACGAACTCAGAATGTTGGAACTCCCGGACAGGTATACTTACAAGTATGATTGGTAGTCAATTTAGTACGTTTTTAATTTTTACATGTTCCTAATTTTAATGTAATATTCTTGTTAGTATGCAGAGCTCGGAGCTACCCGTAGATCCAGCCAACCCGAGTCAATCGAGCATGCAGCAACAGAGCAGACAGGATCAGGGGGATTCGAGCCACAAGAAGATGAATCCAATCAAATTGTGCCTGCACCGGGAGCTGAAAGAGCTAGGGGTTCAGCCCCGTCAAGGGTCGAAGAAGCAGGGGGATTCGAGCAAGCAGGGGGATCCGAGCCAGCCGGGAGATCCGAGCAAGCAGGGGGATCCGAGCAAACAGGGCCATCCCAGCAAGCAGGGGGATCCGAGCAAACAGGGCCATCCCAGCAAGCAGGGGGATCCGAGCAAGCAGGGGGATCCGAGCAAGCAGGGCCATCCCAGCAAGCAGGGCCATCCGAGCAAGCAGGGGGATCCGAGCCAGCAGGGCCATCCCAGCAAGCAGTGGAAGATCTGAGTGATCCTGAACTAGAAAGTTGGTTTGATGAAGATTACTCAACCCTTGCAGGAGAAGGAGGAGAAGAAGAAGGAGGCAAAGAAGGAGGTGTAGAAGAAGATGTAGAAGTAGTGTTGCCAAAATTGAAGTTACATGTACCGGAAGATTGGATACCGTACTTCGAGGCTCCAGAGCATACAGACCAAGAAGAGTGTTGGACTCCTCAGTCAACGTACAGTTATGATAAGCTAGGTTTGTATGACAAGATACATGCTCGTGATAAGTTGTTTATTGTTCGAGAAGGTGGTGTGGCAGTGAAGTGGCGGCGTGATCGCGCAAGAATTGAGTGGGGGAGAACCAAGTATGCGGCTGCACTTGCTAAAGAAGGAATTCACCCTGTGAAGTTTTTATACAGTGCGTCTACCGGAATGCCAACGTTCAACCTCATGATGCAACCAAAACCACCTCTAGTAAAAGCCTTCGAAGCGTGGTTATATGATCCTGAAGAGGAGTGGGCAGGTATATATTGCGGAATTAATATACTTGGGAGAGAATTCTTCAAGTACCTTAAAGCAGAATATTCTACTATCCTTTGGTCTCATATGGACGAGATGACGTATGTGATTAGGCGCATGTATTCCAAGAAAGTGCGTGAAGCTAGAACAGACACGGTCATTACTGACTACGGTTGGTATCATGCGTTCATGAATCCGGCACTGACTTATGCCGAGCTGAAGGACAAAGTGGCCCCATATTTTGCAGGAAATCAGCCCTATCGGGGAACTGAGCTCGCCAAGGCTAGTAGGTGGTTCATGCCATGGTTTACAAAGAGAACGGCTAAAGGTCCAGGGCATTGGATTGTCATTTACATTGAAGTGAAAGACATGGTGTTGCAAGTGTACGATCCGCATCAGTACTCAGGGTTCAAGCAATGGGAATTTGAGCGTCTTCTCACGGATTTCCCCAAGCTTCTGAAGGACTTCGGTGGCTGTAGAGCGAGGCCTGAATTGTTGGAAGTGGATAAATTGGAGAAAAGACATCTGTTGAAGACAAGAGAGAAGAGGTTTGTGACCCAAAAAAGGTATATGACAGCCTGGTATGTACTTCAAATGATCGAGTGCTTAATTCAGTCAAATCCGATTAGGGGTTGGATATGTGTGGAAGACATAGTACTGAGAAAGAAGTTAGATTACTGTACTTTGATATGGATGGTCGCTTTTCACTTCCCTATTGTCACTGGAAAGGGTGTGAGAGTGGACAAAACAAGCTTCCAATGATATGTATTTTAGTAATTTAATGAAACTATTGTTCTTTTCCAATGATATGTATTTTAGTAATTTAAAGTTAGATTACTGTACTTTAATTTTACAAACAACGACTATCGATTACAAACAACGACTATCGATTACAAACGACGACTATCGATTACAAACAACGACTGTCGATTACAAACAACGACTATCGATTACAAACAACGACTATCGATTACAAACGACGACTATCGATTACAAACAACGACTGTCGATTACAAACAACGACTATCGATTACAAACAAGGACTGTCGATTATTGAGGTTCATAAGTGCAAGTTCTTACTGAGTGTCCCAGTCGACCGCACTTGCTGCATCGGTATGAACCCTTACCTCCACGATTTTTAAATATTTTTTCAGTCGTGGACTTGAATCTGGTCTCCTGGTCCCTCCCTGGTGTCACCAATTTCTTCGGAGGCAATGGCCGGAGTGCTCTTATACTCTCGGGTAAATTGTCTCTGTCCCACTGTGTGTGGTTGGGAGCAGTATAGACCGTTCCGCTATAGGCCTCCTTGAAGCATTCTCTTGAGTAGTACCTGCTAGTATGATTGTACATGACCTCCATGTCGTGTTGCACGTCGTAATGGCCCAGCTTCCTAAGTTGCGATGCACATGCACAAGCATGTACGCATGGGAACCACATCTGTTGGTATTCGCCACACGTGCAGCTCCCAACAACATTTCCAGGGCTAAAATCCACCACGTGACATTTCAGGTCACGGTCTCTGACTTCGTACTCTGTGCATGTGATGGGACGTACATGCAGTCCTCGAGAGTTGACCCAATTCTCCAACATTTTTTCTTCCCGCACCTTAGTCAGATACATCCTTCCCATTTTCTCCAATTCCATATTTCTTAATATGAACCATTGAGCCACTGTGTCGCACGCGAAAGCGAATAATTGAAGAGGTTTGCCATTCCGTGCATCCAGAAAGCATGAGTTAATGGACTCCGCATGGTTGGAACATAATTGTTCGAACCGGGATGTCTTGCAAAAGGACCTAGCCCACTTCTCCAATCCGGCATCGCGAAAGTAACCTTCAACCGTCATTTTCTTCACGCTATGCACGTGCGATACAACAATGCCCATGTCCTTCAAATTTGTATCACAGATCTCCCGGTCGAAGGTATATGCAGCTTTAAAAAAATATTTCTCCCACTTCTTTGTGGGGTAGTGCGACAGCCCGTTCATCTTCAGGTGATGATAGCAATGGACATGGTTGGAAAGGGGGTACACCGCCTTAACTGAATTAATTATAGCTTGGTGCCGATCGGAAACAAAAGTCAGTTCATGATTGTCAGGCCTAATTTGTCGTAGTTTAAGCAAGAACCATGTCCATGCATCTGTATTCTCGCGATCCACCAATCCCCAAGCAATGGGATAGCAGTGTTGCTCGCTATCAACCATTGTGCACACAACCAACTGAACCGGTTCTTTCTTCATGTGCGACATATCAATCACAATTACAGGTCTCATATACTGTATACCTGCAATGCATGCACCGAGGGCCATGTAGCAGTACTGGAATACATTATCTTCGCTCACATGAATATCCCACTTCGAACCGGGGTTCAACTCAGCGGTTAAATGCATGAACGCAGGTAGATCTGCATAATTTTGGGCCCTAGTGCCGCTAATAAGAGCTTTACGCTTTTGAATTGCAATCCACGACGTATGGTACGAGAATTCGGTGCCCATATCTTTCGCCATAGCCTGAACCTCAGCGATTGAGGGTGACTTTGAGAGATCTTTAAACCGTCCCAGCAGTTGCTTGGCTACAACCATGCTAGTGATGTTACGGTGCTTACCGTCAATCGTAATTGCGGTACATGTGTGAATTGGATTGTGTTTCTTAAGGACATAGTTCACAGCCTCTTTGATCTTGTACGCCCCCACCATCCACTTACAGTTCTCATCACTACAACGCAACACTATCCGCACAGCCTCTCGCTTGTAGACGTGAAAAGACCATCCTCTGTCAGCAGCAGCTAACCTAATAGGCATTAATAGCGCGTCGGGTCCGTTGAACAAATCGCCAATCTTAAGAACCAGCCCGTCCGACCTACCAATGCCATCACTACTACAACCACTACCACCGGCCTCATCAACAAAACGATTGCGGTCTATCTGCACAGTTTCCAATGCAAGATTGTTATGCACATTTGGTTCCTCTCTGTCGTACACATCACAGTCATTGACCGCATTGGTGGTTGTGTCTGTGAGGACCAATTGAGGGTCCATGTCGTCAGCATAGCCCTCGGGGATGATCTGCACGCCGGGGAAGTATTCTTCTTCAATCAATGCATGTGGGCTATTGTGTTCAACCACTGCGATCAGCTGCATATTGTTGTCATCTATCGGAGTCGGCTGCAAATTGTGGTCATCCATTGGAGTCGGGTCGTTATGTACTCCATCAAGAACAATATCTGAAACTATGTTTCCTTGAACCTCATCCTCCAAAGTAACGTACATTCTAACAGTATACCCCGCTGAACACCAATCAAACAAATCATCGATTTGTAGGTCAACAGAAAGTACGTTAGGGGGGAATAAGTCTGCATCGTCTATCAAGTGATGATAGTGTAAGACAATCTTCTTAGTGGACTCATGATCACCGCCCATTCTAACGGAGACATCTTCCTTCAATGACTCTACAGTAATGCCTTTGCACATCTTGAAATGCGCGGTCTTCAATCTTTCACCCAAATATTTGTATCTACCTTCGACACGATCCCATGCACCGTTCCAGATGACAAGTACTCCTAATTTCTTCACCATCTCTGTCATATATAAAAAAACTTCACATGTCAGAAGATAATGTTTGTTTTTCTTAATTAGAGTTTAGGGTTTAATAATAACCATATTGTGATAATAGTTATTTTTTAATAATAAGGGTTTAGGGTTTAGGGTTTACGGTTTAGGGTTTAGGGTTTAGGTTTTTTTTTTTTTTAAGACAGAGACGACCCATGACCATGGTCGTCCATGTCTTCACCAGTGAACGAACCTGACGACCTTGATCGTCAGGGTCTTCACCAGTGAACAGAGACGACCAATGACCATGGTGAATTACACAGACGAACCAACGACCATGGTCGTCTCTGTCTTCACCAGTGAACGAACCTGACGACCTTGATCGTCAGGGTCTTCACCAGTGAACGAACCGACGACCTTGGTCGTCAGGTCTTCACCAGTGAACGAACCAGCCGACCTTGGTCGTCAGGGTGTCCACTGGTGAATGACACGGACGACCGAGCCTTGGTCGTCCCGGTAGTTGAGGAACCTCAAGGGTCGCCTTGGAAATTGATGAGCCGGCATCAATGTGGATACATTTTCAAGATGGAATCATCTAGAAAATGTATCCACATTATTACAAGCATGCACGGCACAAGAAACAAAAGAACTGCCGAGTCTCTTCGTCTACCCTCCACCACTATAAATGTAGGTAAATGTTTTCTCCTAAACCACTACCTATTCACAAAAAAATCACTCCATCAAAATGTCCAAGCCAAGCTCCCCACCTAAGGAGTATGAAACTGACCACGGTGAAGAAGAAGAGGAGGTGGGAAGTGATGAAGAAGAAACAGGTAAGGAGAAGGAAACTGATGAAGAAGAAAATAGTGAAGAGGAGGGAAGTGAAGAAGAAAAGAGTGAAGAACCTGATTATTCCAAAGACGAACCTGCTTATTCCTATAAAAGGGGTTCACAAACAACCATTCACTCATCCGATGAAGACGAAGAAGACACGGCTCACTGGACTCCTCCACGTAAAAGAGACAGTGCTAGTGAAGATTCCGGTGAAGAATGGGACCCAGAAGAATCTCCTCCTAGGGATAAGAAGAAGCAAAAAAAAATGTAGTTTGTGTTTTTAAGTTTTTAAATTTCCATGTACTTTGCAATGTTTAATTTCAATGAAAATTTTAATGTTTAATGTTCACATTTTTGTGTTTGGCTCTTGATTAATGTTGGTTTATTATTTACCTTTTTTTTGAAATATGTTGATATTATTTACCTTGATCTTGATTGAACCATGTTCCAGTTTTTGTAATCTATTTCTTGATGTAATTTCTCAATTATTTGTTGATTATGTTCTATTTGATTGAACCATGTTCCAGTTTTATGTTCTATTTGATTGTGGGAGTTTTATTTTAACTCTTATTCAAAGAATTTAAAAAATTTGTGTCAAAGTGTTCTGGACCAGGTCGTCTGCATTTATAGCCGGTCGTCAGCGTTTACAGAGGATCGTCGGGGACGATCAGGAATCATAAAGACGACCTAGAAGGGTCGTCGGGTGTAACCTAAGTGTTTTTCCAGTTCACTCACACAGCGACGACCTAGACTCACCGAGACGGCCATGATGGGTCGTCAGGGTCGTCAGGGTCGTCAGGGCCGGCCCTCCGTGGTTTGCCCCGACGATCCATAAAAATACATAGGTCGTCTCTGTGTTTTCGTGAATGAAGACTTTGACGACCAAGCCCACTGCGTGGTCGTCGTGGTCTTACTCAAATCGTCCCCGACGAGTGTTACATTGGCATAAGAAAACACAGGAAGAACAGATGATTATGAACACATAAAATTTAACAAATCAAGATAAAAACCAGAAATTTTAAGTGATAAGCTGACATTAGGATGAGAAGACACAACAAATACAACAATCTCAACAAAATTAGAGTTTACCTGCACTCTGAGCAGGTTCAAGAACAAATGGAGATGAGAGACTCAGATGAGAGAAAATGTGAGTTCCCTGGATAAAACAAGAGCAACTGAGAGTGACAAATGAGAAATGTTTCACAGCATTAAGGTTGGAGTACTGTGAAATCATAAATGATACGGTTGGTTGGAGTAATTTCTTCTTGTACTTTGTTAGGTAGAGGTAGATGAAAAATATTGAATGTTCGTGAGGGAGAAAAAAAAGAAGCAGTGAAGGTTGTAGTGAGAGAAAAAAATGGAAGGGTATTCAATATTAGGGTTGCAAGGGCATAGAAGTAATTGAACAAAAAACTTGGCTGACAAACATGTACTTTTGGCTGACAAGAAGGGACCACATAGTAGTTAATAATATCTTTACATATTTGATTACCCAGCCGGGTAGATTGGAAAAGAAAGTTTGGCCAAGGGTATAAACTCAAGTCAAGTTGCCAGAAAGGCATTTGAACAAAAACCTCGTCTACAGGCCCCTGCCCTAATTTGGATTAGTCTGTCTGTCTGTCTGACTGACGGAAAAGAATCGATTCTCTCAAAAAATAAATAAAATAAAAGGAATCTCATACGTGCGTGCGCCCCGCCATATAAGCCCCCGCATCTACAGCAGGGTTGTTTCTGGTATTTTACAAAGGTTAGGGTAGTAAGTTGGTAAATGCCTAAAGCACACAAAAGTTAGGGTAGTAAGTTGGTAAATGCCCAATTCCATCCTCCCGAAAAGAACTTCCTCAACCTACGGAGCATCGAATCCTTCTCCTGCAAAATATTCCTCAATCTCTCGACCCTCAATCTAACCCTTCCTCCCTGGCCTGGATAAGCTCAATCCACCTCTACATCCGTCTCCACTGCTCCAGACCATAAAGGGGTAAAGCTTTCAGTCTTCCTCTACAACCGAAACTGGGGTTTCAGGCTTCCTATTTCTTGTTTATAGGTCTCTCTCGATTTTAGAACCCTTGAACGTTGAGGCTGATTCACTCTGTTATTGCAGCCGCCTCAAATTTATTCACCTGCTATGATCAAACTAACTACCAACACCCTTTTGAGTGTTTCTACTGATTTTGATGTTTGAGCTAATAAAGCAGTACAAGGGTTTTATTGAGAGTTTTTTGTGTGTTGTTTGATGATGGCTCGGTTGATTATACCGTGCAAAGGTTCCGGATTTCCCAAGACTTGTCTGTTGGGTCTGGTCTCATCGTCTCAAGTGATGAGCTTTATCCCATTTTTATCAATTCAATAAACCTCGTTCTCTTCTTTTCTTGTTGTTTATGTTGGGAGTGGAGGCACCAAATCATAGAAATGTTGAAATAAATCATCATTCAAATGTTTCTGCCATGTATAGAATTCATATTCGCTGCTTCAGTGAAATGTTGAATTGTAAGTGCTAATAGATACTAGTATATTTCATGTTTGACATTTTCCTGTTGAAGCATTTACAGTGATTATCTGTCTATCAAGCTAAGTGTTTATGTGTGTGTCTACACTGACTACAGTTTACGCGGTGACAAAACCATAAATTTCTAATTCAAATTTTGTATTTCTGAGGTGCCATTGTTGTTCCCTTGTTTAAAATTGTTTGAATTTGGAAGAGAAGTTATGCTCTGTATCAGGTGTTTAGTCATTTATGTTCTGTATGTTTTTGGAGTCATGAGAAATGGTTATCTTGCCACTTTTAGCTTAAAAGGTTGTTTGATCAGAAGGGTTTGGTAGGAAACTCAACACATTCCCTTTGTCATTGCAGTTTCAGACTACTTGTCGTGTTGCTTTCGTTGCGCTTTCAACTACCCCCAGATATAGGCTTTCCGTTACTTCGGAGGTGTAGATACTGCTTTATGACATGGCAGATCTAGGCCACGTGGCAACCATCCAGCACACCATATTGTGCTCCATACACACTGGATCACCAGCCGCGCTGATCCATGTGGGGGCTGCGAGACAGAGCCCTCGCATACCACCGCACGGGACTTGTAGGGACTTTGTGGTCTGGAGGCTAGAGTAAGCCCTGTCGCGTGCGAGCCAAGCCCGCGCGCGACCTTTAGTAACTGTTTTGAGAGATTTATGGCACGAGCTCCCTAGACCCGGTCAATCCGGTCAAACCCGGTCAACCTCGTAACGGTTCCGGTATTCGCGCACCACGTGCTCTAACGGTTCCTATATACTCGGACGAACGTGCCGTTATGGTTAAGCTAATTAAGCCGCCATCAATGGGCGCATTAACCACACTACAACGGTCACGTTCTCCAGTATATATACATCGTTAACCTTTCCATACAAAGGAGGACAACACTGCCATACGCGGAAGCTCTGCCAAACCTCTGTCTCTCTCTCAGACATTGCTACTGACTTGCTCTCTCCCTACACACACCCCTATTCTTCCTGTGCGATCCCTGATCCACTACGTACGGTGTACACGGAGGTCTCCCCGCCGGAATCTCTTGTGCACATTTTGGTGAACCCGACGTGAATCTTACCAGCAAAAGCAACCATGTCTCAGGAGGATGATGTCAGCAACCGGTCGCCTTCCACCGAAACTCCCTCGGGAGACGAAGCTCGCCGTACTCCGACGACTCCCGGCGAGGCACCAACTTTGGAATCTTTGGACGCCACTGTCCAAAGTCAGGCAAAAGCTCTCAAGTCTCAATCTGCGCAGTTGGAGCGGATCTTGGCCGTTCTGGGCACCCTTGCGCCAAATCCTCCACCAGGTACCGCCACCCCTCAGGGAGGAGGTACCCCTACTGCTCCAGGATTGGGAGTGTCGGCCACGCCTCCCAACCCTCATCTGCAAACTCCACCGTCAGCCGCGCAGCTGCCTTCGATCCAAGGATCAACAGCGCAAATGCTACCCCCTGCCACTCACGCCTCTCAGCCCACGGCTTTGGCGTCTAACCCAACTTTGCAGTACACTCTGCCTCCACCAGCGACGATTTGGGGAAACGCGGGCAGTCAATACACTCCCAATCCTCCGGCGGCATATGTGTCGCCACCGCCTACGGCAACCCCTCCGGCAGCTACCGAGGGAAGCCTCCCAGAATGCATGACGTCCTTGCAGAAGCGCGTGGACTCCATCCTAGCTCATCAATCGCTCGCGGATACCATCATCCCGAAGCTAGACAACGATCCACCCATTCCACGAGAGATCTATCTCATGCCTAACCCGGCGGGGTACAAAGCTCCCAAATGGGATAAGTTCGAGGACGTCAACGGGAACGCTCATGAGCACGTCATGCGTTTCATTGACGTCATGGGTCCATACGGAGCTGATCCCAAACTGCTGATGCGAGAGTTCCCAAAGACTCTTGGGAATGTAGCATACAAATGGTACCGGACGTTGGAGCCCGGATCTGTGAAGACTTGGGACGACATGGTCCAGAAGTTCTACACCAAGTTCTTCCAGATGGAAGAGAAGGTGACGATGATCCACCTCTCGCGGATGTATCAGAAACGCGAGGAAGATGGAATCACTTTCATCAAGAAATTCAGAGCGAAATCCTTGGAGTGCAAGGATCCCATGCTCGAAAGCCGGCTCGTAGAGATATGCCTGCAGTGCATGCGAGATGAGTACAAGAGCATGTTAATCAATTTGCAAACACCCACGTTTTCAAAGCTCATCGAGTGCACGATGAACATCGAGCCCATCGTCGAGAGACAGAGAAAGAAGAACGCTCCAGAACGACCTGCGAGCGGCACCACCTACAAGATCGGCAGATTCGGCTACAAGCGAGGACGCGAAGCTGAGGTCAATGCAGTTTCGCCCCAGAAGCAAGCAAAAGTTACAAACTTCGACGCACCGCCTCTGCCATGCTCGGTGGAGGAGGCAAGCGATCTCTGCAGACAGTGGCGTAAGGACGGCGTCCTACCACCGCTCGAGAAAGCACCCTCCAAGGAGATGACGAGGGACCCTAAGTGGTGCGAATACCACGGCAAGGTCATGCACCCCACAGCCGAGTGCAAGAAGCTCAGATTCGCGCTCGATCAGAAGATGAAGAGCGGCGAACTCATCGTCAGCGACCATCGGAAGGATGTGCGCAACAACCCGCTGCCTACCCATACAGACTCGGGCTCAAAAGGCAAAGAGGTCGCCATGATCTCGATAGTTGACTTGGAAGAAGTCGCAGAGGATGGTCTACCCATCGTTGCTGAAGTCCATGAAGAGGAAGACTATAGCATGGATACGGAGGATGAGCGTGCCGACCGCATGAAAGGGTCGCACGGCTTCAGCAGATTCTTCGATGAGATGAACTTCTCAGAAAGATGCCGATCGGATATGACAAAAGCAATCTTAAGGATAGCGGAGGACTACGAAGAGGAGCTCGTGGTCTCCAACGGGAAAGTCATCAGGGCGTCCCGTCCCACGGAAAAGATCATGACCTTTTCTGCCAGCGACAAGAAGACAGATGCGAGCCACCAGAGGCCCCTGTACGTGACCGCCATCATCAACGGCGTCGAATTTAAGCGAGCATTCGTCGATGGAGGAGCAGCGGTTAATGTTGTTCCACTCCACACACTGAAGCTAGCAGGGATCCCCGAGCACAAGGTGGTCAAGCGTCCATCCCCGCTGGTGGGATTCGGGAGCGACTCTAGGATGACGATCGGTTGGATCCGCCTGGGCGTTCAGATCGGCAAAATCAAGTGCTCGGCGAAGTTCTACGTCATAGATGCGAACACCACATATCACATGATCATCGGTCGAGCCTGGATTCATCGCTTCGACGCAATCCCTTCCACGGCTCACCAGATGATGAAAGCTATCTGGAACGACAGGATTGTCGAAATACCGGCCTCAACCAACCCATTCAACTTGGACGAAGCACATCTCAGCGAGGCGGTGTGGTTCACCGAGATGGCGGACGAGCAAACACCCGGACCATTCAACCCCACTCCTTTACCTCTCTGGGAGGACATCAAGGACCAGTCACCTGCAGGCGTGATGGTAACAAGGGGAGATACCAAGGAAACGCCGCCTATTCACGAAGAGGCGCCGCGCATCGCATATCACCGCAAGAGTGTGTACACTCTGAAGAGGATCGCAAAACACGACCCCGAGGGCAAGGAGATAGAGAGCTTCTACGCCAACGGGAAGAAATGCTATCGCATATGAAGGTGCGCGGGGACGTCCTCACACGGGCATGGGGATGTCCCTGGGCAAATCAACCAAATCGAGCAAGTTGCGCTGACAGAAGAGCCAACACAGGGCACTCTAGATGAGAAACTCAAAGAAGCGCCCGAATGCATGGAAGACAGGCCAAAACCACAAAAGCAAGAGCTTAAGGAAGTGTTCCTCAGCCCGAACGAGGAAAAGAAAAGGCCAGTCTTCCTGAGTGCGGACCTCACAAGCGAAGAGGAACAAGGATTGCTGCAGCTCCTAACTGAATACAAGGACGTGTTCGCATGGGAATACGACGAGATGCCGGGTCTGGACACGAGCATCACCATGCACCGTTTAGACATCATCCCAGGGTCTAAACCGGTCAAGCAAAGCACCAGAAGTTTCAGGCCAGAACTCAACGTGAAGATCAAACAGGAGATCGTCAAACTCCTAGATGCCAAGTTCATAGAGCCAAATCACCATCCCACATGGTTGGCCAACATCGTGCCAGTGGTGAAGAAGAACGGACAGCTCCGCATCTGCGTGGACTTCCGGGACCTCAATCGTTTCTGTCCCAAGGACGATTTCCCACTGCCTAATATCGACTTGCTCATTGATTCAACGGCAGGCCATCGCATGTTCAGTTTCATGGACGGCTTCAGCGGGTACAATCAAATCAAAATGGATCCCGAAGATGCAAGGAAAACTGCATTCATCACTCCCGTGGGGGTATTCAACTATACGGTAATGCCATTCGGTCTTAAGAATGCAGGCGCAACCTACCAGCGAGCCATGATGGCTCTATTCCATGACATGATGCACAAAGAAGTGGAATTCTATGTGGATGACCTGGTAGTCAAATCCAGGCATGAAGCAGATCACCTTGCAGACCTGCGAAAAGTGTTCGACAGATGCAGGAGCTTTCAACTGAAAATGAACCCCATGAAATGCGCATTCGGCGTGACCTCGGGGAAGTTTTTGGGGTGCGTGGTCCATCGCCAAGGGATCGAGCCTGACCCTGCGAAAGTGTCAGCCATCACCAGCATGACGCCACCTCACAACCAAAGTGCCTTGAAAACATTCTTGGGAAAATTGTCATATCTGCGGAGATTCATCCCAGCAATCGCTGAAATCACATGCTGTTTCAGCACTCTTCTCAAGAAGGACGCCGCGTACAACTGGGCTCCTGACCACGAAGCCGCATTTGAAAAACTAAAGGAGATACTTACATCCCCAAAGATTATGATCGCACCTCAGCTGGGATCACCGCTGCTGCTATATCTTACATCAACAAGGAGATCTATAGGAGCACTCTTGGCCCAGGTATATGAGGGCCAAGAGAGGCCTATCTATTACATCTCTCGCATTGTGCAGCCTGCTGAATCAAGGTACACAGACATCGAACGTCATTGCCTTGCCTTATTCTTTGTGATAGAGAAGTTGAGACACTATTTTGCATCGCACAAAGTAGTGGTGGTCACCAAAAGCGACCCCATAAGATACTTGCTAACTCACACTACTCCGGGCGGGAGATTGGCAAAATGGTATATGACCATCTCTCAATACGACATCACATGCGTAAAACCAAGAGCGATCAAGTCGCAGGCGGTAGCAGATCTGTTGGCGCAGTTCCCCGACAACAGTCACGAACCCGTGATCGAGGAGGAGCTCGAAAGCCCTGAAATCTACGCGATTGACGTGCCCTATTGGACCCTCCACTTCGACGGTTCGTCAACCAGAAAAGGTGGAGGCATTGGGATAGTCTTGACAAAGCCGGACGGTGAAGTCATACAGATGTCCGCAAAACTCAACTTCGCAGTCACGAACAACGAGGCGGAATACGAGGCTCTGATCGCGGGGCTCCGTGCAGCGAAAGCTCTGGAAGTGAGCAACTTGACAGTCATGGGAGATTCCAAGCTGATTGTTAAGCAGGCTTCGGGCGAATATGGTCTAAAGGAGATCAACCTCCTGCCATACCGTACCCTAGTCCAGAAGCTGATGCAGCAATTCTGCGACGTGAAATACGAACACAAACCCCGAGCGGACAACAGGCATGCAGACGCCTTAGCAACTCTGGGATCTAAGGTCAGCATAGACAAATGCCCCGCAAGGATTTCCATCGAAGTGCGAACATCGTCTGCATTAACAGAAGATGCATGCGACGACGAACACATGGATGACGCAGACTGGCGAAAAGCAATCCTGCAAGCTATTGCGAAAGGCACCAGCAGCGAAAGCTGGGCACTCACGAAAGGATACTGTATCCATGACAACACCCTTTACTACAAGGGTCCCGGAGGAATACTCATGCGATGTGTCTCCGAACAAGAGGGACAACAGCTGCTGGAAAAGATTCACCAACACGCTTGCGGAGAAAGCGAGGTGTCAATCTACAGGAAAGCTCAGAGATATGGCATTCATTGGCCAAGCATGTCTACAGCCGCAGCCCTGATACAAGGGAAGTGCGAAAGTTGCGCACTAATCAAAGATTCTCTACTTGTCGCTCTAATCGACGACGACACAGACTGGAGAAAGCCATTGTTTGAATTTCTCACCAAGGGCACTGTGCCCGAATCGAGAAAAGAGGCAGACAAATTGAAGAGGAAAGCTTCTCGATATGTGGTTCAAGAAAATCTGCTTTGGCGAAAAGGTCACGAAGGCAACTTGCTGCGATGCCTAGACGATAGGGAAGCACAAGAAGTCATGGACCTCTCCCATCAGGTGGAACACCAGGGAGGTGCGAAATTATGCAGGCAGCTCCTCTCAATCGGATACTTCTGGCCCACGATGGAAGTCGATTGCCGCACCAAAGTGCGACGCTGCCAAGAATGTCAATTCAAAGGGAACCTAGTGCACGCTCCCGCCGTGGACCTACATGCACTAGGAACGCCATGGCCATTTCACACATGGGCTTTGGACTTCATTGGCCCCATCCGACCAACGTCACATGGGAACCATTTCATTCTCACCGCAACTGAGCTGTTCACCAAATGGGTGGAAGCAATACCACTTAAGACGGCAAACGCGTTGGCTGTGGTCAACTTCATCCAGGAAAACATCGTATGCAGGTTCGGAATCCCGAATACTATTCTTTCAGATAACGGTACTCCTTTTGTTAATCGTCAGGTAGCTACAAAACTTGCGGAGTACAATATCAGGCAGATATGCTCTACCCCCTATTATCCAAAGGGAAACGGGCAAGCCGAGGCGACTAACAAAACGCTGCTGAGAATTCTGAGCAAGATGGTCGCAGATGACCATAAGAAGTGGGCCGACTCTCTTAACATAGCTCTGTGGGCCTACAGAACTTCTCCAAGGACACCCACAGGGGCCTCGCCATTTCTACTATGTTATGGGGCCGAAGCTGTGGTACCTGCGGAGGTCAGAGTCAATTCGGCAAGGCTGGCCTTCCACGCGCTCTACGAAAACCAACGCGATCATGATTTAGTCTTGCTGGAAGAAAAGCGAGAACAAGCCAAAAGGACTAACAAGCGGTACCAAGAAAGAATCGCTCGCGCCTACAACAAGACAGTCCAGCGACGGGATTTCGCAGTTGGCGACCTGGTCTTGCGCGCATCTGACCACTGCATGCGAGAAGCAACTCACCCAAAGTTCGCAGCTAATTGGGAAGGACCCTTCGAAGTCACAGAAGTCTTCGATAGCGGCTACTGCAGCATACGAAGGTTGCACGGCACAACCTCAACTCCAAGCTCAGTCAACATGCGCTGGATCAAGAAGTACTATCCTTGACTTCTCTTGTTTCATACGTTTTATGATAACGTTGCTTAATGTCTCATGTGGCTACGATATTCGCAATCTCCTCTCCCATATGAGAGGATTGTAATCCTATCTCTCCCATATGAGAATGTCATAATAAAAGAATTCTCCCAAATGAGAAGTTCATATTTTTTAGCTATTTATATCGCTTATCTAATTTGTTACGACTGATTTATTCGCTGCAATAGTAACAGATACAAACACGATCTTGATTGATCATTAAAGCCTATCTCTTACGATAGCGAACGCGATCTCAATTGATCATTCAAAGCCTATCTCTTACGATAGCAGCCAATGCAAACGTGATCCTAACTGATCATTGAAGCCTATCTCTTACGATAGCAGCTAAATACAAACGCGATCTTAATTGATCATCGAAGCTTATCTCTTACGATAGCAAATGCGATCTCAATCGATCATTCAAAGCCTATCTCTTACGATAGCAGCAAATACAAACGCGATCTTAATTGATCATCGAAGCCTATCTCTTACGATAGCAAATGCGATCTCAATCGATCATTCAAAGCCTATCTCTTACGATAGCAGCAAATGCAAACGTGATCCTAACTGATCATCGAAGCCTATCTCTTACGATAGCAGCTACACACAAATACGATCTTAAGTGATCATCTAAAGCCCATCTCCTATGATGGCGGCCAATACAAATGTGATCTTAAGTGATCATTAAAGCCTATCTCTTACGATAGCAGCTACATACAAATACGATCTTAAGTGATCATCTAAAGCCCATCTCCTATGATGGCAGCCAATACAAATGTGATCTTAAGTGATCATTAAAGCCTATCTCTTACGATAGCAGTTACACGCGAACGCGATCTTAAGTGATCATCTAAAGCCCATCTCCTACGATGGCAGCCATTACAAATGTGATCTTAATCGATCATCTAAAGCCTATCTCTTACGATAGCAGCCAAACGCAAATGTGATCTTAATCGATCATCTAAAGCCTATCTCTTACGATAGCAGTTACACGCGAATGCGATCTTAAGTGATCATCTAAAGCCCATCTCCTACGATGGCAGCCAATGCAAATGCGATCTTAATTGATCATTTAAAGCCTATCTCTCATGGTAGCAATCAAATGCAAATGCGATCTTAAGTGATCGTTAAAGCCTATCTCTTACGATAGCAGCCAAACGCAAATGCGATCTTAAGTGGTCATCTAAAGCATGTCTCTCATGGTAGCAATCAAATACGAAGGCGATCTTAAGTGATCATTAAAGCCTATCTTTTGCGATAGCACCCAAACGAAAACACGATCTTACATGATCATCCAAAGTCTATCTTTTGCGATAGCAGCGGAATACAAAAACGATCTTAATCGATCATTTAACTCCTATCTCTTGAGATAGCGGGCTATACAGATGCGATCTTATAATGATCTTCTCGAGCCTATCTGTTACGATAGCAATTTTGGTTAATTATCCAAACCCGTCTGATATGATGGCAACACGAGTGCAGAGTCATCTAACTATGGTAGCAGTTTATACGAGAAACGATCTCAAACAAAGCCTATCTTCTATGATAGCAATTTGCACAGCTCAACGATCTTGATTGATCTCTGGAAAATTATCTGCAACGATAGCAACGTTGTGAACGTGATCTCATATGATTTACAACGACCAACTACAAGCCCATCCGTCAAGATGGCACAGCTGCGAAATTATGATCTCGAATGATCTAGCGAAATATCTGTGAATTGACATCGCATATGTGAAATCATTACATGGCATTATGCAAGGCAAAACGAGCCGAAACGCATGCGAAATTGTATTTTGTTGCAAAGAACAGATGATACAAAAGCTATATATCATTATGAGTCAAATGACTTACAATTTATCTATCTAGATAGCAGCTTACAAGCGAAAAGCTCGCATCTAACTACACAGCCAACATGGCTTACAATACATTCGAAAAATGGCTGGTAAGCCAGAAATGCGCCAAGGGAACTCTCGACTAAGAAAAGAGAGAATCCACCGGTCTTGACACCGGCAGCACAGTACGCAGATCTGAGGCCAAAGATCTGTAGCAAGTAGGATGCATCTGCGAAGAGATTAACTCGCCATTCGCTACATCCTTAGCGGCAGGAGCCGGGCGAATCCACGTCCAAAGATCTTAGGGTCTGACGAAACCCCTGTCTGATCAAGATATGTACCAGAGGAACCACCTGTTCCGGCATATGCCGTCGTGCAAAACAGGGGAAGCCGTCATTCCTCTGGTACTGGGCTCCTTGTCATGATAGACAAGGGCGTTGGCGAGCCTCCTGAGTTCAAGAACGAAGAGGCAAGGAACTCTCCTCCAGGGATGCTGGAGGAGAATCACGCCGTTCATTACGAGACGGTAGCACGGTCACTTCGGCGCTGCACCTCGCCACGAGGCGGCCGGAAACATGACCTGCACACATAATATACGAAGAAATTTCTTCGAACACACATGAGGTATTATCTGCATCCTCTTTATGACGGTTATAAACAGCAATAAGCCTCATAAAGTGGATCTTGGAAACTATTTCTATAGCACAAAGCGCAAACTCAGGATTCAAAACTTGAAGTTGCCATGAATCAACGAAAAGCAAGCGTTGAAGCCAGCAGTCGCAAGGACTCACGGCAAAGCACATGTTTGGGATAGAAGAGCCCAAATGGCAAAGACGGGGTTTATATAGGCCCTGTGAGAACTCTTCGGTTGCTTAAGATGAGTCAGCAAATTCAAAAAGAGGGTAAGTTCAATCACTTACGCCTTGAAAAGCGGTAACAATCAATTACCCTACTAAAGGCTACGACGATTCGGTTGCGTATCCTAATAAATGACGGATAGTCATGATTCGGATGGACTTCCCAACGGAAGCATGCTTATCTGCCGAGAAATTAGCGCGAAAATCAAGCAAAGAATCAATTGCTGATGTCATAATTGGATATGCACAGAAATGTCCAATCAAATCCCGAAAGGGGCAAAACGGGCAAACTCATTGTTTGTTGTTAAAAAAGAAGGGGGAGAAACCCTAGCAACATTACATTAATGTTTTAAAATATTACATTAATGTCTCAACCATTTTCCTGTTTTCTTTTCAAAATTCGAAAAGTCAAAACAAATTTTTGACTAAGGAGTCCTGGGGCTCGAACTGCTCGATCAGCCTCTCCACCTGTTGCACTTCTTGCTTTAGTTGCTCGCACTTGGCATTCATTTCATGATACAGCTTCAAAGCTTCATCAACCTTTTGCTTCTGCTGCTCCACCTTCTGCATCTCAGCTGCGAGATTCTGGTGCCCGAGATTCAGAGTTACAGCTGCGCGAATCAGTGTAACTCTGTCCTTGAGGAATTTGAAACCAAGTCTGCCTTGGACTTTGAGCACGAGATTTTGGCACATGCCACACAGCAATTCGGCACTCTGGGCCGAAATGGTCGCAGGTGTAGCCGCGCACAGCTGCTCTAATATCCAGATGGCTTCAGTAAGGAATAGCCTCCTGTCAAAAGGACTGATCTCCAGACACCTCACAAACGATCGGGGGTATCTGAGGCGCATTCGAACCACCCAGTCTACATCGGTTTGCTTCAAACCTGAGACATCAAAAACAAGTCATGATGTCAAAACTCGCAAGCAAATAATGCGACGTGCGAATGGTAAAATCTCTTCTTACCAGTGCCTTCCAGAATTTCATGAATAGAGGGAATGCGAGCCACCGGGTTGTTCGAAGACTGCCCTTGCTCCATGGCTCTCCTATCAGCTGCGAGCTCCAAACTCTCATAGTTAGGAGGAAGAGTGTAGGCCGCACCAGCTGCGACTACATTCCCAACCTGCGAGCCCCAAATACTCCACGCAGGAATAGGTGCTTCCGGTTCAGTCATCGCCGGAGGCGAGGGGACAGCCGAAGTCGCTGGACGGACACCCCCAGATGCGAAAATATTAGCATCACTTGTCCTTTCTTCCTCACCGCCAGTACGGACACCTTCGTCCATCGGCACAGCATCAGCTTCGACATCATCGGAAAGTTCGATGACATCCTCGAGACGCTCACTCACGTGTCCAGCAGCTGCGACGGGCTTTTCGGTATGGGAGCTCGAAATTGGAACATGGGATGCAGAAGGCTGACTTCTCTGCTCCAGTTCAGGTTCCTTTGCATGACCTGCGATACCGAATGCGATAATATGAGGTAACTTGTGTTATAAGTTACTTCACTGTCTTTACTGAAGCTAAGAATAAGCACCTCCACGCGAAGGTGGGATTGAGGTATCCTCATCATACACTAGGGACGCGGAACCGTGCCCTATCAGTGTATCCTCACTAAGCAAATCTTTAAGAGAAGCGTGACCTGGGACGCGAGTAAACCAGTCATGATTTTGCCTCAAGTGACTAAAGCCTAGTATGCGCATATCACTCAAAATAATTACCTGAGGGTTCTCCGCATTTGCTTACCAACCAACGGCGAATGTCAGGCTTTGACACACTGTGCTTTAACGCACCCACAATTACATCTCTATAAGTAACTGCGAGATTGAAGATCTCACCTTTATCGCCACCTGCGATCTCTGCGAAGTCCGCTTGGACTTGCTCTAGCTCTGCTGTGTCCTCTCCAGGAACCTCATCTTCCTCCTCCACATGAGGAGCCACTTTTTCGGGAAGCTCGTCTTCCTCGCCAGCTGGACGCACTAAGTCGTCAACATGCAGCTCCTCGAGGCTCCGCTGTTTCACAAGCTCGAGTTCCTCTTCCTCTCGCTGCCTTCTTCTTTCAGCAGCCTCCGCGGCTGTCCTCCGGGACTCAGCAAGAACATCCTCGCTTATGGGATCATCTGAAACGCCAGAGTGGGCACCTCTCTTTTGCCTCTTGGCCACGAGGCCACCAACGGCTTCATCATCATCATCTGCGAATACAAAATTGGTTCAAAGAAAAGAACTGCACAGAAGTCATGATAAAGGGCAAGGAGATGCGACGGAAGTACCTCCTGATTCTTCCTCGCACATCACAACTGTTGCTTCTTCATCACTTGCCTGGGGCTCCTGTCTCTCTTCCTCCTCTTGGTTGAATGGAACGAAAGTCTCAACTGCGAGATCTTTTCGCACTTTGCTGTGCATACGACCCTTGCCTTTGTCCTTGATGGAAAGGGACCTCACTGGGGGAGAAGCTGGAGCGCTCCTAGGGGAAGAAATCGTAATCCCCTTTTGCCTAGGTCTCTTCGCTCTCGGCGCCGCAGTCGCCGGAGGGGACGGGTCATCTCTAGGAGGAGACGGAGCCGGAGGGTTGTCTATCAGCGAGTCAGCAAAAGTGTTCATGACCCCGCGAACCTTTGTTTCGACCTCGGCATCCATCCTCCATGCTAGCCGATACGACTCCCCCCTCCTTCTGGTGGCAACAATGGTATCCACCAGCGGTTTGGAACGGTCACCAGCTGCGAACCTCCGCACATGACACTAGACAATACAGAACAAAAAGCATCAGTGCAAGCAAATCAAAAAGCTCAAAGCACGCAAGGAAACTGCTTACCTCAGCAAACGCCTTGCTATATTTGATGACCTGCGTGTTACCCTTCTTGATTGCATCGACCTGCTCCTTCAGAATGAAATCGGGGCACAAATGATTCTCGCGGTTCAACAACGAGTAGCAACCGTACTCAGACTCGCTCAAACTGCAATTGGGGCGAAACGGAAAAGAGTTTCTCTTGATCAAGGGGGCCCTTCCTGGCTGCGCCGCCGCCTCCGTCTCCATCCTCGTCTGCTGGGCAATCCAGTATGCGATCCAGTTCTGAGAACAACCACCCTTGCGAGTTCCCGCAGGCTGCTCGAAGGGAAGATTGCTCATGAGGACCGTCTTGCACTCCTTTGTCAGCAAGCGCTTGTAGCACCCTCTGACGATAGACTGGGGCCAGATTGATGGGGCCACCGCATCGAAACCAAACTGAGGAGAGACCCGAGTGGGGTCAACATCCACTGTAAGCCTCTCATATCGTGGCGCGAGCTCACGAATATGCTCTGCAAGTGCAGGAAGAGAACCTCGCAGACACCAGCAAAAGAACTCACGATAGCGCTCGTGGAAATGCGGCCCCTTTTCAAAGAGAAGGTCTTCTGACAAGACCATACCTTTGGAAGGGTATAGCTTTGGAAACCACCGCACATTCTCGACACGTGTGGCGTAGGGCCTGGCAGTGAACTCCCTTCGTTTGTCGCATATCAAGCTCCAAGTACACTTGGTGTTGCTTGCTCCAAACCATCTCGCAGCTCTCCCGCTGTTGAACGCCTCCGTCTCACCTGGGGGACACCACTTCTCAAGTGGGAGGGGAGTTGGAGCATAAGACGGCCAGCGCTCAAAAACCCACATTGTCAAAAAGCTGATATTGACAAAGGTCAAAACATCGAGACGGCCGCGCGATTCCCTCATCGCCAGAACCAGCTGGTCCAGCCTATAATACAACGTACCCAAGACCAAGGGCCCGAGCGCGACTCTCTGGCCAAGAGCGAGCCTCACCGCAAGTGGCAGCACATGGTAGAAGACCCCGTCATGGGGGTGACCATCAATCAGATACCTTGATAGCCAAGCACAAAGAAAGGCGCAAAGGGTCAGATGATAACCCTTGCCCTCTACGTAATTCTCGGCCTTCGGGTTTCCGCTCAAAAGCTTCTTAGTAATGCTGTTGCTCGCATAGTCTCGGAAGAAGTACTGCAACCACTTGTTCCAGGTATTCTTCGCAGATGTATCAACCAGCTGCCAGTTCGGAAGAGGTTTCGTACTGGTCCACCGAGTGGAGATTTTCTTTACCTCTGCTAGGCACTCCTCCATCTGCGCGTACAAGGCCAATTCCGCAGGTGTTCTCAAGTGACTCAAGGGGTCCACCTCGCCCATGGGGGAAAACTCATACAGCATTTGAACGTCCTCGAGCGTGGGGGCAGCCTCGAACTCAGCAAAGTGAAACGTGTGAGTCGCAGGCGAATAGCGGGACAGAAGGTCTAGAAGCATGGACTGATCCAGCTTCACGGCAGCACCCTTCATAGCACGGACAGCAAAGAAAATGCCGGCTTTATCGAGAGTTTCGGCGTAATTACCCAACACGTGGTCAGTCCACTCATCCATATAGTCCAACTTCTGGACAAACGCCTGAGTAGAAATTGCAGTGTATGGGAAGTGCCCATTCTCGATTCCCAATCGAACCACATCCTCGGAGCCAACTAACTCGAGCAAGGCTGAGTTAACTGGGCGAGTCAGCGTTAACAACTGCTCAACGGGAACAGGATCAGGCATCCTCTTCGCCTTCACCCTCGCGTGGTAAAAATCTTTCCCACCCAGAAAGGGGGCTTTCCGCCACAGAGCCTGCGGAAGCTCCGGCATCTCTTCATCTTCCTTGACGGGTCTGGTTACTCTTGTTTTGGCCATTCCTGCGAAAGGGCAAAAAAGGGGGGGAGAAATACCACACTTCAGTTTGAATTTTGGAATTCGAGATCTATGCAAAGGAAAGCAGACAGTTCCGGTGCCGATTTCAGAAATTGGGGATTTGCAAGACCCAATATTGTTGAAAGATTAAGAACGAGGCAGGTTTAAAGATCAAAGCCTCTTCACAGACTTCATGGGTTTACAGATTCAATGCGATTCAAGGCAAACACTGGTAGTTTAAATCAAAAGTAAACGAGGCCAACCTTGTTTCCTTGAAGCCTGCTTGGAGATGCACAATTGAAGAATACGATTTGCAGTCTTGAACTGATGATTGATTATTTGGATCTGCTCCCGAAGATCTCCGGGTACCATTCACTTTAAGAGAAAGAAGCAATGCTTTGCAATGATGGGATACAAGGTATTTATCCAGAAGAATGAAGGGTTGCGTCCCTTCAGTAGTCGAATCGCAACCGTCACCGTCGTGTCGCGCAATCACAGGACGGGCTGACGTCACGCCTAAAACCCTAAAGGTCAGACGGCACGACTCTAGGGGTTCTAGGTCATAATTACACGCACGGGGGCTGAATCTACCCGTATTTGAATTGGTGCGTGACGACGACGCGCATGTTGGTTTCCGCGCATGGAAGCCTATACAGCTATGAGCCTTCACGCGCAGAAAGGGGGCTAATGTAGATACTGCTTTATGACATGGCAGATCTAGGCCACGTGGCAACCATCCAGCACACCATATTGTGCTCCATACACACTGGATCACCAGCCGCGCTGATCCATGTGGGGGCTGCGAGACAGAGCCCTCGCATACCACCGCACGGGACTTGTAGGGACTTTGTGGTCTGGAGGCTAGAGTAAGCCCTGTCGCGTGCGAGCCAAGCCCGCGCGCGACCTTTAGTAACTGTTTTGAGAGATTTATGGCACGAGCTCCCTAGACCCGGTCAATCCGGTCAAACCCGGTCAACCTCGTAACGGTTCCGGTATTCGCGCACCACGTGCTCTAACGGTTCCTATATACTCGGACGAACGTGCCGTTATGGTTAAGCTAATTAAGCCGCCATCAATGGGCGCATTAACCACACTACAACGGTCACGTTCTCCAGTATATATACATCGTTAACCTTTCCATACAAAGGAGGACAACACTGCCATACGCGGAAGCTCTGCCAAACCTCTGTCTCTCTCTCAGACATTGCTACTGACTTGCTCTCTCCCTACACACACCCCTATTCTTCCTGTGCGATCCCTGATCCACTACGTACGGTGTACACGGAGGTCTCCCCGCCGGAATCTCTTGTGCACAGGAGGTTTGTGTGCATTTCAATCTTTAAGTGCTAGCTTCCCAACTAAATTACTTTTCATTCGTTATGAGCATCTGATTTTAGTTAATATTTCATAATATTGTTCGTTTTGTCGGCTCTTGATGCCAGGTAGCTCGTCAGAAACTCATCTCTTTCCTTGCTCTCTGTTAAATGTGCTGTTAGCATTTGGTGTGCCCATGTGGGGTGCCCAATGTTGTGGGGTGCCTAATGCAATTGTCTTAATCTTATGGGGTTAGCTGCAACAATGCTTAAACATGTGGGGTTAATAGCAAATGCACAAACCCTAGGGGGTTATGTGCAAACTAGGTATAAGTCTGTCTATATAAGGAGACAGCCTCCTACACATTATCATATGAGATATGAGAGACATAATAATACACTACTGTGTAGAGATCATGTGCTGATCAAAATACAGTTCTAGGAACCCTAGCATCTCTCTCTAACTAGCCTCCATTGGTGGAACTTGGTGTAGATCAGAGTTTTCGTCCTAGTGATTCGAGCTATATTGTGGGAGCAAGGTGGGCACGTGTAAGCAAGCATCCTAGGATCATCCGCTGCGTTAGGAGCTAAGGAAGACAAGGTAAACACATGAATCTTCCGCTATAATTCAAGTTGAAGATCTGTATGTGATAGATACTGTTATTCCTTCATTGGTATCAGAGCCATTGGCTTGTTTTTCGTGCCTCGTTATGCGAACACGAATCTGCTTAGAAAATATAGTTTCTGAAAATTCATAATCTGTAGATGAAACTTATATGGTTAGGTAGAGTTTTTCACGAGGATTCCAGAAATATAATTTTTATATTTTTTGGATAAACGATGAATTAATTACGAATATTTTAAGATTCGAAACTGTATAAATATGTACTCTTTTGATCTGATATGTAATTTGATTTTTTCAAAAGTTGTTAGAATTGATTTTTGAATACATAACCGGAATCAGGGTGAAGAGACGAGTACGACAATATAAGTTTCATCGGAAATTGAGGCATGGAAGGCGGCGCGTGGGCTTCACACGCTACCGACACCGCCCCCACGCGTGCCCACGCTCCGCACGCGCCAAAGGGCTGCGGCAGACTGCTGACGTGGATAGGGCTAACGTGGCAGGTGACGTGGCGATGACGTGGCGACCGCGTGTTTGCTGACGTGGCGGCTGACGTGACTTGCTGGCGTGACAGCTCACGTCAGCGTAACGTGGCACAAGGCCGACGAGAGCGCGTGACGAAGGCGAACGCGCTTACGCGCGGCGGCGCGTGCGGCCGCTTCCCGCCGTCAAATTTCGCCAAATTGTTTTCTACAGACTCAGAATTAAATTTTCTATTTTATGGGATTCTTTCATAATTTTTGGAAAGACAGGAAATTTTATTATTTTCCGGATTAATTAATTAGTGTTTAGCACACTTCCCGAGGCAATTAGACGACCTTAAACACACTGTTTTGAGTCCAATTTTTTGCTTATTAATTTCCAGTAATTAGTATTTAATTCAGGAAATTTCCCGAAAATTTAAGTATGTTTATTTTATCATTATACATGCTGTTGTGGGTTGAATGGATGTGTTTTGATGCATGAATGTGGCTTAGATGGTTTTATATTTGGTTTTGGTTTTGTTTTGAATATGTAATCAAAATACGGCCGGCGTGTCGTGCCTCTCTACATACTCTAGTGTCTTCTCTTCTCATCCAATCGCCTCTATGAGGTTACTTCTTATTAGTAATACGATAGTTAGTGAAGATTGAAGAATATAAGCTTCAAGAGAGGTGGCCAAACCAAAAAGCTATGGCGCAAGGTGCATGGAGCAAATAGACGAACCAATGAGCTTCAAGAGGAGTACTCGAGATAGGCGAGATCCATGAGGCGAGAAGTTCAAGACTTGCTCAATACGTACTCTCAATAGTGGGAGTGCACCTTAGAGGCTACATCCATTGCATATTTATTTATGCTTGTGGTTGTTTTATGTTATAACTGTTTGTGATTGGATATAACTGTATAACCTCGCATGCTAAGGAACTAAAACAAAAGAGCTCACATGATTATACATGATTAAAACTTATAGGAAATCATAAGTGACGATATTTGATTCTTAGAATTGCTACTAGGTTTTGGTGGAGTCCTTATGAGGAACTATTAAATTTTAATCTATGTATCATGTTATTTCGGAGCTAAGTAAATGTTAGTATTAATTTCCTAAGCAATGTCTGAAGATCAATCGTGTCTAAATCGAAACTGTAAAGGCTAAAATGGTGACAATAAACGATATGACGAGTCGTCGTACTATGTAACCAATCGTTGGACATGGATTGTCAAAACCACGTACAAGTATGGTTGAACCTGTGATGAATGGTTGTCACAGCAGCACATGAACATTATCTTTAGGCTAACCAACAATGGGAGGCAGTCAAGATAATGTCATAGAGCATGCTATGCCAAGGTGGGGAAATGACCTCATCAGCAAGTTCTAGACCACTTTGAAATACAAAGATTGTAGGAATGGACCAAAGAAGAATCTTGGATCCACCTTAGCCATTTGCCTAATCAAAATTGTGAGTAATGACTCATTAATCCCGCCTTAAACTATGAAACTCCATAAGAAATAGCACTTGACTATAGTGTCTGAGATTAGTACTCAACTATAGCATCTGAGATTCATGTCGTTTGATGTTTAAGTTATCCGATTAGCAATATGTTGCTATCTCTGCCACGTTTCATGAAAATGACATGAAAACGTTATATGACACACTTTGAGATTGTCAAGATGCTTGGATAAGACCAAACATCGCTCCGTTCTAGGATCTAAGCAACCAAGTGTTTGCTAAGAATACTAGTTCAGCATACCTATGAAGTCTAAGCAATATATGATTGCTAAAGGCTGTGAATGAAGTATGATCGGCAGATTTAGTCCCTATCCCGGTATTAGGACCGTGAAGAACATGTGGGGGAAAGGATAAGGGAATGAGGGTGCAATATTGGTACATGACCAATAGCCCAAGACTGGCAAACGCAAAGGAGGAAAATGATGTTTTCCTAAGACTAGAAGGCCAGACCTGGCACTAACTTCTCGCCTGAGGATCCATAAGATTATCTTTGAGGGAGTAGCCACCAAAAGTTGCTCTGGTTACAGTTTTACTTTGGAATTGGTCATGTTATCGTTATGCACTCTTGATTTCTAGCATGAATAACGCCTCATGATCTTTGGATATCACCTCTAGGGTCGTGCCTTAAGATTCTGATATGTGCCGCGCTAGATTGAGACACACTATGTCAGGAAAGGACGTTCAGGCTTGCTAAGGTAGGCCTGCTTGGAATATGCCCAAGGTACTCTTACCTGTGTGTGATTCTTGCCTTACATGAAAGGAGAAAGGCAAACCATCCAGTAAAGCAGTAAGGATTATTGAGTCTTTACATACTATTTATTCTGTTGTTGTGTTCCATTAAAATTGTTAGAGCTAAGACATGGTGCTTACTGTCCCATCACATTTGTAGACAAATATATGCGTCTCAAATATGTGTGCTAGATGCCACATAAGTCTGAGGCGCTAGAGTACTTCAGACAGGTATCTACAAAAGGTAGAAAACCGTCTGGACAAAAGGATATCTCCTTAGCCAGAATGAGACTGCGAGTATCTATCTTAGCAAGTGCTATGTGATGGAAAGGAGTAGGAAGGCAGCTGTGCATTCCCCGCACTCCGCAGCAGGATGCTGTAGCGGATAGGAGGAGTAGGATACTGCATAAAGATGGTTTTATGTATGATAGCACGTCCAAAGTACATGTTCTCTATCTTGAGGAGACGCTTTGTTAAACGGCTGTCAAAGTACTCAACCAAATACCCACCAAGTCTGTAGTCACTACACCCTACGAGATGTGGACCAAAAGGAAACCTATATGAGGTCACCTTAGGCCATGGGGATCAGCAACTTATGAGCTAGCTAAATTTTCCTATTCAGGGAGAACCACGTGGAGATGGTATTCTCTATGAAGGAGAGGAACCACTAGATGACTCAATTCACCAATACTCAAGAGGAATTTATTCCTATGAATCTTGAGAACAGTGGAAGTGCCTTACCTAGTGAGCAGCCTATCGTATATGACGATAATGCTGAAGAAGAACAATCTTTGCGTAGGAACGCTCGTTGGAGCGTACCCCGTCGACGATTTGACATCGATAGGGAAGACATGATGGTCACCACGCAAGAAGATGAACCTAGGATATCGCCCCAGGATATTTCATCACCTGACAAGAAGGAATTTAAACCCTAGGTGGAAGAAACGTATCTTTATGGAGTAACGTGTCTTCCTATGCTATTCGGAGTACTCTAGGGGTTGCGTACTCGTAACGCAACAGCCGGTAAGTAGTATAACTTAAATCGGATTGTCGAAATTGATTGTGAGTATGATAAGTTCCGGACTGAACAAAATTGGTCGGAAAAAATTAATTCAATTTCGTGGATCGGATTGTCGAAATTGATTGTGAGTATGATAAGTTCCGGACTGAACAAAACTGGTGGATCATGGCGCCGTGGAGGCATCTGGTTGTGGTGGATTGGCGGTGATGGTTCCTCTCCATCCCCTTGTATAGTTATATGGACCAAGGATTTAAATAACGGAATCAGTCGACGTATCTGTTTTAGTCGCGGATAACGGTATGGGCTCCGTATCGGAGAAATCGTAATGGAAATACGCCTGAATGTTAACCAAGGGTGGGTATCGCCTGGAAACCAAGGGTATCGGAACGCATAGGACGGTTTGGGTGTGAATTTGTTCCAGTCATCTGCTGTAATTATTATTCTGTACCAAGCACCACCTAGAAGTAAAAATACCAACTGGAGTTGTAGTAGTAGTAGAAGCAACAATACCTCTGAGAGAACTTTTCAGCCTTGGTACGAGCGTCAGGAACAGTGTCGTCACTCTCGGCCCGAGTTCTGCAGGTAAAATCGAAAACCAGTATGGGAAATTAGACGGATTTTCTAGAAGACAAAAACGATAGCGTTAATCAGGAGCGATCTCGTATAAAGGTAGAAATATCTGAAAATGAAAACCGCCGATCTATCATCAAATTACCGGAAGGAGGGTATGGAATTGAGGAAGAGGTCAATCCAAGCCAACTCTGTAGGGGTTGGTTTCTGGGGATTGTCCGACGGGAATCTGAAAGGAATAGTGCCTGCCCTGTAATTTGACTCTACCAGCAATGGAAATGCCACCAATTCTCCAGAGCTCTCCATTCTTCCTTCCGCCCAGCAGCTAAGGGATAGGAGGAGAGTCCGTCTACAGGCCCCTGCCCTAATTTGATTGGATTGGATTAGTCTGTCTGTCTGTCTGTCTGACTGACGGAAAAGAATCGATTCTCTCAAAAAATAAATAAAATAAAAGGAATCTCATACGTGCGTGCGCCCCTAACACTTTTGTTTGGAACGCCATATAAGCCCCCGCATCTACAGCAGGGTTGTTTCTGGTATTTTACAAAGGTTAGGGTAGTAAGTTGGTAAATGCCTAAAGCACACAAAAGTTAGGGTAGTAAGTTGGTAAATGCCCAATTCCATCCTCCCGAAAAGAACTTCCTCAACCTACGGAGCATCGAATCCTTCTCCTGCAAAATATTCCTCAATCTCTCGACCCTCAATCTAACCCTTCCTCCCTGGCCTGGATAAGCTCAATCCACCTCTACATCCGTCTCCACTGCTCCAGACCATAAAGGGGTAAAGCTTTCAGTCTTCCTCTACAACCGAAACTGGGGTTTCAGGCTTCCTATCTTGTTTATAGGTCTCTCTCGATTTTAGAACCCTTGAACGTTGAGGCTGATTCACTCTGTTATTGCAGCCGCCTCAAAGTTATTCACCTGCTATGATCAAACTAACTACCAACACCCTTTTGAGTGTTTCTACTGATTTTGATGTTTGAGCTAATAAAGCAGTACAAGGGTTTTATTGAGAGTTTTTTGTGTGTTGTTTGATGATGGCTCGGTTGATTATACCGTGCAAAGGTTCCGGATTTCCCAAGACTTGTCTGTTGGGTCTGGTCTCATCGTCTCAAGTGATGAGCTTTATCCCATTTTTATCAATTCAATAAACCTCGTTCTCTTCTTTTCTTGTTGTTTATGTTGGGAGTGGAGGCACCAAATCATAGAAATGTTGAAATAAATCATCATTCAAATGTTTCTGCCATGTATAGAATTCATATTCGCTGCTTCAGTGAAATGTTGAATTGTAAGTGCTAATAGATACTAGTATATTTCATGTTTGACATTTTCCTGTTGAAGCATTTACAGTGATTATCTGTCTATCAAGCTAAGTGTTTATGTGTGTGTCTACACTGACTACAGTTTACGCGGTGACAAAACCATAAATTTCTAATTCAAATTTTGTATTTCTGAGGTGCCATTGTTGTTCCCTTGTTTAAAATTGTTTGAATTTGGAAGAGAAGTTATGCTCTGTATCAGGTGTTTAGTCATTTATGTTCTGTATGTTTTTGGAGTCATGAGAAATGGTTATCTTGCCACTTTTAGCTTAAAAGGTTGTTTGATCAGAAGGGTTTGGTAGGAAACTCAACACATTCCCTTTGTCATTGCAGTTTCAGACTACTTGTCGTGTTGCTTTCGTTGCGCTTTCAACTACCCCCAGATATAGGCTTTCCGTTACTTCGGAGGTTTGTGTGCATTTCAATCTTTAAGTGCTAGCTTCCCAACTAAATTACTTTTCATTCGTTATGAGCATCTGATTTTAGTTAATATTTCATAATATTGTTCGTTTTGTCGGCTCTTGATGCCAGGTAGCTCGTCAGAAACTCATCTCTTTCCTTGCTCTCTGTTAAATGTGCTGTTAGCATTTGGTGTGCCCATGTGGGGTGCCCAATGTTGTGGGGTGCCTAATGCAATTGTCTTAATCTTATGGGGTTAGCTGCAACAATGCTTAAACATGTGGGGTTAATAGCAAATGCACAAACCCTAGGGGGTTATGTGCAAACTAGGTATAAGTCTGTCTATATAAGGAGACAGCCTCCTACACATTATCATATGAGATATGAGAGACATAATAATACACTACTGTGTAGAGATCATGTGCTGATCAAAATACAGTTCTAGGAACCCTAGCATCTCTCTCTAACTAGCCTCCATTGGTGGAACTTGGTGTAGATCAGAGTTTTCGTCCTAGTGATTCGAGCTATATTGTGGGAGCAAGGTGGGCACGTGTAAGCAAGCATCCTAGGATCATCCGCTGCGTTAGGAGCTAAGGAAGACAAGGTAAACACATGAATCTTCCGCTATAATTCAAGTTGAAGATCTGTATGTGATAGATACTGTTATTCCTTCATTGGTATCAGAGCCATTGGCTTGTTTTTCGTGCCTCGTTATGCGAACACGAATCTGCTTAGAAAATATAGTTTCTGAAAATTCATAATCTGTAGATGAAACTTATATGGTTAGGTAGAGTTTTTCACGAGGATTCCAGAAATATAATTTTTATATTTTTTGGATAAACGATGAATTAATTACGAATATTTTAAGATTCGAAACTGTATAAATATGTACTCTTTTGATCTGATATGTAATTTGATTTTTTCAAAAGTTGTTAGAATTGATTTTTGAATACATAACCGGAATCAGGGTGAAGAGACGAGTACGACAATATAAGTTTCATCGGAAATTGAGGCATGGAAGGCGGCGCGTGGGCTTCACACGCTACCGACACCGCCCCCACGCGTGCCCACGCTCCGCACGCGCCAAAGGGCTGCGGCAGACTGCTGACGTGGATAGGGCTAACGTGGCAGGTGACGTGGCGATGACGTGGCGACCGCGTGTTTGCTGACGTGGCGGCTGACGTGACTTGCTGGCGTGACAGCTCACGTCAGCGTAACGTGGCACAAGGCCGACGAGAGCGCGTGACGAAGGCGAACGCGCTTACGCGCGGCGGCGCGTGCGGCCGCTTCCCGCCGTCAAATTTCGCCAAATTGTTTTCTACAGACTCAGAATTAAATTTTCTATTTTATGGGATTCTTTCATAATTTTTGGAAAGACAGGAAATTTTATTATTTTCCGGATTAATTAATTAGTGTTTAGCACACTTCCCGAGGCAATTAGACGACCTTAAACACACTGTTTTGAGTCCAATTTTTTGCTTATTAATTTCCAGTAATTAGTATTTAATTCAGGAAATTTCCCGAAAATTTCAGTATGTTTATTTTATCATTATACATGCTGTTGTGGGTTGAATGGATGTGTTTTGATGCATGAATGTGGCTTAGATGGTTTTATATTTGGTTTTGGTTTTGTTTTGAATATGTAATCAAAATACGGCCGGCGTGTCGTGCCTCTCTACATACTCTAGTGTCTTCTCTTCTCATCCAATCGCCTCTATGAGGTTACTTCTTATTAGTAATACGATAGTTAGTGAAGATTGAAGAATATAAGCTTCAAGAGAGGTGGCCAAACCAAAAAGCTATGGCGCAAGGTGCATGGAGCAAATAGACGAACCAATGAGCTTCAAGAGGAGTACTCGAGATAGGCGAGATCCATGAGGCGAGAAGTTCAAGACTTGCTCAATACGTACTCTCAATAGTGGGAGTGCACCTTAGAGGCTACATCCATTGCATATTTATTTATGCTTGTGGTTGTTTTATGTTATAACTGTTTGTGATTGGATATAACTGTATAACCTCGCATGCTAAGGAACTAAAACAAAAGAGCTCACATGATTATACATGATTAAAACTTATAGGAAATCATAAGTGACGATATTTGATTCTTAGAATTGCTACTAGGTTTTGGTGGAGTCCTTATGAGGAACTATTAAATTTTAATCTATGTATCATGTTATTTCGGAGCTAAGTAAATGTTAGTATTAATTTCCTAAGCAATGTCTGAAGATCAATCGTGTCTAAATCGAAACTGTAAAGGCTAAAATGGTGACAATAAACGATATGACGAGTCGTCGTACTATGTAACCAATCGTTGGACATGGATTGTCAAAACCACGTACAAGTATGGTTGAACCTGTGATGAATGGTTGTCACAGCAGCACATGAACATTATCTTTAGGCTAACCAACAATGGGAGGCAGTCAAGATAATGTCATAGAGCATGCTATGCCAAGGTGGGGAAATGACCTCATCAGCAAGTTCTAGACCACTTTGAAATACAAAGATTGTAGGAATGGACCAAAGAAGAATCTTGGATCCACCTTAGCCATTTGCCTAATCAAAATTGTGAGTAATGACTCATTAATCCCGCCTTAAACTATGAAACTCCATAAGAAATAGCACTTGACTATAGTGTCTGAGATTAGTACTCAACTATAGCATCTGAGATTCATGTCGTTTGATGTTTAAGTTATCCGATTAGCAATATGTTGCTATCTCTGCCACGTTTCATGAAAATGACATGAAAACGTTATATGACACACTTTGAGATTGTCAAGATGCTTGGATAAGACCAAACATCGCTCCGTTCTAGGATCTAAGCAACCAAGTGTTTGCTAAGAATACTAGTTCAGCATACCTATGAAGTCTAAGCAATATATGATTGCTAAAGGCTGTGAATGAAGTATGATCGGCAGATTTAGTCCCTATCCCGGTATTAGGACCGTGAAGAACATGTGGGGGAAAGGATAAGGGAATGAGGGTGCAATATTGGTACATGACCAATAGCCCAAGACTGGCAAACGCAAAGGAGGAAAATGATGTTTTCCTAAGACTAGAAGGCCAGACCTGGCACTAACTTCTCGCCTGAGGATCCATAAGATTATCTTTGAGGGAGTAGCCACCAAAAGTTGCTTTGGTTACAGTTTTACTTTGGAATTGGTCATGTTATCGTTATGCACTCTTGATTTCTAGCATGAATAACGCCTCATGATCTTTGGATATCACCTCTAGGGTCGTGCCTTAAGATTCTGATATGTGCCGCGCTAGATTGAGACACACTATGTCAGGAAAGGACGTTCAGGCTTGCTAAGGTAGGCCTGCTTGGAATATGCCCAAGGTACCCTTACCTGTGTGTGATTCTTGCCTTACATGAAAGGAGAAAGGCAAACCATCCAGTAAAGCAGTAAGGATTATTGAGTCTTTACATACTATTTATTCTGTTGTTGTGTTCCATTAAAATTGTTAGAGCTAAGACATGGTGCTTACTGTCCCATCACATTTGTAGACAAATATATGCGTCTCAAATATGTGTGCTAGATGCCACATAAGTCTGAGGCGCTAGAGTACTTCAGACAGGTATCTACAAAAGGTAGAAAACCGTCTGGACAAAAGGATATCTCCTTAGCCAGAATGAGACTGCGAGTATCTATCTTAGCAAGTGCTATGTGATGGAAAGGAGTAGGAAGGCAGCTGTGCATTCCCCGCACTCCGCAGCAGGATGCTGTAGCGGATAGGAGGAGTAGGATACTGCATAAAGATGGTTTTATGTATGATAGCACGTCCAAAGTACATGTTCTCTATCTTGAGGAGACGCTTTGTTAAACGGCTGTCAAAGTACTCAACCAAATACCCACCAAGTCTGTAGTCACTACACCCTACGAGATGTGGACCAAAAGGAAACCTATATGAGGTCACCTTAGGCCATGGGGATCAGCAACTTATGAGCTAGCTAAATTTTCCTATTCAGGGAGAACCACGTGGAGATGGTATTCTCTATGAAGGAGAGGAACCACTAGATGACTCAATTCACCAATACTCAAGAGGAATTTATTCCTATGAATCTTGAGAACAGTGGAAGTGCCTTACCTAGTGAGCAGCCTATCGTATATGACGATAATGCTGAAGAAGAACAATCTTTGCGTAGGAACGCTCGTTGGAGCGTACCCCGTCGACGATTTGACATCGATAGGGAAGACATGATGGTCACCACGCAAGAAGATGAACCTAGGATATCGCCCCAGGATATTTCATCACCTGACAAGAAGGAATTTAAACCCTAGGTGGAAGAAACGTATCTTTATGGAGTAACGTGTCTTCCTATGCTATTCGGAGTACTCTAGGGGTTGCGTACTCGTAACGCAACAGCCGGTAAGTAGTATAACTTAAATGGATTCAGAAGATATATGTTTTCTCTTAGGAGATACTCTTAACTAAGGGAACCTTTGTAGAGATGATGATCTCCGCGAGCATGGAGGAACCGCTAGAAAACACCCTGTTCCATAGTCCATTATGAGGAATTAGTCCCTCAAGGACCCTTCGGACATTGGGAGTGATTTTCTAAGCGAGGTGCCCATCCATAGGGGTGAGAGCAAATTATGATCCTCCAATGTAAAGGAATTGCTCGTAGGAGCATATCCCATCGACTGTCTAAGATCGAAGGGATGGTCTTAAGGATCACCTTGCATAAACGATGGGATAGAATACTATGCCTTATCGTTCCCTAATTATGAAGAATGAAAAGTGATCTTTACAGGAAAAGTTAGAGTTTGTAAAGGACCAACCAAGTTAAGACTATGTTGACTTTTCCGACTGGATATCAGACTATTGGAAATGAGTGGATTTCCAAGGTCAGTCAGAGTGACACAGACGGAAGCATAGTAAAGCATACGACTTGCAGAGATATCAGTAATAGTTGTGATGATGGAAATAAGGCTTCATTCTCGATAAACGTAACGACTGAATTTCTCAATGGAGAAATCAGATAGGTGATCTGTATGACTCGACCACAGGGTTTCAAGATGTATGATCAAATGCACAAATATGTGCAAGCTAATTAAGTATATGTATGGTCTTAACTAGTCCTTTAAGTCAGCAGTATTTTATCAATTGATGAAAAACCGCTGCATATCACTCTCAGTAGTAGAGAGTAGATGATCACGTCACCTATTAGCGATGACACACTATTGGCCAGGGAAGTCTAAGGACTATTTCACATCCACTATTGGGTGGTTATCCTCTCGATTTGTGAGTAATGATATTGGTAGGGCAAGATGCATTCTCGTTCGTTCAAAAGGACGACTTATATTGACGCATAAGGCGGTCAAAAAGAAGATACTCTGAACGATTCCATATTATGGACCCAAGGCCATGTGATACTCTTATAGCTCGCAAGATTTTTCGAGTCTGAATATGTGCCCTAGAAGACACCATACAAGATTGGCCAAATGACCAAAGTACCCGATGCAGTGAGTGTCTGCTATATACTATGGTATATACTGAGACCCCACAAACCTCATGTAATCGGAGGATTGGATTTCAGGAAATCCAGTTTAAGACACTAGATTGCAACCAAAAGGGTACTCTATACAAGGGATTATGTGTTATGACTATCGGAAATGATGCTTCGACTAGCCAGCTATGCATGCTGACTATGGTCTTGTGCAGATCTTTATTTGTTTTATTCCGCTGCGTAATCCGTTACAAAGCCCTACATGGTGGTGGGAATAAAAACAGAAAGAGTGAATTAGGGTTTGGAATAAAGATATAGGGGTAATTTCTCAACATTTTAGGGATATTTTTGTCTTTTGCCGATCCGTTAGTGTGGTGTTAGTTTTTAACTCTGACCGGGGTGCAAAAAGTATGTTTCCATAAATCAGGGGGCAAAATATATTTTTTCCATAAATAGAGGGTGGAAAATGTCTTTTCCCTTTTGATTTGGTTGATGAAATTTGTGGAACCCATCAAGTATGATCTCAACCATCCATTTCACAGCAGCCATTAGATGACGATTGACTTTCAACCACAACCTTTCCCCATGGTTCAAGAATTCAAACTTCTCATCCTCCTCCCCCTCTATCTATCTGTTCTATTCACGCTCTCTCTCCGCTACGTCACAGATCGAATGGGCCAACTTCTTGCCGTTGTCGTTGCCGTCATCATCGAGAAATATTTCAACTACCCAGCTCAGGTAGCATACGATTTCAGTCTGTGGTGTTCTACCATCGGAAGGAAATTCTCTCTGTCTCCCTTAGCTTTTTCATCTGACCTAATGGCAGTACGGATGCATTCGCTCATCTCCTGATGATCAAAGTCATCTAGTACTCAATACCCTTGATTTGAAGCTCCATAAAAGTGAAGGCTTGTCTGTGTAAGCAAACTCCACTCTGTATATGACATTAGGGTTTGCTTCAAGAAACACGTCTGCTTCTGAGGCTACCCACATCACTGAGCTCCCCCCAGCCCACCTGTCCCCACCTTACCCCACTATTAATGTTCTTAATATTTACAATTCTACCCTAATAGCTACAACAGTCAAAACACTATTCCTCCCCTTCTATTATATTTTATTGAGACTACACTAATATATAGTTAAATACACTAAACACCCCAACTTTAGTCAATAAGACAACCGCAACCCTATAATTTTTATTAATTGCATTATTATTTACTAATGTTATTTTATCGTATGAAATTTTGAGAGTAAATATAAACATTAAAAAACATAGACATTAATAAACATGGGATAAACATTAAAAAAAAAGTTGCATTAATATACACTAAACACCCCAACTTTACAAATACAAGATGACCTTATCCAGCACTTGTGGACGAGACTCGGGCATGGAAACTAGAAAACGTAGCATTACTTGTTATTATGTATTTTTCATTTTGCAGTCGTTTTATATTATGTTTTTTTATTAGTTTAATAATTTTTATTATGTAATTTTGTGTTTTTATTATTCATATTTTTAATTAGTTTCAATAAATCCATTTCCCTAACATTAATTATTCAAACACAACATTTGGATACAAACTTATATACATGGGGTCGAATTTGTAATAAATACAAACTATATTAATTTAGGGGGGGGGGTTAAAATGTAGTTTACATAAATCCAACCCCCACCCTCCACTACCGTGAAAAACAAACCCAGTAAACCCATCCCCCGACACCTGCCCTGTGTCGCCCACGGTCTCCGCCAAGCTCGCCTCCAAGCCCGGCGAGCTCCGATTAGCGACGACCTCGCCTGCAAGCCCCTGCTGCTGCAGCACCTAATCCGGCGCCCGATCTCCATCTCCCCCACTGCTGTGGGTGGTCTGAGGATTCTTTTGATTATGTCTAAAAAACCCATGACTTTGTTGTTTTCAGTAATTTAATAGATCAACAAGGGTAATTAACATTGGGGTTATCTCATTTTTTCCATGTTCTTGTGTTAATCAGCTGTTACCTAGCTGGTGGGGAGAGAGACAATTCAGATCAGGTCTTTGGTCTTCTCTTCATTCCATAAAGGTCTGTTCTCTTGTATTAGCTTCTTGAATTGACATTCTTCCGCGCTTTTCTTGGTTTACTTCACTCAGCACAAGTAATCGTGATTGTAAGACAGTAACGCCATGAATCTAAGAGTAGCCTGATTGGATTTGAAACTGTTGAGAAACTTGCAAGTTGAAACCTTTTTTTTTCCTTTGCTCTTCTACATATCAAGTCTGTGTTGACTAATTATTAAGTGCATATACAGTTCAATTATTTATTAAGATTTTATGTTTGTAACAACTGAGTATGCAATATTTTACAGATGAGTGCTGTATCATCATCATCATCGTTATCTTCTCCAAAGTCATGCCCTTAGAACTTAATAAATGTTCCTCTAATCTGTAGACTATCAAGGAAATTGACATCGTCGTTGTTTCATTTTTGTGCTCTCGTGTAAACCATCTGTTGCCTAGCTGGTGGAGACGGACATTCATCCCAGGTCTTCATTCTTATCATGTCTTTCCTCGCATCAGATATTTGAATTTCTGGGATATTTTCTCGGAGTTGACCATGTTCAATTCTTCATTGTTGACTCAGCATAAATTTCATTGCAGTTCTTCGTATGTTATCATATGATCGTGAAAGGAGCAACATTAGTAACCTTGGATGATGACCGTAATTGCAATTATTGATAAACTTTCAAGTTGAAATTTCGCACCATTTTCACATCTAGTCCGTCCTGTTGACTAATTGTTATATGCTTCTGGAGTTCGATTATTGAGGTTATAACCACGAATGCATTGTTTTACAGACCACTGGTGTAGCATCATCTTCACCGCAGTCATGCCCTCCTCACAAGCAGTTGCAGATTGTTTCTCTGGATCTGTAGCATCTCCTCTAAAAAGTGGGTTATTTTTTTGGTCAGTTTCACTAAAAGAATTTGGTGAGATGAATACACAGTCTTTGAAGAATTGGTGGGGGCAGTCTCATCTTGCAAATCTATCTAATTTTCTTCGGAAGAGGATGTCGATATGGTTCATAACGGTGCCGATGTGGTTGGCATACCTTGTACTAGATGTCGCAGCTACCTACGCCGTGGGACTCATCTCCAAGAACCAAATCTAGCAGAATAAAGGAAGGTATTCTGACGGCTAAATTTTTAAGAAGTCACTAAGCAATCAATATCAAGGAGATCCTTAGTAATCCCCTGAGAATCGAGATGGCCAAAAGAGAACCAATAGATGAGAGACTTCAGGAGACATCCAGATAGATAACTAACAGAAGAAGCGTGGTTACAACCCTTTTGGGTGGCTAACCGAAATTTGTGCGCCACAGGTGGTCCGGATATATCTCTTGTAGATTTATTGCCTGAGACCACGACGCCGCGATACTGGAGTTCATCATCAATCTCTTTCTGGGCTCACCAACATGCTCGACTCGATCAAATACGTGGTGTGTAAGGACTTCACCATTGAGATAAGAGAATTGCTCTTTGGTAAACTGAAGATGAAATCCGATATGGCAGAAGACTCGGGACACGATTTTTTCCTCTAGAGTTGCACGGATTTACTCCCTTGGATCGATAGCGTTGACTATGATGAGAGAGCATCTTGCTACTGAGCTGTTGTATAACACATATGAAGTCGAACCAAGTAGTGAACCTCGGACAACCAGCAACACACCCAATCACAAGGAAGGGGATTACAAGCGATTCTCTAAACTCATCGGTGGATACCATTCATTAGTTCAGTATTATCTTAACCCACTAAGAAGTTCGGTATAATTTGGTGGTACGACTTCATTTGCAGCTAGCACCAAGAGTTACTAAACATAGGTACGTACAATGAGAAAAGTCCTAGCATTTTGCTTTAGCCTGTGTATTTTTCTGTTCCCTCTCCTATATATATATATATATATATATATATATATATATATATATATATAAATATATATATCTTTACTCTTATAAAAGAGTGAATAATTATAATGTGTTCCTAAAAATATTTTCGGCCCCATTCGAACAATAATCCATATGTGTCCGGATTTATGGTTTTGGTTTGTGGTTCAAATTTTTTTGTGATAATTTTGGGTTTTCCGGGTATGTGTTAGGCTTAGGGTTTTAGGGTTTCGGGCTTGGGGTTTACAGTTTGTGGTCAAGTATGGATTATTATTAGAATATGGATGGGGGTGGGTGCCGGGGAAATGTTTTCTATAATGCTAGACATGGATGAAATGTTTTCTCTCTCATTGCTGTCCCATTTGGGAAGGTTTTTCCTAAGGTTTAGGGTTTACTTATTGAAAAACCTATTTCAACATGGGACGATAATGATAGAGAAAACCTTTCTTCCATGTCTGACGCTAAGGAAAATATTTTCGGCCATAAGTTACGGGATTTATCGTTTGGGTTTGTGGTTAAGATTTTTTTGTGATATTTTTGGGTTTTCGGGGTATGTGTTAGGCATAGGGTTTTAGGGTTTCAGGCTTGGGGTTTACGGTTTGTGGTCAAATATGAATTATTATTAGAATGGGGGTGGGGGTGGGGGTGGGGGAAATATTTTCTGTAATGCTAGACATGGATGAAATGTTTTCTCTCTCATTGCTGTCCCATGTTAGGAAGGTTTTCCCTAAGGTTTAGGGTTTACTTATTGGAAAACCTATTTCAACATGGGAAAATAATAATAGAGAAAACCTTTCTTCCATGTCTGACGCTATGGAAAATATTTTCGGTCCCATTCGAAGAATAATCCATAAGTGTCATGATTTATGATTTGGGTTTGTGGTTCTGATTTTTTTTGTGATATTTTTGGGTTTTCGAGGTATGTGTTAGGGATAGGGTTTTAGGGTTTCGGGCTTGGGGTTAACGGTTTGTGGCCAAGTATGGATTATTATTAGAATGGGGGTGAGAGTGGGGGTGCGCGAAATATTTTCTATAATGCTCGACATGAATGAAATGTTTTCTCTCTCATTGTTGTCACATGTTGGGAAGGTTTTCCCTATGGTTTAGGGTTTACTTATTGGAAAACCTATTTCAACATGGGACGATAATGATAGAGAAAATTTTTTTTCCATGTCTGACGCTATGGAAAATATTTTTCGGCCCAATTCGAACAATAATCCATAAGTGTCGGGATTTATAGTTTAGGTTTGTGGTTCAAATTTTTTTGTGATACTTTTGGGTTTTCGGGGTATGTGTTAGGGATAGGGTTATAGGGTTTCGGGCTTGGGGTTTACGGTTTGTGGTCAAATATGGATTATAATTAGAAAGGGGGTGGGGGTGGGGGTGGGGGTAGGGGAAATATTTTCTATAATGCTAGACATGGATGAAATGTTTTCTCTCTCATTGCTGTCCCATGTTGGGAAGGTTTTCCGTAAGGTTTAGGGTTTACTTATTGCAAAACCTATTTCAACATGGGACGATAATGATAGAGAAAACATTTCTTCCGTGTCTGACGCTATGGAAAATATTTTAGGCCCCATTCGAAGAATTATCCATAAGTGTCGGGATTTATGGTTTGGGTTTTGGTTCAGATTTTTTTGTGATATTTTAGGGTTTTCGGGGTGTGTGTTAGGCATAGGGTTTTAGGGTTTCGGGCTTGGGGTTTACGGTTTATGGTCAAATATGGATTATTATTAGAATGGGGTTGGGGGTGGGGTAAATATTTTCTATAATGGTAGACATAGATGAAATGTTTTCTCTCTCATTGCTGTCCCATGTTGGGAAGGTTTTCCCTAAGGTTTAGGGTTTACTTATTGGAAAACGTATTTCAACATAGGACGATAATGATAGAGAAAACCTTTCTTCCATGTCTGACGCTATGAAAAATATTTTCGGCCCCATTCGAAGAATAATCCATAAGTGTCGGGATTTATGGTTTGGGGTTGTGGTTAAAATTTTTTGTGAAACTTTTGGGTTTTCGGGGTATGTGTTAGGGATATGGTTTTAGGGTTTCGGGCTTGGGGTTTACGGTTTGTGGTCAAGTATGAATTATTATTAGAATGGGGGGGTGGGGGTGGGGGTGGGGGAAATATTTTCTATAATGCTAGACATGGATGAAATGTTTTGTCTCTCATTGCTGTCCCATGTTGGGAAGGTTTTCCCTAAGGTTTATGGTTTACTTATTGAAAAACCTATTTCAACATGGGACGATAATGATAGAGAAAACATTTCTTCCATGTCTGACGCTATGGAAAATATTTTCGGCCCCATTCGAACAATAATCCATGAGTGTCGGGATTTATGGTTTGGGTTTGTGGTTCAAATTTTTTTGTGAAACTTCAGGGTTTTCGGGGTATGTGTTAGGCTTAGGATTTTAGGGTTTCGGGCTTGGGGTTTACAGTTTGTGGTCAAGTATGGATTATTATTAGAATGGGGATGGGGGTGGGGCCCGGGGAAATGTTTCCTATACTGCTAGACATGGATGAAATGTTTTCTCTCTCATTGCTGTCCCATGTTGGGAAGGTTTTCCCCAAGGTTTAGGGTTGACTTATTGGAAAAACCTATTTCAACATGGGACGATAATGATAGAGAAAACCTTTCTTCCAAGTCTGAGGCTATGGAAAAAATTTCTGGCCCCATTCGAAGAATAATCCATAAGTGTCGAGATTTATGGTTTGGGTTTGTGGTTCAGATTTTTTTGTGATATTTTTGAGTTTTCGGGGTATGTGTTAGGCATAGGGTTTTAGGGTTTCGGGCTTGGGGTTTACGGTTTGTGGTCAAATATGGATTATTATAAGAATGGGTGTGGGGGTGGGGGTGGGGTGGGGGAAATATTTTCTATAATGCTAGACATGAATGAAATGTTTTCTCTCTCATTGCTGTCCCATGTTGGGAAGGTTTTCCCTAAGGTTTAGGGTTTACTTATTGGAAAACCTATTTTAACATGGGAAGATAATGATAGTGAAAACCTTTCATCCATGTCTAACGCTATGGGAAATATTTTCGGCACCATTCGGAGAATAATCCATACGTTTCGGGATTTATGGTTTGGGTTTGTTCTCAAAACGCTTCGAAATATTGTATTGAGTGATTTATTTCTCAAAAGGGTGAGGGGTTTGAGGGTCGGGGGTCCAACTTAGTGTTTTAGATTTCTATTTCGTGTTTAATTGAGGTTCTCTGATTAGAGGATTTGGTGTTTTTTGAGTTTGGGGTGATGATCAGGGTATGATTTTTAATGATAAATCATAATTTCGGGACATTTTATGGGTATTTTGGGGAGGTTTTTGGTAGGCCAAAGAAGGTTTTCAGTTGTAACTTTTTTCGTGATCCCATAGTTTGATTGTCAGTCTACAATATTAGGTAAAGATTCACTCGTTTTTGTAACTTTAGATATTAGAAAAAGGTGTTCAAAATGCTTCGAAATCTTGTTTCTAGTGATTTGATATCTCAAAAGGGCGAAGGGTTTGAGGGTCGGGGGTCCAATCAGTGTTTTAGATTTCTATTTCGGGTTTAATTGAGGATATGGGATTAGAGGATTTGGTGTTTTTTGAGTTTGGGGTAATGATTAGGGTATGATTTTTAATGATAAATCATGGTTTCGTGATACTTTATGGGTGCTTTTGGGGAGGTTTTTAGCAGTCCAAAGAAAGTTTTGGTTGTACAGATTTTCGTGATACAATAGTTTTATTGCCAGTCTACAGTATTAGGTAAAAATTCACTCGTTTTTGAAACATTTAGATATTGGAAAAAGGTGCTCAAAACGCCTCGAAATCTTGTTTTGAGTGATTTTATTTCTCAAAAGGGTAAGGAGTTTGAGGGTTGGGGGTCCAATTCAATGTTTTAGATTTCTATTTAGGGTTTAATTGAGGGTATGGGATTAGAGGATTTGGTGTTTTTTGAGTTTGGGGTAGTGATTAGGGTATGATTTTTAATGATAAATCATGGTTTCGGGATATTTTATGGGTACTTTGGGGAGGTTTTTAGCAGTCCAAATAAAGTTTTGGTTGTATATATTTTCGTGATACAATAGTGTTATTGTCTGTCTACAATATTATGTAAAAATTCACTCGTTTTTTGAAACATTTAGATATTAGAAAAATGTGCTGAAAACGCTTCGAAATATTGTTTTGATTGATTTATTTCTCAAAAGGGTGAGGTGTTTGAGGGTCGGGGGTCCAACTTAGTGTTTTAGATTTCTATTTAGTGTTTAATTGAGGTTCTATGATTAGAGGATTTGATGTTTTTTGAGTTTGGGGTGATGATCAGGGTATGTTTTTTCATGATAAATCATAATTTCGGGACATTTTATTGGTATTTGAGGGAGATTTTGGCAGGCCAAAGAAGGTTTTTAGTTGTAACTTTTATTCGTGATCCTATAGTTTGAATGCCAGTCTACAATATTAGGTAAAGATTCACTCGTTTTTGTAACATTTAGATATTAGAAAAAGGTGCTCAGAATGCTTCGAAATTTTGTTTTGAGTGATTTTATATCACCAAAGGGCGAAGGGTTTGAGGTCCAATCAGTGTTTTACATTTCTATTTAGGGTTTAATTGAGGATATGTGATTAGAGGATTTGGTGTTTTTTGATTTTAGGGTAATGATTAGGGTATGATTTTTAATGATAAATCATGGTTTCGGGATACTTTATGGGTACTTTGGGGAGGTTTTTAGCAGTTCAAAGAAAGTTTTGGTTGTATATATCTTCGTGATACAATTGTGCTGTTGCCAGTCTACAATATTAGGTAAAAATTCACTTGTTTTTGAAACATTTAGATATTGGAAAAAGGTGCTCAAAACGCTTCGAAATCTTGTTTTGAGTGATTTTGTTTCTCAAAAGGGCAAGGTGTTTGAGGGTCGGGGGTCCAATTCAGTGTTTTAGAATAATATTCAGGGTTTAATTGAGGATATGGGACTAGAGGATTTGGTGTTTTTTTGAGTTTGGGGTAGTGATTAGGGTATGATTTTTAATGATATATCATGGTTTCGGGATATTTTATGGGTACTTTGGGGAGGTTTTTAGCCGTCGAAAGAAAGTTTTGGTTGTATATATTTTCGCGATACAATAGCGGGCTTGGACCACCAGGCGATCTAGCGATGATTGCATGTCTACAATATTTGGTAAAAATTCACTCGTTTGTGAAACATTTATATATTAGAAAAAGGTTCTCAAAACGCTTCGAAATATTGTTTTGAGTGATTTATTTCTCAAAAGGGTTAGAGGTTTGAGGGTCGGGGGTCCAACTTAGTGTTTCAGATTTCTATATAGTGTTTAATTGAGGTTATATGATTAGAGGATTTGGTATTTTTTGAGTTTGGGGGTAATGATCAGGGTATGATTTTTAATGATAAATCATAATTTCGGGACATTTTATGGGTATTTTGGGAAGGTTTTTGGCTGGCCAAAGAAAGTTTTTAGTTGTAACTTTTTTCGTGATCCTATAGATTGATTGTCAGTCTACAATATTAGGTAAAGATTCACTCGCTTTCGTAACATTTAGATATTAGAAAAAGGTGCTCAAAATGCTTCGAAATCTTGTATTGAGTGATTTGATATCTCAAAAGGGCGAAGGGTTTGAGGGTCGAGGGTCCAATCAGTGTTTTAGATTTCTATTTAGGGTTTAATTGAGGATATGGGATAAGAGGATTTGGTGTTTTTTGAGTTTGGGGTAATGATTAGGGTATGATTTTTAATGATAAATCATGGTTTCGGGATATTTTATGGGTACTTTGGGGAGGTTTTTAGCAGTCCAAAGAAAGTTTTGGTTGTACATATTTTCGTGATACAATAGTGTTATTGCTAGTCTACAATATTAGGTAAAAAGTCACTCGTTTTTGTAACATTTAGATATTAAAAAAAGGTGCTCAAAATGCTTCGAAATCTTGTTTTGAGTGATCTGATTTCTCAAAAGGGTGAATGGTTTGAGGGTCGGGGGTCCAATTCAGTGTTTTAGAATTCTATTTAGGGTTTAATTGAGGATATGGGATTAGAGAATTTGGTGTTTTTTGAGTTTGGGGTAGTGATTAGGATATGATTTTTAATGATAAATCATGGTTTCGGGATATTTTATGGTTACTTTGGGGAGGTTTTTAGCAGTCCAAAGAAAGTTTTGGTTGTATATATTTTCACGATACAATAGTGTTATTGCATGTCCACAATATTTGGTAAAAGTTCACTCGTTTGTGAAACATTTATATATTAGAAAAAGGTGCTCAAAACGCTTCGAAATATTGTTTTGAGTGATTTATTTCTCAAAAGGGTGAGGGGTTTGAGGGTCTGGGGTCCAACTTAGTGTTTTAGGTTTCTATTTAGTGTTTAATTGAGGTTATCTGATTAGAGGATTTGGTGTTTTTTGAGTTTGGGGTGATGATCAGGGTATGATTTTTAATGATAAATCATGGTTTCAGAAAATTTTATGGATATTTTGGGGAGGTTGTTGGCAGGCCAAAGAAGGTTTTTAGTTGTAATTTTTTTCATGATCCTATAATTTGATTGTTAGTCTACAATATTAGGTAAAGATTAACTCGTTTTTGTAACATTTACATATTAGGAAAAGGTGCTCAAAATGCTTCAAAATCTTGTTTCGAGTGATTTGAACTCTCAAAAGGGTGAAGGGTTTGAGGGTTGGGGGTCCAATTCAGTGTTTTAGATTTCTATTTAGTGTTTAATTCAGGATATGGGATTAGAGGATTTGGTGTTTTTTGAGTTTGGGGTAATGATTAGGGTATGATTTTTAATGATAAATCATGGTTTCGGGATACTTTATGGGTACTTTGGGGAGGTTTTTAGCAATTCAAAGAAAGTTTTGGTTCTACATATTTTCGTGATACAATAGTGTTATTGCCAGTCTACAATATTAGGTAAAAAGTCACTCGTTTTTGTAACATTTAGATATTACAAAAGGTGCTCAAAATGCTTCGAAATCTTGTTTTGAGTGATCTGATTTCTCAAATGGGTGAAGGGTTTGAGGGTCAGGGGTCCAATTCAGTGTTTTAGATTTCTATTTAGGGTTTAATTGAGGATATGGGACTAGAGGATTTTGTGTTTTTTGAGTTTGGGGTAGTGATTAGGGTATGATTTTTAATGATAAATCATGGTTTCGGGATATTTTATGGGTACTTTGGGGTGGTTTTTAGCATTCCAAAGAAAGTTTTGGTTGTATATATTTTCGTGATACAATAGTGTTATTGCATGTCTACAATTTTAGGTAAAAATTCACTCGTTTTTGAAACATTTAGATATTAGAAAAAGGTGCTCAAAACGCTTCGAAATATTGTATTGAGTTATTTATTTCTCAAAAGGGTGAGGGGTTTGAGGGTCGGGGGTCCAACTTAGTGTTTTAGGTTTCTATTTAGTGTTTAATTGAGGTTATCTGATTAGAGGATTTGGTGTTTTTTGAGTTTGGGGTGATGATCAGGGTATGATTTTTAATGATAAATCATGGTTTCAGAAAATTTTATGGATATTTTGGGGAGGTTGTTGGCAGGCCAAAGAAGGTTTTTAGTTGTAATTTTTTTCATGATCCTATAGTTTGATTGTTAGTCTACAATATTAGGTAAAGATTAACTCGTTTTTGTAACATTTAGATATTATAAAAAGGTGCTCAAAATGTTTCAAAATCATGTTTTGAGTGATTTGATTTCTCAAAAGGGTGAAGGGTTTGAGGGTTGGGGGTCCAATTCAGTGTTTTAGATTTCTATTTGGGTTTAATTGAGGATATGGAAATAGAGGATTTGGTGATTTTTGAGTTTGGGGTAATGATTAGGGTATGATTTTTAATGATAAATCATGGTTTCAGGATATTTTATGGGTACTTTTGGGAGATTTTTAGCAGTCCAACGAAAGTTTTGGTTGTATATATTTTCGTGATACAATAGTCTTATTGCCAGTCTACAATATTAGGTAAATATTCACTCATTTTTGAAACATTTAGATATTAGAAAAATGTGCTCATAACGCTTCGAATCTTATTTTGAGTGATTTTATTTCTCCAAAGGGTGAGGGTTTTGAGGGTCGGGGTCCAACTTAGTGTTTTAGATTTCTATTTAGGGTTTAATTGAGGTTCTATGATTAAAGGATTTGGTGTTTTTTGAGTTTGAGGTGATGATCAGGGTATGACTTTTAATGATAAATCATGATTTCGGGACATTTTATGGGTATTTTGGGGATGTTTTTGGCAAGCCAAAGAATATTTTTAGTTGTAACTTTTTTCGTGATCCTATAGTTTGATTGTCAGTCTACAATATAAGGTAAAGATTCACTCGTTTTTGTAACATTTAGATATTAGAAAAAGGTGCTCAAAATGCTTCGAAATCTTGTTTTGAGTGATTTGATTTCTCAAAAGGTTGAAGGGTTTGAGGGCTGGGGTCCAATTCACTGTTTTAGGTTTCAACTTAGGGTTTAATTGAGGATATGGGATTAGAGGATTTAGTGTTTTTTGAGTTTTGGGGTAATGGTTAGGGTATTATTTTTAATGATAAATCATGGTTTCGGGATCTTTTATGGGGGTACTTTGGGTTGGCTTTTAGCTGTCCAAAGAAAGTTTTGGTTGTATATATTTTCCTGATACAATACTTCTATTGCAGGTCTACAATATTAGGTAAAAATTCACTCGTTTTTGAAACATTTAGATATTAGAAAAAGGTGCTCAAAACGCTTCGAAATCTTTCTTGAGTGATTTTATTTCTCAAAAGGGTGAGGGGTTTGAGGGTCAGGGGTCAAACTAAGTGTTTTAGATTTCTATTTAGGGTTCAATTGAGGTTCTATGATTAGAGGATTTGGTATTTTTTGAGTTTGGGGTGATGATCAGGAAATGATTTTAAATGATAAATCATGACTTGGGGACATTTTATGGGTATTTTGGGGATATTTTTGACAGACCAAAGAAGGTTTTTAGTTGTAACTTTTTTCGCGATCCTATAGCTTGATTGTTAGTCTACAATATTAGGTAAAGATTCACTCGTTTTTTTAACATTTAGATAGAAAACGGTGCTCAAAATGCTTCGAAATCTTGTTTTGAGTGATTAGATTTCTCAAAAGGGTGAAGGGTTTGAGGGTTGGGGGTCCTATTAAGTGTTTTAGGTTTCTATTTAGGGTTTAATTTAGGATATGGGATTAGAGGATTTGGTGTTTTTTTAGTTTGGGGTTTGAGGGTTGGGGGTCCTATTCAGTGTTTTAGGTTTATGTTTAGGGTTTAATTGATTAGGGTATGATTTTTAATGATAAATCATGGTTTCGGGATATTTTATGGGTACTTGGGGGGGGGGGGGGGTGGGGGTGGGGGTTTAGCAGTCCTAAGAAAGTTTTGGTTGTATATATTTTCATGATACAATAGTCTTATTGCTAGTCTACAGTATTAGGTAAAAATTAACTCGTTTTTGAAATATTTAGATATGAGAAAAAGGTGCTCAAAACGCTTCGAAATCTTGTTTTGAGTGATTTTATTTCTCAAAAGGGCGAGGGGTTTGACGGTCGGGGGTCCAACTTCGTGTTTTAGATTTCTATTTAGGGTTTAATTGAGGTTCTATGATTAGAGGATTTGGTGTTTTTTGAGTTTTGGGTGATGATCAGGGTATGATTTTTAATGATAAATAATGATTTCGGGACATTTTATGGGTATTTTGGGGAGGTTTTTTGGTAGGCTAAAGAAGGTTTTTAATTGTAATTTTTTTCGTGATCCTATAGTTTGATTGTCAGTCCACAATATTAGGTAAAGATTCACTCGTTTTTGTAACATTTACATATTAGGAAAAGGTGCTCAAAATGCTTCAAAATCTTGTTTCGAGTGATTTGAATTCTCAAAAGGGTGAAGGGTTTGAGGGTTGGGGGTCCAATTCAGTGTTTTAGATTTCTATTTAGTGTTTAATTCAGGATATGGGATTAGAGGATTTGGTGTTTTTTGAGTTTGGGGTAATGATTAGGGTATGATTTTTAATGATAAATCATGGTTTCGGGATACTTTATGGGTACTTTGGGGAGGTTTTTAGCAATTTAAAGAAAGTTTTGGTTCTACATATTTTCGTGATACAATAGTGTTATTGCCAGTCTACAATATTAGGTAAAAAGTCACTCGTTTTTGTAACATTTAGATATTACAAAAGGTGCTCAAAATGCTTCGAAATCTTGTTTTGAGTGATCTGATTTCTCAAATGGGTGAAGGGTTTGAGGGTCGGGGGTCCAATTCAGTGTTTTAGATTTCTATTTAGGGTTTAATTGAGGATATGGGACTAGAGGATTTTGTGTTTTTTGAGTTTGGGGTAGTGATTAGGGTATGATTTTTAATGATAAATCATGGTTTCGGGATATTTTATGGGTACTTTGGGGTGGTTTTTAGCATTCCAAAGAAAGTTTTGGTTGTATATATTTTCGTGATACAATAGTGTTATTGCATGTCTACAATTTTAGGTAAAAATTCACTCGTTTTTGAAACATTTAGATATTAGAAAAAGGTGCTCAAAACGCTTCGAAATATTGTATTGAGTTATTTATTTCTCAAAAGGGTGAGGGGTTTGAGGGTCGGGGGTCCAACTTAGTGTTTTAGGTTTCTATTTAGTGTTTAATTGAGGTTATCTGATTAGAGGATTTGGTGTTTTTTGAGTTTGGGGTGATGATCAGGGTATGATTTTTAATGATAAATCATGGTTTCAGAAAATTTTATGGATATTTTGGGGAGGTTGTTGGCAGGCCAAAGAAGGTTTTTAGTTGTAATTTTTTTCATGATCCTATAGTTTGATTGTTAGTCTACAATATTAGGTAAAGATTAACTCGTTTTTGTAACATTTAGATATTACAAAAAGGTGCTCAAAATGTTTCAAAATCATGTTTTGAGTGATTTGATTTCTCAAAAGGGTGAAGGGTTTGAGGGTTGGGGGTCCAATTCAGTGTTTTAGATTTCTATTTGGGTTTAATTGAGGATATGGAAATAGAGGATTTGGTGATTTTTGAGTTTGGGGTAATGATTAGGGTATGATTTTTAATGATAAATCATGGTTTCAGGATATTTTATGGGTACTTTTGGGAGATTTTTAGCAGTCCAACGAAAGTTTTGGTTGTATATATTTTCGTGATACAATAGTCTTATTGCCAGTCTACAATATTAGGTAAATATTCACTCATTTTTGAAACATTTAGATAGTAGAAAAATGTGCTCATAACGCTTCGAATCTTATTTTGAGTGATTTTATTTCTCCAAAGGGTGAGGGTTTTGAGGGTCGGGGTCCAACTTAGTGTTTTAGATTTCTATTTAGGGTTTAATTGAGGTTCTATGATTAAAGGATTTGGTGTTTTTTGAGTTTGAGGTGATGATCAGGGTATGACTTTTAATGAGAAATCATGATTTCGGGACATTTTATGGGTATTTTGGGGATGTTTTTGGCAAGCCAAAGAATATTTTTAGTTGTAACTTTTTTCGTGATCCTATAGTTTGATTGTCAGTCTACAATATAAGGTAAAGATTCACTCGTTTTTGTAACATTTAGATATTAGAAAAAGGTGCTCAAAATGCTTCGAAATCTTGTTTTGAGTGATTTGATTTCTCAAAAGGTTGAAGGGTTTGAGGGCTGGGGTCCAATTCACTGTTTTAGGTTTCAACTTAGGGTTTAATTGAGGATATGGGATTAGAGGATTTAGTGTTTTTTGAGTTTTGGGGTAATGGTTAGGGTATTATTTTTAATGATAAATCATGGTTTCGGGATCTTTTATGGGGGTACTTTGGGTTGGCTTTTAGCTGTCCAAAGAAAGTTTTGGTTGTATATATTTTCCTGATACAATACTTCTATTGCAGGTCTACAATATTAGGTAAAAATTCACTCGTTTTTGAAACATTTAGATATTAGAAAAAGGTGCTCAAAACGCTTCGAAATCTTTCTTGAGTGATTTTATTTCTCAAAATGGTGAGGGGTTTGAGGGTCAGGGGTCAAACTAAGTGTTTTAGATTTCTATTTAGGGTTCAATTGAGGTTCTATGATTAGAGGATTTGGTATTTTTTGAGTTTGGGGTGATGATCAGGAAATGATTTTAAATGATAAATCATGACTTGGGGACATTTTATGGGTATTTTGGGGATATTTTTGACAGACCAAAGAAGGTTTTTAGTTGTAACTTTTTTCGCGATCCTATAGCTTGATTGTTAGTCTACAATATTAGGTAAAGATTCACTCGTTTTTTTAACATTTAGATAGAAAACGGTGCTCAAAATGCTTCGAAATCTTGTTTTGAGTGATTAGATTTCTCAAAAGGGTGAAGGGTTTGAGGGTTGGGGGTCCTATTAAGTGTTTTAGGTTTCTATTTAGGGTTTAATTGAGGATATGGGATTAGAGGATTTGGTGTTTTTTTAGTTTGGGGTTTGAGGGTTGGGGGTCCTATTCAGTGTTTTAGGTTTATGTTTAGGGTTTAATTGATTAGGGTATGATTTTTAATGATAAATCATGGTTTCGGGATATTTTATGGGTACTTGGGGGGGGGGGGGGTGGGGGTGGGGGTTTAGCAGTCCTAAGAAAGTTTTGGTTGTATATATTTTCATGATACAATAGTCTTATTGCTAGTCTACAGTATTAGGTAAAAATTAACTCGTTTTTGAAATATTTAGATATGAGAAAAAGGTGCTCAAAACGCTTCGAAATCTTGTTTTGAGTGATTTTATTTCTCAAAAGGGCGAGGGGTTTGACGGTCGGGGGTCCAACTTCGTGTTTTAGATTTCTATTTACGGTTTAATTGAGGTTCTATGATTAGAGGATTTGGTGTTTTTTGAGTTTTGGGTGATGATCAGGGTATGATTTTTAATGATAAATAATGATTTCGGGACATTTTATGGGTATTTTGGGGAGGTTTTTTGGTAGGCTAAAGAAGGTTTTTAATTGTAATTTTTTTCGTGATCCTATAGTTTGATTGTCAGTCCACAATATTAGGTAAAGATTCACTCGTTTTTGTAACATTTACATATTAGGAAAAGGTGCTCAAAATGCTTCAAAATCTTGTTTCGAGTGATTTGAATTCTCAAAAGGGTGAAGGGTTTGAGGGTTGGGGGTCCAATTCAGTGTTTTAGATTTCTATTTAGTGTTTAATTCAGGATATGGGATTAGAGGATTTGGTGTTTTTTGAGTTTGGGGTAATGATTAGGGTATGATTTTTAATGATAAATCATGGTTTCGGGATACTTTATGGGTACTTTGGGGAGGTTTTTAGCAATTCAAAGAAAGTTTTGGTTCTACATATTTTCGTGATACAATAGTGTTATTGCCAGTCTACAATATTAGGTAAAAAGTCACTCGTTTTTGTAACATTTAGATATTACAAAAGGTGCTCAAAATGCTTCGAAATCTTGTTTTGAGTGATCTGATTTCTCAAATGGGTGAAGGGTTTGAGGGTCAGGGGTCCAATTCAGTGTTTTAGATTTCTATTTAGGGTTTAATTGAGGATATGGGACTAGAGGATTTTGTGTTTTTTGAGTTTGGGGTAGTGATTAGGGTATGATTTTTAATGATAAATCATGGTTTCGGGATATTTTATGGGTACTTTGGGGTGGTTTTTAGCATTCCAAAGAAAGTTTTGGTTGTATATATTTTCGTGATACAATAGTGTTATTGCATGTCTACAATTTTAGGTAAAAATTCACTCGTTTTTGAAACATTTAGATATTAGAAAAAGATGCTCAAAACGCTTCGAAATATTGTATTGAGTTATTTATTTCTCAAAAGGGTGAGGGGTTTGAGGGTCGGGGGTCCAACTTAGTGTTTTAGGTTTCTATTTAGTGTTTAATTGAGGTTATCTGATTAGAGGATTTGGTGTTTTTTGAGTTTGGGGTGATGATCAGGGTATGATTTTTAATGATAAATCATGGTTTCAGAAAATTTTATGGATATTTTGGGGAGGTTGTTGGCAGGCCAAAGAAGGTTTTTAGTTGTAATTTTTTTCATGATCCTATAGTTTGATTGTTAGTCTACAATATTAGGTAAAGATTAACTCGTTTTTGTAACATTTAGATATTATAAAAAGGTGCTCAAAATGTTTCAAAATCATGTTTTGAGTGATTTGATTTCTCAAAAGGGTGAAGGGTTTGAGGGTTGGGGGTCCAATTCAGTGTTTTAGATTTCTATTTGGGTTTAATTGAGGATATGGAAATAGAGGATTTGGTGATTTTTGAGTTTGGGGTAATGATTAGGGTATGATTTTTAATGATAAATCATGGTTTCAGGATATTTTATGGGTACTTTTGGGAGATTTTTAGCAGTCCAACGAAAGTTTTGGTTGTATATATTTTCGTGATACAATAGTCTTATTGCCAGTCTACAATATTAGGTAAATATTCACTCATTTTTGAAACATTTAGATATTAGAAAAATGTGCTCATAACGCTTCGAATCTTATTTTGAGTGATTTTATTTCTCCAAAGGGTGAGGGTTTTGAGGGTCGGGGTCCAACTTAGTGTTTTAGATTTCTATTTAGGGTTTAATTGAGGTTCTATGATTAAAGGATTTGGTGTTTTTTGAGTTTGAGGTGATGATCAGGGTATGACTTTTAATGATAAATCATGATTTCGGGACATTTTATGGGTATTTTGGGGATGTTTTTGGCAAGCCAAAGAATATTTTTAGTTGTAACTTTTTTCGTGATCCTATAGTTTGATTGTCAGTCTACAATATAAGGTAAAGATTCACTCGTTTTTGTAACATTTAGATATTAGAAAAAGGTGCTCAAAATGCTTCGAAATCTTGTTTTGAGTGATTTGATTTCTCAAAAGGTTGAAGGGTTTGAGGGCTGGGGTCCAATTCACTGTTTTAGGTTTCAATTTAGGGTTTAATTGAGGATATGGGATTAGAGGATTTAGTGTTTTTTGAGTTTTGGGGTAATGGTTAGGGTATTATTTTTAATGATAAATCATGGTTTCGGGATCTTTTATGGGGGTACTTTGGGTTGGCTTTTAGCTGTCCAAAGAAAGTTTTGGTTGTATATATTTTCCTGATACAATACTTCTATTGCAGGTCTACAATATTAGGTAAAAATTCACTCGTTTTTGAAACATTTAGATATTAGAAAAAGGTGCTCAAAACGCTTCGAAATCTTTCTTGAGTGATTTTATTTCTCAAAAGGGTGAGGGGTTTGAGGGTCAGGGGTCAAACTAAGTGTTTTAGATTTCTATTTAGGGTTCAATTGAGGTTCTATGATTAGAGGATTTGGTATTTTTTGAGTTTGGGGTGATGATCAGGAAATGATTTTAAATGATAAATCATGACTTGGGGACATTTTATGGGTATTTTGGGGATATTTTTGACAGACCAAAGAAGGTTTTTAGTTGTAACTTTTTTCGCGATCCTATAGCTTGATTGTTAGTCTACAATATTAGGTAAAGATTCACTCGTTTTTTTAACATTTAGATAGAAAACGGTGCTCAAAATGCTTCGAAATCTTGTTTTGAGTGATTAGATTTCTCAAAAGGGTGAAGGGTTTGAGGGTTGGGGGTCCTATTAAGGGTTTTAGGTTTCTATTTAGGGTTTAATTGAGGATATGGGATTAGAGGAGTTGGTGTTTTTTTAGTTTGGGGTTTGAGGGTTGGGGGTCCTGTTCAGTGTTTTAGGTTTATGTTTAGGGTTTAATTGATTAGGGTATGATTTTTAATGATAAATCATGGTTTCGGGATATTTTATGGGTACTTGGGGGGGGGGGGTGGGGGTGGGGGTTTAGCAGTCCTAAGAAAGTTTTGGTTGTATATATTTTCATGATACAATAGTCTTATTGCTAGTCTACTGTATTAGGTAAAAATTAACTCGTTTTTGAAATATTTAGATATGAGAAAAAGGTGCTCAAAACGCTTCGAAATCTTGTTTTGAGTGATTTTATTTCTCAAAAGGGCGAGGGGTTTGACGGTCGGGGGTCCAACTTCGTGTTTTAGATTTCTATTTAGGGTTTAATTGAGGTTCTATGATTAGAGGATTTGGTGTTTTTTGAGTTTTGGGTGATGATCAGGGTATGATTTTTAATGATAAATAATGATTTCGGGACATTTTATGGGTATTTTGGGGAGGTTTTTTGGTAGGCTAAAGAAGGTTTTTAATTGTAATTTTTTTCGTGATCCTATAGTTTGATTGTCAGTCCACAATATTAGGTAAAGATTCACTCGTTTTTGTAACATTTACATATTAAGAAAAGGTGCTCAAAATGCTTCAAAATCTTGTTTTGCGTGATTTGAATTCTCAAAAGGGTGAAGGGTTTGAGGGTTGGGGGTCCAATTCAGTGTTTTAGATTTCTATTTAGTGTTTAATTCAGGATATGGGATTAGAGGATTTGGTGTTTTTTGGGCTTGGGGTAATGATTAGGGTATGATTTTTAATGATAAATTATGGTTTCGGGATATTTTATGGGTACTTTGGGGAGGTTTTTGGCAGTTCAAAGAAAGTTTTGGTTGTAAATTTTTTCGTAATACTATAGTGTTATTGCCAGTCTACAATATTAGGTAAAGATTCACTCGTTTTTGAAACATTTAGATATTAGAAAAAGGTGCTCAAACCGCTTCCAAATCTTGTTTTGAGTGATTTTATTTCTCAAAAGGGTGAGGGGTTTGAGGGTCGGGTTGCCAATTCAGTGTTTTAGATTTCTATTTAGGGTTTAATTGATGATATGGGATTAGAGGATTTGGTGGTTTTTGAGTTTGGGATAGTGATTAGGGTATGGTTTTTAATCATAAATCTTTGTTTGGGATATTTTGTGGGTACTTTGGGGAGATTTTTAGGAGTCCAAAGAAAGTTTTGGTTGTATATACTTACGTGATACAATAGTGTTATTGACAGTCTACAATATTAGGTAAAATCCTCTCGTTTTTGAAACATTTATATATTAGAAAAAGGTGCTCAGAACGCTTCGAAATCTTGTTTTGAGTGATTTCATTTCTCAAAAGGGTGAGGGGTTTGAGGGTCGGGGTCCAACTCAGTGTTTTAGATTTCTATTTAGGGCTTAATTAAGGTTCTATGATTAGAGGATTTGGTGTTTTTTGAGTTTGGGGTGATGATCAGGGTATGAGTTTTAATGATACATGATTTCGGGACATTTTATGGGTATTTTGGGGAGGTTTTTGGCAGCCAAAAAAGGTTTTTAGTTGTAACTCTTTTCGTTATCCTATTGTTTGAATGTCAGTCTACAATATTAGGTAAAGATCCACTCGTTTTTGTAACATTTATATATTAAAAAAAGGTGCTCAAAATGCTTCGAAATCTTGTTTTGAGTGATTTGATTTCTCAAAAGGGTGAAAGGTTTGACGGTTGGGGGTCCAGTTCAGTGGTTTAGATTTCTATTTAGGGTTTAATTGAGGATATGGGATTAGAGGATTTGGTGTTTTTTGAGTTTGAGGTAATGATTAGGGTTTGATTTTTAATGATAAATCATGGTTTCTGGATACTTTATGGGTACTTTGGGGAGGTTTTTAGCAGTCCAAAGAAAGTTTTGGTTGTAGTTATTTTCGTGATACAATAGTGTTATTGCCACTCTACAATATTAGGTAAAAATTCACTCGTTTTTGAAACATTTAGATATTAGAAAAAGGTGCTAAGAACGCTTCGAAATCTTGTCTTGAGTGATTTTATTTCTCAAAAGGGTGAGGGGTTTGAGGGTCCGGGGTCCAACTCAGTGTTTTAGATTTCTATTTAGGGTTTAATTGAGGTACTATGATTAGAGGATTTGGTGTTTTTTGAGTTTGGGGTGATGATCAGGGTATGAGTTTTAATGATACATGAGTTCGGAACATTTTATGGGTATTTTGGGGAAGTTTTTGGCAGCCAAAAAAGGTTTTTAGTTGTAACTCTTTCGTGATCCAATAGTTTGAATGTCAGTCTACAATATTAGGTAAAATCCACTCGTTTTTGTAACATTTTAAAATTAGAAAAAGGTGCTCAAAATGCTTCGAAATCTTGTATTGAGTGATTTGATTTCTCAAAAGGGTGAAGGGTTTGAGGGTTGGGGGTCCAATTCAGTGTTTTAGATTTCTATTTAGGGTTTAATTGAGGATATGGGATTAGAGGATGTTGTGTTTTTTGAGTTTGGGGTAGTGATTAGGGTATGATTTTTAATGATAAATCATGGTTTCGGGATATTTTATGGGTACTTTGGGGTGGTTTTTAGCATTCCAAAAGAAAGTTTTGGTTGTATATATTTTCGTGATACAATAGTGTTATTGCATGTCTACAATATTAGGTAAAAATTCACTCGTTTTTGAAACATTTAGATATTAGAAAAAGGTGTTTAGATCGCTTCGAAATCTTGTTTTGAGTCATTTTATTTCTCAAAAGGGTGAGGGGTTTGAGGGTCGGGGGTCCAACATAGTGTTTTAGAATTCTATTTAAAGTTTAATTGAGGTTTTACGATTAGAGGATCTGGTGTGTTTTGAGTTTGGGGTGATGATCAGTGTATGATTTCTAATGATAAATCATGATTTCGGGAAATTTTATGGGTACTTTGGGGGGGTTTTTGGCAGCCAAAAAAGATTTTTAGTTGTTACTTTTTTCGTGATCCTATAGTTTGATTGTCAGTCTACAATAATAGGTAAAGATTCACTCGTTTTTGTAACATTTAGATATTAGAAAAAGGTGCTCAAAATGCTTCGAAATCTTGTTTTGTATGATTTGATTTCTCAAAAGGGTGAAGGGTTTGAGGGTTGGGGGTCCAATTCAGTGTTTTAGATTTCTATTTAGGGTTTAATTGAGGATATGGGATTTCATGATTTGGTGTTTTTTGAGTTCAGGGTAATGACTAGGGTATGATTTTTAATGATAAATTATGGTTTCGGGATATTTTATGGTTACTTTGGGGAGGTTTTTGGCAGACCAAAGAAAGTTTTGGTTGTATGTATTTTCGTGACACAATAGTGTTATTGCCAGTTGTAGATAGTGCTTTCTAGACAGGTAGATCTTAGCCACGTGGCGACCATCCAGCACACCCAGCTGTGCTCCACACACACTGGATCACCAGTCGCGCTGATCCACGTGGGGGTTGCGAGACAGGGCCCTCGCATACCACCTCACGAAACTTGTAGGGACTTAGTGGTTTGGAGGCTAGAGTAAGTCCTGTCGCGCGCGCGAGCGACAATAGAGCCCGCGCGCGACTCCTAGTAACTGCTTTTGAGGGATTTATGGAACGAGCTCCATAAACCCGGTCAACCCGGTCAAACCCGGTCAACCTCGTAACGGTTCCGGTATACGCGGATAACGTGCTGTAACGGTCCCTATATATGCGGACGAACGTGCCGTTGTGGTTAAGCTAATTAAACCCCCATTAATGGGCGCATTAACCACACTACAACGGTCACAACCTCCATTATATATAGGATCGTTAACCCTTCCATACAAGGGAGACTCACCTGGACTACGCGGAAGCTCTGCCAAAATCCTGTCTCTCTCTCATACAGTGCTATTGCCTTACTCTCTCCCTACACACAACCTTACACTTCATGTGTCTTCTCTATCCCCTACTCTTGGTGTATATTGAATTTTCTCTGCAGGATTCTCTCGTACACATTTGGTGAACCCGACGTGAAGTTACCACTGCAAGCAACCATGCCTCATGAAGATGATGTCAGTAACAGATCTCCCTCCACAGAAACCACCTCAGGAGAGGAGACCCGCCGCACTCCTACGGCTTCCGGGAGGCTCCGACGCTAGAGGCCCTGGACGCTACCATCCAGAATCAGGCGAAAGCTCTCAAAGCTCAGTCTGCGCTGCTGGAGCGGATAATGGCCATCCTGGGGACTCTCGCCCCAAATCCCGCATTAGCCACTGCCGTCTCTCAGGGAGGAGGAGCTTCCACCACTCAAGGGTTGGGAGTATCAACCACACCACCTAACCCTAACCTTCAAACTCCGTCGGCAACGGTGCAGTTACCCTCAGTTCAGGGGCAAACAGCTCAAATATTGCCTCTTACCGCTCATATTCCCCAACCGCCAACCCTGGCATCTAATCCGTCTTCACAATACCCTTTGCCTCCTCCGCCGGCGGTGTGGGGCAATGCGAATTCACAGTACCTTCCTAGCCCTTCCGCGGCATATGTGTCGCCTCCAACTACAGCAACTCCTCCTCCTGCTGCTGGGGGAAGTGAACCGGAGTGTATGAAATCGCTGCAGCGGCGCATAGAAACCATTTTGCCTAATCAACCGTTCGCAGATACCATAATCCCGAAGGTAGACAACGATACCCCTATCCCACGCGAGATCTACCTAATGCCTAACCCTTCCGGGTACAAGGCTCTTAAATGGGACAAGTTCGAGGATGTCAACGGAAACGCCCATGAGCATGTCATGCGCTTCATCGATGTGATGGGGCCATACGAGGCTGATCCTAAGTTGCTGATGCGCGAGATCCCAAAGTCCCTGGGAAACGTGGCCTATAAGTGGTACCGGACGTTGGAGGCCGGATCCGTGAAGACCTGGGACGACATGGTCCAGAAGTTTTACACTAAATTCTTCCAGGTGGAAGAAAAGATGACGATGATTCATCTCTCTCGCATGTACCAGAAGCGCGAGGAGGATGGAGTGACATTCATCAAGAAGTTTAGAGCTAAGTCCTTGGAATGCTGGGATGAAGTACTTGAGGGCAGACTCGTGGAAATATGTCTGCAGGGCTTGCGAGACGAGTACAAAGGTATGCTTATCAACCTACAAACTCCTACATTTTCAAAGCTGATTGAATGCACAAAGAACATAGAGCCCATAGTGGAAAGGCAGAAAAAGAAGCACGCCCCTGAGCGATCCCCGAGCGGGACCACCTTTGAAATTGGGAGGTTCAGCTACAAGAGGGGACGCGAGGCTGAAGTGAATACGGTCTTGCCCCAGAAGCAGCCAAAGGTTGCAAACTTCGATGCCCCACCTTTACCATGTTCGGTAGAGGAGGCAAGTGACTTGTGCAGACAATGGTGTAAAGATGGTATCTTTCCGCCGCTCGAGAGGATACCCTCCAAGGAGATGATGAGGGACCTAAAGTGGTGCGAATGCCACAGAAAGATCATGCATCCCACAGCTGACTGCAAGAAGTTCAGAAACATGGTGAGTCGAAAGATGAAGGATGGCGAATTGATCGTCAGCGATCAGAGGCAGGATGTGCGAAACAATCCACTGCCTGCCCATGCGGAGCAAGAGTCGAAGGGCAAAGAGGTTGCCATGATCACGATAATGGACCTCGAAGAGATTGCGGAAGATGGTCTACCCATCGTTGCCGAAGTCTACAATGAGGAGGATTACAGCATAGACACGGAAGACGAGCTTGCTGATCGGATGAAAGGGTCGCACGGGTTCAGCAGGTTCTTCGACGAAATGAACTTTTCGGAGAAATGCCGGAAAGAGATGACAAAGGCGATCCTAAGGATAGCGGAAGACTACGAGGAGGATATCGTGGTTTCCAATGGGAAGGTTGTCAGAGCATCTCGCTCTACGGAAAAGGTCATAACCTTCTCCGCAAGTGACAAAAAGACAAATGCGAGTCACCAGAAGCCCTTGTATGTGACAGCAGTAATCAATGGTGTCGAATTCAAACGAGCATTTGTCGACGGCGGAGCAGCATTTAACGTGGTCCAAAAGATTGTTAGACGACCATCTCCGCTGATGGGGTTTGGAAGCGACTCCAGAATGACGATAGGATGGATCCATCTGGGTGTCTAGATTGGCAAAATCAAGTGTTCAGCCAAATTCTATGTCATAGATGCGAACACTACGTATCATATGATCATTGGTCGGGCCTGGATTCATCGCTTCGATGCAATCCCCTCGACGGATCACCAGGTGATGAAAGCTATCTGGAACGATAGAGTGGTGGAGATACCAGCTTCAGTAAACCCTTTCAATCTAGATGAAGCGCACCTCTCTGAGGCAGTATGGTTCACTGAGATGGCAGATGAGCAGACGCCGGGACCGTTTAACCCGACTCCTTTGCCTCGATGGGAGGACATAAAAGATCAGTCACCCGCAGGAGTGATGGTGACAAGGGAGGAGTCCAAAGAAAAGTCGTCTGCGCGATAAGAGACACCGCGAATTGCTTACCAGCGAAAGAATGTTTACACCCTGAAAAGGATAGCAAAACATGATCCTGAAGGCAAGGAGATAGAAAGCTTCTACGCTAACGGGAAGAAATGTTACCGCATATGAAGGTGCGTGGGGGTGTCCCCACGCGAGCATGGGGATATCCCTGAGCAAATCAATCAAATTGAGCAGGTTATGGAATTGGACAAACCAACACCAGACGCTCTAGAGGAAAAGCTAAAAGAAGCGCCCGAATGCATGGAGGACAAGCCCAAACCGCAAAAGCAGGAGCTGAAGGAGGTATTCCTAAGCCCAAACGAAGGAAAGAAAATGCCAGTCTTTCTGAGTGCAGACCTCACAAGCGAGGAGGAGGAAAGATTGCTACAACTTCTGACTGAGTACAAAGATGTGTTCGCATGGGAATACGATGAGATGCCTGGTCTGGACGCGAGCATCACTATGCACAGGTTAGATGTAATCCCAGGGTCTAAGCCGGTAAAGCAGAGCACAAGGAGCTTTAGGCCGGAGATCAACCTGAAGATCAAGCAAGAAATCGTCAAACTATATACTGCCAAATTCATCGAGCCGAATCACCATCCTACATGGTTGTCCAACATTGTGCCAGTAGTGAAGAAGAATGGGTAGCTTCGCATTTGTGTGGACTTTCGAGACCTTAATGGTTTCTGTCCTAAAGACCATTTTCCGCTCCACAACATTGATCTACTCATCGATTCGACCGCGGGTCATCGCATGTTCAGCTTCATGGACGGCTTCCGTGGGTACAACCAGATCAAGATGGACCCTGAAGATGCACGGAAAACCGCGTTCATCACGCCAGTGGGAGTCTTCAATTACACGGTTATGCCCTTCGGAATCAAGAACGCACGTGCAACTTATCAGGGAGCTATGATGGCCCTGATCCACGACATGATGCATAAAGAGGTAGAATTCTATGTTGATGACTTGGTTGTCAAGTCCAAGGAAGAAAGGGACCACTTGGAGGATCTGCGGAAAGTCTTCGAAAGATGTAGAAGTTTCCTGCTAAAGATGAACCCCATGAAATGCGCATTCAGAGTAACCTCGGGGAAATTCTTGGGATGTGTAATACATCGCCAAGGCGTTGAGCCTGATCCCGCAAAGGTATCAGCCATCACCAGCATGACGGCGCCGCACAACCAAAGTGCTTTGAAGACATTCTTGGGGAAGCTGTCTTACCTGCGAAGGTTCATCCCTGCGATCGCCGAAATCACCTTCTGCTTCAGCGATCTTCTCAAGAAGGATGCTGTGTACGATTGGACCGCAGAGCACGAAGCCGCATTCGGAAGGCTAAAGGAGTTGCTGACATCGTCAAGGGTTATGATCGCACCACAACTCGGATCGCCACTTTTGCTATACTTTACATCGACAAAGAAGTCTATAGGGGCACTCTTGGCTCAGAAATATGAAGGGCAAGAAAGGCCAATTTACTATATTTCCCGTATAGTGCAACCAACAGAATCAAGGTACACGGACATCGAGCGTCATTGCCTTGCTTTGTTCTTTGTAATAGAAAAGTTGAAGCACTATTTCGCTTCTCACAAAGTGATAGTGGTTACAAAGAGTGACCCCATACGGTATCTCTTGACTCACACTTCTCCTGGTGGAAGATTAGAAAAATGGTATATGACCATCTCTCAGTACGACATCACATGCGTCCGACCCCGAGCAATCAAATCGCAGGCGGTGGCAGATTTTCTAGCACAGTTCCCTGATAATAGTCATGAGCCTGTGATTGAGGAAGAATTGGAGGGACCTGAAATCTATGCAGTTGAGTTGCCTTACTGGACGCACCATTTCGACGGGTCGTCGACAAGGAAGGGGGGAGGCATCGGAATAGTCCTGACCAAACCCGATGGAGATGTCATACAGATGTCCACAAAGCTTGACTTCGCAGTCACCAACAACGAAGGAGAGTATGAAGATCTCATCGCATGTCTTCGTGCAGCAAGGGCACTAAAAGTAAGCAATTTGACGGTTATGGGGGACTCTAAGCTATTCGTCAAACAAGCCTCGGGCGAGTACGGTTTAAAGGAAATAAACCTATTTCCCTACCGAACTTTGGTACAGAAGCTGGTGCAACAATTCTGCGACGTCAGGTACGAGCACAAACTCAGAGCAGATAATAGGCATGCTGATGCTTTGGCCACCCTGGGATCCAAGGTCAGTGCGGATAAGTGTCCCGCGAGAATCTCGATTGAAGTGAGAACGTCCTCGGCATTGACAGAGGACGCTTGTGAGGATGAATGTATAGATGATGCAGACTGGAGGAAGCCAATATTGCGCGCCATCGCAGAAGGAACGAGCAAAGAAAACAGGGCCTCCACCAAGGGGTACTGCATACATGACAACGCTCTCTATTACAGAGGCCCAGGTGGGATACTCATGCGATGCGTCTCGCATCAGGAGGGACAAGTACTGTTAGAAAAGATTCACCAACATACTTGCGGAGAAAGTGAGGTGTCAATCTACAGAAAGGCCCAAAGGTATGGGATTCACTGGCCGGACATGTCAACGGCTGCTGCGTTAATTCAAGGGAACTGCGAGAGTTGTGCACTGATCAATGACTCTTTAGAAATTTCTCTGGTCGATGATGACATGGATTGGAGGAAGCCACTCTTAGACTTTCTTACACAAGGTATCGAGCCTGAGTCAAGAAAAGAAGCCGAAAAGCTAAAACGGAAGGCAGCCGGTACGTGGTGCAAGAAGACATACTCTGGCGATGGGGCTACGAGGGTAACCTACTACGATGCCTAGACAACAAGGAAGCACAAGAGGTGATGGACCTCTCTCACCAAGTGGAACATCAGGGAGGTGCGAAGTTATGCAGACAGCTCCTCACAGTCGGTTACTTCTGGCCCACCATGGAAGCAGATTGCCGCGCTAAAGTAAGAAGATGCCAGGAGTGTCAATTCAAAGGCAACCTAGTACATGCTCCTGCCATAGATCTACATGCGCTGGGCACACCATGGCCGTTCCATACTTGGGTTCTAGATTTTGTTGGCCCTATCCGACCAGCCCCGCATGGGAACCAGTTTATTCTCACTGCGACCGAGTTGTTCACTAAGTGGGTAGAAGCGATACCACTGAAAACAGCAAATGCGCTTGCTGTAGTCCAATTCATCCAAGAGAACATCATATACCGGTTCGGAATTCCTAACACAATTCTCTCGGATAATGGTACCCCCTTCGTCAATCACCAGGTAGCTGTGAAGCTAGCGGAATACAACATAAGGCAGATATGTTCTACCCCCTATTATCCGAAAGGGAATGGTCAAGCGGAGGCAACCAACAAGACGTTTTTGAGAACCTTGAGCAAGATGGTTGCGGACGACCACAAGAAATGGGCTGATTCTTTGAACATAGCCTTGTGGGCGTATCGAACTTCTCCGAGGACTCCCACAGGAGTCTCCCCATTTCTTTTATGTTATGGAGCTGAAGCTGTAGTACTTGCGGAGGTAAAAATCAACTCTGGAAGGTTGGCCTTTCATGCACTATACGAGAATCAACGCGATCATGACTTGGTCATGTTAGAAGAAAAGCGGGAGCAGGCTAAGCAGACTAACAAGTGATACCAGGAAAGGATTGCCCGCGCGTACAACAAAACAGTCCAACGTCGAGATTTCACAGTTGGGGACCTGGTCTTGCGCGCATCGGATCATTGCATGCGGGAGGCGGCTCACCCAAAATTCGCAGCCAACTGGGAAGGACCCTTCGAAGTCAAAGAAGTCTTTGACAGTGGCTACTGCAATATACAAAGGCTACACGGGACGACCTCAACCCCAAGCTCAGTCAACATGCGCTGGATTAAGAAGTATTATCCTTAACTCCTCTCATTACATGCGTTACATTACAATGCCTACTTTATGCTTTGTATTGCTGTAGACTCATGCGTCTTCTTTCCCATATGAGGGGATTGTAATCTCACCTCTCCCATATGAGAGTGTTTATAATAAAAGACTTCTCCCAAATGGGAAGAACTTTATTATTCCAGCTGTCTTTATTGCTTTATCTACTTCTCCATTTCTTGATAGCAAAAGCCCATCTGCCGAGATAGCATCATTAATTTAATACGATCTTAATTGATCCTAAGCCTATCTGCTGGGATAGCAGCACTAAGCAAACACGATCTTAATTGATCCTAAGCCTATCTGCTGCGATAGCAGCACTATGCGAACATGATCTTAATTGATCTCAAGCCTATCTGCCGAGATAGCAGCCATACTTGAATCTGATCTTAATTGATCCCAAGCCTATCTGCTAAGATAGCAAAACTAAGCAAAAACGATCCTAGTTGATCCGAAGCCTATCTGCCGAGATAGCAGCAATACTTAAAACTGATCTTGAGTGATCCTCAAGCTTATCTGCCAGGATAACAAAACTATGCAACTGCGATCTCAAACGATCTGAAGGTTCATCTGCTAAGACAGCAGCTCTCATGAATGATTTTTATAATTCGCGAATCTATCTATTGGATAGCAAATCATAGCGACAACACAAAGTGCGAATACAACACTACAAAAGGCGAAGTTTGCAAACACGCATGCGAAATTGTAATTTGTTGTAACAAGAACAACAAATGATACAAAACGCTTTATTATGAGTCAAAATGACTTACAATTTATCTGTCTAGATAGCAGCTTACAAACGAAAGCTCAAACAGAGCTAATTACACGGCCAAAATGGCTTACAATTCATCTAAATAGCAGCTTACAGGCGAAAGTTACACAGAAGGGAAATCCTTACTGTAAAATGATCGTCCTACTGGTCCTACCAAAGGCTATGCGACATAATAGTCTGCGACCAAAGATCTGTAGCAAGTAGGGTCTTTCTATAAAATGAACGTCCTACGAACGCTACAAGAGCTATGCGACGCTAACTTCAAGATCTCAGGATCTGACAAGGCCTCTGTCTCGTCTTCACCCCAAGAGAAGTGCCCGATGAACCACCTGTTCAGGCGTATGCGGCGGTGAAGAACAGGCAAGCAGCAACTCCTAGGGAAAGAGGCTCCTTGTCCCCGGAGACGAGCACAATGGCTCGCGACCCCGAGTTCAAGAACGTGGAGGCAAGAAGTTTTCCTCCGGGAAATCTAGAGGAGAAATCCGCCGATCATTACGAATCGGTAAGAAGGTCAGTACGGCACTGCACCTCGCCGGGAGGCGTCCGGAAACACGACCTGCAAACATAACAGACGAAGAAAATTCTTCGAGAAAGCATGAGGTATTATGTGAATCTTCTTTATGAAGGATATGAAGATCAATAAGCTTCGTAATGAAGATATTGAAAGTTATTTCTATGACACAAAGCACAAACTCAGTTTTCACAACTTGAAGTTGCCATGAATCAACAAAGTACAAGCGTTGAAGCCAGCAGTCGTAAGGACTCATGGCAAGACACATTTTGGGATGAAGAACCCAAGTAGCAAGGGGCAGGGTTTATATAGACCCAATGGACACCCTTCGGTTGCCTAGCTGAGTCAGCAAAGCTTGGAAAATGGGCAAGAGTCAATCACTTACGCCTTGATAAAGGCAACATTCAATTACCCTACTAAAGGCTACGAAGATTCGGTAGCGTATCCTAATTAATGACGGAAGGTCATGATACGGATGGACTTCCCAAGGAAAGCGTGCTTATCTGATAAGCAATTAGCGCGAAAATCAAGGCGGACATATCACTAGCTGATGTCATAATTGATACGCACAAAGATATTCGAGCAAATCCCGGGAAGGGCAAAACGGGCATTCAAGCCTTGAATAAAAAAGGGGGGAGAAACCCTAGCAACATTACGGTAATGTTTCAACATTTTGTTCAAACCAAATACATGCTATTTTTTCTCAAAATAAGTCCTTGGTCAGAGGGTCATCAGGGGAAAACAAGAGTGACACATTTGTCACTTGCTCCACTTCTCGTTTCAACTGCTCGTAGTTGACGCTCATCTCATGGAAGAGCTTGACAGCCTCTTCAGCTTTCTGCCTTTGCTTCTCTACCTTTTGCCCCTCAGCTGCGAGGTTATGGAAGCCGCGCCTCAAATTCACAGCCGCGCGAATCTGGGTGACTCTGTTCACAAGATACCCGAAGCCCAGCTTGCCCTGAACTTTGGCTTGAAGGCCTTGACACATGCTGAAAAGCAACTGCGCACTCTGAGGAGAGATGGTCGCTGGTGTAACCGCAGACATTCAGAATCCAGATGGCCTCGGTCAAGAACAACCTCCTGTTGAAAGGCTCTATCTCCAAGGATCTCGCAAATGATCGAGGATAGGAGAGACGCATCTGAACTTGCCAGTCCACATCAGCTTGCTTCAAACCTAGAAATGTTGATTCAAGTTTAGAACACGAAGCTTGTAAATTAAGAATGCAAGATGCGAACGACAATAATGGTAACATACCAGTTCCCTCAAGGATCTCGCGCAAAGAAGGGATGCGCATTGCTGGGGCAGCTGAAGACTGTCCTCGCTCCATTGCTCTCCTATCAGCTGCGAGCTCTAGCTCCTCATAGTTGGCAGGAAGGGTATAGGACACACCAGGTGCGATTGCAGCTCCCACCTGCGAACTCCAAAAGTTCCATGCTTGAGGAATCTCTGGAGGCTCAATCCCTGCTGAAGGAATGACAACAGTAGAAGGTGCTGCTCGATTAGGAACGCCTTCAGGTGCGAAAGTCTCATAAGACTCAGGAGCACTCATTTGAACATTCACATTCGCATGTGATCCTACATCTTCCATGATCTTCTCACGAATCCCAGCCTCAGCAGCATCTGCTTCCATTTCCTCAGCAGCAGCATTAGTATCTTCCTCCATCAGCACGGTGTCAGCCTCGGCATCATCAGAAACTTCGATGACATCCTCCAAGGGCTCTCCTGCATACTCAGCAGCTGCGAAAGGCTTCTCGACATGAGAGCTTCGCTCTGGGACATAAGATGCAGAGGGTTGACTCCTTTGTTCCAGCATGGCTTCACCAGCATTACCTGCGACACAAGACAGGACAATGTGAGGTAACTTGTATCAAACAAAATTTTATTATTTTGATAAACCAAGAGCGAGCACCTCCACGCGTAGGTGGGATTGTAGCATCTTCGTCATATGCTAAGGACGCGATACCATGCCCTATTAATGTGTCTTCGTTAAGAATATCCTTAAGGTGAGCGTGACCTGGGGTGCGAAGAAATCGGTCATGATGATGATTGGGTTACTAAGCCTAGTTCACAAGCGCTGTTCAAATGATTACCTGAAGGTTCACCGCACTTGCTTACTAGCCAGCGACGAATGTCGGCTTTTGAAAAGCCATGCTTTAATGCACCAACAATCACGTCTCGGTAAGTTACCGCAAGATTAAAAATCTCACCGTCATTGCCGCCTGCGATCTCCTCAAAGTCCGCTTAAGCCTGCTCCAGAACAGCCACATCTTCTTCTTGAGCCGCATCTTCTTCATCAACTTGAGAAGCCGCATCTTCCTCATCGGTTTGACGCACCAAGTCGTTGACATGTTGCTCTTCCAGTCTACAATATTAGGTAAAAATTCATTCGTTTTTGAAAAATTTAGATATTAGAAAAATGTGCTCAATACGCTTCGAAATCTTGTTTTGTGTGATTTTATTTCTCAAAAGGGTGAGGGTTTGAGGGTAAGGGTCCAATTCAGTGTTTTAGATTTCTATTTAGGGTTTAATTGAGGATATGGGATCAGAGGATTTGGTGTTTTTTGAGTTTGGGGTAATGATTAGGGTATGATTTTTAATGATAAATCATGGTTTCGGGATACTTTATGGGTATTTAGCAGTCCAAAGAAAGTTTTGGTTGTATATATTTTCGTGACACAATAGTGTTATTGCCATTCTACAATATTAGGTAAAAATTCACTCGTTTTTGAAATATTTAGATATTAGAAAAAGGTGCTCAAAATGCTTCGAAATCTTGTTTTGATGGATTTCATTTCTCAAAAGGGTGAGGGGTTCGAGGGTCGGGGGTCGAACTTAGTTTTTTAGATTTCTATTTAGGGTTTAATTGAGGTTCTATGATTAGAGGATTTGGTGTCTTTTTATTTTGGGGTGATGATTAGGGTATGATTTTTAATGATAAATCATGATTTGGGGACATTTTATTGGTATTTTGGGGAGGTTTTTGGAAGCCAAAAAAGGTTCTTAGTTGTAACTTTTTTCGTAATCATATAGTTTGAATGTCAGTCTCCAATATTAGGTAAAGATCCACTCGTTTTTGTAACATTTAGATATTAGAAAAAGGTGCTCAAAATGCTTCGAAATCTTGTTTTGAGTGATTTGATTTCACAAAAGGGTGAAGGGTTTGAGGGTTGGGGTCCAATTTAGTATTTTAGATTTCTATTTTTTGTTCAATTGAGGATATGGGATTAAAGGATTTGGTGTTTTTTGAGTTTGGGGTAATGATTAGGGTATGATTTTTAATGATAAATCATGGTTTCGGGATACTTTATGGGTACTTAGGGGAGGTTTTTAGCAGCCCAAAGAAAGTTTAGGTTGTATATATTTTCATGATACGATAGTGTTATTGCCAGTATACAATATTAGGTAAAAATTCACTCGTTTTTAGAAACATTTAGATACCAGAAAAAGGTGCTCAAAACGCTTCGAAATCTTGTTTTGAGCGATTTTATTTCTCAAAAGGGTGAGGGGTTTGAGGGTCGGGGGTCCAACTTAGTGTTTTAGATGTCTATTTAGGGTTTAATTGAGGTTCTATGATTAGAGGATTTGGTGTTTTTTGAGTTTGGGGTGATGATCAGGGTATGATTTTTAATGATAAATCATGACTTCAAGACATTTTATCGGTATTTTGGGCAGGTTTTTGGCAGGCCAAAAATGTTTTTAGTTGTAAATTTTTTGGTGATCTATAGTTTGATTGTTAGTCTACAATATTAGGTAAAGATTCACTCGTTTTTGTTACATTAAGATATTAGAAAAAGGTGCTCAAAATGATTCGAAATCTTGTTTTGAGTGATTTAATTTCTCAGAAGGGTGAAGGGTTTGAGGGCTGGGGGTCCAATTCAGTGTTTTGGATTTCTATTTAGGGTTTAATTGAGGATATGGGATTAGAGGATTTGGTGTTTTTTGAGTTTGGGGTAATGATTAGGGTATGATTTTTCATGATAAATGTTGGTTTTGGGATATTTTATGGGTACTTTGGGGGGGGGGGGGTTAGCAGTCCTAAGAAAGTTTTGGTTGTATGTATTTTCGTGGTACAATAGTCTTATTGCCCGTCTACAATATTAGGTAAAAATTCACTCGTTTTTGAAAAATTTAGATATTAGAAAAACGTGCTCAAAACGCTTCGAAATCTTGTTTTGAGTGATTTTATTTCTCGAAAGGGTTAGGGGTTTGAGGGTCGGGGGTCCAACTTAGTGTTTTAGATTTCTATTTAGGGTTTAATTGAGGTTCTATGATTAGAAGATTTGGGTTCATTTCAGTTTGGGGTGATGATCAGTGTATGATTTTTAATGATAAATTATGATTTCGGGACATTTTATGGGTATTTTGGGGAGGTTTTTGGCAGCCAGAAAAGGTTTTTAGTTGTAACTTTTTTCGTAATCATATAGTTTGAATGTCAGTCTACAATATCAAGTAAAGATCCACTCGTTTTTGTGACATTTAGATATTAGAAAAAGGTGCTCAAAATGCTTCGAAATCTTATTTTCAGTGATTTGATTTCTGAAAAGGGTGAAGGGTTTGAGGGTTGGGGGTCCAATTTAGTATTTTAGATTTCTATTTTTGGTTCAATTGAGGATATGGGATTGGAGGATTTGGTGTTTTTTGAGTTTGGGGTAATGATTAGGGTATGATTTTTAATGATAAATCATGGTTTCGGGATACTTTATGGGTACTTTGGGGAGGTTTTTAGCAGTCCAAAGAAAGTTTTGGTTGTATATATTTTCGTGATACAATAGTGTTATTGCCAGTCTACAATATTAGGTAAAAATTCACTCGTTTTTTGAAACATTTAGATATTTGAAATAGGTGCTCAAAACGCTTCGAAATCTTGTTTTGAGTGATTTTATTTCTCAAAAGGGTGAGGGGTTTGAGGGTCGGGGGGTCCAACTTAGTGTTTTAGATTTCTATTTAGGTTTTACTTGAGGTTCTATGATTAGAGGATTTGGTGTCTTTTCAGTTTGGGGTGATGATCAGGGTATGATTTTTAAAGATAAATCATGATTTCGGGACATTTTATGGGTATTTTGGGGAGGTTTTTGGCAGCCAAAAAAGGTTTTTAGTTGTAACTTTTTTCGTAATCATATAGTTTGAATGTCAGTCTACAATATTAGGTAAAGATCCACTCGTTTTTGTAACATTTAGATATTAAAAAAAGGTGCTCAAAATACTTCGAAATCTTATTTTGAGTGATTTGATTTCTCAAAAGGGTGAAGGGTTTGAGGCTTGGGGGTCCAATTTAGTGTTTTAGATTTCTATTTTTGGTTCAACTGAGGACATGGGATTAGAGGATTTGGTGTGTTTTGAGTTTGGGGTAATGATTAGGGTATGATTTTTAATGATAAATCATGGTTTCGGGATACTTTATGGGTACTTTGGGGAGGTTTTTAGCAGTCCAAAGAAAGTTTTGGTTGTATATATTTTCGTGACACAATAGTGTTATTGCCATTCTACAATATTAGGTAAAAATTCACTCATTTTTGAAACATTTAGATATTAGAAAAAGGTGCTCAAAACGCTTCGAAATCTTGTTTTGATTGATTTTATTTCTCAAAAGGGTGAGGGGTTTGAGGGTCGGGGGTCCAACTTAGTTTTTTAGATTTCTATTTAGGATTTAATTGAGGTTCTATGATTAGAGGATTTGGTGTCTTTTGATTTTGGGGTGAGGATTAGGGTATGATTTTTAATGATAAATTATGATTTGGGGACATTTTATTGGTATTTTGGGGAGGTTTTTAGGAGTCCAATGAATGTTTTGGTTGTATATATTTTTGTGATACAATAGTGTTATTGCCAGTCTACAATATTAGGTAAAAATTCATTCGTTTTTGAAAAATTTAGATATTAGAAAAATGTGCTCAATGCGCTTCGAAATCTTGTTTTGTGTGATTTTATTTCTCAAGAGGGTGAAGGGTTTGAGGGTTGGGGTCCAATTCAGTGTTTTAGATTTCTATTTAGGGTTTAATTGAGGTTATGGGATCAGAGGATATGGTGTTTTTTGAGTTTGGGGTAATGATTAGGGTATGATTTTTATTGATAAATCATGGTTTCGGGATACTTTATGGGTATTTAGCAGTCCAAAGAAAGTTTTGGTTGTATATATTTTCGTGACACAATAGTGTTATTGCCATTCTACAATATTAGGTAAAAATTCACTCGTTTTTGAAATATTTAGATATTAGAAAAAGGTGCTCAAAACGCTTCGAAATCTTGTTTTGATGGATTTCATTTCTCAAAAGGGTGAGGGGTTCGAGGGTCGGGGGTCGAACTTAGTTTTTTAGATTTCTATTTAGGGTTTAATTGAGGTTCTATGATTAGAGGATTTGGTGTCTTTTTATTTTAGTGTGATGATTAGGGTATGATTTTTAATGATAAATCATGATTTGGGGACATTTTATTGGTATTTTGGGGAGGTTTTTGGAAGCCAAAAAAGGTTCTTAGTTGTAACTTTTTTCGTAATCATATAGTTTGAATGTCAGTCTCCAATATTAGGTAAAGATCTACTCGTTTTTGTAACATTTAGATATTAGAAAAAGGTGCTCAAAATGCTTCGAAATTTTGTTTTGAGTGATTTGATTTCACAAAAGGGTGAAGGGTTTGAGGGTTGGGGGTCCAATTTAGTATTTTAGATTTCTATTTTTTGTTCAATTGAGGATATGGGATTAGAGGATTTGGTGTTTTTTGAGTTTGGGGTAATGATTAGGGTATGATTTTTAATGATAAATCATGGTTTCGGGATACTTTATGGGTACTTAGGGGAGGTTTTTAGCAGTCCAAAGAAAGTTTAGGTTGTATATGTTTTCATGATACGATAGTGTTATTGCCAGTATACAATATTAGGTAAAAATTCACTCGTTTTTAGAAACATTTAGATACTAGAAAAAGGTGCTCAAAACGCTTCGAAATCTTGTTTTGAGCGATTTTATTTCTCAAAAGGGTGAGGGGTTTGAGGGTCGGGGGTTCAACTTAGTGTTTTAGATTTCTATTTAGGGTTTAATTAAGGTTCTATGATTAGAGGATTTGGTGTTTTTTGAGTTTGGGGTGATGATCAGGGTATGATTTTAATGATAAATCATGACTTCAAGACATTTTATCGGTATTTTGGGCAGGTTTTTGGCAGGCCAAAAATGTTTTTAGTTGTAAATTTTTTCGTGATCTATAGTTTGATTGTTAGTCTACAATATTAGGTAAAGATTCACTCGTTTTTGTTACATTAAGATATTAGAAAAAGGTGCTCAAAATGATTCGAAATCTTGTTTTGAGTGATTTAATTTCTCAGAAGAGTGAAGGGTTTGAGGGCTGGGGGTCCAATTCAGTGTTTTGGATTTCTATTTAGGGTTTATTTGAGGATATGGGATTAGAGGATTTGGTGTTTTTTGAGTTTGAAGTAATGATTAGGGTATGATTTTTCATGATAAATGTTGGTTTTGGGATATTTTATGGGTACCTTGGGGGGGGGGGGGGGGGTTAGCAGTCCTAAGAAAGTTTTGGTTGTATGTATTTTTGTGGTACAATAGTCTTATTGCCACTCTACAATATTAGGTAAAAATTCACTCGTTTTTGAAAAATTTAGATATTAGAAAAACGTGCTCAAAACGCTTCGAAATCTTGTTTTGAGTGATTTTATTTCTCGAAAGGGTTAGGGGTTTGAGGGTCGGGGGTCCAACTTAGTATTTTAGATTTCTATTTAGGGTTTAATTGAGGTTCTATGATTAGAGGATTTGGGTTCATTTCAGTTTGGGGTGATGATCAGTGTATGATTTTTAATGATAAATTATGATTTCGGGACATTTTATGGGTATTTAGGGGAGGTTTTTGGCAGTCCAAATGAAATTTGGGGGGGGGGGGGGAGGGTTTAGCAGTCCAAAGGAAATTTGGGTTGTATGTATTTTTGTGATACAATAGTGTTATTGCCAGTCTACAATATTAGGTAAAAATTCAATCATTTTTGAAACATTTAGATATTAGAAAAATGAGCTCAAAACGCTTCGAAATCTTGTTTTGAGTGATTTTATTTCTCAAAAGGGTGAGGGGTTTGAGAGTCGGGGGTCCAACTTACTGTTTTGGATTTCTATTTAAGGTTTAATTGAGGTTCTATGATTAGAGGATTTGGTGTTTTTTTAAGTTTGGGGTGATGATCAGGGTATGATTTTTAATGATAAATCATGATTTCGGGACATTTTATGGGTATTTTGGGCAGGTTTTTGGCAGCCAAAAAAGGTTTTTAGTTGTAACTTTTTTCGTAATCATATAGTTTGAATGTCAGTCTACAATATTAGGTAAAGATCCACTCGTTTTTGTAACATTTAGATATTAAAAAAAGGTGCTCAAAACGCTTCGAAATCTTGTTTTGAGTGATTTCATTTCTCAAAAGGGTGAAGGGTTTGAGGGTTGGGGGTCCAATTCAGTGTTTTAGATTTCTATTTAGGGTTTAATTTAGGATATGGGATTAGAGGATTTGGTGTCTTTTGAGTTTGGGGTAATGATTAGGGTATGATTTTTAATGATAAATCATGGTTTCGGGATATTTTATGGGTACTTTGGGGAGGTTTTTAGCAGTCCAAAGAAAGTTTTGGTTGTATATATTTTCGTGACACAATAGTTTTATTGCTAGTCTACAATATAAGTTAAAAATTCACTCGTTTTTGAAACATTTAGATATTAGAAAAAGGTGCTCAAAACGTTTCGAAATCTTGTTTTGAGTGATTTTATTTCTCAAAAGGGTGAGGGGTTTGAGGGCGGGGTCCAACTTAGTGTTTTAGATTTCTATTTAGGGTTTAATTGAGATTCTATGATTAGAGGATTTGGTGTTTTTGGAGTTTGGGGTGATGATCAGGGTATGATTTTTAATGATAAATCATGACTTCGGGACATTTTATCGGTATTTTGGGGAGGTTTTTGGCAGGCCAAAGAAGGTTTTTAGTTGTAACTTTATTCGTGATTCTATAGTTTGATTGTCAGTCTTCAATATTCGGTAAAGATTCACTTGTTTTTGTAACGTTTATATAGTAGAAAAAGGTGCTCAAATTGCTTCGAAATCTTGTTTTGAGTGATTTGATTTATCAAAAGGGTGAAGGGTTAGAGGGTTGGGGGTCCAGTTCAGTGTTTTAGATTTCTATTTAGGGTTTAATTGAGGATATGGGAATAGAGGATTTGGTGTTTTTTGAGTTTGGGGTAATGATAAGGGTATGAATTTTAATGATAAATCATGGTTTCGGGATATTTTATGGGTACTTTGGGGAGGTTTTGGCAGTCCAAAGAAAGTTTTGGTTGTAAATTTTTTCGTGATACTATAGTGTTATTGCCAGTATACAATATTAGGTAAAGATTCACTCGTTTTTGAAACATTTAGACATTAGAAAAAGGTGCTCAAAACGCTTAGAAATCTTGTTTTGAGTGAATTTTATTTCTCAAAAGGGTGAGGGGTTTGAGGGTTGGTGGTCCAACTTAGTGTTTTAGATTTCTATTTAGGGTTTAATTTAGGATCTATGATTAGAGGATTTGGTGTTTTTTGAGTTTGGGGTGATGATCAGGGTATGATTTTTAATGATAAATCATGATTTCGGGACATTTTATGGGTATTTTGGGGAGGTTTTTTGCAGGCCAAAGAAGGTTTTTAGTTGTAAATTTTTTCGTGATCCTAAAGTTTGATTGTCAGTATACAATATTAGGTAAAGATTCACTCGTTTTTGTAACAATTAGATATTAGAAAAAGGTGCTCAAAACGCTTCGAAATCTTGTTTTATGTGATTTGATTTCTCAAAAGGGTGAAGGTTTTGAGGGTTGGGTGTCCAATTCAGTGTTTTAAATTTCTGTTTAGGGTTCAATTTAGGATATGGTATTAGAGGATTTGGTGTTTTTGAGTTTGGGGTAATGATTAGAGTATGATTTTTAATTTTAAATGTTGGTTTCGGGATATTTTATGGGTACCTTGGGGGGGGGGGGGTTAGCAGTCCAAAGGAAGTTTTGGTTGTATGTATTTTTGTGATACAATAGTGTTATTGCCAGTCTACAATATTAGGTAAAAATTCACTCGTTTTTGAAACATTTAGATATTAGAAAAATGTGCTCAAAACGCTTCGAAATCTTGTTTTGAGTGATTTTATTTCTCAAAAGGGTGAGGGGTTTGAGGGTCGGAGGTCCAACTTAGTGTTTTAGATTTCAATTTAGGGTTTAATTGAGGATATGGGAATAGAGGATTTGGTGTTTTTTGAGTTTGGGGTAATGATTAGGGTATGAATTTTAATGATAAATCATGGTTTCAGGATATTTTATGGGTACTTTGGGGAGGTTTTGGCAGTCCAAAGAAAGTTTTGGTTGTAAATTTTTTCGTGATACTATAGTGTTATTGCCAGTATACAATATTAGGTAAAGATTCACTCGTTTTTGAAACATTTAGACATTAGAAAAAGGTGCTCAAAACGCTTAGAAATCTTGTTTTGAGTGAATTTTATTTCTCAAAAGGGTGAGGGGTTTGAGGGTTGGTGGTCCAACTTAGTGTTTTAGATTTCTATTTAGGGTTTAATTTAGGATCTATGATTAGAGGATTTGGTGTTTTTTGAGTTTGGGGTGATGATCAGGGTATGATTTTTAATGATAAATCATGATTTCGGGACATTTTATGGGTATTTTGGGGAGGTTTTTTGCAGGCCAAAGAAGGTTTTTAGTTGTAAATTTTTTCGTGATCCTAAAGTTTGATTGTCAGTATACAATATTAGGTAAAGATTCACTCGTTTTTGTAACAATTAGATATAAGAAAAAGGTGCTCAAAACGCTTCGAAATCTTGTTTTAAGTGATTTGATTTCTCAAAAGGGTGAAGGTTTTGAGGGTTGGGGGTCCAATTCAGTGTTTTAGATTTCTGTTTAGGGTTCAATTTAGGATATGGTATTAGAGGATTTGGTGTTTTTGAGTTTGGGGTAATGATTAGAGTATGATTTTTAATTTTAAATGTTGGTTTCGGGATATTTTATGGGTACCTTGGGGGGGGGGGGGGGGGGTTTAGCAGTCCAAAGAAAGTTTTGGTTGTATGTATTTTTGTGATACAATAGTGTTATTGCCAGTCTTCAATATTAGGTAAAAATTCACTAGTTTTTGAAACATTTAGATATTAGAAAAATGTGCTCAAAACGCTTCGAAATCTTGTTTTGAGTGATTTTATTTCTCAAAAGGGTGAGGGGTTTGAGGGTCGGAGGTCCAACTTAGTGTTTTAGATTTCAATTTAGGGTTTAATTGAGGTTCTATGATTAGACGATGTGGTATCTTTTGAGTTTGGGGTGATGATCAAGGTATGATTTTTAATGATAAATCATGATTTCGGGACATTTTATGGGTATTTTGGGCAGGTTTTTGGCAGCCAAAAAAGGTTTTTAGTTGTAACTTTTTTCGTAATCATATAGTTTGAATGTCAGTCTACAATATTAGGTAAAGATCCACTCGTTTTTGTAACATTTAGATATTAAAAAAAGGTGTCAAAACGCTTCGAAATCTTGTTTTGAGTGATTTCATTTCTCAAAAGGGTGAAGGGTTTGAGGGTTGGGGGTCCAATTCAGTGTTTTAGATTTCTATTTAGGGTTTAATTTAGGATATGGGATTAGAGGATTTGGTGTCTTTTGAGTTTGGGGTAATGATTAGGGTATGATTTTTAATGATAAATCATGGTTTCGGGATATTTTATGGGTACTTTGGGGAGGGTTTTAGCAGTCCAAAGAAAGTTTTGGTTGTATATATTTTCGTGACACAATAGTTTTATTGCTAGTCTACAATATAAGTCAAAAATTCACTCGTTTTTGAAACATTTAGATATTAGAAAAAGGTGCTCAAAACGTTTCGAAATCTTGTTTTGAGTGATTTTATTTCTCAAAAGGGTGAGGGGTTTGAGGGCGGGGTCCAACTTAGTGTTTTAGATTTCTATTTAGGGTTTAATTGAGATTCTATGATTAGAGGATTTGGTGTTTTTGGAGTTTGGGGTGATGATCAGGGTATGATTTTTAATGATAAATCATGACTTCGGGACATTTTATCGGTATTTTGGGGAGGTTTTTGGCAGGCCAAAGAAGGTTTTTAGTTGTAACTTTATTCGTGATTCTATAGTTTGATTGTCAGTCTTCAATATTAGGTAAAGATTCACTTGTTTTTGTAACGTTTATATAGTAGAAAAAGGTGCTCAAATTGCTTCGAAATCTTGTTTTGAGTGATTTGATTTATCAAAAGGGTGAAGGGTTAGAGGGTTGGGGGTCCAGTTCAGTGTTTTAGATTTCTATTTAGGGTTTAATTGAGGATATGGGAATAGAGGATTTGGTGTTTTTTGAGTTTGGGGTAATGATTAGGGTATGAATTTTAATGATAAATCATGGTTTCGGGATATTTTATGGGTACTTTGGGGAGGTTTTGGCAGTCCAAAGAAAGTTTTGGTTGTAAATTTTTTCGTGATACTATAGTGTTATTGCCAGTATACAATATTAGGTAAAGATTCACTCGTTTTTGAAACATTTAGACATTAGAAAAAGGTGCTCAAAACGCTTAGAAATCTTGTTTTGAGTGAATTTTATTTCTCAAAAGGGTGAGGGGTTTGAGGGTTGGTGGTCCAACTTAGTGTTTTAGATTTCTATTTAGGGTTTAATTTAGGATCTATGATTAGAGGATTTGGTGTTTTTTGAGTTTGGGGTGATGATCAGGGTATGATTTTTAATGATAAATCATGATTTCGGGATATTTTATGGGTATTTTGGGGAGGTTTTTTGCAGGCCAAAGAAGGTTTTTAGTTGTAAATTTTTTCGTGATCCTAAAGTTTGATTGTCAGTATACAATATTAGGTAAAGATTCACTCGTTTTTGTAACAATTAGATATAAGAAAAAGGTGCTCAAAACGCTTCGAAATCTTGTTTTAAGTGATTTGATTTCTCAAAAGGGTGAAGGTTTTGAGGGTTGGGGGTCCAATTCAGTGTTTTAGATTTCTGTTTAGGGTTCAATTTAGGATATGGTATTAGAGGATTTGGTGTTTTTGAGTTTGGGGTAATGATTAGAGTATGATTTTTAATTTTAAATGTTGGTTTCGGGATATTTTATGGGTACCTTGGGGGGGGGGGGGGTTTAGCAGTCCAAAGGAAGTTTTGGTTGTATGTATTTTTGTGATACAATAGTGTTATTGCCAGTCTACAATATTAGGTAAAAATTCACTCGTTTTTGAAACATTTAGATATTAGAAAAATGTGCTCAAAACGCTTCGAAATCTTGTTTTGAGTGATTTTATTTCTCAAAATGGTGAGGGGTTTGAGGGTCGGAGGTCCAACTTAGTGTTTTAGATTTCAATTTAGGGTTTAATTGAGGTTCTATGATTAGACGATGTGGTATCTTTTGAGTTTGGGGTGATGATCAAGGTATGATTTTTAATGATAAATCATGATTTCGGGACATTTTATGGGTATTTTGGGCAGGTTTTTGGCAGCCAAAAAAGGTTTTTAGTTGTAACTTTTTTCGTAATCATATAGTTTGAATGTCAGTCTACAATATTAGGTAAATATTCACTCGTTTTTGTAACATTTGGATATTCGAAAAAGGTGCTCAAAATGCTTCGAAATTTTGTTTTAAATGATTTGATTTATCAGAAGGGTGAAGGGTTTGAGGGTTGGGGGTCCAATTAAGTGTTTTGAATTTCTATTTAGGGTTCAATTTAGGATATGGGATATGAGGATTTGGTGTCTTTTGAGTTTGGGGTAATGATTAGGGTATGATTTTTAATGATAAATCATGGTTTCGGGATATTTTAAGGGTACTTTGGGGGGGTTTTTAGCAGTCCAAAGAAAGTTTTTGTTGTATATATTTTCGTGACAAAATAGTTTTATTGCCAGTCTACAATATTAGGTAAAAATTCACTCATTTTTTGAAACATTTAGATATTAGAAAAAGGTGCTCAAAACGCTTCGAAATCTTGTTTTGAGTGATTTTATTTCTCAAAAGGGTGAGGGGTTTGAGGACGGGGTCCAACTTAGTGTTTTAGATTTCTATTAAGGGTTTTATTGAGATTCTATGATTAGAGGATTTGGTGCTTTTTGAGTTTGGGCTGATGATCAGGGTATGATTTTTAATGATAAATCATGTCTTCGGGACATTTTATCGGTATTTTGGGGAGGTTTTTGGCAGACCAAAGAGGGTTTTTAGTTGTAACTTTCTTCGTGATCCTATAGTTTGATTGTCAGTCTTCAATATTAGGTAAAGATTCACTCGTTTTTGTAACATTTAGATATTAGAAAAAGGTGCTCAAAATGCTTCGAAATCTTGTTTTGAGTGATTTGATTTCTCAAAAGGGTGAAGGGTTTGAGGGTTGGGGGTCCAGTTCAGTGTTTTAGATTTCTATTTAGGGTTTAATTGAGGATATGGGAATAGAGGACCTGGTGTTTTTTGAGTTTGGGGTAATGATTAGGGTATGATTTTTAATGATAAATCATGGTTTCGGGATATTTCATGGGTACTTTGGGGAGGTTTTTAGCAGTCCAAAGAATGTTTTGGTTGTATATATTTTCATGACACAATAGTTTTATTGCCAGTCTACAATATTAGGTAAAAATTCACCTATTTTTGAAACATTTAGATATTGGAAAAAGGTGCTCAAACGCTTCGAAATCTTGTTTTGAGTGATTTTATTTCTCAAAAGGGTGAGGGGATTGAGGGCGGGGTCCAACTTAGTGTTTTAGATTTCTATTTAGGGTTTAATTGAGATTCTACTATTAGAGGATTTGGTGCTTTTTGAGTTTGGGGTGATGATCAGATATGATTTTTAATGATAAATCATGACTTCGGGACATTTTATCGGTATTTTGGGGAGGTTTTTGGCAGACCAAAGAGGGTTTTTAGTTGTAACTTTCTTCGTGATCCTATAGTTTGATTGTCATCAGTCTTCAATATTAGGTAAAGATTCACTCGTTTTTGTAACATTTAGATATTAGAAAAAGGTGCTCAAAATGCTTCGAAATCTTGTTTTGAGTGATTTCATTTCTCAAAAGGGTGAAGGGTTTGAGGGTTGGGGGTCCAATTCAGTGTGTTAGATTTCTATTTAGGGTCTAATTGAGGTTTATGATTATAGGATGTGGTTTCTTATGAGTTTGGGGTGGTTATCAGGGTATGATTTTTAATGATACATCATGATTTCGGGACATTTTATGGGTATTTTTGGCAGGTTTTTGGCAGGCCATAGAAGGTTTTTAGTAGTAACTTTTTTCGTGATCCTATAGTATGATTGTCAGTCTACAATATTAGGTAAAAATTCACTCGTTTTCGAAACATTTAGATATTAGAAAAAGGTGCTCAAAACGCTTCGAAATCTTATTTTCAGTAATTTTATTTCTCAAAAGGGTGAGGGTTTTGAGTGTCTGGGGTCCAACTTAGTGTTTTAGATTTCTATTTAAGGTTTAATTGAGGTTCTATGATTAGAGGATTTGGTGTTTTTTGAGTTTGGGGTGATGATCAGGGTATGATTTTGAATGATAAATCATGATTTCGGGATATTTTATGGGTATTTTGAGGACGTTTTTGGCAGGCCAAAGAAAGTTGTATATATTTTCGTGATACTATAGTTTTATTTCCATTCTACAATATTAGGTAAAAATTCACTCGTTTTTTAAACATTTAGGTATTAGAAAAAGGTGCTCAAAACGCTTCGAAATCTTGTTTTGAGTGATTTTATTTCTCAAAAGGGTGAGGGGTTTGAGGGTTGGGGGTCCAAATTAGTGTTTTAGATTTCTGTTTAGGGTTTAATTGAGGTTTTATGATTTGAGGATTTGGTGTTTTTTGAGTTTGGGGTGATGATCAGGGTGTGATTTTTAATGATAAATCATGATTTCGGGACATTCTATTGGTATTTTGAGGAGGTTTTTGGCATCCAAAAAAGGTTTTTAGTTGTAACTTTTTTCGTGGTCCTATAGTTTGATTGTCAGTCTACAATATTAGGTAAAGATTCACTCGTTTTTGTAACATTTAGATATTAGAAAAAGGTGCTCAAAACGCTTCGAAATCTTGTTTTGAGTGATTTGAATTCTCAAAATGGTGAAGGGTTTGAGGGTTGGGGGTCCAATTCAGTGTCTTAGATTTCTATTTATGGTTTAATTGAGGATATGGGATTAGGGGATTTGGTGTTTATTGAGTTTGGGGTGATGATCAGGGTATGATAAGTAATGATAAATCATGGTTTCGGGATATTTTATGGGTACTTTGGGGTGGTTTTTAGCAGGCCAAATAAGTTTTTGGTTGTATATATTTTCGTGATACAATAGTTATATTGCCAGTCTTCAATATTAGGTAAAAATTCACTCGTTTTTGAAACATTTAGATATTAGAAAAAGGTGCTCAAAAAGCTTCGAAATCTAGTTTTGAGTGATTTTATTTCTCAAAAGGGTGAGGGGTTTGAGGCTTGGGGACGAACTTAGTGTTTTAGATTTTTATTTAGGGTTTAATTGAGGTTCCATGATTAGAGGATTTGGTGGTTTTTGAGTTTGGGGTGATGATCAGTGTATAAGTTTTAATGATAAATCATGATTTCGGGACATTTTATGTGTATTTCGAGGAGGTTTTTGGCAGACCAATGTTGAATTTTGGTTGAAACTTCTTTCGTGATCCTATAGTTTGATTGTCAGTCTACAATATTAGGTAAAGATTCACGCGTTTTTTGTAACATTTAGATATTAGAAAAAGGTGCTCAAAATGCTTCGAAATCTTGTTTTGAGTGATTTAATTTTCAAAGGGTGAAGGGTTTGAGGGTTGGGGGTCCAATTCAGTGTTTTAGATTCCTATTTAGGGATTAATTGAGGATATGAGATTAGAGGATTTGGTGTTTATTGAGTTTCGGGTAATGATTAGGGTATGATTTTTTATGATAAATCATGGTTTCGGGATCTTTTATGGGGGTACTTTGGGGTGGCTTTTAGCAGTCCAAAGAAAGTTTTGGTTGTATATATTTTCCTGATACAATACTTCTATTGCAGGTCTACAATATTAGGTAAAACTTCACTCGTTTTTGAAACATTTAGATATTAGAAAAAGGTGCTCAAAACGCTTCGAAATCTTGTTTTGAGTGATTTTATTTCTCAAAAGGGTGAGGGGTTTGAAGGTCGGGGGTCCAACTTAGTGTTTCACATTTCTATTTATGGTAAATTGAGGTTCTATGATTAGAGGATTTGGTGTTTCTTCAGTTTGGGGTGATGATCAGGGTATGATTTTTAATGATAAATCATGATTTCGGGACATTTTATGGGTATTTTGAGGAGGTTTTTGGCAGGCTAAAGAAGGTTTATATTTTTAACTTTTTTCGTGATCCTATAGTATGATTGTCAGTCTACAATATTAGGTAAAGATTCACTCGTTTTTGTAACATTTAGATATTAGAAAAAGGTGCTCAAAACGATTCGAAATCTTGATTTGAGTGATTTGATTTCTCAAAAGGGTGAGGGGTTTGAGGGTCGGGGGTCCAACTTAGTGTTTTAGATTTCTATTTAGGGTAAATTGAGGTTCTATGATTAGAAGATTTGGTGTTTCTTGAGTTTGGGGTGATGATCAGGGTATGATTTTTAATGATAAATCATGATTTCGGGACATTTTATGGGTATTTTTAGGAGGGTTTTGGCAGGCCAAAGAAGGTTTATAGTTGTCACTTTTTTCGTGATCCTATAGTTTGATTGTCAGTCTACTATATTAGGTAAAGATTCAATCGTTTTTGTAACATTTAGATACTAGAAAAAGGTGCTCAAAACGCTTCGATATCTTGTTTTGAGTGATTTGATTTCTCAAAAGGGTGAAGGTTTTAAGGGTTGGGGGTCCAATTCAGTGTTTAAGATTTATATTTTGGGTTTAATTGAGGATATGGGATTAGGTGATTTGGTTTTTATTGAGTTTGGGGTAATGATCAGGGTATGATTTTTAATGATAAATCATGGTTTCAGGATATTTTATGGGTACTTTGGGGTGGTTTTTAGCAGGCCAAAGAAGGTTTTGGTTGTATATATTTTCGTGATACAATAGTTTTATTGCCCGTTGTGCACAAGAGATTCTGGCGGGGAGACCTCCGTGTACACCGTATGTAGAGGATCAAGGATCGCACAGGAAGAGTGGAGTTGTGTGTAGGGAGAGAGTAAGGCAGTAGTAATGTCTGAGAGAGAGACAGGGGTTTGGTAGAGCTTCCGCGTATGGCAAGTGTGTTCTCTTTTGTATGAAAAGGTTAACGTCCTATATATAGCAGAGAACACGACCGTTGTAGTGTGGTTAATGCGCCCATTGATGGCGGCTTAATTAGCTTAACCATAACGGCACGTTCGTCCGAGTATATAGGGACCGTTACAGCACGTGGTGCGCGAATACCGGAACCGTTACGAGGTTGACCGGGTTTGACCGGATTGACCGGGTTTATGGAGCTCGTGCCATAGATCTCTCAAAACAGTTACTAAAGGTCGCGTGCGGGCTTGGCTCGCACGCGACAGGGCTTACTCTAGCCTCCAAACCACTAAGTCCCTACAAGTCCCGTGCAGTGTTATGCGAGGGCTCTGTCTCGCAGCCCCCACATGGATCAGCTCGGCTGGTGATCCAGTGTGTGTGGAGCACAATATAGTGTGCTAGATGGTTGCCACGTGGCCAAGATCTGTCAGCTCAGAAAGCACTATCTACACCCGTCTACAATATTAGGTAAAAATTCACTCGTTTTTGAAACATTTAGATATTAGAAAAAGGTGCTCAAAACGCTTCGAAATCTTGTTTCGAGTGATTTTATTTCTCAAAAGGGTGCGGGGTTTGAGGGTTGGGGGTCCAACTTAGTGTTTTAGATTTCTATTTAGGGTTTAATTGAGGTTCTATGATTAGAGGATTTGGTGTTTTTTGAGTTTGGGGTGATGATCAGGGTATGATTTTGAATGATAAATCATGAATTCGGGACATTTTATGGGTATTTTGAGGAGGTTTTTGGCAGGCCAAAGAAGGTTTTTAGTTGAAACTTTTTTCGTGATCCTATAGTTTGATTGTCAGTCTACAATATTAGGTAAAGATTTACTCGTTTTTGTAACATTAAGATATTAGAAAAAAGTGCTCAAAACGCTTCGAAATCTAGTTTTGAGTTTTTTGATTTCTCAAAAGGGTGAAGGGTTTGAGGGTTGGGGGTCCAATTCAGTGTTTTAGATTTCTATTTAGGGTTTAATTGAGGATATGGGATTAGGGGTTTTGGTGTTTATTGAGTTTGGGGTGATGATCAGGGTATAATTTTTAATGATAAATCATGGTTTCGGGATATTTTATGGGTACTTTGGGGTTGTTTTTAGCAGGCCAAAGAAAGTTTTGGTTGTATATATTTTCGTGATACTATAGTTTTATTTCCATTCTACAATATTAGGTAAAAATTCACTCGTTTTTGAAACATTTAGGTATTAGAAAAAGGTGCTCAAAACGCTTCGAAATCTTGTTTTGAGTGATTTTATTTCTCAAAAGGGTGAGGGGTTTGAGGGTTGGGGGTCCAAATTAGTGTTTTGGATTTCTATTTAGGGTTTAATTGAGGTTTTATGATTTGAGGATTTGGTGTTTTTTGAGTTTGGGGTGATGATCAGGGTATGATTTTTAATGATAAATCATGATTTCGGGACATTCTATTGGTATTTTGAGGAGGTTTTTGGCATCCAAAAAAGGTTTTTAGTTGTAACTTTTTTCGTGGTCCTATAGTTTGATTGTCAGTCTACAATATTAGGTAAAGATTCACTCGTTTTTGTAACATTTAGATATTAGAAAAAGGTGCTCGAAACGCTTCGAAATCTTGTTTTGAGTGATTTGAATTCTCAAAAGGGTGAAGGGTTTGAGGGTTGGGGGTCCAATTCAGTGTCTTAGATTTCTATTTATGGTTTAATTGAGGATATGGGATTAGGGGATTTGGTGTTTATTGAGTTTGGGGTGATGATCAGGGTATGATAAGTAATGATAAATCATGATTTCGGGATATTTTATGGGTACTTTGGGGTGGTTTTTAGCAGGCCAAATAAGTTTTTGGTTGTATATATTTTTGTGATACAATAGTTATATTGCCAGTCTACAATATTAGGTAAAAAATCACTCGTTTTTGAAACATTTAGATATTAGAAAAAGGTGCTCAAAAAGCTTCGAAATCTAGTTTTGAGTGATTTTATTTCTCAAAAGGGTGAGGGGTTTGAGGCTTGGGGACGAACTAAGTGTTTTAGATTTTTATTTAGGGTTTAATTGAGGTTCCATGATTAGAGGATTTGGTGGTTTTTGAGTTTGGGGTGATGATCAGTGTATAAGTTTTAATGATAAATCATGATTTCGGGACATTTTATGTGTATTTCGAGGAGGTTTTTGGCAGGCCAAAGTTGAATTTTGGTTGAAACTTCTTTCGTGATCCTATAGTTTGATTGTCACTCTACAATATTAGGTAAAGATTCACGCGTTTTTTGTAACATTTAGATATAAGAAAAAGGTGCTCAAAATGCTTCGAAATCTTGTTTTGAGTGATTTAATTTTCAAAGGGTGAAGGGTTTGAGGGTTGGGGGTCCAATTCAGTGTTTTAGATTCCTATTTAGGGATTAATTGAGGATATGAGATTAGAGGATTTGGTGTTTATTGAGTTTCGGGTAATGATTAGGGTATGATTTTTAATGATAAATCATGGTTTCGGGATCTTTTATGGGGGTACTTTGGGGTGGCTTTTAGCAGTCCAAAGAAAGTTTTGGTTGTATATATTTTCATGATACAATACTTCTATTGCAGGTCTACAATATTAGGTAAAACTTCACTCGTTTTTGAAACATTTAGATATTAGAAAAAGGTGCTCAAAACGCTTCGAAATCTTGTTTTGAGTGATTTTATTTCTCAAAAGGGTGAGGGGTTTGAGGGTCGGGGGTCCAACTTAGTGTTTTACATTTCTATTTATGGTAAATTGAGGTTCTATGATTAGAGGATTTGGTGTTTCTTCAGTTTGGGGTGAAGATCAGGGTTTGATTTTTAATGATAAATCATGATTTCGGGACATTTTATGGGTATTTTGAGGAGGTTTTTGGCAGGCTAAAGAAGGTTTATATTTGTAACTTTTTTCGTGATCCTATAGTATGATTGTCAGTCTACAATATTAGGTAAAGATTCACTCGTTTTTGTAACATTTAGATATTAGAAAAAGGTGCTCAAAACGCTTCGAAATCTTGATTTGAGTGATTTGATTTCTCAAAAGGGTGAGGGGTTTGAGGGGCGGGGGTCCAACTTAGTGTTTTAGATTTCTATTTAGGGTAAATTGAGGTTCTATGATTAGAAGATTTGGTGTTTCTTGAGTTTGGGGTGATGATCAGGGTATGATTTTTAATAATAAATCATGATTTCGGGACATTTTATGGGTATTTTTAGGAGGGTTTTGGCAGGCCAAAGAAGGTTTATAGTTGTCACTTTTTTCGTGATCCTATAGTTTGATTGTCAGTCTACTATATTAGGTAAAGATTCACTTGTTTTTGTAACATTTAGATACTAGAAAAAGGTGCTCAAAACGCTTCGAAATCTTGTTTTGAGTGATTTTATTTCTCAAAAGGGTGAGGGGTTTGAGGGTTGAGGACGAACTTAGTGTTTTAGATTTTTATTTAGGGTTTAATTGAGGTTCCATGATTAGAGGATTTGGTAATTTTTGAGTTTGGGGTGATGATCAGTGTATAAGTTTTAATGATAAATCATGATTTCGGGACATTTTATGTGTATTTCGAGGAGGTTTTTGGCAGGCCAAAGTAGAATTTTGGTTGAAACTTCTTTCGTGATCCTATAGTTTGATTGTCACTCTACAATATTAGGTAAAGATTCACGCGTTTTTGTAACATTTAGATATTAGAAAAAGGTGCTCAAAATGCTTCGAAATCTTGTTTTGAGTGATTTAATTTTCAAAGGGTGAAGGGTTTGAGGGTTGGGGGTCCAATTCAGTGTTTTAGATTCCTATTTAGGGATTAATTGAGGATATGAGATTAGAGGATTTGGTGTTTATTGAGTTTCGGGTAATGATTAGGGTATGATTTTTAATGATAAATCATGGTTTCGAGATCTTTTATGGGGGTACTTTGGGGTGGCTTTTAGCAGTCCAAAGAAAGTTTTGGTTGTATATATTTTCCTGATACAATACCTGTATTGCAGGTCTACAATATTAGGTAAAACTTCACTCGTTTTTGAAACATTTAGATATTAGAAAAAGGTGCTCAAAACGCTTCGAAATCTTGTTTTGAGTGGTGAGGGTTTGAGGGTCGGGGGTCCAACTTAGTGTTTCACATTTCTATTTATGGTGAATTGAGGTTCTATGATTAGAGGATTTGGTGTTTCTTCAGTTTGGGGTGATGATCAGGGTATGATTTTTAATGATAAATCATGATTTCGGGACATTTTATGGGTATTTTGAGGAGGTTTTTGGCAGGCTAAAGAAGGTTTATATTTGTAACTTTTTTCGTGATCCTATAGTATGATTGTTAGTCTACAATATTAGGTAAAGATTCACTCGTTTTTGTATCATTTATATATTAGAAAAAGGTGCTCAAAACGCTTCGAAATCTTGATTTGAGTGATTTGATTTCTCAAAAGGGTGAGGGGTTTGAGGTCGGGGGTCCAACATAGTGTTTTAGATTTCTATTTAGGGTAAATTAAGGTTCTATGATTAGAAGATTTGGTGTTTCTTGAGTTTGGGGTGATGATCAGGGTATGATTTTTAATGATAAATCATGATTTCGGGACATTTTATGGGTATTTTTAGGAGGGTTTTGGCAGGCCAAAGAAGGTTTATAGTTGTCACTTTTTTCGTGATCCTATAGTTTGATTGTCAGTCTACTATATTAGGTAAAGATTCACTCGTTTTTGTAACATTTAGATACTAGAAAAAGGTGCTCAAAACGCTTCGAAATCTTGTTTTGAGTGATTTTATTTCTCAAAAGGGTGAGGGGTTTGAGGGTTGGGGACGAACTTAGTGTTTTAGATTTTTATTTAGGGTTTAATTGAGGTTCCATGATTAGAGGATTTGGTGGTTTTTGAGTTTGGGGTGATGATCACTGTATAAGTTTTAATGATAAATCATGATTTCGGGACATTTTATGTGTATTTCGAGGAGGTTTTTGGCAGGCCAAAGTAGAATTTTGGTTGAAACTTCTTTCGTGATCCTATAGTTTGATTGTCACTCTACAATATTAGGTAAAGATTCACGCGTTTTTTGTAACATTTAGATATTAGAAAAAGGTGCTCAAAATGCTTCGAAATCTTGTTTTGAGTGATTTAATTTTCAAAGGGTGAAGGGTTTGAGGGTTGGGGGTCCAATTCAGTGTTTTAGATTCCTATTTAGGAATTAATTGAGGATATGAGATTAGAGGATTTGGTGTTTATTGAGTTTCAGGTAATGATTAGGGTATGATTTTTAATGATAAGTCATGGTTTCGGGATCTTTTATGGGGGTACTTTGGGGTGGCTTTTAGCAGTCCAAAGAAAGTTTTGGTTGTATATATTTTCCTGATACAATACTTCTATTGCAGGTCTACAATATTTGGTAAAACTTCACTCGTTTTTGAAACATTTAGATATTAGAAAAAGGTGCTCAAAACGCTTCGAATCTTGTTTTGAGTGATTTTATTTCTCAAAAGGGTGAGGGGTTTGAAGGTCGGGGGTCCAACTTAGTGTTTCACATTTCTATTTATGGTAAATTGAGGTTCTATGATTAGAGGATTTGGTGTTTCTTCAGTTTGGGGTGATGATCAGGGTATGATTTTTAATGATAAATCATGATTTCGGGACATTTTATGGGTATTTTGAGGAGGTTTTTGGCAGGCTAAAGAAGGTTTATATTTGTAACTTTTTTCGTGATCCTATAGTATGATTGTCAGTCTACAATATTAGGTAAAGATTCACTCGTTTTTGTAACATTTAGATATTAGAAAAAGGTGCTCAAAACGCTTCGAAATCTTGATTTGAGTGATTTGATTTCTCAAAAGTGAGGGGTTTGAGGGTCGGGGGTCCAACTTAGTGTTTTAGATTTCTATTTAGGGTAAATTGAGGTTCTATGATTAGAAGATTTGGTGTTTCTTGAGTTTGGGGTGATGATCAGGGTATGATTTTTAATGATAAATCATGATTTCGGGACATTTTATGGGTATTTTTAGGAGGGCTTTGGCAGGCCAAAGGAGGTTTATAGTTGTCACTTTTTTCGTGATCCTATAGTTTGATTGTCAGTCTACTATATTAGGTAAAGATTCACTCGTTTTTGTAACATTTAGATACTAGAAAAAGGTGCTCAAAACGCTTCGATATCTTGTTTTGAGTGATTTGATTTCTCAAAAGGGTGAAGGTTTTAAGGGTTGGGGGTCCAATTCAGTGTTTAAGATTTATATTTTGGGTTTAATTGAGGATATGGGATTAGGTGATTTGGTGTTTATTGAGTTTGGGGTAATGATCAGGGTATGATTTTTAATGATAAATCATGGTTTCAGGATATTTTATGGGTACTTTGGGGTGGTTTTTAGCAGGCCGAAGAAGGTTTTGGTTGTATATATTTTCGTGATACAATAGTTTTATTGCCCGTCTACAATATTAGGTAAAAATTCACTCGTTTTTGAAACATTTAGATATTAGAAAAAGGTGCTCAAAACGCTTCGAAATCTTGTTTCGAGTGATTTTATTTCTCAAAAGGGTGAGGGGTTTGAGGGTTGGGGGTCCAACTTAGTGTTTTAGATTTCTATTTAGGGTTTAATTGAGGTTCTATGATTAGAGGATTTGGTGGTTTTTGTGTTTGGGTGATGATCAGTGTATAATTTTTAATGATAAATATGGTTTCAGGACGTTTTATGGGTATTTTGAGGAGGTTTTTGGCAGACCAAAGAAGGTTTTTAGTTGTAACTTTTTTCGTGATTCTATAGTTTGATTGTCAGTCTACAATATTAGGTAGAGATTCACTCGTTTTTGTAACATTTAGATATTAGAAAAAGGTGCTCAAAATGCTTCGAATTCTTGTTTCGAGTGATTTGAATTCTCAAAAGGGTGATGGGTTGGAGGGTTGGGGGTCCAATTCAGTGTTTTAGATTTCTATATAGGGTTTAAATGAGGATATGGGATTAGGGGATTTGGTGTTTTTGAGTTTGCGGTGATGATCAGGGTATGATTTTTAATGATAAATCATGGTTTTAGGACATTTTATGGGTATTTTGAGGAGGTTTTTGGCAGACCAAAGAAGGTTTTTAGTTGTAACTATTTTAGTGATCCTATAGTTCGATTGTCAGTCTACAATATTAGGTAGAGATTCACTCGTTTTTGTAACATTTAGATATTAGAAAAAGGTGCCCACAATTCTTCGAAATCTTGTTTTGAGTAATTTGAATTCTCAAAAGGGTGAAGGGTTTGAGGGTTGGCGGTCCAATTCAGTGTTTTAGATTTCTATATAGGGTTTAATTGAGGATATGGGACTAGAGGATTTGATGTTTTTTGAGTTTGCATGATTTTTAATGATAAATCATGGTTTCGGGACATTTTATCGGTATTTTGAGGAGTTTTTCGGTAGGCCAAAGAAGGTTTTTAGTTGTAACTTTTTTCGTGATCATATAGTTTGATTGTCAGTCTACAATATTAGGTAAAGATTCAGTCGTTTTTGTGACATTTAGATATTAGAAAAAGGTGCTCTAAACGCTTCGTAATCGTGTTTTGAGTGATTTCATTTCTCAAAAGGGTGAAGGGTTTGAGGGTTGGGGGTCCAATTCAGTGTTTTAGATTTCTATTTAGTGTTTAATTGAGGATATGGGTTAGGGGATTTGGTGTTTATTGAGTTTGGGGTGATGATCAGGGTATGATTTTTAATGATAAATCATAATTTCGGGATATTTTATGGGGACTTGGGGTGGTTTTTAGCAGGCCAAAGAAGGTTTTGGTTGTATATATTTTGGTGATACAATAGTTTTATTGCTTGTCTACAATATTAGGTAAAATTTCACTCGTTTTTGAAACATTTAGATATTACAAAAAGGTGCTAAAAACGCTTCGAAATCTTGTTTTGAGAGATTTTATTTCTCAAATGGGTGAGGGGTTTGAGGGTCGGGGGTCCAACTTAGTGTTTTAGATTTCCAATTAGGGTTTAATTGAGGTTCTAGGATTAGAGGATTTGGTGTTTTTTGAGTTTGGGGGATGATTAGCGTATCATTTTTAATGAGAAATCATGATTTCGGGACTTTTTATGGGTATTTGAGGAGGTTTTTTGCAGGCCAAAGAAGATTTTTAGTTGTAACTTTTTTCGTGATCCTATAGTTTGATTGTGAGTCTACTAAATTAGGTAGAGATTCACTCGTTTTTGTAACATTTAGATATTAGAAAAAGGTGCCCAAAATGCTTCGAAATCTTGTTTTGAGTAATTTGAATTCTCAAAAGGGTGAAGGGTTTGAGGGTTGGGGGTCCAATTCAGTGTTTTAGATTTCTATATAGGGTTTAATAGAGGATATGGGATTAGAGGAATTGATGTTTTTTGAGTTTGGGGTGATGATCAGGGCATGATTTTTCATGAGAAATCATGGTTTCGGGACATTTTATGGGTATCTTGAGGAGTTTTTCGGTAGGCCAAAGAAGGTTTTTAGTTGTAACTTTTTTCGTGATCATATAGTTTGATTGTCATTCTACAATATTAGGTAAAGATTCACTAGTTTTTGTAACATTTAGATATTAGAAAAAGGTGCCTAAAATGCTTCGAAATCTTGTTTTGAGTGATTTTAATTCCCAAAACGGTGAAGGGTTTAAGGGTTGGGGGTCCAATTCAGTGTTTTATATTTCTATATCGGGTTTAATTGAGGATATGGGATTAGAGGATTTGGTGTTTTTTGAGTTTGGGGTGATGATCAGGGTATGATTTTCAATGTAAATCATGGTTTCGGGACATTTTATGGGTATTTTTAGGAGGTCTTTGGCAGGCGTTGTAACTTTTTTTGTGATCCTATAGTTTGATTGTTCCGAGTGATTTGATTTCTTGAAAGGGTGAAGGGTGTGAGGGTTGGGGGTCCAGTTACGTGTTTTAGATTTTTATTTAGGGTTTAATTGAGGATATGAGATAAGAGGATTTGGTTTTTACTGAGTTTGGTGTGATGATCAGGGTATGATTTTTAATGATAAATCATGGTTTCGGGATATTTTATGGGTACTTTGGGGTGGTTTTTAGCAGGCCACAGAAGGTTTTGGTTGAATGTATGTTCGTGATACAATAGTTTTATTGCCAGTCTACAATATAAGTTAAAAATTCACTCGTTTTTGAAACATTTTGATATTAGAAAAAGGTGATCCAAACGTTTCGAAATCTTGTTTTGAGTTATTTTATTTCTCAAAAGGGTGAGGGGTTTGAGGGTCGGGTGTCCAACTTAGTTTTTTAGATTTCTATTTAGGATTTAATTGAGGTTCTATGATTAGAGGACTTGGTGTTTTTGAGTTTGGGGTGATGATCAGGGTATGATTTTTAATGATAAATCATTATTTCGGGACATTTTATGGGTATTATGAGGAGGTTTTTGGCAGGCCAAAGATGGTTTTTAGTTGTAACTTTTTTCGTGATCCTATAGTTTGATTTTCAGTCTATAATATTAGGTAAAGTTCACTCGTTTTTGTAACATTTAGATATTAGAAAAAGTTCTGAAAACGCTTCGAAATCATGTTTTGAGTGATTTGATATCTCAAAACGATGAAGGGTTTGAGGGTTGGGGGTCCAATTCAGTGTTTTAGATTTTTATTTAAGGATTAATTGAGTATATGGGATTAGGGGATTTGGTGTTTATTGAGTTTGGGGTGATGATCAGGGTATGATTTTTAAAGATAAATCATGGTTTCGGGATATTTTATGGTTACTTTGAGGTGGTTTTTAGCAGGCCAAAGAAGGTTTTGGTTGGATATATTTTCGTGATACAATAGTTATATTGCCAGTCTACAATATTAGGTAAAATTTCACTCGTTTTCGAAACATTTAGAAATTAGAAAAAATTGCTAAAAACGCTTCAAAATCTTGTTTCGAGTGATTTTATTTCTCAAAATGGTGAGGGGTTTGAAGGTCCGGCGTCCAACTTAGTGTTTTAGATTTCCAAGTAGGGTTTAATTGAGGTTCTAGGATTAGAGGATTTGGTGTTTTTTGAGTTAAGGGGATGAGTATGGTATGATTTTTAATGATAAATATTGATTTGGGGACATTTTATTGGTATTTTGAGGAGGTTCAAATAAGGTTTTTAGTTGTAACTTTTTTCGTGATCATATAAATTGATTGTCATACTACAATATTAGGTAAAAATACACTCGTTTTTTTAATATCTAGATATTAGAAAAAGGTGCTCAAAACGCTACGAAATCTTATTTAGAGTGATTTGATTTCTCAAAAGGGTGAATGGTTTGAGGGTTGGGGGATCAATTCAGTGTTTTAGATTTCTATTTAGGGTTTAATTGAGGATATGGGATTAGGGGATCTGGTGTTTATTGAGTTTGGGGTGATGATCAGGGTATGATTTTTAATGATAAATCATGGTTTCGGGATATTTTATGGGTACTTTAGGGTGGTTTTTACCAGGCCAAAGAAAGTTTTGGTTGTATATATTTTCGTGATACAATAGTTTTATTGCCAGTCTACAATATTAGGTCAAAATTCATTCGTTTTTGAAACATTTAAATATTAGAAAAAGGTGCTTAAAATGCTTCGAAATCTTGTTTTGAGTGATTTTATTTCTCAAAAGGGTGAGGGGTTTGAGGGTCGGCGGTCCAACTTAGTGTTTTAGATTTCTATTTAGGGTTTAATTGAGGTTCTATGATTAGAGGATTTGGTGTTTTTTGAGTTTGGGGTGATCATCAGTTTATGATTCTTAATGATAAATCATGATTCCGGGACATTTTATGGGTATTATGAGGAGGTTTTTGGCAGGCCAAAGAAGGTTTTTAGTTGTAACTTTTTCGTGATCCTATAGTTTGATTGTCAGTCTACAATATTAGGTAAAGATTCACTCGTTTTTATAACATTTAGATATTAGAAAAAGGTGCTCAAAATGCTTCGAATTCTTGTTTTGAGTGATTTGAATTCTTAAAAGGGTGATGGGTTTGAGGTTGGGGGTCCAATTCAGTGTTTTAGATTTCTATATAGGGTTTAAATGATGATATGGGATTAGAGGGTTTGGTGTTTTTTGAGTTTGGGGTCATGAACATGGTATGATTTTTAATGATAAATCATGGTTTCGGGACATTTTATGGGTATTTTGAGGAGGTTTTTGGCAGGCCAAAAGAAGGTTATAGTTGTAACTATTTTTGTGATCCTATAGTTCGATTGTCAGTCTACAATATTAGGTAAAGATTCAGTCATTTTTGTGACATTTAGATATTAGAAAAAGGTGCTCAAAACGCTTCGAAATCTTGTTTTGAGTGATTTCATTTCTCAAAAGGGTGAAGGGTTTGAGGGTTGGGGGTCCAATTCAGTGTTTTAGATTTCTATATAGGGTTTAAATGAGGATATGGGATTAGAGGATTTGGTGATTTTTGAGTTTGGGGTGATGATCAGGGTATGATTTTTAATGATAAATCTTGGTTTCGAGACATTTTATGGGTATTTTTAGGAGAATTTTGGCAGGCCAAAGAAGGTTTTTAGTTGTAACTTTTTCCGTGATCCTATATTTTGATTGTCAGTCTACAATATTGGGTAGAGATTCACTCGTTTTTGTAACAATTAGATATTTGAAAAAGGTGCTAAAAACGCTTCGAAATCTTGTTTTGAGTGATTTGATTTCTCGAAAGGGTGAAGGGTGTGAGGGTTGGGGTCCAGTTAAGTTTATTAGATTTGTATTTAGGGTTTAATTGAGGATATGAGATTAGATGATTTGGTTTTTACTGAGTTTGGTGTGATGATCAGGGTATGATTTTTAATAATAAATCATGGTTTCAGGATATTTTATGAGTACTTCGGGGTAGTTTTTAGCAGGCCAAAGAAGGTTTTGATTGTATATATTTTTCGTGATACAATAGTTTTATTGCCAGTCTTCAATATTACGTAAAAATTCACTCGTTTTTGAAACATTTAGATATTAGAAAAAGGTGCTAAAAACGCTTCGAAATCTTGTTTTGAGTGATTTTATTTCTCAAAAGGGTGAGGGGTTTGAGGGTCGGGGGTCCAACTATGTTGTTTAGATTTCTATTTAGGGTTTAATTGTGGTTCTATGATTAGAGGATTTGGTGGTTTTTCAGTTTGGGGTGATGATCAGTGTATGATTTTTAATGATAAATCATGATTTTGGGTCATTTTATTGGTATTTTGAGGAGGTTTTTGGAAAGCCAAAGAAGGTTTTTAGTTGTAACTTTTTTCGTGATCCTATAGTTTATTGTCAGTCTACAATATTAGGTAAAGATTCACTCGTTTTTGTAACATTTAGATATTAGAAAAAGGTGCTCGAAATGCTTCGAATTCTTGTTTTGAGTGATTTGAATTCTCAAAAGGGTGATGGGTTTAAGGGTTGGGGGTCCAATTCAGTGTTTTAGATTTCGATATAGGGTTTAAATGAGGATATGGGATTAGACTATTTGGTGTTTTTTGAGTGTAGGGTGATGATCAGGGTATGATTTTTAATGATGAATCACGGTTTCATGACATTTTATGGGTATTTTGAGGAGGTGTTTAGCAGGCTAAAGAAGGTTTTTAGTTGTAACTTTTTCCGTGATCCTATAGTTTTATTGTCAGTCTACAATATTAGGTAAAGGTTCACTCGTTTTTGTAACATTTAGATATTAGAAAAAGGTGCTCAAAATGCTTCGAATTCTTGTTTTGAGTGATTTGAATTCTCAAAAGGGTGAAGGGTTTGAGGGTTGGGGGTCCAATTCAGTGTTATAGATTTCTATATAGGGTTTAAATGAGGATATGGGATTAGAGGATTTGGTGTTTTTTGAGTTTGGGGTGATGATCAGGGTATGATTTTTAATGATAAATCTTGGGTTCGAGACATTTTATGGGTATTTTTAGGAGAATTTTGGCAGGCCAAAGAAGGTTTTTAGTTGTAACTTTTTCCGTGATCCTATATTTTGATTGTCAGTCTACAATATTGGGTAGAGATTCACTCGTTTTTGTAACAATTAGATATTTGAAAAAGGTGCTACAAACGCTTCGAAATCTTGTTTTGAGTGATTTGATTTCTCGAAAGGGTGAAGGGTGTGAGGGTTGGGGGTCCAGTTAAGTGTTTTAGATTTGTATATAGGGATTAATTGAGGATATGAGATTACAGGATTTGGTTTTTACTGAGTTTGGTGTGATGATCAGGGTATGATTTTTAATGATAAATCATGGTTTCAGGATATTTTATGAGTACTTCGAGGTGGTTTTTAGCAGGCCAAAGAAGGTTTTGATTGTATATATTTTCGTGATACAATAGTTTTATTGCCAGTCTACAATATTACGTAAAACTTCACTCGTTTTTGAAACATTTAGATATTAGAAAAAGGTGCTAAAAACGCTTCGAAATCTTGTTTTGAGTGATTTTATTTCTCAAAAGGGTGAGGGGTTTGAGGGTCGGGGGTCCAACTTAGTGTTTTAGATTTCTATTTAGGGTTTAATAGAGGTTCTATGATTAGAGGATTTGGTGTTTTTTCTGTTTGGGGTGATGATCAGTGTATGATTTTTAATGATAAATCATGATTTTGGGATATTTTATGGGTATTTTGAGGAGGTTTTTGGAAAGCCAAAGAAGGTTTTTAGTTGTAACTTTTTTCGTGATCCTATAGTTAGATTGTCAGTCTACAATATTAGGTAAAGATTTACTCGTTTTTGTAACATTTATATATTAGAAAAAGGTGCTCAAAATGCTTCGAATTCTTGTTTTGAGTGACTTGAATTCTCAATAGGGTGATGGGTTTAAGGGTTGGGGGTCCAATTCAGTGTTTTAGATTTCTATATAGGGTTTAAATGAGGATATGGGATTAGAGGATTTGGTGTTTTTTGAGATTAGGGTGATGATCAGGGTATGATTTTTAATGATGAATCACGGTTTCGGGACATTTTGTGGGTATTTTTAGGGAGGTGTTTAGCAGGCCAAAGAAGGTTTTTAGTTGTAACTTTTTCCGTGATCCTATAGTTTGATTGTCAGTCTATAATATTAGGTAAAGATTCACTCGTTTTTGTAACATTTAGATATTAGAAAGAGGTGTTCAAAATGCTTTGAATTCTTGTTTTGAGTGATTTGAATTCTCAAAAGGGTGATGGGTTTAAGGGTTGGGGGTCCAATTCAGTGTTTTAGATTTCTATATAGGGTTTAAATGAGGATATGGGATTAGGGGATTTTGTGTTTAGTGTGATGATCAGGGTATGATTTTTAATGATGAATCACGGTTTCGGGACATTTTATGGGTATTTTGAGGAGGTGTTTAGCAGGCCAAAGAAGGTTTTTAGTTGTAACTTTTTCCGTGATCCTATAGTTTGATTGTCAGTCTACAATATTAGGTAAAGATTCACTCGTTTTTGTAACATTTAGATATTAGAAAAAGGTGCTGAAAACGCTCCGAAATCTTGTTTTGAGTTATTTGATTTCTCAAATGGATGAAGGGTTTGAGGGTTGGGGTTCCAATTCAGTGTTTTAGATTTCTATTTAAGGATTAATTGAGTATATGGGATTAGGGGATTTGGTGTTTATTGAGTTTGGGGTGATGATCAGGGTATGATTTTTAAAGATAAATCATGGTTTCGGGATATTTTATGGGTACTTTGAGGTGGTTTTTAGAAGGCCAAAGAAGGTTTTGGTTGAATATATTTTCGTGATACAATAGTTTTATTGCCAGTCTACAATATTAGGTAAAATTTCACTCGTTTTCGAAACATTTAGATATTAGAAAAAGGTGCTAAAAACGCTTCAAAATCTTGTTTTGAGTGATTTTATTTCTCAAAAGGGTGAGGGGTTTGAGGGTCAGGCGTCCAACTTAGTGTTTTAGATTTCCAAGTAGGGTTTAATTGAGGTTATAAGATTAGAGGATTTGGTGTTTTTTGAGTTAAGGGGATGATTAGGGTATGATTTTTAATGATAAATCATGATTTCGGGACATTTTATGGGTATTTTGAGGAGGTTTTTGGCAGGCCAAATAAGGTTTTTAGTTGTAACTTTTTTCGTGATCATATAAATTGATTGTCATACTACAATATTAGGTAAAGATACACTCGTTTTTTTAACATTTAGATATTAGAAAAAGGTGCTCAAGAATTGATTTCTCAAAAGGGTGAATGGGTTGAGGGTTGGGGGTCCAATTCAGTGTTTTAGATTTCTATTTAGGGTTTAATTGAGGATATGTGATTAGGGGATCTAGTGTTTATTGAGTTTGGGGTGATGATTTAGGGTATGACTTTTAATGATAAATCATGGTTTCGGGATATTTTATGGGTACTTTAGGGTGGTTTAGAAGGTTTTGGTTGTATATATTTTCGTGATACAATAGTTCTATTGTCAGTCTACAATATCAGGTCAAAATTCATTCGTTTTTGAAACATTTAAATATTAGAAAAAGGTGCTCAAAATGCTTCGAAATCTTGTTGTGAGTGATTTTATTTCTCAAAAGGGTGAGGGGTTTGAGGGTCGGGGGTCCAACTTAGTGTTTTAGATTTCTATTTAGAGTTTAATTGAGGTTCTATGATTAGAGGATTTGGTGTTTTTTCAGTTTGGGGTGATGATCAGTGTATGATTTTTAATGATAAATCATGATTTTGGGACATTTTATGGGTATTTTGAGGAGGTTTTTGGAAAGCCAAAGAAGGTTTTTAGTTGTAACTTTTTTCGTGATCCTATAGTTTGATTGTCAGTCTACAATATTAGGTAAAGATTTACTCGTTTTTGTAACATTTATATATTAGAAAAAGGTGCTCAAAATGCTTGGAATTCTTGTTTTGAGTGATTTGAATTCTCAAAAGGGTGATGGGTTTAAGGGTTGGGGGTCCAATTCAGTGTTTTTGATTTCTATATAGGGTTTAAATGAGGATATGGGATTAGAGGATTTGGTGTTTTTTGAGGTTTGGGTGATGATAAGGGTATGATTTTTAATGATGAATCACGGTTTCGGGACATTTTGTGGCTATTTCTAGGGAGGTGTTTAGCTGGCCAAAGAAGGTTTTTAGTTGTAACTTTTTCCATGATCCTATAGTTTGATTGTCAGTCTACAATATTAGGTAAAGATTCACTCGTTTTTGTAACATTTATATATTAGAAAAAGGTGCTCAAAATGCTTCGAATTCTTGTTTTGAGTGATTTGAATTCTCAAAAGGGTGATGGGTTTAAGGGTTGGGGGTCCAATTCAGTGTTCTAGATTTCTATATAGGGTTTAAATGAGGATATGGGATTAGGGGATTTGGTGTTTAGGGTGATGATCAGGGTATGATTTTTAATGATGAATCACGGTTTCGGGAAATTTTATGGGTATTTTGAGGAGGTGTTTAGCAGGCCAAAGAAGGTTTTTAGTTGTAACTATTTTAGTGATCCTATAGTTCGATTGTCAGTCTACAATATTAGGTAAAGATTCAGTCGTTTTTGTGACATATAGATATTAGAAAAAGGTGCTCAAAACGCTTCGAAATCTTGTTTTGAGTGATTTCATTTCTCAAAAGGGTGAAAGGTTTGAGGGTTGGGGGTCCAATTCAGTGTTTTAGATTTCTATTTAGGGTTTAATTGAGGATATGGGATTAGGGGATTTGGTGTTTATTGAGTTTGGGGTGATGATCAGGGTATGATTTTTAATGATAAATCATGGTTTCGGGATATTTTATGGGTACTTTAGGGTGGTTTTTAGCAGGCCTAAGAAGGTTTTGGTTGTATATATTTTCGTGATACAATAGTTTTATTGCCAGTCTACAATATTAGGTCAAAATTCATTCGTTTTTGAAACATTTAAATATTAGAAAAAGGTGCTCCAAATGCTTCGAAATCTTGTTTTGAGTGATTTTATTTCTCAAAAGGGTGAGGGGTTTGAGGGTCGGGGGTCCAACTTAGTGTTTTAGATTTCTATTTAGGATTTAATTTAGGTTCTATGATTAGAGGACTTGGTGTTTTTGAGTTTGGGTTGATGATCAGGGTATGATTTTTAATGATAAATCATGATTTCGGGACATTTTATGGGTATTATGAGGAGGTTTTTGGCAGGCCAAAGAAGGCTTTTAGTTGTAACTTTTTTCGTGATCCTATAGTTTGATTGTCAGTCTACAATATTAGGTAAAGATTCACTCGTTTTTGTAACATTTAGATATTAGAAAAAGGTGCTGAAAACGCTTCGAAATCTTGTTTTGAGTGATTTGATTTCTCAAAAGGATGAAGGGTTTGAGGGTTGGGTGTCCAATTCAGTGTTTTAGATTTCTATTTAAGGATTAATTGAGTATATGGGATTAGGGGATTTGGTGTTTATTGAGTTTGGGGTGATGATTAGGGTATGATTTTTAAAGATAAATCATGGTTTCGGGATATTTTATGGGTACTTTGAGGTGGTTTTTAGCAGGCCAAAGAAGGTTTTGGTTGAATATATTTTCGTGATACAATAGTTTTATTGCCAGTCTACAATATTAGGTAAAATTTCACTCATTTTCGAAACATTTAGATATTAGAAAAAGGTGCTAAAAACGCTTCAAAATCTTGTTTTGAGTGATTTTATTTCTCAAAAGGGTGAGGGGTTTGAGGGTCAGGCGTCCGACTTAGTGTTTTAGATTTCCTAGTAGGGTTTAATTGAGGTTCTAGGATTAGAGGATTTGGTGTTTTTTGAGTTAAGGGGATGATTAGGGTATGATTTTTAATGATAAATCATGATTTCGGGACATTTTATGGGTATTTTGAGGAGGTTTTTGGCGGGCCACATAAGGTTTTTAGTTGTAACTTTTTTCGTGATCATATAAATTGATTGTCATACTACAATATTAGGTAAAGATACACTCGTTTTCTTTAACATTTAGATATTAGAAAAAGGTGCTCAAAACGCTTCAAAATCTTATTTGGAGTGATTTGATTTCTCAAAAGGGTGAATGGTTTAAGGGTTGGGGGTCCAATTCAGTGTTTTAGATTTCTATTTAGGGTTTAATTGAGGATATGGGATTAGGGGATCTGGTGTTTATTGAGTTTGGGGTGATGATCAGGATATGATTTTTAATCATAAATCATGGTTTCGGGATATTTTATGGGTACTTTAGGGTGGTTTTTAGCAGGCCAAAGAAGTTTTTGGTTGTATACATTTTCGGGATAAAATAGTTTTATTGCCAGTCTACAATATTAGGTCAAAATTGATTCGTTTTTGAAACATTTAAATATTAGAAAATGGTGCTCAAAATGCTTTGAAATCTTGTTTTAAGTGATTTTATTTCTCAAAAGGGTGAGGGGTTTGAGGGTCGGGGGTCCAACTTAGTGTTTTAGATTTCTATTTAGGGTTTATTTGAGGTTCTATGATTTGAGGATTTGGTGTTTTTTGAGTTTGGGGTGATGATCAGTGTATGATTTTTAATGATAAATTATGATTTCGGTACATTGGGTATTATGAGGAGGTTTTTGGCAGGCCAAAGTTAGTTGTAACTTTTTTCGAGATCCTACATTTTGATTGTCAGTCTACAATATTAGGTAAAGATTCACTCGTTTTTGTAACATTTAGATATTAGAAAAAGGTGCTCAAAATGCTTCGAATTCTTGTTTTAAGTGATTTGAATTCTTAAAAGGGTGATGGGTTTGAGGGTTGGGGGTCCAATTCAGTGTTTTAGATTTCTATATAGGGTTTAAATGAGGATATGGGATTAGAGGATTTGGTGTTTTTTGAGTTTGGGGTGATGATCAGGGTATGACTTTTAATGATAAATAATGGTTTCGGGACATTTTATGGGTATTTTGAGGAGGTTTTTGGAAGGCCAAAAGAAGGTTTTTAGTTGTAACTATTTTAGTGATCCTATAGTTCGATTGTCAGTATACAATATTAGGTAAAGATTCAGTCGTTTTTGTGACATTTAGATATTAGAAAAAGGTGCTCAAAACGCTTCGAAATCTTGTTTTGAGTGATTTCATTTATCAAAAGGGTGAAGGGTTTGAGGGTTGGGGGTCCAATTCAGTGTTTTAGATTTCTATTTAGGGTTTAATTGAGGATATGGGATTAGGGGATTTGGTGTTTATTGAGTTTGGGGTGATGATCAGGGTATGATTTTTAATGATAAATCATGGTTTCGGGATATTTTATGGGTACTTTGGGGTGGTTTTTAACAGGCCAAAGAAGGTTTTGGTTGAATATATTTTCGTGATACAATAGTTTTATTGACAGTCTACAATATAAGTTAAAAATTCACTCGTTTTTGAAACATTTTGATATTAGAAAAAGGTGATCCAAACGCTTCGAAATCTTGTTTTGAGTGATTTTATTTCTCAAAAGGGTGAGGGGTTTGAGGGTTGGGTGTCCAACTTAGTATTTTAGATTTCTATTTAGGATTTAATTGAGGTTCTATGATTAGAGGACTTGGTGTTTTTGAGTTTGGGGTGATGATCAGGGTATGATTTTTAATGATAAATCATGATTTCGGGACATTTTATGGGTATTATGAGGAGGTTTTTGGCAGGCCAAAGAAGGTTTTTAGTTGTAACTTTTTTCGTGATCCTATAGTTTGATTGTCAGTCTACAATATTAGGTAAAGATTCACTCGTTTTTGTAACATTTAGATATTAGAAAAAGGTGCTGAAAACGCTTCGAAATCTTGTTTTGAGTGATTTGATTTCTCAAAAGGATAAAGGTTTTGAGGGTTGGGGGTCCAATTCAGTGTTTTAGATTTCTATTTAAGGATTAATTGAGTATATGGGATTAGGGGATTTGGTGTTTATTGAGTTTGGGGTGATGATGAGGGTATGATTTTTAAAGATAAATCATGGTTTCGGGATATTTTATGGGTACTTTGAGGTGGTTTTCAGCAGGCCAAAGAAGGTTTTGGTTGAATATATTTTCGTGATACAATAGTTTTATTGCCAGTCTACAATATTAGGTAAAATTTCACTCGTTTTCGAAACATTTAGATATTTGAAAAAGGTGCTAAAAACGCTTCAAAGTCTTGTTTTGATTGATTTTATTTCTCAAAAGGGTGAAGGGTTTGAGGGTCAGGCGTCCGACTTGGTGTTTTAGATTTCCTAGTAGGGTTTAATTGAGGTTCTAGGATTAGAAGATTTGGTGTTTTATGAGTTAAGGGGATGATTAGGGTATGATTTTTAATGATAAATCATGATTTCGGGACATTTTATGGGTATTTTGAGGAGGTTTTTGGCAGGCCAAATAAGGTTTTTAGTTGTAACTTTTTTCGTGATCATATAAATTGATTGTCATACTACAATATTAGGTAAAGATACACTCGTTTTTTTAACATTTAGATATTAGAAAAAGGTGCTCAAGAATTGATTTCTCAAAAGGGTGAATGGTTTGAGGGTTGGGGGTCCAATTCAGTGTTTTAGATTTCTATTTAGGGTTTAATTGAGGATATGTGATTAGGGGATCTAGTGTTTATTGAGTTTGGGGTGATGATTTAGGGTATGATTTTTAATGATAAATCATGGTTTCGGGATATTTTATGGGTACTTTAGGGTGGTTTAGAAGGTTTTGGTTGTATATATTTTCGTGATACAATAGTTCTATTGTCAGTCTACAATATCAGGTCAAAATTCATTCGTTTTTGAAACATTTAAATATTAGAAAAAGGTGCTCAAAATGCTTCGAAATCTTGTTGTGAGTGATTTTATTTCTCAAAAGGGTGAGGGGTTTGAGGGTCGGGGGTCCAACTTAGTGTTTTAGATTTCTATTTAGGGTTTAATTGAGGTTCTATGATTAGAGGATTTGGTGTTTTTTCAGTTTGGGGTGATGATCAGTGTATGATTTTTAATGATAAATCATGATTTTGGGACATTTTATGGGTATTTTGAGGAGGTTTTTGGAAAGCCAAAGAAGGTTTTTAGTTGTAACTTTTTTCGTGATCCTATAGTTTGATTGTCAGTCTACAATATTAGGTAAAGATTTACTCGTTTTTGTAACATTTATATATTAGAAAAAGGTGCTCAAAATGCTTGGAATTCTTGTTTTGAGTGATTTGAATTCTCAAAAGGGTGATGGGTTTAAGGGTTGGGGGTCCAATTCAGTGTTTTTGATTTCTATATAGGGTTTAAATGAGGATATGGGATTAGAGGATTTGGTGTTTTTTGAGGTTAGGGTGATGATAAGGGTATGATTTTTAATGATGAATCACGGTTTCGGGACATTTTGTGGCTATTTTTAGGGAGGTGTTTAGCTGGCCAAAGAAGGTTTTTAGTTGTAACTTTTTCCGTGATCCTATAGTTTGATTGTCAGTCTACAATATTAGGTAAAGATTCACTCGTTTTTGTAACATTTAGATATTAGAAAAAGGTGCTCAAAATGATTCGAATTCTTGTTTTGAGTGATTTGAATTCTCAAAAGGGTGATGGGTTTAAGGGTTGGGGGTCCAATTCAGTGTTCTAGATTTCTATATAGGGTTTAAATGAGGATATGGGATTAGGGGATTTGGTGTTTAGGGTGATGATCAGGGTATGATTTTTAATGATGAATCACGGTTTCGGGAAATTTTATGGGTATTTTGAGGAGGTGTTTAGCAGGCCAAAGAAGGTTTTTAGTTGTAACTATTTTAGTGATCCTATAGTTCGATTGTCAGTCTACAATATTAGGTAAAGATTCAGTCGTTTTTGTGACATATAGATATTAGAAAAAGGTGCTCAAAACGCTTCGAAATCTTGTTTTGAGTGATTTCATTTCTCAAAAGGGTGAAAGGTTTGAGGGTTGGGGGTCCAATTCAGTGTTTTAGATTTCTATTTAGGGTTTAATTGAGGATATGAAATTAGGGGATTTGGTGTTTATTGAGTTTGGGGTGATGATCAGGGTATGGTTTTTAATGATAAATCATGGTTTCGGGATATTTTATGGGTACTTTAGGGTGGTTTTTTAGCAGGCCTAAGAAGGTTTTGGTTGTATATATTTTCGTGATACAATAGTTTTATTGCCAGTCTACAATATTAGGTCAAAATTCATTCGTTTTTGAAACATTTAAATATTAGAAAAAGGTGCTCCAAATGCTTCGAAATCTTGTTTTGAGTGATTTTATTTCTCAAAAGGGTGAGGGGTTTGAGGGTCGGGGGTCCAACTTAGTGTTTTAGATTTCTATTTAGGATTTAATTTAGGTTCTATGATTAGAGGACTTGGTGTTTTTGAGTTTGGGTTGATGATCAGGGTATGATTTTTAATGATAAATCATGATTTCGGGACATTTTATGGGTATTATGAGGAGGTTTTTGGCAGGCCAAAGAAGGCTTTCAGTTGTAACTTTTTTCGTGATCCTATAGTTTGATTGTCAGTCTACAATATTAGGTAAAGATTCACTCGTTTTTGTAACATTTAGATATTAGAAAAAGGTGCTGAAAACGCTTCGAAATCTTGTTTTGAGTGATTTGATTTCTCAAAAGGATGAAGGGTTTGAGGGTTGGGGGTCCAATTCAGTGTTTTAGATTTCTATTTAAGGATTAATTGAGTATATGGGATTAGGGGATTTGGTGTTTATTGAGTTTGGGGTGATGATTAGGGTATGATTTTTAAAGATAAATCATGGTTTCGGGATATTTTATGGGTACTTTGAGGTGGTTTTTAGCAGGCCAAAGAAGGTTTTGGTTGAATATATTTTCGTGATACAATAGTTTTATTGCCAGTCTACAATATTAGGTAAAATTTCACTCATTTTCGAAACATTTAGATATTAGAAAAAGGTGCTAAAAACGCTTCAAAATCTTGTTTTGAGTGATTTTATTTCTCAAAAGGGTGAGGGGTTTGAGGGTCAGGCGTCCGACTTAGTGTTTTAGATTTCCTAGTAGGGTTTAATTGAGGTTCTAGGATTAGAGGATTTGGTGTTTTTTGAGTTAAGGGGATGATTAGGGTATGATTTTTAATGATAAATCATGATTTCGGGACATTTTATGGGTATTTTGAGGAGGTTTTTGGCGGGCCACATAAGGTTTTTAGTTGTAACTTTTTTCGTGATCATATAAATTGATTGTCATACTACAATATTAGGTAAAGATACACTCGTTTTCTTTAACATTTAGATATTAGAAAAAGGTGCTCAAAACGCTTCAAAATCTTATTTGGAGTGATTTGATTTCTCAAAAGGGTGAATGGTTTAAGGGTTGGGGGTCCAATTCAGTGTTTTAGATTTCTATTTAGGGTTTAATTGAGGATATGGGATTAGGGGATCTGGTGTTTATTGAGTTTGGGGTGATGATCAGGATATGATTTTTAATCATAAATCATGGTTTCGGGATATTTTATGGGTACTTTAGGGTGGTTTTTAGCAGGCCAAAGAAGTTTTTGGTTGTATACATTTTCGGGATAAAATAGTTTTATTGCCAGTCTACAATATTAGGTCAAAATTGATTCGTTTTTGAAACATTTAAATATTAGAAAATGGTGCTCAAAATGCTTTGAAATCTTGTTTTAAGAGATTTTATTTCTCAAAAGGGTGAGGGGTTTGAGGGTCGGGGGTCCAACTTAGTGTTTTAGATTTCTATTTAGGGTTTATTTGAGGTTCTATGATTTGAGGATTTGGTGTTTTTTGAGTTTGGGGTGATGATCAGTGTATGATTTTTAATGATAAATTATGATTTCGGTACATTGGGTATTATGAGGAGGTTTTTGGCAGGCCAAAGTTAGTTGTAACTTTTTTCGAGATCCTACATTTTGATTGTCAGTCTACAATATTAGGTAAAGATTCACTCGTTTTTGTAACATTTAGATATTAGAAAAAGGTGCTCAAAATGCTTCGAATTCTTGTTTTAAGTGATTTGAATTCTTAAAAGGGTGATGGGTTTGAGGGTTGGGGGTCCAATTCAGTGTTTTAGATTTCTATATAGGGTTTAAATGAGGATATGGGATTAGAGGATTTGGTGTTTTTTGAGTTTGAGGTGATGATCAGGGTATGACTTTTAATGATAAATAATGGTTTCGGGACATTTTATGGGTATTTTGAGGAGGTTTTTGGAAGGCCAAAAGAAGGTTTTTAGTTGTAACTATTTTAGTGATCCTATAGTTCGATTGTCAGTCTACAATATTAGGTAAAGATTCAGTCGTTTTTGTGACATTTAGATATTAGAAAAAGGTGCTCAAAACGCTTCGAAATCTTGTTTTGAGTGATTTCATTTATCAAAAGGGTGAAGGGTTTGAGGGTTGGGGGTCCAATTCAGTGTTTTAGATTTCTATTTAGGGTTTAATTGAGGATATGGGATTAGGGGATTTGGTGTTTATTGAGTTTGGGGTGATGATCAGGGTATGATTTTTAATGATAAATCATGGTTTCGGGATATTTTATGGGTACTTTGGGGTGGTTTTTAACAGGCCAAAGAAGGTTTTGGTTGAATATATTTTCGTGATACAATAGTTTTATTGACAGTCTACAATATAAGTTAAAAATTCACTCGTTTTTGAAACATTTTGATATTAGAAAAAGGTAATCCAAACGCTTCGAAATCTTGTTTTGAGTGATTTTATTTCTCAAAAGGGTGAGGGGTTTGAGGGTTGGGTGTCCAACTTAGTATTTTAGATTTCTATTTAGGATTTAATTGAGGTTCTATGATTAGAGGACTTGGTGTTTTTGAGTTTGGGGTGATGATCAGGGTATGATTTTTAATGATAAATCATGATTTCGGGACATTTTATGGGTATTATGAGGAGGTTTTTGGCAGGCCAAAGAAGGTTTTTAGTTGTAACTTTTTTCGTGATCCTATAGTTTGATTGTCAGTCTACAATATTAGGTAAAGATTCACTCGTTTTTGTAACATTTAGATATTAGAAAAAGGTGCTGAAAACGCTTCGAAATCTTGTTTTGAGTGATTTGATTTCTCAAAAGGATAAAGGTTTTGAGGGTTGGGGGTCCAATTCAGTGTTTTAGATTTCTATTTAAGGATTAATTGAGTATATGGGATTAGGGGATTTGGTGTTTATTGAGTTTGGGGTGATGATGAGGGTATGATTTTTAAAGATAAATCATGGTTTCGGGATATTTTATGGGTACTTTGAGGTGGTTTTCAGCAGGCCAAAGAAGGTTTTGGTTGAATATATTTTCGTGATACAATAGTTTTATTGCCAGTTGTGCACAAGAGATTCCGGCGGGGAGACCTCCGTGTACACCGTACGTAGTGGATCAGGGATCGCACAGGAAGAATAGGGGTGTGTAGGGAGAAAGCAAGTCAGTAGCAATGTCTGAGAGAGAGACAGAGGTTTGGCAGAGCTTCCGCGTATGGCAGTGTTGTCCTCCTTTGTATGGAAAGGTTAACGATGTATATATACTGGAGAACGTGGCCGTTGTAGTGTGGTTAATGCGTCCATTGATGGCGGCTTAATTAGCTTAACCATAACGGCACGTTCGTCCGAGTATATAGGAACCGTTAGAGCACGTGGTGCGCGAGTACCGGAACCGTTACGAGGTTGACCGGGTTTGACCGGATTGACCGGGTCTAGGGAGCTCGTGCCATAAATCTCTCAAAACAGTTACTAAAGGTCGCGCGCGGGCTTGGCTCGCACGCGACAGGGCTTACTCTAGCCTCCAAACCACAAAGTCCCTACAAGTCCCGTTCGGTGGTATGCGAGGGCTCTGTCTCGCAGCCCCCACATGGATCAGCGCGACTGGTGATCCAGTGTGTATGGAGCACAATATGGTGTGCTGGATGGTTGCCACGTGGCCTAGATCTGCCATGTCATAAAGCAGTATCTACATTAGCCCCCTTTCTGCGCGTGAAGGCTCATAGCTGTATAGGCTTCCATGCGCGGAAACCAACATGCGCGTCGTCGTCACGCACCAATTCAAATACGGGTAGATTCAGCCCCCGTGCGTGTAATTATGACCTAAAACCCCTAGAGTCGTGCCGTCTGACCTTTAGGGTTTTAGGCGTGACGTCAGCCCGTCCTGTGATTGCGCGACACGACGGTGACGGTTGCGATTCGACTACTGAAGGGACGCAACCCTTCATTCTTCTGGATAAATACCTTGTATCCCATCATTGCAAAGCATTGCTTCTTTCTCTTAAAGTGAATGGTACCCGGAGATCTTCGGGAGCAGATCCAAATAATCAATCATCAGTTCAAGACTGCAAATCGTATTCTTCAATTGTGCATCTCCAAGCAGGCTTCAAGGAAACAAGGTTGGCCTCGTTTACTTTTGATTTAAACTACCAGTGTTTGCCTTGAATCGCATTGAATCTGTAAACCCATGAAGTCTGTGAAGAGGCTTTGATCTTTAAACCTGCCTCGTTCTTAATCTTTCAACAATATTGGGTCTTGCAAATCCCCAATTTCTGAAATCGGCACCGGAACTGTCTGCTTTCCTTTGCATAGATCTCGAATTCCAAAATTCAAACTGAAGTGTGGTATTTCTCCCCCCCTTTTTTTTTTGCCCTTTCGCAGGAATGGCCAAAACAAGAGTAACCAGACCCGTCAAGGAAGATGAAGAGATGCCGGAGCTTCCGCAGGCTCTGTGGCGGAAAGCCCCCTTTCTGGGTGGGAAAGATTTTTACCACGCGAGGGTGAAGGCGAAGAGGATGCCTGATCCTGTTCCCGTTGAGCAGTTGTTAACGCTGACTCGCCCAGTTAACTCAGCCTTGCTCGAGTTAGTTGGCTCCGAGGATGTGGTTCGATTGGGAATCGAGAATGGGCACTTCCCATACACTGCAATTTCTACTCAAGCGTTTGTCCAGAAGTTGGACTATATGGATGAGTGGACTGACCACGTGTTGGGTAATTACGCCGAAACTCTCGATAAAGCCGGCATTTTCTTTGCTGTCCGTGCTATGAAGGGTGCTGCCGTGAAGCTGGATCAGTCCATGCTTCTAGACCTTCTGTCCCGCTATTCGCCTGCGACTCACACGTTTCACTTTGCTGAGTTCGAGGCTGCCCCCACGCTCGAGGACGTTCAAATGCTGTATGAGCTTTCCCCCATGGGCGAGGTGGACCCCTTGAGTCACTTGAGAACACCTGCGGAATTGGCCTTGTACGCGCAGATGGAGGAGTGCCTAGCAGAGGTAAAGAAAATCTCCACTCGGTGGACCAGTACGAAACCTCTTCCGAACTGGCAGCTGGTTGATACATCTGCGAAGAACACCTGGAACAAGTGGTTGCAGTACTTCTTCCGAGACTATGCGAGCAACAGCATTACTAAGAAGCTTTTGAGCGGAAACCCGAAGGCCGAGAATTACGTAGAGGGCAAGGGTTATCATCTGACCCTTTGCGCCTTTCTTTGTGCTTGGCTATCGAGGTATCTGATTGATGGTCACCCCCATGACGGGGTCTTCTACCATGTGCTGCCACTTGCGGTGAGGCTCGCTCTTGGCCAGAGAGTCGCGCTCGGACCCTTGGTCTTGGGTACGTTGTATTATAGGCTGGACCAGCTGGTTCTGGCGATGAGGGAATCGCGCGGCCGTCTCGATGTTCTGACCTTTGTCAATATCAGCTTTTTGACAATGTGGGTTTTTGAGCGCTGGCCGTCTTATGCTCCAACTCCCCTCCCACTTGAGAAGTGGTGTCCCCCAGGTGAGACGGAGGCGTTCAACAGCGGGAGAGCTGCGAGATGGTTTGGAGCAAGCAACACCAAGTGTACTTGGAGCTTGATATGCGACAAACGAAGGGAGTTCACTGCCAGGCCCTACGCCACACGTGTCGAGAATGTGCGGTGGTTTCCAAAGCTATACCCTTCCAAAGGTATGGTCTTGTCAGAAGACCTTCTCTTCGAAAAGGGGCCGCATTTCCACGAGCGCTATCGTGAGTTCTTTTGCTGGTGTCTGCGAGGTTCTCTTCCTGCACTTGCAGAGCACATTCGTGAGCTCGCGCCACGATATGAAAGGCTTACAGTGGATGTTGACCCCACTCGGGTCTCTCCTCAGTTTGGTTTCGATGCGGTGGCCCCATCAATCTGGCCCCAGTCTATCGTCAGAGGGTGCTACAAGCGCTTGCTGACAAAGGAGTGCAAGACGGTCCTCATGAGCAATCTTCCCTTCGAGCAGCCTGCGGGAACTCGCAAGGGTGGTTGTTCCCAGAACTGGATCGCATACTGGATTGCCCAGCAGACGAGGATGGAGACGGAGGCGGCGGCGCAGCCAGGAAGGGCCCCCTTGATCAAGAGAAACTCTTTTCCGTTTCGCCCCAATTGCAGTTTGAGCGAGTCTGAGTACGGTTGCTACTCGTTGTTGGACCGCGAGAATCATTTGTGCCCCGATTTCATTCTGAAGGAGCAGGTCGATGCAATCAAGAAGGGTGACACGCAGGTCCTCAAATATAGCAAGGCGTTTGCTGAGGTAAGCAGTTTCCTTGTGTGCTTTGAGCTCTTTGATTTGCTTGCACTGATGCTTTTTGTTCTGTATTGTCTAGTGTCATGTGCGGAGGTTCGCAGCTGGTGACCGTTCCAAATCGCTGGTGGATACCATTGTTGCCACCAGAAGGAGGGGGGAGTCGTATCGGCTAGCATGGAGGATGGATGCCGAGGTCGAAACAAAGGTTCGCGGGGTCATGAACACTTTTGCTGACTCGCTGATAGACAACCCTCCGGCTCCGTCTCCTCCTAGAGATGACCCGTCTCCTCCGGCGACTGCGGCGCCGAGAGCGAAGAGACCTAGGCAAAAGGGGATTATGATTTCTTCCCCTAGGAGCGCTCCAGCTTCTCCCCCAGTGAGGTCCCTTTCCATCAAGGACAAAGGCAAGGGTCGTATGCCCAGCAAAGTGCGAAAAGATCTCGCAGTTGAGACTTTCGTTCCATTCAACCAAGAGGAGGAAGAGAGACAGGAGCCCCAGGCAAGTGATGAAGAAGCAACAGTTGTGATGTGCGAGGAAGAATCAGGAGGTACTTCCGTCGCATCTCCTTGCCCTTTATCATGACTTCTGTGCAGTTCTTTTCGTTGAACCAATTTCGTATTCGCAGATGATGATGATGAAGCCGTTGGTGGCCTCGTGGCCAAGAGGCAAAAGAGAGATGCCCACTCTGGCGTTTCAGATGATCCCATAAGCGAGGATGTTCTTGCTGAGTCCCGGAGGACAGCCGCGGAGGCTGCTGAAAGAAGAAGACAGCGAGAGGAAGAGGAACTCGAGCTTGTGAAACAGCGGAGCCTCGAGGAGCTGCATGTTGACGACTTAGTGCGTTCAGCTGGCGAGGAAGACGAGCTTCCCGAAGAAGTGGCTCCTCATGTGGAGGAGGAAGATGAGGTTCCTGGAGAGGACACAGCAGAGCTAGAGCAAGTCCAAGCGGACTTCGCAGAGATCGCAGGTGGCGATAAAGGTGAGATCTTCAATCTCGCAGTTACTTATAGAGATGTAATTGTGGGTGCGTTAAAGCACGGTGTGTCAAAGCCTGACATTCGCCGTTGGTTGGTAAGCAAATGCGGAGAACCCTCAGGTAAATATTTTGAGTGATATGCGCATACTAGGCTTTAGTCACTTGAGGCAAAATCATGACTGGTTTACTCGCGTCCCAGGTCACGCTTCTCTTAAAGATTTGCTTAGTGAGGATACACTGATAGGGCACGGTTCCGCGTCCCTAGTGTATGATGAGGATACCTCAATCCCACCTTCGCGTGGAGGTGCTTATTCTTAGCTTCAGTAAAGACAGTGAAATAACTTATAACACAAGTTACCTCATATTATCGCATTCGGTATCGCAGGTCATGCTGAGGAACCTGAGCTGGAGCAGAGAAGTCAGCCTTCTGCATCCCATGTTCCAATTTCGAGCTCCCATACCGAAAAGCCCGTCGCAGCTGCTGGACACGTGAGTGAGCGTCTCGAGGATGTCATCGAACTTTCCGATGATGTCGAAGCTGATGCTGTGCCGATGGACGAAGGTGTCCGTACTGGCGGTGAGGAAGAAAAGACAAGTGATGCTAATATTTTCGCATCTGGGGGTGTCCGTCCAGCGACTTCGGCTGTCCCCTCGCCTCCGGCGATGACTGAACCGGAAGCACCTATTCCTGCGTGGAGTATTTGGGGCTCGCAGGTTGGGAATGTAGTCGCAGCTGGTGCGGCCTACACTCTTCCTCCTAACTATGAGAGTTTGGAGCTCACAGCTGATAGGAGAGCCATGGAGCGAGGGCAGTCTTCGAACAACCCGGTGGCTCGCATTCCCTCTATTCATGAAATTCTGGAAGGCACTGGTAAGCAGAGATTTTACCATTCGCACGTCGCATTATTTGCTTGCGAGTTTTGACATCATGACTTGTTTTTGATGTCTCAGGTTTGAAGCAAACCGATGTAGACTGGGTGGTTCGAATGCGCCTCAGATACCCCCGATCGTTTGTGAGGTGTCTGGAGATCAGTCCCTTTGACAGGAGGCTATTCCTTACTGAAGCCATCTGGATACTAGAGCAGCTGTGCGCGGCTACACCTGCGACCATTTCGGCCCAGAGTGCTGAATTGCTGTGTGGCATGTGCCAAAATCTCGTGCTCAAAGTCCAAGGCAGACTTGGTTTCAAATTCCTCAAGGACAGAGTTACACTGATTCGCGCAGCTGTAACTCTGAATCTCGGGCACCAGAATCTCGCAGCTGAGATGCAGAAGGTGGAGCAGCAGAAGCAAAAGGTTGATGAAGCTTTGAAGCTGTATCATGAAATGAATGCCAAGTGCGAGCAACTAAAGCAAGAAGTGCAACAGGTGGAGAGGCTGATCGAGCAGTTCGAGCCCCAGGACTCCTTAGTCAAAAATTTGTTTTGACTTTTCGAATTTTGAAAAGAAAACAGGAAAATGGTTGAGACATTAATGTAATATTTTAAAACATTAATGTAATGTTGCTAGGGTTTTCTCCCCCTTCTTTTTTTAACAACAAACAATGAGTTTGCCCGTTTTGCCCCTTTCGGGATTTGATTGGACATTTCTGTGCATATCCAATTATGACATCAGCAATTGATTCTTTGCTTGATTTTCGCGCTAATTTCTCGGCAGATAAGCACGCTTCCGTTGGGAAGTCCATCCGAATCATGACTATCCGTCATTTATTAGGATACGCAACCGAATCGTCGTAGCCTTTAGTAGGGTAATTGATTGTTACCGCTTTTCAAGGCGTAAGTGATTGAACTTACCCTCTTTTTTGAATTTGCTGACTCATCTTAAGCAACCGAAGAGTTCTCACAGGGCCTATATAAACCCCGTCTTTGCCATTTGGGCTCTTCTATCCCAAACATGTGCTTTGCCGTGAGTCCTTGCGACTGCTGGCTTCAACGCTTGCTTTTCGTTGATTCATGGCAACTTCAAGTTTTGAATCCTGAGTTTGCGCTTTGTGCTATAGAAATAGTTTCCAAGATCCACTTTATGAGGCTTATTGCTGTTTATAACCGTCGTAAAGAGGATGCAGATAATACCTCATGTGTGCTCGAAGAAATTTCTTCGTGTATTATGTATGCAGGTCATGTTTCCGGCCGCCTCGTGGCGAGGTGCAGCGCCGAAGTGACCGTGCTACCGTCTCGTAATGAACGGCGTGATTCTCCTCCAGCATCCCTGGAGGAGAGTTTCTTGCCTCTTCGTTCTTGAACTCAGGAGGCTCGCCAACGCCCTTGTCTATCATGACAAGGAGCCCAGTACCAGAGGAATGACGGCTTCCCCTGTTTTGCACGACGGCATATGCCGGAACAGGTGGTTCCTCTGGTACATATCTTGATCAGACAGGGGTTTCGTCAGACCCTAAGATCTTTGGACGTGGATTCGCCCGGCTCTTGCCGCTAAGGATGTAGCGAATGGCGAGTTAATCTCTTCGGAGATGCATCCTACTTGCTACAGATCTTTGGCCTCAGATCTGCGTACTGTGCTGCCGGTGTCAAGACCGGTGGATTCTCTCTTTTCTTAGTCGAGAGTTCCCTTGGCGCATTTCTGGCTTACCAGCCATTTTTCGAATGTATTGTAAGCCATGTTGGCTGTGTAGTTAGATGTGAGCTTTTCGCTTGTAAGCTGCTATCTAGATAGATAAATTATAAGTCATTTGACTCATAATGATAAATAGTATTTGTATCGTCTGTTCTTTGCAACAAAATACAATTTCGCATGCGTTTCGGCTTGTTTTGCCTTGCATAATGCCTGTAATGATTTCACATATGCGATGTCAATTCACAGATATTTCGCTAGATCATTCGAGATCATAATTTCGCAGCTGTGCCATCTTGACGGATGGGCTTGTAGTTGGTCGTTGTAAATCGTATGAGATCACGTTCACAACGTTGCTATCGTTGCAGATAATTTTCCAGAGATCAATCAAGATCGTTGAGCTGTGCAAATTGCTATCATAGAAGATAGGCTTTGTTTGAGATCGTTTCTCGTATAAACTGCTACCATAGCAGACAGATCTTTAGAAGATCTAACAAGATGACTCTGCACTCGTGTTGCCATCATATCAGACGGGTTTGGATAATTAACCAAAATTGCTATCGTAACAGATAGGCTCGAGAAGATCATTATAAGATCGCATCTGTATAGCCCGCTATCTCAAGAGAAAGGCGTTAGATGATCGATTGAGATCGTTTTTGTATTCCGCTGCTATCGCAAAAGATAGACTTTGGATGATCATGTAAGATCGTGTTTTCGTTTGGGTGCTATCGCAAAAGATAGGCTTTAATGATCACTTAAGATCGCCTTCGTATTCGATTGCTACCATGAGAGACATGCTTTAGATGATCACTTAAGATCGCATTTGCGTTTGGCTGCTATCGTAAGAGATAGGCTTTAATGATCACTTAAGATCGCATTTGCATTTGATTGCTACCACGAGAGATAGGCTTTAGATGATCACTTAAGATCGCATTTGCGTTTGGATGCTATCGTAAGAGATAGGCTTTAATGATCACTTAAGATCGCATTTGCATTTGATTGCTACCACGAGAGATAGGCTTTAGATGATCACTTAAGATCGCATTTGCGTTTGGCTGCTATCGTAAGAGATAGGCTTTAATGATCACTTAAGATCGCATTTGCATTTGATTGCTACCATGAGAGATAGGCTTTAAATGATCAATTAAGATCGCATTTGCATTGGCTGCCATCGTAGGAGATGGGCTTTAGATGATCACTTAAGATCGCATTCGCGTGTAACTGCTATCGTAAGAGATAGGCTTTAGATGATCGATTAAGATCACATTTGTAATGGCTGCCATCGTAGGAGATGGGCTTTAGATGATCACTTAAGATCGCGTTCGCGTGTAGCTGCTATCGTAAGAGATAGGCTTTAATGATCACTTAAGATCACATTTGTATTGGCTGCCATCATAGGAGACGGGCTTTAGATGATCACTTAAGATCGTATTTGTATTTAGTTGCTATCGTAAGAGATAGGCTTCGATGATCAGTTAGGATCACGTTTGCATTTGCTGCTATCGTAAGAGATAGGCTTTGAATGATCAATTGAGATCGCATTTGCTATCGTAAGAGATAGGCTTCGATGATCAATTAAGATCACGTTCGCTATCGTAAGAGATAGGCTTCAATGATCAGTTAGGATCACGTTTGCATTTGCTGCTATCGTAAGAGATAGGCTTTGAATGATCAATTGAGATCGCATTTGCTATCGTAAGAGATAGGCTTCGATGATCAATTAAGATCGCGTTCGCTATCGTAAGAGATAGGCTTTGATGATCAATTAAGATCGCGTTCGCTATCGTAAGAGATAGGCTTTAATGATCAATCAAGATCGTGTTTGTATCTGTTACTATTGCAGCGAATAAATCATTGTTAACAGTCGTAACAAATTAGGTAAAGCGATATAAACAGCTAAAAAAATATGAACTTCTCATTTGGGAGAATTCTTTTATTATGACATTCTCATATGGGAGAGATAGGATTACAATCCTCTCATATGGGAGAGGAGATTGCGAATATCGTAGCCACATGAGACATTAAGCAACGTTATCATAAAACGTATGAAACAAGAGAAGTCAAGGATAGTACTTCTTGATCCAGCGCATGTTGACTGAGCTTGGAGTTGAGGTTGTGCCGTGCAACCTTCGTATGCTGCAGTAGCCGCTATCGAAGACTTCTGTGACTTCGAAGGGTCCTTCCCAATTAGCTGCGAACTTTGGGTGAGTTGCTTCTCGCATGCAGTGGTCAGATGCGCGCAAGACCAGGTCGCCAACTGCGAAATCCCGTCGCTGGACTGTCTTGTTATAGGCGCGAGCGATTCTCTCTTGGTACCGCTTGTTAGTCCTTTTGGCTTGTTCTCGCTTCTCTTCCAGCAAGACTAAATCGTGATCGCGTTGATTTTCATAGAGTGCGTGGAAGGCCAGCCTTGCCGAATTGACTCTGACCTCCGCAGGTACCACAGCTTCGGCCCCATAACATAGTAGAAATGGCGAGGCCCCTGTAGGTGTCCTTGGAGAAGTTCTGTAGGCCCACAGAGCTATGTTAAGGGAGTCGGCCCACTTCTTGTGGTCATCTGCGACCATCTTGCTCAGAATTCGCAACAGCGTTTTGTTAGTCGCTTCGGCTTGTCCATTTCCCTTTGGATAATAGGGGGTGGAGCATATTTGCCTGATATTGTACTCCGCGAGTTTGGTAGCCACCTGACGATTAACAAAAGGAGTACCGTTATCTGAAAGAATAGTATTTGGGATTCCGAACCTGCATACGATGTTTTCCTGGATGAAGTTAACCACAGCCAGCGCGTTTGCCGTCTTCAGTGGTATTGCTTCCACCCATTTGGTGAACAGTTCGGTTGCAGTGAGAATGAAGTGGTTCCCATGTGACGTTGGTCGGATGGGGCCAATGAAGTCCAGAGCCCATGTATGAAATGGCCATGGCGTCCCTAATGCATGTAGATCCACGGCAGGAGCGTGCACTAGGTTCCCTTTGAATTGGCATTCTTGGCAGCGTCGCACCTTGGTGCGGCAATCGACTTCCATCGTGGGCCAGAAGTATCCGATTGAGAGGAGTTGTCTGCATAATTTCTCACCTCCCTGGTGTTCCACCTGATGAGAAAGGTCCATGACTTCTTGTGCTTCCGTGCCGTCTAGGCATCGCAGCAAGTTGCCTTCGTGACCTTTTCGCCAAAGCAGGTTTTCCTGAACCAGGTATCGAGAGGCTTTCCTCTTCAATTTGTCTGCCTCTTTTCTCGATTCGGGTACAGTGCCCTTGGTGAGGAATTCAAACAATGGCTTTCTCCAGTCTGTGTCGTCGTCGATTAGAGCGACAAGTAGAGAATCTTTGATTAGTGCGCAACTTTCGCACTTCCCTTGTATCAGGGCTGCGGCTGTAGACATGCTTGGCCAATGGATGCCGTATCTCTGAGCTTTCCTGTAGATTGACACCTCGCTTTCTCCGCAAGCGTGTTGGTGAATCTTTTCCAGCAGCTGTTGTCCCTCTTGTTCGGAGACACATCGCATGAGTATTCCTCCGGGACCCTTGTAGTAAAGGGTGTTGTCGTGGATACAGTATCCTTTCGTGAGTGCCCAGCTCTCGCTGCTGGTGCCTTTCGCAATGGCTTGCAGGATTGCTTTTCGCCAGTCTGCGTCATCCATGTGTTCGTCGTCGCACGCATCTTCTGTTAATGCAGACGATGTTCGCACTTCGATGGAAATCCTTGCGGGGCATTTGTCTATGCTGACCTTAGATCCCAGAGTTGCTAAGGCGTCTGCATGCCTGTTGTCCGCTCGGGGTTTGTGTTCGTATTTCACGTCGCAGAATTGCTGCATCAGCTTCTGGACTAGGGTACGGTATGGCAGGAGGTTGATCTCCTTTAGGCCATATTCGCCCGAGGCCTGCTTAACAATCAGCTTGGAATCTCCCATGACTGTTAAGTTGCTCACTTCCAGAGCTTTCGCTGCACGGAGCCCCGCGATCAGAGCCTCGTATTCCGCCTCGTTGTTCGTGACTGCGATGTTGAGTTTTGCGGACATCTGTATGACTTCACCGTCCGGCTTTGTCAAGACTACCCCAATGCCTCCACCTTTTCTGGTTGACGAACCGTCGAAGTGGAGGGTCCAATAGGGCACGTCAATCGCGTAGATTTCAGGGCCTTCGAGCTCCTCCTCGATCACGGGTTCGTGACTGTTGTCGGGGAACTGTGCCAACAGATCTGCTACCGCCTGCGACTTGATCGCTCTTGGTTTTACGCATGTGATGTCGTACTGAGAGATGGTCATATACCATTTCGCCAATCTCCCGCCCGGAGTAGTGTGAGTTAGCAAGTATCTTATGGGATCGCTTTTGGTGACCACCACTACTTTGTGCGATGAAAAATAGTGTCTCAACTTCTCTATCACAAAGAATAAGGCAAGGCAATGACGTTCGATGTCTGTGTACCTTGATTCAGCAGGCTGCACAATGCGAGAGATGTAATAGATAGGCCTCTCTTGGCCCTCATATACCTGGGCCAAGAGTGCCCCTATAGATCTCCTTGTTGATGTAAGATATAGCAGCAGCGGTGATCCCAGTTGAGGTGCGATCATAATCTTTGGGGATGTAAGTATCTCCTTTAGTTTTTCAAATGCGGCTTCGTGGTCAGGAGCCCAGTTGTACGCGGCGTCCTTCTTGAGAAGAGTGCTGAAACAGCATGTGATTTCGGCGATTGCTGGGATAAATCTCCGCAGATATGACAATTTTCCCAAGAATGTTTTCAAGGCACTTTGGTTGTGAGGTGGCGTCATGCTGGTGATGGCTGACACTTTCGCAGGGTCAGGCTCGATCCCTTGGCGATGGACCACGCACCCCAAAAACTTCCCCGAGGTCACGCCAAATGCGCATTTCATGGGGTTCATTTTCAGTTGAAAGCTCCTGCATCTGTCGAACACTTTTCGCAGGTCTGCAAGGTGATCTGCTTCATGCCTGGATTTGACTACCAGGTCATCCACATAGAATTCCACTTCTTTGTGCATCATGTCATGGAATAGAGCCATCATGGCTCGCTGGTAGGTTGCGCCTGCGTTCTTGAGACCAAATGGCATTACCGTGTAGTTGAATACCCCCACGGGAGTGATGAATGCAGTTTTCCTTGCATCTTCGGGATCCATTTTGATTTGATTGTACCCGCTGAAGCCGTCCATGAAACTGAACATGCGATGGCCTGCCGTTGAATCAATGAGCAAGTCGATATTAGGCAGTGGGAAATCGTCCTTGGGACAGAAACGATTGAGGTCTCGGAAGTCCACGCAGATGCGGAGCTGTCCGTTCTTCTTCACCACTGGCACGATGTTGGCCAACCATGTGGGATGGTGATTTGGCTCTATGAACTTGGCATCTAGGAGTTTGACGATCTCCTGTTTGATCTTCACATTGAGTTCTGGCCTGAAACTTCTGGTGCTTTGCTTGACCGGTTTAGACCCTGGGATAATGTCTAAACGGTGCATGGTGATGCTCGTGTCCAGACCCGGCATCTCGTCGTATTCCCATGCGAACACGTCCTTGTATTCAGTTAGGAGCTGCAGCAGTCCTTGTTCCTCTTCGCTTGTGAGGTCCGCACTCAGGAAGACTGGCCTTTTCTTTTCCTCGTTCGGGCTGAGGAACACTTCCTTAAGCTCTTGCTTCTGTGGTTTTGGCCTGTCTTCCATGCATTCGGGCGCTTCTTTGAGTTTCTCATCTAGAGTGCCCTGTGTTGGCTCTTCTGTCAGCGCAACTTGCTCGATTTGGTTGATTTGCCCAGGGACATCCCCATGCCCGTGTGAGGACGTCCCCGCGCACCTTCATATGGGATAGCATTTCTTCCCGTTGGCGTAGAAGCTCTCTATCTCCTTGCCCTCGGGGTCGTGTTTTGCGATCCTCTTCAGAGTGTACACACTCTTGCGGTGATATGCGATGCGCGGCGCCTCTTTGTGAATAGGCGGCGTTTCCTTGGTATCTCCCCTTGTTACCATCACGCCTGCAGGTGACTGGTCCTTGATGTCCTCCCAAAGAGGTAAAGGAGTGGGGTTGAATGGTCCGGGTGTTTGCTCGTCCGCCATCTCGGTGAACCACACCGCCTCGCTGAGATGTGCTTCATCCAAGTTGAATGGGTTGGTTGAGGCCGGTATTTCGACAATCCTGTCGTTCCAGATAGCTTTCATCATCTGGTGAGCCGTGGAAGGGATTGCGTCGAAGCGATGGATCCAGGCTCGACCGATGATCATGTGATATGTGGTGTTCGCATCTATGACGTAGAACTTCGCCGAGCACTTGATTTTGCCGATCTGAACGCCCAGGCGGATCCAACCGATCGTCATCCTAGAGTCGCTCCCGAATCCCACCAGCGGGGATGGACGCTTGACCACCTTGTGCTCGGGGATCCCTGCTAGCTTCAGTGTGTGGAGTGGAACAACATTAACCGCTGCTCCTCCATCGACGAATGCTCGCTTAAATTCGACGCCGTTGATGATGGCGGTCACGTACAGGGGCCTCTGGTGGCTCGCATCTGTCTTCTTGTCGCTGGCAGAAAAGGTCATGATCTTTTCCGTAGGACGGGACGCCCTGATGACTTTCCCGTTGGAGACCACGAGCTCCTCTTCGTAGTCCTCCGCTATCCTTAAGATTGCTTTTGTCATATCCGATCGGCATCTTTCTGAGAAGTTCATCTCATCGAAGAATCTGCTGAAGCCGTGCGACCCTTTCATGCGGTCGGCACGCTCATCCTCCGTATCCATGCTATAGTCTTCCTCTTCATGGACTTCAGCAACGATGGGTAGACCATCCTCTGCGACTTCTTCCAAGTCAACTATCGAGATCATGGCGACCTCTTTGCCTTTTGAGCCCGAGTCTGTATGGGTAGGCAGCGGGTTGTTGCGCACATCCTTCCGATGGTCGCTGACGATGAGTTCGCCGCTCTTCATCTTCTGATCGAGCGCGAATCTGAGCTTCTTGCACTCGGCTGTGGGGTGCATGACCTTGCCGTGGTATTCGCACCACTTAGGGTCCCTCGTCATCTCCTTGGAGGGTGCTTTCTCGAGCGGTGGTAGGACGCCGTCCTTACGCCACTGTCTGCAGAGATCGCTTGCCTCCTCCACCGAGCATGGCAGAGGCGGTGCGTCGAAGTTTGTAACTTTTGCTTGCTTCTGGGGCGAAACTGCATTGACCTCAGCTTCGCGTCCTCGCTTGTAGCCGAATCTGCCGATCTTGTAGGTGGTGCCGCTCGCAGGTCGTTCTGGAGCGTTCTTCTTTCTCTGTCTCTCGACGATGGGCTCGATGTTCATCGTGCATTCGATGAGCTTTGAAAACGTGGGTGTTTGCAAATTGATTAGCATGCTCTTGTACTCATCTCGCATGCACTGCAGGCATATCTCTACGAGCCGGCTTTCGAGCATGGGATCCTTGCACTCCAAGGATTTCGCTCTGAATTTCTTGATGAAAGTGATTCCATCTTCCTCGCGTTTCTGATACATCCGCGAGAGGTGGATCATCGTCACCTTCTCTTCCATCTGGAAGAACTTGGTGTAGAACTTCTGGACCATGTCGTCCCAAGTCTTCACAGATCCGGGCTCCAACGTCCGGTACCATTTGTATGCTACATTCCCAAGAGTCTTTGGGAACTCTCGCATCAGCAGTTTGGGATCAGCTCCGTATGGACCCATGACGTCAATGAAACGCATGACGTGCTCATGAGGGTTCCCGTTGACATCCTCGAACTTATCCCATTTGGGGGCTTTGTACCCCGCCGGGTTAGGCATGAGATAGATCTCTCGTGGAATGGGTGGATCGTTGTCTAGCTTCGGGATGATGGTATCCGCGAGCGATTGATGAGCTAGGATGGAGTCCACGCGCCTCTGCAAGGACGTCATGCATTCTGGGAGGCTTCCCTCGGTAGATGCCGGAGGGGTTGCCGTAGGCGGTGGCGACACATATGCCGCCGGAGGATTGGGAGTGTATTGACTGCCCGCGTTTCCCCAAATCGTCGCTAGTGGAGGCAGAGTGTACTGCAAAGTTGGGTTAGACGCCAAAGCCGTGGGCTGAGAGGCGTGAGCGGCAGGGGGTAGCATTTGCGCTGTTGATCCCTGGATCGAAGGCAGCTGCGCGGCTGACGGTGGAGTTTGCAGATGAGGGTTGGGAGGCGTGGCCGACACTCCCAATCCTGGAGCAGTAGGGGTACCTCCTCCCTGAGGGGTGGCGGTACCTGGTGGAGGATTTGGCGCAAGGGTGCCCAGAACGGCCAAGATCCGCTCCAACTGCGCAGATTGAGACTTGAGAGCTTTTGCCTGACTTTGGACAGTGGCGTCTAAAGATTCCAAAGTTGGTGCCTCGCCGGGAGTCGTCGGAGTACGGCGAGCTTCGTCTCCCGAGGGAGTTTCGGTGGAAGGCGACCGGTTGCTGACATCATCCTCCTGAGACATGGTTGCTTTTGCTGGTAAGTTTCACGTCGGGTTCACCAAAATGTGCACAAGAGATTCCGGCGGGGAGACCTCCGTGTACACCGTACGTAGTGGATCAGGGATCGCACAGGAAGAATAGGGGTGTGTAGGGAGAGAGCAAGTCAGTAGCAATGTCTGAGAGAGAGACAGAGGTTTGGCAGAGCTTCCGCGTATGGCAGTGTTGTCCTCCTTTGTATGGAAAGGTTAACGATGTATATATACTGGAGAACGTGGCCGTTGTAGTGTGGTTAATGCGCCCATTGATGGCGGCTTAATTAGCTTAACCATAACGGCACGTTCGTCCGAGTATATAGGAACCGTTAGAGCACGTGGTGCGCGAGTACCGGAACCGTTACGAGGTTGACCGGGTTTGACCGGATTGACCGGGTCTAGGGAGCTCGTGCCATAAATCTCTCAAAACAGTTACTAAAGGTCGCGCGCGGGCTTGGCTCGCACGCGACAGGGCTTACTCTAGCCTCCAAACCACAAAGTCCCTACAAGTCCCGTTCGGTGGTATGCGAGGGCTCTGTCTCGCAGCCCCCACATGGATCAGCGCGGCTGGTGATCCAGTGTGTATGGAGCACAATATGGTGTGCTGGATGGTTGCCACGTGGCCTAGATCTGCCATGTCATAAAGCAGTATCTACACCAGTCTACAATATTAGGTAAAATTTCACTCGTTTTCGAAACATTTAGATATTTGAAAAAGGTGCTAAAAACGCTTCAAAGTCTTGTTTTGATTGATTTTATTTCTCAAAAGGGTGAAGGGTTTGAGGGTCAGGCGTCCGACTTGGTGTTTTAGATTTCCAAGTAGTGTTCAATTGAGGTTCTAGGATTAGAGGATTTGGTGTTTTTTGAGTTAAGGGGATGATTAGGGTATGATTTTAATGATAAATCATGATTTCTGGACATTTTATGGGTATTTTGAGGAGGTTTTTGGCGGGCCAAATAAGGTTTTTAGTTGTAACTTTTTTCGTGATCATATAAATTGATTGTCATACTACAATATTAGGTAAAGATACACTCGTTTTTTTAACATTTAGATATTAGAAAAAGGTGCTCAAAACGCTTCGAAATCTTATTTGGAGTGATTTGATTTCTCAAAAGGGTGAATGGTTTGAGGGTTAGGGGTTCAATTCTGTGTTTTAGATTTCTATTTAGGGTTTAATTGAGGATATGGGATTAGGGGATCTGGTGTTTATTGAGATTGGGGTGATGATCAGGGTATGATTCTTAATGATAAATCATGGTTTCGGGATTTTTTATGGGTACTTTAGGGTGGTTTTTAGCAGGCCAAAGATGGTTTTGGTTGTATATATTTTCGTGATACAATAGTTTTATTGTCAGTCTACAATATTAGGTCAAAATTTATTCGTTTTTGAAACATTAAATATTAGAAAAAGGTGCTCAATATGCTTCGAAATCTTGTTTTGAGTGATTTTATTTCTCATGAGGGTGAGGGGTTTGAGGGTCGGGTGTCCAACTTAGTGTTTTAGATTTCTATTTAGGGTTTAATTGAGGTTCTATGATTAGAGGATTTGGTGTTTTTTGAGTTTGGGGTGATGATCAGTGTATGATTTTTAATGATAAATCTTGGTTTCGGGACATTTTATGGGTATTATGAGGAGGTTTTTGGCAGGCCAAAGCAGGTTTTTAGTTGTAACTTTTTTTCGTGATTCTATAGTTTGATTCTCAGTCTACAATATTAGGTAAAGATTCACTCGTTTTTGTAACATTTAGATATAAGAAAAAGGTGCTCAAAATGCTTCGAATTCTTGTTTTGAGTGATTTGAATTCTCAAAAGGGTGATGGCTTTGAGGGTTGGGGGTCCAATTCAGTGTTTTAGATTTCTATATAGGGTTTAGATGAGGATATGGGATTAGAGGATTTGGTGTTTTTTGAGTTTGGGGTGATGATCAGGGTATGATTTTTATTGATAAATTATGGTTTCGGGACATTTTATGGGTATTTTGAGGAGGTTTTTGGCAGGCCAAAAGAAGGTTTTTAGTTGTAACTATTTTAGTGATCCTATAGTTCGATTGTCAGTCTACAATATTAGGTAAAGATTCAGTCGTTTTTGTGACATTTAGATATTAGAAAAAGCTGCTCAAAACGCTTCGAAATCTTGTTTTGAGTGATTTCGTTTCTCAAAAGGGTGAAGGGTTTGAGGGTTGGGGGTCCAATTCAGTGTTTTAGATTTCTATTTAGGGTTAAATTGAGGATATGGGATTAGGGGATTTGGTGTTTATTGAGTTTGGGGTGATGATCAGGGTATGATATTTAATGATAAATCATGGTTTCGGGATATTTTATGGGTACTTTGGGGTGGTTTTTAGCAGGCCAAAGAAGGTGTTGGTTGAATATATTTTCGTGATACAATAGTTTTATTGCCAGTCTACAATATAAGGTAAAAATTCACTCGTTTTTGAAATATTTTGATATTAGAAAAAGGTGATCCAAACGCTTCGAAATCTTGTTTTGAGTGATTTTATTTCTCAAAAGGGTGAGGGGCTTGAGGGTCGGGTGTCCAACTTAGTATTTTAGATTTCTATTTAGGATTTAATTGAGGTTCTATGATTAGAGGACTTGGTGTTTTTTGAGTTTGGGGTGATGATCAGGGTATGATTTTTAATGATAAATCATGATTTCGGGACATTTTATGGGTATTATGAGGAGGTTTTCGGCAGGCCAAAGAAGGTTTTTAGTTGTAACTTTTTTCGTGATCCTATAGTTTGATTGTCAGTCTACAATATTAGGTAAAGATTCACTCGTTTTTGTAGCATTTAGATATTAGAAAAATGTGCTCAAAACGCTTTGAAATCTTGTTTTGAGTGATTTTAATTCTCAAAAGGGTGAGGGGTTTGAGGGTCGGGGGTCCAACTTAGTATTTTAGATTTCTATTTAGGGTTTAATTGAGGTTCTATAATTAGAGGACTTGGTGTATTTTGAGTTTGGGGTGATGATCAGGGTATGATTTTTAATGATAAATCATGATTTCCGAAATATTTCATGGGTATTTTGAGGAGGTCTTTGGCAGGCCAAAGAAGGTTTTTAGTCGTAACTTTTTCCGTAATCCTATAGTTTGATTGTCAGTCTACAATATTAGGTAAAGATTCACTCGTTTTTGTAAAATTTAGATATTAGAAAAAGGTGCCTAAAATGTTTCAAAATCTTGTTTTGAGTGATTTGAATTCTCAAAAGGGTGAAGGGTTTGAGGGTTGGGGGTCCAATTCCATGTTTTAGATTTCTATTTAGGGTTTAATTGAGGATATGGGATTAGGGGATTTGGTGTTTATTGAGTTTGGGGTGATGATCAGGGTATGGTTTTTAATGATAAATCATGATTTTGGGATATTTTATGGGTACTTTGGGGTGGTTTTTAGCAGGCCAAAGAAGGTTTTGGTTGAATATATATTCGTGATACAATATTTTTATTGCCGGTCTACAATATAAGGTAAAAACTCACTCGTTTTTAAAACATTTTGATATTAGAAAAAGGTGATCCAAACGCTTCGAAATCTTGTTTTGAGTGATTTTAATTCTCAAAAGGGTGAGGGGTTTGAGGGTCGGGTGTCCAACTTAGTATTTTAGATTTCTATTTAGGATTTAATTGAGGTTCTATGATTAGAGGACTTGGTGTTTTTTGAGTTTGGAATGATGATCAGGGTATGATTTTTAATTATAAATCATGATTTCGGGACATTTTATGGGTATTATGAGGAGGTTTTTGGCAAGCCAAAGAAGGTTTTTAGTTATAACTTTTTTCGTGATCCTATAGTTTGATTGTAAGTCTACAATATTAGGTAAAGATTCACTCGTTTTTGTAACATTTAGATATTAGAAAAAGGTGCTCAAAATGCTTCGAATTCTTGTTTTTGAGTGATTTGAATTCTCAAAAGGGTGATGGGTTTGAGGGTTGGGGGTCCAATTCAGTGTTTTAGATTTCTATATAGGGTTTAAATGAGGATATGTGATTAGAGGATTTGGTGTTTTTTGAGTTTGGGGTGATGACAGGGTATGTTTTTTAATGACAAATCATGGTTTCGGGACATTTTAAGGGTATTTTGAGGAGGTTTTTGGCAGGCCAAAAGAAGGTTTTTAGTTGTAACTATTTTAGTGATCCTATAGTTCGATTGTCAGTCTACAATATTAGGTAAAGATTCTGTCGTTCTTATGACATTTAGATATTAGAAAAAGGTACTCAAAACGCTTCAAAATCTTGTTTTGAGTGATTTCATTTCTCAAAAGGGTGGAGAGTTTGAGGGTTGGGGGTCCAATTCAGTGTTTTAGATTTCTATTTAGGGTTTAATTGAGGATATGAGATTAGGGGATTTGGTGTTTATTGAGTTTGGGGTGAAGATCAATGTATGATTTTTAATGATAAATCATGTTTTCAGGATATTTTATGGGTACTTTGGGGTGGTTTTTAGCAGGCCAAAGAAGGTTTTGGTTGAATATATTTTCGTGAAACAATAGTTTTATTGCCGGTCTACAATATAAGGTAAAAATTCACTCGTTTTTGAAACATTTTGATATTAGAAAAAGGTGCTCAAAACGCTTCGAAATCTTGTTTTGAGTGATTTCATTTCTCAAAAGGATGAAGGGTTTGAGGGTTGGAGGTCCAATTTAGTGTTTTAGATTTCTATTTAGGGTTTAATTGAGGATATGGGATTAGGGGATTTGGTGTTTATTAAGTTTGGGGTGATGATCGGGGTATGATTTTTAATGATAAATCATGATTTCGAGATATTTTATGGGTACTTTGGGGTGGTTTTTAGCAGGCCAAAGAAGGTTTTGGTTGAATATATTTTCGTGATACAATAGTTTTATTGCCGGTCTACAATATAAGGTAAAAATTCACTCGTTTTTGAAACATTTTGATATTAGAAAAAGGTGATCCAAACGCTTCGAAATCTTGTTTTGAGTGATTTTATTTCTCAAAAGGGTGAGGGGTTTGAGGGTCGGGTGTCCAACTTAGTATTTTAGATTTCTATTTAGGATTTAATTGAGGTTCTATGATTAGAGGACTTGGTGTTTTTTGAGTTTGGGGTGATGATCAGGGTATGATTTTTAATGATAAATCATGATTTCGGGACATTTTATGGGTATTATGAGGAGATTTTTGGCAGGCCAAAGAAGGTTTTTAGTTGTAACTTTTTTCGTGATCCTATAGTTTGATTGTCAGAATATTAGGTAAAGATTCACTCTTTTTTTGTAACATTTAAATATTAGAAAAAGGTGCTCAAAATGCTTCGAATTCTTGTTTTGAGTGATTTGAATTCTCAAAAGGGTGAAGGGTTTGAGGGTTGGGGGTCCAATTCCATGTTTTAGATTTCTATTTAGGGTTTAATTGAGGATATGAGATTAGGGGATTTGGTGTTTATTGAGTTTGGGGTGATGATCAGGGTATGGTTTTTAATGATAAATCATAATTTCGGGACACTTGATGGGTATTTTGAGGAGGTTTTTGGCTGTCCAAGGAAGGTTTATATTCGTAACGTATTTCGTGATCTTATAGTTTGATTGTCAGTCATCAATATTAGGTAAAGATTCACTCGTTTTTGTAACATTTTGATAATAGAAAAAGGTGCTCAAAACGCTTCGAAATCTTGGTTTGAGTGATTTGATTTCTCAAAAGAGGAAAGGGTTTGAGGGTTGGGGGTCCAATTCAGTGTTTTAGATTTCTATATAGGGTTTAATTGAGGATATGGGATTAGAGGATTTGGTGTTTTTTGAGTTTGAGGTGATGACCAGGGTATGATTTTTAAAGATAAATCAAGGTTTAGGGACATTTTATTGGTATTTTGAGGAGGTTTTTGGCAGTCCAAAGAAGGTTTTTAGTTGTAACTTTTTTCGTGATCCTATTGTTTGATTGTCAGTCTACAATATTAGGTAAAGATTCACTTATTTTTGTAACATTTAGATATTAGAAAAAGGTGCTCAAAACGTTTCGAAATCTTGTTTTGAGTGATTTGATTTCTCAAAAGGGTGAAGGGTCTGAGGGTTGGGGGTCCAATAAAGTGTTTAAGATATCTATTTAGGGTTTAATCAAAGATATGGGATTTGGGGATTTGGTGCTTATTGAGTTTGGGGTGATGATCAGGGTATGATTTTTAATGATAAATCATGGTTTGGGGACATTTTATGGGTATTTTGAGGAGGTTTTTGGCAGGCCAAAGAAGATTTTTAGTTGTAACTTTTTCCGTGATCCTATAGTTTGATTGTCAGTCTACAATATTAGGTAAAGATTCACTCGTTTTTGTAACATTTAGATATTAGAAAAAGGTGCTCAAAACGCTTCGAAATCTTGTTTTGAGTGATTTTAATTCTCAAAAGGGTGAGGGGTTTGAGGGTCGGGGGTCCAACTTAGTATTTTAGATTTCTATTTAGGGTTTAATTGAGGTTCTATAATTAGAGGACTTGGTGTTTTTTGAGCTTGGGGTGATGATCAGGGTATGATTTTTAATGATAAATCATGATTTCCGAAATATTTCATGGGTATTTTGAGGAGATCTTTGGCAGGCCAAAGAAGGTTTTTAGTCGTAACTTTTTCCGTGATCCTATAGTTTGATTGTCAGTCTACAATATTAGGTAAAGATTCACTCGTTTTTGTAAATTTTAGATATTAGAAAAAGGTGCCTAAAATGCTTCAAAATCTTGTTTTGAGTGATTTGAATTCTCAAAAGGGTGAAGGGTTTGAGGGTTGGGGGTCCAATTAAGTGTTTTAGATTTCTATATTGGGTTTAATTGAGGATATGGGATTAGAGGATTTGATGTGTTTTGAGTTTGGGGTGATGACCAGGGTATGATTTTTAATGATAAATCATGGTTTCGGGACATTTTATGGGTATTTTGAGGAGGTTTTTGGTAGTCCGAAGAAGGTTTTTAGTTGTAACGATTTTCGTGATCCTATAGCTTGATTGTCAGTCTACAATATTAGGTAAAGATTCACTCGTTTTTGTAACATTTAGATATTAGAAAAAGGTGCTCAAAACGTTTCGAAATGTTGTTTTGAGTGATTTGATTTCTCAAAAGGGTGAAGGGTTTGAGGGTTGGGGGTCCAATTCAGTGTTTTAGATTTCTATATAGGGTTTAATTGAGGATATGGGATTAGAGGACTTGGTTTTTTTGAGTTTGGGGTGATGATCAGGGTATGATTTTTATTGATAAATCATGGTTTCGGGACATTTTATGGGTATTTTGAGGAGATTTTTGGCTGTCCAAAGAAGGTTTTTAGTCGTAACTTATTTCGTGATCCTATAGTTTGATTGTCAGTCTTCAATATTAGGTAAAGATTCACTCGTTTTTGTAACATTTAGATTATAGAAAAAGGTCCCCAATACGCTTCGAAATCTTGGTTTGAGTGATTTGATTTCTCAAAAGGGTGAAGAGTTTGAGGGTTGGGGGTCCAATTCAGTGTTTTAGATTTCTATATAGGGTTTAATTGAGGATATGGGATTAGAGGATTTGGTGTTTTTTGAGTTTGGGGTGATGACCAGTGTATGATTTTTAATGATAATCATGGTTTCGGGACATTTTATGAGTATTTTGAGGTTGTTTTTGGCAGTCAAAAGAAGGTCTTTAGTTGTAACTTTTTTCGTGATCCTATAGTTTGATTGTCAGTCTACAATATTAGGTAAAGATTCACTCGTTTTTGTAACATTTAGATATTAGAAAAAGGTGCTCAAAACGTTTCGAAATCTTGTTTTGAGTGATTTGATTTCTCAAAAGGGTGAAGGGCTTGAGGGTTGGGGGTCCAATTCAGTGTTTTAGATTTCTATATAGGGTTTAATTGAGGATATGGGATTAGAGGATTTGGTGTTTATTGAGTTTGGGGTGATGATCAGGGTATGATTTTTAATGATAAATCATGGTTTCGGGACATTTTATGGGTACTTTGAGGAGGTTTTTGGCAGTCCAAAGAAGGTTTTTAGTTGTAACGTTTTTCGTGATCCTATAGCTTGATTGTCAGTCTACAATATTAGATAAAGATTCACTCGTTTTTGTAACATTTAGATATTAAAAAAAGGTGCTCAAAACGTTTCGAAATCTTGTTTTGAGTGATTTGATTTCTCAAAAGGGTAAAGGGTTTGAGGGTTGGGGGTCCAATTCAGTGTTTTAGATTTCTATATAGGGTTTAATTGATGATATGGGATTAGAGGACTTGGTTTTTTTGAGTTTGGGGTGATGATCAGGGTATGATTTTTAATGATACATCATGATTTCGGGACATTTTATGGGTATTTTGGGGAGGTTTTTGGCCGGCCAAAGAAGGTTTTTAGTTGTAAATTTTTTCGTGAACCTATAGCTTGATTGTCAGTCTACAATATTAGGTAAAGATTCACTCGTTTTTGTAACATTTAGATATTAGAAAAAGGTGCCCAAAACGTTTCGAAATCTTGTTTTGAGTGATTTGATATCTTAAAAGGGTAAAGGGTTTGAGGGTTGGGGGTCCAATTCAGTGTTTTAGATTTCTATATAGGGTTTAATTGAGGATATGGGATTAGAGGACTTGGTTTTTTTGAGTTTGGGGTGATGATCAGGGTATGATTTTTAATGATAAATCATGGTTTCGGGACATTTTATGGGTATTTTGAGGAGGTTTTTGGCAGTCCAAAGAAGGTTTTTAGTTGCAACTTTTTTCGGGATCCTATAGTTTGATTGTCAGTCTACAATATTGGGTAAAGATTCACTCGTTTTTGTAACATTTAGATATTAGAAAAAGGTGCTCAAAACGTTTCGAAATCTTGTTTTGAGTGATTTGATTTCTCAAAAGGGTGAAGGGTTTGAGGGTTCGGGGTCCAAATCGGTGTTTTAGATTTCTATACAAGGTTTAATTGAGTATATGGTATTAGAGAATTTGGTGTTTTTTGAGTTTGGGGTGATGATCTGGGTATGATTTTTAATGATAAATCATGGTTTCGGGACATTTTATGGGTATTTAGAGGAGGTTTTTGGCAGGCCAAAGAAGATTTTTAGTTGTAACTTTTTCCGTGATCCTATAGTTTGATTGTCAGTCTACAATATTAGGTAAAGATTCACTCGTTTTTGTAACATTTAGATATTAGAAAAAGGTGCTCAAAACGCTTCGAAATCTTGTTTTGAGTGATTTGATTTCTCAACAGGTGAAGGGTCTGAGGGTTGGGGGTCCAATTAAGTGTTTTAAATTTGTATTTTGGGTTTATTTGAAGATATGGGATTAGGGGATTTGGTGTTTACGGAGTTTGGTGTGATGATCAGGGTATGATTTTTAATGATAAATCATGGTTTCAGAATATTTTATGAGTACTTTGGGGTGGTTTTTAGCAGGCCAAAGAAGGTTTTGGTTAAACAAATTTTCGTGATACAATACTTTTATTGCCATTCTACAATATTAGGTAAAAATTCACTCGTTTTTGAAACATTTTGATATATAGACGAAGGTGATCAAAACGCTTCGAAATCTTGTTTTTGAGTGATTTTATTTCTCAAAAGGGTGAGGTGTTTGAGGGTCGGGGGTCTAACTTAGTGTTTTAGATTTCTTTTTAGGGTTTAATTGAGGTTCTATGATTAGAGGATTTGGTGTTTTTTGAGTTTGGGATAATGATCAGGGTATGATTTTTAATGATAAGTCATGATTTCGGGACATTTTATTGGTATTTTGGGGAGGTTTTTGGCAGGCCAAAGAAGGCTTTTAGTTGTAAATTTTTTCGTGAACCTATAGTTTGATTGTCAATCTACAATATTAGGTAAAGATTCACTCGTTTTTGTAACATTTAGATATTAGAAAAAGGTGCTCAAAACGTTTCGAAATCTTGTTTTGAGTGATTTGATTTCTCAAAAGGGTGAAGGTTTTGAGGGTTGGGGGTCCAATTCAGTGTTTTAGATTTCTATATAGGGTTTAATTGAGGATATGGGATTAGAGGACTTGGTTTTTTTAGTTTGGGGTGATGATCAGGGTATGATTTTTAATGATAAATCATGGTTTCGGAACATTTTATGGGTATTTTGAGGAGATTTTTGGCTATCCAAAGAAGGTTTTCAGTCGTAACTTATTTCGTGATCCTATAGTTTGATTGTCAGTCTTCAATATTAGGTAAAGATTCACTCGTTTTTGTAACATTTAGATTATAGAAAAAGGTCCCCAATACGCTTCGAAATCTTGGTTTGAGTGATTTGATTTCTCAAAAGGGTGAAGGGTTTGAGGGTTGGGGGTCCAATTCAGTGTTTTAGATTTCTATATAGGGTTTAATTGAGGATATGGGATTAGAGGATTTGGTGTTTTTTGAGTTTGAGGTGATGACCAGGGTATGATTTTTAAAGATAAATCAAGGTTTAGGGACATTTTATTGGTATTTTGAGGAGGTTTTTGGCAGTCCAAAGAAGGTTTTTAGTAGTAACTTTTTTCGTGATCCTATAGTTTGATTGTCAGTCTACAATATTAGGTAAAGATTCACTTATTTTTGTAACATTTAGATATTAGAAAAAGGTGCTCAAAACGTTTCAAAATCTTGTTTTGAGTGATTTGATTTCTCAAAAGGGTGAAGGGTCTGAGGGTTGGGGGTCCAATTAAGTGTTTAAGATATCTATTTAGGGTTTAATCGAAGATATGGGGTTTGGGGATTTGGTGTTTATTGAGTTTGGGGTGATGATCAGGGTATGATTTTTAATGATAAATCATGGTTTGGGGACATTTTATGGGTATTTTGAGGAGGTTTTTGGCAGGCCAAAGAAGATTTTTAGTTGTAACTTTTTCCGTGATCCTATAGTTTGATTGTCAGTCTACAATATTAGGTAAAGATTCACTCGTTTTTGTAACATTTAGATATTAGAAAAAGGTGCTCAAAACGCTTCGAAATCTTGTTTTGAGTGGTTTTAATTCTCAAAAGGGTGAGGGGTTTGAGGGTCGGGGGTCCAACTTAGTATTTTAGATTTCTATTTAGGGTTTAATTGAGGTTCTATAATTGGAGGACTTGGTGTTTTTTGAGCTTGGGGTGATGATCAGGGTATGATTTTTAATGATAAATCATGATTTCCGAAATATTTCATGGGTATTTTGAGGAGATTTTTGGCTGTCCAAAGAAGGTTTTTAGTCGTAACTTATTTCGTGATCCTATAGTTTGATTGTCAGTCTTCAATATTAGGTAAAGATTCACTCGTTTTTGTAACATTTAGATTATAGAAAAAGGTCCCCAAAACGCTTCGAAATCTTGGTTTGAGTTATTTGATTTCTCAAAAGGGTGAAGGGTTTGAGGGTTGGGGGTCCAATTCAGTGTTTTAGATTTCTATATAGGGTTTAATTGAGGATATGGGATTAGAGGATTTGGTGTTTATTGAGTTTGGGGTGATGATCAGGGTATGATTTTTAATGATAAATCATGGTTTCGGGACATTTTATAAGTATTTTGAGGAGGTTTTTGGCAGCCCAAAGAAGGTTTTTAGTTGTAACGTTTTTCGTGATCCTATAGCTTGATTGTCAGTCTACAATATTAGGTAAAGATTCACTCGTTTTTGTAACATTTAGATATTAGAAAAAGGTGTTCAAAACGTTTCGAAATCTTGTTTTGAGTGATTTGATTTCTCAAAAGGGTAAAGGGTTTGAGGGTTGGGGGTCCAATTCAGTGTTTTAGATTTCTATATAGGGTTTAATTGAGGATATTGGATTAGAGGACTTGGTTTTTTTTTGAGTTTGGGGTGATGATCAGGGTATATTTTTAATGATAAATCATGGTTTCGGGACATTTTATGGGTATTTTGAGGAGATTTTTGGCTGTCCAAAGAAGGTTTTTAGTCGTAACTTATTTCGTGATCTTATAGTTTGATTGTCAGTCTTCAATATTAGGTAAAGATTCACTCGTTTTTGTAACATTTAGATTATAGAAAAAGGTCCCCAAAACGCTTCGAAATCTTGGTTTGAGTGATTTGATTTCTCAAAAGGGTGAAGGGTTTGAGGGTTGGTGCAACACCCCACCAAACCACACGGCCGGCCGAACCGCATGTTTGGTAGAGATGTCTCCGCCCGAGGTGATGAGTCTCATTGGGAACGGATAAGGATCGGCGGTTCACAGTTAGTACAACCGTCGATAATCCAAATATAACTTACTATACATTCATAAAACCAGTGACATTGTCTGAAAGAAATAATTACATTAATTTACAAAATGAAAAATGCTAGGTGAATTACTGAGTAGCTTAATATCCTAGCCAGCGGCGTCGTGAGCGTCTCCCACCTTAATCCAAATATAACTTACTATACATTCAGGAAATATTTTAATTAGGAGGGTGGTTAAGTTGCCGGAAGAGGCCGAGGGGGAGGCGCAGGCGTCCCGTCGGATTTCCCGTCGGGTTTCCGTCGGGTTTCCGTCGGGTCTGGCCTTCGGGTCGGCTTCGGCGGTGGCTCAGGCCGCCGCGGCTTCCTCTGTTTCTGGTTTCGGGGAACAGGGAGAGTCAGAGAGAGAGAGATGGTGAGAGAGAGAGGAGAGATCGGGGCAGAGGGGGTGTTTTCCGTCGGTCCTGGGTCGCCAGTGGCGGTGGTGCTACGCCACTGCTGCTGCTGCTTGCTTTTCGCCGGAGAAACAGAGAGAAGAGAAGGAGAGGGAGAGATCGACAGAGAGAAACAGAGGCAGAGAGGGGGTGAGAGATGGACGTCGGTGACGGAAGCGCCGACGATGATGGCAGAAGTGGCGGAGCTGATGTCGGGGGTGGTGATTGTTGGCGTTTGTTGCTGCTGTTGTGGGTGTCTCAGTCGAACAGAGAGAGGGAGAAAAAGAGGGGGAGGAGATTGATAGGGAGGAATAGGGCTGGTGGTGATAATGGTGTGATAATGATAGAGGTGGTGGTGTCGGCAGTGGGGGTGTTGTTGGGTGTTGATGTTTGATGTTGTTGTTTGTTGCTTCTGTATATTGAGGAAGAAGGAGAGACATAATTGGTGGTGATGGTGGGGGCTGTTATGATGGTGAAGAGAAGAGAAGAGTGGTGGCACTGGTGGTGTTGTTTGTGATGGTGATGGCGGTTGCAGTGGAGGTTGTTTTTGTGTTTGTTGCCAAAGGCAAAAGAAGAAGGTGATGTTGACGGTTTTGGAGGTGGTGGTGGTTTTTTTTTTGTTTGTTGTTGGGTGTGGTTGTTTTGCCGAAGGGGGAGGAAGAGAAGTGAGGGTGATGCTGGTGAATGTTGTTGTTGTTGTTGTGTTGGAGAAGAAATTGAGGGGTTAATATAGATGAGGGAGTAGCATTAGGGGGAGGTGTTATTTGAGGGTGATGTTTTTGTGAGGGTGTGTGGGTGTGTGTGTGCCGTGAGGGAGAAGAGGAGGAACAAGTGAGAGAGAGAGAAACAATAGGGAGATGGTGATGAATTTGTGTGTTTGTGTGGGTGATGTGAGAGAGGAAGGAAAAAAATGGAAAGGGGGGTGTATAGGTGACGTGAGAGAGAAAGAGATGGTGAGGGAAAAAAAATTGGAAGAGGAGGGGCATTATTTATTTAATTAATAGAAGCATATGATGAAGGGGGATGAATATTTGTGTAGTAGAGTGTAGGGAGGTAGAGGTGATACAGGTATGTGAAGGAGGAGGGGGGAGTTGTGAGAGAGAGGGATGGTGATGGAGGTGGTGGGAGTGTGTTCGGGTGAAGGAAAAAGAAACAAGAGGAGGAAGAAGAGAAAATAGGAGGGAGGAAGAAAAATTAATAAATAAATAATAATAATGATAATACGGGGTTGGGTCGGGTCAGAATTAAAAATACGGGTAATAATTTTTTTTTTATACGTATATCATTCTGGGTTATACTTTTAATTATACGGGTTGGGTAGGATAAAATACGAATAGCTATAAATATTTCATATGTATTATGTACCAGAAAATAATTGCATACTTTAACTTTGATAAAAGACAACTATAACCCCCTACATGTAAAAATATTTGCACACTTTTATTTGTCTAAAATACATCTACCTCCCAACTAGTCAATTTAGTTAATTTATAACTTCTGAAAAACTACAATTGTATCCCCATCCAATATTTAGTTAACTAGTTTATATTTTATGAAACTACAACTACCTCCCCAATGTTGAACTAAATTAGTTTTAACTTTTCTAAACTACAATTATCTCTCTACAACATATATTTTTGAAAACTATACTATAAACCCTAAAATTTTATCAAAACACTTTATAATGTCTTAAAATTTTAACTTCATTCTTTAATTTATTCATTTAGAACTTTTGTAAATCATATTATAACCCAAAATCTATTAAAATTATTAACTTATCCTCTTGTAAAAATTGGGGTATTACATCTTACTACCCTTAGAAAAGAGCTTCGTCCCCGAAGCTATAATTACGATATGCTAAGAGACAATATCAATCTAAGGACGCGTCTAAAGTCTCAGAAAGTCTTAGATGGTTTCTATGTCCACGCGAAACACTCCTCGGTTCGACAAAATAAACAAATATTTATGAACATCACAAGTCCGGTAATATCACAAATAATAACATCCTATCAAATAGCTATTTCAGCCAACAATAGTCAAATTCATCATACCTAGCAGATATAAGGTAAGATAGGGACAAAATAACCCTGTCACCCTGGCTTGTTCAATTCTATTACCGGTTTTAGTTGTCCTATGTCAATTTTAATTTTCGAAAAGTATTTTTGATATTAGTTTAGTGGAAATCGAAGAGTCGTACTAACTTAGAACCGTCGACTCTGATACCATCTGCAACACCCCACCAAACCACACGGCCGGGCGAACCGCATGTTTGGTAGAGATGTCTCCGCCCGAGGTGATGAGCCTCATTGGGAACGGATAAGGATCGTCGGTTCACAGTTAGTACAACCATCGATAATCCAAATATAACTTACTATACATTCATAAAATCAGTGACATTGTCTGAAAGAAATAATTACATTAATTTACAAAATGAAAAATGCTAGGTGAATTACTGAGTAGCTTAATATCCTAGCCAGCGGCGTCGTGAGCGTCTCCCACCTTACTCGTAACCTGCGGGTTTTGAAATAGCACAAGCCGACCGCAGGAAATATTTTAATCAGTAAAAACTTATTAAATTCATACTGCAATATGCAAAACGAGTTTTGGCACGAAAGCATGTAAAAGAGTAACATGATATCCGACGAGAATCCAAATGAGCTGCCAAATATTAATCGATTCATTTTCTTATCGAGTTTTGGCACGAAAGCATGTAAATGAGTAACATGATATATAACGAGAATCCAAATGAGCTGCCAAATATTAATCGATTCATTTTCTTATCATTTAGTTTAGCTGGCGTAGTGTTGCCCAGCGGGTGTCAAATGCCCCAGAGAGGTTACGATGCCATGTCATATCACCATAGGGTGCCTCTTGGGATAACTAAGATCCCAATTCACCCGAGCGTTGTGGGATGCCCATACGTCAAATCCCCGCTCATATACACGACTATGAGACCTTAAGTGTCAACACCCCTATACCGTTGTAACCTGCACAGGTATAAGTAGTACTCCATAGTTTCTCAATACAAGGGAGATCGCAAACTGGCGCTCCCGGCCGGAGCCATAAATATAAAAAGGGGATCGCAAACTGGCGCCCCTGGCCGGAGCCGTAAATACAAAGGGGATCGCAAACTGGCGCCCCTGGCCGGAGCCGTAATTTCCGCATCCTCTGTGCATTGCCCCAATTATATTATAGTGCATTTATTCATTTCCAATTTCCATTATTAACACTTGGTCCCATCGTTGCTCACGATTATCACTTTGAATTTTCAACTGTTATTTCACAACATCAGTATATGTTTCAGGAGTCAAGTTTTCCAATCATGGTACCAAAAGGAGATTTCTCAAAACGTAGTTCACAAACGTTTATGAATTTTGAGTATCGCAAGTTATAACAAAATTAATTTCATACGAACACAAATCACATTTTGACAGTTAAGGTATTGCACATATGAACTTACCGATGATAAGTAGCTGGATGTATCTACGCAAGGGGTGTCCTACCACTCATACTCGACAAACTCGTTGTCTACGAAACCGTTGCCTACAATTATAATTTTTAGTCAGTTAAAATTCCGACTAGCATGTCAAATGCAACAATGCGATGGATGTCCTAAATATTGAGTGGTTTCGTTATTTTAATTGCAAGATAACCCAAGCCCCTCATCTTTTTATTTAACATAAATTTTAAGTAAATCATTTTGTCATTCTATAAATAAGTGGTAATTTACAAGATAAATACTTTTATTTAGAAACTCAGATTTAATTAATCACATAATTAGCTACATACCATTCCGATTATTAATTTTGGAACTAACTAATATTTCACAAAAACGGTTTAGTTACTTTAATGAGCATAATTATTCTAAAGTCACATCCTTATTTGAATTAATTCAATCGTATGGAACTTTTAAGACAATATTAGCTTCTTACAATAGAACAATTATGATCATTTTTTTGTAGCAAAATTCCAGGTTATAAAAACATTATTTCTTTACATGACAAGAGTAGTTATATTTTCATCTATTTACTGAACATTTTATTTACTTAGTAGATTATCATATTAAGAATAAAAGATTATGATAGTTGCTCATATTTTAGTTCATAAACTTGTAGATAAAATATTACAATTATATAGTATTAACATGATCAATTTTTCTTAATTATTCTCTTCTCAAATTTTTTTTCCAAGAGTATTAATTTATAAGAATTTATAAATTAAAATTCAGTTTATTAACTATCTAAGAGTAATGATTAGTATTTGATTTACCAAAACATTAAGTTTATTCAAAAATTCAGATTAGAACAAGTTTTTGTGATATGTCACCTATCACCCCCAAATTTATGTCTTTATACAAAATTACCCCCAACTTTCTATCTATAACAAAAACATCATCTTCTTCACCCTTCTATGACCAAATCATGAATCTCAGCATACATTGATACCCATTCGATTAATGCAAAACTCTAATTCAAGTTAAATCATACGGATTTGAGCAAAAAATTATTGAAATCGATTACCGAATGGGAAAGAAATTGATCGCCGAAATTCGGCGAAGAACTCGCCGGAATTAATGGATTTACGGTGGCTGGGTGGCCGGGATTGGTCTTCTCTGAGCGTGGTCGGACCCTTAGGAGGGTGGTTAAGTCGCTAGAAGAGGCCGAGGGGGAGGCGCAGGCGTCCCGTCGGATTTCCCGTCGGGTTTCCGTCGGGTTTCCGTCGGGTCTGGCCTTCGGGTCGGCTTCGGCGGTGGCTCAGGCCGCCGCGGCTTCCTCTGTTTCTGGTTTCGGGGAACAGGGAGAGTCAGAGAGAGAGATGGTGAGAGAGAGAGGAGAGATCGGGGGCAGAGGGGGTGTTTTCCGTCGGTCCTGGGTCGCCAGTGGCGGTGGTGCTACGCCACTGCTGCTGCTGCTTGCTTTTCGCCGGAGAAACATAGAGAAGAGAAGGAGAGGGAGAGATCGACAGAGAGAAACAGAGGCAGAGAGGGGGTGAGAGATGGACGTCGGTGACGGAAGCGCCGACGATGATGGCAGAAGTGGCGGAGCTGATGTCGGGGGTGGTGATTGTTGGCGTTTGTTGCTGCTGTTGTGGGTGTCTCAGTCGAACAGAGAGAGGGAGAAAAAGAGGGGGAGGAGATTGATAGGGAGGAATAGGGCTGGTGGTGATAATGGTGTGATAATGGTAGAGGTGGTGGTGTCGGCAGTGGGGGTGTTGTTGGGTGTTGATGTTTGATGTTGTTGTTTGTTGCTTCTGTATATTGAGGAAGAAGGAGAGACATAATTGGTGGTGATGGTGGGGGCTGTTATGATGGTGAAGAGAAGAGAAGAGTGGTGGCACTGGTGGTGTTGTTTGTGATGGTGATGGCGGTTGCAGTGGAGGTGGTTTTTGTGTTTGTTGCCAAAGGCAAAAGAAGAAGGTGATGTTGATGGTTTTGGAGGTGGTGGTGGTTTTTTTTTGTTTGTTGTTGGGTGTGGTTGTTTTGCCGAAGGGGGAGGAAGAGAAGTGAGGGTGATGCTGGTGAATGTTGTTGTTGTTGTTGTTGTTGTGTTGGAGAAGAAATTGAGGGGTTAATATAGATGAGGGAGTAGCATTAGGGGGAGGTGTTATTTGAGGGTGATGTTTTTGTGAGGGTGTGTGGGTGTGTGTGTGCCGTGAGGGAGAAGAGGAGGAACAAGTGAGAGAGAGAGAAACAATAGGGCGATGGTGATGAATTTGTGTGTTTGTGTGGGTGATGTGAGAGAGGAAGGAAAAAAATGGAAAGGGGGGTGTATAGGTGACGTGAGAGAGAAAGAGATGGTGAGGGAAAAAAAATTGGAAGAGGAGGGGCATTAATTATTTAATTAATAGAAGCATATGATGAAGGGGGATGAATATTTGTGTAGTAGAGTGTAGGGAGGTAGAGGTGATGCAGGTATGTGAAGGAGGAGGGGGGAGTTGTGAGAGAGAGGGATGGTGAAGGAGGAGGTGGGAGTGTGTTCGGGTGAAGGAAAAAGAAACAAGAGGAGGAAGAAGAGAAAATAGGAGGGAGGAAGAAAAATTAATAAATAAATAATAATAATGATAATACGGGGTTGGGTCGGGTCAGAATTAAAAATACGGGTAATAATTTTTTTTTTATACGTATATCATTCTGGGTTATACTTTTAATTATACGGGTCGGGTAGGATAAAATACGAATAGCTATAAATATTTCATATGTATTATGTACCAGAAAATAATTGCATACTTTAACTTTGATAAAAGACAACTATAACCCCCTACATGTAAAAATATTTGCACACTTTTATTTGTCTAAAATACATCTACCTCCCCAACTAGTCAATTTAGTTAATTTATAACTTCTGAAAAACTACAATTGTATCCCCATCCAATATTTAGTTAACTAGTTTATATTTTATGAAACTACAACTACCTCCCCAATGTTGAACTAAATTAGTTTTAACTTTTCTAAACTACAATTATCTCTCTACAACATATATTTTTGAAAACTATACTATAAACCCTCAATTTTTATCAAAACACTTTATAATGTCTTAAAATTTTAACTTCATTCTTTAATTTATTCATTTAGAACTTTTGTAAATCATATTATAACCCAAAATCTATTAAAATTATTAACTTATCCTCTTGTATAAAATTGGGGTATTACATCTTACTACCCTTAGAAAAGAGCTTCGTCCCCGAAGCTATAATTACGATATGCTAAGAGACAATATCAATCTAAGGACGCGTCTAAAGTCTCAGAAAGTCTTAGATGGTTTCTAAGTCCACGCGAAACACTCCTCGGTTCGACAAAATAAACAAATATTTATGAACATCACAAGTCCGGTAATATCACAAATAATAACATCCTATCAAATAGCTATTTCAGCCAACAATAGTCAAATTCATCATACCTAGCAGATATAAGGTAAGATAGGGACAAAATAACCCTGTCACCCTGGCTTGTTCAATTCTATTACCGGTTTTAGTTGTCCTATGTCAATTTTAATTTTCGAAAAGTATTTTTGATATTAGTTTAGTGGAAATCGAAGAGTCGTACTAACTTAGAACCGTCGACTCTGATACCATCTGCAACACCCCACCAAACCACACGGCCGGGCGAACCGCATGTTTGGTAGAGATGTCTCCGCCCGAGGTGATGAGCCTCATTGGGAACGGATAAGGATCGTCGGTTCACAGTTAGTACAACCATCGATAATCCAAATATAACTTACTATACATTCATAAAACCAGTGACATTGTCTGAAAGAAATAATTACATTAATTTACAAAATGAAAAATGCTAGGTGAATTACTGAGTAGCTTAATATCCTAGCCAGCGGCGTCGTGAGCGTCTCCCACCTTACTCGTAACCTGCGGGTTTTGAAATAGCACAAGCCGACCGCAGGAAATATTTTAATCAGTAAAAACTTATTAAATTCATACTGCAATATGCAAAACGAGTTTTGGCACGAAAGCATGTAAATGAGTAACATGATATCCAACGAGAATCCAAATGAGCGGCCAAATATTAATCGATTCATTTTCTTATCGAGTTTTGGCACGAAAGCATGTAAATGAGTAACATGATATATAACAAGAATCCAAATGAGCTGCCAAATATTAATCGATTCATTTTCTTATCATTTAGTTTAGCTGGCGTAGTGTTGCCCAGCGGGTGTCAAATGCCCCAGAGAGGTTACGATGCCATGTCATATCACCATTGGGTGCCTCTTGGGATAACTAAGATCCCAATTCACCCGAGCGTTGTGGGATGCCCATACGTCAAATCCCCGCTCATATACACGACTATGAGACCTCAAGTGTCAACACCCCTATACCGTTGTAACCTGCACAGGTATAAGTAGTACTCCATAGTTTCTCAATACAAGGGAGATCGCAAACTGGCGCTCCCGGCCGGAGCCATAAATATAAAAAGGGGATCGCAAACTGGCGCCCCTGGCCGGAGCCGTAAATACAAAGGGGATCGCAAACTGGCGCCCCTGGCCGGAGCCGTAATTTCCGCATCCTCTGTGCATTGCCCCAATTATATTATAGTGCATTTATTCATTTCCAATTTCCATTATTAACACTTGGTCCCATCGTTGCTCACGATTATCACTTTGAATTTTCAACTGTTATTTCACAACATCAGTATATGTTTCAGGAGTCAAGTTTTCCAATCATGGTACCAAAAGGATATTTCTCAAAACGTAGTTCACAAACGTTTATGAATTTCGAGTATCGCAAGTTATAACAAAATTAATTTCATACGAACACAAATCACATTTTGACAGTTAAGGTATTGCACATATGAACTTACCGATGATAAGTAGCTGGATGTATCTACGCAAGGGGTGTCCTACCACTCATACTCGACAAACTCGTTGTCTACGAAACCGTTGCCTACAATTATAATTTTTAGTCAGTTAAAATTCCGACTAGCATGTCAAATGCAACAATGCGATGGATGTCCTAAATATTGAGTGGTTTCGTTATTTTAATTGCAAGATAACCCAAGCCCCTCATCTTTTTATTTAACATAAATTTTAAGTAAATCATTTTGTCATTCTATAAATAAGTGGTAATTTACAAGATAAATACTTTTATTTAGAAACTCAGATTTAATTAATCACATAATTAGCTACATACCATTCCAATTATTAATTTTGGAACTAACTAATATTTCACAAAAACGGTTTAGTTACTTTAATGAGCATAATTATTCTAAAGTCACATCCTTATTTGAATTAATTCAATCGTATGGAACTTTTAAGACAATATTAGCTTCTTACAATAGAACAATTTATGATTATTTATTTGTAGCAAAATTCCAGGTTATAAAAACATTATTTCTTTACATGACAAGAGTAGTTATATTTTCATCTATTTATGTACACAAAAATAAATCTTTGCTAGCTTATTTTATTATTTATTTATTACATATCTCAAATTTTATAGAAATTGTACCTTTTTTCTTTTCATTACAAATAATAATAATAATAACAATAATAATAATAATAACAATAATAATATTTATTTTGCTTTATATATTTAAAATAGTTGATTAGTTAAAATTAATGGTAATAATAATGTTTTCGGTTATGGAAAAAGTTATTAAACTGTTTAGTTAAAAGACAATTACCTCCCCCCATATTTTCAGATTACACACTTTATACCCTTACAGTTTCTGAAATGACAAAAAGATCCCCTTTTCATCACCAACGTGTATCTTCTTCTCCAACCTACCAAATCCATTTATGAAATCTTCCATATAATGATACCCATGAAGTTTTAATCATCTAGAATTCTAATTCAAATCGAAACAAGTGGATTTCACCCAAAAATCGATAGAAACCGTTACCGAATGAGCAAGATATTGTTCGCCGAAGTTTGGGTCGGAAACTCGCCGGAATTAATGGATTTACGGTGGCTGGGTGGCCGGGATTGGTCTTCTCTGAGCGTGGTCGGACCCTTAGGAGGGTGGTTAAGTCGCCGGAAGTGGCCGAGGGGGAGGCGCAGGCGTCCCGTCGGATTTCCTGTCGGGTTTCCGTCGGGTCTGGCCTTCGGGTCGGCTTCGGCAGTGGCTCAGGCCGCCGCGGCTTCCTCTGTTTCTGGTTTCGTGGAATAGGGAGAGTCAGAGAGAGAGAGAGAGAGATGGTGAGAGAGAGAGGAGAGATCGGGGCAGAGGGGGTGTTTTCCGTCGGTCCTGGGTCGCCAGTGGCGGTGGTGCTACGGCACTGCTGCTGCAGCTTGCTTTTCGCCGGAGAAACAGAGAGAAGAGAAGGAGAGGGAGAGATCGACAGAGAGAAACAAAGGCAGAGAGGGGGTGAGAGATGGACGGCGGTGATGGAAGCGCCGACGGTGATGGCGGAAGTGGCGGAGCTGATGTCGGGGGTGGTGATTGTTGGCGTTTGTTGCTGCTGTTGTGGGTGTCTCAGTCGAAAAGAGAGAGGGAGAAACAGAGGGGGAGGAGATTGAGAGGGAGGAATAGGGATGGTGGTGATAATGGTGTGATAATGGTAGAGGTGGTGGTGTCGGCAGTGGGGGTGTTGTTGGGTGTTGATGTTTGATGTTGTTGTTTTTTGCTTCTGTATATTGAGGAAGAAGGAGAGACATAATTGGTGGTGATGGTGGGGGCTGTTATGATGGTGAAGAGAAGAGAAGAGTGGTGGCACTGGTGGTGTTGTTTGTGATGGTGATGGCGGTTGCAGTGGAGGTGGTTTTTGTGTTTGTTGCCAAAGGCAAAAGAAGAAGGTGATGTTGATGGTTTTGGAGGTGGTGGTGGTTTTTTTTTTGTTTGTTGTTGGGTGTGGTTGTTTTGCCGAAGGGGGAGGAAGAGAAGTGAGGGTGATGCTGGTGAATGTTGTTGTTGTTGTTGTTGTTGTGTTGGAGAAGAAATTGAGGGGTTAATATAGATGAGGGAGTAGCATTAGGGGGAGGTGTTATTTGAGGGTGATGTTTTTTGGGAGGGTGTGTGGGTGTGTGTGTGCCGTGAGGGAGAAGAGGAGGAACAAGTGAGAGAGAGAGAAACAATAGGGAGATGGTAATGAATTTGTGTGTTTGTGTGGGTGATGTGAGAGAGGAAGGAAAAAAAAAATGGAAAGGGGGGGTGTATAGGTGACGTGAGAGAGAAAGAGATGGTGAGGGAAAAAAAATTGGAAGAGGAGGGGCATTAATTATTTAATTAATAGAAGCATATGATGAGGAAGGGGGATGAATATTTGGGTAGTAGAGTGTAGGGAGGTAGAGGTGATGCAGGTATGTGAAGGAGGAGGGGGGAGTTGTGAGAGAGAGGGATGGTGATGGAGGAGGTGGGAGTGTGTTCGGGTGAAGGAAAAAGAAACAAGAGGAGGAAGAAGAGAAAATAGGAGGGAGGAAGAAAAATTAATAAATAAATAATAATAATGATAATACGGGGTTGGGTCGGGTCAGAATTAAAAATACGGGTAATAATTTTTTTTTATACGTATATCATTCTGGGTTATACTTTTATACGGGTTGGGTAGGATAAAATACGAATAGCTATAAATATTTCTTTTTTTTTGAGAGAAAGAACAACTTCTTATTAATGCAACATTGTGGGATGAACAATCCCTATTACATCATTTTGAAGAAACTGGAGGGCCCATATCGGGTAAGTACCAAGCCAAACAAATTTGTTTGGGATATCTAGACCAAATCTAGCAAATTCGTGGGCAGCGACATTAGTCTTTTCTACTACTAAACGTAAAAGAAATGAGCTCAAAACTGTTGGCAAGGGTCTTGATGTGTCGAATGATATCACCAACCTCCGATCTATCCTTTTGCTTCGGACCAGCACCATTGATTCGATCGATTATCTTCTTCGCGTCCGACTCCACAACTAGTCTTCTTTTGCCGCATTGGATCGCAAGTAGTAATCCGTCTCTTATAGCAAAGCTTTCCGCTTCCGCCGCCGAAGAAGCCGAAGGGAGTGGTATTGCAGAAGCTGCGACGAAACCACCAGTGTGATCACGAATCAAAGCACCACCTGCTGCTCTGTTATCACGCCATGCCCCGTCCGAGTTCAACTTCACAAGACCCATTTCCGGTGGCCTCCAACAGTTTGCCGGAGAGATGGAAGTATTTCTCTGTGGATTAACTTCAGTCCCATTGGATGAATCCAATATTTCTCTAATCTCTGCCTCGAGCTCAGATACTGATGAGGTAGTATTGCTAAACACTCTCATATTACGATAGGACCAAATCTTCCAAAAAACCGTGCAGAAAATCACTCTTTCAGTGGCCGAGAGCCGAATGAACATGGATGGAATCCACTGTTTAATATCGCCTGATTTATTTTCGCAAAATTTACCTCCAAACCAGTTCCAAATGGAATTAGAGAATCTACATTCCATGAATAGATGTTCCGCCGATTCTGGGTACTTGTTACACAAAGGGCAGGCCACAGACATATGCTTCTTGAATCTTGCGACTTTCAACTTAGTTGGAAGAGAATCTTGGGTAGCTCTCCATATCGTATAAATAATCTTCGGTTGGACTTTGGTTTTCCATAACAGCTTCAGCCAAGCTCCCGGTTGCGTTGATGGGGATGGTTGTTGGTCTCTTCTGTTCTTTTGCCGCTGCAGCAGCCAATAGCCCGAAGCGACGGAGTAATTGCCATCTTCGTTATAGTGCCACAACATTGAATCAGCCGAAGGTAATGGTGGGGGAAGGATTTTGAGGATGTCGTCAATATCCGACCCGAGACCAACTGCTTGAAGCTTGTCGATATCCCACGAACGGTCCGGACGCAGAAACTCTTCAACCTTCATGTCTTCCACTGGAGCAGGCCGTAGGATGGTTCTGAATGATGGCTCGCGCTTTAGCCACGGATCTTTTGTGATATAAATACTCCTCCCATCACCAAGTTTCCACCTCAACCCCAACTTTATTGTACTTGCTGCGCCGTAAATGGATCTCCAAGCGTACGAACTATTCTTCTGCAGTGGAGAATGTAAATCATGGCCATTAACTGAGTATTTATTCATAAAAACTCTACTCACCAGAGAGTCCGAAGTGAGAATACGCCAGAGCTGTTTAGCTAGTAGTGCTTCGTTGAAATCTTCAAGATCTTTAAAACCCAGCCCTCCCTCTTCTTTGGAGTTTTTTAGAGACTCCCAAGATATCCAATTACCACCACGTTGGTCCGTCTGTTTGCCCCAGAAAAAACTGCAGGATAGCCTTTCCAACCTTTTACATAAAGTAGAAGGGATTTTGAAGCAACTCATCGTGTACACCGGCATAGATTGCGAGACAGCTTTGATCAAAACCTCTCGTCCTGCATATGAAAGATTATGTTTCCAGCATTTGAATTTACTTGCAACCTTATCGTAAAGATTGCCAAACGTTCCAACCCGATTCTTCCCTATGGAGGTGGGGAGGCCCAGGTATTTTTCGTGGCTCGCTGACTCCGTAACTCCAAGCATGCCGCTAAGAAGAACCCTATCTCCATCCGGGACGTTCGAAGAGAAAACGATCGAAGATTTGTTGAGGTTGACCTTTTGGCCGGACGCTCTTTCGTATCGCATAAGGAGGTTTCTCAAGAAATCAATTTCTCCTGGATTAGCCTTCAAGAACACCATGCTATCGTCTGCAAAGAATAGATGCGACACAATTGGGCCACCTCTTGACGCCGCCACACCTGAAATATATCCATTCTGACAAGAATCTGTTAGGGCACGTGAAAAAGATTCACAAACAAAGAGGAATAAGTAGGGAGAGAGAGGACATCCTTGTCGGAGCCCTCTCTCCGGCTTAATGTGACCCTTGGTCTCCCCATGCACTGCAAAAGAAAAAGTAGACGTCGAGATGCATTCATGTACCAATCTGATCCATCTTTGACTAAAGCCCATCTTAGCCATAGTTGCTTCCAAGAAGCACCATTCCACCCTATCATAAGCTTTTGCCATGTCCAGTTTCACGACCATATACCCTTGTTTGCCCTTCTTCCTTGTTCTCATCGTGTGAAGTAACTCAAAAGCTACCAAGATATTGTCTGTAATCAGACGTCCTTGGACAAAGGCACTTTGGAACTCTGAAATGCAGCTATCAAGGACATCTTTTAAGCGATTGGACATCATCTTAGTGACAAGCTTGTAAATAACTGAGCATAAACTAATGGGTCTCAAGTCGCTAGGAAGGCGGACCTGTTTAACTTTAGGAATTAACGCTATCACCGTATCGTTAAAATCAGACAGCGAGGCATAATGATTGAGCACCTTTAGACAAGTGTTCGTTACCTCATCACCCAAAATGTCCCAATTCTCTTGGAAGAAAATGGCCGGGAAGCCATCCATACCTGGGGCCTTTGTCGGTCCCATTTGTCCCAAGGCTGTCATCACTTCATCCCTAGTAAAGGGGAAATCGAGCATCAACAGTTGGTTAGCCGAGAGCATCGGCTGAATGAATCTCGTCATCTCCTCCATGTCGCTGTCCGAAGGCTGCTGGGAGGTGAAAATATGACGGAAGTGTAAATCAAGGACATTAGTAATATCATCGGAATTTGTACACCAATTACCTTGATTATCGAACAGCCCGCCAATTTGGTTTCGTGCCTTTCTGATAGAAGCTTTCCGATGAAAAAAGCTCGTATTTCGGTCCCCTTCCTTAACCACAATACTCTAGAGCGTTGTCTCCACATAATTTCTTCATTAGCCAATAGAGCATTAAGTTCCGCTTTATAAAAGCAAATATCATCAAAAACATCATCAATGTCCGATCTTCCTTGCAATTCTTGAATCCGTTGCCGAAGCTTAGCAATTTTACGCTTAACGTTTCCAAAAATTGAACGATCCCAGAGTTTTAACCGTTTACCTGTCATGTCCAGCTTGTATTTTAGCTCCTGTCCTTGGAGATCAATCCAATTCTTCTTAATAAACGGTTTGCATTCGTTATGGCTCAACCACATCGCCTCAAAATGAAAACGAGGTTTCCTCTTCTGGCGAGGAATCCAAGAAAGCTCAATGGGGACATGATCGGAGACTGCAGCAATCAAGTGTACCACCGTGGCTCCTCCGAAGAGGTCCATCCAAGGTAGGTTAACAACTACCCTGTCAATTCTTTCACGTATCCTCACCCCGTTACGTGGGTTGCTGATCCACGTGAACTTATTGCCACTAAAACCAAGGTCAAACAGCTCGTTGGAAGAGAGTGCGTGTCTAAAATCCTCCATAAGTTGTCTGTCCGCTGGCCTTCCCCCTTGCTTTTCATCCTCCGAAGTATAGGCGTTGAAGTCACCCATAACACACCAAGGGACATTATTAGGTAATCGCAACCTCCCTAACAATTCCCAAGAGAATTTTCTTGATCTACTATCTGGATCTCCATAGAAACCCGTAAGATGCCAATGAGTCTGTAAACTGTGATCATAAACCATACAATCAATAAAGAATTTAGAGCAATTAACAACGTTAATATCCATACTATCATGCCATAATAACGCTAAACCTCCACCGCGTCCTTCAGAAGGAACGCAAACTCCCTTGCTGAAACCAATCCGATCCCTCACCACAATAAATTCCGCCTCTGAAAGACGAGTTTCCATCAAGAACACTACCTTTGGGGACTTTCCTCTTACGAGGTTCTGAAGCTCTAGAACATTACGGAGGTTCCCAAGCCCCCGTATGTTCCAGCTAATGGCATTCATTGTGATTGGCGGGGCTGCAAAGCAGCCGCCGCCATTGAGAGAGTAGTGTTCTTTGGAGATGTTTGGTTCCCCATAATCATGTCTTGATCGGAGATGGCCTCGCTAATTCCTGCTAAACCAACCACAAACCTGTTAGAGCTCAAACGCCTGTTTGCTGTTTTTGATTTGGGGTTAGGGCTCAACACAATTTGACCTGTCTTTCGTTTTGCTGTACCATTGTCCGCTGCCATTGGCTTGTCAATCATGTGGAAACTCTTACTTGCCATTGCGAGAGAGGATGAACTGCTGAAATCTGTTGGGTCCGGCACTTCACTTTGATTGACTGTAGCAAGTGGGTTGGAGTAAACCCTCGGGTTAGGTGGCCTAGCCATCTCCGTAGTGTCCATCGAGGAATCGGATTCAGCACCGATGGGGGATCTTGGAGAGTTCGTCGGCGAGTTCCGCCGAGGCTGCATATGTTCTTTTCCTTTTCTACCGTTCTTGGGATCGGATCGACCTGGGCGTGCCGGACTGGTATCTCCTTCTGGTGGGTTAGCACCATCTTCTCCCACTGTCGTATTTCCTCTCGGAGAGCGATTTGTTTCCCCCATTGACTGGGTGTTACGTGGACGAGTTTGTTTGCGTTTCGCTGGGGGTTTGAAGAGGAGCCATTCCCCGAAACTTCCTCTTCACTCATCTTATCCTCTTCACTTTTCATGTCGCATTGATCGGTATAATGCGTGCACCGTCCACACCATCCACAAACCGCAGGGATCTTCTCGTATACAAAGTCGATCCACAACTTCTCATCAATAACTTGTATATATCCACCCCTCTTCAATGGTTTAGAGATGTCCAGGTTGATCCTTGCCCTCATATAATCGCCTCCATAATTCGTGAAAACTTTATCTTCAACCCTGATAACATCAACTCCAGGACCTATGGCCTTTTTACAGTCCGACGGGTTGTACATAAACGCCGGTAAATTCTTGATCTGAACCCAAGCCTCCATGTTGGTGAAAACTGCAAGATCCGTTCTCGGACTGCCAACCCACTGCTTTAAAACCAGTAGATTCCCATCGAAGACCCAGGGACCTCCTTCTAGGGCTTTTTCCATCGAGTGACTGGAGGGGAACTCAAATACAAAACGGTTGGGGGAGGATTCGTGGATTTTCACCCCTTCACCCTCCACCCATATCTTCTTGAAGAGAGATTTCATCCCCCAAGTATTCACCTTTGAGGGTAGGAGGAAACATCCAATAAGACATGGACCAAGGTTTTGTAATGCATCAATGCAGTAATCGGAGTCGAAGACCACCACGTGTTCTTCATCCTCCGATAAGGGTGGTAGTTTACGTGTGGGAGGGAACGCCATAATCTGCTGTCGAATAGATGAAGGAAGGCCGATGGTCTCTGTAGGAGAGATCGCCGGCGCCGCTACTCCGGTAAACTTTTAGGGTTTCGTCGCTTCCTGGGTGATCCGAAACTTTCGGAGCTGTTTTCAACTTTTTGGTGAAAACTGCATGGTATCTTCTTTTCTACAGCTATAAATATTTCATATGTATTATGTACCAGAAAATAATTGCATATTTGATAAAAGGCAACTATAACCCCCTACATGTAAAAATATTTGCACACTTTTATTTGTCTAAAATACATCTACCTCCCCAACTAGTCAATTTAGTTAATTTATAACTTCTGAAAAACTACAATTGTATCCCCATCCAATATTTAGTTAACTAGTTTATATTTTATGAAACTACAACTACCTCCCCAATGTTGAACTAAATTAGTTTTAACTTCTCTAAACTACAACTATCTCTCTACAACTTATATTTTTGAAAACTATACTATAAACCCTCAAATTTTATCAAAACACTTTATAATGTCTTAAAATTGTAACTTCATTCTTTAATTTATTCATGTAGAACTTTTGTAAATCATATTATAACCCAAACTCTATTAAAATTATTAACTTATCCTCTTGTATAAAATTGGGGTATTACAGTTGGGGGTCCAATTCAGTGTTTTAGATTTCTATATAGGGTTTAATTGAGGATATGGGATTAGAGGATTTGGTGTTTTTTGAGTTTGGGGTGATGACCAGGGTATGATTTTTAATGATAAATCATGGTTTCGGGACATTTTATGGTTATTTTGAGGAGGTTTTAGGCAGTCTAAAGAAGGTTTTTAGTTGTAACGTTTTCGGGATCCTATAGTTTGATTGTCAGTCTACAATATTGGGTAAAGATTCACTCGTTTTTGTAACATTTAGATATTAGAAAAAGGTGCTCAAAACGTTTCGAAATCTTGTTTTGAGTGATTTGATTTCTCAAAAGGGTGAAGGGTTTGAGGGTTGGGGGTCCAAATCGGTGTTTTAGATTTCTATACAAGGTTTAATTGAGTATATGGTATTAGAGAATTTGGTGTTTTTTGAGTTTGGGGTGATGATCTGGGTATGATTTTTAATGATAAATCATGGTTTTGGGACATTTTATGGGTATTTAGAGGAGGTTTTTGGCAGGCCAAAGAAGATTTTTAGTTGTAACTTTTTACGTGATCCTATAGTTTGATTGTCAGTCTACAATATTAGGTAAAGATTCACTCGTTTTTGTAACATTTTGATATTAGAAAAAGGTGCTCAAAACGCTTCGAAATCTTGTTTTGAGTGATTTGATTTCTCAACAGGGTGAAGGGTATGAGGGTTGGGGGTCCAATTAAGTGTTTTAAATTTGAATTTTGGGTTTAATTGAAGATATGGGATTAGGGGATTTGGTGTTTTCGGAGTTTGGTGTGATGATCAGGGTATGATTTTTAATGATAAATCATGGTTTCGGAATATTTTACGAGTACTTTGGGGTGGTTTTTAGCAGGCCAAAGAAGGTTTTGGTTGAATAAATTTTCGTGATACAATACTTTTATGGCCATTCTACAATATTAGGTAAAAATTCACTCGTTTTTGAAACATTTTGATATTAGACGAAGGTGCTCAAAACGCTTCGAAATATTGTTTTGAGTGATTTTATTTGTCAAAAGGGTGAGGTGTTTGAGGGTCGGGGGTCCAACTTAATGTTTTAGATTTCTATTTAGGGTTTAATTGAGGTTCTATGATTAGAGGATTTGGTGTTTTTTGAGTTTGGGATAATGATCAGGGTATGATTTTTAATGATAAATCATGATTTCGGGACATTTTATGGGTATTTTGGGGAGGTTTTTGGCAGGCCAAAGAAGGTTTTTAGTTGTAAATTTTTTCGTGAACCTATAGTTTGATTGTTAGCGTACAATATTAGGTAAAGATTCACTCGTTTTTGTAACATTTAGATATTAGAAAAAGGTGCTCAAAATGCTACAAAATTTTGTTTTGAGTGATTTAGATTCTCAAAAGGGTGAAGGGTTTGAGGGTTGGGGGTCCAATTCAGTGTTTTAGATTTCTATATTGGGTTTAATTGAGGATATGGGATTAGAGGATTTGGTGTGTTTTGAGTTTGGGGTGATAACCAGGTTATGATTTTTAATTATAAATCATGGTTTCGGGACATTTTATGGGTATTTTGAGGAGGTTTTTGGCAGTCCAAAGAAGATTTTTATTTGTAACGTTTTTCGTGATCCTATAGGTTGATTTTCAGTCTACAATATTAGGTAAAGATTCACTCGTTTTTGTAACATTTAGATATTAGAAAAAGGTGCTCAAAACGTTTCGAAATCTTGTTTTGAGTGATTTGATTTCTCAAAAGGGTGAAGGGTTTGAGGGTTGGGGGTCCAATTCAGTGTTTTAGATTTCTATATAGGGTTTAATTGAGGATATGGGATTAGAGGACTTGGTTTTTTTGAGTTTGGGGTGATGATCAGGGTATGATTTTTAATGATAAATCATGGTGTCGGGACATTTTATGGGTATTTTGAGGAGATTTTTGGCTGTCCAAAGAAGGTTTTTAGTCTTAACTTATTTCGTGATACTATAGTTTGATTTTTAGTCTTCAATATTAGGTAAAGATTCACTCGTTTTTGTAACATTTAGATTATAGAAAAAGGTCCCCAAAACGCTTCGAAATCTTGGTTTGAGTGATTTGATTTCTTAAAAGGGTGAAGGGTTTGAGGGTTGTGGTTCCAATTCAGTGTTTTAGATTTCTATATAGGGTTCAATTGAGGATATGGGATTAGAGGATTTGGTGTTTTTTGAGTTTGGGGTGATGACCAGGGTATGATTTTTAATGATAAATCATGGTTTCGGGACTTTTTATGCGTATTTTGAGGAGGTTTTTGGCAGTCCAAAGAAGGTTTTTAGTTGTAACTTTTTTCGGGATCCTATAGTTTGATTGTCAGTCTACAATATTGGGTAAAGATTCACTCGTTTTTGTAACATTTAGATATTAGAAAAAGGTGCTCAAAACGTTTCGAAATCTTGTTTTGAGTGATTTGATTTCACAAAAGGGTGAAGGGTTTGAGGGTTGGGGGTCCAAATCGGTGTTTTAGATTTCTATACAAGGTTTAATTGAGTATATGGTATTAGAGAATTTGGTGTTTTTTGAGTTTGGGGTGATGATCTGGGTATGATTTTTAATGATAAATCATGGTTTCGGGACATTTTATGGGCATTTAGAGGAGGTTTTTGGAAGGCCAAAGAAGATTTTTAGTTGTAACTTTTTCCGTGATCCTATAGTTTGATTGTCAGTCTACAATATTAGGTAAAGATTCACTCGTTTTTGTAACATTTAGATATTAGAAAAAGGTGCTCAAAACGCTTCGAAATCTTGTTTTGAGTGATTTGATTTCTCAACAGGGTGAAGGGTCTGAGGGTTGGGGGTCCAATTAAGTGTTTTAAATTTGTATTTTGGGTTTAATTGAAGATATCGGATTAGGCGATTTGGTGTTTTCGGAGTTTGGTGTGATGATCAGGGTATATTTTTAATGATAAATCATGGTTTCGGAATATTTTATGAGTACTTTGGGGTGGTTTTTAGCAGGCCAAAGAAGGTTTTGGTTGAATAAATTTTCGTGATACGATATTTTCGTGATACGATACTTTTATTGCCATTCTACAATATTAGGTAAAAATTCACTCGTTTTTGAAACATTTTGATATTAGACGAAAGTGCTCAAAACGCTTCGAAATCTTGTTTTGAGTGATTTTATTTCTCAAACGGGTGAGGTGTTTGAGGGTCGGGGGTCCAACTTAGTGTTTTAGATTTCTATTTAGGGTTTAATTAAGGTTCTATGATTAGAGGATTTGGTGTTTTTTGAGTTTGGGATAATGATCAGGGTATGATTTTTAATGATAAATCATGATTTCGGGACATTTTATGGGTATTTTGGGGAGGTTTTTGACAGGCCAAAGAAGGTTTTTAGTTGTAAATTTTTTCGTGAACCTATAGTTTGATTGTCAGCGTACAATATTAGGTAAAGATTCACTCGTTTTTGTAACATTTAGATATTAGAAAAAGGTGCTCAAAATGCTACAAAATTTTGTTTTGAGTGATTAGAATTCTCAAAAGGGTGAAGGGTTTGAGGGTTGGGGGTCCAAATCGGTGTTTTAGATTTCTATACAAGGTTTAATTGAGTATATGGTATTAGAGAATTTGGTGTTTTTTGAGTTTGGGGTGATGATCTGGGTATGATTTTTAATGATAAATCATGGTTTCGGGACATTTTATGGGCATTTAGAGGAGGTTTTTGGCAGGCCAAAGAAGATTTTTAGTTGTAACTTTTTCCGTGATCCTATAGTTTGATTGTCAGTCTACAATATTAGGTAAAGATTCACTCGTTTTTGTAACATTTAGATATTAGAAAAAGGTGCTCAAAACGCTTCGAAATCTTGTTTTGAGTGATTTGATTTCTCAACAGGGTGAAGGGTCTGAGGGTTGGGGGTCCAATTAAGTGTTTTAAATTTGTATTTTGGGTTTAATTGAAGATATCGGATTAGGGGATTTGGTGTTTTCGGAGTTTGGTGTGATGATCAGGGTATATTTTTAATGATAAATCATGGTTTCGGAATATTTTATGAGTACTTTGGGGTGGTTTTTAGCGGGCCAAAGAAGGTTTTGGTTGAATAAATTTTCGTGATACGATATTTTCGTGATACGATACTTTTATTGCCATTCTACAATATTAGGTAAAAATTCACTCGTTTTTGAAACATTTTGATATTAGACGAAGGTGCTCAAAACGCTTCGAAATCTTGTTTTGAGTGATTTTATTTCTCAAATGGGTGAGGTGTTTGAGGGTCGGGGGTCCAACTTAGTGTTTTAGATTTCTATTTAGGGTTTAATTGAGGTTCTATGATTAGAGGATTTGGTGTTTTTTGAGTTTGGGATAATGATCAGGGTATGATTTTTAATGATAAATCATGGTTTCGGGACATTTTATGGGTATTTTGAGGAGGTTTTTAAAAGGCCAAAGAAGATTTTTAGTTGTAACTTTTTCCGTGATCCTATAGTTTCATTGTCAGTCTACAATATTAGGTAAAGATTCACTCGTTTTTGTAACATATAGATATTAGAAAAAGGTGCTCAAAATGCTACAAAATTTGTTTTGAGTGATTTGAATTCTCAAAAGGGTGAAGGGTTTGAGGGTTGGGGGTTCAATTCAGTTTTTTAGATTTTTATATTGGGTTTAATTGAGGATATGGGACTAGAGGATTTGGTGTGTTTTGAGTTTGGGGTGATGACCAGGGTATGATTTTCAATGATAAATCATGGTTTCGGGACATTTTATGGGTATTTTGAGGAGGTTTTTGGCAGTCCAAAGAAGTTTTTAGTTGTAACTTTTTTCGGGATCCTATAATTTGATTGTCAGTCTACAATATTGGGTAAAGATTCACTCATTTTTGTAAAATTTAGATATTAGAATAAGGTGCTCAAAACGTTTCGAAATCTTGTTTTGAGTGATTTGATTTCTCAAAAGGGTTTGAGGGTTTGAGGGTTGGGGGTCCAAATCGGTGTTTTTGATTTCTATACAAGGTTTAATTGAGTATATGGTATTAGAGGATTTGGTGTTTTTTGAGTTTAAGGTGATGATCTGGTTATGATTTTTAATGATATATCATGGTTTCGGGACATTTTATGGGTATTTTGGGGAGGTTTTTGACAGGCCAAAGAAGGTTTTTAGTTGTAAATTTTTTCGTGAACCTATAGTTTGATTGTCAGCGTACAATATTAGGTAAAGATTCACTCGTTTTTGTAACATTTAGATATTAGAAAAAGGTGCTCAAAATGCTACAAAATTTTGTTTTGAGTGATTTGAATTCTCAAAAGGGTGAAGGGTTTGAGGGTTGGGGGTCCAATTCAGTTTTTTAGATTTTTATATTGGGTTTAATTGAGGATATGGGACTAGAGGATTTGGTGTGTTTTGAGTTTGGGGTGATGACCAGGGTATGATTTTCAATGATAAATCATGGTTTCGGGACATTTTATGGGTATTTTGTGGAGGTTTTTGGCAGTCCAAAGAAGTTTTTAGTTGTAACTTTTTTCGGGATCCTATAATTTGATTGTCAGTCTACAATATTGGGTAAAGATTCACTCATTTTTGTAAAATTTAGATATTAGAATAAGGTGCTCAAAACGTTTCGAAATCTTGTTTTGAGTGATTTGATTTCTCAAAAGGGTGAAGGGTTTGAGGGTTGGGGGTCCAAATCGGTGTTTTAGATTTCTATACAAGGTTTAATTGAATATATGGTATTAGAGGATTTGGTGTTTTTTGAGTTTAAGGTGATGATATGGTTATGATTTTTAATGATAAATCATGGTTTCGGGACATTTTATGGGTATTTTGAGGAGGTTTTTAAAAGGCCAAAGAAGATTTTTAGTTGTAACTTTTTCCGTGATCCTATAGTTTCATTGTCAGTCTACAATATTAGGTAAAGATTCACTCGTTTTTGTAACATATAGATATTAGAAAAAGGTGCTCAAAATGCTACAAAATTTGTTTTGAGTGATTTGAATCCTCAAAAGGGTGAAGGGTTTGAGGGTTGGGGGTCCAATTCAGTGTTTTAGATTTCTATATTGGGTTTAATTGAGGATATGGGATTAGAGGATTTGGTGTGTTGATAAATCATGGTTTCGGGACATTTTATGGGTATTTTGAGGAGGTTTTTGGCAGTCCAAAGAAGGTTTTTAGTTGTAACTTTTTTCGGGATCCTATAGGTTGATTGTCAGTCTACAATATTGGGTAAAGATTCACTCATTTTTTTTTAAAATTTAGATATTAGAAATAGGTGCTCAAAACGTTTTGAAATCTTGTTTTGAGTGATTTGATTTCTCAAAAGGGTGAAGGGTTTGAGGGTTGGGGGTCCAAATCGGTGTTTTAGATTTCTATACAAGGTTTAATTGAGTATACGGTATTAGAGGATTTGGTGTTTTTTGAGTTTAAGGTGATGATCTGGTTATGATTTTTAATGATAAATCATGGTTTCGGGACATTTTATGGGTATTTGAGGAGGTTTTTGGCAGGCCAAAGAAGAGTTTTAGTTGTAACTTTTTCCGTGATCCTATAGTTTCATTGTCATTCTACAATATTAGGTAAAAATTCACTCGTTTTTGAAACATTTTGATATTAGACGAAGGTGCTCAAAACGCTTCGAAATCTTGTTTTGAATGATTTTATTTCTCACAAGGGTGAGGTGTTTGAGGGTCGGGGGTCCAACTTAGTGTTTTAGATTTCTATTTAGGGTTTAATTGAGGTTCTATGATTAGAGGATTTGGTGTTTTTTGAGTTTGGGATAATGATCAGGGTATGATTTTTAATGATAAATCATGATTTCGGGACATTTTATGGGTATTTTGGGGAGGTTTTTGGCAGGCCAAAGAAGGTTTTTAGTTGTAAATTTTTTCGTTAACCTATAGTTTGATTGTCAGTCTACAATATTAGGTAAAGATTCACTCGTTTTTGTAACATTAAGATATTAGAAAAAGGTGCTCAAAATGCTACAAAATTTTGTTTTGAGTGATTTGAATTCTCAAAAGGGTGAAGGGTTTGAGGGTTGGGGGTCCAATTCAGTGTTTTAGATTTCTATATTGGGTTTAATTGAGGATATGGGATTAGAGGATTTGGTGTGTTTTGAGTTTGGGGTGATGACCATGGTATATTTTTAATTATAAATAATGGTTTCGGGTTATTTTATGGGTATTTTGAGGAGGTTTTTGGCAGTCCAAAGAAGGTTTTTATTTGTAACGTTTTTCGTGATCCTATAGCTTGATTGTCAGTCTAAAATATTAGGTAAAGAGTCACTCGTTTTTGTAACATTTAGATATTACAAAAAGGTGCTCAAAACGTTTCGAAATCTTGTTTTGAGTGATTTGATTTCTCAAAAGGGTGAAGGGTTTGAGGGTTGGGGGTCCAATTCAGTGTTTTAGATTTCTATATAGGGTTTAATTGAGGATATGGGATTAGAGGACTTGGTTTTTTTGAGTTTGGGGTGATGATCAGGGTATGATTTTTAATGATAAATCATGGTTTCGGGACATTTTATGGGTATTTTGAGGAGATTTTTGGCTGTCCAAAGAAGATTTTTAGTCGTAACTTATTTCGTGATCCTATAGTTTGATTTTCAGTCTTCAATATTAGGTAAAGATTCACTCGTTTTTGTAACATTTAGATTATAGAAAAAGGTCCCCAAAACGCGTCGAAATCTTGGTTTGAGTGATTTGATTTCTTAAAAGGGTGAAGGGTTTGAGGGTTGGGGGTCCAATTCAGTGTTTTAGATTTCTATATAGGGTTTAATTGAGGATATGGGATTAGAGGATTTGGTGTTTTTTTAATTTTGGGTGATGACCAGGGTATGAATTTTAATGATAAATCATGGTTTCGGGACATTTTAAGGGTATTTTGAGGAGGTTTTTGGCAGTCCAAAGAAGTTTTTAGATGTAACTTTTTTCGGGATCCTATAGTTTGATTGTTAGTCTACAATATTGGGTAAAGATTCACTCATTTTAGTAAAATTTAGATATTAGAAAAAGGTGCTCAAAACGTTTCGAAATCTTGTTTTGAGTGATTTGATTTCTCAAAAGGGTGAAGAGTTTGAGGGTTGGGGGTCCAAATCGGTGTTTTAGATTTCTATACAAGGTTATATTGAGTATATGGTATTAGAGGATTTGGTGTTTTTTGAATTTAAGGTGATGATCTGGTTATGATTTTTAATGATAAATCATGGTTTCGGGACATTTTATGGGTATTTTGAGGAGATTTTTGGCTGTCCAAAGAAGGTTTTTAGTTGTAACTTATTTCGTGATCCTATAGTTTGATTGTCAGTCTTTAATATTAGGTAAAGATTCACTCGTTTTTGTAACATTTAGATTATAGAAAATGTCCCCAAAACGCTTCGAAATCTTGGTTTGAGTGATTTGATTTCTCAAAAGGGTGAAGGGTTTGAGGGTTGGGGGTCCAATTCAGTGTTTTAGATTTCTATATAGGGTTTAATTGAGGATATGGGATTAGAGGACTTGGTTTTTTTGAGTTTGGGGTGATGATCAGGGTATGATTATTAATGATAAATCATGGTTTCGGGACTTTTTATGGGTATTTTGAGGAGATTTTTGACTGTCCAAAGAAGGTTTTTAGTCGTAACTTATTTCGTGATCCTATAGTTTGATTTTCAGTCTTCAATATTAGGTAAAGATTCACTCGTTTTTGTAACATTTAGATTATAGAAAAAAGTCCCCAAAACGCTTCGAAATCTTGGTTTGAGTAATTTGATTTCTTAAAAGGTTGAAGGGTTTGAGGGTTGGGGGTCCAATTCAGTGTTTTAGATTTCTATATAGGGTTTAATTGAGGATATGGGATTAGTGGATTTGGTGTTTTTTGAGTTTGGGGTGATGACCAGGGTATGATTTTTAATGATAAATCATGGTCTCGGGACATTTTATTGGTATTTTGAGGAGGTTTTTGGCAGTCCAAAGAAGTTTTTAGTTGTAACTTTTTTTCGGGATTCTATAGTTTGATTGTCAGTCTACAATATTGGGTAAAGATCCACTCATTTTTGTAAAATTTAGATATTAGAAAAAGGTGCTCAAAACGTTTCAAAATCTTGTTTTGAGTGATTTGATTTCTCAAAAGGGTGATGGGTTTGAGGGTTGGGGGTCCAAATCGGTGTTTTAGATTTCTATACAAGGTTTAATTGAATATTTGGTATTAAAGGATTTGGTGTTTTTTGAGTTTAAGGTGATGATCTGGGTATGATTTTTATAGATAAATCATGGTTTCGGGACATTTTATGGGTATTTTGAGGAGGATTTTGGCAGGCCAAAGAAGATTTTTAGTTGTAACTTTTTCCGTGATCCTATAGTTTCATTGTCAGTCTACAATATTAGGTAAAGATTCACTCGTTTTTGTAACATTTAGATATTAGAAAAAGGTGCTCAAAACGTTTCGAAATCTTGTTTTGAGTGATTTGATTTCTCAACAGGGTGAAGGGTCTGAGGGTTGGGGGTCCAATTAAGTGTTTTAAATTTGTATTTAGGGTTTAATTGAAGAAATGGGATTAGGGGATTTGGTGTTTACGGAGTTTGGTGTGATGATCAGGGTATGATTTTTAATGATAAATCATGGTTTCGGGTTATTTTATGAGTACTTTGGGGTGGTTTTTAGCAGGCCAAACAAGGTTTTGGTTGAATTAATTTTCGTGATACAATACTTATATTGCCATTCTACAATATTAGGTAAAAATTCACTCGTTTTTGAAACATTTTGATATTAGACGAAGGAAGGTGCTCAAACGCTTCGAAATCTTGTTTTGAGTGATTTTATTTCTCAAAAGGGTGAGGTGTTTGAGGGTCGGGGGTCCAACTTAGTGTTTTAGATTTCTATTTAGGGTTTAATTGAGGTTCTATGATTAGAGAATTTGGTCTTTTTTGAGTTTGGGATAGTGATCAGGGTATGATTTTTAATGATAAATCATGATTTCGGGACATTTTATAGGTATTTTGGGGAGGTTTTTGGCAGACCAAAGAAGGTTTTTAGTTGTAAATTTTTTCGTGAACCTATAGTTTGATTGTCAGTCTACAATATTAGGTAAAGATTCACTCGTTTTTGTAACATTTAGATATTAGAAAAAGGTGCTCAAAATGCTACAAAATTTTGTTTTGAGTGATTTGAATTCTCAAAAGGGTGAAGGGTTTGAGGGTTGGGGGTCCAATTCAGTATTTTAGTTTTCTATATTTGGTTTAATTGAGGATATGGGATTAGAGGATTTGGTGTTTTTTGAGTTTGGGGTGATGACAAGGGTATGATTTTTAATTATAAATCATGGTTTCGGGACATTTTATGGGTATTTTGAGGAAGTTTTTGGCAGTCCAAAGAAGGTTTTTATTTGTAACGTTTTTCGTGATCCTATAGCTTGATTGTCAGTCTACAATATTAGGTAAAGATTTACTCGTTTTTGTAACATTTAGATATTAGAAAAAGGTGCTCAAAACGTTTCGAAATCTTGTTTTGAGTGATTTGATTTCTCAAAAGGGTGAAGGGTTTGAGGGTTGGGGGTCCAATTCAGTGTTTTAGATTTCTATATAGGGTTTAATTGAGGATATGGGATTAGAGGACTTGGTTTTTTTGAGTTTGGGGTGATGACCAGGGTATGATTATTAATCATAAATCATGGTTTCGGGACATTTTATGGGTATTTTGAGGAGATTTTTGGCTGTCCAAAGAAGGTTTTTAGTCGTAACTTATTTCGTGATCCTATAGTTTGAATTTCAGTCTTCAATATTAGGTAAAGATTCACTCGTTTTTGTAACATTTAGATTATAGAAAAAGGTCCCCAAAACGCTTCGAAATCTTGGTTTGAGTAATTTGATTTCTTAAAAGGGTGAAGGGTTTGTGGGTTGGGGGTCCAATTCAGTGTTTTAGATTTCTATATAGGGTTTAATTGAGGATATGGGATTAGAGGATTTGGTGTTTTTTGAGTTTGGGGTGATGACCAGGGTATGATTTTTAATGATAAATCATGGTTTCGGGACATTTTATTGGTATTTTGAGGAGGTTTTTGGCAGTCCAAAGAAGTTTTTAGTTGTAACTTTTTTTTCGGGATTCTATAGTTTGATTGTCAGTCTACAATATTGGGTAAAGATCCACTCATTTTTGTAAAATTTAGATATTAGAAAAAGGTGCTCAAAACGTTTCGAAATCTTGTTTTGAGTGATTTGATTTCTCAAAAGGGTGATGGGTTTGAGGGTTGGGGGTCCAAATCGGTGTTTTAGATTTCTATACAAGGTTTAATTGAGTATATGGTATTAAAGGATTTGGTGTTTTTTGAGTTTAAGGTGATGATCTGGGTATGATTTTTATAGATAAATCATGGTTTCGGGACATTTTATGGGTATTTTGAGGAGGATTTTGGCAGGCCAAAGAAGATTTTTAGTTGTAACTTTTTCCGTGATCCTATAGTTTCATTGTCAGTCTACAATATTAGGTAAAGATTCACTCGTTTTTGTAACATTTAGATATTTGAAAAAGGTGCTCAAAACGTTTCGAAATCTTGTTTTGAGTGATTTGATTTCTCAACAGGGTGAAGGGTCTGAGGGTTGGGGGTCCAATTAAGTGTTTTAAATTTGTGTTTAGGGTTTAATTGAAGAAATGGGATTAGGGGATTTGGTGTTTACGGAGTTTGGTGTGATGATCAGGGTATGATTTTTAATGATAAATCATGGTTTCGGGTTATTTTATGAGTACTTTGGGGTGGTTTTTAGCAGGCCAAAGAAGGTTTTGGTTGAATTAATTTTCGTGATACAATACTTATATTGCCATTCTACAATATTAGGTAAAAATTCACTCGTTTTTGAAACATTTTGATATTAGACGAAGGAAGGTGCTCAAACGCTTCGAAATCTTGTTTTGAGTGATTTTATTTCTCAAAAGGGTGAGGTGTTTGAGGGTCGGGGGTCCAACTTAGTGTTTTAGATTTCTATTTAGGGTTTAATTGAGGTTCTATGATTAGAGAATTTGGTCTTTTTTGAGTTTGGGATAGTGATCAGGGTATGATTTTTAATGATAAATCATGATTTCGGGACATTTTATGGGTATTTTGGGGAGGTTTTTGGCAGACCAAAGAAGGTTTTTAGTTGTAAATTTTTTCGTGAACCTATAGTTTGATTGTCAGTCTACAATATTAGGTAAAGATTCACTCGTTTTTGTAACATTTAGATATTAGAAAAAGGTGCTCAAAATGCTACAAAATTTTGTTTTGAGTGATTTGAATTCTCAAAAGGGTGAAGGGTTTGAGGGTTGGGGGTCCAATTCAGTGTTTTAGATTTCTATATTGGGTTTAATTGAGGATATGGGATTAGAGGATTTGGTGTGTTTTGAGTTTGGGGTGATGACAAGGGTATGATTTTTAATTATAAATCATGGTTTCGGGACATTTTATGGGTATTTTGAGGAGGTTTTTGGCAGTCCAAAGAAGGTTTTTATTTGTAACGTTTTTCGTGATCCTATAGCTTGATTGTCAGTCTACAATATTAGGTAAAGATTTACTCGTTTTTGTAACATTTAGATATTAGAAAAAGGTGCTCAAAACGTTTCGAAATCTTGTTTTGAGTGATTTGATTTCTCAAAAGGGTGAAGGGTTTGAGGGTTGGGGGTCCAATTCAGTGTTTTAGATTTCTATATAGGGTTTAATTGAGGATATGGGATTAGAGGACTTGGTTTTTTTGAGTTTGGGGTGATGATCAGGGTATGATTATTAATGATAAATCATGGTTTCGGGACATTTTATGGGTATTTTGAGGAGATTTTTGGCTATCCAAAGAAGGTTTTTAGTCGTAACTTATTTCGTGATCCTATAGTTTGATTTTCAGTCTTCAATATTAGGTAAAGATTCACTCGTTCTTGTAACATTTAGATTATAGAAAAAGGTCCCCAAAACGCTTCGAAATCTTGGTTTGAGTAATTTGATTTCTTAAAAGGGTGAAGAGTTTGAGGGTTGGGGGTCCAACTCAGTGTTTTAGTTTTCTATATAGGGTTTAATTGAGGATATGGGATTAGAGGACTTGGTTTTTTTGAGTTTGGGGTGATGACCAGGGTATGATTATTAATGATAAATCATGGTTTCGGGACATTTTATGGGTATTTTGAGGAGATTTTTGGCTGTCCATAGAAGGTTTTTAGTCGTAACTTATTTCGTGATCCTATAGTTTGATTTTCAGTCTTCAATATTAGGTAAAGATTCACTCCGTTTTTGTAACATTTAGATTATAGAAAAAGGTCCCCAAAACGCTTCGAAATCTTGGTTTGAGTAATTTGATTTCTTAAAAGGGTGAAGGGTTTGAGGGTTGGGGGTCCAATTCAGTGTTTTAGATTTCTATATAGGGTTTAATTGAGGATATGAGATTAGAGGATTTGGTGTTTCTTTGAGTTTGGGGTGATGACCAGGGTATGATTTTTAATGATAAATCATGGTTTCGAGACATTTTATTGGTATTTTGAGGAGGTTTTTGGCAGTCCAAAGAAGTTTTTAGTTGTAACTTTTTTCGGGATTCTATAGTTTGATTGTCAGTCTACAATATTGGGTAAAGATCCACTCATTTTAGTAAAATTTAGATATTAGAAAAAGGTGCTCAAAACGTTTCAAAATCTTGTTTTGAGTGATTTGATTTCTCAAAAGGGTGATGGGTTTGAGGGTTGGGGGTCCAAATCGGTGTTTTAGATTTCTATACAAGGTTTAATTGAGTATATGGTATTAAAGGATTTGGTGTTTTTTGAGTTTAAGGTGATGATCTGGGTATGATTTTTATAGATAAATCATGGTTTCGGGACATTTTATGGGTATTTTGAGGAGGATTTTGGCAGGCCAAAGAAGATGTTTAGTTGTAACTTTTTCCGTGATCCTATAGTTTCATTGTCAGTCTACAATATTAGGTAAAGATTCACTCGTTTTTGTAACATATAGATATTAGAAAAAGGTGCTCAAAACGTTTCGAAATCTTGTTTTGAGTGATTTGATTTCTCAACAGGGTGAAGGGTCTGAGGGTTGGGGGTCCAATTAAGTGTTTTAAATTTGTATTTAGGGTTTAATTGAAGAAATGGGATTAGGGGATTTGGTGTTTACGGAGTTTGGTGTGATGATCAGGGTATGATTTTTAATGATAAATCATGGTTTCGGGTTATTTTATGAGTACTTTGGGGTGATTTTTAGCAGGCCAAAGAAGGTTTTGGTTGAATTAATTTTCGTGATACAATACTTATATTGCCATTTTACAATATTAGGTAAACATTCACTCGTTTTTGAAACATTTTGATATTAGACGAAGGAAGGTGCTCAAACGCTTCGAAATCTTGTTTTGAGTGATTTTATTTCTCAAAAGGGTGAGGTGTTTGAGGGTCGGGGGTCCAACTTAGTGTTTTAGATTTCTATTTAGGGTTTAATTGAGGTTCTATGATTAGAGAATTTGGTCTTTTTTGAGTTTGGGATAGTGATCAGGGTATGATTTTTAATGATAAATCATGATTTCGGGACATTTTATGGGTATTTTGGGGAGGTTTTTGGCAGGCCAAAGAAGGTTTTTAGTTGTAAATTTTTTCGTGAACCTATAGTTTGATTGTCAGTCTACAATATTAGGTAAAGATTCACTCGTTTTTGTAACATTTAGATATTAGAAAAAGGTGCTCAAAATGCTACAAAATTTTGTTTTGAGTGATTTGAATTCTCAAAAGGGTGAAGGGTTTGAGGGTTGGGGGTCCAATTCAGTGTTTTAGATTTCTATATTGGGTTTAATTGAGGATATGGGATTAGAGGATTTGGTGTGTTTTGAGTTTGGGGTGATGACAAGGGTATGATTTTTAATTATAAATCATGGTTTCGGGACATTTTATGAGTATTTTGAGGAGGTTTTTGGCAGTCCAAAGAAGGTTTTTATTTGTAACGTTTTTCGTGATCCTATAGCTTGATTGTCAGTCTACAATATTAGGTAAAGATTTACTCGTTTTTGTAACATTTAGATATTAGAAAAAGGTGCTCAAAACGTTTCGAAATCTTGTTTTGAGTGATTTGATTTTTCAAAAGGGTGAAGGGTTTGAGGGTTGGGGGTCCAATTCAGTGTTTTAGATTTCTATATAGGGTTTAATTGAGGATATGGGATTAGAGGACTTGGTTTTTTTGAGTTTGGGGTGATGATCAGGGTATGATTATTAATGATAAATCATGGTTTCGGGACTTTTTATGGGTATTTTGAGGAGATTTTTGACTGTCCAAAGAAGGTTTTTAGTCGTAACTTATTTCGTGATCCTATAGTTTGATTTTCAGTCTTCAATATTAGGTAAAGATTCACTCGTTCTTGTAACATTTAGATTATAGAAAAAGGTCCCCAAAACGCTTCGAAATCTTGGTTTGAGTAATTTGATTTCTTAAAAGGGTGAAGAGTTTGAGGGTTGGGGGTCCAATTCAGTGTTTTAGATTTCTATATAGGGCTTAATAAAGGATATGGGATTAGAGGATTTGGTGTTTTTTGAGTTTGGGGTGATGACCAGGGTATGATTTTTAATGATAAATCATGGTTTCGGGACATTTTATTGGTATTTTGAGGAGGTTTTTGGCAGTCCAAAGAAGTTTTTAGTTGTAACTTTTTTCGGGATTCTATAGTTTGATTGTCAGTCTACAATATTAAGTAAAGATTCACTCATTTTTGTAAAATTTAGATATTAGAAAAAGGTGCTCAAAACGTTTCGAAATCTTGTTTTGAGTGATTTGATTTCTCAAAAGGGTGAAGGGTTTGAGGGTTGGGGGTCCAAATCGGTGTTTTAGATTTCTATACAAGGTTTAATTGAGTATATGGTGTTAGAGGATTTGGTGTTTTTTGAGTTTAAGGTGATGATCTGGGTATGATTTTTATTGATAAATCATGGTTTCGGGACATTTTATGGGTATTTTGAGGAGGAATTTGGCAGGCCAAAGAAGATTTTTAGTTGTAACTTTTTCCGTGATCCTATAGTTTCATTGTCAGTCTACAATGTTAGGTAAAGATTCACTCGTTTTTGTAACATTTAGATATTAGAAAAAGGTGCTCAAAACGCTTCGAAATCTTGTTTTGAGTGATTTGATTTCTCAACAGGGTGAAGGGTCTGAGGGTTGGGGGTCCAATTAAGTGTTTTAAATTTGTATTTAGGGTTTAATTGAAGATATGGGATTAGGGGATTTGGTGTTTACGGAGTTTGGTGTGATGATCAGGGTATGATTTTTAATGATAAATCATGGTTTCGGGATATTTTATGTGTACTTTGGGGTGGTTTTTAGCAGGCCAAAGAAGGTTTTGGTTGAATAAATTTTCGTGATACAATACTTATATTGCCATTAAACAATATTAGGTAAAAATTCACTCGTTTTTGAAACATTTTGATGTTAGACGAAGGTGCTCAAAACGCTTCGAAATCTTGTTTAGAGTGATTTTATTTCTAAAAAGGGTGAGGTGTTTGAGGGTCGGGGGTCCAACTTAGTGTTTTAGATTTCTATTTAGGGTTTAATTGAGGTTCTATGATTAGAGGATTTGGTGTTTTTTGAGTTTGGGATAATGATCAGGGTATGATTTTTAATGATAAGTCATGATTTCGGGACATTTTATGGGTATTTTGGGGAGGTTTTTTACAGGCCAAAGAAGGTTTTTAGTTGTAAATTTTTTCGTGAACCTATAGTTTGATTGTCAGTCTACAATATTAGGTAAAGATTCACTCGTTTTTGTAACATTTAGATATTAGAAAAAGGTGCTCAAAATGCTAAAAAAATTTGTTTTGAGTGATTTGAATTCTCAAAAGGGTGAAGGGTTTGAGGGTTGGGGGTTGTGCACAAGATATTCCGGCAGGGAGACCTCCGTGTACACCGTATGTAGTGGATCAGGGATCGCACAGGAAGAGAGGGGTTGTGTGTAGGGAGAGAGTAAGGCAGTAGCAATGTCTGAGAGAGAGACAGAGGTTTGGCAGAGCTTCCGCGTATGGCAAGTGTGTTCCCCTTTGTATGGAAAGGTTGACGATCTATATATACTGGAGAACATGACCGTTGTAGTGTGGTTAATGCGCCCATTAATGGCGGCTTAATTAGCTTAACCATAACGGCACGTTCGTCCGAGTATATAGGGACCGTTACAGCACGTGGTGCGCGAATACCGGAACCGTTACGAGGTTGACCGGGTTTGACCGGATTGACCGGGTTTAGGGAGCTCGTGCCATAGATCTCTCAAAACAGTTACTAAAGGTCGCATGCGGGCTTGGCTCGCACACGACAGGGCTTACTCTAGCCTCCAAACCACAAAGTCCCTACAAGTCCCGTGCAGTGGTATGCGAGGGCTCTGTCTCGCAGCCCCCACATGGATCAGCTCGGCTGGTGATCCAGTGTGTGTGAAGCACAATATGGTGTGCTGGATGGTTGCCACGTGGCCAAGATCTGTCAGCTCAGAAAGCACTATCTACATTAGCCCCCTTTCTGCGCGTGAAGACTCATAGCTGTATAGACTTCCATGCGCGGAAACCAACATACGCGTTGCTGCCACGCACCAATTCAAATACGGGTAAGTTCGGCCCCCGTGCGTGTCATTATGACCTAAAACCCCTAGAGTCGTGCCGTCTGACCTTTAGGGTTTTAGGCGTGACGTCAGCTTGTCCTGTGATTGCGCGATTCGACGGTGACGGTTGCGATTCGACTACCGAAAGGACGCAACCCTTCATTGTTTTGGATAAATACCTTGTATCCCCCATTATTACAAAACATCACTTCTCTCTTTTAAAGTGAATGGTACCCGGAGATCTTCGAGAGCAGATTCAGATAATCAATCACCAGTTCAGAACTGCAAATCGTATTCTTCAATTGTGCATATCCAAGCAGGCTTCAAGAAGACAAGGTTGGCCTCGTTTAATTTTGATTTAAGATACCAGTGTTTGCCTTGAACTGCGTTGAATCTGTAAACCCATGAAATTTGTGAAGAGGCTTTGATCTTTGAACCCACTTTGCTTTAATCCCTCAACAATATGAGATCTTGCAACTCCCTGATTTCTGAAATTGATACCAGAAACTGTTCGTCTTCCTTTGCATAGATCTTGAATTTCAAAATTCAAACTGAAGTGTGGTATTTCTCCCCCCTTTTTCTTGCTCTTCCGCAGGAATGGCCAAGACGAGAGTAACCAGACCCGTCAAGGAAGAGGAAGAGATACCCGACCTTCCGCCAACTCTGTGGCAAAAAGCCCCCTATTTAGGCGGCAAAGATTTTTACCATGCGAGAGTTAAGGCGAAGAGGATGCCTGATCCTGTCCCGGTCGAGTGATTGCTGACACTGACTGCCCAGTCAACTCAGCCTTGCTCGAGTTGATCGGTTCCGAGGATGTAGTTCGATTGGGGATCGAGAACGGGCACTTCCCATATACTGCGATTTCTACCCAGGCGTTCGTCCAGAAACTGGACTATATGGATGAGTGGATTGACCACGTGTTGGACCATCACGCCGCGACTCTTGATGAAGCCGGCGTATACTTTGCTATCCGTGCTATGAAGGGTGCTGCCGTGAAGCTGGATCAGTCCATGCTTCTAGACCTTCTGTCCCGTTACTCGCCTGCGACTCATACGTTCCATTTTGCTGAGTTCGAGGCTGCCCCCACACTCGAGGACGTTCAAATGCTGTACGAGCTTTCCCCCATGGGCGAAGTGGACCCTTTGAGTCCCTTGAGGACATCTGCGGAGATTGCTTTATACACGCAGATGGAGGAATTCCTAGCAGAGGTAAAGAAAATCTCCACCCGGTGGACCACTACAAAGCCTCTTCCGAACTGGCAGTTGGTTGATACGTCTGCGAAGAATACCTGGAACAAATGGTTGCAGTACTTCTTCCGAGACTATGCGAACAGCAGCATCACTAAGAAACTTCTGAGTGAGGACCCAGAGGCCGAGAATTACGTAGAGGGTAAAGGCTATCATTTGACCCTTTGTGCTTTTCTCTGTGCTTGGCTGTCGAGGTACCTGATTGATGGTCACCCTCATGACGGAGTCTTCTATCATGTGTTGCCACTTGCTGTGAGGCTCGCCCTTGACCAGAGAGTCGCACTCGGACCTTTGGTTTTGGGCACGCTGTACTATAGGCTTGATCAGCTGGTTGTAGCCATGAAGGAGTCACGTGGCCGCCTTGATGTACTGACTTTTGTCCATATTTCCTTTTTGACGATGTGGGTTTTCGAGCGATGGCCGTCTTATGCTCCAACTGCTCTCAAACTTGACAAGTGGTGTCCCCTAGGCGAGACGGAAGCGCGCAACAGCGGAAGAGCTGCGAGGTGGTTCGGAGCAAGCAACACCAAGTGCGTTTGGAGTTTGATATGCGACAAACGGAAGGAGTTTACTGCCAGGCCCTATGCCACGCGCATTGAGAACGTGCGATGGTTTCCAAAGCTGTACCCCTCTAAAGGCGTTATCTTCTCAGAAGAGCTTCTCTTTGAAGAGAGATCGCATTTCCATGAGCGCTATCGCGAGTTCTTCTGCTGGTGTCTGCGAGGTTCCCTTCCTGCCCTCGCAGAGCATATTCGTGAGCTCGCGCCGAGGTATGAAAAGCTTACCGTGGACGTTGACCCCACTCGAGTTTCTCCTCAGTTTGGTTTCGATGCGGTGGCCCCATCAATCTGGCCCCAGTCCATTATCAGAGGATGCTATAAGCGCTTGCTAACAAAGGAGTGCAAGACGGTCTTCATGAACAATCTTCCCTTTGAGCAGGCTGCGGGAACCCGCGAGGGTGGTTGTTCCCAAAACTGGCTTGCGTACTGGGTTGCCCAGCAAACGAGGATTGAGACGGAGTCGGCCGCGCAGTCAAGCAGAGCTCCCTTGATTAAAAGAAACTCTTTTCCGTTTCGCCCCACTTGCAGTCTGAGCGAGTCTGAGTATGGTTGCTACTCACTGTGGGATCGTGAGAACCATTTGTGCCCTGATGTCATTCTGAAGGAGCAAGTCGCCGCAATTAAGAAGGGCGATACGCGTGTCGTCAGATATAGCAAGGCATTTGCTGAGGTAAGCAATTTCTTCGCGTGCGTTAAGTTTCTTGCATTTGCCGAGGTAAGCAATTTCTTCGCGTGCGTTAAACTTCTTGATTTCCTTATGCTGACATCTTTATTCTGTACGGTTGTAGTGTCATGTGCGGCGATTCGCATCTGGTGATCGCTCCAAGTCATTGGTTAACGCCATTGTTGCCACCAGAAGACAAAAGCAGTCGTTCCGGCTAGCGTGGAGGATGGATCCTGAGCTCGAAACAAAGATTCGCGCAGTCATGAATGCTTTTGCTGACTCGCTGATAGACAACCCTCCGGCTTCGTCTCCTCCTGGAGATGACCCGTCCCCTCCAGCGACTGCGGCGCCGAGAGTGAAGAGACCTAGGCAAAAGGGAATTACGATTTCTTCCCCTAGAAGTGCTCCAGCTTCTCCTCCAGTGAGGTCCCTTTCTATCAAGGACAAAGGCAAAGGTCGCATGCCCAGCAAGGCGCGGAAAGAGCTCGCAGTTGAGTCTTTCGTTCCATTCAACCAAGAGGAGGAGGAAGAGAGGCAGGAGCCCCAAGAAAGCGATGAAGAAGAAGAAGCAACAGTTGTGATGCATGAGGAAGAATCAGGAGGTACCTCCGTCGCATTTCCTTTCCCGTGATCGTAACGTCTTTGCACTTCTTTTCTTAAACCAATCATGTCTTCGCAGATGATGATGATGAGACCATTGGTGGCCTTTTTGCCAAGAGACAAAAGAGAGATACCCATTCTGGCATTCCAGACGATCCCATAAGCGAGGACATTCTTGCTGAGTCCAGGAAGACAGCCGCGGAGGCTGCTGAAAGGAGAAAGCAGCGAGAAGAGGAGGAGCTCGAGCGCGTGAGACAGCGGAGCCTCGAAGAGCAGCATGTTGACGACTTAGTGCGTCCAGCTAGCGAGGAAGATGAGCTTCCCGAAGAAGTGGTTCCCCAGACAGAGGAAGAAGATGCGGTTCCGGAAGAGGATGCAGCAGCGCTGGAGCAAGTTCAAGCGGACTTTGAAGAAATCGCAGGCGGCGATAAAGGTGAGATCTTCAATCTCGCAGTAACTTATAGAGATGTTATTGTGGGTGCGTTAAAGCATGGTGTGTCAAAGGCTGACATTCGCTGTTGGTTAGTAGACAAATGCGGAGAACCCTCAGGTAATTATTTGAGTGATACGCATGTACTAGGCTTTAGCAACTTGAGACAGAATCATGACTGGTTTATTCGCATCCCAGGTCACGCGTCTCTTAAAGACTTGCTTAGTGAGGACACACTAATAGGACACGGTTCCACGTCCTTAGTGTATGATGAAGATACCTCAATCCCACCTTCGCGTGGAGGTGCTTACTCTTAGCTTTAGTAAAGATATCAAAATAACTTATAGCGCAAGTTACCTCATATCATCGCATTTAATATTCTAGGTCATGCTGAGGAACCTGTGCTGGAGCGGAGAAGTCAGTCTTCTGCTTCCTATGTCCCGATTCCAAGCTCCCATACCGAGAAGCCTGTCGCAGCTGCTGAACATGCAAGTAAGCCTCTCAAGGACATCATCGAACTTTCCGATGATGCTGAAGCAGATGCTGTGCTGATGGATGAAAATGTCCATGCTGGTGCTGAGGAAGTAAGGACAAGTGCTGCTTATGCTTTCGCATCTGAGGGTGTTCTTCGCCAAGCGACTTCGGCTGTCCCTTCGCCTCCGGCGATGACTGAGCCAGAGGCACCTATTCCTGCGTGGAGCTTTTGGGGCTCGCAGGTTGGGAATGCAGTCGCAGCTGGTGCGGCCTACACTCTTCCTCCTGACTACGAGAGATTGGAGCTCGCAGCTGATAGGAGAGCTATGGAGCGAGGACAGTCTTCGACCACCCCGGCAGCGCGCATTCCTTCTCTTCATGAGATTCTGGAAGGAACTGGTAAGCAAAGTTTTACTGTTCGCATTTTGCATTATTTTCTTGCGAATTTGACATCATAACTTAGTTTTGACGTCTCCTCAGGTTTGAAGCAAACCGATGTAGACTGGGTGGTTCGAATGCGCCTTGCTTACCCCCAATCGTTTGTGAGATCTCTGGAGATAGGGCCCTTCGACAGGAGGCTGTTTCTTACTGAAGCCATTTGGATTTTGGAGCAGCTGTCTGCGGCTACGCCTGCGACCATTTCGGTCCAGAGTGCTGAATTGCTATGTGGCATGTGCCAAAATCTCGTGACCAAAGTCCAGGGCAGACTAGGTTTCAAATTTCTTATGAACAGAGTCACGCTGATTCGCGCAGCCGTAACTTTAAAACTCGGCCACCAGAATCTCGCAGCTGAGAAGCAGAAGGTGGAGCAGCAAAAGCTAAAGGTTGATGAAGCTCTGAAGCTCTATCATGAGATGAATGCCAGGTGCGAGCTGCTGAAGCAAGAAGTGGAACAAGTAGAGAAGTTGAGCCATCAGTTCGAGCCCCAAGACTCCTTGATCAAAAATTTGCTTTGACTTTTCGAATTTTGAAAAATAGCAAGGAAATAGCTGAAACATTAATGTAATGTTGCTAGGGTTTCTCCCCCCCTTTTTTTTTAACGACAAACAATGAATTTGCCCGTTTTGCCCTTTTCCGGAATTTGATAGGATATTTCTGTGCATATCCAATTATGACATCAGCAATTGATACGCTGCTTGATTTTCGCGCTAATTTCTCGGCAGATTAGCACGCTTTCGTTGGGAGGTCCATCCGAATCATGACCATCCGTCATTTATTAGGATATGCAACTGAATCGTCGTAGCCTTTAGTAGGGTAATTGATTGTTACCGCTTTTCAAGGCGTAAGTGATTGAACTTACCCTCTTTTTGAATTCTGCTGACTCATCTTTGGCAACTGAAGAGTCTCCACAGGGTCTATATAAACCCTGTGTTTGCTATTTGGGTTCTCCATCCCAAAAATGTGCTTTGCCGTGAGTCCTTACGACTGCTGGCTTCAACGCTTATTTTTCGTTGATTCGTGGCAACTTCAAGTTGTGAATCCTGAGTTTGCGCTTTGTGCTGTAGAAATAGTTTCCAAGATCCACTTTATGAGGCTTATTGCTCTTTATAACCATCATAAAGAAGATGCAGATAATATCTCATGTGTGTTCGAAGAAATTTCTTCGTGTATTATGTGTGCAGGTCATGTTTCCGGCCGCCTCCCGGCGAGGTGCAGCGCTGAAGTGACCGTGCTACCGTCTCGTAACGAACGGCGGAATTCTCCTCCAGCATCCCTGGAGGAGGATTCCTTGCCTCTTCGTTCTTGAACTCAGGGCTGTGGACCGCTGTGTTCATCCCCGTCTACAAGGAGCCCTTGCCCTTTGGAGCTTCTGCTTGCCTGTTGATCGCTGGAACCGGTGGTTCCTTGGGCAAATGTTATGGGGTGCAGATCTGACAAGGGTCTTGTCAAATACTGGGATCTTGAACGTATGGCTTCATGTGGCTCTTAGGAGCAAGATCCCAGCCGCGACAGATGTTCACCCGCAGATTTGCGTATTGTATAGCCGGTGTTAGGACCGCTAGGTTCACCCTTTTTCAGTCGGGATTCCCGCGGTGTGTTACTTCATGCTTTTCGAATGTATTGTAAGCCATGTTGGCTGGGTAGTTAGATCCGAGCTTTTTCGCTTGTAAGCTGCTATCTAGACAGATAAATTGTAAGTCATTTGACTCATAATGATAAATAGCCTTTTGTATTATCTGCTGTCTCTTTACAACGAAATACAACTTCGCATGTGTTTCGGCATATTTTGCCTTGCATAATGCTACGTAATGGTTTCGCATTTGCGATCTGCTATATGAATTTGCGGATGTTTTACTAGATCGTTCGAGATCGTATTTTCGCAGCTGTGCCACCTTGACAGACGGACTTGTGATTGGTCTTTGTGGATCATTTAAGATCATTTTCGCAATATTGCTATCGTAGCAGATAGTCTTTAGTAGATCAATCAAGATCGTTAAATTGCGCGAGTTGCTATCGTGACAGATAGGCTTTAGAAGATCGACTAAGATCCTTTTTGCGTAGGCTGCTATCGCAATAGATAGGTTTCCATGATCAATTAAGATCGTATTTGTATGTGTTGCTATCGTGACAGATAGGCTTTAGAAGATCAATTAAGATCGCCTTTGTATAGGTTGCTATCGTAACAGATAGGCTTTTATGATCAATTAAGATCGCATTTGCATAGGCTGCTATCGTAAGAGATAGGCTTAGATGATCAATTAAGATATCATTTGCGTAGGCTGCTATCGTAAGAGATAGGCTTAGATGCTCGATTAAGATCGCATTTTTATAGGCTGCTATCGTAAGAGATAGGCTTAGATGATCAATTAAGATCGCATTTGCATAGGCTGCTATCGTAAGAGATAGGCTTAGATGATCGGTTAAGATCGCATTTGTATAGACTGCTATCGTAAGAGATAGGCTCAGATGATCAATTAAGATCGCATTTGTATAGGCTGCTATCGTAAGAGATAGGCTTAGATGATCGGTTAAGATCGCATTTGTATAGACTGCTATCGTAAGAGATAGGCTTAGATGATCAATTAAGATCGCATTTGTATAGGCTGCTATCGTAAGAGATAGGCTTAGATGATCGGTTAAGATCGCATTTCGCATGGGCTGCTATCGTGTTCGATAGGCTTAGATGATGATCGATTAAGATCGTAGTTGTACGGATTGCTATTGCGGCGGATAAACCATGGTTAACAGTAATAACAAACTGAATAAAACGACATAAACAGCTAGAAATGTGAACTTCTCATTTGGGAGAATTCTTTTATTATAACGCTCTCATATGGGAGAGATGGGATTACAATCCTCTCATATGGGAGAGGAGATTGTGTAAATCGTAGCCATACAAGATATCAAGCGACGTTATAATAAAACGCATGAAATGAGAGAAGTCAGGGATAGTACTTCTTAATCCAGCGCATGTTGACTGAACTCGGGGTTGAGGTTGTGCCGTGCAACCTTCGGATGCTGCAGTAGCCACTGTCGAAGACTTCTGTGACTTCGAAGGGTCCTTCCCAGTTGGCTGCGAACTTCGGGTGAGTTGCTTCTCGCATACAGTGGTCAGATGCGCGCAAGACCAAGTCTCCGACTGCGAAATCTCTTCGCTGGACCGTCTTATTGTAGGCGCGAGCGATTCTTTCCTGGTACCGCTTGTTGGTTCTTTTGGCTTGCTCTCGCTTTTCCTCCAGCAAGACTAAGTCGTGATCGCGTTGATTTTCATAGAGTGCATGGAAGGCCAGCCTTGCCGAATTGACTCTAACCTCCGCAGGTACTACAGCTTCGGCCCCATAACATAGTAGAAATGGCGAGGCCCCCGTGGGTGTCCTTGGAGAAGTTCGGTAGGACCACAGAGCTATGCTTAGAGAGTCGGCCCACTTCTTGTGGTCATCTGCGACCATCTTGCTCAAAATTCTCAACAGCGTTTTGTTGGTCGCTTCGGCTTGTCCATTTCCCTTTGGGTAATAAAGGGTAGAACAAATCTGCCTGATATTGTACTCTGCTAATTTCGCAGCTACCTGGCGATTAACAAAAGGAGTACCGTTATCTGAAAGAATGGTGTTTGGGATTCCGAACCTGCATATGATGCTTTCCTGAATGAAGTTGACCACAGCCAGCGCATTTGCCGTCTTCAGTGGTATTGCTTCCACCCACTTGGTGAATAGCTCAGTCGCGGTGAGAATGAAATGGTTCCCGTGCGACGTTGGTCGGATGGGACCGATGAAGTCCAGAGCCCATGTGTTAAATGGCCATGGCGTCCCTAATGCATGTAGATCCACAGCGGGAGCGTGCACTAGGTTCCCTTTGAATTGGCACTCCTGGCAGCGTCGCACTTTGGTGCGGCAATCGACCTCCATCGTGGGCCAGAAATACCCGATTGAGAGGAGCTGTCTGCACAATTTCGCACCTCCTTGATGCTCTACCTGATGGGAAAGGTCCATGACTTCTTGTGCTTCTCTGCCGTCTAGACATCGCAGCAAGTTGCCTTCATGACCTCTTCGCCAAAGTAGGTTTTCCTGTACCACATATCGAGACGCTTTCCTTTTCAATTTCTCGGCTTCTTTTCTTGACTCGGGCACGGTGCCCTGGGTGAGGAAATCAAACAGTGGCTTCCTCCAGTCCGTGTCGTCATCGGTTAGGGCGATGAGTAAAGAATCTTTGATTAGTGCGCAACTCTCGCACTTTCCTTGTATCAGGGCTGCGGCTGTTGACATGTCTGGCCAATGAATGCCATATCTCTGAGCCTTCCTGTAGATTGACACCTCGCTTTCTCCGCAAGCGTGTTGGTGAATCTTTTCTAACAAAAGTTGTCCCTCTCGCTCGGAGACGCATCGCATGAGTATTCCGCCAGGACCCTTGTAGTAGAGGGTGTTGTCATGTATGCAGTACCCTTTTGTGAGTGCCCAGCTTTCGCTGCTTGTGCCTTCCGCAATAGCTTGCAGGATTGCTTTCCGCCAGTCTGCATCATCCATGTGTTCGTCGTCGCATGCATCCTCTGTCAATGCCGACGATGTTCGCACTTCAATAGATATCTTTGCAGGACACTTGTCAATGCTGACCTTATATCCCAAGGTTGCTAAAGCGTCCGCGTGCCTGTTGTCTGCGCGGGGCTTGTGCTCGTACTTCACATCGCAGAATTGCTGCATCAGCTTTTGTACTAGGGTGCGGTAAGACAGGAGATTGATCTCCTTCAAACCATACTCGCCCGAGGCTTGCTTAACGATCAGCTTGGAATCTCCCATGACCGTTAAGTTGCTTACTTCCAAAGCTTTCGCTGCACGGAGCCCTGCGATGAGAGCCTCATATTCCGCTTCGTTGTTCGTGACTGCGAAGTTGAGCTTTGCGGACATCTGTATGACTTCCCCGTCTGGCTTTGTCAAGACTATCCCAATGCCTCCAGCTTTCCTTGTGGACGAGCCGTCAAAGTGGAGTGTCCAATAGGGCACGTCGATTGCGTACATTTCAGGGCCTTCGAGCTCTTCCTCGATCACGGGCCCGTGGCTGTTGTCAGGGAACTGTGCCAACAGATCTGCTACCGCCTGCGACTTGATCGCTCGCGGTCGCGCGCATGTGATATCGTATTGAGAAATGGTCATGTACCATTTCGCCAATCTCCCGCCCGGAGTAGTGTGAGTTAGCAAATACCGTATAAGGTCGCTCTTGGTGACCACTACTACTTTGTGCGATGCAAAATAGTGTTTCAACTTCTCTATCACAAAGAATAAGGCAAGGCAATGACGTTCGATGTATGTGTACCTTGATTCAGCAGGCTGCACGATGCGAGAGATGTAGTAGATAGGCCTCTCTTGGCCTTCATACTCCTGAGCCAAGAGCGCCCCTATAGATCTCCTTGTTGATGTCAGATATAGCAGGTGCGGCGATCCCAGTTGAGGTGCGATCATTATTTTTGAAGACGTGAGTAAATCCTTCAGCTTTTCGAATGCGGCTTCGTGCTCCGGAGCCCAGTTGTACGCAGCGTCTTTCTTGAGGAGAGCACTAAAACAGCAGGTGATTTCTGCAATCGCTGGGATGAATCTTCGCAGATATGATAGCTTTCCCAAGAATGTTTTCAAGGTACTCTGGTTATGGGGTGGTGTCATGCTGGTGATAGCCGATACTTTCGCAGGGTCGGGCTCGATCCCTTGGCGATGAACCACGCATCCCAAGAATTTCTCTGATGTTACCCCGAATGCGCACTTCATGGGATTCATTTTCAGTTGAAAACATCTGCATCTATTGAACACCTTTCGTAGATCTGCGAGGTGATCTGCTTCGTGCTTGGATTTGACAACCAAGTCATCCACATAGAATTCCACTTCTTTATGCATCATGTCGTGAAACAGAGCCATCATGGCCCGCTGATAGGTTGCACCCGCGTTTTTGAGACCGAATGGCATTACGGTGTAGTTGAACACCCCCACCGGAGTGATGAATGCAGTTTTCCGCGCATCTTCGGGATCCATCTTGATTTGATTGTACCCGCTGAAGCCGTCCATGAAACTGAACATGCGGTGGCCCGCTGCTGAATCGATAAGCAAATCGATGTTAGGTCAGTGGGAAATCGTCCTTGGGGCAGAAGCGATTGAGATCTCGGAAGTCCACGCAGATGCGGAGCTGTCCGTTCTTTTTCACTACTGGCACGATATTGGCCAGCCATGTGGGATGATGATTCGACTCTATGAATTTAGCATCTAGGAGTTTGACAATCTCCTGCTTGATTTTCACGTTAAGCTCCGGTCTGAAGCTCCTCGTACTCTGCTTTACCGGTTTAGACCCTGGGATAATGTCTAAACGGTGCATGGTGATGCTTGTATCCAGGCCTGGCATTTCGTCGTACTCCCATGCGAACACATCCTTGTATTCAGTTAGGAGTTGTAGCAGTCCTTGCTCCTCTTCGCTTGTGAGGTCCGCACTTAGAAAGACTGGCCTTTTCTTTTCCTCGTCCGGGCTGAGGAACACTTCCTTTAGCTCTTGCTTTTGTGGTCTGGGCCTGTCTTCCATGCATTCAGGTGCTTCTTTGAGTTTCTCGTCTAGCGCGCCCTGTGTTGGCTCTTCCGTCAGCGCAATTTGCTCAATTTGATTGATTTGCCGAGGGATATCCCCATGCCTGCGTGAGGACATCCCCGCGCACCTTCATATGCGATAACATTTCTTCCCATTGGCGTAGAAGCTCTCTATCTCCTTGCCCTCGGGGTCATGCTTTGCGATCCTCTTAAGAGTATACACGTTCTTTCGATGATATGCGATACGCGGCGCCTCTTCGCGTGTAGACGGCTTTTCCTTGGCCTCTTCCCTTGTCACCATTACTCCCGCAGGTGACTGATCCTTGATGTCCTCCCAGAGGGGCAAAGGAGTAGGGTTGAATGGTCCCGGTGTTTGCTCGTCCGCCATCTCAGTGAACCACACCGCTTCGCTGAGATGTGCTTCGTCCAGGTTGAATGGGTTCGTCGAAGCCGGTATCTCGACTATTCCGTCGTTCCAGATAGCTTTCATAACCTGGTGAGCCGTTGAAGGAACTGCGTCGAAGCGATGAATCCAGGCTCGACCTATAATCATGTGGTACGTGGTGTTCGCGTCTATGACATAGAACTTTGCTGAGCACTTGATTTTGCCAATCTGAAAGCCCAGACGGATCCATCCGATCGTCATTCTAGAGTCGCTTCCGAATCCCATAAGCGGAGATGGACGTCTGACGATCTTGTGCTCGGGGATCCCTGCTAGCTTCACTGTGTGGAGCGAGACGACGTTGACCGCTGCTCCTCCATCGACGAACGCTCGTTTGAACTCGACGCCATTGATGATGGCGGTCACGTACAGAGGTCTTTGGTGGCTCGCCTCCGTCTTCTTGTCGCTGGCAGAAAAAGGTCATAATCTTTTCTGTAGAGCGGGATGCCCTGATGACTTTCCCGTTGGAGACTACGAGGTCCTCCTCGTAGTCCTCTGCTATTCTCAAGATCGCTTTCGTCATATCTGTCCGGCACTTCTCAAAGAAGTTCATCTCATCGAAGAATCTGCTGAAGCCATGCGACCCTTTCATGCGGTCGGCACGTTCATCCTCCGTGTCCATGCTGTAGTCGTCGCCTTCATGGACCTCGGCAACGATGGGTAGACCATCCTCTGCGACTTCTTCCAAGTCAACAATCGAGATCATGGCGACCTCTTTGCCCTTCGGGCCCTGCTCCGCGTGAGCAGGAAGTGGGTTGTTGCGCACGTCCTTTTTGTGATCGCTGACGATTAGCTCGCCGTTCTTCATCTTCTGGTCGAATGTAAACCTGAGCTTTTTACATTCCGCCGTGGGGTGCATGACCTTGCCATGGTACTCGCACCACTTAGGGTCCCTCACCATCTCCTTGGAGGGTGTTTTCTCGAGCGGTGGCAGGACGCCGTCCTTGCGCCACTGTCTGCAGAGGTCACTTGCTTCCTCTACCGAGAATGGCAGAGGCGGTACATCGAAGTTCGCAACCTTCGCTTGCTTCTGGGGCGAAACTGTATTGACCTCAGCTTCGCGTCCCCTCTTGTAGCTAAATCTCCCGATCTTGTATGTAGCGCCGCTCGAAGGTCGCTCCGGAGCGCTCTTCTTTTTCTGTCTCTCGACTATAGGCTCGATGTTCTTCGTGCATTCGATTAGCTTTGAAAACGTAGGTGTTTGCAAATTAATGAGCATACCTTTGTATTCATCTCGCATGCATTGCAGGCATATCTCTACGAGCCGGCTTTCGGGCATTGGATCTTTGCACTCCAAGGATTTCGCCCTGAATTTCTTGATGAAAGTGATTCCATCCTCCTCGCGCTTCTGATACATCCGCGAGAGATGGATCATCGTCACCTTTTCTTCCATCTGGAAGAACTTGGTATAGAACTTCTGGACCATGTCGTCCCAAGTCTTCACGGATCCGGCTTCCAATGTTCGGTACCATTTGTATGCTACGTTCCCTAGAGATTTTGGGAACTCTCGCATCAGCAGCTTGGGATCAGCTCCGTGCGAACCCATGACATCAATGAAACGCATGACATGCTCATGAGCGTTTCCATTGACGTCTTCGAACTTATCCCATTTAGGAGCCTTGTACCCCGCCGGGTTAGGCATGAGATAGATCTCTCGTGGAATAGGTGGATCGTTGTCTAACTTCGGGATAATGGTATCCGCGAATGACTGATGAGCCAGAATAGTGTCCACGCGCTTCTGCAGAGACGTCATGCATTCTGGAATGCTCCCCTCGGTAGTTGATGGAGGGGTTGCCGTAGGCGGTGGCGACACATACGCCGCCGAGGGGTTGGGAGCATACTGACTACCCGTATTCCCCCAGATCGCCGTTGGGGGAGGCAAAGGGTACTGCAGAGTTGGGTTAGACGCCAAAGCCGAGGGCTGAGGAGTGTGAGCAGCAAGAGGCAGCATCTGGGCCGTTGATCCCTGAACCGAAGGCAGCTGCGTAGTCGCCGGTGGAGTCTGCAGATTGGGGTTGGGAGGTGTGGTTGACACTCCCAATCCTGGAGCGGTAGGGGCTCCTCCTCCTGGAGGGGCAGCGGTGGCTGACGAAGGGTTTGGCGCAAGGGTGCCCAGAACGGCCAAGATCCGTTCTAATTGCGCAGACTGAGCCTTGAGAGCTTTCGCCTGACTCTGAACAGTGGCATCCAAAGACTCTAGCGTGGGTGTCTCGCCGGGAGTCGTAGGAGTACGGCGGGTCTCGTCTCCCGATGGTGCTTCGGTGGAAGGCGATCTGTTGCTGACATCATCCTCCTGAGACATGGTTGCTTTTGTTGGTAAGTTCACGTCGGGTTCACCAAAATGTGCACAAGAGATTCCGGCAGGGAGACCTCCGTGTACACCGTATGTAGTGGATCAGGGATCGCACAGGAAGAGAGGGGTTGTGTGTAGGGAGAGAGTAAGGCAGTAGCAATGTCTGAGAGAGAGACAGAGGTTTGGCAGAGCTTCCGCGTATGGCAAGTGTGTTCCCCTTTGTATGGAAAGGTTGACGATCTATATATACTGGAGAACATGACCGTTGTAGTGTGGTTAATGCGCCCATTAATGGCGGCTTAATTAGCTTAACCATAACGGCACGTTCGTCCGAGTATATAGGGACCGTTACAGCACGTGGTGCGCGAATACCGGAACCGTTACGAGGTTGACCGGGTTTGACCGGATTGACCGGGTTTAGGGAGCTCGTGCCATAGATCTCTCAAAACAGTTACTAAAGGTCGCATGCGGGCTTGGCTCGCACACGACAGGGCTTACTCTAGCCTCCAAACCACAAAGTCCCTACAAGTCCCGTGCAGTGGTATGCGAGGGCTCTGTCTCGCAGCCCCCACATGGATCAGCTCGGCTGGTGATCCAGTGTGTGTGAAGCACAATATGTTGTGCTGGATGGTTGCCACGTGGCCAAGATCTGTCAGCTCAGAAAGCACTATCTACAGGGGTCCAATTCAGTGTTTTAGATTTCTATATTGGGTTTAATTGAGGATATGGGATTAGAGGATTTGGTGTGTTTTGAGTTTGGGGTGATGACAAGGGTATGATTTTTAATTATAAATCATGGTTTCGGGACATTTTATGGGTATTTTGAGGAGGTTTTTGGCAGTCCAAAGAAGGTTTTTATTTGTAATGTTTTTCGTGATCCTATAGCTTGATTGTCAGTCTACAATATTAGGTAAAGATTTACTCATTTTGTAACATTTTGATATTAGAAATAGGTGCTCAAAACGTTTCGAAATCTTGTTTTGAGTGATTTAATTTCTCAAAAGGGTGAAGGGTTTGAGGGTTGGGGGTCCAATTCAGTGTTTTAGATTTCTATATAGGGTTTAATTGAGGATATGGAGTTAGAGGACTTGGTTTTTTTGAGTTTGGGGTGATGATCAGGGTATGATTATTAATGATAAATCATGGTTTCGGGACATTTTATGGGTATTTTGAGGAGATTTTTGGCTGTCCAAAGAAGGTTTTTAGTCGTAACTTATTTCGTGATCCTATAGTTTGATTTTCAGTCTTCAGTATTAGGTAAAGATTCACTCGGTTTTGTAACATTTAGATTATAGAAAAAGGTCCCCAAAACGCTTCGAAATCTTGGTTTGAGTAATTTGATTTCTTAAAAGGGTGAAGGGTTTGAGGGTTGGGGGTCCAATTCAGTGTTTTAGATTTCTATATAGGGTTTAATTGAGGATATGGGATTAGAGGATTTGGTGTTTTTTGAGTCTGGGGTGATGACCAGGGTATGATTTTTAATGATAAATCATGGTTTCAGGACATTTTATTGGTATTTTGAGGAGGTTTTTGGCAGTCCAAAGAAGTTTTTAGTTGTAACTTTTTTCGGGATTCTATAGTTTGATTGTCAGTCTACAATATTGGGTAAATATTCACTCATTTTTGTAAAATTTAGATATTAGAAAAAGGTGCTCAAAACGTTTCGAAATCTTGTTTTGAGTGATTTGATTTCTCAAAAGGGTGAAGGGTTTGAGGGTTGGGGGTCCAAATCGGTGATTTAGATTTCTATACAAGGTTTAATTGAGTATATGGTATTAGAGGATTTGGTGTTTTTTGAGTTTCAGGTGATGATCTGGGTATGATTTTTATTGATAAATCATGGTTTCGGGACATTTTATGGGTATTTTGAGGAGGATTTTGGCAGGCCAAAGAAGATTTTTAGTTGTAAACTTTTCCCTGATCCTATTGTTTCATTGTCACTCTACAATATTAGGTTAAGATTCACTCGTTTTTGTAACATTTATATATTAGAAAAAGGTGCTCAAAACGCTTCGAAATCTTGTTTTGAGTGATTTGATTTCTCAACAGGGTGAAGGGTCTGAGGGTTGGGGATCCAATTAAGTGTTTTAAATTTGTATTTAGGGTTTAATTGAAGATATGGGATTAGGGGATTTGGTGTTTACGGAGTTTGGTGTGATGATCGGGGTATGATTTTTAATGATAAATCATGGTTCGGGTTATTTTATGAGTACTTTGGGGTGGTTTTTAGCAGGCCAAAGAAGGTTTTGGTTGAATTAATTTTCGTGATACAATACTTATATTGCCATTCTACAATATTAGGTAAAAATTCACTCGTTTTTGAAACATTTTGATATTAGACGAAGGTGCTCAAACGCTTCGAAATCTTGTTTTGAGTGATTTTATTTCTGAAAAGGGTGAGGTGTTTGAGGGTCGGGGGTCCAACTTAGTGTTTTAGATTTCTATTTAGGGTTTAATTGAGGTTCTATGATTAGAGGATATGGTCTTTTTTGAGTTTGGGATAGTGATCAGGGTATGATTTTTAATGATAAATCATGATTTTGGGACATTTTATGGATATTTTGGGGAGGTTTTTGGCAGGCCAAAGAAGGTTTTTAGTTGTAAATTTTTTCGTGAACCTATAGTTTGATTGTCAGTCTACAATATTAGGTAAAGATTCACTTGTTTTTGTAACATTTAGATATTAGAAAAAGGTGCTCAATATGCTACAAAATTTGTTTTGAGTGATTTGAATTCTCAAAAGGGTGAAGGGTTTGAGGGTTGGTGGTCCAATTCAGTGTTTTAGATTTCTATATTGGGTTTAATTGAGGATATGGGATTAGAGGATTTGGTGTGTTTTGAGTTTGGGGTGATGACCAGGGTATGATTTTTAATGATAAATCATGGTTTCGGGACATTTTATGGGTATTTTGAGGAGGTTTTTGGCAGTCCAAAGAAGGTTTTTAGTTGTAACGTTTTTCGTGATCGTATAGCTTGATTGTCAGTCTACAATATTAGGTAAAGATTCACTCGTTTTTGTAACATTTAGATTATAGAAAAAGGTCCCCAAAACGCTTCGAAATCTTGGTTTGAGTGATTTGATTTCTCAAAAGGGTAAGGGTTTGAGGGTTGGGGGTCCAATTCAGTGTTTTAGATTTCAATATAGGGTGTAATTGAGGATATGGGATTAAAGGATTTGGTGTTTTTTGAGTTTGGGGTGATGACCAGGGTATGATTTTTTAATGATAAATCATGGTTTCGGGACATTTTATGGGTATTTTCAGGAGGTTTTTGGCAGTCCAAAGAAGATTTTTAGTTGTAACTTTTTCCGTGATCCTATAGTTTCATTGTCAGTCCACAATATTAGGTAAAGATTCACTCGTTTTTGTAACATTTAGATATTAGAAAAAGGTGCTCAAAACGCTTCGAAATCTTGTTTTGAGCTATTTGATTTCTCAACAGGGTGAAGGGTCTGAGGGTTGGGGGTCCAATTAAGTGATTTAAATTTGTATTTAGGGTTTAATTGAAGATATGGGATTAGGGGATTTGGTGTTTACGGAGTTTGGTGTGATGATCAGGGTATGATTTTTAATGATAAATCATGGTTTCGGGCTATTTTATGAGTACTTTGGGGTGGTTTTTAGCAGGCCAAAGAAGGTTTTGGTTGAATAAATTTTCGTGATACAATACTTATATTGCCATTCTACAATATTAGGTAAAAATTCACTCGTTTTTGAAACATTTTGATATTAGACGAAGGTGCTCAAAACCCTTCGAAATCTTGTTTTGAGTGATTTTATTTCTCAAAAGGGTGAGGTGTTTGAGGGTCGGGGGTCCAACTTAGAGTTCTAGATTTCTATTTAGGGTTTAATTGAGGTTCTATGATTAGAGGATTTGGTGTTTTTTGAGTTTGGGATAATGATCAGGGTCTGATTTTTAATGATAAATCATGATTTCGGGACATTTTATGGGTATTTTGGGGAGGTTTTTGACAGGCCAAAGAAGGTTTTTAGTTGTAAATTTTTTCGTTAACCTATAGTTTGATTGTCAGTCTACAATATTAGGTAAAGATTCACTCGTTTTTGTCACATTTAGATATTAGAAAAAGGTGCTCAAAATGCTATAAAATTTTGTTTTGAGTGATTTGAATTCTCAAAAAGGGTGAAGGGTTTGAGGGTTGGGGGTCCAATTCAGTGTTTTAGATTTCTATATTGGGTTTAATTGAGGATATGGGATTTGAGGATTTGGTGTGTTTTGAGTTTGGGGTGATGACCAGGGTATGATTTTTAATTATAAATCATGGTTTCGGGACATTTTATGGGTATTTTGAGGAGGTTTTTGGCAGTCCAAAGAAGGTTTTTATTTGTAACGTTTTAGCTTGATTGTCAGTCTAAAATATTAGGTAAAGATTCACTCGTTTTTGTAACATTTAGATATTAGAAAAAGGTGCTCAAAACGTTTCGATATCTTGTTTTGAGTGATTTGATTTCTCAAAAGGGTGAAGGGTTTGAGGGTTGGGGGTCCAATTCAGTGTTTTAGATTTCTATATAGGGTTTAATTGAGGATATGGGATTAGAGGACTTGGTTTTTTTGAGTTTGGGGTGATGATCAGGGTATGATTTTTAATGATAAATCATGGTTTCGGGACATTTTATGGGTATTTTGAGGAGATTTTTGGCTGTCCAAAGAAGATTTTTAGTCGTAACTTATTTCGTGATCCTATAGTTTGATTTTCAGTCTTCAATATTAGGTAAACATTCACTCGTTTTTGTAACATTTAAATTATAGAAAAAGGTCCCCAAAACGCGTCGAAATCTTGGTTTGAGTGATTTGATTTCTTAAAAGGGTGAAGGGTTTGAGGGTTGGGGGTCCAATTCAGTGTTTTAGATTTCTATATAGGGTTTAATTGAGGATATGGGATTAGAGGATTTGGTGTTTTTTGAGTTTGGGTGATGACCAGGGTATGAATTTTAATGATAAATCATGGTTTCGGGACATTTTAAGGGTATTTTGAGGAGGTTTTTGGCAGTCCAAAGAAGTTTTTAGTTGTAAATTTTTTCGGGATCCTATAGTTTGATTGTCAGTCTACAATATTGGGTAAAGATTCACTCATATTTGTAAAATTTAGATATTAGAAATAGGTGCTCAAAACGTTTCGAAATCTTGTTTTGAGTGATTTGATTTCTCAAAAGGGTGAAGGGTTTGAGGGTTGGGGGTCCAAATCGGTGTTTTAGATTTCTATACAAGGTTTTATTGAGTATATGGTATTAGAGGATTTGGTGTTTTTTGAGTTCAAGGTGATGATCTGGTTATGATTTTTAATGATAAATCATGGTTTCGGGACATTTTATGGGTATTTTGAGGAGATTTTTGGCTGTCCAAAGAAGGTTTTTAGTCGTAACTTATTTCGTGATCCTATAGTTTGATTGTCAGTCTTTAATATTAGGTAAAGATTCACTCGTTTTTGTAACATTTAGATTATAGAAAATGTCCCCAAAACGCTTCGAAATCTTGGTTTGAGTGATTTGATTTCTCAAAAGGGTGAAGGGTTTGAGGGTTGGGGGTCCAATTCAGTGTTTTAGATTTCTATATAGGGTTTAATTGAGGATATGGGATTAGAGGACTTGGGTTTTTTGAGTTTGGGGTGATGATCAGGGTATGATTATTAATGATAAATCATGGTTTCGGGACATTTTATGGGTATTTTGAGGAGATTTTTGGCTGTCCAAAGAAGGTTTTTAGTCGTAACTTATTTCGTGATCCTATAGTTTGATTTTCAGTCTTCAATATTAGTTAAAGATTCACTCGTTCTTGTAACATTTAGATTATAGAAAAAGGTCCCCAAAACGCTTCGAAATCTTGGTTTGAGTAATTTGATTTCTTAAAAGGGTGAAGGGTTTGAGGGTTGGGGGTCCAATTCAGTGTTTTGAATTTCTATATAGGGTTTAATTGAGGATATGGGATTAGAGGATTTGGTGTTTTTTGAGTTTGGGGTGATGACCAGGGTATGATTTTTAATGATAAATCATGGTTTCGGGACATTTTATTGGTATTTTGAGGAGGTTTTTGGCAGTCCAAAGTAGTTTTTAGTTGTAACTTTTTTCGGGATTCTATAGTTTGATTGTCAGTCTACAATATTGGGTAAAGATTCACTCATTTTTGTAAAATTTAGATATTAGAAAAAGGTGCTCAAAACGTTTCGAAATCGTGTTTTGAGTGATTTGATTTCTCAAAAGGGTGAAGGGTTTGAGGGTGGGGGTCCAAATCGGTGTTTTAGATTTCTATACAAGGTTTAATTGAGTATATGGTGTTAGAGGATTTGGTGTTTTTTGAGTTTAAGGTGATGATCTGGGTATGATTTTTATTGATAAATCATGGTTTCGGGACATTTTATGGGTATTTTGAGGAGGTTTTTGGCAGGCCAAAGAAGATTTTTAGTTGTAACTTTTTCCGTGATCCTATAGTTTCATTGTCAGTCTACAATGTTAGGTAAAGATTCACTCGTTTTTGTAACATTTAGATATTAGAAAAAGGTGCTCAAAACGCTTCGAAATCTTGTTTTGAATGATTTGATTTCTCAACAGGGTGAAGGGTCTGAGGGTTGGGGGTCCAATTAAGTGTTTTAAATTTGTATTTAGGGTTTAAATGAAGATATGGGATTAGGGGATTTGGTGTTTACGGAGTTTGGTGTGATGATCAGGGTATGATTTTTAATGATAAATCATGGTTTCGGGATATTTTATGAGTAATTTGGGGGTGGTTTTTAGCAGGCCAAAGAAGGTTTTGGTTGAATAAATTTTCGTGATACAATACTTATATTGCCATTCTACAATATTAGGTAAAAATTCACTCGTTTTTGAAACATTTTGATATTAGACGAAGGTGCTCAAAACGCTTCGAAATCTTGTTTTGAGTGATTTTATTTCTCAAAAGGGTGAGGTGTTTGAGGGTCGGGGGACCAACTTATTGTTTTAGATTTCTATTTAGGGTTTAATTGAGGTTCTATGATTAGAGGATTTAATGTTTTTTGAGTTTGGGATAATGACCAGGGTATGATTTTTAATGATAAATCATGATTTCGGGACATTTTATGGGTATTTTGGGGAGGTTTTTGACAGGCCAAAGAAGGTTTTTAGTTGTAAATTTTTTCATGAACCCATAGTTTGATTGTCAGTCTACAATATTAGGTAAAGATTCACTCATTTTTGTAACATTTAGATATTAGAAAAAGGTGCTCAAAATGCTAAAAAGTTTTGTTTTGAGTGATTTGAATTCTCAAAAGGGTGAAGGGTTTGAGGGTTGGGGGTCCAATTCAGTGATTTAGATTTCTATATTGGGTTTAATTGAGGATATGGGATTTGAGGATTTGGTGTGTTTTGAGTTTGGGGTGATGACCAGGGTATGATTTTTAATTATAAATCATGGTTTCGGGACATTTTATGGGTATTTTGAGGAGGTTTTTGGCAGTCCAAAGAAGGTTTTTATTTGTAACGTTTTTCGTGATCCTATAGCTTGATTGTCAGTCTACAATATTAGGTAAAGATTTACTCGTTTTTGTAACATTTAGATATTAGAAAAAGGTGCTCAAAACGTTTCGAAATCTTGTTTTGAGTAATTTGATTTCTCAAAAGGGTGAAGGGTTTGAGGGTTGGGGGTCCAATCCAGTGTTTTAGATTTCTATATAGGGTTTAATTGAGGATATGGGATTAGAGGACTTGGTTTTTTTGAGTTTGGGGTGATGATCAGGGTATGATTATTAATGATAAATCATGGTTTCGGGACATTTTATGGGTATTTTGAGGAGATTTTTGGCTGTCCAAAGAAGGTTTTTAGTCGTAACTTATTTCGTGATCCTATAGTTTGATTTTCAGTCTTCAATATTAGGTAAAGATTCACTCGTTCTTGTAACATTTAGATTATAGTTAAAGGTCCCCAAAACGCTTCGAAATCTTGGTTTGAGTAATTTGATTTCTTAAAAGGGTGAAGGGTTTGAAGGTTGGGGGTCCAATTCAGTGTTTTAGATTTCTATATAGGGTTTAATTGAGGATATGGGATTAGAGGATTTGGTGTTTTTTGAGTTTGGGGTGATGACCAGGGTATGATTTTTAATGATAAATCATGGTTTCGGGACATTTTATTGGTATTTTGAGGAGGTTTTTGGCAGTCCAAAGAAGGTTTTTATTTGTAACGTTTTTCGTGATCCTATAGCTTGATTGTCAGTCTACAATATTAGGTAAAGATTTACTCGTTTTTGTAACATTTAGATATTAGAAAAAGGTGCTCAAAACGTTTCAAAATCTTGTTTTGAGTGATTTGATTTCTCAAAAGGGTGAAGGGTTTGAGGGTTGGGGGTCCAAATCGGTGTTTTACATTTCTATACAAGGTTTAATTGAGTATATGGTGTTAGAGGATTTGGTGTTTTTTGAGTTTAAGGTGATGATCTGGGTATGATTTTTATTGATAAATCATGGTTTCGGGACATTTTATGGGTATTTTGAGGAGGTTTTTGGCAGGCCAAAGAAGATTTTTAGTTGTAACTTTTTCCGTGATCCTATAGTTTCATTGTCAGTCTACACTGTTAGGTAAAAGATTCACTCGTTTTTGTAACATTTAGATATTAGAAAAAGGTGCTCAAAACGCTTCGAAATCTTGTTTTGAGTGATTTGATTTCTCAACAGGGTGAAGGGTCTGAGGGTTGGGGGTCCAATTAAGTGTTTTAAATTTGTATTTAGGGTTTAATTGAAGATATGGGATTAGGGGATTTGGTGTTTACGGAGTTTGGTGTGATGATCAGGGTATGATTTTTAATGATAAATCATGGTTTCGGGATATTTTATGAGTACTTTGGGGGTGGTTTTTAGCAGGCCAAAGAAGGTTTTGGTTGAATAAATTTTCGTGATACAATACTTATATTGCCATTCTACAATATTAGGTAAAAATTCACTCGTTTTTGAAACATTTTGATATTAGACGAAGGTGCTCAAAACACTTCGAAATCTTGTTTTGAGTGATTTTATTTCTCAAAAGGGTGAGGTGTTTGAGGGTCGGGGGTCCAACTTAGTGTTTTAGATTTCTATTTAGGGTTTAATGAAGGTTCTATGATTAGAGGATTTGGTGTTTTTTGAGTTTGGGATAATGATCAGGGTATGATTTTTAATGATAAATCATGATTTCGGGACATTTTATGGGTATTTTGGGGAGGTTTTTGACAGGCCAAAGAAGGTTTTTAGTTGTAAATTTTTTCGTGAACCTATAGTTTGATTGTCAGTCTACAATATTAGGTAAAGATTCACTCGTTTTTGTAACATTTAGATATTAGAAAAAGGTGCTCAAAATGCTAAATAATTTTGTTTTGAGTGATTTGAATTCTCAAAAGGGTGAAGGGTTTGAGGGTTGGGGGTCCAATTCAGTGTTTTAGATTTCTATATTGGGTTTAATTGAGGATATGGGATTAGAGGATTTGGTGTGTTTTGAGTTTGGGGTGATGACAAGGGTATGATTTTTAATTATAAATCATGGTTTCGGGACATTTTATGGGTATTTTGAGTATGTTTTTGGCAGTCCAAAGAAGGTTTTTATTTGTAACGTTTTTCGTGATCCTATAGCTTGATTGTCAGTCTACAATAATAGGTAAAGATTTACTCGTTTTTGTAACATTTAGATATTAGAAAAAAGGTGCTCAAAACGTTTCGAAATCTTGTTTTGAGTGATTTGATTTCTCAAAAGGGCGAAGGGTTTGAGGGTTGGGGGTCCAATTCAGTGTTTTAGATTTCTATATAGGGTTTAATTGAGGATATGGGATTAGAGGACTTGGTTTTATTGAGTTTGGGGTGACGATTAGGGTATGATTATTAATTATAAATCATGGTTTCGGGACATTTTATGGGTATTTTGAGGAGATTTTTGGCTGTCCAAAGAAGGTTTTTAGTCGTAACTTATTTCCTGATCCTATAGTTTGATTTTCAGTCTTCAATATTAGGTAAAGATTCACTCGTTTTTGTAACATTTAGATTATAGAAAAAGGACCCCAAAACGCTTCGAAATCTTGGTTTGAGTAATTTGATTTTTTAAAAGGGTGAAGGGTTTGAGATTTGGGGGTCCAATTCAGTGTTTTAGATTTCTATATAGGGTTTAATTGAGGATATGGGATTAGAGGATTTGGTGTTTTTTGAGTTTGGGGTGATGACCAGGGTATGATTTTTAATGATAAATCATGGTTTCGGGACATTTTATTGGTATTTTGAGGAGGTTTTTGGCAGTCCAAAGAAGTTTTTAGTTGTAACTTTTTTCGGGATTCCATAGTTTGATTGTCAGTCTACAATATTGGGTAAAGATTCACTCATTTTTGTAAAATTTAGATATTAGAAAAAGGTGCTCAAAACGTTTCGAAATCTTGTTTTGAGTGATTTGATTTCTCAAAAGGGTGAAGGGTTTGAGGGTTGGGGGTCCAAATCGGTGTTTTAGATTTCTATACAAGGTTTAATTGAGTATATGGTATTAGAGGATTTGGTTTTTTTTTAGTTTAAGGTGATGATCTGGGTATGATTTTTATTGATAAATCATGGTTTCGGGACATTTTATGGGTATTTTGAGGAGGATTTTGGCAGGGCAAAGAAGATTTTTAGTTGTAACTTTTTCCGTGATCCTATAGTTTCATTGTCACTCTACAATATTAGGTTAAGATTCACTTGTTTTTGTAACATTTAGATATTAGAAAAAGGTGCTCAAAACGCTTCGAAATCTTGTTTTGAGTGATTTGATTTCTCAACAGGGTGAAGGGTCTGAGGGTTGGGGGTCCAATTAAGTGTTTTAAATTTGTATTCAGGGTTTAATTGAAGATATGGGATTAGGGGATTTGGTGTTTACGGAGTTTGGTGTGATGATCAGGGTATGATTTTTAATGATAAATCATGGTTTCCTGATATTTTATGAGTACTTTGGGGGTGTTTTTTAGCAGGCCAAAGAAGGTTTTGGTTGAATAAATTTTCGTGATACAATACTTATATTGCCATTCTACAATATTATGTAAAAATTCACTCGTTTTTGAAACATTTTGATATTAGACGAAGGTGCTCAAAACGCTTCGAAATCTTGTTTTGAGTGATTTTATTTCTCAAAAGGGTGAGGTGTTTGAGGGTCGGGGGACCAACTTAGTGTTTTAGATTTCTATTTAGGGTTTAATTGAGGTTCTATGATTAGAGGATTTGGTGTTTTTTGAGTTTGGGATAATGATCAGGGTATGATTTTTAATGATAAATCATGATTTCGGGACATTTTATGGGTATTTTGGGGAGGTTTTTGACAGGCCAAAGAAGGTTTTCAGTTGTAAATTTTTTCGTGAACCTATAGTTTGATTGTCAGTCTACAATATTAGGTAAAGATTCACTCGTTTTTGTAACATTTAGATATTAGAAAAAGGTGCTCAAAATGCTAAAAAATTTTGTTTTGAGTGATTTGAATTCTCAAAAGGGTGAAGGGTTTGAGGGTTGGGGGTCCAATTCAGTGTTTTAGATTTCTATATTGGGTTTAATTGAGGATATGGGATTAGAGGATTTGGTGTGTTTTGAGTTTGGGGTGATGACAAGGGTATGATTTTTAATTATAAATCATGGTTTCGGGATATTTTATGGGTATTTTGAGGAGGTTTTTGGCAGTCCAAAGAAGGTTTTTATTTGTAACGTTTTTCGTGATCCTATAGCTTGATTGTCAGTCTACAATATTAGGTAAAGATTTACTCGTTTTTGTAACATTTAGATATTAGAAAAAGGTGCTCAAAACGTTTCGAAATCTTGTTTTGAGTGATTTGATTTCTCAAAAGGGTGAAGGGTTTGAGGGTTGGGGGTCCAATTCAGTGTTTTAGATTTCTATATAGGGTTTAATTGAGGATATGGGATTAGAGGACTTGGTTTTTTTGAGTTTGGGGTGATGATCAGGGTATGATTATTAATGATAAATCATGGTTTCGGGACATTTTATGGGTATTTTGAGGAGATTTTTGGCTGTCCAAAGAAGGTTTTTAGTCGTAACTTACTTCGTGATCCTATAGTTTGATTTTCAGTCTTCAATATTAGGTAAAGATTCACTCGTTCTTGTAACATTTAGATTATAGAAAAAGGTCCCCAAAACGCTTCGAAATCTTGGTTTGAGTAATTTGATTTCTTAAAAGGGTGAAGGGTTTGAAGGTTGGGGGTCCAATTCAGTGTTTTAGATTTCTATATAGGGTTTAATTGAGGATATGGGATTAGAGGATTTGGTGTTTTTTGAGTTTGGGGTGATGACCAGGGTATGATTTTTAATGATAAATCATGGTTTCGGGACATTTTATGGGTATTTTGAGGAGGTTTTTGGCAGTCCAAAGAAGGTTTTTATTTGTAACGTTTTTCGTGATCCTATAGCTTGATTGTCAGTCTACAATATTAGGTAAAGATTTACTCGTTTTTGTAACATTTAGATATTAGAAAAAGGTGCTCAAAACGTTTCGAAATCGTGTTTTGAGTGATTTGATTTCTCAAAAGGGTGAATGGTTTGAGGGTTGGGGGTCCAAATCGGTGTTTTACATTTCTATACAAGGTTTAATTGAGTATATGGTGTTAGAGGATTTGGTGTTTTTTGAGTTTAAGGTGATGATCTGGGTATGATTTTTATTGATAAATCATGGTTTCGGGACATTTTATGGGTATTTTGAGGAGGTTTTTGGCAGGCCAAAGAAGATTTTTAGTTGTAACTTTTTCCGTGATCCTATAGTTTCAATGTCAGTCTACACTGTTAGGTAAAAGATTCACTCGTTTTTGTAACATTTAGATATTAGAAAAAGGTGCTCAAAACGCTTCGAAATCTTGTTTTGAGTGATTTGATTTCTCAACAGGGTGAAGGGTCTGAGGGTTGGGGGTCCAATTAAGTGTTTTAAATTTGTATTTAGGGTTTAATTGAAGATATGGGATTAGGGGATTTGGTGTTTACGGAGTTTGGTGTGATGATCAGGGTATGATTTTTAATGATAAATTATGGTTTCGGGATATTTTATGAGTACTTTGGGGGTGGTTTTTAGCAGGCCAAAGAAGGTTTTGGTTGAATAAATTTTTGTGATACAATACTTATATTGCCATTCTACAATATTAGGTAAAAATTCACTCGTTTTTGAAACATTTTGATATTAGACGAAGGTGCTCAAAACGCTTCGAAATCTTGTTTTGAGTGATTTTATTTCTCAAAAGGGTGAGGTGTTTGAGGGTCGGGGGTCCAACTTAGTGTTTTAGATTTCTATTTAGGGTTTAATGAAGGTTCTATGATTAGAGGATTTGGTGTTTTTTGAGTTTGGGATAATGATCAGGGTATGATTTTTAATGATAAATCATGATTTCGGGACATTTTATGGGTATTTTGGGGAGGTTTTTGACAGGCCAAAGAAGGTTTTTAGTTGTAAATTTTTTCGTGAACCTATAGTTTGATTGTCAGTCTACAATATTAGGTAAAGATTCACTCGTTTTTGTAACATTTAGATATTAGAAAAAGGTGCTCAAAATGCTAAAAAATTTTGTTTTGAGTGATTTGAATTCTCAAAAGGGTGAAGGGTTTGAGGGTTGGGGGTCCAATTCAGTGTTTTAGATTTCTATATTGGGTTTAATTGAGGATATGGGATTAGAGGATTTGGTGTGTTTTGAGTTTGGGGTGATGACAAGGGTATGATTTTTAATTATAAATCATGGTTTCGGGACATTTTATGGGTATTTTGAGGATGTTTTTGGCAGTCCAAAGAAGGTTTTTATTTGTAACGTTTTTCGTGATCCTATAGCTTGATTGTCAGTCTACAATAATAGGTAAAGATTTACTCGTTTTTGTAACATTTAGATATTAGAAAAAAGGTGCTCAAAACGTTTCGAAATCTTGTTTTGAGTGATTTGATTTCTCAAAAGGGCGAAGGGTTTGAGGGTTGGGGGTCCAATTCAGTGTTTTAGATTTCTATATAGGGTTTAATTGAGGATATGGGATTAGAGGACTTGGTTTTATTGAGTTTGGGGTGACGATCAGGGTATGATTATTAATTATAAATCATGGTTTCGGGACATTTTATGGGTATTTTGAGGAGATTTTTGGCTGTCCAAAGAAGGTTTTTAGTCGTAACTTATTTCCTGATCCTATAGTTTGATTTTCAGTCTTCAATATTAGGTAAAGATTCACTCGTTTTTGTAACATTTAGATTATAGAAAAAGGACCCCAAAACGCTTCGAAATCTTGGTTTGAGTAATTTGATTTTTTAAAAGGGTGAAGGGTTTGAGATTTGGGGGTCCAATTCAGTGTTTTAGATTTCTATATAGGGTTTAATTGAGGATATGGGATTAGAGGATTTGGTGTTTTTTGAGTTTGGGGTGATGACCAGGGTATGATTTTTAATGATAAATCATGGTTTCGGGACATCTTATTGGTATTTTGAGGAGGTTTTTGGCAGTCCAAAGAAGTTTTTAGTTGTAACTTTTTTCGGGATTCCATAGTTTGATTGTCAGTCTACAATATTGGGTAAAGATTCACTCATTTTTGTAAAATTTAGATATTAGAAAAAGGTGCTCAAAACGTTTCGAAATCTTGTTTTGAGTGATTTGATTTCTCAAAAGGGTGAAGGGTTTGAGGGTTGGGGGTCCAAATCGGTGTTTTAGATTTCTATACAAGGTTTAATTGAGTATATGGTATTAGAGGATTTGGTTTTTTTTTAGTTTAAGGTGATGATCTGGGTATGATTTTTATTGATAAATCATGGTTTCGGGACATTTTATGGGTATTTTGAGGAGGATTTTGGCAGGCCAAAGAAGATTTTTAGTTGTAACTTTTTCCGTGATCCTATAGTTTCATTGTCACTCTACAATATTAGGTTAAGATTCACTTGTTTTTGTAACATTTAGATATTAGAAAAAGGTGCTCAAAACGCTTCGAAATCTTGTTTTGAGTGATTTGATTTCTCAACAGGGTGAAGGGTCTGAGGGTTGGGGGTCCAATTAAGTGTTTTAAATTTGTATTCAGGGTTTAATTGAAGATATGGGATTAGGGGATTTGGTGTTTACGGAGTTTGGTGTGATGATCAGGGTATGATTTTTAATGATAAATCATGGTTTCCTGATATTTTATGAGTACTTTGGGGGTGTTTTTTAGCAGGCCAAAGAAGGTTTTGGTTGAATAAATTTTCGTGATACAATACTTATATTGCCATTCTACAATATTATGTAAAAATTCACTCGTTTTTGAAACATTTTGATATTAGACGAAGGTGCTCAAAACGCTTCGAAATCTTGTTTTGAGTGATTTTATTTCTCAAAAGGGTGAGGTGTTTGAGGGTCGGGGGACCAACTTAGTGTTTTAGATTTCTATTTAGGGTTTAATTGAGGTTCTATGATTAGAGGATTTGGTGTTTTTTGAGTTTGGGATAATGATCAGGGTATGATTTTTAATGATAAATCATGATTTCGGGACATTTTATGGGTATTTTGGGGAGGTTTTTGACAGGCCAAAGAAGGTTTTCAGTTGTAAATTTTTTCGTGAACCTATAGTTTGATTGTCAGTCTACAATATTAGGTAAAGATTCACTCGTTTTTGTAACATTTAGATATTAGAAAAAGGTGCTCAAAATGCTAAAAAATTTTGTTTTGAGTGATTTGAATTCTCAAAAGGGTGAAGGGTTTGAGGGTTGGGGGTCCAATTCAGTGTTTTAGATTTCTATATTGGGTTTAATTGAGGATATGGGATTAGAGGATTTGGTGTGTTTTGAGTTTGGGGTGATGACAAGGGTATGATTTTTAATTATAAATCATGGTTTCGGGATATTTTATGGGTATTTTGAGGAGGTTTTTGGCAGTCCAAAGAAGGTTTTTATTTGTAACGTTTTTCGTGATCCTATAGCTTGATTGTCAGTCTACAATATTAGGTAAAGATTTACTCGTTTTTGTAACATTTAAATATTAGAAAAAGGTGCTCAAAACGTTTGAAATCTTGTTTTGAGTGATTTGATTTCTCAAAAGGGTGAAGGGTTTGAGGGTTGGGGGTCCAATTCAGTGTTTTAGATTTCTATATAGGGTTTAATTGAGGATATGGGATTAGAGGACTTGGTTTTTTTGAGTTTGGGGTGATGATCAGGGTATGATTATTAATGATAAATCATGGTTTCGGGACATTTTATGGGTATTTTGAGGAGATTTTTGGCTGTCCAAAGAAGGTTTTTAGTCGTAACTTATTTCGTGATCCTATAGTTTGATTTTCAGTCTTCAATATTAGGTAAAGATTCACTCGTTCTTGTAACATTTAGATTATAGAAAAAGGTCCCCAAAACGCTTCGAAATCTTGGTTTGAGTAATTTGATTTCTTAAAAGGGTGAAGGGTTTGAAGGTTGGGGGTCCAATTCAGTGTTTTAGATTTCTATATAGGGTTTAATTGAGGATATGGGATTAGAGGATTTGGTGTTTTTTGAGTTTGGGGTGATGACCAGGGTATGATTTTTAATGATAAATCATGGTTTCGGGACATTTTATGGGTATTTTGAGGAGGTTTTTGGCAGTCCAAAGAAGGTTTTTATTTGTAACGTTTTTCGTGATCCTATAGCTTGATTGTCAGTCTACAATATTAGGTAAAGATTTACTCGTTTTTGTAACATTTAGATATTAGAAAAAGGTGCTCAAAACGTTTCGAAATCGTGTTTTGAGTGATTTGATTTCTCAAAAGGGTGAAGGGTTTGAGGGTTCGGGGTCCAAATCGGTGTTTTACATTTCTATACAAGGTTTAATTGAGTATATGGTGTTAGAGGATTTGGTGTTTTTTGAGTTTAAGGTGATGATCTGGGTATGATTTTTATTGATAAATCATGGTTTCGGGACATTTTATGGGTATTTTGAGGAGGTTTTTGGCAGGCCAAAGAAGATTTTTAATTGTAACTTTTTCCGTGATCCTATAGTTTCATTGTCAGTCTTCACTGTTAGGTAAAAGATTCACTCGTTTTTGTAACATTTAGATATTAGAAAAAGGTGCTCAAAACGCTTCGAAATCTTGTTTTGAGTGATTTGATTTCTCAACAGGGTGAAGGGTCTGAGGGTTGGGGGTCCAATTAAGTGTTTTAAATTTGTATTTAGGGTTTAATTGAAGATATGGGATTAGGGGATTTGGTGTTTACGGAGTTTGGTGTGATGATCAGGGTATGATTTTTAATGATAAATCATGGTTTCGGGATATTTTATGAGTACTTTGGGGGTGGTTTTTAGCAGGCCAAAGAAGGTTTTGGTTGAATAAATTTTTGTGATACAATACTTATATTGCCATTCTACAATATTAGGTAAAAATTCACTCGTTTTTGAAACATTTTGATATTAGACGAAGGTGCTCAAAACGCTTCGAAATCTTGTTTTGAGTGATTTTATTTCTCAAAAGGGTGAGGTGTTTGAGGGTCGGGGGTCCAACTTAGTGTTTTAGATTTCTATTTAGGGTTTAATGAAGGTTCTATGATTAGAGGATTTGGTGTTTTTTGAGTTTGGGATAATGATCAGGGTATGATTTTTAATGATAAATCATGATTTCGGGACATTTTATGGGTATTTTGGGGAGGTTTTTGACAGGCCAAAGAAGGTTTTTAGTTGTAAATTTTTTCGTGAACCTATAGTTTGATTGTCAGTCTACAATATTAGGTAAAGATTCACTCGTTTTTGTAACATTTAGATATTAGAAAAAGGTGCTCAAAATGCTAAAAAATTTTGTTTTGAGTGATTTGAATTCTCAAAAGGGTGAAGGGTTTGAGGGTTGGGGGTCCAATTCAGTGTTTTAGATTTCTATATTGGGTTTAATTGAGGATATGGGATTAGAGGATTTGGTGTGTTTTGAGTTTGGGGTGATGACAAGGGTATGATTTTTAATTACAAATCATGGTTTCGGGACATTTTATGGGTATTTTGAGGATGTTTTTGGCAGTCCAAAGAAGGTTTTTATTTGTAACGTTTTTCGTGATCCTATAGCTTGATTGTCAGTCTACAATAATAGGTAAAGATTTACTCGTTTTTGTAACATTTAGATATTAGAAAAAAGTGCTCAAAACGTTTCGAAATCTTGTTTTGAGTGATTTGATTTCTCAAAAGGGCGAAGGGTTTGAGGGTTGGGGGTCCAATTCAGTGTTTTAGATTTCTATATAGGGTTTAATTGAGGATATGGGATTAGAGGACTTGGTTTTATTGAGTTTGGGGTGACGATCAGGGTATGATTATTAATTATAAATCATGGTTTCGGGACATTTTATGGGTATTTTGAGGAGATTTTTGGCTGTCCAAAGAAGGTTTTTAGTCGTAACTTATTTCCTGATCCTATAGTTTGATTTTCAGTCTTCAATATTAGGTAAAGATTCACTCGTTTTTGTAACATTTAGATTATAGAAAAAGGACCCCAAAACGCTTCGAAATCTTGGTTTGAGTAATTTGATTTTTTAAAAGGGTGAAGGGTTTGAGATTTGGGGGTCCAATTCAGTGTTTTAGATTTCTATATAGGGTTTAATTGAGGATATGGGATTAGAGGATTTGGTGTTTTTTGAGTTTGGGGTGATGACCAGGGTATGATTTTTAATGATAAATCATGGTTTCGGGACATTTTATTGGTATTTTGAGGAGGTTTTTGGCAGTCCAAAGAAGTTTTTAGTTGTAACCTTTTTCGGGATTCCATAGTTTGATTGTCAGTCTACAATATTGGGTAAAGATTCACTCATTTTTGTAAAATTTAGATATTAGAAAAAGGTGCTCAAAACGTTTCGAAATCTTGTTTTGAGTGATTTGATTTCTCAAAAGGGTGAAGGGTTTGAGGGTTGGGGGTCCAAATCGGTGTTTTAGATTTCTATACAAGGTTTAATTGAGTATATGGTATTAGAGGATTTGGTTTTTTTTTAGTTTAAGGTGATGATCTGGGTATGATTTTTATTGATAAATCATGGTTTCGGGACATTTTATGGGTATTTTGAGGAGGATATTGGCAGGCCAAAGAAGATTTTTAGTTGTAACTTTTTCCGTGATCCTATAGTTTCATTGTCACTCTACAATATTAGGTTAAGATTCACTTGTTTTTGTAACATTTAGATATTAGAAAAAGGTGCTCAAAACGCTTCGAAATCTTGTTTTGAGTGATTTGATTTCTCAACAAGGTGAAGGGTCTGAGGGTTGGGGGTCCAATTAAGTGTTTTAAATTTGTATTCAGGGTTTAATTGAAGATATGGGATTAGGGGATTTGGTGTTTACGGAGTTTGGTGTGATGATCAGGGTATGATTTTTAATGATAAATCATGGTTTCCTGATATTTTATGAGTACTTTGGGGGTGTTTTTTAGCAGGCCAAAGAAGGTTTTGGTTGAATAAATTTTCGTGATACAATACTTATATTGCCATTCTACAATATTATGTAAAAATTCACTCGTTTTTGAAACATTTTGATATTAGACGAAGGTGCTCAAAACGCTTCGAAATCTTGTTTTGAGTGATTTTATTTCTCAAAAGGGTGAGGTGTTTGAGGGTCGGGGGACCAACTTAGTGTTTTAGATTTCTATTTAGGGTTTAATTGAGGTTCTATGATTAGAGGATTTGGTGTTTTTTGAGTTTGGGATAATGATCAGGGTATGATTTTTAATGATAAATCATGATTTCGGGACATTTTATGGGTATTTTGGGGAGGTTTTTGACAGGCCAAAGAAGGTTTTCAGTTGTAAATTTTTTCGTGAACCTATAGTTTGATTGTCAGTCTACAATATTAGGTAAAGATTCACTCGTTTTTGTAACATTTAGATATTAGAAAAAGGTGCTCAAAATGCTAAAAAATTTTGTTTTGAGTGATTTGAATTCTCAAAAGGGTGAAGGGTTTGAGGGTTGGGGGTCCAATTCAGTGTTTTAGATTTCTATATTGGGTTTAATTGAGGATATGGGATTAGAGGATTTGGTGTGTTTTGAGTTTGGGGTGATGACAAGGGTATGATTTTTAATTATAAATCATGGTTTCGGGATATTTTATGGGTATTTTGAGGAGGTTTTTGGCAGTCCAAAGAAGGTTTTTATTTGTAACGTTTTTCGTGATCCTATAGCTTGATTGTCAGTCTACAATATTAGGTAAAGATTTACTCGTTTTTGTAACATTTAGATATTAGAAAAAGGTGCTCAAAACGTTTCGAAATCTTGTTTTGAGTGATTTGATTTCTCAAAAGGGTGAAGGGTTTGAGGGTTGGGGGTCCAATTCAGTGTTTTAGATTTCTATATAGGGTTTAATTGAGGATATGGGATTAGAGGACTTGGTTTTTTTGAGTTTGGGGTGATGATCAGGGTATGATTATTAATGATAAATCATAATTTCGGGACATTTTATGGGTATTTTGAGGAGATTTTTGGCTGTCCAAAGAAGGTTTTTAGTCGTAACTTATTTCGTGATCCTATAGTTTGATTTTCAGTCTTCAATATTAGGTAAAGATTCACTCGTTCTTGTAACATTTAGATTATAGAAAAAGGTCCCCAAAACGCTTCGAAATCTTGGTTTGAGTAATTTGATTTCTTAAAAGGGTGAAGGGTTTGAGGGTTGGGGGTCCAATTCAGTGTTTTAGATTTCTATATAGGGTTTAATTGAGGATATGGGATTAGAGGACTTGGTTTTCTTGAGTTTGGGTGATGATCAGGGTATGATTTTTAATGTTAAATTATGGTTTCGGGACATTTTATAGGTATTTTGAGGAGATTTTTGGCTGTCCAAAGAAGGTTTTTAGTCGTAACTTATTTCGTGATCCTATAGTTTGATTGTCAGTCTTCAATATTAGGTAAAGATTCACTCGTTTTTGTAACATTTAGATATTAGAAAAAGGTGCTCAAAATGCTACAAAATTTGTTTTGAGTGATTTGAATTCTCAAAAGGGTGAAGGGTTTGAGGGTTGGGGGTCAAATTCAGTGTTTTAGATTTCTATATAGGGTTTAATTGAGGATATGGGATTAGAGGATTTGGTGTTTTTTGAGTTTGGGGTGATGACCAGGGTATGTTTTGTAATGATAAATCATGGTTTCGGGACATTTTATTGGTATTTTGAGGAGGTTTTTGGCAGTCCAAAGTAGTTTTTAGTTGTAACTTTTTTCGGGATTCTATAGTTTGATTGTCAGTCTACAATATTGGGTAAAGATTCACTCATTTTTGTAAAATTTAGATATTAGAAAAAGGTGCTCAAAACGTTTCGAAATCGTGTTTTGAGTGATTTGATTTCTCAAAAGGGTGAAGGGTTTGAGGGTTGGGGGTCCAAATCGGTGTTTTAGATTTCTATACAAGGTTTAATTGAGTATATGGTGTTAGAGGATTTGGTGTTTTTTGAGTTTAAGGTGATGATCTGGGTATGATTTTTATTGATAAATCATGGTTTCGGGACATTTTATGGGTATTTTGAGAAGGTTTTTGGCAGGCCAAAGAAGATTTTTAGTTGTAACTTTTTCCGTGATCCTATAGTTTCATTGTCAGTCTACACTGTTAGGTAAAGATTCACTCGTTTTTGTAACATTTAGATATTAGAAAAAGGTGCTCAAAACGCTTTGAAATCTTGTTTTGAGTGATTTGATTTCTCAACAGGGTGAAGGGTCTGAGGGTTGGGGGTCCAATTAAGTGTTTTAAATTTGTATTTAGGGTTTAATTGAAGATATGGGATTAGGGGATTTGGTGTTTACGGAGTTTGGTGTGATGATCAGGGTATGATTTTTAATGATAAATCATGGTTTCGGGATATTTTATGAGTACTTTGGGGGTGGTTTTTAGCAGGCCAAAGAAGGTTTTGGTTGAATAAATTTTCGTGATACAATACTTATATTGCCATTCTACAATATTAGGTAAAAATTCACTCGTTTTTGAAACATTTTGATATTAGACGAAGGTGCTCAAAACGCTTCGAAATCTTGTTTTGAGTGATTTTATTTCTCAAAAGGGTGAGGTGTTTGAGGGTCGGGGGTCCAACTTAGTGTTTTAGATTTCTATTTAGGGTTTAATTGAGGTTCTATGATTAGAGGATTTGGTGTTTTTTGAGTTTGGGATAATGATCAGGGTATGATTTTTAATGATAAATCATGATTTCGGGACATTTTATGGGTATTTTGGGGAGGTTTTTGACAGGCCAAAGAAGGTTTTTAGTTGTAAATTTTTTCGTGAACCTATAAATTGATTGTCAGTCTACAATATTAGGTAAAGATTCACTCGTTTCTGTAACATTTAGATATTAGAAAAAGGTGCTCAAAATGCTACAAAATTTGTTTTGAGTGATTTGAATTCTCAAAAGGGTGAAGGGTTTGAGGGTTGGGGGTCCAAATCAGTGTTTTAGATTTCTATACAAGGTTTAATTGAGTATATGGTGTTAGAGGATTTGGTGTTTTTTGAGTTTAAGGTGATGATCTGGGTATGATTTTTATTGATAAATCATGGTTTCGGGACATTTTATGGGTATTTTGAGAAGGTTTTTGGCAGGCCAAAGAAGATTTTTAGTTGTAACTTTTTCCGTGATCCTATAATTTCATTGTCAGTCTACACTGTTAGGTAAAGATTTACTCGTTTTTGTAACATTTAGATATTAGAAAAAGGTGCTCAAAACGCTTCGAAATCTTGTTTTGAGTGATTTGATTTCTCAACAGGGTGAAGGGTCTGAGGGTTGGGGGTCCAATTAAGTGTTTTAAATTTGTATTTAGGGTTTAATTGAAGATATGGGATTAGGGGATTTGGTGTTTACGGAGTTTAGTGTGATGATCAGGGTATGATTTTTAATGATAAATCATGGTTTCGGGATATTTTATGAGTACTTTGGGGGTGGTTTTTAGCAGGCCAAAGAAGGTTTTGGTTGAATAAATTTTCGTGATACAATACTTATATTGCCATTCTACAATATTAGGTAAAAATTCACTCGTTTTTGAAACATTTTGATATTAGACGAAGGTGCTCAAAACGCTTCGAAATCTTGTTTTGAGTGATTTTATTTCTCAAAAGGGTGAGGTGTTTGAGGGTCGGGGGTCCAACTTAGTGTTTTAGATTTCTATTTAGGGTTTAATTGAGGTTCTATGATTAGAGGATTTGGTGTTTTTTGAGTTTGGGATAATGATCAGGGTATGATTTTTAATGATAAATCATGATTTCGGGACATTTTATGGGTATTTTGGGGAGGTTTTTGACAGGACAAAGAAGGTTTTTAGTTGTAAATTTTTTCGTGAACCTATAGTTTGATTGTCAGTCTACAATATTACGTAAAGATTCACTCGTTTTTGTAACATTTAGATATTAGAAAAAGGTGCTCAAAATGCTAAAAAATTTTGTTTTGAGTGATTTGAATTCTCAAAAGGGTGAAGGGTTTGAGGGTTGGGGGTCCAATTAAGTGTTTTAGATTTCTATATTGGGTTTAATTGAGGATATGGGATTAGAGGATTTGGTGTGTTTTGAGTTTGGGGTGATGACAAGGGTATGATTTTTAATCATAAATCATGGTTTCGGGACATTTTATGGGTATTTTGAGGAGGTTTTTGGCAGTCCAAAGAAGGTTTTTATTTGTAACATTTTTCGTGATCCTATAGCTTGATTGTCAGTCTACAATATTAGGTAAAGATATACTCGTTTTTGTAACATTTAGATATTAGAAAAAGGTGCTCAAAACGTTTCGAAATCTTGTTTTGAGTAATTTGATTTCTCAAAAGGGTGAAGGGTTTGAGGGTTGGGGGTCCAATCCAGTGTTTTAGATTTCTATATAGGGTTTAATTGAGGATATGGGATTAGAGGACTTGGTTTTTTTGAGTTTAAGGTGATGATCAGGGTATGATTATTAATGATAAATCATGGTTTCGGGACATTTTATGGGTATTTTGAGGAGATTTTTGGCTGTCCAAAGAAGGTTTTTAGTCGTAACTTATTTCGTGATCCTATAGTTTGATTTTCAGTCTTCAATATTAGGTAAAGATTCACTCGTTCTTGTAACATTTAGATTATAGAAAAAGGTCCCCAAAACGCTTCGAAATCTTGGTTTGAGTAATTTGATTTCTTAAAAGGGTGAAGGGTTTGAGGGTTGGGGGTCAAATTCAGTGTTTTAGATTTCTATATAGGGTTTAAGAGGATATGGGATTAGAGGATTTGGTGTTTTTTGAGTTTGGGGTGATGACCAGGGTATGATTTTTAATGATAAATCATGGTTTCGGGACATTTTATTGGTATTTTGAGGAGGTTTTTGGCAGTCCAAAGTAGTTTTTAGTTGTAACTTTTTTCGGGATTCTATAGTTTGATTGTCAGTCTACAATATTGGGTAAAGATTCACTCATTTTTGTAAAATTTAGATATTAGAAAAAGGTGCTCAAAACGTTTCGAAATCGTGTTTTGAGTGATTTGATTTCTCAAAAGGGTGAAGGGTTTGAGGGTTGGGGGTCCAAATCGGTGTTTTAGATTTCTATACAAGGTTTAATTGAGTATATGGTGTTAGAGGATTTGGTGTTTTTTGAGTTTAAGGTGATGATCTGGGTATGATTTTTATTGATAAATCATGGTTTCGGGACATTTTATGGGTATTTTGAGGAGATTTTTGGCTGTCCAAAGAAGGTTTTTAGTCGTAACTTATTTCGTGATCCTATAGTTTGACTTTCAGTCTTCAATATTAGGTAAAGATTCACTCGTTCTTGTAACATTTAGATTATAGAAAAAGGTCCCCAAAACGCTTCGAAATCTTGGTTTGAGTAATTTGATTTCTTAAAAGGGTTTGAGGGTTTGAGGGTTGGGGGTCCAATTCAGTGTTTTAGATTTCTATATAGGGTTTAATTGAGGATATGGGATTAGAGGACTTGGTTTTCTTGAGTTTGGGTGATGATCGGGGTATGATTTTTAATGATAAATTATGGTTTCGGGACATTTATGGGTATTTTGAGGAGATTTTTGGCTGTCCAAAGAAGGTTTTTAGTCGTAACTTATTTCGTGATCCTATAGTTTGATTGTCAGTCTTCAATATTAGGTAAAGATTCACTCGTTTTTGTAACATTTAGATATTAGAAAAAGGTGCTCAAAATGCTACAAAATTTGTTTTGAGTGATTTGAATTCTCAAAAGGGTGAAGGGTTTGAGGGTTGGGGGTCAAATTCAGTGTTTTAGATTTCTATATAGGGTTTAATTGAGGATATGGGATTAGAGGATTTGGTGTTTTTTGAGTTTGGGGTGATGACCAGGGTATGTTTTGTAATGATAAATCATGGTTTCGGGACATTTTATTGGTATTTTGAGGAGGTTTTTGGCAGTCCAAAGTAGTTTTTAGTTGTAACTTTTTTCGGGATTCTATAGTTTGATTGTCAGTCTACAATATTGGGTAAAGATTCACTCATTTTTGTAAAATTTAGATATTAGAAAAAGGTGCTCAAAACGTTTCGAAATCGTGTTTTGAGTGATTTGATTTCTCAAAAGGGTGAAGGGTTTGAGGGTTGGGGGTCCAAATCGGTGTTTTAGATTTCTATACAAGGTTTAATTGAGTATATGGTGTTAGAGGATTTGGTGTTTTTTGAGTTTAAGGTGATGATCTGGGTATGATTTTTATTGATAAATCATGGTTTCGGGACATTTTATGGGTATTTTGAGAAGGTTTTTGGCAGGCCAAAGAAGATTTTTAGTTGTAACTTTTTCCGTGATCCTATAGTTTCATTGTCAGTCTACACTGTTAGGTAAAGATTCACTCGTTTTTGTAACATTTAGATATTAGAAAAAGGTGCTCAAAACGCTTCGAAATCTTGTTTTGAGTGATTTGATTTCTCAACAGGGTGAAGGGTCTGAGGGTTGGGGGTCCAATTAAGTGTTTTAAATTTGTATTTAGGGTTTAATTGAAGATATGGGATTAGGGGATTTGGTGTTTACGGAGTTTGGTGTGATGATCAGGGTATGATTTTTAATGATAAATCATGGTTTCGGGATATTTTATGAGTACTTTGGGGGTGGTTTTTAGCAGGCCAAAGAAGGTTTTGGTTGAATAAATTTTCGTGATACAATACTTATATTGCCATTCTACAATATTAGGTAAAAATTCACTCGTTTTTGAAACATTTTGATATTAGACGAAGGTGCTCAAAACGCTTCGAAATCTTGTTTTGAGTGATTTTATTTCTCAAAAGGGTGAGGTGTTTGAGGGTCGGGGGTCCAACTTAGTGTTTTAGATTTCTATTTAGGGTTTAATTGAGGTTCTATGATTAGAGGATTTGGTGTTTTTTGAGTTTGGGATAATGATCAGGGTATGATTTTTAATGATAAATCATGATTTCGGGACATTTTATGGGTATTTTGGGGAGGTTTTTGACAGGCCAAAGAAGGTTTTTAGTTGTAAATTTTTTCGTGAACCTATAGTTTGATTGTCAGTCTACAATATTACGTAAAGATTCACTCGTTTTTGTAACATTTAGATATTAGAAAAAGGTGCTCAAAATGCTAAAAAATTTTGTTTTGAGTGATTTGAATTCTCAAAAGGGTGAAGGGTTTGAGGGTTGGGGGTCCAATTAAGTGTTTTAGATTTCTATATTGGGTTTAATTGAGGATATGGGATTAGAGGATTTGGTGTGTTTTGAGTTTGGGGTGATGACAAGGGTATGATTTTTAATTATAAATCATGGTTTCGGGACATTTTATGGGTATTTTGAGGAGGTTTTTGGCAGTCCAAAGAAGGTTTTTATTTGTAACGTTTTTCGTGATCCTATAGCTTGATTGTCAGTCTACAATATTAGGTAAAGATTTACTCGTTTTTGTAACATTTAGATATTAGAAAAAGGTGCTCAAAACGTTTCGAAATCTTGTTTTGAGTAATTTGATTTCTCAAAAGGGTGAAGGGTTTGAGGGTTGGGGGTCCAATCCAGTGTTTTAGATTTCTATATAGGGTTTAATTGAGGATATGGGATTAGAGGACTTGGTTTTTTTGAGTTTGGGGTGATGATCAGGGTATGATTATTAATGATAAATCATGGTTTCGGGACATTTTATGGGTATTTTGAGGAGATTTTTGGCTGTCCAAAGAAGGTTTTTAGTCGTAACTTATTTCGTGATCCTATAGTTTGATTTTCAGTCTTCAATATTAGGTAAAGATTCACTCGTTCTTGTAACATTTCGATTATAGAAAAAGGTCCCCAAAACGCTTCGAAATCTTGGTTTGAGTAATTTGATTTCTTAAAAGGGTGAAGGGTTTGAGGGTTGGGGGTCAAATTCAGTGTTTTAGATTTCTATATAGGGTTTAATTGAGGATATGGGATTAGAGGATTTGGTGTTTTTTGAGTTTGGGGTGATGACCAGGGTATGATTTTTAATGATAAATCATGGTTTCGGGACATTTTATTGGTATTTTGAGGAGGTTTTTGGCAGTCCAAAGTAGTTTTTAGTTGTAACTTTTTTCGGGATTCTATAGTTTGATTGTCAGTCTACAATATTGGGTAAAGATTCACTCATTTTTGTAAAATTTGGATATTAGAAAAAGTTGCTCAAAACGTTTCGAAATCGTGTTTTGAGTGATTTGATTTCTCAAAAGGGTGAAGGGTTTGAGGGTTGGGGGTCCAAATCGGTGTTTTAGATTTCTATACAAGGTTTAATTGAGTATATGGTGTTAGAGGATTTGGTGTTTTTTGAGTTTAAGGTGATGATCTGGGTATGATTTTTATTGATAAATCATGGTTTCGGGACATTTTATGGGTATTTTGAGAAGGTTTTTGGCAGGCCAAAGAAGATTTTTAGTTGTAACTTTTTCCGTGATCCTATAGTTTCATTGTCAGTCTACACTGTTAGGTAAAGATTCACTCGTTTTTGTAACATTTAGATATTAGAAAAAGGTGCTCAAAACGCTTCTAAATCTTGTTTTGAGTGATTTGATTTCTCAACAGGGTGAAGGGTCTGAGGGTTCGGGGTCCAATTAAGTGTTTTAAATTTGTATTTAGGGTTTAATTGAAGATATGGGATTAGGGGATTTGGTGTTTACGGAGTTTGGTGTGATGATCAGGGTATGATTTTTAATGATAAATCATGGTTTCGGGATATTTTATGAGTACTTTGGGGGTGGCTTTTAGCAGGCCAAAGAAGGTTTTGGTTGAATAAATTTTCGTGATACAATACTTATATTGCCATTCGACAATATTAGGTAAAAATTCACTCGTTTTTGAAACATTTTGATATTAGACGAAGGTGCTCAAAACGCTTCGAAATCTTGTTTTGAGTGATTTTATTTCTCAAAAGGGTGAGGTGTTTGAGGGTCGGGGGTCCAACTTAGTGTTTTAGGTTTCTATTTAGGGTTTAATTGAGGTTCTATGATTAGAGGATTTGGTGTTTTTTGAGTTTGGGATAATGATCAGGGTACGATTTTTAATGATAAATCATGATTTCGGGACATTTTATGGGTATTTTGGGGAGGTTTTTGACAGGCCAAAGAAGGTTTTTAGTTGTAAATTTTTTCGTGAACCTATAGTTTGATTGTCAGTCTACAATATTAGGTAAAGATTCACTCGTTTTTGTAACATTTAGATATTAGAAAAAGGTGCTCAAAATGCTAAAAAAATTGTTTTGAGTGATTTGAATTCTCAAAAGAATGAAGGGTTTGAGGGTTGGGGGTCCAATTCAGTGTTTAAGATTTCTATATTGGGTTTAATTGAGGATATGGGATTAGAGGATTTGGTGTGTTTTGAGTTTTGGGTGATGACAAGGGTATGATTTTTAATTATAAATCATGGTTTCGGGACATTTTATGGGTATTTTGAGGATGTTTTTGGCAGTCCAAAGAAGGTTTTTATTTGTAACGTTTTTCGTGATCCTATAGCTTGATTGTCAGTCTACAATATTAGGTAAAGATTTACTCGTTTTTGTAACATTTAGATATTAGAAAAAAGGTGCTCAAAACGTTTCGAAATCTTGTTTTGAGTGATTTGATTTCTCAAAAGGGTGAAGGGTTTGAGGGTTGTGGGTCCAATTCAGTGTTTTAGATTTCTATATAGGGTTTAATTGAGGATATGGGATTAGAGGACTTGGTTTTTTTGAGTTTGGGGTGACGATCAGGGTATGACTATTAATTATAAATCATGGTTTCGGGACATTTTATGGGTATTTTGAGGAGATTTTTGGCTGTCCAAAGAAGGTTTTTAGTCGTAACTTATTTCCTGATCCTATAGTTTGATTTTCAGGCTTCAATATTAGGTAAAGATTCACTCGTTTTTGTAACATTTAGATTATAGAAAAAGGACCCCAAAACGCTTCGAAATCTTGGTTTGAGTAATTTGATTTTTTAAAAGGGTGAAGGGTTTGAGATTTGAGGGTCCAATTCAGTGTTTTAGATTTCTATATAGGGTTTAATTGAGGATATGGGATTAGAGGATTTGGTGTTTTTTGAGTTTGGGGTGATGACCAGGGTATGATTTTTAATGATAAATCATGGTTTCGGGACATTTTATTGGTATTTTGAGGAGGTTTTTGGCAGTCCAAAGAAGTTTTTAGTTGTAACTTTTTTCGGGATTCCATAGTTTGATTGTCAGTCTACAATATTGGGTAAAGATTCACTCATTTTTGTAAATTTAGATATTAGAAAAAGGTGCTCAAAACGTTTCGAAATCTTGTTTTGAGTGATTTGATTTCTCAAAAGGGTGAAGGGTTTGAGGGTTTGGGGTCCAAATCGGTGTTTTAGATTTCTATACAAGGTTTAATTGAGTATATGGTATTAGAGGATTTGGTTTTTTTTTGATTTTAAGGTGATGATCTGGGTAAGATTTTTATTGATAAATCATGGTTTCGGGACATTTTATGGGTATTTTGAGGAGGATTTTGGCAGGCCAAAGAAGATTTTTAGTTGTAACTTTTTCCGTGATCCTATAGTTTCATTGTCACTCTACAATATTAGGTTAAGATTCACTTGTTTTTGTAACATTTAGATATTAGAAAAAGGTGCTCAAAACCCTTCGAAATCTTGTTTTGAGTGATTTGATTTCTCAACAAGGTGAAGGGTCTGAGGGTTGGGGGTCCAATTAAGTGTTTTAAATTTGTATTTAGGGTTTAATTGAAGATATGGGATTAGGGGATTTGGTGTTTACGGAGTTTGGTGTGATGATCAGGGTATGATTTTTAATGATAAATCATGGTTTCGGGTTATTTTATGAGTACTTTGGGGTGGTTTTTAGCAGGCCAAAGAAGGTTTTGGTTGAATTAATTTTCGTGATACAATACTTATATTGCCATTTTACAATATTAGGTAAAAATTCACTCGTTTTTGAAACATTTTGATATTAGACGAAGGTGCTCAAACGCTTCGAAATCTTGTTTTGAGTGATTTTATTTCTCAAAAGGGTGAGGTGTTTGAGGGTCGGGGGTCCAACTTAGTGTTTTAGATTTCTATTTAGGGTTTAATTGAGGTTCTATGATTAGAGGATTTGGTCTTTTTTGAGTTTGGGATAGTGATCAGGGTATGATTTTTAATGATAAATCATGATTTCGGGACATTTTATGGGTATTTTGGGGAGGTTTTTGGCAGGCCAAAAGAAGGTTTTTAGTTGTAAATTATTTCGTGAACCTATAGTTTGATTGTCAGTCTACAATATTAGGTAAAGATTCACTCGTTTTTGTAACATTTAGATATTAGAAAAAGGTGCTCAAAACGTTTCGAAATCTTGTTTTGAGTAATTTGATTTCTCAAAAGGGTGAAGGGTTTGAGGGTTGGGGGTCCAATCCAGTGTTTTAGATTTCTATATAGGGTTTAATTGAGGATATGGGATTAGAGGACTTGGTTTTTTTGAGTTTGGGGTGATGATCAGGGTATGATTATTAATGATAAATCATGGTTTCGGGACATTTTATGGGTATTTTGAGGAGATTTTTGGCTGTCCAAAGAAGGTTTTTAGTCGTAACTTATTTCGTGATCCTATAGTTTGATTTTCAGTCTTCAATATTAGGTAAAGATTCACTCGTTCTTGTAACATTTCGATTATAGAAAAAGGTCCCCAAAACGCTTCGAAATCTTGGTTTGAGTAATTTGATTTCTTAAAAGGGTGAAGGGTTTGAGGGTTGGGGGTCAAATTCAGTGTTTTAGATTTCTATATAGGGTTTAATTGAGGATATGGGATTAGAGGATTTGGTGTTTTTTGAGTTTGGGGTGATGACCAGGGTATGATTTTTAATGATAAATCATGGTTTCGGGACATTTTATTGGTATTTTGAGGAGGTTTTTGGCAGTCCAAAGTAGTTTTTAGTTGTAACTTTTTTCGGGATTCTATAGTTTGATTGTCAGTCTACAATATTGGGTAAAGATTCACTCATTTTTGTAAAATTTGGATATTAGAAAAAGTTGCTCAAAACGTTTCGAAATCGTGTTTTGAGTGATTTGATTTCTCAAAATGGTGAAGGGTTTGAGGGTTGGGGGTCCAAATCGGTGTTTTAGATTTCTATACAAGGTTTAATTGAGTATATGGTGTTAGAGGATTTGGTGTTTTTTGAGTTTAAGGTGATGATCTGGGTATGATTTTTATTGATAAATCATGGTTTCGGGACATTTTATGGGTATTTTGAGAAGGTTTTTGGCAGGCCAAAGAAGATTTTTAGTTGTAACTTTTTCCGTGATCCTATAGTTTCATTGTCAGTCTACACTGTTAGGTAAAGATTCACTCGTTTTTGTAACATTTAGATATTAGAAAAAGGTGCTCAAAACGCTTCGAAATCTTGTTTTGAGTGATTTGATTTCTCAACAGGGTGAAGGGTCTGAGGGTTCGGGGTCCAATTAAGTGTTTTAAATTTGTATTTAGGGTTTAATTGAAGATATGGGATTAGGGGATTTGGTGTTTACGGAGTTTGGTGTGATGATCAGGGTATGATTTTTAATGATAAATCATGGTTTCGGGATATTTTATGAGTACTTTGGGGGTGGCTTTTAGCAGGCCAAAGAAGGTTTTGGTTGAATAAATTTTCGTGATACAATAGTTATATTGCCACTCGACAATATTAGGTAAAAATTCACTCGTTTTTGAAACATTTTGATATTAGACGAAGGTGCTCAAAACGCTTCGAAATTTTGTTTTGAGTGATTTTATTTCTCAAAAGGGTGAGGTGTTTGAGGGTCGGGGGTCCAACTTAGTGTTTTAGGTTTCTATTTAGGGTTTAATTGAGGTTCTATGATTAGAGGATTTGGTGTTTTTTGAGTTTGGGATAATGATCAGGGTATGATTTTTAATGATAAATCATGATTTCGGGACATTTTATGGGTATTTTGGGGAGGTTTTTGACAGGCCAAAGAAGGTTTTTAGTTGTAAATTTTTTCGTGAACCTATAGTTTGATTGTCAGTCTACAATATTAGGTAAAGATTCACTCGTTTTTGTAACATTTAGATATTAGAAAAAGGTGCTCAAAATGCTAAAAAAATTGTTTTGAGTGATTTGAATTCTCAAAAGAATGAAGGGTTTGAGGGTTGGGGGTCCAATTCAGTGTTTAAGATTTCTATATTGGGTTTAATTGAGGATATGGGATTAGAGGATTTGGTGTGTTTTGAGTTTTGGGTGATGACAAGGGTATGATTTTTAATTATAAATCATGGTTTCGGGACATTTTATGGGTATTTTGAGGATGTTTTTGGCAGTCCAAAGAAGGTTTTTATTTGTAACGTTTTTCGTGATCCTATAGCTTGATTGTCAGTCTACAATATTAGGTAAAGATTTACTCGTTTTTGTAACATTTAGATATTAGAAAAAAGGTGCTCAAAACGTTTCGAAATCTTGTTTTGAGTGATTTGATTTCTCAAAAGGGTGAAGGGTTTGAGGGTTGTGGGTCCAATTCAGTGTTTTAGATTTCTATATAGGGTTTAATTGAGGATATGGGATTAGAGGACTTGGTTTTTTTGAGTTTGGGGTGACGATCAGGGTATGATTATTAATTATAAATCATGGTTTCGGGACATTTTATGGGTATTTTGAGGAGATTTTTGGCTGTCCAAAGAAGGTTTTTAGTCGTAACTTATTTCCTGATCCTATAGTTTGATTTTCAGTCTTCAATATTAGGTAAAGATTCACTCGTTTTTGTAACATTTAGATTATAGAAAAAGGACCCCAAAACGCTTCGAAATCTTGGTTTGAGTAATTTGATTTTTTAAAAGGGTGAAGGGTTTGAGATTTGAGGGTCCAATTCAGTGTTTTAGATTTCTATATAGGGTTTAATTGAGGATATGGGATTAGAGGATTTGGTGTTTTTTGAGTTTGGGGTGATGACCAGGGTATGATTTTTAATGATAAATCATGGTTTCGGGACATTTTATTGGTATTTTGAGGAGGTTTTTGGCAGTCCAAAGAAGTTTTTAGTTGTAACTTTTTTCGGGATTCCATAGTTTGATTGTCAGTCTACAATATTGGGTAAAGATTCACTCATTTTTGTAAATTTAGATATTAGAAAAAGGTGCTCAAAACGTTTCGAAATCTTGTTTTGAGTGATTTGATTTCTCAAAAGGGTGAAGGGTTTGAGGGTTTGGGGTCCAAATCGGTGTTTTAGATTTCTATACAAGATTTAATTGAGTATATGGTATTAGAGGATTTGGTTTTTTTTTGATTTTAAGGTGATGATCTGGGTAAGATTTTTATTGATAAATCATGGTTTCGGGACATTTTATGGGTATTTTGAGGAGGATTTTGGCAGGCCAAAGAAGATTTTTAGTTGTAACTTTTTTCGGGATCCTATAGTTTGATTGTCAGTCTACAATATTGGGTAAAGATTCACTCATTTTTGTAACATTTAGATATTAGAAAAAGGTGCTCAACACGTTTCGAAATCTTGTTTTGAGTGATTTGATTTCTCAAAAGGGTGAAGGGTTTGAGGGTTGGGGGTCCAAATCGGTGTTTTAGATTTCTATGAAAGGTTTAATTAAGTATATGGTATTAGAGGATTTGGTGTTTTTTGAGTTTGGGGTGATGATCTGGTATGATTATTAATGATAAATTATGGTTTCGGGACATTTTGTGGGTATTTTGAGGAGGTTTTTGGCAGTCCAAAGAAGATTTTTAGTTGTAACTATTTCCGTGATCTTACAGTTTCATTGTCAGTCTACAATATTAGGTAACGATTCACTCGTTTTTGTAACATTTAGATATTAGAAAAAGGTGCTCAAAACGCTTCGAAATCTTGTTTTGAGCTATTTGATTTCTCAACAGGGTGAAGGGTATGAGGGTTGGGGGTCCAATTAAGTGTTTTAAATTTGTATTTAGGGTTTAATTGAAGATATGGGATTAGGGGATTTGGTGTTTACGGAGTTTGGTATGATGATCAGGGTATGATTTTTAATGATAAATCATGGTTTCGGGATATTTTATGAGTACTTTGGGGTGGTTTTTAGCAGGCCAAAGAAGGTTTTGGTTGAATAAATTTTCGTGATACAATACTTATATTGCCATTCTACAATATTAGGTAAAAATTCACTCGTTTTTGAAACATTTTGATATTAGACGAAGGTGCTCAAAACGCTTCGAAATCTTGTTTTGAGTGATTTTATTTCTCAAAAGGGTGAGGTGTTTTAGGGTCGGGGGTCCAACTTAGAGTTTTAGATTTCTATTTAGGGTTTAATTGAGGTTCTATGATTAGAGGATTTGGTGTTTTTTGAGTTTGGGATAATGATCAGGGTCTGATTTTTAATGATAAATCATGATTTTGGGACATTTTATGGGTACTTGGGGAGGTTTTTGGCAGGCCAAAGAAGGTTTTTAGTTGTAAATTTTTTCGTTAACCTATAGTTTGATTGTCAGTCTACAATATTAGGTAAAGATTCACTCGTTTTTGTAACATTTAAATATTAGAAAAAGGTGCTCAAAATGCTACAAAATTTTGTTTTGAGTGATTTGAATTCTCAAAAACGGTGAAGGGTTTGAGGGTTGGGGGTCCAATTCAGTGTTTTAGATTTCTATATTGGGTTTAATTGAGGATATGGGATTTGAGGATTTGGTGTGTTTTGAGTTTGGGGTGATGACCAGGGTATGATTTTTAATTATAAATCATGGTTTCGGGACATTTTATGGGTATTTTGAGGAGGTTTTTGGCAGTCCAAAGATGGTTTTTATTTGTACAGTTTTTCGTGATCCTATAGCTTGATTGTCAGTCTACAATATTAGGTAAAGATTCACTCGTTTTTGTAACATTTAGATATTAGAAAAAGGTGCTCAAAACGTTTCGAAATCTTGTTTTGAGTGATTTGATTTCTCAAAAGGGTGAAGGGTTTGAGGGTTGGGGGTCCAATTCAGTGTTTTAGATTTCTATATAGGGTTTAATTGAGGATATGGGATTAGAGGACTTGGTTTTTTTGAGTTTGGGTGATGATCAGGGTACGATTTTTAATGATAAATCATGGTGTCGGGACATTTTATGGGTATTTTGAGGAGATTTTTGGCTGTCCAAAGAAGGTTTTTAGTCGTAACTTATTTCATGATCCTATAGTTTGATTGTCAGTCTTCAATATTAGGTAAATATTCACTCGTTTTTGTAACATTTAGATTATAGAAAAAGGTCCCCAAAACGCTTCGAAATCTTGGTTTGAGTGATTTGATTTCTCAACAGGGTGAAGGGTCTGAGGGTTGGGGGTCCAATTAAGTGTTTTAATTTGTATTTAGGGTTTAATTGAAGATATGGGATTAGGGGATTTGGTGTTTACGGAGTTTGGTGTGATGATCAGGGTATGATTTTTAATGATAAATCATGGTTTCGGGTTATTTTATGCGTACTTTGGGGTGGTTTTTAGCAGGCCAAAGAAGGTTTTGGTTGAAATAATTTTCGTGATGCAATACTTATATTGCCATTCTACAATATTAGGTAAAAATTCACTCGTTTTTGAAACATTTTGATATTAGACGAAGGTGCTCAAACGCTTCGAAATCTTGTTTTGAGTGATTTTATTTCTCAAAAGGGTGAGGTGTTTGAGGGTCGGGGGTCCAACTTATTGTTTTAGATTTCTATTTAGGGTTTAATTGAGGTTCTATGATTAGAGGATTTGGTTTTTTGAGTTTGGGATAGTGATCAGGGTATGATTTTTAATGATAAATCATGATTTCGGGACATTTTATGGGTATTTTGGGGAGGTTTTTGGCAGTTCAAAGAAGGTTTTTAGTTGTAAATTTTTTTGTGAACCTATAGTTTGATTGTCAGTCTACAATATTAGGTAAAGATTCACTCGTTTTTGTAACATTTAGATATTAGAAAAAGGTGCTCAAAATGCTACAAAATTTTGTTTTGAGTGATTTGAATTCTCAAAAGGGTGAAGGGTTTGAGGGTTGGCGGTCCAATTTAGTGTTTTAGATTTCTATATTGGGTTTAATTGAGGATATGGGATTAGAGGATTTGGTGTGTTTTGAGTTTGGGATGATGACAAGGGTATGATTTTTAATTATAAGGTTTCGGGACATTTTATGGGTATTTTGAGGAGGTTTTTGGCAGTCCAAAGAAGGTTTTTAATTGTAACGTTTTTCGTGATCCTATAGCTTGATTGTCAGTCTACAATATTAGGTAAAGATTTACTCGTTTTTGTAATATTTAGATATTAGAAAAAGGTGCTCAAAACGTTTCGAAATCTTGTTTTGAGTGATTTGATTTCTCAAAAGGGTGAAGGGTTTGAGGGTTGGGGGTCCAATTCAGTGTTTTAGATTTCTATATAGGGTTTAATTGAGGATATGGGATTAGAGGACTTGGTTTTTTTGAGTTTGGGGTGATGATCAGGGTATGATTATTAATGATAAATCATGGTTTCGGGACATTTTATGGGTATTTTGAGGAGATTTGTGGCTGTCCAAAGAAGGTTTTTAGTCGTAACTTATAGCGTGATCCTATAGTTTGATTTTCAGTCTTCAATATTAGGTAGAGATTCACTCGTTTTTGTAACATTTAGATTATGGAAAAAGGTCCCCAGAACGCTTCGAAATCTTGGTTTGAGTAATTTGATTTCTTAAAAGGGTGAAGGGTTTGACGGTTGGGGGTCCAATTCAGTGTTTTAGATTTCTATATAGGGTTTAATTGAGGATATGGGATTAGAGGATTTGGTGTTTTTTGAGTTTGGGGTGATGACCAGGGTATGATTTTTAATGATAAATCATGGTTTCGGAACATTTTATGGGTATTTTGAGGAGGTTTCTGGCTGTCGAAAGAAGGTTTTTAGTCGTAACTTTTTTCGGGATCCTATAATTTGATTGTCAGTCTACAATATTGGGTAAAGATTCACTCATTTTTGTAACATTTAGATATTAGAAAAAGGTGCTCAAAACGTTTCGAAATCTTGTTTTGAGTGATTTGATTTCTCAAAAGGGTGAAGGGTTTGAGGGTTGGGGGTCCAAATCGGTGTTTTAGATTTCTATGCAAGGTTTAATTAAGTATATGGTATTATAGGATTTGGTGTTTTTTGAGTTTGGGTTGATAATCTGGGTATGATTTTTAATGATAAATCATGGTTTCAGGACATTTTATGGGTATTTTGAGGAGGTTTTTGGCAGGCCAAAGAAGATTTTTAGTTGTAACTTTTTCCGTGATCCTATAGTTTCATTGTCAGTCTACAATATTGGGTAAAGATTCAGTAGTTTTTGTAACATTTAGATATTCGAAAAAGGTGCTCAAAACGCTTCGAAATATTGTTTTGAGTTATTTGATTTCTCAACAGGGTGAAGGGTCTGAGGGTTGGGGGTCCAATTAAGTGTTTTAAATTTGTATTTAGAGTTTAATTGAAGATATGGGATTAGGGGATTTGGTGTTTACGGAGTTTGGTGTGATGATCAGGGTATGATTTTTAATGATAAATCATGGTTTCGGGATATTTTATGAGTACTTTGGGGTGGTTTTTAGCAGGCCAAAGAAGGTTTTGGTTGAATAAATTTTCGTGATACAATACTTATATTGCCATTCTACAATATTAGGTAAAAATTCACTCGTTTTTGAAACATTTTGATATTAGACGAAGGTGCTCAAAACGCTTCGAAATCTTGTTTTGAGTGATTTTATTTCTCAAAAGGGTGAGGTGTTTGAGGGTCGGGGGTCCAACTTAGTGTTTTAGATTTCTATTTAGGGTTTAATTGAGGTTCTATGATTAGAGGATTTGGTGTTTTTTGAGTTTGGGATAATGATCAGGGTAAAATTTTTAATGATAAATCATGATTTCGGGACATTTTATGGGTATTTTGGGGAGGTTTTTGGCAGGCCAAAGAAGGTTTTTAGTTGTAAATTTTTTCGTGAACCTATAGTTTGATTGTCAGTCTACAATATTAGGTAAAGATTCACTCGTTTCTGTAACATCTAGATATTAGAAAAAGGTGCGCAAAATGCTACAAAATTTTGTTTTGAGTGATTTGAATTCTCAAAAGGGTGAAGGGTTTGGGGGTTGGGGGTCCAATTCAGTGTTTTAGATTTCTATATTGGGTTTAATTGAGGATATGGGATTAGAGGATTTGGTGTGTTTTGAGTTTGGGGTGATGACCAGGGTATGATTTTCAATTATAAATCATGGTTTCGGGACATTTTACGGGTATTTTGAGGAGGTTTTGGCAGTCCAAAGAAGGTTTTTATTTGTAACGTTTTTCGTGATCCTATAGCTTGATTGTCAGTCTACAATATTAGGTAAAGATTCAGTCGTTTTTGTAACATTTAAATATTAGAAAAAGGTGCTCAAAACGTTTCGAAATCTTGTTTTGAGTGATCTGATTTCTCAAAAGGGTGAAGGGTTTGAGGGTTAGGGGTCCAATTCAGTGTTTTAGATTTCTATATAGGGTTTAATTGAGGATATGGGATTAGAGGACTTGGTTTTTTTGAGTTTGGGGTGATGATCAGGGTATGATTATTAATGATAAATCATGGTTTCGGGACATTTTATGAGTATTTTGAGGAGATTTTTGGCTGTCCAAAGAAGGTTTTTAGTCGCAACTTATTTCGTGATCCTATAGTTTGATTTTCAGTCCTCAATATTAGGTAAAGATTCACTCGTTTTTGTAACATTTAGATTATAGAAAAAGGTCCCCAAAACGCTTCGAAATCTTGGTTTGAGTGATTTGATTTCTCAAAAGGGTGAAGGGTTTGAGGGTTGGGGGTCCAATTCAGTGTTTTAGATTTCTATATAGGGTTTAATTGAGGATATGTGATTAGAGGATTTGGTGTTTTTTGAGTTTGGGTTGATGACCAGGGTATGATTTTTAATGATAAATCATGGTTTCGGGACACATTTTATGGGTATTTTGAGGAGGTTTTTGGCAGTCCAAAGAAGGTTTTTAGTTGTAACTTTTTCCGTGATCCTATAGTTTCATTGTCAGTCTACAATATTAGGTAAAGATCCACTCGTTTTTGTAACATTTAGATATTAGAAAAAGGTGCTCAAAACGCTTCGAAATCTTGTTTTGAGTGATTTGATTTCTCAACAGGGTGAAGGGTCTGAGGGTTGGGGGTCCAATTAAGTGTTTTAAATTTGTATTTAGGGTTTAATTGAAGATATGGGATTAGGGGATTTGGTTATTACGGAGTTTGGTGTGATGATCAGGGTATGATTGTTAATGATAAATCATGGTTTCGGGTTATTTTATGCGTACTTTGGGGTGGTTTTTAGCAGGCCAAAGAAGGTTTTGGTTGAATTAATTTTCGTGATACAATACTTATATTGCCGTTCTACAATATTAGGTAAAAATTCACTCGTTCTTGAAACATTTTGATATTAGACGAAGGTGCTCAAACGCTTCGAAATCTTGTTTCGAGTGATTTTATTTCTCAAAAGGGTGAGGTGTTTCAGGGTCGAGGGTCCAACTTAGTGTTTTAGATTTCTATTTAGGGTTTAATTGAGGTTCTATGATTAGAGGATTTGGTCTTTTTTGAGTTTGGGATAGTGATCAGGGTATGATTTTTAATGATAAATCATGATTTCGGGACATTTTATGGGTATTTTGGGGAGGTTTTTGGCAGTTCAAAGAAGGTTTTTAGTTGTAAATTTTTTCGTGAACCTATAGTTTGATTGTCAGTCTACAATATTAGGTAAAGATTCACTCGTTTTTGTAACATTTAGATATGAGAAAAAGGTGCTCAAAATGCTACAAAATTTTGTTTTGAGTGATTTGAATTCTAAAAAGGGTGAAGGGTTTGAGGGTTGGGGGTCCAATTCAGTGTTTTAGATTTCTATATTGGGTTTAATTGAGGATATGGGATTAGAGGATTTGGTGTGTTTTGAGTTTGGGGTGATGACAAGGGTATGATTTTTAATTATAAATCATGGTTTCGGGACATTTTATGGGTATTTTGAGGAGGTTTTTGGCAGTCCAAAGAAGGTTTTTAATTGTAACGTTTTTCGTGATCCTATAGCTTGATTGTCAGTCTACAATATTAGGTAAAGATTTACTCGTTTTTGTAACATTTAGATATTAGAAAAAAGGTGCTCAAAACGTTTCGAAATCTTGTTTTGAGTGATTTGATTTCTGAAAAGGGTGAAGGGTTTGAGGGTTGGGGGTCCAATTCAGTGTTTTAGATTTCTATATAGGGTTTAATTGAGGATATGGGATTAGAGGACTTGGTTTTTTTGAGTTTGGGGTGATCATCAGGGTATGATTATTAATGATAAATCATGGTTTCGGGACATTTTATGGGTATTTTGAGGAGATTTTTTGCTGTCCAAAGAAGGTTTTTAGTCGTAACTTATAGCGTGATCCTATAGTTTGATTTTCAGTCTTCAATATTAGGTAAAGATTCACTCGTTTTTGTAACATTTAGATTATGGAAAAAGGTCCCCAAAACGCTTCGAAATCTTGGTTTGAGTAATTTGATTTCTTAAAAGGGTGAAGGGTTTGACGGTTGGGGGTCCAATTCAGTGTTTTAGATTTCTATATAGGGTTTAATTGAGGATATGGGATTAGAGGATTTGGTGCTTTTTGAGTTTGGGGTGATGACCAGGGTATGATTTTTAATGATAAATCATGGTTTCGGGACATTTTATGGGTATTTTGAGGAGGTTTTTGGCAGTCCAAAGAAGTTTTTAGTTGTAACTTTTTTCGGGATCCTATAGTTTGATTGTCAGTCTACAATATTGGGTAAAGATTCACTCATTTTTGTAACATTTAGATATTAGAAAAAGGTGCTCAAAACGTTTCGAAATCTTGTTTTGAGTAATTTGATTTCTCAAAAGGGTGAAGGGTTTGAGGGTTGGGGGTCCAAATCGGTGTTTTAGATTTCTATACAAGGTTTAATTAAGTATATGGTATTAGAGGATTTGGTGTTTTTTGAGTTTGGGTTGATAATCTGGGTATGATTTTTAATGATAAATCATGGTTTCAGGACATTTTATGGGTATTTTGAGGAGGTTTTTGGCAGGCCAAAGGAGATTTTTAGTTGTAACTTTTTCCGTGATCCTATAGTTTCATTGTCAGTCTACAATATTAGGTAAAGATTCAGTAGTTTTTGTAACATTTAGATATTCGAAAAAGGTGCTCAAAACGCTTCGAAATATTGTTTTGAGTTATTTGATTTCTCAACAGGGTGAAGGGTCTGAGGGTTGGGGGTCCAATTAAGTGTTTTAAATTTCTATTTAGGGTTTAATTGAAGATATGGGATTAGGGGATTTGGTGTTTACGGAGTTTGGTGTGATGATCAGGGTATGATTTTTAATGATAAATCATGGTTTCGGGATATTTTATGAGTACTTTGGGGTGGTTTTTAGCAGGCCAAAGAAGGTTTTGGTTGAATAAATTTTCGTGATACAATACTTATATTGCCATTCTACAATATTAGGTAAAAATTCACTCGTTTTTGAAACATTTTGATATTAGACGAAGGTGCTCAAAACGCTTCGAAATCTTGTTTTGAGTGATTTTATTTCTCAAAAGGGTGAGGTGTTTGAGGGTCGGGGGTCCAACTTAGTGTTTTAGATTTCTATTTAGGGTTTAATTGAGGTTCTATGATTAGAGGATTTGGTGTTTTTTGAGTTTGGGATAATGATCAGGGTAAAATTTTTAATGATAAATCATGATTTCGGGACATTTTATGGGTATTTTGGGGAGGTTTTTGGCAGGCCAAAGAAGGTTTTTAGTTGTAAATTTTTTCGTGAACCTGTAGTTTGATTGTCAGTCTACAATATTAAATAAAGATTCACTCGTTTCTATAACATTTAGATATTAGAAAAAGGTTCTCAAAATGCTACAAAATTTTGTTTTGAGTGATTTGAATTCTCAAAAGGGTGAAGGGTTTGAGGGTTGGGGGTCCAATTCAGTGTTTTAGATTTCTATATTGGGTTTAATTGAGGATATGGGATTAGAGGATTTGGTGTGTTTTGAGTTTGGGGTGATGACCAGGGTATGATTTTCAATTATAAATCATGGTTTCGGGACATTTTATGGGTATTTTGAGGAGATTTTTGGCAGTCCAAAGAAGGTTTTTATTTGTAACGTTTTCCTATAGCTTGATTGTCAGTCTACAATATTAGGTAAAGAGTCACTCGTTTTTGTAACATTTAGATATTAGAAAAAGGTGCTCAAAACGTTTCGAAATCTTGATTTGAGTGATTTGATTTCTCAAAAGGGTGAAGGGTTTGAGGGTTAGGGGTCCAATTCAGTGTTTTAGATTTCTATATAGGGTTTAATTGAGGATATGGGATTAGAGGACTTGGTTTTTTTGAGTTTGGGGTGATGATCGGGGTATGATTATTAATGATAAATCATGGTTTCGGGACATTTTATGAGTATTTTGAGGAGATTTTTGGCTGTCCAAAGAAGGTTTTTAGTCGCAACTTATTTCGTGATCCTATAGTTTGATTTTCAGTCTTCAATATTAGGTAAAGATTCACTCGTTTTTGTAACATTTAGATTATAGAAAAAGGTCCCCAAAACGCTTCGAAATCTTGGTTTGAGTGATTTGATTTCTCAAAAGGGTGAAGGGTTTGAGGGTTGGGGGTCCAATTCAGTGTTTTAGATTTCTATATAGGGTTTAATTGAGGATATGTGATTATAGGATTTGGTGTTTTTTGAGTTTGGGTTGATGACCAGGGTATGATTTTTAATGATAAATCATGGTTTCGGGACACATTTTATGGGTATTTTGAGGAGGTTTTTGGCAGTCCAAAGAAGGTTTTTAGTTGTAACTTTTTTCGGGATCCTATAATTTGATTGTCAGTCTACAATATTGGGTAAAGATTCACTCATTTTTGTAACAGTTAGATATTAGAAAAAGGTGCTCAAAACGTTTCAAAATCTTGTTTTGAGTGATTTGATTTCTCAAAAGGGTGAAGGGTTTGAGGGTTGGGGGTCCAAATCGGTGTTTTGGATTTCTATACAAGGTTTAATTAAGTATATGGTATTAGAGGATTTGGTGTTTTTTGAGTTTGGGTTGATGATCTGGATATGATTTTTAATGATAAATCATGGTTTCAGGACATTTTATGGGTATTTTGAGGAGGTTTTTGGCAGGCCAAAGAAGATTTTTAGTTGTAACTTTTTCCGTGATCCTATAGTTTCATTGTCAGTCAACAATATTAGGTAAAGATTCACTCGTTTTTGTAATATTTAGATATTAGAAAAAGGTGCTCAAAACGCTTCGAAATATTGTTTTGAGTTATTTGATTTCTCAACAGGGTGAAGGGTCTGAGGGTTGGGGGTCCAATTAAGTGTTTCAAATTTGTATTTAGGGTTTAATTGAAGATATGGGATTAGGGGATTTGGTGTTTACGGAGTTTGGTGTGATGATCAGGGTATGATTTTTAATGATAAATCATGGTTTCGAGATATTTTATGAGTACTTTGGGGTTGTTTTTAGCAGGCCAAAGAAGGTTTTTAGTTGTAAATTTTTTCTTGATCCTATAGTTTGATTGTCAATCTACAATATTAGGTAAAGATTCACTCGTTTTTGTAAGATTTAGATATTAGAAAAAGGTGCTCAAAACGTTTCAAAATCTTGTTTTGAGTGATTTGATTTCTCAAAAGGGTGAAGGGTTTGAGGGTTGGGGGTCCAATTCAGTGTTTTAGATTTCTATATTGGGTTTAATTGAGGATATGGGATTAGAGGATTTGGTGTGTTTTGAGTTTGGGGTGATGACCAGGGTATGATTTTTAATGATAAATCATGGTTTCGGGACATTTTATGGGTATTTTGAGGAGGTTTTTGGCAGTCCAAAGAAGGTTTTTAGTTGTAACTTTTTTCGGGATCCTATAATTTGATTGTCAGTCTACAATATTGGGTAAAGATTCACTCATTTTTCTAACAGTTAGATATTAGAAAAAGGTGCTCAAAACGTTTCAAAATCTTGTTTTGAGTGATTTGATTTCTCAAAAGGGTGAAGGGTTTGAGGGTTGGGGGTCCAAATCGGTGTTTTAGATTTCTATAGAAGGTTTAATTAAGTATATGGTATTAGAGGATTTGGTGTTTTTTGAGTTTGGGTTGATGATCTGGGTATGATTTTTAATGATAAATCATGGTTTCAGGACATTTTATGGGTATTTTGAGGAGGTTTTTGGCAGGCCAAAGAAGATTTTTAGTTGTAACTTTTTCCGTGATCCTATAGTTTCATTGTCAGTCTACAATATTAGGTAAAGATTCACTCGTTTTTGTAACATTTAGATATAAGAAAAAGGTGCTCAAAACGCTTCGAAATATTGTTTTGAGTTATTTGATTTCTCAACAGGGTGAAGGGTCTGAGGGTTGGGGGTCCAATTAAGTGTTTCAAATTTGTATTTAGGGTTTAATTGAAGATATGGGATTAGGGAATTTGGTGTTTACAGAGTTTGGTGTGATGATCAGGGTATGATTTTTAATGATAAATCATGGTTTCGAGATATTTTATGAGTACTTTGGGGTTGTTTTTAGCAGGCCAAAGAAGGTTTTTAGTTGTAAATTTTTTCTTGATCCTATAGTTTGATTGTCAATATACAATATTAGGTAAAGATTCACTCGTTTTTGTAACATTTAGATATTAGAAAAAGGTGCTCAAAACGTTTCAAAATCTTGTTTTGAGTGATTTGATTTCTCAAAAGGGTGAAGGGTTTGAGGGTTGGGGGTCCAATTCAGTGTTTTAGATTTCTAGGTTGGGTTTAATTGAGGATATGAGATTAGAGGATTTGGTGTGTTTTGAGTTTGGGGTGATGACCAGGGTATAATTTTTAATGATAAATCATGGTTTCGGGACATTTTATGGGTATTTTGAGGAGGTTTTTGGCAGTCCAAAGAAGGTTTTTAGTTGTAACGTTTTTCGTGATCCTATAGCTTGATTGTCAGTCTACAATATTAGGTAAAGATTCACTCGTTTTTGTAACATTTAGATATTAGAAAAAGGTGCTCAAAACGTTTCGAAATCTTGTTTTGAGTGAGTTGATTTCTCAAAAGGGTGAAGGGTTTGAGGGTTGGGGGTCCAATTCAGTGTTTTGGATTTCTATATAGGGTTTAATTGAGGATATGGGATTAGAGGACTTGGTTTTCTTGAGTTTGGGTGATGATCAGGGTATGATTTTTAATGATAAATTATGGTTTCGGGACATTTTATGGGTATTTTGAGGAGATTTTTGGCTGTCCAAAGAAGGTTTTTAGTCGTAACTTATTTCGTGATCCTATAGTTTGATTGTCAGTCTTCAATATTAGGTAAAGATTCACTCGTTTTTGTAACATTTAGATATTAGAAAAAGGTGCTCAAAATGCTACAAAATTTGTTTTGAGTGATTTGAATTCTCAAAAGGGTGAAGGGTTTGAGGGTTGGGGGTCCAATTTAGTGTTTTAGATTTCTATATAGGGTTTAACTAAGTGTAATACCCCGATTATCTAGCAGGGGTAAAACAGTCATTTTAGAAGAATAATAATAATTAACTTGGCAAAATAATATTTTGAGTTTAATTTGTAAGGAGTTTTAGAATAATATTAGAGTAATAATTAATAGTTAATTCGTAGTTGTTTTGCAAATTCTAGCTAGTTTTAATGTATAGCGCGTGTTTAAGCATCGCGAGTGTTGCTAGACTTGCCACACCCAATCACCTAACCACATAGTACTCCACCCACACCCAATTATTGCCAAAAATATTATTTAATTTGGAAACTTTTGTCTCCAGCAAGCTTTCTCTTCTCCTTCTTCTACACAATTCTTCACCATCATCACCACCACCTTCATGAAGATACTAGCACCGCCCTTGTCACATCACTTGTGCTTGGAGCCCAAGCAATCTCAGCTATATAAACAGCTGATCAGCCACCCCCACCCACCAGCAGCCACTCGCAACAACCACCACCTCCCTCATCACCATTGCCACCATCTTCACCAACACCATCGAGAGAGAAAACACCCCTGCCACCACCAGCAGCCTACTCTCCATATCTCCAACTCTCTGTTGCTCTCTGTTCTCAGCGAACACCCCCAGCAGTGGCAGGAGAGGTGGCAGCAGCCATCACAGCACCCAGCCACCACCATCGTCGCCATAACCACCGGCGGCAAGAACCCAGCGAAGAACAACCCAGCAGCCTCCCTCACTCTTTATCCTTCTCTCCCTCCCTCTCTGCTCTACGACTTCTCCAGAGCAGATTAGAAGCAGTAGCAGCAGCTACCACGGCCACCAGTGCCGCCGTCGGACCACCACCGAAGAGAACCCAGTTCTCTCTCTCATCCCCGGAGGCCTCTCTGTCCGTCTCTGAGCATCCTCGCCCTCTCCTCTTCCCTGAAACAGAGGCCAGCAGCAGCTGCAGCAGCGGGACAGAGGAGTACAGCCACTGCCGCCGCCGTCGCGGCCATTGTTACCGGCCAACCTCCGGCCAGATTTCGACGAGCTCTTCGTAGCAGTACCCAGCCTCTCTCTCTGCTTCCAGAGGACTCTTAGGGCCCCGACCAACTCACTAGGAGCCTCAAACCAGGCCGTGGAAGCCATTAAAGCCGGCGACGAAGGTCCAACTCCGGCGACCCCGACGCCAAGCTTCGACCCGACCAATTTCTTAGCGATTTCCGGCCATTCTTGGCCTAGGTACGTCCTACACCTTCTGATTAGTTGTTTGGTGTTGTTAGAATTGAAAATCGATAGCTTGATTCGTAGTTAGATTGAAGAAATTATAGTTGTTGTAGAAGGGGGGTAAAAGTGTAGTTTTTGCAAAACTATTAAAACATGATTTAGGGTTCTGTTTGTAATTTCAGAAACTATAGGGGCTGTTAGTACACTATATTAAACTGTTTTGGTGGCTAGTTGAGGAATTTGTAGACTTTTATTACGAATGGGGGTTTTTGTGTATTTAACTTAAACTTGTCACTCTTCGCTAAAAATAAAAATAATGATTTCAGAATATAAATAATTTCTAAAAATACTATTTTTCATCCTCGTTTTAGAAAAGTAATTTTGGTATTAAAATAGCATGCGGTTTATTTGTTAAAAATTAAATAAGAAATATTTTGAGTTCCACCTGCAACAACCCCCTTATCCGGCTCGGACAAGCCGGGAGGGTGATGCTTAAAGTAACGGCGGACATCGAAAGCAAAACCTCCAGATATATATTACATCTTATTAAACATTACACGAGTCTATATATATTACACACGCATTTTCAAAACTACTACATCATGTCGACTAGTCAGACTACATTACTACTTGTGATATCCTTCTAAGTGAGTCTCGCACCCGGTCATGCCATAGTCTTCTTCTTCTAAACCTGCGGGGGAAGGAAACAAAGACCGCAGTTTTCTAAAGTCAGCATAAAATACTGAGTAAGTAACACCCAAGCTTGTAAAACAGAAGACGAGGCATGTTTACTTTTTATCAAAAATAACAAAGAGGAAGAAATTGTAAAACAGTAAAGTAGGACTCAAATGAGATTTTCTCTTTCTTTCAAGCTTTCTTTCTTGACTTTCAAGCGGGGAGTATAATTCCCAATCTTTTCTTCTCTTTCTTTTAGAAATATCCAAAACTGTATTATTATCTTTGTTGATACGGGGAAGAATCTACTATCACTAGCAACCATGACCTTAACTACCGGCAGCCCCCAAAGACTTCTTGCGGTCAGAGGGGTGAGTACATGGAGCGATAATAATAACCACGGGCCGAGTCAAGCTCGACAATACTAAAATAACCACGGGCCGAGACAAGCTCGAAAATAATAAAATAATAACCACGGGCCGAGGCAAGCTCGACAATATAAAATAATAACCACGGGCCGAGTCAAGCTCGACAATATAAAATAATAACCACGGGCCGAGTCAAGCTCGACAATATAAAATAATAACCACGGGCCGAGTCAAGCTCGACAATAATAAAATAATAACCACGGGCCGAGTCAAGCTCGACAATAATAAAATAATAACCACGGGCCGAGTGACATAAGTCAACACGACAATAATAAGCTTCTCCCGCACAACTCTTTCCACTTTACGTTATTACGCATTATTAGTTTTTGTGTGACAGTATTCAATCAAAGCAGCTTCTTTAAAATGTAAAGTAGTCACATATAAGAACATATAATTCATAAACACATTTTGAGACAAGTATTAAAATCACGTTACGACACGAAGGAAGCTGGGCTAGCTAGGCTTGGCATATTACTTACCTCGATCCTTAGCAATTTAGCACGTAAAGTCTTCTAGAATGTCACGTGGTCCTTGTCTACAAACTTGTCACCTACACGGTACATTTCTGTATTCGATCACAAATTTGTCGATACAAATATACGATTATAGATTATTATAAGTCTACCAAGTTCTATTTTAAATCTCTTAATTCTTACTATATATGTATAGATAATATTCTAGATTTTAATGTTATGTAGAAACTCATAATTTAAGTCCATAAACTTTTGATAATTATTAAATACTAATTTTATTAACATATCTATTTCTAAATAACCAAGAAATTATTCAATAAATAATATTATTAAATTAGCCATTTATTTATCAAAATTATCAAATAAATTGTAGAAACTATTTATAATATTTTTAGTGGAAAATACAAGTTGGAGAGTAAAATTAATGGTCTTTATTAATTGAGAAAGCTGTTAATTTAAAATTCTAAAATATTTCTTATTTACCAACTAATTCAAAATACACCGAAAATCAATAATTACAAATTATACTTCTAGCTTGTTTATTTTCAAGAGAAATAATTTCAATTAACTAGCCTCTATCTTATCTATATGCTTAATTTATTTAACTTACTTTTTATTTGATATTATTATTACTATTATTATTTCTATTGTTATAATAACTATTATTATTATTTCTATTAGTATATATCATTTTTGTTAGTCTTATTCTTACACTTATTATTATTACTATTGCTATTATTGTTATTACTATTTATTAAAATTACTACTACTATTATTACTACTACTTATTATTATTACTATTATTATTTCTATTATTATGACTACTACTACTACTACTACTACTACTACTAATACTATTATTATTGTTATTATTATTATTATTATTATTATTATTATTATTATTATTATTATTATTATTATTAAAGTAAAAGCTAGCAAGTGTAGAGATTAATGTAAACAAATAAAATCCTATTTTTATTTCATTTTTATGTTTCAATTTGTTAAATAACAACCATACCCCATGTTCTACTGAAATAGCATAAATACCCCCTTCTATTAACTAAACTACTTTCTGAAAATGACAACTTCCTCCCCCTAAACATGAATCTTTAATTTGATCAATCTAAACGTGAATCTAAGCATCGAGACATGATTTTGATTATGTAAATAGACTCAGGGCGAATATTAGAGCGTACCGGAACCAAGAATCGCAAGAAACGGTCGAAAATTGAGTCGGGTCAAGTCGTCGAAATCGTCGCCGGAGGTGGAGCTCGCCGGACCTTCTCCGGTGGTTCTGGGCTTCGATTGAGTCTTGTAATAGCTTGGTCGGGCCTCTAGGAGCAGATTGGAAGGGTCCAAAAGCTGTGGGTGTCTCTGCTTCAGTTCGGCGAAGCTCTTCGCCGGCAAAAATGGAGGCCGACGGTGAAGGGGATCGTGCTCTGTTTCCGGCGGCTGGGTTTCTGTTGGGTTCTTCTTCTTCTACTTGTTTCAGGTCGTTGCAGAGGGGAGAGAGAGAGGGAAAGGAACAGGGGTGGTGGCTGTGGGTCTCTCGGGTTTCTTCCCCGACGGTGGCAGCGGCGGCGGTGGCTGCGTTGCCACTGTTAGCTGCTGCTGCTACTGTTTGGTCTCTGTTTTTGGGACAGAGAAAGGGGTGAAACGGAGTTGAGAGAGACGGAGAGATGGTGGCAGAGAAGTGGAGGTGGAGGTGATGGCCTCGGTGGTTCCCGACGGGAACAGAGGCGGTGGTGGCGGCGGCTTCTTAGCTTGTTGTTGCTGCTGCCGTGCTCTGTTTCAGGCGGAGAACAGAGTGAGGCAGAGAGGGGAGAAAAACAGAGAGCTAGGTGGAGGTGAAGGTGTTGGTGGTGCTCTCGGTGGGTCTCCTTGGTGGCAGCAGCGGCGGGGGTGTTGGTGGTTCCGTCTAGTTCCTGCTGTTGCTACCTTTCTGCATAGGAGAGAGTGAGATAGAGGGAGAGCTGGAGGCAGAGTAAGAGTGATGGAGGTGGTGGTGCTCACGGTGGTTGCCGGAGGTGAGGGAGATGAGAGGGAAGCTGATGATGGTGGTGATGTTGATGAAGGCAGTGGTGGTTGAGGTTGGAGCTTTTATAGGAGACAAAAGAAATGGGTGATGGTGACCTTGGCGGTGGCGGTGAATTGTGTCGGGTGAAGAAGTTGTTGCCGAATGAAAAAGAGAAAAGAGAAGCAAAGTTGAAGTTGAGAAAGAAGAAGAAAACAAAGTAGGGAGAAAACAAATTTGAGAAAAATCTGGTGATAACTTCTTTTAGAATAATTATTGGGTGTGTTTGTCACACCATCTAGTAGAGTAATCGTGTGTGACACAACTACGAAAGCTACGCGGTGGCTTTATTCGCGTTACGATTAAAGTTAATAAATTGTTCACGTAATTATTTACAAATACTATTTTAATATTTCTTAAAATTTAACAAAACTAATTGTAAAATAATTTACTCAGCTTTATTTTATTTTTCTTTTACAGCTAAATTTGTATTTAACTTTGATAATTTACTATTTTACCCCTGAGTATTTTACGGGGTATTACATTCTTCCCCCCTTAAAGACAGCTTCGTCCTCGAAGCTAAAATCAAACAATTAATCATGATACTTCGACCATCTACCAAGCAATGATTTCTCAGAATCTAAATCATATAGCACGCAAGTAATCCCTCATAAGTAAAAGAAAATATGTATTAACTAATGCACGCAACGCAACACAGATATCGCTAAATAAATGCGTAGTCACGACTGTCTACTTAAGTGGCCCTAGTCTCGTTTGGTTGCTGGTCATAGTCTCGTTTAGGTTGCTAAGTCTCCAGGTTAAGCATGTTTTAAGGGTATTGAGGACGAAACGGTTGCCTCAGTATCTACCCTAGTAGGTTATCAATCCTAAGTTGTTTACTATTGGATAAGGAAATTACCCGTGGTAATTCCATGTGCAGCTTCTGCTTCAGTCCTTGTTAGCACAGCGATTCTCCCCCACATTTCCATTCTGACCTCTTATTCTTCCTGCTGCACCAGCTCTGTTGTTGGCATTCGGCCCATATCCAGCATTGTTGTTCTCATTCCTGGGTTGAGCTCCGTTTTGTCCTGGGTTGTAGTTTTGCTGCCTTGCATAACCATTTCCTCCATTATTTTGGTTGTTGCGGTTTCCATTATGTTGATTCCCAAACTGCTGGTTGCGAACAAGGTTGTGCCCGTTCTGTTGGCGGTTTTCCTGATAGTTGTTATGTGGTGGTCTTCGGAAGTTGCCTCCTTGATTCACTGGCTGGTTCCCGGTTGGCTGGGACCGGCACTCATAAGCTCGATGTCCCCTCTTACCACAGTTGTGGCAGGTGACTGGGTTCCCCGTGCAGTCAACTCCAGGGTGGTTCTGCTGACACTTGTTACAAATATAGCGGCGAGGTTGCTGACTTCCAGAGTTCTGTCCGTTATCTCGGTATTGCCCCTGATTACCATCTCCATTCTTGAACTTCTGATTCCCTTTTTCGAAATTGTTGTTGCTAGCTGCTGCCTCCTCTATCTTACGTTTCTTGCGTTTCTCTTCTTGGGTGACACGAACTCGATAGATGTCAGCAGCTCTGTCATAGGCTTCATGGAGAGTAGAATAGGTTCTGTTCAGCAGAGTCTCTTGTAGCCTTTCGTGCAGTCCAGCGATGAATTTAGAAATCTTGGAATCTTCGTCAGGCACCATGTTGCCTACAAACCGTGTCAACTCCGTAAATTTCCGAAAATACTCAGTCACGGAGTCATTTCCTTGCTGCAGATTCTGGAATTCTAGTTCCTTGCTCCTCTTTAGTTAGGCACTTTTAGATAATAATAATAGTTAATAGCAATAATAATAGTTGTGGTTTTATAATAGAAGTTTATAACGACATAAAATGTTAGGAAAATATTAACTAGAAGGGTTGGGTAGAATTAAAAGAGAATATTTTAGGATGTGTAGTATTTTGTTAGATTATTTGTTAACGTAAAAGTTACGGGTTGTAGGTGACGATTGTAGGCCGAGACATTTCTAGAACGTGCTAGTGCTACGGAAGTAAGGTAAGTAACATGCCAAGCCTAGAGCCTAGCTTCCTTCGTGTCTTGATATGAATTTTATTTCTTGTCTCAAAATGCATTTTTGTTTGGCTATTTATTTACTTGTTTATTTGAAGTCTCCTTTATTTCAAGAAGTTATTTATTTGAACTTGTCACACGATTTATAATAATGCGTAATTAACGTAAAGTGGAAAGAGTTGTGCGGGAGAAGCAATTTATTGTCGTGTTGACTTTAGTCACTCGACCAGAGATCAGATTTTATTTTAACCCGGTCGCAACCTGCCGGGTCGCTCCATGTACTCACCTCTCTGGCCGCAAGAAGTCTTAGGGGGGCTGCCGGCAGTTAAGGTCATGGTTGCTAGTGATAGATTAGTAGTTCCTTCCCCGTATCAACAAAGTTAATAATACAGTTTTGGCATAAGTTTTTGAAAGGAAAGAAGAGAAGATTGAGGAATATAATCCCCGTTTGGAAGAGATAATAAGATAAGAGGAATTTTATAAGAGTTACTACTTCACTTTCTTGGATTCATTCTTTACAAGTTTTATTCCTCCTATTTTATTGCAAATAATAAATTAAAGCTTCATCTTCTGTTTTACATGTTTGGGTGTTATTTACTCAGCATTTCCCAGCTGACTTTAGAAACTGCGGTTCTGTTTTCCTTCCCACCGCAGGCTTAGAGGCAGGAGGCTATGGCGAAGCTGGGTACGGGACTCACGTGTAGTGTTAGGTAGCAAGCAAGATCATGTATAGCTTTTGAGATCACTTTTGTAATGATTAGAGACTCTAATGATGTTTAATGATGTATAATAAATAAATACTTTTGGAATGTTATGTTTTGATTCCCGCCGTCACTTTTAGCATCGGCCCCTCCTGGGCTTTCCGGTCCGGAACGGAAGGCTTGGGGAACCACGGGCTGTTGCAGGTGGTATCAGAGCAGGCAGTCCATAAAAAGGGAATTGAAAACCTGTAGGGCAACTAAAATTGGACATAGGGCAAAATAATTAAAATTGGATAAGCCGTTGGGGTTACGGGTAGTTTAGGTCTTGATTTCTCCCACCCACCCGCATCCTGAGTTTCAATTTTATGTGAAATGCATATTTTTGCTGATTTTATGAGAAGGAGATAAAATCAAACTTGCACAAGAAGTTCTTTCTTGATTAGCTGAGTTATGCAGATATGAGCCTTATGTGCTTTTATTGCCATATTGTTATTTCATGTGTGTTAGTTTATGCGATAATATTAGATATTAATTGCGAGATATGATTATTAAAGTTCCCGCGACCTTAACCAAGGATACCGTAGGATGTGACTAATAGACCGTTCCATTACCACTATAGGAAAGTTTGACCAGGATAGATGGCTGATAACATCCCTATGGAGCAATTCCTCGCTCAAATGGCTCAGATGATGAATAACGGAGGACAGGCAGGAAATAACTGGGCCAAGAAAGTAGCTGAAATGAAACCCATGGAGTTTACTGGGAAAGAGGATCCTGTCGAGTTAGAAGACTGGATCATGGAAATGGATAAGATTCTTGAGGTGATAGAATGTCCTGATGACCGAAAGGTCAACTGCGCAGTCTTCTACTTGAAGAATGAAGCGAACCTCTGGTGGAGAAATGTACGAGAAACTCTCCTAGCCGAACCCAACTTCAACTGGGAGGCGCTTCAAACCGCCCTCAGAGCTCGGTTCTACCCTCATCACGTGAAGAGGAGCAAGGAACAGGAATTCCAGAACCTGCGACAAGGAAATGACTCCGTGACGGAGTATTTCCGGAAGTTTACCGAGCTGACACGATTCGTAGGCAACATGGTGCCGGATGAAGACTCCAAAGTTTCCCGATTCATCGGCGGATTGCACGAAAGGCTGCAAGAGTCTCTGCTGAGCAGGACCTACTCTTCGCTTCATGAAGCCTACGACAGAGCTGCTGATATCTACCGAGTTCGTGTCACCCAGGAGGAGAATCGCAAGAAACGCAAGCTTGAGGAGGTAGGAGGAAGCAACACCAACTTTGCCAAGGGCAATCAGAGGTTCAAGACTAATAATGGAGGAGGTAACCAGGGGCAGTATCGTGGCAATCAGCAGAATGCTGGGACTCAGAAGAATCGTCGCTATTTCTGCAAATGGTGCCCACGAAACCACCCAGGAACAGACTGTGAGGGAAATCCGGTCACTTGCAACAACTGTGGCAGGCGAGGACATCGAGCTTATGAATGCCGATCTCAACCAGCCGGGAACCAGCTGATGATCCAAGGAGGTAACTTTGGAAGGCCACAGCAGAACAACTACCAGGGCAACCGTCAGCAGAACGGGAACAATTTTGCCCGCAACCAGCAGATCGGGAACCAGCAGAATGGAAACCGCAACCAGAACAATGGAGGCAATGGATATGTCAGGCAGCAGAACTACAACCCAGGCAATGCAGGCCAGAACGGAGGCCAACCCAGGATCGGAAACAACAATGCTGGATATGGGAACAACCCCAATGGAGCAGGAGCAGGAGGAGCAGGAGCTCAAAATGCAAACGTGGGAAGAATTGCTGTGCTGACTAAGACTGAGGCAGAAGCTGCACATGGAGTTGTCACGGGTACTTTCTCTATTCATGAGCAACCTGCTTTCGTGCTATTTGATTCTGGTGCATCCTATTCCTTTATATCATCCTCGTTTGCTGAGAAATTGGGTTTGCTTAGCTCATCTAGTATAACTATCCCAGTAGCAACCCCTAATGGCCAGATAACTGTCTGTGATACCGTATTCGAAGGGGTAGAAGTCGAAATCTTAACCTGCACCTTACCTGCCAACCTAATAAAATTTAACCTAGGAGGCATAGATGTGATCCTAGGTATGGACTGGCTTGGGAAGTATAGGGCAGTTATTGACTGCTATGATCAGAAGGTTCGGTTAAAGGGACCTAAAGGAGAAAAGATCACCTATCGTGGTATCACCACTGAACCTCGAATCAGACTAGTGTCTGCTTTGACTATAATCAACCAGATGAAGAAGGGGAACTTTGCCTACTTGTGTTATGTCCAAGACGTAACCAAGAAGGAAAATGTGCTGGACGAGATACCAGTCGTGAGGGAATTTCCTGATGTATTCCCTGACGAGATTCCCGGAATGCCACCTCAACGAGAAGTGGAGTTTACTATAGACTTGGCACCTGGAACTGCACCCATCTCCAAGGCGCCGTATCGGATGGCACCTGTGGAATTGAAGGAGCTGAAGGAGCAGATACAAGAGCTGTTGCAGAAGGGGTACATACGACCTAGTGTGTCACCCTGGGGAGCACCAGTGCTGTTCGTCAGGAAGAAGGATGGGAGCCTACGATTATGCATCGATTACCGGGAGCTAAACAGCGTCACTATCAAGAACAAGTATCCACTACCCCGGATCGACGATCTATTCGATCAGCTGCAAGGAGCCAGTGTCTTCTCAAAGATCGACCTAAGATCGGGTTATCATCAACTCCGCGTAGCCGAGAAAGATATTCCAAAGACGGCCTTTAGCACAAGGTACGGTCACTACGAGTTCACGGTTATGCCGTTCGGTTTGACCAACGCTCCTGCCGTATTCATGGACCTGATGAACCGAGTAATGAAGCCGTTTTTAGACCGGTTCGTGGTTGTTTTCATCGATGACATCCTGGTGTACTCGAAGAACGAAGGGGATCACGAAGAGCATCTCCGAGAAGTATTGCAGACCTTGAGGCAAGAGCAGCTGTACGCTAAGCTCTCAAAGTGTGATTTCTGGTTGGATCGTGTGCCGTTTCTAGGCCACATCATCTCCAAGGAAGGGGTATCCGTTGACCCAGCAAAAGTCTCAGCGGTTAAGGACTGGCCTACACCGAAGAATGTATCTGAAATTCGAAGTTTCCTAGGCTTAGCCGGTTACTACAGGCGTTTCGTGAAGGATTTTTCGAAGATTGCCAGGCCATTGACTACGCTGACGAAGAAGGCGGTGAAGTATCACTGGGACGACAGCTGTGAAGAGGCATTCCAGACTCTGAAGGAGAAGCTCACTACAGCACCAGTGTTAGCCTTGCCAAACGACTCTGGCGAGTTCGAAGTATACAGCGATGCGTCAAAGAAAGGAATTGGATGTGTGCTGATGCAAGACCGAAGGGTGATTGCTTACGCTTCAAGGCAGCTGAAGCCACACGAGGAGAACTATGCCACACATGACCTGGAGCTGGCAGCAGTAGTCTTTGCGCTGAAGATATGGAGGCATCATCTTTACGGGGCTGTTTGCAAGCTCTACACAGATCACCGCAGCCTGAAGTATATCTTCACACAGAAGGAGCTGAACAATAGGAAACGACGATGGCTGGAGATCATCAAAGATTACGATCTACGCATCCAGTACCACGAGGGGAAGGCTAATGTAGTAGCTGACGCGCTAAGTCGTAAATCGAGCCATGCAGTGAACGCCATGATAGTTTTATCAGAATGGCTATGTCACGAGTTCCGGAAGCTCAACATCGAAGTAGTGGAACAAGGAACGGTGCAAAAGCTGCTCGGGAGCATGACAGCAGTACCAGATTTATTCGAAGAAATACGAAACAACCAAGCAGGAGATGTGAAGCTCGAGAGGATCAAGAAGAAGATTGCAGCAGGAGAGGCCAAGGAGTTCCAGATTCACGAAGATGGGAGCATCCGCTACAAAGGAAGATGGTGCGTGCCACAGAAGTGTTCAGAGGTTAAGGAGAAGCTGATGCAGGAGGCACACAACACTCCATATTCAGTTCACCCTGGAGGCGGTAAGCTTTACAAGGATCTGAAGAAGACGTTCTGGTGGCCCAATATGAAGAAGGAAGTAGCTGAGTTCGTGGCCAGATGCCTAACGTGCCAGAAGGTAAAGTTCGAGCACAAGAGGATGGGAGGTCTACTCCAACCGTTGGATGTTCCAGTCTGGAAGTGGGACTCCATATCAATGGACTTCGTCACAGCTCTACCTACATCGAAGAATGGATTCAACCAGATATGGGTAGTCGTAGACAGACTAACCAAGACAGCGCGATTCATCCCAATGAAGGACACGTGGAACATGGAACAAAGGGCAGATGCATACGTCAGAAACATCGTGAGATATCATGGGGTTCCGAGTTCGATAATCTCGGATAGAGACCCTAACTTCCTCTCCCATTTCTGGAAAGCGCTTCAAGAAGCACTTGGAACGCAGCTGAAATTCAGTACGGCTTTCCACCCAGCCACAGACGGTCAGACGGAGAGAACTATACAGACGCTAGAGGATATGTTAAGAGCCTGCGTTATGGACTTTCAAGGCTCATGGGTCGATAAGCTGCCATTAATAGAATTCTCCTACAACAACAGCTACCACGCTAGCATCGGGATGGCACCGTATGAAGCCCTCTATGGAAGGAAGTGTCGATCGCCGCTGTGTTGGAGTGACATCAGCGAAACAGTGATCATTGGCCCACAAATGATTGAAGACATGACGAACCAGGTTCGACTCATACAGCAAAGGATGAAAGCGGCTCAAGACAGGCAGAAGTCATACGCAGATCAGAAAAGAAGACCACTGGAGTTCCAAATAGGAGAGAAAGCTTTCTTGCGAGTCTCACCTACTAAGGGGGTAACCAGGTTTAACCTAAAAGGAAAATTAAGCCCTAAATTCATTGGTCCATACGATGTTATTGAAAAGATAGGAGAAGTTGCGTATCGACTGGACCTACCATCGAATCTAGGGCGAGTACACAATGTCTTCCACGTATCCCAGCTGAAGAAGTATATACCAGACCCGTCTCATATCTTGGATCCAGAACCAGTGGATTTCGACCCATCACTGACCTACGAGGAGCAACCTGTCAAGATACTGGACACAAAGACAAGGGATACAAGAACCAAGAGTGTCAAACTGGTCAAAGTCCTATGGACCAACCACCAAACAGAGGAAGCAACTTGGGAAGCTGAAGAAGAGATGAGAAAGAAGTACCCACACTTATTTAATGAGGTACGTGGAGTTCCGGGGACGTCACTCTCTAAGGGGGAGAGGATGCAACCCTTTGTTTAATACTATTATGCCCTAGTCTGCTATTTTAGTACCTTTGAGATTTAATTGACCTTGAGACTTAGAACCCAAATGAGACTATGACCACCTAATTAGATAGACGTGACTACGACCTATTTGACTTTATTTGTTGCATTACGATTACTTGCTACTATTTGTTATGTGAAGTTACTTGCCATCCATGTGATATAAATTCTGTTAGACAGTTACTTGTTGGATGATTTGAATATCACGTTTAGTTGCTTAATTTTAGCTTCGAGGACGAAGCTGTGCTTAAGGGGGGAAGGATGTAATACCCCGATTATCTAGCAGGGGTAAAACAGTCATTTTAGAAGAATAATAATAATTAACTTGGCAAAATAATATTTTGAGTTTAATTTGTAAGGAGTTTTAGAATAATATTAGAGTAATAATTAATAGTTAATTCGTAGTTGTTTTGCAAATTCTAGCTAGTTTTAATGTATAGCGCGTGTTTAAGCATCGCGAGTGTTGCTAGACTTGCCACACCCAATCACCTAACCACATAGTACTCCACCCACACCCAATTATTGCCAAAAATATTATTTAATTTGGAAACTTTTGTCTCCAGCAAGCTTTCTCTTCTCCTTCTTCTACACAATTCTTCACCATCATCACCACCACCTTCATGAAGATACTAGCACCGCCCTTGTCACATCACTTGTGCTTGGAGCCCAAGCAATCTCAGCTATATAAACAGCTGATCAGCCACCCCCACCCACCAGCAGCCACTCGCAACAACCACCACCTCCCTCATCACCATTGCCACCATCTTCACCAACACCATCGAGAGAGAAAACACCCCTGCCACCACCAGCAGCCTACTCTCCATATCTCCAACTCTCTGTTGCTCTCTGTTCTCAGCCAACACCCCCAGCAGTGGCAGGAGAGGTGGCAGCAGCCATCACAGCACCCAGCCACCACCATCGTCGCCATAACCACCGGCGGCAAGAACCCAGCGAAGAACAACCCAGCAGCCTCCCTCACTCTTTATCCTTCTCTCCCTCCCTCTCTGCTCTACGACTTCTCCAGAGCAGATTAGAAGCAGTAGCAGCAGCTACCACGGCCACCAGTGCCGCCGTCGGACCACCACCGAAGAGAACCCAGCTCTCTCTCTCATCCCCGGAGGCCTCTCTGTCCGTCTCTGAGCATCCTCGCCCTCTCCTCTTCCCTGAAACAGAGGCCAGCAGCAGCTGCAGCAGCGGGACAGAGGAGTACAGCCACTGCCGCCGCCGTCGCGGCCATTGTTACCGGCCAACCTCCGGCCAGATTTCGACGAGCTCTTCGTAGCAGTACCCAGCCTCTCTCTCTGCTTCCAGAGGACTCTTAGGGCCCCGACCAACTCACTAGGAGCCTCAAACCAGGCCGTGGAAGCCATTAAAGCCGGCGACGAAGGTCCAACTCCGGCGACCCCGACGCCAAGCTTCGACCCGACCAATTTCTTAGCGATTTCCGGCCATTCTTGGCCTAGGTACGTCCTACACCTTCTGATTAGTTGTTTGGTGTTGTTAGAATTGAAAATCGATAGCTTGATTCGTAGTTAGATTGAAGAAATTATAGTTGTTGTAGAAGGGGGGTAAAAGTGTAGTTTTTGCAAAACTATTAAAACATGATTTAGGGTTCTGTTTGTAATTTCAGAAACTATAGGGGCTGTTAGTACACTATATTAAACTGTTTTGGTGGCTAGTTGAGGAATTTGTAGACTTTTATTACGAATGGGGGTTTTTGTGTATTTAACTTAAACTTGTCACTCTTCGCTAAAAATAAAAATAATGATTTCAGAATATAAATAATTTCTAAAAATACTATTTTTCATCCTCGTTTTAGAAAAGTAATTTTGGTATTAAAATAGCATGCGGTTTATTTGTTAAAAATTAAATAAGAAATATTTTGAGTTAAACTTTAAATAAATATTGTTAAATAAATGTTGTTAGTAACTTAGATATCTAATACTTGCAGACTTGATATTTTGCTAGATTTTAAATATTGTTTGTTGCAATTAGTATTTAGGAAAATTTATCTTTAAATTAAATAGTTTTGAATATTGTTTAAATAATTATAGAAAAACTAATATGTCCTTTTCATTAAAGATAAACTAGTTTTGTTTTCACTACTTTATCAAGCATTTTATAAAATAATTTCTCTAGTTAGTTAGGCACTTTTAGATAATAATAATAGTTAATAGCAATAATAATAGTTGTGGTTTTATAATAGAAGTTTATAACGACATAAAATGTTAGGAAAATATTAACTAGAAGGGTTGGGTAGAATTAAAAGAGAATATTTTAGGATGTGTAGTATTTTGTTAGATTATTTGTTAACGTAAAAGTTACGGGTTGTAGGTGACGATTGTAGGCCGAGACATTTCTAGAACGTGCTAGTGCTACGGAAGTAAGGTAAGTAACATGCCAAGCCTAGAGCCTAGCTTCCTTCGTGTCTTGATATGAATTTTATTTCTTGTCTCAAAATGCATTTTTGTTTGGCTATTTATTTACTTGTTTATTTGAAGTCTCCTTTATTTCAAGAAGTTATTTATTTGAACTTGTCACACGATTTATAATAATGCGTAATTAACGTAAAGTGGAAAGAGTTGTGCGGGAGAAGCAATTTATTGTCGTGTTGACTTTAGTCACTCGACCAGAGATCAGATTTTATTTTAACCCGGTCGCAACCTGCCGGGTCGCTCCATGTACTCACCTCTCTGGCCGCAAGAAGTCTTAGGGGGCTGCCGGCAGTTAAGGTCATGGTTGCTAGTGATAGATTAGTAGTTCCTTCCCCGTATCAACAAAGTTAATAATACAGTTTTGGCATAAGTTTTTGAAAGGAAAGAAGAGAAGATTGAGGAATATAATCCCCGTTTGGAAGAGATAATAAGATAAGAGGAATTTTATAAGAGTTACTACTTCACTTTCTTGGATTCATTCTTTACAAGTTTTATTCCTCCTATTTTATTGCAAATAATAAATTAAAGCTTCATCTTCTGTTTTACATGTTTGGGTGTTATTTACTCAGCATTTCCCAGCTGACTTTAGAAACTGCGGTTCTGTTTTCCTTCCGACCGCAGGCTTAGAGGCAGGAGGCTATGGCGAAGCTGGGTACAGGACTCACGTGTAGTGTTAGGTAGCAAGCAAGATCATGTATAGCTTTTGAGATCACTTTTGTAATGATTAGAGACTCTAATGATGTTTAATGATGTATAATAAATAAATACTTTTGGAATGTTATGTTTTGATTCCCGCCGTCACTTTTAGCATCGGCCCCTCCTGGGCTTTCCGGTCCGGAACGGAAGGCTTGGGGAACCACGGGCTGTTGCACTAAGGATATGTGATTAGAGGATTTGGTGTTTTTTGAGTTTGGGTTGATGACCAGGGTATGATTTTTAATGATAAATCATGGTTTCGGGACACATTTTATGGGTATTTTGAGGAGGTTTTTGGCAGGCCAAAGAAGGTTTTTAGTTGTAAATGTTTTCGTGAACCTATAGTTTGATTGTCAGTCTACAATATTAGGTAAAGATTCACTTGTCTTTGTAACATTTAGATATTAGAAAAAGGTGCTCAAAATGCTACAAAATTTGTTTTGAGTGATTTGAATTCTCAAAAGGGTGAAGGGTTTGAGGGTTGAGGGTCCAATTCAGTGTTTTAGATTTCAATATTGGGTTTAATTGAGGATATGGGATTAGAGGATTTGGTGTGTTTTGAGTTTGGGGTGATGACCAGGGTATGATTTTTAATGATAAATCATGGTTTCGGGACATTTTATGGGTATTTTGAGGAGGTTTTTGGCAGTCCAAAGAAGGTTTTTAGTTGTAACGTTTTTCGTGATCCTATAGCTTGATTGTCAGTCTACAATATTAGGTAAAGATTCACTCGTTTTTGTAACATTTAGATATTAGAAAAAGGTGCTCAAAACGTTTCGAAATCTTGTTTTGAGTGATTTGATTTCTCAAAAGGGTGAAGGGTTTGAGGGTTGGGGGTCCAATTCAGTGTTTTAGATTTCTATATAGGATTTAATTGAGGATATGGGATTAGAGGACTTGGTTTTTTTGAGTTTGGGTGATGATCAGGGTATGATTTTTAATGATAAATCATGGTTTCGGGACATTTTATGGGTATTTTGAGGAGATTTTTGGCTGTCCAAAGAAGGTTTTTAGTCGTAACTTATTTCGTGATCCTATAGTTTGATTGTCAGTCTTCAATATTAGGTAAAGATTCACTCGTTTTTGTAACATTTAGATTATAGAAAAAGGTCCCCAAAACGCTTCGAAATCTTGGTTTGAGTGATTTGATTTCTCAAAAGGGTGAAGGGTTTGAGGGTTGGGGGTCCAATTCATTGTTTTAGATTTCTATATAGGGTTTAATTGAGGATATGTGATTAGAGGATTTGGTGTTTTTTGAGTTTGGGTTGATGACCAGGGTATGATTTTTAATGATAAATCATGGTTTAGGGACACATTTTATGGGTATTTTGAGGAGGTTTTTGGCAGTCCAAAGAAGGTTTTTAGTTGTAACTTTTTCCGGGATCCTATAGTTTGATTGTCAGTCTACAATATTGGGTAAAGATTCACTCATTTTTGTAACATTTAGATATTAGAAAAAGGTGCTCAAAACGTTTCGAAATCTTGTTTTGAGTGATTTGATTTCTCAAAAGGGTGAAGGGTTTGAGGGTTGGGGGTCCAAATCGGTGTTTTAGATTTCTATACAAGGTTTAATTAAGTATATGGTATTAGAGGATTTGGTGTTTTTTGAGTTTGGGTTGATAATCTGGGTATGATTTTTAATGATAAATCATGGTTTCAGGACATTTTATGGGTATTTTGAGGAGGTTTTTGGCAGGCCAAAGAAGATTTTTAGTTGTAACTTTTTCCGTGATCCTATAGTTTCATTGTCAGTCTACAATATTAGGTAAAGATTCAGTCGTTTTTGTAACATTTAGATATTAGAAAAAGGTGCTCAAAACGTTTCGAAATATTGTTTTGAGTTATTTGATTTCTCAACAGGGTGAAGGGTCTGAGGGTTGGGGGTCCAATTAAGTGTTTTAAATTTGTATTTAGGGTTTAATTGAAGATATGGGATTAGGGGATTTGGTGTTTACGGAGTTTGGTGTGATGATCAGGGTATGATTTTTAATGATAAATCATAGTTTCGAGATATTTTATGAGTACTTTGGGGTGGTTTTTAGCAGGCCAAAGAAGGTTTTGGTTGAATAAATTTTCGTGATACAATACTTATATTGCCATTCTACAATATTAGGTAAAAATTCACTCGTTTTTGAAACATTTTGATATTAGACGAAGGTGCTCAAAACGCTTCGAAATCTTGTTTTGAGTGATTTTATTTCTCAAAAGTGTGAGGTGTTTGAGGGTCGGGGGTCCAACTTAGTGTTTTAGATTTCTATTTAGGGTTTAATTGAGGTTCTATGATTAGAGGATTTGGTGTTTTTTGAGTTTGGGATAATGATCAGGGTAAATTTTTTAATGATAAATCATGATTTTGGGACATTTTATGGGTATTTTGGGGAGGTTTTTGGCAGGCCAAAGAAGGTTTTTAGTTGTAAATTTTTTCGTGAACCTATAGTTTGATTGTCAGTCTACAATATTAGGTAAAGATTCACTCGTTTCTGTAACATTTAGATACTAGAAAAAGGTGCTCAAAATGCTACAAAATTTTGTTTTGAGTGATTTGAATTCTCAAAAGGGTGAAGGGTTTGAGGGTTGGGGGTCCAATTCAGTGTATTAGATTTCTATATTGGGTTTAATTGAGGATATGGGATTAGAGGATTTGGTGTGTTTTGAGTTTGGGGTGATGACCAGGGTATGATTTTCAATAATAAATCATGGTTTCGGGACATTTTATGGGTATTTTGAGGAGGTTTTTGGCAGTCCAAAGAAGGTTTTTATTTGTTACGTTTTTCGTGATCCTATAGCTTGATTGTCAGTCTACAATATTAGGTAAAGATTCACTCGTTTATGTAACATTTAGATATTAGAAAAAGGTGCTCAAAACGTTTCGAAATCTTGTTTTGAGTGATTTGATTTCTCAAAAGGGTGAAGGGTTTAAGAGTTGGGGGTCCAATTCAGTGTTTTAGATTTCTATATAGGGTTTAATTGAGGATATGGGATTAGAGGACTTGGTTTTCTTGAGTTTGGGTGATGATCAGGGTATGATTTTAATGATAAATTATGGTTTCGGGACATTTTATGGGTATTTTGAGGAGATTTTTGGCTGTCCAAAGAAGGTTTTTAGTCGTAACTTATTTCGTGATCCTATTGTTTGATTGTCAGTCTTCAATATTAGGTAAAGATTCACTCGTTTTTGTAACATTTAGATATTAGAAAAAGGTGCTCAAAATGCTACAAAATTTGTTTTGAGTGATTTGAATTCTCAAAAGGGTGAAGGGTTTGAGGGTTGGGGGTCCAATTTAGTGTTTTAGATTTCTATATAGGGTTTAACTAAGGATATGTGATTAGAGGATTTGGTGTTTTTTGAGTTTGGGTTGATGACCAGGGTATGATTTTTAATGATAAATCATGGTTTCGGGACACATTTTATGGGTATTTTGAGGAGGTTTTTGGCAGGCCAAAGAAGGTTTTTAGTTGTAAATGTTTTCGTGAACCTATAGTTTGATTGTCAGTCTACAATATTAGGTAAAGATTCACTTGTCTTTGTAACATTTAGATATTAGAAAAAGGTGCTCAAAATGCTACAAAATTTGTTTTGAGTGATTTGAATTCTCAAAAGGGTGAAGGGTTTGAGGGTTGGGGGTCCAATTCAGTGTTTTAGATTTCTATATTGGGTTTAATTGAGGATATGGGATTAGAGGATTTGGTGTGTTTTGAGTTTGGGGTGATGACCAGGGTATGATTTTTAATGATAAATCATGGTTTCGGGACATTTTATGGGTATTTTGAGGAGGTTTTTGGCAGTCCAAAGAAGGTTTTTAGTTGTAACGTTTTTCGTGATCCTATAGCTTGATTGTTAGTCTACAATATTAGGTAAAGATTCACTCGTTTTTGTAACATTTAGATATTAGAAAAAGGTGCTCAAAACGTTTCGAAATCTTGTTTTGAGTGATTTGATTTCTCAAAAGGGTGAAGGGTTTGAGGGTTGGGGGTCCAATTCAGTGTTTTAGATTTCTATATAGGGTTTAATTGAGGATATGGGATTAGAGGACTTGGTTTTTTTGAGTTTGGGTGATGATCAGGTTATGATTTTTAATGATAAATCATGGTTTCGGGACATTTTATGGGTATTTTGAGGAGATTTTTGGCTGTCCAAAGAAGGTTTTTAGTCGTAACTTATTTCGTGATCCTATAGTTTGATTGTCAGTTTTCAATATAAGGTAAAGATTCACTCGTTTTTGTAACATTTAGATTATAGAAAAAGGTCCTTAAAACGCTTCGAAATCTTGGTTTGAGTGATTTGATTTCTCAAAAGGGTGAAGGGTTTGAGGGTTGGGGGTCCAATTCAGTGTTTTAGATTTCTATATAGGGTTCAATTGAGGATATGTGATTAGAGGATTTGGTGTTTTTTGAGTTTGGGTTGATGACCAGGGTATGATTTTTAATGATAAATCATGGTTTAGGGACACATTTTATGGGTATTTTGAGGAGGTTTTTGGCAGTCCAAAGAAGGTTGTTAGTTGTAACTTTTTCCGCGATCCTATAGTTTGATTGTCAGTCTACAATATTGGGTAAAGATTCACTCATTTTTGTAACATTTAGATATTAGAAAAAGGTGCTCAAAACGTTTCGAAATCTTGTTTTGAGTGATTTGATTTCTCAAAAGGGTGAAGGGTTTGAGGGTTGGGGGTCCAAATCGGTGTTTTAGATTTCTATACAAGGTTTAATTAAGTATATGGTATTAGAGGATTTGGTGTTTTTTGAGTTTGGGTTGATAATCTGGGTATGATTTTTAATGATAAATCATGGTTTCAGGACATTTTATGGGTATTTTGAGGAGGTTTTTGGCAGGCCAAAGAAGATTTTTAGTTGTAACTTTTTCCGTGATCCTATAGTTTCATTGTCAGTCTACAATATTAGGTAAAGATTCAGTCGTTTTTGTAACATTTAGATATTAGAAAAAGGTGCTCAAAACGTTTCGAAATATTGTTTTGAGTTATTTGATTTCTCAACAGGGTGAAGGGTCTGAGGGTTGGGGGTCCAATTAAGTGTTTTAAATTTGTATTTAGGGTTTAATTGAAGATATGGGATTAGGGGATTTGGTGTTTACGGAGTTTGGTGTGATGATCAGGGTATGATTTTTAATGATAAATCATGGTTTCGGGATATTTTATGAGTACTTTGGGGTGGTTTTTAGCAGGCCAAAGAAGGTTTTGGTTGAATAAATTTTCGTGATACAATACTTATATTGCCATTCTACAATATTAGGTAAAAATTCACTCGTTTTTGAAACATTTTGATATTAGACGAAGGTGCTCAAAACGCTTCGAAATCTTGTTTTGAGTGATTTTATTTCTCAAAAGGGTGAGGTGTTTGAGGGTCGGGGGTCCAACTTAGTGTTTTAGATTTCTATTTAGGGTTTAATTGAGGTTCTATGATTAGAGGATTTGGTGTTTTTTGAGTTTGGGATAATGATCAGGGTAAATTTTTTAATGATAAATCATGATTTTGGGACATTTTATGGGTATTTTGGGGAGGTTTTTGGCAGGCCAAAGAAGGTTTTTAGTTGTAAATTTTTTCGTGAACCTATAGTTTGATTGTCAGTCTACAATATTAGGTAAAGATTCACTCGTTTCTGTAACATTTAGATATTAGAAAAAGGTGCTCAAAATGCTACAAAATTTTGACCATAGTGGGCTAGTGCCAGCGCATAGTCTTTCAGGGAAGTCAGATCTCGAAATAGCGTTAGAAAAGCTAAGTCGCTAATACTGAAAAACTAACTCGATGTGACCGGCTAGGCGTGACAACCTTACCCACCTTATTTGGTCTTACGTCCTCTATTCTGATGGAATTCCGATGGAACTCTTGCCTGCTGTTGCTTGGCTTGCTTCGCCTTCGCTTACCTTTTCTTATCTTTGGGAAAGCAAATCAATCTTTACTTACTTGCTTCGGCTTGGCTTGCCTTGTTCGGTATTGGCCTGAGGGAGCCCCGGTAGGCGAACTCGTTCCACTCTTCTCTTCTAATTCCTTTAATAGGCTTGCGTGGAATGAGGTAGGTGAAGGCTGCTCTCTTCGATGAGCTACTGTTGAAACTACTACAGCGGCAACTGCAATAAGTTTCGCTACAGCTTCTTCCCGCTCTCTTGTCACTGTTCTTTTCTCGTGTCCTTCCCCTTCGCTTCTTCCGCTTCTGCTCTTCTTGTTGCTAAATGGCGATAGGGGCTAAAGAATCTACGTACTTCGATTCCAGAGTATAGGTAGAAGAGAATGGGCGAAGCTGAAATCATTCAATTGAAGTAGCTAGGCTTTATGCCTTTGATTCCTACTTTTTTGACAAAAAAGAAAGTGAAAAGAAGATAAAATAGGGCTTCTTTCTTTCTTTAGAAGAGCTTGAAAAGGCAAAAACGTTTAGAAACCTGAAAGGAGCAATTTTATCTACTGAGCAATCCGCGGATCGACAACTAAAATAGTTCTAATTGGCTCTACTTCCTCTTAGAGGAGGACCTGGTGAGCGAACATGCATGAGAAAAAGAGTTCCTCAACCATGTATGAGTCCGGTAGTAAGGCGGAGATGATGAAAAGCCTAAATTGAGTCCGGTAGTAAGGCGGAGATGATGAAAAGCCTAAATTGCTCGGCCCTGCCGTCCGGATATATAAAAGTTGAGGAACTCTTTTTCTCATGCATGTTCGCTCACCAGGTCCTCCTCTAAGAGGAAGTAGAGCCAATTAGAACTATTTTAGTTGTCGATCCGCGGATTGCTCAGTAGATAAAATTGCTCCTTTCAGGTTTCTAAACGTTTTTGCCTTTTCAAGCTCTTCTAAAGAAAGAAAGAAGCCCTATTTTATCTTCTTTTCACTTTCTTTTTTGTCAAAAAAGTAGGAATCAAAGGCATAAAGCCTAGCTACTTCAATTGAATGATTTCAGCTTCGCCCATTCTCTTCTACCTATACTCTGGAATCGAAGTACGTAGATTCTTTAGCCCCTATCGCCATTTAGCAACAAGAAGAGCAGAAGCGGAAGAAGCGAAGGGGAAGGACACGAGAAAAGAACAGTGACAAGAGAGCGGGAAGAAGCTGTAGCGAAACTTATTGCAGTTGCCGCTGTAGTAGTTTCAACAGTAGCTCATCGAAGAGAGCAGCCTTCACCTACCTCATTCCACGCAAGCCTATTAAAGGAATTAGAAGAGAAGAGTGGAACGAGTTCGCCTACCGGGGCTCCCTCAGGCCAATACCGAACAAGGCAAGCCAAGCCGAAGCAAGTAAGTAAAGATTGATTTGCTTTCCCAAAGAGAAGAAAAGGTAAGCGAAGGCGAAGCAAGCCAAGCAACAGCAGGCAAGAGTTCCATCGGAATTCCATCAGAATAGAGGACGTAAGACCAAATAAGGTGGGTAAGGTTGTCACGCCTAGCCGGTCACATCGAGTTAGTTTTTCAGTATTAGCGACTTAGCTTTTCTAACGCTATTTCGAGATCTGACTTCCCTGAAAGACTATGCGCTGGCACTAGCCCACTATGGTCAAAATTTTGTAGCATTTTGAGCACCTTTTTCTAATATCTAAATGTTACAGAAACGAGTGAATCTTTACCTAATATTGTAGACTGACAATCAAACTATAGGTTCACGAAAAAATTTACAACTAAAAACCTTCTTTGGCCTGCCAAAAACCTCCCCAAAATACCCATAAAATGTCCCAAAATCATGATTTATCATTAAAAAATTTACCCTGATCATTATCCCAAACTCAAAAAACACCAAATCCTCTAATCATAGAACCTCAATTAAACCCTAAATAGAAATCTAAAACACTAAGTTGGACCCCCGACCCTCAAACACCTCACCCTTTTGAGAAATAAAATCACTCAAAACAAGATTTCGAAGCGTTTTGAGCACCTTCGTCTAATATCAAAATGTTTCAAAAACGAGTGAATTTTTACCTAATATTGTAGAATGGCAATATAAGTATTGTATCACGAAAATTTATTCAACCAAAACCTTCTTTGGCCTGCTAAAAACCACCCCAAAGTACTCATAAAATATCCCGAAACCATGATTTATCATTAAAAATCATACCCTGATCATCACACCAAACTCCGTAAACACCAAATCCCCTAATCCCATATCTTCAATTAAACCCTAAATACAAATTTAAAACACTTAATTGGACCCCCAACCCTCAGACCCTTCACCCTGTTGAGAAATCAAATAACTCAAAACAATATTTCGAAACGTTTTGAGCACCTTTTTCTAATATCTAAATGTTACAAAAACGACTGAATCTTTACCTAATATTGTAGACTGACAATGAAACTATAGGATCACGGAAAAAGTTACAACTAAAAATCTTCTTTGGCCTGCCAAAAACCTCCTCAAAATACCCATAAAATGTCCTGAAACCATGATTTATCATTAAAAATCATACCCAGATTATCAACCCAAACTCAAAAAACACCAAATCCTCTAATACCATATACTTAATTAAACCTTGTATAGAAATCTAAAACACCGATTTGGACCCCCAACCCTCAAACCCTTCACCCTTTTGAGAAATCAAATCACTCAAAACAAGATTTCGAAACGTTTTGAGCACCTTTTTCTAATATCTAAATGTTACAAAAATGAGTGAATCTTTACCCAATATTGTAGACTGACAATCAAACTATAGGATCGCGGAAAAAGTTACAACTAAAAACCTTCTTTGGACTGCCAAAAACCTCCTCAAAATACCCATAAAATGTGTCCCTAAACCATGATTTATCATTAAAAATCATACCCTGGTCATCAACCCAAACTCAAAAAACACCAAATCCTCTAATCACATATCCTCAATTGAACCCTATATAGAAATCTAAAACACTGAATTGGACCCCCAACCCTCAAACCCTTCACCCTTTTGAGAAATCAAATCACTCAAACCAAGATTTCGAAGCGTTTTAAGGACCTTTTTCTATAATCTAAATGTTACAAAAACGAGTGAATCTTTACCTTATATTGAAGACTGACAATCAAACTATAGGATCACGAAATAAGTTACGACTAAAAACCTTCTTTGGACAGCCAAAAATCTCCTCAAAATACCCATAAAATGTCCCGAAACCATGATTTATCATTAAAAATCATACCCTGATCATCACCCAAACTCAAAAAAACCAAGTCCTCTAATCCCATATCCTCAATTAAACCCTATATAGAAATCTAAAACACTGAATTGGACCCCCAACCCTCAAACCCTTCACCCTTTTGAGAAATCAAATCACTCAAAACAAGATTTCGAAACGTTTTGAGCACCTTTTTCTAATATCTAAATGTTACAAAAACGAGTGAATCTTTACCTAATATTGTAGACTAACAATCAAGCTATAGGATCACGAAAAACGTTACAACTAAAAACCTTCTTTGGACTGCCAAAAACCTCCTCAAAATACCCATAAAATGTCCCGAAACCATGATTTATCATTAAAAATCATACCCTGGTCATCACCCCAAACTCAAAACACACCAAATCCTCTAATCCCATATCCTCAATTAAACCCAATATAGAAATCTAAAACACTGAATTGGACCCCCAACCCTCAAACCCTTCACCCTTTTGAGAATTCAAATCACTCAAAACAAATTTTGTAGCATTTTGAGCACCTTTTTCTAATATCTAAATGTTACAAAGACAAGTGAATCTTTACCTAATATTGTAGACTGACAATCAAACTATAGGTTCACGAAAACATTTACAACTAAAAACCTTCTTTGGCCTGCCAAAAACCTCCTCAAAATACCCATAAAATGTGTCCCGAAACCATGATTTATCATTAAAAATCATACCCTGGTCATCAACCCAAACTCAAAAAACACCAAATCCTCTAATCACATATCCTTAGTTAAACCCTATATAGAAATCTAAAACACTAAATTGGACCCCCAACCCTCAAACCCTTCACCCTTTTGAGAATTCAAATCACTCAAAACAAATTTTGTAGCATTTTGAGCACCTTTTTCTAATATCTAAATGTTACAAAAACGAGTGAATCTTTACCTAATATTGAAGACTGACAATCAAACAATAGGATCACGAAATAAGTTACGACTAAAAACCTTCTTTGGACAGCCAAAAATCTCCTCAAAATACCCATAAAATGTCCCGAAACCATAATTTATCATTAAAATCATACCCTGATCATCACCCAAACTCAAGAAAACCAAGTCCTCTAATCCCATATCCTCAATTAAACCCTATATAGAAATCTAAAACACTGAATTGGACCCCCAACTCTTAAACCCTTCACCCTTTTGAGAAATCAAATCACTCAAAACAAGATTTCGAAACGTTTTGAGCACCTTTTTCTAATATCTAAATGTTACATAAACGAGTGAATCTTTACCTAATATTGTAGACTGACAATCAAGCTATAGGATCACGAAAAACGTAACAAATAAAAACCTTCTTTGGACTGCCAAAAACCTCCTCAAAATACCCATAAAATGTCCCGAAACCATGATTTATTATTGAAAATCATACCCTGGTCATCACCCCAAACTCAAAACACACCAAATCCTCTAATCCCATATCCTCAATTAAACCCAATATAGAAATCTAATACACTGAATTGGACCCCCAACCCTCAAACCCTTCACCCTTTTGAGAATTCAAATCACTCAAAACAAAATTTTGTAGCATTTTGAGCACCTTTTTCTAGTATCTAAATGTTACAGAAACGAGTGAATCTTTACCTAATATTGTAGACTGACAATCAAACTATAGGTTCACGAAAAAATTTACAACTAAAAACCTTCTTTGGCCTGCCAAAAACCTCCCCAAAATACCCATAAAATGTCCCAAAATCATGATTTATCATTAAAAAATTTACCCTGATCATTATCCCAAACTCAAAAAACACCAAATCCTCTAATCATAGAACCTCAATTAAACCCTAAATAGAAATCTAAAACACTAAGTTGGACCCCCGACCCTCAAACACCTCACACTTTTGAGAAATAAAATCACTCAAAACAAGATTTCGAAGCGTTTTGAGCACCTTCGTCTAATATCAAAATGTTTCAAAAACGAGTGAATTTTTACCTAATATTGTAGAATGGCAATATAAGTATTGTATCACGAAAATTTATTCAACCAAAACCTTCTTTGGCCTGCTAAAAACCACCCCAAAGTACTCATAAAATATCTCGAAACTATGATTTATCATTAAAAATCATACCCTGATCATCACACCAAACTCCGTAAACACCAAATCCCCTAATCCCATATCTTCAATTAAACCCTAAATACAAATTTAAAACACTTAATTGGACCCCCAACCCTCAGACCCTTCACCCTGTTGAGAAATCAAATAACTCAAAACAATATTTCGAAACGTTTTGAGCACCTTTTTCTAATATCTAAATGTTACAAAAACGACTGAATCTTTACCTAATATTGTAGACTGACAATGAAACTATAGGATCACGGAAAAAGTTACAACTAAAAATCTTCTTTGGCCTGCCAAAAACCTCCTCAAAATACCCATAAAATGTCCTGAAACCATGATTTATCATTAAAAATCATACCCAGATTATCAACCCAAACTCAAAAAACACCAAATCCTCTAATACCATATACTTAATTAAACCTTGTATAGAAATCTAAAACACCGATTTGGACCCCCAACCCTCAAACCCTTCACCCTTTTGAGAAATCAAATCACTCAAAACAAGATTTCGAAACGTTTTGAGCACCTTTTTCTAATATCTAAATGTTACAAAAATGAGTGAATCTTTACCCAATATTGTAGACTGACAATCAAACTATAGGATCCCGGAAAAAGTTACAACTAAAAACCTTCTTTGGACTGCCAAAAACCTCCTCAAAATACCCATAAAATGTGTCCCTAAACCATGATTTATCATTAAAAATCATACCCTGGTCATCAACCCAAACTCAAAAAACACCAAATCCTCTAATCACATATCCTCAATTAAACCCTATATAGAAATCTAAAACAATGAATTGGACCCCCAACCCTCAAACCCTTCACCCTTTTGAGAAATCAAATCACTCAAACCAAGATTTCGAAGCGTTTTGGGGACCTTTTTCTATAATCTAAATGTTACAAAAACGAGTGAATCTTTACCTAATATTGAAGACTGACAATCAAACTATAGGATCACGAAATAAGTTACGACTAAAAACCTTCTTTGGACAGCCAAAAATCTCCTCAAAATACCCATAAAATGTCCCGAAACCATGATTTATCATTAAAAATCATACCCTGATCATCACCCAAACTCAAAAAAACCAAGTCCTCTAATCCCATATCCTCAATTAAATCCTATATAGAAATCTAAAACACTGAATTGGACCCCCAACCCTCAAACCCTTCACCCTTTTGAGAAATCAAATCACTCAAAACAAGATTTCGAAACGTTTTGAGCACCTTTTTCTAATATCTAAATGTTACAAAAACGAGTGAATCTTTACCTAATATTGTAGACTGACAATCAAGCTATAGGATCACGAAAAACGTTACAACTAAAAACCTTCTTTGGACTGCCAAAAACCTCCTCAAAATACCCATAAAATGTCCCGAAACCATGATTTATCATTAAAAATCATACCCTGGTCATCACCCCAAACTCAAAACACACCAAATCCTCTAATCCCATATCCTCAATTAAACCCAATATTGAAATCTAAAACACTGAATTGGACCCTCAACCCTCAAACCCTTCACCCTTTTGAGAATTCAAATCACTCAAAACAAATTTTGTAGCATTTTGAGCACCTTTTTCTAATATCTAAATGTTACAAAGACAAGTGAATCTTTACCTAATATTGTAGACTGACAATCAAACTATAGGTTCACGAAAACATTTACAACTAAAAACCTTCTTTGGCCTGCCAAAAACCTCCTCAAAATACCCATAAAATGTGTCCCGAAACCATGATTTATCATTAAAAATCATACCCTGGTCATCAACCCAAACTCAAAAAACACCAAATCCTCTAATCACATATCCTTAGTGCAACAGCCCGTGGTTCCCCAAGCCTTCCGTTCCGGACCGGAAAGCCCAGGAGGGGCCGATGCTAAAAGTGACGGCGGGAATCAAAACATAACATTCCAAAAGTATTTATTTATTATACATCATTAAACATCATTAGAGTCTCTAATCATTACAAAAGTGATCTCAAAAGCTATACATGATCTTGCTTGCTACCTAACACTACACGTGAGTCCTGTACCCAGCTTCGCCATAGCCTCCTGCCTCTAAGCCTGCGGTGGGAAGGAAAACAGAACCGCAGTTTCTAAAGTCAGCTGGGAAATGCTGAGTAAATAACACCCAAACATGTAAAACAGAAGATGAAGCTTTAATTTATTATTTGCAATAAAATAGGAGGAATAAAACTTGTAAAGAATGAATCCAAAAAAGTGAAGTAGTAACTCTTATAAAATTCCTCTTATCTTATTATCTCTTCCAAACGGGGATTATATTCCTCAATCTTCTCTTCTTTCCTTTCAAAAACTTATGCCAAAACTGTATTATTAACTTTGTTGATACGGGGAAGGAACTACTAATCTATCACTAGCAACCATGACCTTAACTGCCGGCAGCCCCCTAAGACTTCTTGCGGCCAGAGAGGTGAGTACATGGAGCGACCCGGCAGGTTGCGACCGGGTTAAAATAAAATCTGATCTCTGGTCGAGTGACTAAAGTCAACACGACAATAAATTGCTTCTCCCGCACAACTCTTTCCACTTTACGTTAATTACGCATTATTATAAATCGTGTGACAAGTTCAAATAAATAACTTCTTGAAATAAAGGAGACTTCAAATAAACAAGTAAATAAATAGCCAAACAAAAATGCATTTTGAGACAAGAAATAAAATTCATATCAAGACACGAAGGAAGCTAGGCTCTAGGCTTGGCATGTTACTTACCTTACTTCCGTAGCACTAGCACGTTCTAGAAATGTCTCGGCCTACAATCGTCACCTACAACCCGTAACTTTTACGTTAACAAATAATCTAACAAAATACTACACATCCTAAAATATTCTCTTTTAATTCTACCCAACCCTTCTAGTTAATATTTTCCTAACATTTTATGTCGTTATAAACTTCTATTATAAAACCACAACTATTATTATTGCTATTAACTATTATTATTATCTAAAAGTGCCTAACTAACTAGAGAAATTATTTTATAAAATGCTTGATAAAGTAGTGAAAACAAAACTAGTTTATCTTTAATGAAAAGGACATATTAGTTTTTCTATAATTATTTAAACAATATTCAAAACTATTTAATTTAAAGATAAATTTTCCTAAATACTAATTGCAACAAACAATATTTAAAATCTAGCAAAATATCAAGTCTGCAAGTATTAGATATCTAAGTTACTAACAACATTTATTTAACAATATTTATTTAAAGTTTAACTCAAAATATTTCTTATTTAATTTTTAACAAATAAACCGCATGCTATTTTAATACCAAAATTACTTTTCTAAAACGAGGATGAAAAATAGTATTTTTAGAAATTATTTATATTCTGAAATCATTATTTTTATTTTTAGCGAAGAGTGACAAGTTTAAGTTAAATACACAAAAACCCCCATTCGTAATAAAAGTCTACAAATTCCTCAACTAGCCACCAAAACAGTTTAATATAGTGTACTAACAGCCCCTATAGTTTCTGAAATTACAAACAGAACCCTAAATCATGTTTTAATAGTTTTGCAAAAACTACACTTTTACCCCCCTTCTACAACAACTATAATTTCTTCAATCTAACTACGAATCAAGCTATCGATTTTCAATTCTAACAACACCAAACAACTAATCAGAAGGTGTAGGACGTACCTAGGCCAAGAATGGCCGGAAATCGCTAAGAAATTGGTCGGGTCGAAGCTTGGCGTCGGGGTCGCCGGAGTTGGACCTTCGTCGCCGGCTTTAATGGCTTCCACGGCCTGGTTTGAGGCTCCTAGTGAGTTGGTCGGGGCCCTAAGAGTCCTCTGGAAGCAGAGAGAGAGGCTGGGTACTGCTACGAAGAGCTCGTCGAAATCTGGCCGGAGGTTGGCCGGTAACAATGGCCGCGACGGCGGCGGCAGTGGCTGTACTCCTCTGTCCCGCTGCTGCAGCTGCTGCTGGCCTCTGTTTCAGGGAAGAGGAGAGGGCGAGGATGCTCAGAGACGGACAGAGAGGCCTCCGGGGATGAGAGAGAGAGCTGGGTTCTCTTCGGTGGTGGTCCGACGGCGGCACTGGTGGCCGTGGTAGCTGCTGCTACTGCTTCTAATCTGCTCTGGAGAAGTCGTAGAGCAGAGAGGGAGGGAGAGAAGGATAAAGAGTGAGGGAGGCTGCTGGGTTGTTCTTCGCTGGGTTCTTGCCGCCGGTGGTTATGGCGACGATGGTGGTGGCTGGGTGCTGTGATGGCTGCTGCCACCTCTCCTGCCACTGCTGGGGGTGTTGGCTGAGAACAGAGAGCAACAGAGAGTTGGAGATATGGAGAGTAGGCTGCTGGTGGTGGCAGGGGTGTTTTCTCTCTCGATGGTGTTGGTGAAGATGGTGGCAATGGTGATGAGGGAGGTGGTGGTTGTTGCGAGTGGCTGCTGGTGGGTGGGGGTGGCTGATCAGCTGTTTATATAGCTGAGATTGCTTGGGCTCCAAGCACAAGTGATGTGACAAGGGCGGTGCTAGTATCTTCATGAAGGTGGTGGTGATGATGGTGAAGAATTGTGTAGAAGAAGGAGAAGAGAAAGCTTGCTGGAGACAAAAGTTTCCAAATTAAATAATATTTTTGGCAATAATTGGGTGTGGGTGGAGTACTATGTGGTTAGGTGATTGGGTGTGGCAAGTCTAGCAACACTCGCGATGCTTAAACACGCGCTATACATTAAAACTAGCTAGAATTTGCAAAACAACTACGAATTAACTATTAATTATTACTCTAATATTATTCTAAAACTCCTTACAAATTAAACTCAAAATATTATTTTGCCAAGTTAATTATTATTATTCTTCTAAAATGACTGTTTTACCCCTGCTAGATAATCGGGGTATTACATCCTTCCCCCCTTAAGCACAGCTTCGTCCTCGAAGCTAAAATTAAGCAACTAAACGTGATATTCAAATCATCCAACAAGTAACTGTCTAACAGAATTTATATCACATGGATGGCAAGTAACTTCACATAACAAATAGTAGCAAGTAATCGTAATGCAACAAATAAAGTCAAATAGGTCGTAGTCACGTCTATCTAATTAGGTGGTCATAGTCTCATTTGGGTTCTAAGTCTCAAGGTCAATTAAATCTCAAAGGTACTAAAATAGCAGACTAGGGCATAATAGTATTAAACAAAGGGTTGCATCCTCTCCCCCTTAGAGAGTGACGTCCCCGGAACTCCACGTACCTCATTAAATAAGTGTGGGTACTTCTTTCTCATCTCTTCTTCAGCTTCCCAAGTTGCTTCCTCTGTTTGGTGGTTGGTCCATAGGACTTTGACCAGTTTGACACTCTTGGTTCTTGTATCCCTTGTCTTTGTGTCCAGTATCTTGACAGGTTGCTCCTCGTAGGTCAGTGATGGGTCGAAATCCACTGGTTCTGGATCCAAGATATGAGACGGGTCTGGTATATACTTCTTCAGCTGGGATACGTGGAAGACATTGTGTACTCGCCCTAGATTCGATGGTAGGTCCAGTCGATACGCAACTTCTCCTATCTTTTCAATAACATCGTATGGACCAATGAATTTAGGGCTTAATTTTCCTTTTAGGTTAAACCTGGTTACCCCCTTAGTAGGTGAGACTCGCAAGAAAGCTTTCTCTCCTATTTGGAACTCCAGTGGTCTTCTTTTCTGATCTGCGTATGACTTCTGCCTGTCTTGAGCCGCTTTCATCCTTTGCTGTATGAGTCGAACCTGGTTCGTCATGTCTTCAATCATTTGTGGGCCAATGATCACTGTTTCGCTGATGTCACTCCAACACAGCGGCGATCGACACTTCCTTCCATAGAGGGCTTCATACGGTGCCATCCCGATGCTAGCGTGGTAGCTGTTGTTGTAGGAGAATTCTATTAATGGCAGCTTATCGACCCATGAGCCTTGAAAGTCCATAACGCAGGCTCTTAACATATCCTCTAGCGTCTGTATAGTTCTCTCCGTCTGACCGTCTGTGGCTGGGTGGAAAGCCGTACTGAATTTCAGCTGCGTTCCAAGTGCTTCTTGAAGCGCTTTCCAGAAATGGGAGAGGAAGTTAGGGTCTCTATCCGAGATTATCGAACTCGGAACCCCATGATATCTCACGATGTTTCTGACGTATGCATCTGCCCTTTGTTCCATGTTCCACGTGTCCTTCATTGGGATGAATCGCGCTGTCTTGGTTAGTCTGTCTACGACTACCCATATCTGGTTGAATCCATTCTTCGATGTAGGTAGAGCTGTGACGAAGTCCATTGATATGGAGTCCCACTTCCAGACTGGAACATCCAACGGTTGGAGTAGACCTCCCATCCTCTTGTGCTCGAACTTTACCTTCTGGCACGTTAGGCATCTGGCCACGAACTCAGCTACTTCCTTCTTCATATTGGGCCACCAGAACGTCTTCTTCAGATCCTTGTAAAGCTTACCGCCTCCAGGGTGAACTGAATATGGAGTGTTGTGTGCCTCCTGCATCAGCTTCTCCTTAACCTCTGAACACTTCTGTGGCACGCACCATCTTCCTTTGTAGCGGATGCTCCCATCTTCGTGAATCTGGAACTCCTTGGCCTCTCCTGCTGCAATCTTCTTCTTGATCCTCTCGAGCTTCACATCTCCTGCTTGGTTGTTTCGTATTTCTTCGAATAAATCTGGTACTGCTGTCATGCTCCCGAGCAGCTTTTGCACCGTTCCTTGTTCCACTACTTCGATGTTGAGCTTCCGGAACTCGTGACATAGCCATTCTGATAAAACTATCATGGCGTTCACTGCATGGCTCGATTTACGACTTAGCGCGTCAGCTACTACATTAGCCTTCCCCTCGTGGTACTGGATGCGTAGATCGTAATCTTTGATGATCTCCAGCCATCGTCGTTTCCTATTGTTCAGCTCCTTCTGTGTGAAGATATACTTCAGGCTGCGGTGATCTGTGTAGAGCTTGCAAACAGCCCCGTAAAGATGATGCCTCCATATCTTCAGCGCAAAGACTACTGATGCCAGCTCCAGGTCATGTGTGGCATAGTTCTCCTCGTGTGGCTTCAGCTGCCTTGAAGCGTAAGCAATCACCCTTCGGTCTTGCATCAGCACACATCCAATTCCTTTCTTTGACGCATCGCTGTATACTTCGAACTCGCCAGAGTCGTTTGGCAAGGCTAACACTGGTGCTGTAGTGAGCTTCTCCTTCAGAGTCTGGAATGCCTCTTCACAGCTGTCGTCCCAGTGATACTTCACCGCCTTCTTCGTCAGCGTAGTCAATGGCCTGGCAATCTTCGAAAAATCCTTCACGAAACGCCTGTAGTAACCGGCTAAGCCTAGGAAACTTCGAATTTCGGATACATTCTTCGGTGTAGGCCAGTCCTTAACCGCTGAGACTTTTGCTGGGTCAACGGATACCCCTTCCTTGGAGATGATGTGGCCTAGAAACGGCACACGATCCAACCAGAAATCACACTTTGAGAGCTTAGCGTACAGCTGCTCTTGCCTCAAGGTCTGCAATACTTCTCGGAGATGCTCTTCGTGATCCCCTTCGTTCTTCGAGTACACCAGGATGTCATCGATGAAAACAACCACGAACCGGTCTAAAAACGGCTTCATTACTCGGTTCATCAGGTCCATGAATACGGCAGGAGCGTTGGTCAAACCGAACGGCATAACCGTGAACTCGTAGTGACCGTACCTTGTGCTGAAGGCCGTCTTTGGAATATCTTTCTCGGCTACGCGGAGTTGATGATAACCCGATCTTAGGTCGATCTTTGAGAAGACACTGGCTCCTTGCAGCTGATCGAATAGATCGTCGATCCGGGGTAGTGGATACTTGTTCTTGATAGTGACGCTGTTTAGCTCCCGGTAATCGATGCATAATCGTAGGCTCCCATCCTTCTTCCTGACGAACAGCACTGGTGCTCCCCAGGGTGACACACTAGGTCGTATGTACCCCTTCTGCAACAGCTCTTGTATCTGCTCCTTCAGCTCCTTCAATTCCACAGGTGCCATCCGATACGGCGCCTTGGAGATGGGTGCAGTTCCAGGTGCCAAGTCTATAGTAAACTCCACTTCTCGTTGAGGTGGCATTCCGGGAATCTCGTCAGGGAATACATCAGGAAATTCCCTCACGACTGGTATCTCGTCCAGCACATTTTCCTTCTTGGTTACGTCTTGGACATAACACAAGTAGGCAAAGTTCCCCTTCTTCATCTGGTTGATTATAGTCAAAGCAGACACTAGTCTGATTCGAGGTTCAGTGGTGATACCACGATAGGTGATCTTTTCTCCTTTAGGTCCCTTTAACCGAACCTTCTGATCATAGCAGTCAATAACTGCCCTATACTTCCCAAGCCAGTCCATACCTAGGATCACATCTATGCCTCCTAGGTTAAATTTTATTAGGTTGGCAGGTAAGGTGCAGGTTAAGATTTCGACTTCTACCCCTTCGAATACGGTATCACAGACAGTTATCTGGCCATTAGGGGTTGCTACTGGGATAGTTATACTAGATGAGCTAAGCAAACCCAATTTCTCAGCAAACGAGGATGATATAAAGGAATAGGATGCACCAGAATCAAATAGCACGAAAGCAGGTTGCTCATGAATAGAGAAAGTACCCGTGACAACTCCATGTGCAGCTTCTGCCTCAGTCTTAGTCAGCACAGCAATTCTTCCCACGTTTGCATTTTGAGCTCCTGCTCCTCCTGCTCCTGCTCCATTGGGGTTGTTCCCATATCCAGCATTGTTGTTTCCGATCCTGGGTTGGCCTCCGTTCTGGCCTGCATTGCCTGGGTTGTAGTTCTGCTGCCTGACATATCCATTGCCTCCATTGTTCTGGTTGCGGTTTCCATTCTGCTGGTTCCCGATCTGCTGGTTGCGGGCAAAATTGTTCCCGTTCTGCTGACGGTTGCCCTGGTAGTTGTTCTGCTGTGGCCTTCCAAAGTTACCTCCTTGGATCATCAGCTGGTTCCCGGCTGGTTGAGATCGGCATTCATAAGCTCGATGTCCTCGCCTGCCACAGTTGTTGCAAGTGACCGGATTTCCCTCACAGTCTGTTCCTGGGTGGTTTCGTGGGCACCATTTGCAGAAATAGCGACGATTCTTCTGAGTCCCAGCATTCTGCTGATTGCCACGATACTGCCCCTGGTTACCTCCTCCATTATTAGTCTTGAACCTCTGATTGCCCTTGGCAAAGTTGGTGTTGCTTCCTCCTACCTCCTCAAGCTTGCGTTTCTTGCGATTCTCCTCCTGGGTGACACGAACTCGGTAGATATCAGCAGCTCTGTCGTAGGCTTCATGAAGCGAAGAGTAGGTCCTGCTCAGCAGAGACTCTTGCAGCCTTTCGTGCAATCCGCCGATGAATCGGGAAACTTTGGAGTCTTCATCCGGCACCATGTTGCCTACGAATCGTGTCAGCTCGGTAAACTTCCGGAAATACTCCGTCACGGAGTCATTTCCTTGTCGCAGGTTCTGGAATTCCTGTTCCTTGCTCCTCTTCACGTGATGAGGGTAGAACCGAGCTCTGAGGGCGGTTTGAAGCGCCTCCCAGTTGAAGTTGGGTTCGGCTAGGAGAGTTTCTCGTACATTTCTCCACCAGAGGTTCGCTTCATTCTTCAAGTAGAAGACTGCGCAGTTGACCTTTCGGTCATCAGGACATTCTATCACCTCAAGAATCTTATCCATTTCCATGATCCAGTCTTCTAACTCGACAGGATCCTCTTTCCCAGTAAACTCCATGGGTTTCATTTCAGCTACTTTCTTGGCCCAGTTATTTCCTGCCTGTCCTCCGTTATTCATCATCTGAGCCATTTGAGCGAGGAATTGCTCCATAGGGATGTTATCAGCCATCTATCCTGGTCAAACTTTCCTATAGTGGTAATGGAACGGTCTATTAGTCACATCCTACGGTATCCTTGGTTAAGGTCGCGGGAACTTTAATAATCATATCTCGCAATTAATATCTAATATTATCGCATAAACTAACACACATGAAATAACAATATGGCAATAAAAGCACATAAGGCTCATATCTGCATAACTCAGCTAATCAAGAAAGAACTTCTTGTGCAAGTTTGATTTTATCTCCTTCTCATAAAATCAGCAAAAATATGCATTTCACATAAAATTGAAACTCAGGATGCGGGTGGGTGGGAGAAATCAAGACCTAAACTACCCGTAACCCCAACGGCTTATCCAATTTTAATTATTTTGCCCTATGTCCAATTTTAGTTGCCCTACAGGTTTTCAATTCCCTTTTTATGGACTGCCTGCTCTGATACCACCTGCAACAGCCCGTGGTTCCCCAAGCCTTCCGTTCCGGACCGGAAAGCCCAGGAGGGGCCGATGCTAAAAGTGACGGCGGGAATCAAAACATAACATTCCAAAAGTATTTATTTATTATACATCATTAAACATCATTAGAGTCTCTAATCATTACAAAAGTGATCTCAAAAGCTATACATGATCTTGCTTGCTACCTAACACTACACGTGAGTCCCGTACCCAGCTTCGCCATAGCCTCCTGCCTCTAAGCCTGCGGTGGGAAGGAAAACAGAACCGCAGTTTCTAAAGTCAGCTGGGAAATGCTGAGTAAATAACACCCAAACATGTAAAACAGAAGATGAAGCTTTAATTTATTATTTGCAATAAAATAGGAGGAATAAAACTTGTAAAGAATGAATCCAAGAAAGTGAAGTAGTAACTCTTATAAAATTCCTCTTATCTTATTATCTCTTCCAAACGGGGATTATATTCCTCAATCTTCTCTTCTTTCCTTTCAAAAACTTATGCCAAAACTGTATTATTAACTTTGTTGATACGGGGAAGGAACTACTAATCTATCACTAGCAACCATGACCTTAACTGCCGGCAGCCCCCCTAAGACTTCTTGCGGCCAGAGAGGTGAGTACATGGAGCGACCCGGCAGGTTGCGACCGGGTTAAAATAAAATCTGATCTCTGGTCGAGTGACTAAAGTCAACACGACAATAAATTGCTTCTCCCGCACAACTCTTTCCACTTTACGTTAATTACGCATTATTATAAATCGTGTGACAAGTTCAAATAAATAACTTCTTGAAATAAAGGAGACTTCAAATAAACAAGTAAATAAATAGCCAAACAAAAATGCATTTTGAGACAAGAAATAAAATTCATATCAAGACACGAAGGAAGCTAGGCTCTAGGCTTGGCATGTTACTTACCTTACTTCCGTAGCACTAGCACGTTCTAGAAATGTCTCGGCCTACAATCGTCACCTACAACCCGTAACTTTTACGTTAACAAATAATCTAACAAAATACTACACATCCTAAAATATTCTCTTTTAATTCTACCCAACCCTTCTAGTTAATATTTTCCTAACATTTTATGTCGTTATAAACTTCTATTATAAAACCACAACTATTATTATTGCTATTAACTATTATTATTATCTAAAAGTGCCTAACTAACTAGAGAAATTATTTTATAAAATGCTTGATAAAGTAGTGAAAACAAAACTAGTTTATCTTTAATGAAAAGGACATATTAGTTTTTCTATAATTATTTAAACAATATTCAAAACTATTTAATTTAAAGATAAATTTTCCTAAATACTAATTGCAACAAACAATATTTAAAATCTAGCAAAATATCAAGTCTGCAAGTATTAGATATCTAAGTTACTAACAACATTTATTTAACAATATTTATTTAAAGTTTAACTCAAAATATTTCTTATTTAATTTTTAACAAATAAACCGCATGCTATTTTAATACCAAAATTACTTTTCTAAAACGAGGATGAAAAATAGTATTTTTAGAAATTATTTATATTCTGAAATCATTATTTTTATTTTTAGCGAAGAGTGACAAGTTTAAGTTAAATACACAAAAACCCCCATTCGTAATAAAAGTCTACAAATTCCTCAACTAGCCACCAAAACAGTTTAATATAGTGTACTAACAGCCCCTATAGTTTCTGAAATTACAAACAGAACCCTAAATCATGTTTTAATAGTTTTGCAAAAACTACACTTTTACCCCCCTTCTACAACAACTATAATTTCTTCAATCTAACTACGAATCAAGCTATCGATTTTCAATTCTAACAACACCAAACAACTAATCAGAAGGTGTAGGACGTACCTAGGCCAAGAATGGCCGGAAATCGCTAAGAAATTGGTCGGGTCGAAGCTTGGCGTCGGGGTCGCCGGAGTTGGACCTTCGTCGCCGGCTTTAATGGCTTCCACGGCCTGGTTTGAGGCTCCTAGTGAGTTGGTCGGGGCCCTAAGAGTCCTCTGGAAGCAGAGAGAGAGGCTGGGTACTGCTACGAAGAGCTCGTCGAAATCTGGCCGGAGGTTGGCCGGTAACAATGGCCGCGACGGCGGCGGCAGTGGCTGTACTCCTCTGTCCCGCTGCTGCAGCTGCTGCTGGCCTCTGTTTCAGGGAAGAGGAGAGGGCGAGGATGCTCAGAGACGGACAGAGAGGCCTCCGGGGATGAGAGAGAGAACTGGGTTCTCTTCGGTGGTGGTCCGACGGCGGCACTGGTGGCCGTGGTAGCTGCTGCTACTGCTTCTAATCTGCTCTGGAGAAGTCGTAGAGCAGAGAGGGAGGGAGAGAAGGATAAAGAGTGAGGGAGGCTGCTGGGTTGTTCTTCGCTGGGTTCTTGCCGCCGGTGGTTATGGCGACGATGGTGGTGGCTGGGTGCTGTGATGGCTGCTGCCACCTCTCCTGCCACTGCTGGGGGTGTTCGCTGAGAACAGAGAGCAACAGAGAGTTGGAGATATGGAGAGTAGGCTGCTGGTGGTGGCAGGGGTGTTTTCTCTCTCGATGGTGTTGGTGAAGATGGTGGCAATGGTGATGAGGGAGGTGGTGGTTGTTGCGAGTGGCTGCTGGTGGGTGGGGGTGGCTGATCAGCTGTTTATATAGCTGAGATTGCTTGGGCTCCAAGCACAAGTGATGTGACAAGGGCGGTGCTAGTATCTTCATGAAGGTGGTGGTGATGATGGTGAAGAATTGTGTAGAAGAAGGAGAAGAGAAAGCTTGCTGGAGACAAAAGTTTCCAAATTAAATAATATTTTTGGCAATAATTGGGTGTGGGTGGAGTACTATGTGGTTAGGTGATTGGGTGTGGCAAGTCTAGCAACACTCGCGATGCTTAAACACGCGCTATACATTAAAACTAGCTAGAATTTGCAAAACAACTACGAATTAACTATTAATTATTACTCTAATATTATTCTAAAACTCCTTACAAATTAAACTCAAAATATTATTTTGCCAAGTTAATTATTATTATTCTTCTAAAATGACTGTTTTACCCCTGCTAGATAATCGGGGTATTACACTTAGTTAAACCCTATATAGAAATCTAAAACACTAAATTGGACCCCCAACCCTCAAACCCTTCACCCTTTTGAGAATTCAAATCACTCAAAACAAATTTTGTAGCATTTTGAGCACCTTTTTCTAATATCTAAATGTTACAAAAACGAGTGAATCTTTACCTAATATTGAAGACTGACAATCAAACTATAGGATCACGAAATAAGTTACGACTAAAAACCTTCTTTGGACAGCCAAAAATCTCCTCAAAATACCCATAAAATGTCCCGAAACCATAATTTATCATTAAAAATCATACCCTGATCATCACCCAAACTCAAGAAAACCAAGTCCTCTAATCCCATATCCTCAATTAAACCCTATATAGAAATCCAAAACACTGAATTGGACCCCCAACCCTCAAACCCTTCACCCTTTTGAGAAATCAACTCACTCAAAACAAGATTTCGAAACGTTTTGAGCACCTTTTTCTAATATCTAAATGTTACAAAAACGAGTGAATCTTTACCTAATATTGTAGACTGACAATCAAGCTATAGGATCACGAAAAACGTTACAACTAAAAACCTTCTTTGGACTGCCAAAAACCTCCTCAAAATACCCATAAAATGTCCCGAAACCATGATTTATCATTAAAAATTATACCCTGGTCATCACCCCAAACTCAAAACACACCAAATCCTCTAATCTCATATCCTCAATTAAACCCAACCTAGAAATCTAAAACACTGAATTGGACCCCCAACCCTCAAACCCTTCACCCTTTTGAGAAATCAAATCACTCAAAACAAGATTTTGAAACGTTTTGAGCACCTTTTTCTAATATCTAAATGTTACAAAAACGAGTGAATCTTTACCTAATATTGTATATTGACAATCAAACTATAGGATCAAGAAAAAATTTACAACTAAAAACCTTCTTTGGCCTGCTAAAAACAACCCCAAAGTACTCATAAAATATCTCGAAACCATGATTTATCATTAAAAATCATACCCTGATCATCACACCAAACTCTGTAAACACCAAATTCCCTAATCCCATATCTTCAATTAAACCCTAAATACAAATTTGAAACACTTAATTGGACCCCCAACCCTCAGACCCTTCACCCTGTTGAGAAATCAAATAACTCAAAACAATATTTCGAAGCGTTTTGAGCACCTTTTTCTTATATCTAAATGTTACAAAAACGAGTGAATCTTTACCTAATATTGTAGACTGACAATGAAACTATAGGATCACGGAAAAAGTTACAACTAAAAATCTTCTTTGGCCTGCCAAAAACCTCCTCAAAATACCCATAAAATGTCCTGAAACCATGATTTATCATTAAAAATCATACCCAGATCATCAACCCAAACTCAAAAAACACCAAATCCTCTAATACCATATACTTAATTAAACCTTCTATAGAAATCTAAAACACCGATTTGGACCCCCAACCCTCAAACCCTTCACCCTTTTGAGAAATCAAATCACTCAAAACAAGATTTTGAAACGTTTTGAGCACCTTTTTCTAATATCTAACTGTTAGAAAAATGAGTGAATCTTTACCCAATATTGTAGACTGACAATCAAATTATAGGATCCCGAAAAAAGTTACAACTAAAAACCTTCTTTGGACTGCCAAAAACCTCCTCAAAATACCCATAAAATGTCCCGAAACCATGATTTATCATTAAAAATCATACCCTGGTCATCACCCCAAACTCAAAACACACCAAATCCTCTAATCCCATATCCTCAATTAAACCCAATATAGAAATCTAAAACACTGAATTGGACCCCCAACCCTCAAACCCTTCACCCTTTTGAGAAATCAAATCACTCAAAACAAGATTTTGAAACGTTTTGAGCACCTTTTTCTAATATCTAAATCTTACAAAAACGAGTGAATCTTTACCTAATATTGTAGATTGACAATCAAACTATAGGATCAAGAAAAAATTTACAACTAAAAACCTTCTTTGGCCTGCTAAAAACAACCCCAAAGTACTCATAAAATATCTCGAAACCATGATTTATCATTAAAAATCATACCCTGATCATCACACCAAACTCCGTAAACACCAAATCCCCTAATCCCATATCTTCAATTAAACCCTAAATACAAATTTGAAACACTTAATTGGACCCCCAACCCTCAGACCCTTCACCCTGTTGAGAAATCAAATAACTCAAAACAATATTTCGAAGCGTTTTGAGCACCTTTTTCTAATATCTAAATATTACAAAAACGAGTGAATCTTTACCTAATATTGTTGACTGACAATGAAACTATAGGATCACGGAAAAAGTTACAACTAAAAATCTTCTTTGGCCTGCCAAAAACCTCCTCAAAATACCCATAAAATGTCCTGAAACCATGATTTATCATTAAAAATCATATCCAGATCATCAACCCAAACTCAAAAAACACCAAATCCTCTAATACCATATACTTAATTAAACCTTGTATAGAAATCCAAAACACCGATTTGGACCCCCAACCCTCAAACCCTTCACCCTTTTGAGAAATCAAATCACTCAAAACAAGATTTTGAAACGTTTTGAGCACCTTTTTCTAATATCTAACTGTTACAAAAATGAGTGAATCTTTACCCAATATTGTAGACTGACAATCAAATTATAGGATCCCGAAAAAAGTTACAACTAAAAACCTTCTTTGGACTGCCAAAAACCTCCTCAAAATACCCATAAAATGTGTCCCGAAACCATGATTTATCATTAAAAATCATACCCTGGTCATCAACCCAAACTCAAAAAACACCAAATCCTATAATCACATATCCTCAATTAAACCCTATATAGAAATCTAAAACACTGAATTGGACCCCCAACCCTCAAACCCTTCACCCTTTTGAGAAATCAAATCACTCAAACCAAGATTTCGAAGCGTTTTGGGGACCTTTTTCTATAATCTAAATGTTACAAAAACGAGTGAATCTTTACCTAATATTGAAGACTGAAAATCAAACTATAGGATCACGAAATAAGTTGCGACTAAAAACCTTCTTTGGACAGCCAAAAATCTCCTCAAAATACTCATAAAATGTCCCGAAACCATGATTTATCATTAATAATCATACCCCGATCATCACCCCAAACTCAAAAAAACCAAGTCCTCTAATCCCATATCCTCAATTAAACCCTATATAGAAATCTAAAACACTGAATTGGACCCCTAACCCTCAAACCCTTCACCCTTTTGAGAAATCAAATCACTCAAAACAAGATTTCGAAACGTTTTGAGCACCTTTTTCTAATATCTAAATGTTACAAAAACGAGTGACTCTTTACCTAATATTGTAGACTGACAATCAAGCTATAGGATCACGAAAAACGTTACAAATAAAAACCTTCTTTGGACTGCCAAAAATCTCCTCAAAATACCCATAAAATGTCCCGAAACCATGATTTATAATTGAAAATCATACCCTGGTCATCACCCCAAACTCAAAACACACCAAATCCTCTAATCCCATATCCTCAATTAAACCCAATATAGAAATCTAAAACACTGAATTGGACCCCCAACCCTCAAACCCTTCACCCTTTTGAGAATTCAAATCACTCAAAACAAAATTTTGTAGCATTTTGAGAACCTTTTTCTAATATCTAAATGTTATAGAAACGAGTGAATCTTTATTTAATATTGTAGACTGACAATCAAACTACAGGTTCACGAAAAAATTTACAACTAAAAACCTTCTTTGGCCTGCCAAAAACCTCCCCAAAATACCCATAAAATGTCCCGAAATCATGATTTATCATTAAAAATTTTACCCTGATCATTATCCCAAACTCAAAAAACACCAAATCCTCTAATCATAGAACCTCAATTAAACCCTAAATAGAAATCTAAAACACTAAGTTGGACCCCCGACCCTCAAACACCTCACCCTTTTGAGAAATAAAATCACTCAAAACAAGATTTCGAAGCGTTTTGAGCACCTTCGTCTAATATCAAAATGTTTCAAAAACGAGTGAATTTTTACCTAATATTGTAGAATGGCAATATAAGTATTGTATCACGAAAATTTATTCAACCAAAACCTTCTTTGGCCTGCTAAAAACCACCCCAAAGTACTCATAAAATATCCCGAAACCATGATTTATCATTAAAAATCATACCCTGATCATCACACCAAACTCCGTAAACACCAAATCCCCTAATCCCATATCTTCAATTAAACCCTAAATAGAAATTTAAAACACTTAATTGGACCCCCAACCCTCAGACCCTTCACCCTGTTGAGAAATCAAATAACTCAAAACAATATTTCGAAGCGTTTTGAGCACCTTTTTCGAATATCTAAATGTTACAAAAACTACTGAATCTTTACCTAATATTGTAGACTGACAATGAAACTATAGGATCACGGAAAAAGTTACAACTAAAAATCTCCTTTGGCCTGCCAAAAACCTCCTCAAAATACCCATAAAATGTCCTGAAACCATGATTTATCATTAAAAATCATACCCAGATTATCAACCCAAACTCAAAAAACACCAAATCCTCTAATACCATATACTTAATTAAACCTTGTATAGAAATCTAAAACACCGATTTGGACCCCCAACCCTCAAACCCTTCACCCTTTTGAGAAATCAAATTACTCAAAACAAGATTTCGAAACGTTTTGAGCACCTTTTTCTAATATCTAAATGTTACAAAAATGAGTGAATCTTTACCCAATATTGTAGACTGACAATCAAACTATAGGATCCCGAAAAAAGTTACAACTAAAAACTTCTTTGGACTGCCAAAAACCTCCTCAAAATACCCATAAAATGTCCCGAAACCATGATTTATCATTAAAAATCATACCCTGGTCATCACCCCAAACTCAAAAAGCACCAAATCCTCTAATCCCATATCCTCAATTAAACCCTATATAGAAATCTAAAACACTGAATTGGACCCCCAACCGTCAAACCCTTCACCCTTTTAAGAAATCAAATTACTCAAACCAAGATTTCGAAGCGTTTTGGGGACCTTTTTCCATAATCTAAATGTTACAAAAACGAGTGAATCTTTACCTAATATTGAAGACTGAAAATCAAACTATAGGATCACGCTATAAGTTACGACTAAAAACCTTCTTTGGACAGCAAAAAATCTCCTCAAAATACCCATAAAATGTCCCGAAACCATGATTTATCATTAATAATCATACCCTGATGATCACCCCAAACTCAAAAAAACCAAGTCCTCTAATCCCATATCCTCAATTAAACCCTATATAGAAATCTAAAACACTGAATTGGACCCCCAACCCTCAAACCCTTCACCCTTTTCAGAAATCAAATCACTCAAAACAAGATTTCGAAACGTTTTGAGCACCTTTTTTCTAATATCTAAATGTTACAAAAACGAGTAAATCTTTACCTAATATTGTAGACTGACAATCAAGCTATAGGATCACGAAAAACGTTACAATTAAAAACCTTCTTTGGACTGCCAAAAACCTCCTCAAAATACCCATAAAATGTCCCGAAACCATGATTTATAATTAAAAATCATACCCTTGTCATCACCCCAAACTCAAAACACACCAAATCCTCTAATCCCATATCCTCAATTAAACCCAATATAGAAATCTAAAACACTGAATTGGACCCCCAACCCTCAAACCCTTCACCCTTTTTAGAATTCAAATCACTCAAAACAAAATTTTGTAGCATTTTGAGCACCTTTTTCTCATATCTAAATGTTACAAAAACGAGTGAATCTTTACCTAATATTGTAGACTGACAATCAAACTATAGGTTCACGAAAAAATTTACAACTAAAAACCTTCTTTGAACTGCCAAAAACCTCCCCAAAATACCCATAAAATGTCCCGAAATCATGATTTATCATTAAAAATCATACCCTGATCACTATCCCAAACTCAAAAAAGACCAAATCCTCTAATCATAGAACCTCAATTAAACCCTAAATAGAAATCTAAAACACTAAGTTGGACCCTCGACCCTGAAACACCTCACCCTTTTGAGAAATAAAATCACTCAAAACAAGATTTCGAAGCGTTTGAGCACCTTCGTCTAATATCAAAATGTTTCAAGAACGAGTGAATTTTTACCTAATATTGTAGAACGGCAATATAAGTATTGTATCACGAAAATTAATTCAACCAAAACCTTCTTTGGCCTGCTAAAAACCACCCCAAAGTACGCATAAAATAACCCGAAACCATGATTTATCATTAACAATCATACCCTGATCATCACACCAAACTCCGTAATAACCAAATCCCCTAATCCCATATCTTCAATTAAACCCTAAATACAAATTTAAAACACTTAATTGGACCCCCAACCCTCAGACCCTTCACCCTGTTGAGAAATCAAATCACTCAAAACAAGATTTCGAAGCGTTTTGAGCACCTTTTTCTAATATCTAAATGTTACAAAAACGAGTGGATCTTTACCTAATATTGTAGACTGACAATGAAACTATAGGATCACGGAAAAAGTTACAACTAAAAACCTTCTTTGGACTGCCAAAAACCTCCTCAAAATACCCATAAAATGTGTCCCGAAACCATGATTTATCATTAAAAATCATACCCTGGTCATCAACCCAAACTCAAAAAACACCAAATCCTCTAATCACATATCCTCAATTAAACCCTATATAGAAATCTAAAACACTGAATTGGACCCCCAACCCTCAAACCCTTCACCCTTTTGAGAAATCAAATCACTCAAACCAAGATTTCGAAGCGTTTTGGGGACCTTTTTCTATAATCTAAATGTTACAAAAACGAGTGAATCTTTACCTAATATTGAGGACTGAAAATCAAACTATAGGATCACGAAATAAGTTGCGACTAAAAACCTTCTTTGGACAGCCAAAAATCTCCTCAAAATACTCATAAAATGTCCCGAAACCATGATTTATCATTAATAATCATACCCTGATCATCACCCCAAACTCAAAAAAACCAAGTCCTCTAATCCCATATCCTCAATTAAACCCTATATAGAAATCTAAAACACTGAATTGGACTCCTAACCCTCAAACCCTTCACCCTTTTGAGAAATCAGATCACTCAAAACAAGATTTCGAAACGTTTTGAGCACCTTTTTCTAATATTTAAATGTTACAAAAACGACTGAATCTTTACCTAATATTGTAGACTGACAATCAAGCTATAGGATCACGAAAAACGTTACAAATAAAAACCTTCTTTGGACTGCCAAAACCTCCTCAAAATACCCATAAAATGTCCCGAAACCATGATTTATAATTGAAAATCATACCCTGGTCATCACCCCAAACTCAAAACACACCAAATCCTCTAATCCCATATCCTCAATTAAACCCAATATAGAAATCTAAAACACTGAATTGGACCCCCAACCCCCAAACCCTTCACCCTTTTGAGAATTCAAATCACTCAAAACAAAATTTTGTAGCATTTTGCGCACCTTTTTCTAATATCTAGATGTTACAGAAACGAGTGAATCTTTACCTAATATTGTAGACTGACAATCAAACTATAGGTTCACGAAAAAATTTACAACTAAAAACCTTCTTTGGCCTGCCAAAAACCTCCCCAAAATACCCATAAAATGTCCCGAAATCATGATTTATCATTAAAAATTTTACCCTGATCATTATCCCAAACTCAAAAAACACCAAATCCTCTAATCATAGAACCTCAATTAAACCCTAAATAGAAATCTAAAACACTAAGTTGGACCCCCGACCCTCAAACACCTCACCCTTTTGAGAAATAAAATCACTCAAAACAAGATTTCGAAGCGTTTTGAGCACCTTCGTCTAATATCAAAATGTTTCAAAAACGAGTGAATTTTTACCTAATATTGTAGAATGGCAATATAAGTATTGTATCACGAAAATTTATTCAACCAAAACCTTCTTTGGCCTGCTAAAAACCACCCCAAAGTACTCATAAAATATCCCGAAACCATGATTTATCATTAAAAATCATACCCTGATCATCACACCAAACTCCGTAAACACCAAATCCCCTAATCCCATATCTTCAATTAAACTCTAAATACAAATTTAAAACACTTAATTGGACCCCCAACCCTCAGACCCTTCACCCTGTTGAGAAATCAAATAACTCAAAACAATATTTCGAAGCGTTTTGAGCACCTTTTTCGAATATCTAAATGTTACAAAAACTACTGAATCTTTACCCAATATTGTAGACTGACAATGAAACTATAGGATCACGGAAAAAGTTACAACTAAAAATCTTCTTTGGCCTGCCAAAAACCTCCTCAAAATACCCATAAAATGTCCTGAAACCATGATTTATCATTAAAAATCATACCCAGATTATCAACCCAAACTCAAAAAACACCAAATCCTATAATACCATATACTTAATTAAACCTTGCATAGAAATCTAAAACACCGATTTGGACCCCCAACCCTCAAACCCTTCACCCTTTTGAGAAATCAAATCACTCAAAACAAGATTTCGAAACGTTTTGAGCACCTTTTTCTAATATCTAAATGTTACAAAAATGAGTGAATCTTTACCCAATATTGTAGACTGACAATCAAATTATAGGATCCCGAAAAAAGTTACGACTAAAAACCTTCTTTGGACAGCCAAAAACCTCCTCAAAATACCCATAAAATGTTCCGAAACCATGATTTATCATTAAAAATCATACCCTGGTCATCACCCCAAACTCAAAAAACACCAAATCCTCTAATCCCATATCCTCAATTAAACCCTATATAGAAATCTAAAACACTGAATTGGACCCCCAACCGTCAAACCCTTCACCCTTTTAAGAAATCAAATTACTCAAACCAAGATTTCGAAGCGTTCTGGGGACCTTTTTCCATAATCTAAATGTTACAAAAACGAGTGAATCTCTACCTAATATTGAAGACTGAAAATCAAACTATAGGATCACGCTATAAGTTACGACTAAAAACCTTCTTTGGACAGCCACAAATCTCCTCAAAATACCCATAAAATGTCCCGAAACCATGATTTATCATTAATAATCATACCCTGATCATCACCCCAAACTCAAAAAAACCAAGTCCTCTAATCCCATATCCTCAATTAAACCCTATATAGAAATCTAAAACACTGAATTGGACCCCCAACCCTCAAACCCTTCACCCTTTTGAGAAATCAAATCACTCAAAACAAGATTTCGAAACGTTTTGAGCACCTTTTTCTAATATCTAAATATTACAAAAACGAGTAAATCTTTACCTAATATTGTAGACTGACAATCAAGCTATAGGATCACGAAAAACGTTACAATTAAAAACCTTCTTTGGACTGCCAAAAACCTCCTCAAAATACCCATAAAATGTCCCGAAACCTTATAATTAAAAATCATACCCTTGTCATCATCCCAAACTCAAAACACACCAAATCCTCTAATCCCATATCCTCAATTAAACCCAATATAGAAATCTAAAACACTAAATTGGACCGCCAACCCTCAAACCCTTCACCCTTTTGAGAATTCAAATCACTCAAAACAAAATTTTGTAGCATTTTGAGCACCTTTTTCTAATATCTAAATGTTACAAAAACGAGTGAATCTTTACCTAATATTGTAGACTGACAATCAAACTATAGGTTCACAAAAAAATTTACAACTAAAAACCTTCTTTGAACTGCCAAAAACCTCCCCAAAATACCCATAAAATGTCCCGAAATCATGATTTATCATTAAAAATCATACCCTGATCACTATCCCAAACTCAAAAAAGACCAAATCCTCTAATCATAGAACCTCAATTAAACCCTAAATAGAAATCTAAAACAATAAGTTGGACCCCCGACCCTCAAACACCTCACCCTTTTGAGAAATAAAATCACTCAAAACAAGATTTCGAAGCGTTTGAGCACCTTCGTCTAATATCAAAATGTTTCAAAAACGAGTGAATTTTTACCTAATATTGTAGAATGGCAATATAAGTATTGCATCACGAAAATTATTTCAACCAAAACCTTCTTTGGCCTGCTAAAAACCACCCCAAAGTACGCATAAAATAACCCGAAACCATGATTTATCATTAAAAATCATACCCTGATCATCACACCAAACTCCGTAAACACCAAATCCCCTAATCCCATATCTTCAATTAAACCCTAAATACAAATTAAAACACTTAATTGGACCCCCAACCCTCAGACCCTTCACCCTGTTGAGAAATCAAATCACTCAAACCAAGATTTCGAAGCGTTTTGGGGACCTTTTTCTATAATCTAAATGTTACAAAAACGAGTGAATATTTACCTAATATTGAAGACTGACAATCAAACTATAGGATCATGAAATAAGTTACGACTAAAAACCTTCTTTGGACAGCCAAAAATCTCCTCAAAATACCCATAAAATGTCCCGACACCATGATTTATCATTAAAAATCGTACCCTGATCATCACCCAAACTCAAAAAAACCAAGTCCTCTAATCCCATATCCTCAATTAAACCCTATATAGAAATCTAAAACACTGAATTGGACCCCCAACCCTCAAACCCTTCACCCTTTTGAGAAATCAAATCACTCAAAACAAGATTTCGAAACGTTTTGAGCACCTTTTTCTAATATCTAAATGTTACAAAAACGAGTGAATCTTTACCTAATATTGTAGACTGACAATCAAGCTATAGGATCACGAAAAACTGTACAAATAAAAACCATCTTTGGACTGCCAAAAACCTCCTCAAAATACCCATAAAATGTCCCGAAACCATGATTTATAATTAAAAATCATACCCTGGTCATCACCCCAAACTCAAAACACACCAAATCCTCAAATCCCATATCCTCAATTAAACCCAATATAGAAATCTAAAACACTGAATTGGACCCCCAACCCTCAAACCCTTCACCGTTTTTGAGAATTCAAATCACTCAAAACAAAATTTTGTAGCATTTTGAGCACCTTTTTCTAATATTTAAATGTTACAAAAACGAGTGAATCTTTACCTAATATTGTAGACTGACAATCAAACTATAGGTTAACGAAAAAATTTACAACTAAAAACCTTCTTTGGCCTGCCAAAAACCTCCCCAAGTACCCATAAAATGTCCCAAAATCATGATTTATCATTAAAAATCAGACCCTGATCATTATCCCAAACTCAAAACACACCAAATCCTCTAATCATAGAACCTCAATTAAACCCTAAATAGAAATCTAAAACTCTAAGTTGGACCCCCGACCCTAAAACACCTCACCCTTTTGAGAAATAAAATCACTTAAAACAAGATTTCGAAGCGTTTTGAGCACCTTCGTCTAATATCAAAATGTTTCAAAAACGAGTGAATTTTTACCTAATATTGTAGAATGGCAATATAAGTATTGTATCACGAAAATTTATTCAACCAAAACCTTCTTTGGCCTGCTAAAAACCACCCCAAAGTACTCATAAAATATCCCGAAACCATGATTTATCATTAAAAATCATACCCTGATCATCATACCAAACTCCGTAAACACCAAATCCCCTAATCCCATATCTTCAATTAAACCCTAAATACAAATTTAAAACACTTAATTGGACCCCCAACCCTCATACCCTTCACCCTGTTGAGAAATCAAATAGCTCAAAACAAGATTTCGAAGCGTTTTGAGCACCTTTTTCTAATATCTAAATGTTACAAAAACGAGTGAATCTTTACCTAATATTGTAGACTGACAATGAAACTGTAAGATCACGGAAATAGTTACAACTAAAAATCTTCTTTGGACTGCCAAAAACCTCCTCAAAATACCCACAAAATGTCCCGAAACCATAATTTATCATTAATAATCATACCAGATCATCACCCCAAACTCAAAAAACACCAAATCCTCTAATACCATATACTTAATTAAACCTTTCATAGAAATCTAAAACACCGATTTGGACCCCCAACCCTCAAACCCTTCACCCTTTTGAGAAATCAAATCACTCAAAACAAGATTTCGAAACGTGTTGAGCACCTTTTTCTAATATCTAAATGTTACAAAAATGAGTGAATCTTTACCCAATATTGTAGACTGACAATCAAACTATAGGATCCCGAAAAAAGTTACAACTAAAAATCTTCTTTGGCCTGCCAAAATCCTCCTCAAAATACCCATAAAATGTCCCAAAACCATGATTTATCAATAAAAATCTTACCCAGATCATCACCTTAAAATCAAAAAAAAACCAAATCCTCTAATACCATATACTCAATTAAATCTTGTATAGAAATCTAAAACACCGATTTGGACCCCAAACCCTCAAACCCTTCACCCTTTTGAGAAATCAAATCACTCAAAACAAGATTTCGAAACGTTTTGAGCACCTTTTTCTAATATCTAAATTTACAAAAATGAGTGAATCTTTACCCAATATTGTAGACTGACAATCAAACTATGGAATCCCGAAAAAAGTTACAACTAAAAACTTCTTTGGACTGCCAAAAACCTCCTCAAAATACCAATAAAATGTCCCGAAACCATGATTTATCATTAAAAATCATACCCTGGTCATCACCCCAAACTCAAAAAACACCAAATCCTCTAATCCCATATCCTCAATTAAACCCTATATAGAAATCTAAAACACTGAATTGGACCCTCAAATCTCAAACCCTTCACCCTTTTAAAAA